>OX451740.1:687515404-688767904 GCA_948472305.1 Vicia faba | reverse complement strand
TAATTATTTTATAGTAAATCAATTTTTTATTTATTTTTATTTTCACCAAAACTCATCATTTTTTCTCTATAATTAGAGATTTGGTTCATTAGATTTGGACACATAAAAAAATTTATTTTTCTCTCTCTAATTTTTCTATTTAGCCTCCCATAAACTCTTGTTTTCAGATCTAAACATCTTAGTGAAATGGATCCCAACAACTCTTTTAACATTCAAAATTCTACTAATTACTCTTTCAACTACCAAAAACCCAACAACTATATATTTCAAAATCAATATTCGAACCAACAAGGTCCTTAAATATACCAAATTATGGAATTCCTCCAAATTTCATAATATCATCGTATAATCCAAATTATCGTCCATATTATGGATCAATGATGTCATATTCATCTCAATTACCCCTGATTATTCTTCTACTCCAATAGGAAATAAAAATATTCTGAATGTTGGACTTGATGAATTTTCTGAATTTTACAAATGACTCTTGGTGCCATGAGTGGTGGTCAAGGAGCCACCCCAAATATAGAGGATTCAACTCCCGTACACCGGAAAACCCCAAATGGACCACTGATCAAAATTTGGTTCTAATTAGTGGGTGGATTAAATATGGAACATATAGTGTTGTTGGAAGAAACCAAAAAAGTGATTCATATTGGGGAAAAATTGCTGACTACTGTAATGAACATTGCTCATTTGATCCTTCCTGTGATGGAGCTGCATGCAGAAATCATTACAACTATATGAACAAAATACTTAATAAATGGACAAGCTCTTATGATAATGCTAAGCGTATGGAACAAAGCGGGTGGTCGGAGAATGATGTATTGGCAAAAGTGCATGAATTATATTCAAGTGGTAAGAGTGAATATTTTCTTTTAATGTCAGAATGGATCGCTATCTGTGATCAACCATGTTATGGTAGTCAGGTAGGATCTAAAAGAGCCCACGAGAATGATGCAAGTGATTCTAACTTCGTAGGATCAAGTGCTCACTCAATGGGGAGGGATGCAGCTACAAAAAAGGGTAAAAAAAAAAAAAGAAGCAAGGGTGCGGTCTTGAAATCAGTCAATGAAGAGTCTAATGAATTCAAACAATTTAAGGAGAAAGAGTTGGAATAATTGGACAAAATAGTCACGAGGCAAGAGGAGACTAACCAATTTGTATTTTTTTCATATTATTTGTTTGTATTTTGTCACATTCTTCCATTTCAACCACTCAATTTCTTATAAATAGGGATTCATTCTTCCATTGATGTACCAATGCCAAAAATCTCATATTACTAAAAAAATATCAATGGATCCTTCAGAATTTCCTTTTGATATCGAAACTTACAAAAGTCAGTCTGAAATCAAAGAGAGGTATATCATCTCCCGGTTCAGGGAGCGAAGAAACCAAATAGAGGGAGGATATACACATCGTGTCAAGAGAAAATATCACAACAAAGATCATGCAGCGGCAAACCAAAGACTAATTGACGACTACTTTGCAGACCAATCTACATATGAGGATGCAATATTTCATCGACGATTCCAGATGTAGAAACATGTGTTTCTTCGGATCATTGAGGACCTATCTAGCAGTGACAACTACTTCACCTAAAGAGTTGACACAACAAAAAAAGAAGGTATATCTCCATTAGAAAAATGTACTACGACCATTCGAATGTTAGCATATGGTGTGGCGACCGATGCGGTCGATGAATACATTAAAATAGGAGGTACTATAATATCGGAGTGCTTGCGTAGATTTTGTAAAGGAATCATACATTTGTATGAACTAGTGTATCCCAGAGCCCTAACTCAAGATGACTACAAAGAATACTGCATGTTAGTGAAATGTGGGGGTTCCCGGGGATGATTGGGAGTATTGATTGCATGCGTTGGGAACTGGAAAAATTGACCTACATCATGGGAAGGACAATTTACTCGGGGAGATAAGGGAACCACCACTGTTATTCTTGAAGTAGTTACAACTTATGATCTATTGATTTGACATGCCTTTTTTGGATGTCTGGGCACATTAAACGATATAAACGTTCTAGACCATTCACCCGTGTTTGATGATGTTGAACAGGGAAATACTCCAAGAGTGAACTTCTTTGTAAATCAACGTCCGTATAATATGGCATACTATCTTACTGACAATATCTACTTTTCTTATCTGACTTTCGTCAAATCAATTAGACTTCCTCAAGGTGAACTAGATAAGTTATTTACAAAATATCAGGAGGAATGTCGGAAGGACATCAAACGTGCATTTAGAGTGTTGCAGGTTCAATTTAAAATCATCGACGAACCATCCCGTTTATGGGACATAGCCGATTTCGCTCTCATCATGAGGTCATGTATCATATTGCATAATATGATTGTTGAGGATGAACGAGATACATGTGCTCAATATTGGATAGATTATGATCAATTTGAGGCAAGTGAGTCTAGTACATCGGAGTCATTCTCGACCAAGGTGCTACCTGCATTTGTGAATCATGTGCATGCTAGATCTGTGATGTGTGATTCAAATATACATCACGAATTGCAAGCAGATCTAGTCAAACACATATAAGCAATGTTCAGAATATTTCATGATTATTTAGATTGTTTGTGAGCTGAGTCTATTGTACTAATTAAATTATGTGTGTTTCATTTTAAGTGTGTTGTGTGTTTAGTGTATTATATTGCATTTTTAATTTTTGTAATTTTATCTCATCTTTATTACTTGCAAGGAAAAAATTAATTAAGAATATAAAATTAGAAAAAAATTCAAATAAGTTATTAAATTAAAAAAATAAAACAAATTATTTAACTTATAATTATTTTAATTTAATTTCAATCAATAATTGATATTAATGATATAATTATAAAAATAAAAATATAAAAGAAAATAAAAATATAAAATAAAAATGGTGGAATAGGGTGTTGAATTTTATTAAACAAAATCATTGTATTAAGTAAAAATTGATTGAATTTTAAATTATTAGGTAGAAGAAAGAGAAGATGATGTAGAACATAAAAAATGAAAAAGAAAGATGTTAAATAGATAAATCATTTTAATAGAGTAATAGATTATTCATCATTCATTTTCATTAATGCATTAGACAACACACATATAATAATAATAATATTTATTTCTTATCAATGTACTTGTTGTTGGAATAATATATCAAGTGTGAGTAAGTGGTGAAATAATTTCACATTGGATAAGAATGTGGAGACTTAAGCATATATAAGTGGGAGAACTCACTCACCTATCACCTTAAGGTTTTAAGTGGATAAGTGGCGTGTCTTTCACAAAAGTGCCTAGTCCTACACTATGTATCAATGCTCCTAGTATCTCCCCCCAATAAGTGGGAGAACCCACATAAGATTTTAAGTGGATAAGTGACGTGTATCTCACAAAAATTCTTAATCCTACACATATCAATGCTCCTAGTATCTCCCTCAAATACTTGTTACTGGGTTGGACCCACCTGAACAAATTCTATTGACTATTTTTTCATAAATTCAGTTTATACTAAATATTTATAGCCAAATTCATTTGTCCAATTTTTAACAACACACAATAGGAGACTTCAAATATATTTTTTTTAATAAACTGAACAAATTTTATATAGGAACAAAGCCCTCAATAATTCAGAAGTTGTGATACAACAATAATAAAGTTAGATTGCACTTATTCTAAGAATAAATAATAAATGCAATTACAATAGAAAATCTTCACTCAATTTACAGTAGAAACAATATCACTAACAATAGTAATCATGAACATGTGACTCATTGAAAATTCATGACAAATTTGTTGCTTTTCAAGCTTAGTCAAGAAGATAATAAAAATAATAATAATTCAGATTATTTTTTTCTAATACACAAACAAGTTTTCTCAAATGCAACTATATTTCAGAATACATTACTCTTCTTGCTAATGAATTTATAAAAAAAAAACTAAGTTTAGAAGTAACATGCTTGAATTTTAAAACGTTTTTACCTTCATATATATCCAATATTAATGAAATTGTCTTTAGAGATTTAGTTATTTTAAACAAAACATATAAAATACATAAGAAAATAATAATTAAAATAGCATATTTTATCTATATGTTAAAATTAAAAATTTATTTAATATTATCAAAGTGAATAATGATTTTTTATCTAGAAAAATCATCTTATAAATAAAATAAAAACATTATGTCATCCGTGTTATGTATACATTTTTTATGCCTGTTACGATTTATAAAATATTATATTCTTAATTTGTTTATAAAAAAATTATATTTATTAGGGCCAAATTTTTTGGATTAAAATTTAGAACAGCGGCTCTATATACTTTGGACCGGCTCTATTAGTTGGTTGTGTCGAATATATATATAATAGAGAAATTTTCGGATATACATAACCATAAATATCTCTTTTCGTAAAAAAAATATTTATACAGATGTATTTATCTGAAAATATAATTTTTTTAAAAAGAGAGTATTTTTAGATACACGTCTCCGAAATTAAGTATTTTATAAATAAAAAATATGAGTTCGGATATGCATATCTGAATTCAGAGGGTATTACAGGAATATCGCCAAGGGCATCTTAGAAGGCATAAGAGTGCATTAAGAAATTGTCAAAATAAATTGACTTGTATTTTTAATATTATATTATATTATTTTTATTAAAAATTATAAAAGTTCTGATTCAATTGGTCGATTTTGACACATTTACCCGATTTTACTCAGGTTTTTTTAGCTTTTTTACTGGTTCAAATATTGTTCGGTTTTAATGATCATTTGAGTTAGACACATGCTTAGTTACTAGTTTAATCGGTTGGTCTGATTTAGTTTTTATTATCATATTATATATAATCATTCAAAATTTAATGTAATAGGAGAATGAGTCGCTTCTCTTATATACTCAATATTTCTTTTACTTTTAATCGATGTCAAATTTAATTATTCACACTCAAATTTCAATAACTTTTTCTATAAATGTATAATCACTCATATCACTAAATTTAATGCACGCTAGAATTTCACTCCTACTATCTAACGCAAGTCACCCACATCATTACTTTTGACTAAATTAGGATTTCACTTAGTGTATAAATGATATAAGAATTTTTAATGTTATACATTTCTTATTAAAAAAAGTGTGAGATTTAAAACAAATAAAGTATTTGAATAAATGACACCTAATTTTTGGTAAAATGAGTATGAAATAGTTTTTTTCTTTAAAATCTTACTCTAATTTTGTTAATTATTTTTACTTTTTTTTGGAGATGAAATTATGTGTCTATTCAATTCTATTTTATAAGCTAACATTTTTTATTATATAGTCTTTTAGTATAGTTAGTATAGTGGATGCAGTAAGTGTCTCGTATAATGATGTTTGCGGTTACGTTGTTATCGCATCTGGTGTTGTTTTTCTCACTTAGTCACACGGGCTTCTCTATTTATAATAAAAAATAATCGAAGTAACATACAATCAGTGACACTTAAATTTCAAAAAATTCTAAAGGAATGTTTTTTTACTTCTTTTTTCTCTATGTTGATGGAAAAAAAATTATGCAATCTCTAAGTTGTGTTCTAGATTTAACAATTAAAAGAAATACACATACAACAAAATTAAAGGCGTCTTGAGTGTACAAAAACCTAAAATCTTGTTGTTCAGCCAATGATCAATGCATTTCACTATTATGAATCACAGTCCATATATCTTTGTCAAATTTATGCAAAACTCAAATAGTGATTAAACCCACTTAATCTCTAGACCAATTATGTACTTATATAAGTGGCAACATTAGCATTAGTGCATCCTTTCTTCAAAAATAATAGTGTATCCTTCATTATCCTTTTAAATTATTTTAAAAATGAAACATGCATCTTCTTTCCACTACTATCTATATTTGTACTGTATACTGTCTTTACATCAATTAACACAGTTCCTTCTATATATTGTTATTATTATATATTTGATTAAATCTTTTATTTTTGTTGAATTTTATTTTGTTGGATGAAAATTCAATAATTTAGGTGTTATAACCGGTTAATACGGGATATAATCGGTTATAGTTGAGAAAACAACATTTCTGAAAACAAGAAAATATTTTTGAGTTGACATTAATCGATTAATTAAATGTGTTAATCGGTTATATCTTATTGTAAATAGTTTATGTTTTGTCTGTGTAACCAATAACTTAGTTGTGTTAATCGATTATCCGTTCGAGTTTTTGCTTTTTTTTGTTGTTTGAGATTTTGTTTTAAGTCTCAATTATTATAATACTCTTGTGTAAATACTTTAGAGATATTTTCATTATAAATTAATGCAATTATTGATTTTTACAATCAATTATTTTCTTTAATTTTCTTCTTCTCTCACTAGCTTCTTTTCCACAAATACAAAAATCTTCATTAATTTATCAATTACATGATTGTACATTGCAATATTATTTTTATTTTAGGATTTTCTTCAACCGTCTTCACATTACATATATTTAATTTCCCCTTTTGACTTTACAACTGTTGTGTACTGGTTATTATTATAAATAAATTTTATTTTTATAATATATTTGACTGTTAATATATCTGATCTATATATTAAATAGATATATTAACATTCAAATGTATGATAAAAAATAAAATTTATTTATTTTCTAATCACTTGAGAAATTGTTACTATGCTTCATGCAACATGTCAATCCATCACGTCCATGTATCACTCAACATATTAAATTCATTTATAAGCAAAACGTGGATATGAATACAAAATGGCCAAAATCCGTTTATACTTAAGAGAATCTTTAATCAAAACATTATTGCAAGTTCTTTACTCTTTTTTGTATGTTTTGTTCATATGGATTTAGAATGGGGTGGCATTTTGATTTGCACCCTTCAATCTTCAATGATTGATTATCATGGTCCAATTCGCCCTATAGCTATTGATATAATATTTAAATGATTGTGTGTTTCAGATCAAGGAAAGAAAATATGTTATTATATAGATTTTTATTATTTTTAAAAATTCAGCTTATCCATTATCTTTATTTTCCATCGTTCATAAAAATTCATATTCATTTATCACTTCATCTTTCATTATCTCTAAAAATCTAAATTCACATATTCATCCTTCATCATCTTTAAAAACACATATTTATCCATCATCTTCATCTTCAATCCATCATTAAGTGGTCCAGGATAAATATCACCTTAGAATAGAAGTGATTTATACCATAATAGATCGATTTATTAAAAGTTCTATCAATCATATATTTTGAAGTAATAATCACAGTCATCCTCATCTTTATGTATAAAATTGTAATTTGATTGATTAATGTCCAAAAAAAATGGATTACGTAATTGAGTTTGTGTTCTCATCTAATCAACTTATAAATATTTTTACAAAACCTCTTAATATAGAAAATTTCATTTTCATAAGAATTGAGCTAGTAATCTTAAATCAGTTCTTTGGTTTCTTATTCTCACCTTTCTAAAAATTAAATATGTAATATATGTGATTGTTCTCGTTATTTAATTACTCACCTTTTTATAATGTCAAAGGAGGAGAAATATACACTCAAGAGGAATAAAATATATTCTCTTATGTGAGAGGGAGTTTAACCACTTAAAATCTTTATCTATCTTTTTTTTACTATCTCCCTAAGAGATCTATTTTTATCATTAAAAATTGGGGAGAATGTTAATCTATGCTTTGTGTAGGTAATAATGTCAGTTGGTTTTGATGACGACAATTGTCAAATAGCTTTTAAAGATGATAACTTCACAAGTTAAACAAATTTTGATGTTGATACCTCTTTTCAAGAGTTCTTTGTGACAATTATCAAAGGGGGAGTTAATATCAATTGTTCAATAATTCCTGATGATGGCATCTGATCAAGAAGAATATATCTCAAGGTTCACCGTCAGATGATTCAAAGTTTCAATTGAAGCGCTAATCAAAATAGAATCAAGCAGGGGAACTTGAAGTCTGAAAGTGAGAAAGTGTAAAAATTCGTCTGGTTATGCACTTATCATCTAAGTTTGATCAATTTAAATTCTAAAATTACAAGAGTAAGTATTAAGGTACTAAGGCAACATGTGCACACACCCAAAATTCTTTTCAAACTTCTTATGATTTTATTAAACTTCTCAAATCAATCTAGGCATGGATGAAATTGATAAAAAAAATTTTTAATAAAGTAGAAAAGCTAACTTACTATTTAAGCGATTAAAGAAATGAAAAATGCCTTCTAATCGACTAGAAAAGCCATTAATACATTAAAGTGTATAGTCCTTTTAGGTTTCCTTTTTTGGATTAGGATTGTGTTTTAAGGTGTTTTAATATATTAAAATATATGTTAAACGATTAACACATTTATTTCACTATAAAAAATACTCTCATTTGCGACGTAAAATTCACGCCACAATGTGAAAAATTACGTCACAACTCCTAATTTGTGACGTGAGTGATCACGTGGCTGAAGAGCGGGTGACAATTTATTTACGACGTGATTTTCATGTCACAAAGTTGTGACATGAAAATCACGTCGCAACATACTTTTATAGGAATTTTGAGCTTGCAAGGAAAGCAGGCGCAGCAGGAAGGAAGGCAGAAAAAATACTTTATTTGCCACGTGATTTTCACGTCACAAATTAGCGACGTGAAAATCACGTCGCAAATTAATAACCTTTAACACTTTTTCTTTGTTCAGCTTTTGTTTTTTTTTATATAAAAAAAATAAAAAGTTGCGACATGATTTTCACGTCACTAGTTTGTGACGTGAAAATCACGTCACTAATCTTTTTATTTTTTAAAAATTTATTTACTGGAATTTTTTTTTCTTTTATAATTAATTAAATCAATAAAATTAATAAATAAATTCAATATATAATAAACTAAATTAATAAATTCAATATATAATAAATTTAATATATAATAAACTAAATTAATAAATTCAATATATAATAAATTTAATATATTAAATTTAATATAATAAAATTAATAAACTAAAATTATAAATTTAAGAATTCTTAATTTAATATTAAAAAAAATTAAATTACACAAATTCAAATTTGAAAGCAAAATAAAAAAAAAATTAATTCTACGGGTCATCTTCGTTTCTGTCATCCTCCGGTTCTTGACCACGGACGTTTTGATTTCCACCAAACCCTTGCATAAAATGTCTCATTTGCTGCCCTATATCAGCTTCCCTCTTTGTCATGACCTCCATTTGTCGTTGTTGCTCTTGCCTCATTGCCTCAATTTGGATTTTTATTTGCGCCTCATGTTGTACTGACTCGCGTCTCGTCTCATTTAACGCTAATTGTATTACTGTTTCAAGTTGTTCTGATGTTAAATTTGGTTGACGTGACCCTCCTTCCCCATCTCTAACTCTTTGAAATAGAGTTCTATCCCCACTTCTCAAGGTGCTTGCAAAATTTTCACCACCAAAAAAACAACTGTTAGGCCCTTTTTCGCCAATGACTTGATCCCAAATATAAACATCCACATCTGGATGAAGCGACTCTCCTTCTCCCGGAGTATATTGAGGATTATGAATCAGAAAATTTGCGAGCAATGATAATCCTCCTACACATTCAATAAAAAAATTAAATTAAATATATATTAAATTATATTAAATTAAATTATATTAAAAAAGTTGCCATGTGATTTTCACGCCACGACTTCTCAATTGCCACATGATTTTCACGTCACGACTTCTCGGTTGTCACGTGAAAATTACGACACAAAATTGTCATTAAATAAAAAAAAATATAAACAAATTAAATTAAATTACTTATGAAAACTTTTAGAGTACGTTCATCAACAAAATCTCTGGTTTTCTTTATCCGAGTCTTGTTAACCAACTCAATCATCAATGGAGGTCTCCCCAAAGTCTTGGTCTAAATAATAAAATTAAATTAATAAAATATATTATGAATCAAAATATAACTTAAAAGTGGTAATATTTATCATTCATCGAACATGCTCTGCGGTACTTATACTTCCAACTGCATTAACGCATCCCCCTTTTCAGATGCCCTCATCTTCTTAAAATTTTCAGATTTAGCACGAAATTCGGGTGACTCTCAATATTTAAGAAGTTCCTCGAAAACCTCATTGCCTATCTAATTGGGACGGATATCTTGAAGTTCCCAATGCTCTCTAACACGTCTCATTATGTTAGAAAGTCGTCTTGAGATTCTGCCATAATAATTTTTTTTAATCAGCTTCTCGTTCAATGGGTCTCACACACATTTTTCATGCAATATTGTATGACATTAAAATAAATAGTTAGATAATTATAATGAAAAGTCATATAAATAACAATAACTAAAAAATAAATTAATTATACCTTAAATTTGTTAAACCAAACTTCTTTATTTTTGACGTCTTTGAAGGTCTTCCAAAATTGTTTATACATCTACTGAATTATATAATTTATAACCTTGGCAGCAGTCCGACTCGGCGAGAAACTAAACAACAATAAATTGAATTAGAAATATTAAATATAAATTTATATTAAAAATGAAAATGTATTCTTAAATAAAAATTTATAAATAAGAAAGTTACGAGTTTCATTCGGGCCAAATCCAAAATCTACCGTCAATGACATGAATCTCACTCGGATCGTCATTCCCTCAAAGATCATTTCCATCCAACACATCATCATCCATATCCACATCATCATCATCGTCATCCGGCTGCATGATCATCCTCGCATGCAGGTACATGTGTGGGATGTGGAGTGCGGGATCCTTCGGTCTGTGTGGGATGTGGAGTGCTGGATCCTCCAGTCTAATAGAAGGACAAGGGCATCTATATGGGATGTGGGGTGCTGGATTCTCTAGTCTGCTGGAATGATAAAAGGGAATCTGTGTGGCATGTGGGCTGCTAAATCCTCCAGTCTGTTGGAAGGATGATGACATCTGTGTGGGATGTGAAAAACTGGATCCTCCAATATGTTGGAAGGATGAGGGCATCTGGGTCTGAGGGAAAAGAAAACCAGGTGGCCTAACAAAAGATGATACCCCATACGGGCTAATAAAAGACAAACTCCCAGAGGAGAGTAATGGCACAAAAGGCTGAGTATTGGCCATGGACATAAGATCGACCTGGCTCTGTGGGGGAGGGCACGTGGCTGACTGAGGTGTCTCACATGTTACTAACCTTGGGCGTTGGGACTTTATACCACTATCCTTATTCTAATCAATTCGAGGTGGCATTTTACCTATGGTATTTTACCTATTTATATAGAATACACAGTTAATATATATATATATATTCATCATAATAAATTTGAAAAATGCATTCTCATCAATACATATTCATTAACACATTCAATAGATGATTCATTGTTCTCATCAATACATTTTCATTAACACATTCAATAAATAGTTCATTATTATAAACCTTCATGCTCGTCATCCATATCATTCTCGTCATCTGATGTGATATTATCCTCGGATCCAAACTCTTCATCATGCTCTTCGTCCACATTATTATCAACCAACAATATAGATACATAAACTTGATGTCCCTTAACCATTGTATCAGACAAATTTGTAATTTTTTCATCTACAATCACATGATTAATTTGCTCAACTTCATCAACTTGGTAAGCAGCATCTTCCACTAGATCGCCATTTTCAATATGACCCAGCGATTTTGTTTTTATTACAATACACCATCCTCGTTTACGTGGTACAAATGAAGGATAAGGAACATAAAAAAATTTCCTAACAATATGGGACATTATGAAAGGGTCATACTCTTTGTACCTCTGATCCATTTGAATCTCAACAGTACCATATGACTTATCTATTTTTATGCCTCTAGTCGGATCATACCATTCACAATAAAACAAGAAAACTTTATTTTTCAAGTCCAAGTAATTGTATACAAACTTGTATATATGTTTAACAAAGCCATAGAAGTCACCTTCACCACCACATGTAACTCCTTTTACAAATACACCACTGTTTATGATTTTTTTCCTTCAGTCCATGTCTCAGGGTGAAATTTATATTCGTTAGCGAAGTATGTGTGCCATTAATTTGTGCTTTGAACAGGGAATTCAGACAAGTTTCTCAAATGGAGTATTTCTGGAGTCAGTGCAACAATGCTAGACAATTTCTCCTTGAACCATGCTAGAAATTGAGCATGAATGACACCGGATGTTGATTGTACACCGACACTATGAAAATAGGCGATGTTAAATTACCTAAAAAGAAACACACTATAAGTTTTAATATATTAAGTTTTATATTAACACTGCAAAGAAAATTAAACAGTTGGGATATACTTACCCAAGATATGGTTTAACTTCAACGCAGTTGATCAAGACATGGACATGTGTGGATTGCATTTCTTTCTGGGTCAACCAATGCACACCCTTCTTTCCATAGGGACGACCTGGAAGCCCGAAGACTAATAAGGTGAATTGACTTCTCTCGTTGACATTTACAGGATTCCGTATGATTCTAGAAGTTAACATCAAGTGATTGAAATAATGACTGCAAAAATGCGATGTTTCCCGATGCAAGTAATATGCACATATAGATCCATCAACTCTAGCTTTATTTATCACTGATTGCTTTGAATCACCCATGAACCTTTCAAACGGATACATCCACCTATATTGAACAGGTCCACCAAGATAAGCTTCATATACAAGATGCACAGGTAGATGTTCCATGGAGTAATAAAAAAAACAGGCGGAAATACTTGTTCCAACTTACAGAGAATGAGTGGAATGTTTCGGTCCAACTTAATAATTTCATCCACTCTTAAAGATGACGCACAAATATCTCTAATTTTTTTTAACTAATTTTAGTTAGTGGATTAAGCACATGTTTGGGTAGTGAACCAAACACAATTGGTAACAATTGTTCCATAAAAACGTGACAATCATGACTTTTCATACCATGCAACTTCCCATTGTTATCATCGACACACCTTGCTAAATTTGAAGAGTACCCATCTGGAATTCTAAAATCTTTTAACCATCAAAAAACCGCTTTAGCTTCTTGGGAAGTAAGACTAAAACAAGCCTTGGGTTTTAATAATTTTCCATTCGGTTGAGGTTTCAACTCCAACTCTTTCCGGTTACACCAAATTTTCATTTCATGTCTAGTCTTCTCATTATCTTTTGTTTTGTCTTTAACATCCATCATTGTGTTAAATACATTATCAAAAGAATTCTTCTCAATATGCATAACATCAAGATTATGGCGCAACAAATTATCTTTCCAATACGGGAGGTCCCAAAATATACTTCTTTTTATCCAATTGTGTGTGACTCTATATCCTTCAATTCTACATGTTTTGCCAGTATCTGTAAATTTTGGTAGTTCACAAACTTGGTTCCATATATCACCTGGTGACAATTGAGGTGGAGGCAGATCTGTTACTCGTTCGTCTTTTTTAAAATTTGTCTTGTTTCTTCTATAAGGATGATTTGTTGGTAGGAATCTGCGGTGACAGTCAAACCATGAGATTTTTCCCCCTTTATCCAACGTAAACGCTTTGGTGTATACTATGCAATGCAGACAACCTATTTTGCCATGCGTACCTCAACCAGACAACATGCCATATGTTGGAAATTCATTAATGGTCAATATCAAGGCAGCTCGCAAAGTAAAGTTTTGTTTACGGGATATATCATAAGTCTATTCTCCAATCCACAACCTCTTCAAATCATCAATTAAAGGTTGTAAGTATACACCGATTCTGGCTTTTAGACTGGACGGCCCTGGAATGACGCACGCCAAAAACATGTATGGTTTTGTCATGCACATCTCATGAGGGAGGTTGTAAGGGGTTACAATAACTGGCCAACAAGAATACTCACTTCCTGACGCTTGCACATATGTGGCAAAACCATCAGAGCATAATCCAAGCCTAACATTTCTAGGTTATGCGGCAAAATCAGGATGTGTCTGATCAAAGTGCTTCCATGCCTCGCCATCAGATGTATGTCGCGTAGTGCCTGAAATTGTTTGGTTTGTATGATGCCATGTCATTTGACTTGCACTGTGCATTTGAAGCAAACATTCTTTTTAACCTTGGTATTATCATAAGATAAAACATGGACTTTACTGCTACACGTTTTTGCTTGCTGTTAATGGCTCTACTACGAACTTGATATCTTGGACTCTTACAAAACTTGCATTCCTCCAACAATCCATCTTGAGTACCAAGCTCATTATCATAAAAAAACATGCAACCACTAAGGCAACAATCAATCTTTCTTACTTTTAAACCCAACTTCGACACCCACTTCTTTGCATCATAAAAACTTGTAGGCAAGTTGTCTTTCGTTGCGGTGGAGTCCAACATCATTTTTGCGAAATGTTCCAAACACTAATAAGGAACATTCCAATTTGACTTGGCGGCCAATAATCTCACACACATTGATAACTTTGAGTCTGATGACCCCTCGAACAATGGAGTATTCATCTCATTCAACAACTGATAAAATCATTACGCTTCCTCATTCGGAAACTCTTCCCCGTCAAAATCTTCAGGTTGATCATATGTCCCGTTCACACCAAAAGCATCCTCAACCATCTCACCGATCAGATTAAAGTTTTCCTCATATTCCATAGGCGGTCAACTACTTGAAGCATGTATGTTGCTAGTCTCTGGTACGTTACTCGACAGTTCTTCACCGTTATACGTCAAAACCCAATAATTTTCACTGAAACCCCTTCTATGCAAATGAAGTGATACTTCCTCCAGGTCACTAATTATTGGTCTACATTCATATTTAAGACAGGAACACCTAACTCCTCATTCACTTCGACAATATTCCTGAGCAAACACTCACGTGATAAACTCATTAACTCCTTCTATAAAATGGGGTTTAGGTGCACGTCTTCCTAAATACAATCCATCGTACATTCAACTACGACCATACCGATAATATTCCATACTGCACATTTATACCATCATTGTCTTCTTATTAACTATAAATAAACATTTAACTATAGTATAGTATATATATATATATATATATATATATATATATATATATATATATATATATATATATATATATATATATATATATATATATATATATATATATATATATATATATATATATATATATATATATATATATATATATTATTTTTTAAAAATATTCTGTCTTATAATATATAAAAGGCAAAATACTCATTTTGGTCCCTTAACTATAGGTCATGATTCACTTTGGTGCCTTATCTTTTTTTTGGTGCCAAATTGGTCCCTTAAGTCTCAAAACGCAACCGCGTTAGTCCTTCCATTAATTGGCCTTCAACGTCCGTTTATTCGCGTCAGATGGCAGGTGAGCTGGTAGATTTCTTCATCTTCTTTATATGCAGAATGCGTTCTTCATATTGCTGTAGAATCTCATTCACAAAATTTCCTTAACGTTCATCATCTTTGTAATAATCATATTCTTACATACCCATCATCTTCATATTTATGTTATCCTTCCCAAAATTTTCTTTACTTCTTCATCTTAGGCCCTTTCTCCATTAATATGAAGCATCCATATTCCCCAATGAACCTGAATCAATCTGAAAGTGTTGAGTCATGTGTATACAATAGATTGCAAATTGCACCACTTTTCTGTTGCGGAGACAATGTTGTTCTTCGTAGGGCAACCAATGAGAAGAACTATGGAAATAAAATTTAGGGTTGTCACAATTACAAGGTAAGCCCTAATTTTGGTTTGGGTATGATAGAAGATGGTAAATAGAGTTTGATCTATTTGTGAAATTTGCAGGGATCCTTGCAAAGATGATGTGGCTTCTTCGATTGGTTTCACAAGGAATTGGAAGAGGAATTGGCAGAAGATATAAACCAAGTATTGAGTAATAGATTGGAAAGCATAACCAAGGATTTAGATGAAACCAAGAATCAGTACGAAAAATTGAGGGTTAGAAATGAAGAATTAGGGGATGTTGTGTTAGAACTTCAAACTCAACTGAACAAGATGTTGAAGTGGAAAGAAACATTGAAGGTTACGTGTTTTGTAATGTTGTGTGTATTTGTCATTAAGTTGTATTAGGAGTAGGAGTATGTAACAACTTTGTGTGTAATTTTATCAGTTTATCAGTTTAGGAAATTTATGTGCAAGCTTTTGTGTAATTTTAACACATGTTATAAGTTTAATAACACTTATTTTGTTTGGCATATCATTAATCAAAGCATATCAGTTTGACATATCATTAATTGTAGCAACATAATTTTGGGCATTACTAGTAAATGAACACATCAGATTACTTAAACTAAAAATAAGTAGTTGTCATGTCACATAGATATGTTCCAAAATACAGACATGTTACATAGACATGTTCCAAAAGGTTGACAGAATGACTTGTTACATATAGTCATGCTCCAAAAGGTTGACAGAATGACACGTTACATATACATGTTCCAAAATACATAGACCCTAAAATTATAACTAGATGGTTCTCTTTGATGTGCTTTTCTTGGTTGGAGTAGATCGCCTGGTGGTAGAACCACATGTATTCTTGGCTGCTGAGAGTCTTATTGTTGGTTCTGGGGGTACAAAGGGCCTTCTCACACCTAGTTTTTGTAGCTTTCCAGTTCCTCTAGCTTTCTCCTTTGTGCCTTGCCCCGGTACTGCCTTTCCTTGTGAAAACTGAGTTGCATTCTTGTATCCCTATGAAATTGATCTTGTGTTGTTGCAACCTAATTTGTAGTGGTTTGAGATGCAGAAAATTGCCTTGTCCCAATCTGACTTGCATTGGTCCCAACGTGACTTGCATTGCTTTGCCTTGTAGTGCCTTGAGTTACATTTCCTTGCCTTACATTGCCTTATGTTGCATTACCTTGAGTTGCATTATGTTGTGTTGCATTTCCTTGAGTTGCATTGCCTTGTGTTGTATTACCTTGAGTTGCATTGCCTTGCCTTTCATTGCCTTGAGTTGCATTTCTCTGAGTTGTATTTCCTTGAGCGGTAGTGGTTTGAGATGTAGTGCCTTATGTTGCATTGCTTTGAGTTTCATTACCTTGCCTTGCATTTCCTTGAGTTGCAGTGGTTTGAGATGCAGTGTCTTGTGTTGCATTGACCTTGCAGGTTTTCTTGTTATGTCCAATTTTCTTACACCTAGAGCACTTAACAATAAAACCAGTTCTTCTCAATTTTTTGTCAGTGCCATCAATCTCCCCTTGCTCTAGGTTTCTCATTTTCTTTGGTCTACCAAGCATATTTCTAAACTTAGGTGGCTGCACATCAGGATACGGAGTTTTGGCCCACAGATTGGATCCACTCACAGGATAAAGCACAGACATATATACTGCCTTTTACCAAGATACCCTATAATAATCTGGAATGTAATCATCAACTTTAAAATTCCTACTTTTCATGGCTGACATGACATGGACACATGGAAGTCCTATGAGTTCCCACCTTCTGCAGGAGCACAAGTAATCCTTCAAGTTCACATTGAATGTTTCAGTTGTGTTTTCCACATGCCTTACTTTAAACATATGCTCATCTGACATTCTGAAATTAACAGTAGCAATAACAATTAACAATATGCAATTAACAATTAACAGTCTATAATTAACATTAACAATAACAGACCATAACTGACAAGCCATAAGTTTGTTAAGGCACTTGTTATGTCCATCTTCTTTCTAATGTTGGGAAAAATATCATTACCAGATATTTCTTGGAACCTCATTCAGTTTTTTGCCCATCTCTCCATCATGTAAGTTCTGATCTCCTCAAGCATTGTTACTAGTGGTTTAGCCCTAGCTTCAATAATAAAACTGTTAAAGGCCTCTGACATATTGTTGAGCACAACATCACACTTGTTGGTTGTCCTAAAATATGGTCTAGACCAATATCTTGGTGGAGTCTTCATCATAGGGAGATATGCCTCTTCACAGATCATTCTCATTGCCCTCATCTCTCTTTCCCAAGCTTGTGAGTATGTACATTTAGCAGCCTTCCAAATAAGATCGTTGAATGTTTTTCTAGGATATCTCTTCCTGAAATTGTTATACAGATGTCTAAAAGAAAATCGATGTTAAACATTAGGCAACAACTCTTCCATTGCAGGTAAAATTCCCTGTAAAATACATTCATAAGTAATAGTAAATTATCAAGACAGCAATCAAATAAATGTAAAGATTCAGTGAAGTATTTAGTGTACCTTATGTTGGCCTGAAATGAAAGTGTATGAGCGACATTCATGTCCACCTCCCAGATCATCAATCAATAGCTTCAAAAACCATGTCCAACTATCTCTATTTTCACCTTCAACAACTGCAAGTGCTATAGGAAGCATCTGATCATTAGGATCCCTTCCTATAGCTGCCAAAATTTCACCTCCACAAAGCCCCTTCAAAAAGAAACCATCCAATCCTATCACATGCCTACATAATTTGAAACTTTCCTTTCATCCTTCATAGCATATGTAAAGCCTTTTAAAAAATGGTCTCTGATCATCAATATCTTCTGGAGCAGGTTCAACATTTATCTTAACTATTGACCTTGGATTGGCTCTTATCAGTTCATGATAATAGTCATATATCCTAGTGTAATCACCTAAAAAGGAACCATCAACCCTATTCCTTGCAGCCACTCTTGCTCTTATTTCTTTAGTCTTGTTTACACCTACATTCCACTTCCTCAATTCCTTTTCTTTAATGTCCTGGATCTCCAACCTAGGGTTGTGTTTTAATGCATTCTGAATCCTCTTGCTCAACCACTTTGTGCATAACATCACTACAAGAAAAAAAGAGATTTACGACACATAAATTGCGACAGTTCCCACAAAACCGTCCTTATTCCTGAATTGCGACAGTTGTCACGACGGTTAGGCTCAACCGTCGTAGATTTTCAAGCATTATGAGTAACATAATTGCGACAGTTACCAAAAAACCGCCCTCTTTTCACATTCGCGACAATTAGGTGAATTGTCGTAACTACATTAGCCAATCATAATCGCTACTTTTTTTTATTCTTTTACTTTCCCACTTTTTTTCTTTCATTTCCCCTTCTTTTTCTCTTTTATTAATAATAATAATAATAATAATAATAATAATAATAATAATAATAATAATAATAATAATAATAATAATAATAATAATAATAATAATAATAATAATAAATTACCAACAAAATAAATTTTCACACCCATCAATATTATTTTAAGATTTTCATAATTTTATTTATTAAATTACAATTTCCTTTATATTTTTCTTCTTTATTACGATTTCACTTCTTTTCTCAAATTTAAGCATTATTTTTATTTCATATTTTTTTATTTAATAAAACAAATAATAAAATAAAAAAGAAAAGAAAAAAACAAATTTTTCGTTTGATGAAATAGAGCTAGGGTTAAGAAGTTGTTTCATCTTCTTCTTAAAACACGACTTCCTCTCCTTCTCAAAATCGTGGCCGCTCTCACCACTGCTTATTCTGTTCCGGCGCTGTCTCTGTCACCTTGCTCCGTTCATCACAGCTTCAGTCTGCCTTCGACAATCAACAGAAACGCTTCTCCGATCTCTTCTCTCGAATCTCTCTGTTAATGCCTCCGATTCCGTCTATCATCTTCGCTTCGAGCCTTCGTCAACTCCTCCATCGCTCTGTCAAAGTTCAACCATCTTTCTCTCTTCGCCTATTCAAATCGATGATGAGCCACTTCGCAACGCCTCCACACGCCCTCAGAATCTTTCATTGGTAATTCATCTTCTTCAAATCTCTTCCACGAATTTGCTTCTTGTTTTTACTACAGTGTTATATGGAATTATTGTCCTGTGTGATTTGAAAATCATTGAACATGATGATGATGCAGTTTTGATGAAGTATGCGTGATGTTGATTATCGTTGTTGAGAAGCCGATTCGGACTTGTTGATGAAAATGATTTTGTGTAGAGAAGCAGTTAGAGAGTGAGTTTTGGAGAGATGAAGTTCTGAGAAGAGTTTCGGATGTGTGCAGAACGAATTGTTGAAGTTTTAGAAGTGAAATCGTTGAAGACTCATAGAAGATTCTTAAAGCTACATAAGATGAAAAGTTAAAGGTACCTCTCCAAACCCTAATCGCACCAATTGGGTCAAATGCGATGAAGACAGTAAGTTGAAGCGCAATTCATGACGAGGGCATGGCTTAGGCTAAAAAAATGTACACGGCTTGTTAAAAGACTCGTCAGAATTAAGTGGCTATGAACTTTCCGGTGGGATTACCCAGATTTCAGCGAGGTCTCACTGATTCTGGCAGCTTCAAAAGGTAATCTTTTAAATTGTGATGGCCTTGTTTCTTTCTCTAATCTTCTCCTTCTTCTTTCTTTTTGAATTCTCGAGACTTTGCTTTTCTTTTTTGATATTCTTTGTTGCTTCTGTGTGTTCTTCTGTATGATTGTAATTGCTCTGCTTATTTTCCTTTTCTTTGTTGTATTTCTGTTGTGTGTACTAATTGAGTGAGAGCTGAAAGAATGATGATGATAATTGAGAATGAGTACGAGAGTTACATGGTGTTGTGTGATTCAGAGAATTGTTGTTGAATCATGAACTGAGAGGGTAGTGATATGTTGCAAGGTGGTGGGGGTTGATAGTTTCAGGTCCTCTTAGTTATCGGAATGTTTCAAATATTATTCTACTCATTTCAAATTTTGTACAATTTATTTGGATGATGTTTCTACATTGTACTTGTGGTTACACTGCGAGCTTATGAAAACTAATGTGGATGATGTTGCTGCATTTGCGGTTGTGATATTGTTCAAGGACATGTGAAACCTTTATATTGTGAAAGAAATTAGGAGCTGAATACATAACTCAGTTGAAAAGTTTCTAGAAGTTAGAAGTTTGTTTAAACTTGCCCTAAGATATTGCCTATGTGAAAGAAATTGTATAGTGTAATTTTGAGACTTCGAAAAAACACACTTTTTTTTATATTATATTAAATGGTTAAACCTTAGTTGGTTATATATGTTATCCATAATATACTACTACACCTTCTATATTTTAGGGACTGAAAATGAATCCCGCAACTCTTCTTGAAAAGAAATACATATTACAATGAAGTTCTAAAAATGCAGCCACAAGTTGAAGATATATTGATGGAAAACAAATGATCTTTTTGTTTGAGGAATCAATTTAGAGAGTATAAAAGTTAACATCATGTTTTTCCCTTCGATTATGTATATGTACTATGTAGGTATATCATATATATTTTGTGCTGCTGTTATTGATGTACTCCGACTCTCTAAGACAGTTTCTATATGTTGCACTTTGAAGTTTGAATTTCAAATATTCATTGCTGAACCTTTTCGTTAGGGTTTGTTTTCATCCTCCAATTTTGTGATGGGGTTGAAACCGTGGCTACATCCTGCTCCAACTTATAGACCTATAGAAAGATTTTGGGATAAACCGATGAAGGTTTGTGATTTGTGTTGTTGTTATTGCAGGGTAATGCGGAGAAGTCCAGAATAATTATGGTCGGTGATACTTTGAAGAAAGCTGGTGATTCATCTCAGAATAGTCTTGTTAAAGACGTTGGAGATACACAGTATGGCTTCTGATTTTACTTTTTGAGTTGAATGTGGTTTTCAATAATTAAAAGGTCTTAAACACAGATCAAACAGAACAACACCGAAAGCTTAATCCCGCTAGCAGTTCCTGCCGTCGTTCATAGCGCCGGCGTGCTTCTCCGTCAACCTTCTGTTCCACTCCTATGCCGTACGCATTATCTTTTCTATTTTCTTACTTAATTAAAACTTCAACTCATTCTCTGCATATTCTTAATCATGAAATATTCTGATTATAGTTTTCCACTGAATTAAACTTAACAATTTGTTTCACATGACCTTTTATTTTATTTGTGTTAAGAAATATGGTTGAATGGGCTTAGAGTTTAACCATATCTGCATTTTGTAGGCTCTGTTGCGGTGCTACTTTTATGTTTGCTGTCTGTAAGGTAAAATCACTTTTGCTATGCTTGTTTTGCTTGGAATTTGTTGTTTATCTGAATGTTTATGTAAGTTGCCCTATCGAATTGAAACATAATAAGGTTGTATTTTTTGTTGTTGTTATATTTCAATTTTTAATGTGCATTGGTTATGTGTATTCATTATGATTGAAATAATCTAACATCCTGAGACACTTTTGATTTTGATTTTGATTCAGGATACTAGAGTTACATTATTGTTGACTGGAGTGAGAAACATTGACATACTCAGGAAAACTAACAACCTTACTGTGAATTCAAGTATGTCACTGAACTGTATTTTCCTCACTATTCTGTACATATTTTGAAACAAGCTTTTGGTCTTGTTTTTGACGACTTTGAAACACATTGGGCCGGTGTTGAGTGTGATAAATTGAAAGCTCTAATTGTTTCATGGACTAGGGTGCAGATTTTTATTTTGCAAAGATAGTAGAAGAAAATATATTGGCCGAGTGAGGTGCGCAACTGCAGTTCCTGGAACTAGAGAGAGTCACTTTGTCAAAGGGATTGAGCTCACAATATTGCTCATTTGTTATATGATTTATGGATCAGCAACAACTGACTCAGCAGCATACGCATTTCTGTCATGGTCAATGTGGTTTTTGGTTAGCTCTTGGTTGTTTGCTCCTTTCCTTTTCAATCCATCAGGATTTTAATGGCAGAAGATAGTTGAGGACTGGGATGATTGGAATAAATGGATTAGTAGTCGAGGTGGTATTGGTGTTTCTTCAAACAAGAGTTGGGAGTCATGGTGGGATGAGGAACAAGAGTTAGGAATAAATGTAACATTTTTTGTAATTCTCTCAAGTTGTAGCAAACCAATGTAAATATTAAAATGAAATTTGGCCTTTGATGATATTTGAATTTTTCTTGTTTATTGGTAAAATTTGCACTTCTTTTTACCTTTGATCACGTTTTTTTGATATTATTGATGATTATTTGATATTAAATGTTTTTATTGTAATTAACTTTATTATGTTGAAAAGTGATAGAAAATAAAATAAAAATACTATAAATAAAAAAATATTAAAGTAAATAATAATTTAAATATAATAGTAAAATATTATAGTAAAATAATATTATATTTAAAATTATTTTACTAAATAATAATTTAAATAAAAATATTATTTGAAATTTATAAATCAGATTACGACGGTTAAAACCGCCGCAATTTCTAACCTACGGCGGTAGAATAACCGTCGCAAACAACAACAAAAACAAAAAATAAAGTCAAATTCACGGCGGTATATAACCGCCGCTATTTGTTGTGCGTGACAGTTTTTGCAACCGTCGCGAAATAGGCTGGGGACGCACGATTCTGCGACGGTACTTCTACCGTCGTAGATTGTAAATTGCGACGGTACTTCTACCGTCGTAGAGTGTAAATTGCGACGGTTTTAACCGTCGTAATCAGCCAAAATAACCGTCCCAATCTATCATTTTTCTTGTAGTGCATCCTCACATTATACTCTCTACTGCAATTATGATTGTCAGTTACTTTCCTTATTTTCCAGGTTTCCTCATTTAATAACTTGGAAAAATAAACCTCCCACTCACAACCTTCCTTACATCTCACCCTCATCCTTTTCTTATCATTTTTTATGGTATTGAGGGCTCTTCCATTTTGAACAGCATATGAGTAAATTTCTTCCTTAATGTCATCCTTTGAAGTAAAATACATTCCTAATTCCCATTTGTAATTAGCCATATCTTTTATCTCTTTGAAAATTGGGTATTTATTCCTTTTAACTCCACTACTATCATCACTGTCACAACCACTTTGAAGATCCTCACTGTCATTGTCTCTCCCCTTATATTCCTCTGTATCTTTTCTACACTTTCCTTTTCCTTTTCCTTTTCCTTTTGATATTTCATTACTGTCATACACAGTCATGTCTGCAATTTCATTTTCATCAATGTCCTCATAACCATCAGATTCATCGTCCAAGGCTACTTCTAGGGCACTATCATACTGGTAACTCTCATCCTCACTGTCATAAGAATTGGATTCATCGTGCACCTGACCATCAGTATTTGACTCCACTTCAACATGCTCCACTTTAACATTTGTTGCTTCCACCCCTACATTTGCATCATTCAATCTAACATTACTTTGTTCCACCACAACACTTGGATCATTCAATCCATCATTAACTTCATCCACACCAACAACAGACTCCTTTAACTTTCCTTCATTGTCATCATGCAACTTGTTAAGCAACTCCTCCATCTCATCTACAATGTTCTCAGGCTCCTCAACAGGACCATCACAATACTCGGGTTGAGACAAACTATGTTTAATGTAAACATGAACAATATGGTGCACCCTGTATAGGTCTGTAATTTCTAGGGAACCTTTGTCATAAACTAGTTCATTCATCCCAAATTGTGGGTCTTTGTAATACATTTTCTCTACATTGTCCGTATAACCTAAATCTTTCAACACACCAACTAACTTGAAGTAACTTCATCTATCAACATCTACTGACAATTCAGATACCAGGCGTCCTTCATAGACACTAAACTCTGGATCAACGAACTCACCACTGTGGTGGATTATGAGCTTCAGAAATTCATCCATTAAACCTAAGTCCCATTACAAATATTCAGTTACAAAGACACAAGAATAACATACCTAAATCCCCAAATCCCTAAATACCAATATCCAACAAGTATGAGAATAGTTACCTGGAAAGCAATCACCTTCTCAAGCTTCGTAAGCCTCTTCACAAGCCTCTTCGCAAACCTCTTCCTCTTTCCACTTCGCAAGCCCTTCCTCTTTCCTTTGGCTTTCTTTTTGGTCAAATTGAACATGCATATGATATCTTGAGCTTTGGGAGATTGTCTGTCCTTATTCTCTGCCATGTTGCCACCAACAAACCACTTCAAGCATGACAAATGCCACCTGGAGTCTGCTTTTTGTATTTAACTAACGTTTCACTAACGGAAGGACTAACGTGGTTGCGTTTTGAGACTTAAGGGACCAATTTGGCACAAAAAAAAGATAAGGGACCAAAGTGAACCATGACCTATAGTTAAGGGACCAAAATAAGTATTTTGCCTATATAAAAATATAAATTGTCGTTTTTTTATTATTATTAATATTTTTTGTATTCTGTTTTATAATATAAATTACATATATTTAATAAATATAAAATAAATTTGTATAATATATACATAATTTTGTTTTAAATAAAATTCTAAAATATATTTCTGTTTTATTTTTCATTTATAAAAATTATAATATTAATCTACTAACAACTTTTACAAAATAAATATCAAATTTAACCTAAATAATCAATCAATAATCCTGAAAAATATCAAATTTAAAAAAAATTACAAAAATACCTCTCTTAAATCTCCTTCAATCTTCTTGTTCTATCTTTTTCAAATCCTCTTAAATGTTCTTCAATCTTCTTCTTATCAATTTCTTGAAAAAAAATTAACATAAATCATTATCATATTACAGAATAAACATTAATCAAAATTATAAAATAAAAAAATTGAAACAAAATTAGAGAAAATGATTACCTTTGAAAATTTGAGGTGGAATAAAAATCAAAATTGGAGAAGATAGAGTTAGAAGGAAGAAGATGAAACAAAAAAGGAAGAGGGAATGAAAGAAGAAAGAAAAGATCTGTGAAATGAAAAAATATATATATAAACAGTCAGTGACGTGATAATCACGTCGCAACCTTGCCACGTGATTATCACGTCGCAGCATCTCCAACGGTCATAAATTTTATTTATGACTCTGCATCCACTGTGCGCAGTCAACATCAAGCAAAAAGTTTTTCCCCCTAAAAGGTTGCGACGTGAGTTTCACGTCACAACTTGAAATTTGAAAATTTCAAACTTCCCACCATGTGCAGGTTATAAGTTTCTGAATTTTACATTTTAATTAATAGGTTGCGGCGTGGGATTCACATGGCAACGTTTTTTATATAAAAAAAAATTCCTGACTCCTCATTTGTTAATGCTACTTTTTATATTTTATTATTAAAATTATGTAGCAACGTGATTATCACGTCGCAACCTGCCACGTGATAATCACGTCACAACTTCACTTCACTGTGGAGCATTTATCTTGTAGTATTTGACCATTGGATAATTTCCTATTTTAAAGAAAAATATTTTTTTATATAAAAGAGGTTTCTCCTTAATTATTTCATTTTATATTAGATTTGTGTATAGAAAACTTTATAATAGTTTTCTATTATCTTTCTTTATAAAATATTTTTTCACTGGAATAGTGCTGGAAGACTAAAAAGTTGTTCTAAGAGTTGTGTTGTAACTAGTGTTGCGTTTAATTTGGTTTATTCAAGAATATGACTCTTTTGTGTAATACATTTTGTATATGATTTCATGGTTGTAATCTAAACCTGAAAAAAAGGTTAGGTGAAGGTTCTTGAATTCCGTCAGTGTAAAATATTTGTTTGTTGTTGAAGGTTCTTGGAATGATCCTCTATAAAAGTTAAAGTTTTAGTTGAAAAATGTTTTGGGTTGATCCAGTAAAACCTCAAATTTCAGTTTAGTGGAACTCTTAAGAAAAAACTCTTTGAGACATGAGTAGGTCATGTGGTTAGAATGAACTTGTATAAATCTTTGGTGCAATTTCTTTATCGTTTCTTTCACTTTATTTTCTATTATTTATTTATTTATTTATTTTCTTGTCGCGTATCTATCTTGTTCTTCATCTTCCTTCTACATTTTCACTACTATCTCTTGGTTGGTTTTTTTAAATATATTTTAGGGTTAAATATAGGTACCCCTATAATGTGAGCAAGTTTTAATTTACCCCCTGAATTTTTTTGGGTCAGCAAATTGTACGGAGTAACATGTATTTAATTAACCATATATTTTTATATAAATATTTTTAAAAACTAAAATTTTTATAAATTAATTTAGAATTTTGAATATCACAATTCACACCCACACCCCTCTTGTATTTTAGTCACTTAGTCAACAATATATTTATAAAGGATTTAAAGGTTTCAAGATAAACCTGAAAAAAGTTTCGATGAATATTCTTGAGTTAAGATTGTCTAAAAGTTCTGTTTGTTGGTTGTTTAGTTAAGCATGTGTAAAATCTCTATTTTTCTTACAAGGTAATCTCAAAGTGTTGTTAAAGGTTGTTTAAGTTGATCTTGTAAAAGTTCAAAACAAAAAATTAGTGGAATTCTCAAAAAGAAACTCAAGGGAACATGAATATGTCAAATAATTAGGCTGAACTTGTATAAATGTATGGTGTATTCTCTCTATCCCTTATCTATGTATCTTCCTTTATTTATTTTAATTTTGTTGCATATCTCTCTTCTTCTTTATCATCATTCTACCTTTTCACTATTATCTTTCTATTTATTTATATCTTCTAATATAAACGTTTTTCAAACTTATTTTTATAAATTAATCTTGAATTTTAAATATCACAATTCATCCTCCTCCTCCATACACTTTTTATGTTTGAAATCACTTGATCAACATCAAGTAGACTCATAAATGAACGGATTCATGTAATTAATAGGTTGATTTCTTTTGGATCAGCAAGTTTGCGCGTCGAACTCACACCCAGGATACCCCATGTGACAACATATTGAACCTCGAAGAAAAAGATTTAAAAATAGGTGAGTCTTTTAAACCATATACTGCTAATATTATTAATGCTTCAAAACCAATTTCTTCCATTCGTGTTGCTCCTAGTGAAATCCATTCCACAATTTGTTGGGGAGAACACATCTAAATCTATTTAAAAAATCTATGATTAGATTATAAAGTGTATGATATGTGTCTTGTTGAAATCAATAAATTAAATGCTGATGACTTGAATGGTAACTGTAAGGAGCGGATCGTTGTCGTGTAGTTTCTTTCAGTCTTTTGGCCTCCCTTCTTCCAACAAAAAAATCTATCATTAGGTCATCTATGGTAGAAAACAAACATCCCCTTTGGTTGATTTCCATTTGATCATGGAACCCCTGTAAACACCATTGTTGATCCATATGTGGAACAATCTTCAAATTAGATAATTTACACTAAATTTATGCATGTGGAACTTACTACATCTGAAGAAATTTTGAAACCCCCACTTTCACATGATATATCTCATGCATCTATTCCATAACTGAGTTTTAAGCATTTAATTCACATGGTTTTTTTATCCCTCAAAGTTAAATAAAAACCCCCATTAAATCACCTACTCCATTATGCCAAGACAATCAAATAATATCAATCATTATATTAACAAAACTCGATTCCATTATTACCTTTAACACCTCAACATTATCAAATGCACCTTTCGATAATTTCCCCACCTGCTAATATCATGTGACTCTCCATCTCAATCCCGACATGCAACTTTCATGAACATTCCTAAACCGTCCAACTACCACAATTTCTCATAATCGAGTTCACCATTATTTTGTATCAAATTCACTACTTAAAAAAAAATACATTTCCCCTTCAAACATGAAATACATTTATCTTGAGATAATAAAAGACGTCACTAGAAATATCAACTTATATATTTCATTTTTAAAACACTAAAGAAAAATGATAATGTACATATCGATTATCAATAATACCGTAGGATAAGATTGATATTTTTTTTAATATCGTTACAAATTATTAAATATTAATAAATTAATTATTTATCTATAATACTATATATTTTATACATAATATTTTTGTAAATATATATATAAAAAATTGGAATCCAGATTTTAGATCTCGTTTTAATGATATAATGGATCCTTTTAAATCCGATTATCAATAATAATGTAGTATTAATGGATAAACAAGGATTTAATAATATATATGTAAAAAAATTGAAATCCAGATTTTAGATCCTCGTTTTATTGAAATGTCGGGCAAAAGAAAATATTAGTTACAATATATTTCAGATCTCTTTCGTATTTATTTATTTATTTATGATATAAAACAAAAAGGATTAATCAAATAAATAAATCTATTTATAATATATTAAAACAGACTCCAAACCTGTTTTACTGACATCTCATAATTTTTGTGTCACGTAATATTATTTTTGCCACATCATTGATAATCTTATGTGTCATTATCTATATTCATAATTTTTGTGTCACGCAATATCATTTTTGCCACATCATTGATAATCTTACGTGTCATTCACTATATTACAGTATTACCATTCCATTATTCTTATCATTCCCATTATCTAAATAGTTCTTTGGAAATTCATAAATTTCTCTGCTACTATTAGTTCTTCGTAACTATTTTGTCTACAATTGTTATTCATTTTCTATTATTACTTTATCTTAATTGATTTGTCTACCATTTTTAATCAAAATTTTATGATTCTAAATAGATGTCTTTCTTAAAGTATAATATAAATTTTGATTATGAGTTCAAATTATAGATGTCTTTCTTAAGTATAATATTAATTAAATAATATTATATTTTTTTGAGTGAAAATTAAATTCAATCATGCAATATCGCTATTATCTATTAATGTAATCATTTTCATTAATTCTATCTTATGTCTTATGTTGTTATGGAAAAATTCTATATAACTATGCATGTGTATGTGACTGATTTTGATTATGAGTCCAAATAGATGTTTTTTAAAGTATAACATTAATTTTGATTATGAATAGGAGTGTGCATGATTATCATAAACTGTGATCCAATCCACTTTTATGGTTATGGTTTAGACAAACCAAATCATTAATCACAAAAACTGATTTAAAAAATATAATTAGTCTCAAATCGGATTAAAACTGATTTGAAATCAGTTTTAATTTTAATCTAAATTATTTAAATATAATTTAATTTATATTCAATTCATTTTAATTAATAAAATTTTAAAATTAATTTAATATTATTAAAATTTAAACATTAATAAAGCACATCTTTAATTTAATTTTAAGTAGATTTTAAAAAATTGTCGCGGTCGTATTACAACTTTTGCAATTTTGATCGATAGAGGTGTCACGACATTGATTGTGTTCGTCGCATTGTAAATTATTAATTATAATTTGTTTTTTTAATATAAAACGGATATAACAATATCGATATCGACATATGTCCAAAACATTTTGTCACAGTCGTTCTCACAGTCACAAAGCATTTCTTAAAACCTTTTTATGTTTAAATGATCTTTTTTTTGTTTTATCAATCCTAAAAGAAAAATCAATTAATACTGAGATAATATTAATTAATTCAGTGTCCACATTCGTTTTCTTATATAAAGTATATGTATATTAAATGAAAAGGGATTAAGTTCAAACAAATTTCTTTCAAATTTAAATTTGTCTTTTACAGTGATAATAATATATCTTGCTTTTTAAATGTTTAGTATACTATATCTTTCAATTTATTTGAGAGTGTTTGCATATTTTTTAACTATAATTAAATTTTTTTATATTTATTTAATAATTAATCATTTGAAATAAAGTGTTAAACATCATTCAATTTTTATGAAAATGTATAGAGCTTATTTTTTTTTTTTGAGAAAATATGAAAATTAGAAAGCAGAAAAATTTGATGATAAAGAAATTTGTATACCCAATAACCATTTTATGGGTACGGGTTTACCACTTTGACCATAAATGGACCACCAAATCCAATATTTAATATTTGGATTGAATTTTAATAAATTGAACAATTTGGATATGAACTTGGTTATCAGTAACCAGTTTTTTTGCACACCCCTTATTATGAGTCCAAACAGATGTCTTTCTTAAAGTATAATAATATTAGTTAAATAATATTATTATTTTTTTACTGAAATTAAATAATTTTGATTATGAGTCCAAATAGATATCTTTCTTAAAAGTATAATATTAGTTAAATAATATTACATTTTTTTTTGACTGAAAGTTAAATTAAATTCGACCTATCGATACTATCTACTAATATGATCATTCTTATTAATTCTATTCCAATTAAAATCAATGATATTTAATAATTATTTAAATTTTTAAAAAACATTAATAAGAATATAGAAGCAACTAAAATAAAGATTATCATATATTTAAATAAAGAAGATAAATATCTCACACTTATTTTACTCTTTAGGTATGTTTAATTTCTTAATTAAAATTATATTTTTTTAAACTTATAAAATTACTAAAATAAAATAAAATCTTTTCAAATTAACTTTATAATGATAATCATGATAAACAAAAATGATAAATGATATTCATGAAAAAACATATTAAATGGTATTTAAGAAAAATAATAATGATAATGAGAAAAAATTTATTGATATAAAAATAATAATTAAAAAGAATAATAATTAAAAATAATTTTTATGGATTTATTTAAAAAATATCATGGACGGGAAAAATCATACCATATATTATATTATGACATGATTTACCTTTAATGTTCAAAAATTTATTTTTTTAAATATGATTTTACTTTTAATATTCAAAATTTACGTGGTTGTTGTTATTAAATTTATTTAAGTTTTTCTTCTTAAAATTTTAATAATATATTAATTATAATTAAAATTACTATTAAAATATATTAAATTATATTAAAATTTTAATTTATCACAAAATGTTAATATTTTTTAATGATATAACATTATCCTTTATACTAAAAACATGTTATAAATATTTGTATATCATAAAAGAACATGAGACAATTATGATATAAAAATGCATAAATTTGTTATGAAAAGATAAATTTATCATTATTTTTACATTTCTACAATTATGTATTATCATTTTATTTAATTAGTACACATAACATAAAGTTTCATCACCACATCAAAAATAATTTTGTCTCTTTATAAAATCGTAGAAAATAATATACATTAATTGTAATAATTATAATAATTATAATTTTATACATTAAACGTAGAAACTGTTAAGCATTTGACGGATACATTTTAAGTTTGGAAAAATGGGCTAATATCTAAAATATGTTTTGTTAACTCATCTGGATTGACAGGTAGATGTGAGCGTATGTATGAGACACCAGCTATTGATCGATCATTTTAATATCTATCTTTTAACTATTTCTTTTGTTGTTGTTTTATAAATTGAAGTTATAAAAATGGTTGTACGACTTATTATAAATATGAATCAATGCTTGAAAGTTGATACATATTATTAGTATAAGATTGAAACTACGTGAATATTTATGAACAGTAAAATAAGTTATATTATGTTTAATACTCTAAACACATAAATTAAAGTTTGATAAATGATTATAAATTATAACTATATTAATGTTATCCAACTAAAAATATGATGTTATACTTTACAATTTAGTCATTGATATGTGTAATGTGAATTCAGACGAGATCCGTAAGCCATCACAAATTTCTTACTAGTTAATATCATAAAAAAATACATATCACCTACCCATTATATTCTTCATTGTATCAAAGCTAAATTGTTCTCTCTATATTCAATAAATCTTTTCTTTTTCTTGGAATAGCTCGGCATGAACAAAAACAAACATTTTCTCTTTCAATCCCACAAGATCGCGTTCATTCAAATAAAATAGATCATTGATTTCTTCTTCAAATAAGCTAGACATGAACTAGAACAAACATTTTCTATTTCAATCAATCTGACAAGACCACGTTCATCTAAACAAAATAGATCCTTGATCAAGAGAAGATCATGAGACTTTATCTTACCATCCAAAATCATTTGTTGCATGCACTATTAAAAGGTAGTTATAAAAGTCTCCGTCTCTCCTTTCAAATTCAATTTTAAAGAGTCAAAATAACAATAATAGACTATAATCATCGCAGGGTTATCCACTATCCAATTATAAAATATTCAAGTAATCGTCGGTAGAATACATATATTAGATGATAATTCTATTTATATCATATTTCTTATTACTAAACTATTCATGTAATATAATAAGATATTGCATATTTATTTATTACTTTGGTTTATGCGGTATAATAAATAGTACTGTTAGTAATAATTTATTTTTTATTTTTATTAAATATTATATCTTATTATTTAATTCATAACATAAATTTTCTATTTTCACTTTAAGGTCTTGAGTGTCTCAAATATCGATCTCCCATCCTACAAAAATCTGAAATATATGATTAAATTAAATTCATTTTTTTACGTGACATATAAGTTACAAGTTTCTCTTCACATTTTACATGGGTCAAAAATTATATTTCTCATAAATTACTGATAAAGTTTTAAAAAAATTATATTAGATGGATTTATCATCTATTCATCTAATTAGGTTGATGTGAATGTTGAAACTAACATTTTTGCTTTACCTCTTTTTTACTCTTCTAAAATTGTTTGTCCTTATAAAATGTATATGGAAGTTTATAAATTAATTGAATTTTTGGTTACATAGTAAGTAGTTTCACAATCGTAAAAGATGAGTTGGAAAATATTTTTTTATTTTTTATATCAAAACTTTTTAGTTTTTTATTGACGTTACATTTTAATAATTTTTTTTTTGTTACTACAATAAATATTTTAATTTATGTTTAAAAAAAGTATAGACAATTGGCCTGTTTGTTTAAGTTTTAAAAAAATAGATTTTTTTTGTATTTTTTAAAATAGATTTTATAAAATAGTTTTTTAAAATATTATAAATTTTTTATATTCTTTTTTTTTCTAAATTGAAACACTAATTTCAATATCCTATAACATAAACACACATTATTGAATACCAAAACATAATTAAAATTATAATTTTTTCAAAAAATTATATTTAAAAAATGATTTTTATGAAAATTTATTTGAAATAACTTCAAAATTAAAGAATTATTTTGAAATTTTAATATCTAAAAATAATTTCAATTAGAAAATGAAATATCTAAAATAACATTTTAAGAATAGTTATTCAAATCAAATTTTTATTAGAAACTTTTATAAAAAATTTGTTTTCTCAAAATCATGTAATATTATAAAAATCATTTTTAAAAAAAAGCTAAAACAAATTGGTCCATTATGTGCGGAAAGAAATCTTTCATTATATTTTGGTTTGTCTTATTCTTTCAAATAATTACTATTATATAAAAATTCATGTTATAATAATAAAAGATTAATTTCAGTGTGGATTTTATATTTATTTTTTCATATTTACCTTTTGAAAGTAATTCAACATAATATTCATTTTATTAAATGAAAGTATAAATGCCTTAATTATTTATTAAAATTTAAAATTTTCTCATGACTCTTCAACATAATTGTTTTCTTCTTTGTCAAGTGTTGTACTTGTACTCTTATTATTACACTATATAGTAGTTATAACCGTTTTTATTAATAAAATTTATTTATTATACTTAAGACATATTACTTATATTATGTTATAATTTTTTATTAATAAATTTTATCAATTCATAATTAATATATTTGAAGGAGTACGTGACCTCCGTTAAAAAGTTATTATCATGTTTTTTAATGAAATTTTGATTGAGATGTCTAAATAATTATAACAATTATACAAGTAAAAAAATAGGTGTGTTTTTTTTTTACTTTTTTTCTAGAATTAGTGGATATCCGTGCATTTGCACGAGTATCAGTATAATATTCATATTTGTTTTTAAAATATAATAAAAATATAATAAGTATTTTTGAAAAAAAGATAATAAGTTGGTGCATATAATTAGTTTAATATATAAAAATATTTGAATAAATAATATATTTTTTTATATAAATATTATTTTTGTTTTAGAATTATTGTAAAAAATATTTAAACCAATAATAAAGTTGTTCTATTAATATTTAATATTTTGATCAGTAATTTCATGTTTCCGTTAATATTTAATAATTTGATCATTAACTTCATGTTCTCGTTAATGTTCAATATTTTGATCAATAACTTAATAGTTCCGTTAATATTCAATATTTTGATAAATAATTTCATGTTTCCTTTAATATTTAATATTTTGATCAGTAATTTCATATTTTTTTTAATATTCAATATTTGATCAGTAACTTCATGTTCTCGTTAATATTCAATATTTTGATCAACAACATCATGTTCTTGTTAATATTCAATATTTTGATCAGTAACTTCATATTTTCGTAAATATTCAATATTTTGATCAGTAATTTCATATTTTCGTTAATATTCAATATTTTGATCAATTTTTATTAATATTCAATATTTTGATCAGTAACTTCATGTTCCTGTTAATATTCAATATTTTGATCAATAACTTAATATTTCCGTAAATATTTAATATTTATATCAGTAAGTTCATGTTCCCGTTAAAGTTTAATATTTTGATCAATAAATTTATTTTTCGTTAAAATTAAATTATTGAAATGATGTTTGAATCTATATGTTTAAAAAAAAAACATATTTGCTATTCTTAAATATAGTTTGTTTACAACCGATAATCGATAGTATTAATATAATTAAACAATCATAATTTTTTTTTGAAAATGTAGCAATTGATTTAGTTGAAAAAAAGTTATTGATTTAATACTAAAAAAAATCATATATTTATCCATGATTGTTAATTAACCATGTTCTATAGTGTATTGATCAAATTTTTTTTTTCACAACTTTAATTAAGTTTATTTACTGTTAATCAATTTTATATATTTATTCATATTTGTTCATTGGGATCAGATTTTACATTTGCATTCGAATTTAGATAAAATAAAGAGTTGACATCACCATCAATTGTCCCAATTGTGAACAGTTAAGTCAACATTCAAAGTCATATATGTGACTTGTTTGCTTCATTTAATCCACAAACAAATATGAGCCATATTTTTTTAATGCTCTCATTCTTAGTTTTGATCCCTCTTGGCTCTTGCTTCTAATTTAGCCTTTACTTTCATACTTCTTGGTTTCACTGTTGTCACCTTTGCCTCAACCAATGTAAAACTTTGTTTTCACTCTATTTCATATTTTGATTCTTCCTGATTTAGTAGCATATTTGAAATAGCTAAATGGTTTTCCTCTCTTTTGTATCTATATATAATATATGCAACTTTTGTAGGTTCATATAGTGTATATGGGTGACAGAAGCCATAGCCAGAATGAGTCACAACTACTTGAAGACTCCCACCATGACATGTTGTCATGTATTATTGGAAGGTTTCACTTTGAATTATCCTTCCTTTTCAATGAACTTGTTTCTCTGTGTTCCCATGAAGTTAACATATTTGAAAATTTCAACATGAGTAGTAGTACTCTTGTTAATTGTTTTCCTGAAAATAATTGAAAAAATGGAGTTTTCAAAATCTAAAATTGACTTGTTTTTTTAACATCAAGAAGGCTGCTAGGAGTTCCATCTTGTATAGCTATAAGCATGGCTTTTCTGGATTTGCTGCAGTTTTGACTCAGTCTCAAGCTAAGCTCATTGCAGGTATTTCGCAGTTTAACTATAGCAAGACCTGCCAGATTCAAAAGCAATGATTTGAAACAGAATAAACCAAAAAATAAATATTCAAACCTGACAGAAGCAGGTAAAAGATCTGCCTTATTAACAAAATGCAATGTGGATTCATACACATCTACGTCCTTTTAGATTAGCTTGTTCAGCACAGGAAGCAAAATGGGTCACGCTTGGCACACACAAGAATTATTAACATGAGAGAAAACAATAAAGTACCCAAAATTGTCAACATATATATTAAAGACACATGATATGGTCAAATCTCTCTCACCACTGCCTGTTACACAATACAATGGACCTGTTTCTAATATGCACCCGAGGTTGAATGAAAAAACTAAGAGCAATTTCAATTCCCTGTGCCACAAAAAATGGCGATTTTAGTTTTAGACGAAATTGCAACGAATGAATATTCTAAAATAAGTTGTTTTAATAAGTTCTTTCAAACCGTTTTACAAATGTTTCTATGTCAATAGACAAGTTTTGATAAGCATTTCTTTATGTGTTTATTGCTACTATAAAACGAACAAAATTAAGCCGAAAAAACAATCTAATTGTACAAATATATAGGTCATGATTCTCATAACTCTATGTGTGAGGAAAGACTAAATTGTATGGCTATAAGAATTTATCAAAACATTAAACATAAGTTAGTTGAAGATAAGAATGAAATAGTGAGACAACTAAAAAAATGAAAAAGTCAATTTTTTACCAGATTAAGTATTGTCTTGTAAGGAGAATCATCCAAAAGCAATGCATTTGAGTAATTGTAATGTCCTTTATCCCAAGGAAGATTAGGATCATATTTGTCCCAAATTTTCCTTAAATCCTTAAAAAAAGTGGTTTGTGTCTGTTTTCAAGTGTTCTAAAACTTGTTTCAGTAGAATGTGACAGATCCTGTCCGAACAACGTGTAGAATGAGATAACTGTAAACCAATGTAAAATTAATGCAGACATAATTCAAATATTTTAAATAATGGTTGCGGTCACGTAAAGGCTTTCGCGATTTTGGTATGTGGTCGCGTCGCGGTTACGTAAAGACTTACGACATTCCAGTCAATGCAGAATGCATTACTAATTGTTGTCGTCACAATGTGAATTAATCACAACATGTATAAAGAATATCATTTTGATTTTTTATTTCACACACTGAAAATTCCATTTCCGTAACGGTGTTTCACAGTCTTTACCGGTTGTAACGGCTTTTTATCCACGACTTTTGTTCTCAGCATTAAAACGGTGAATAAGAATATTGTCACTTTCTCGTACCGTTTTATCATGGTCGTTTTTGCGGTAACATACCGCTTTTTAAAACTTACAAGATTTAGTTAAACTTATTAAATAGATGAAGAAGTGCTTAGTACTTACCCAACAGAAAATCAACTTTTGTTTCATGTCTTCCATCAAATAATCAAGAACCATGTCAACATATTTTCTACAAAATTATCAAAACACATTCGCCAATAAGTGACAACTACTTAACTCAATGACATTTTATAAAAGAGAGGGATTAAGTTGAAGAATACTTGTATCTTGAAGACCAAACAACCACATCAAATCTCTCAAAGCAGAAGTTCAGACAATAAAGTATCATTACCGCCATTGGAATTGGAGGTGGAGAAATAGATTGGGAAATAGATTAGAAATATATTATTTTGATAGAATTTAATCAAACATAGTTAAATTTGTTATTACACGAATTTGTATTAGACACATCTACATATTGAAATAAAATTTTAATTTTTTAAAATAATAAAGTATTCTACATATTAACTGATGTTTTTATATCTCATCAGCATTAGTATGTATTGCTTATTAAAAAACATTAGTAGGTATTTCATTATTCTAAAATTATGTAATACTCTTTTTTTTTTTTTTAGCGAAAGTAATTCGTCTTTCTTATATTTTATGTATATTATATTTAAAAAATAATCAATTTTAAAATCATATTTATATATTTAGCCGTGCATCGTGTGAGTCTAAATCTATTGAAGAACATAAATTTTAATCCCAATTTATTTTATGCTCTTGTGATTCAAATTCTATTCGATATATTTTGTGTTCATTAGTTTAATGTTCTATAGATGACATACAATCAACTTCTAAAGAGCTACTTACTACGAGTAAGAAGTTATTAGTTCCAAATATTAAAAATGTTTTTTATGCACGTGCAATCCACTATTGAAAATTTTTCCAAATTTTTTTAAATTCCAAAATTTCATTATCTTAAGCAAATATTATCAAGACAAATGCTTTTATAAGAAAGATATATAGTGGTAGATGTAGAGAATTTGTTGTGGATTGATGTCTTTGTAATATATTGAACGTTGTTCCTTTAAGAATGTAGGGTAGGGATTCGTTGTTGTAGCTTGTAACATATTCCCACGGTTTAAAAAACCAGAGAAACTTATTTTCTATTTTAAATAGAAAAATAAAGTAAAATAAATAAGCTCCTCGATTTTAGAAAAAAATCGAGATGAATAATATTTTTTTATTTTTTTATTTACACAGAATATTAAAAAAATCAGATTGATCATCATCGCTGTAATTTCAAATTTTGTTGCATCTATCTTTTCAGAGGTTGAACAACATTTGTTTAACCTGAAAGCATGAATGATTTTCTTCATTTATAATCTATCATAGAGAACTTTTCCAACATTTTTAGCAGAGACTTGTTCTAAAAATACAACATCAATTCCAATATGTGAGATAGATTATAAGAGCAGAAAACATATTTTGCTCAAGAAGAATATCGAAGATTTTTTCTGTCTTGCAATCCATCCTAAAGAATGATGCTTACTAGTTTGGGGCGGCAACATATAAGTTAGGATTATGATAAAATTTCAAATGAAAATTTGATTCACAAATTCCTTATATGCTTAAATTGTTGTTGGAAACTTGAAGTCATTGCAATTTCTGATTCTAAAGACTTGTATGTTATAGATTTGGCTATCCAGTTTGGTAAATTGTAGGAAAATTATATTGACCTAAATCGTCTTGTTGAAATCAAAAAGAGGCGGTAAGAACAAGAAGGGACTTGAACTAAAAGCTGAAAAGGTCAAATAAAATGAATAAAAAAAGAAAGCTATCAAAAATTAAACCGATGAAGACATAAATCTTCTAGTTTGCAAATTCAAAAATTTCATTAGGCACATGAAAAACCTCAAAACATGCAGCATAAAAATAAAGAAAGAACATAATTTGTTCCAAGATGCCTCTAATGTGAAAAGAAATGTCACATAAAATCAAATTGTTTGGTGAATCAAATAAAATTTGAAAGACACATAAGGCGTCAGAAAGAATAAAAAAGAGCTTACATTGTATGAGGTGACAATGACATGAACTCATCTAATGAATCGAAAAAAGAGAAAGAAACTAACATATGTCTCATTGAAAACAATGAAAATAATAAAGTAAATAGTTGAGAAACGATGAGATATTCTTTATTTGTAAAAAATTATATGATGAATCAAGTAAATAAAAAAAATGTTTAAATCTCTAAAGTGACCATATTCTCTCTTGAAAATCAAAACAAAAATTTAATCGAGGAAATGAATCTTCTTAAAAGAACAAAATTTCTTAATTAAAGACTCCCCTTCCACATATTCTAAAAAGTTAAAAGATAAATCTATCAAGTGTTTAGAATGAATGGTTTTAAAAAAGGAGATTGAAGATTTGCATAACATTCTTAATAAATTTATCAAAGGAAAATATATTTTAAATATCCCCTTAAGTAATAAAAAATATAACACCTTTTTAAGTCCCACAAATTAATTTTAATTAATTAATTTAAAATCACCATACAAGAGTGTCATACATCATACAAATATAAACCAATCCTACTCCATAACACGGGTTACCGAAAAAAAAGTTAAATCATACATTTTCCTACCTAGAATGTTACAGGACATCCAAACACATCTGATAACTCACTTGGGATGTTACACTACATCCAAACACATTTGATAACTCACCTGAGATATAACACGATATTCAAACACATCTGAATAACATCGCATCAGAATACTATTGAAACTTATAATCAAACACATCATTGATCTTATAAAATATTTTTAACTTCAATCAACATAAATAAGAGAGTCATGATATTCTAATCTCAACAACATAACACATAGGTTCAACAAATAATCAACAAATGTAAATAACACATAAAATGGTTCTCATCCCGATGATACTTATAATAAAATTGGTTTAGCTTATCAACCTAAAACAAATGCTACGTCTTTTAAAATTTTGTTGCCCAAATAAGACTCTAATCATAATATGCTTGAGTGTTTTTATTATAGTAACAAAATTACACTTCTTCATCGTGTTATATGAGAAAACATCATGAATCTAATATCACTATGAAATGTATTTCAAAAGACAACATATACTACACTAACGCTAGAGAGTCCAAAATAATTAGGGTACCAAAAGTTAAGACTTAGATTTGTGATGCAAGTATGTTTTACATTCTCAAACTCAAAATGGTACCTCAACAGTGGTTTTTCAAAACACATTAGTGTGTAGAAAAACATTTTCGCTTCTTTTACTCCTAATAAAGATGTTTGTGTCTCTTATGGTGACATAAAAAAAGATAGAATTGAGGATTCTGAAAGAATTGGTAGGAGCCATAATACTATCATTTAGGTTATTTTACTTGTTAAATGTTTAAAGAATAACTTACTTATTATTAGTCAATTGCGTGATAATGAAACGGTGTTTGATTTTTCTATATGCAAAGTTGTAAAATCTGGAGAAAAAAAAACAAGCAAACTAGTTATACTAATCAAAGAAGTGAAAATGCTTATACCCACAATTTAAATAGACCTCTTAAAGATCTAGTGATAACGATGCTCAACGAAACTAGCCTTCCTAAATATTTATAGGTTGATGTAGTAATTACTTAATGTTATGCTATGAACAAAGTCTTGATAAGACTATTTCTATAACTTACACCCTACGAAATATATACAAAAAGGAAGCCAAATATATCCCACTTTCATGTATTCTGATCCAAATGTTTTTGTCTTAATAATAGGAAGGATAATATTGGTAAATTTGATGCTAAAGTTGGTGAAGTTTTGTTTCTTGGTTATTTCACTTCTATTAAAGCTTTTTGAATTTATAACAAAAGAGCCATGATTATAGAAGAATCCATACATATTACATTTGATGAAACTAACCCCAAAATTATTGTAGATATAAAGTTCTTGATAATGCAGGTGTTATAGGGAAGAATATCTTAAAAGATATAAACTTCCTCGCCAAGATCTACCCAAACAATGGAGAAATTAAGAGACCATCCAATTGAGAATGTCATATGAGATACATACACTACTACAGAAAAGGCATTTAACAACAGTTGGGAAAGATATATAATTACGCGGGTTCAGGTGTTGTTATGTAGCGTGTGGTTTTATATACGGTACTTACAATCACGGTCCAGTGACCGTCGTAGTAATCTGGAAAGTGCGCGTCTTATAACAACAGTTATTCATAATAACCGTTGTGATATATTATTTGAATAAATGTCAAATTTTCATACTAGAATTATCACCAAACCAATTTTTAATTGATATCAAAACTTATATTAATTACAAGTACATAGTTATTTTAAGTAAATAATGAAATTTGAATAGCTCGAGAAATGAAATCTTTCCAACTTCCAAGAGAAAAGAAAGCGTAAAGAATTAAAGAAACAATGATCGATAGCTTTGGTTTTTAGACTTCCAAGATAAGAAGATGAAGAATCAGAAGGAACAACATAAAAGTGGAAGAACCAAGACACAAAAACAACTTCATCCAAAGGAATCAACATGTATTATCCTGCTCAAGCCACCAACAATACTGAGAATCCAAATGTTGTTGTAGAGGGTGCTATGGTGTCAAACCGGCCTCAGAATCAAGATGTTGCTGTAGAAGTCGGTAATGTGGTGAAAAACCATCCTCAGATTCAAGATGTTAATGTAGAGGGTGTTATGTTTAAACTAATGAGAGCTCTCAAGGTGAGGAGAAGAAGAAGAAGGTTGAGAAGGCAAATGATGTTTTTCCCCCCATTCTAATGATGATGATGAGGCTGGCTATGATTGGTCTAACTTTATCTCAGCGAGAGAATTTAGATTTGATTATGGTTTTTGATTATGCAATGAAATTTTATGTAATAAAGTTTTATTCTTTCTTCTTAACTCTCTTAAGGTTATTCAACTTAAACTATCAACTTAACCTATCAACTTAAACTTAAAAAAATATATAAAACACATTATTGTAACTGAAAATTATTGTGATGAACTTACTCGTAAGAAATGGTCTGTTAGTTGCATATTCTTGTCCACTGTATCTTCGAATCTTACATTTCATAACAAAGTACATAAAATATTAAACATAAAGGATATAAGATAACATAATATTTTCAAATTTCAAACCCTAATTCAACTATTACATTTTATAACAAAGTAAATATTAAACAAAAGGAGATAAGAAAACTTAACATCTTTAAATTTCCAGAAAACCTCTTTGACTTCAGTTTGTTTTTCAAATTCTTGTTCTTCTTTTTTGAATATGTATACATAACCTTCAAATACCCAACATAATCCAACTCTGGCACCATAGTACTCTCATCTTCTCATTTTTGTTCATCATCCCATATGAACAAATTACATGTTTCACCAGTCCACCAATTTGGGCATCTCCAAAAAAGCCTTCCTTTATTTTGATCCATGTTGCATAGGAACGAAACCATACGACAGACACAAGCACATAAATTTTCAGATCGAGATTTTACACCCTTGGAATGAGACATTGAGGAAATTATGGATAACAAAAATGAGTGTTATGGTTGTTTTCTTATTTCCGACGGCGTTGGTGTTAGGGTTTGTTTCTTTTATTATTGGAAGAATGTGTACTTAGTGTTTAATATATACAAATATTTGTTAGTGTATAACAACGATTGTTAAAAAGAGTCGTAGTGATATACCTATTATTTTTTATTATATATAAATGTAATTATAAAGGCGTGCATTAAAGTAAAATGGATAAACTATTTGAGGGAGCTGAGGATCGAACCCAAGAAAGTTGGATTGTATCACCACAGTTAGGGAATTAACCGTAGTTATAAACTTAAATTTTTCAATTAAAAAATGAAAATAAAATGTTAGTGCATTAATTTAGCAGTGTCACTACGGTTTTGGAGCGAACCGTGATGACTTTTGCGTTGTTGTTTATGTGTTTTGTAGTAGTGATTAAAAGAGGTAACTGGAGGGAAATCATGATTAAAATACACAACATAAACAAATATTTCCTTTAAGTTAATCCTTATGAATGAGTGGATTCGGGAATAATCATGAGCGTTAACTAACATCATATATACGCATTCCACACAAACAGAATGCCTTCAATCTCAGTGCTAGCTATTATGAATGAAGATTTTGAGAGAGAGGGAGAGAGAGAGATAGATAGATAAATAGATAGATAGAGAGAGAGAGAGAGAGAGAGAGAGAGAGAGAGAGAGAGAGAGAGAGAGAGAGAGAGAGAGAGAGAGGAGAGAGAGAGAGAGAGAGAGAGAGAGAGAGAGAGAGAGAGAGAGAGAGAGAGAGAGAGAGAGAGAGAGATTTGCGGCCAAGGTTTCACAAAAAAAATTTGGTTAACTAACAAATACTTCGGCACAAGGTTTCTATTTATAGAACTACTTGTGTGAGATGCAATATGAACAAGCCCACTAAGCATACCATATTTTAAGGTGTGTTGTATTTCACTTGAGTGAATCATATCTCACAGTGTTATATATTTTACTTAAGTATATTATACCTTACAATATTCATTATTTCACTTAAATACATAGTACCTTACGATGTTCCATACTATAGTTAAGTGCATCGTACCTTACAGTGTATATCATTTATCTAATTAATGCTAGTGTATTGAAATATCACATAATCGAATAAGCTTCACTTATTTAGTTTATCCCATAAAATAATACTTATGAGTGTGACCCTGTAGGTTCTAGTGACATTGGCAATTATATCAAATCAAACATTTTATATAATAAACAGTGAGTTGTATCTACCAACACGTCCTTGTTTATAAAGTCACAAAAATAGCGTGTGATATGACAAAACCTTTTATTGATAATGCTTATGTGTATAATCATCATTTTCCCCTCATGTCTATATCGAACACAAGGCATAGACCGTGCCACCCATGTCCAATTTAATATTGGACCCTTAGACATTTATCTTGTTATGCATTATAGGAAAATTCCATCTAGGCCACTCATGTCCCTTTGAATTATTTGAAGAGTATCCATCAATCATCTTTATATTTATCATATTACGAAAAAAATTTAATCAACAATAAAGTACTTGACTCAACTTCTAGGCTCCACAGTGGTTTTAAGTTGAAATGTGGTATACATCACTATCCCATTGAGAATAAATTATGACACGTTCAAAAATTATATTTAGTATTCTCAATATGGGTTAATCCAGTATAAATATTACTCTTAATATATATATATATATATATATATATATATATATATATATATATATATATATATATATATATATATATATATATATATATATATATATATATATATATATATATACTTATGTGAAGACTTTATATCTCTTTATCTATGATCTGTGAGATATGATCATCAGTCTATTCACATAATAGGCTCAATGATTTAATGTTATCCCACTTAAAAATAATGTCTTACTATGAATACTTTAATAATAAAATATTATATCACAATCAAGTCACACTTAATGCTTCATCAAATGGACTATTTGTTCTAGAGACTTAATTACATTGGAAAAACAAACATAATAAAGAAATATCTTATTATTAAGAGATAATTTGATATAAGTACCAAGTTCTAATAAAACTATTTGCCTCTAGGACTTACACCAACAATTTTTCACTAGCACTAAAGCTAAACAAGCATAAACATAATACCCATATATCTAGTATGACCATCATGCTTCTGCTATTCAAGAGGTTTTGTCAGTGGGTCAGCAACATTGACAAGTGTTGGTTCTCTGAATATCTTCATATCTCCTCTATCTATTATCTCTCGTATGAGGTGATAGCGCCTAAGTATGTGCTTGGATCATTGGTGAGATATATGCTTCTTAGCTAGTGTGATGACACCATTATTATCAAAACAGAGTTTAATGGGATTCACAATGTTATGGACTATACCAGTTTCACTAATGAAATTATTGATCTAAAATTCTTCCTTTTCTACATGTGAGGTATCTCAGTTATAGAATCATCAACTGTATCCTACTTTGAACTTTTCTATCTCCCAACGCCACCATTTAAGAAAACACCTAATTAGATTGCAACCTAAATTCATATTTATCTGTATAGAAGCTATCAATAGTGTATTCTATTACAACTAACTCTTCCTAACCTCCATATATCAAGAATGAGTCCTTAGTCCTTCTCAAGTACTTAAGGATATTCTTGACAACAATCCAATGAGCATCAACACGGTCAGACTGGTACCAGATAAGTGCTAAAAATAGGTCAAATTCATAAGCACTTATTAACTGCTTTTGCAACTAATCAATGAACCCCCCCTCATTTTATTAGAAAAAGTATGATAAAATACTTGTGTGAATGATAAGTTCCCAAAATATCATTATTTTCAATTGTATTTCTTGGCACTTATCAGTAAGTTTTTGTGTATAAATAATTAAAACCCCGACTTTTATGTAAATAATATTATAGTTGTGTTTTCATGTAAATATGGCATCTTTTGATAGTTTTTCATCTATTTTATATGTATTCATGCATGGTTGAAGCATTGAGCAATAAGAACCAAATGCACAACTTTAGATATGTGTTTTTTAGCAATAAAAGATGGTTCACAAAGCAAAGAGAGCCAAAGAATTAAGAGCTTTTGTCCTAGGAAATTTGACGGGAGAGGCTTAAGGCGAGTCGCTGGACGAGGATAGTGCGAGCAAGGAGTGAGATGAAAAGATCAAAATCCAGTAGCTACTGACATGGGCTCGTGAAGCATCTATCAGGCGAGCAGATCGAGAGGAGATTTTCCAGGATAAATCTTGCTATCACTGAGAAAATTAAGATATTTTGTGCCAGACCGTGTGTTTTATGCAGGCTAATGTGAGTGTAAAGGGACAATTTTCTGAGCGAATTATTTGAGCGCCAGGCGAATTTGACCAAACGTCAACTTGTATATTTAGAATTAGAACATATTTTTTAGGGATGGCTTTGGGGATTTTTAGTCCCAACTCCATCACCAACATTCTTTGATGTTAGAGATTAGGAAACAACAATGGAGGTTACATCTGGATGATCTGGAGTCGGATTTCTCATAAATCGGTGTTGACAAACCGAGATATGTTTGGTTCTTCTTCCTTCTTCTGTTTGTACTTTCTTTTTATTAGGGTTTGCATGTAAGCTTACTTGATTATATACATATTTGTTGATCACGGTGTTGTATACTATCTATTTCATAAATCAATATCAATGATTGCTTGCTTAATATTGGATTTGAGTTGCTATAGACATATACAATTCAAATATGCATTTAGGATGAAAATCTATTAGGTTCTAAACTCTAGAGATAGATTTAGACTTAAAATTCACAGTGGGTATAAGTTCTTAATGCTTTTATGTTGTTTAGTTGCACGAGACATCACCGATGAGACAATACAATTATTCTCTCAACTTTGGGTTAGACATAACCTGTGTTGTGGATGATATGTGATGATATTGACAAGTAATTTATGTTGCATACAACTGATCAATAGGTTTAACTATTTGAAGGGTAGATGAAATCCAAACCCGAACGAGTTCCCTCATTTCCAAAGAATGTATATATTTTCTTGTTCATAAAATGTACTTTTTTCACTTTATACTTTTAAACCATTCAAAACCAAGCTTATAAACATAGTGACCATTAAACGACATTCTTTCCCTCGCACTAATCCCTGTGGAGACGATAAAAAAAACTAAAAATACTTACTTTTGCTTGATACTTTACCGCAACAGTAAAATGGTGTCGTTGCCAGGGATTGATGTTTAGCTATTGAATCTTATTGCAATAGTTTCCATGTTTTTAAGCTTTGTATAAATCTTATATTTCTTCATACTTGTATATTTGTACATGTTTTTCATACTTGTTCATAGTGTAAATATTTTCTTTTTACATACTTTCGAAACTTGTGTATATTGTACATATTTTGTTTCCTTTCAAGTTTGCTAAAGTGTTGGTTAGTAATAGCCATTGATGACAACTAGTAATGCAAAGAAGAAAAATGGAAGAATGTAAGTAAATAAATACGTCGAGCTAACGACATAAAACAAGCCCTTGTTTGGAGGCAACCCAACGGTTTTTGAGTTTTTATAGCTTTGTGTTTAGTAGTTTAGTTTAACTTAAATTTTGTTAGGATGTTAGAAATTTGTTTTGTTTTATGTTTGTCCAAAAGCTTATTTTGATTGGCTTGAGGAGACATATTGTGATTTTCCAAGTTTGATGGTTTCAACATGAAAATGTGTGGTAATGATAGTGTTTGAAGTTGGTACTATACAAGGTACATGTTTAATGCTTTCTAGAACATAGCATGATTAGGAAACTTTTACTTTGTACAAGTACCATGACATTCATTCTCTTATACTACTTGTTCTTGATTGAATCACTTTAGATCTTATCCCAAATGTGAGGAAGCTTTCCATTGTTCAGTATATGCATGAGAGACCAACATTCTTGTTTTAACTAGGTTTTATTATGTTTAATCTTTTATTTGTGTTGATTTTATGAAATCATGAAAAGGATCAAGGCATTTTGTTTGATTTTAAGCATAACCACTTGGCCAAAAAGTAATTTAACTTGTGAGTGAGTGAGAATTTTCTTACCCCCTTTGAGCCTTAATTTCAGGATCCATATTTGTTTAGAAATGGTGAACTTATATATATCTAATTAGTTCTTCATTGAATTTTGTATGGATTCTGAATTTATTTCTTGAAACACTTGACCCTTCAACCATGACTTGTGGTTTGAGTTTTTACCCTTTCCTTGGAATTTGGGATCATTCACATTACATGTTTGGTTGTATTCAAGTTGGGGAGAAAATGTTGGTTGCTTAGAGGTTGAGAAAAATAAAAAGGTTGTGAAAAAGAAAAGAAAAAGAAAAAGAAAATATTTGAAAAAATAATAAGCAAATAATTGTGCAAATAAGTTTTATGAAATGGTGTAACAATTGGGAAAATAGAAAAAATGTGATTGAAGTTTTGTACTTGAGCCTTTGTGAATTGATAACTCCCATAGGAATATGCAAAATTTTGTTTCAATTACCTTTAGAAGTTGATCGTTCTTTGCTAACCAAGCCACACTATAACCCTTGAAGCCCTTGTGATTCTTGCGTTTTTGTTTTCAATACGAGTTTTTAGGATGAATGCATGATTTAATCTTATGTTTACAAGATTGTTGGGTGAGAGTTAAGTCCCTCATGTTTGTGTGATTTTCATCCCTTGATGAAGTTTTTGCTAGGTGTGATTCATGATTGATCATGTGTTACTTTGGAATGTTTGGCATGACTTTCGTACTTAAGAGTTGTTTCATTTTCATGTTGTTGTTGTAGTATAGTGGTAAGCATTACTTTGCTTGTATTTTGTTTTTGAACCATACGTATGTTTTCATTTTTCCAAACTTGTTGATTCACGATTTCTTTATTATTTCTTGTATTTCTTTAGGTTTGTTTGACCTTGTTTGAGGAAAAACAAAGTTTTAAGTTGGGGAGTGTGATAAGTGCCAAAATGTTGTTATACTCAGTTGTATTTTGTGGCACTTATTAGTAGGTTTTTGTGTATAAGTAAGTAAAACCTCAATTTTTTGTGTAAATAATGTTAGAACATAGTTTTATTCTACAACCCTCAGTTAGAGTTTTGATGATAACAAAATACAAGATTAAATGAATTATGAGATCTATATAAGACATATGTGCTACTCAAAATTATGTTGTGTATTTGCAGGAAACTCTGATGGAATCAGCATCAGAATATCAACATCAGAAGATACATCAGCATCAGAAGATATGTCAGCACCAGAAGATCAAAACATGTGCTTACACTGAAGCCTGATGAACAGAATCTACGCTTAACATACTCTGACTATGATCAAGATTCTAATCATGTCATCAGCATTCAGAAGCGCCAGAATAAGCTAAAGCCAAGAACACTCTGATTTTCATTAAGCAGAACATTCTGAAGTGTCAATGTTACTGCATTCAAGGCAGATTAATTACCAACGACTTTATTCCAAGACAAAGATCTTCTCAAAAAGGAAAGAACATTATGAGCATTGAAATGGAATTATGGACAGCAACGTATCTATTCCAAGGTTATTTAAACAAATCAGTGAGAAAAGAAATGGCTAATACTCTACAATTCTCCTACACGCACATACGCATAAGCCAATCATCTTCATCCTCACTCATTCAGTTTGCTAAAGCTCTCAATTGCTTACTCTATAGTTCTAGCAATCTAGTTTCATATAAGCTTCATTTTGTGTATTATCACAGTTGTGATATATAGTTTTTCTAGAAAACATCAAACACACACATTTGTTCATTTATCTGTAAAAGAAATTCCTTGAGATAAACCGGTCTGTGGTTAGACTCAAGAAGGCTTTAGCAGTTGTTAAAGCAGTTGTTGTATTAAGTTGAATATAGTGGATTAAGACCTCGTTGAAGAGAGGCGAAATCACCTTTACGGGTGGACTGGAGTAGTTTGAGATCAAACGAACCAGGATAAAAATAACGTGTTGTCTGCATTTGATTTCAAGTTTTACAATTCAACCCCCTTCTTGTGTTTTTCACTTCTTCAAATAATAGTATAATTGTGCTTTTGTGTAAATATTGTATCTTTTGATAGTTTTTCATCTATTTTGTAGGTATTCATGCATGGTTTAAGCATTGAGCAATAAGAGCGAAAGGCACAAATTCAAAGATGTGTTTTTTAGTAATAAAAGATGGTTCACAAAGCAAAGAGAGCCAACAAATAAAGAGCTTTTGTCCTGGAAAATTCACCAGGCGGGACTGAGGCAAATGTCAGGCTGTATGTTTTGTGCAGGCTGATGTGAGTGTAAAGGGACAATTCATCGGGTAAATCATTTGAGCGCCAAGAAAATTTGACAAAACAACAACTTATATATTTAGAATTAGAACAAATTTTTTTAGGGATAGTTTTGTGGATTTTTAGTCCCAACTCCATCACCAATATTATTTGATGTTAGAGCTTAGAAAAAAACAAAGGAGGTTGCATCTGGATGATTCGGAGTTAGATTTCTCATTAGTCGGCGTTGACAAATCGAGAGATATTTAGTTCTTCTTCCTTCTTCTATTTGTTGGGGTTTGTATGTAAGTTTACTTTAATTGTATGTATATTTGTTGATCATGGTTTTGTATACTATCTATTTCATAAATCAATATCGATGATTGCTTGCTTTATGTTGGATTTGAGTTTCTATATACATATATGGTTAAAAGATGAATTTAGGATAAACATTTATTAGGTTCTAAACTCTAGAGATAGATTTAGACTTAATATTCACAATGGGTATTAGTTCTTAATGCTTCTGTGTTGTTTAATTACTGAGACACCGTCGATGAGATAGTACAGTTGTTATCTCAACTTTAGGTTAGACATAACATGTGTTGTGGGTGATACATGATGATATTGACGAGTAATTTAGGTTACGTACAACTGATCAATAGGTTTAAGTATTTGACAGGTAGATGAAATCCAAACCCAGACGAGTTCTCTCCTCTCCAAAGAATGTATTTATTTTCTTGTTCATAAAATTTACTTTTTGCACATTATACTTTTAAACCATTTAAAACTAAGCTTAGAAACATAGTGACTATTGAAAGACATTCTTTCACTCACACTAATCCATGTGAAGACGATAAAAAAAACTAAAAAAACTTACTTTTGCTTGCTGCTTTACCGCAACAACAGTGAAATTCTTAACTGTGTATTTATAAAGTACATGAAAAAGGATTAAGAAAGCACCAAAAACAGACAAAACTCACCATTCAGACATCAAGGTTTACTTAGGCAACAACCATACATGGCTAAGCCATAAATAGGTAGCATGCCAAGAAAACCTAATCCAGACACTAAAACTCACTATCAGGTGCACTAAGCAAGGTATGGTGTGTCAAGAAAGCTTTATGGTTAAGATACTTCAAGGAAAAGCAAGGGTTATCATGCTAAGTGAGCTAGAGGTGCGTTAAATGAGATTAAGGCGGTCAATACCACTTGAAAATGAGCTATAATTTTTTAATAAGGAAGATTATTGGCATGCTAAGAAAGGTAGATAACTCTCTTAGCGAGAATGGCAAGCCAGGCCACTATAAATAATGGTCCAGGTTGTTCAATTGAAGGTATGTTAGAAATATTTTAAAGATCTTATAAGAACTAGGTGTAGGAATCTTATTAGGTAGTAACAAATATAACAGGGGACGAAAAGAGAGGAATATTGAGGGTGGAAGAATTATCCAAGGAATCAACAACAAAGGTTTTTCGACGTCTTTCTTCTAGTACTTAATTTTTAAACTACGATGAGTAAGCATAACTTTTTTTAGGTTAGATGCAGTTGTCCTAGTCACTACTACAAATAAAGTATCTAACGTTGGACGCAAAATGTGTTTTACCTCGCCATTAGAAGCGAGGTAAATAAGGTCATCATAAAAAGTAAAGACTTATCACTTCAGTGTTTAAAATACTGAGGTCTAATTTTATTAGCCCATGGGTTCGAACACCAACTTCTGCATTTTTATTATTTACAAAAACTAGTGCCTTTTTTTTCTCGGTTTATTAAGAAAACCAAGGGGTTATTAGTTTTTTTATAAATAAAACTCATAACATTGTTTACACAGAACACTAATAAAATAGGTTATTTACAAACTACAGTGTTTACCCAGAATATTACATTTTTTACACAAAAAAAAAATTAATATTCCATGAAGGTCATATGTTGGATCTTCAATTCCTTCATATTCTGGAGAAGATCAAATGCATGGGAAACTATTTTCTCCCAACAAAAAAAGGGTATTCTCTATGGCTTTTACTTGCATTTGTTGTTGATATCAACAAAAAAAGGTTAGACAAAAAAGGGTTAGATAAATATAGTTTTATGCTCAAATAAATACTTAAGAACACAAACCTTAAACCTAAATAATTTTTTTCTCTTACAATCCATCATGGAGAACTATTCATAGTAAACACTCTTGCAAACCTTAAACTCTTCATGATGTTTGATCTTCAAATGATGGGTGCATAATATTCTTTATAGATTTTGCTTGCATTTGTTTCTTATAAGAACAAAAAAGGGTTTCACAAAAAAAGGGTTAGATAAATAAATGATTTTCTGGTCAAATAACAGAGAACCAAAATATTAAACCCAAATGATTTTCTACTCTTCCAATCCATCATAGAGAACTCTTCATGACACTAATGGTAAGACTCTTGCAAATCTTAAAGTGAAGGATAGTTTCATAATGCTTTTATAATGGAAGTTATTTATGTTTCACGCGAATCACTAATGATAATGTCTTAAGAGTTGATAGTCATGAAATGGACGACAATGATTTAATTAAGGATTTGATAAATATTCTCAATTTTAATACTAAATGTTCCCTCGGTTTTTAGGAAAACTGACGGGTTAGAATATTTAATTTACAAATAAAAAAATACAATGATAATAGATGTTCCAATTGTAACACTCAATATTAATGCTAAATGGTCCCTCAATTTTTATGGAAAACTGACGGGTTAGAACATTTAGTTTACAAATAAAAAATACAATTAAAAGAGAGGTTAGAACACCAACGTGACGCACATGCATTGGCATCATATCACTAAAATATCAATGATTAAATATATTCAAGTCGTAACGTCTCTTTTAGATTATCAAGGAGACTTTTGAACTATTTAAACGTCTAATTACCAACTCGTTGTGTCTTTAAACATTGTTTCAAAGTCTTTTCCTATTTTCAACGTCTCATTACCAACTCTCTATGTCTTGCTTCTTTGTTTCAGAGTCTTTTTTTATACAAAATAGATGCAAATCTGTTTTTCGTTATCAATGAAAAGTATGTTGATTTCAATGGTTTCGATTGTTTTGAACTAAGGAAAGCTATTAACAAACAAAGGTTGAATGGTTACATTTAGGTTCTTCATGGCCCCATATACACTAATCTCGTTAAAGAGTTCTAGATGAATTCTCTAGTTGTGTCAGCTGGTCATGATGAAGTCATTAAGTTATATGTCAATGACTCTCATTTATTTAATACTCCATCATTGATTACTATGACAATCAACTGTCAAGAGACAAGTAGTTGTGTTGAACATTATGAATTCAACAATGTCTATTCAACCCAACTTCACCGAATTTATGCCAACCAAAATAAGCTTTCCAGTCCTTCTTCTCTACTCCCAGTTGCAAAATTTTGGTTTCAACTTCTAGTGGCAAATCTCCGCCCAAGAGAAAAAGACCTGGAAACGCTTACTTGGTATGAAAAACATCTCTTATTATTCCTCACCTGGAACATCAGAGTTAATCTTCCTCTGACCATTTTCAACTTATTGGAGGAAATTATAAAGACTTCTCGGGAGGAAATGACTTTCCTCATACCTTATGGAAGAGTTCATTATGAACTTTTTTCTAAGTTAGGGATAGTTAGGGGTAATATTGAAGTTGAGTGGACTGAGAAGGTTGAATCTGTTGAGTAGTTTTTTTTGTTGTGTTATTTTTTATTATCAATGAAATACTTATTTTTTTCCTATTATTTCCTATTCGTGTTTATTGATAACAAAGTTTTTTAGCATTACTAATTAACAAAAAAACGTGGCCTTTGGAAAAGACGCCAAGTGATAAATCATTGAAATTTTTTTAAGTGCGACAACAGGGCTTTGAAGCGAGGTTCCTTATAGCTATATTACCTCGGTTCTCAAGAAAACTGAGATAACATGTTTATTATTATTTTTTATAGATAAAAAAAGACGCTAACTTATAGCTGTGTTACCTCGGTTTTTTATAACACTGTCGTAACATGTTGTTTATCTTATCAAAAAAATAAAACATTGCGATCTCAGGATATATCCTCTCGGTTTTTAGCATGTTAGAGATGAAAGTTGTTATAAAAAGTGGTATTCGTTGTAGTGAGTACTCATGTTTTGATCCCAATAATGGAGTTATATGTAATAATTCTTAAGCTTTAATATTGATGAATTCTTTGTTTAGAATGCTTGTTTTGGATTAGTCGCCTAAAACAAGTGTTCATGGTATGACTTGATATTCAAAAGTTATTGATCATTACGAGATCCAAACTTTTCATCTATTGGATATGCTAAAGCCTAGACATAAATTTAGGTTCAATATATGTATGAACTATTGAAACTTAATGACATCATATTAATTAATATGTTAAGGCATCGTCTATTAGATAATACTATTGATCTCACATTGTTGACACAAACATGAGTTGTGGTAAGAGCTCTGAGCAGTAATATTGATAGGTGATTAGAATTGCATATTACTGATCAAGGATACGAGAATAGGTTAATGAAATCTAACCCAAGTAAATTATCTCAATTTCTAAATACCAAAGTTCATTTTACTTTACATATTCACAAACAAATCAAACACCTGATAAACCATTATTATAGTTATAAAAATTAGTAAACAGTCTTTAAAACACAAGTAGTCCATGTCAAGATAAACATTGCAATTGCTTTTTGTACTTGCAATAAAATGGTGTGATTGCAGGGGGCTGCATTAGCTTTTAAAGACATTGCGATGGTTTTTATCAATTCAAGTACTATGTCTATATTTGTTTATATTTATGCATATTTTATTTATAGTTACTAACTTGCTAACAAGTATTTGCTAGTCTATTGATATTTGTTTATGCGAGGAAAGGTTCCTAAAGAAAAACATTTATTTGATCCTGAGATAGAACAAACCACTTGCAAAGATAACAATGTAGAGTTATATTTGCAAATAGCCTTGCCTAGGGCGGCATCTTGGGACCACCCTAGGAAAATGAGACGACGCGGGTCGCCCAAAGGGAGGTAACGTCTCGCCCTTAAGTTTTCCTCATCCAGGGAAGGGAAAATATGGGATAAGACGTGTCTTGGAAAAAGAGAAAGTCATATTTGTTACTGACTCATATCCTTTATAAATAGAAATTCATTTGTCCACTGTTTGACTAAGTGGATGGTGACCCTTTTAGAGACAACCCTAGGTCCTAGATAACCTTATAAATACATAACCCCACAAGGAAAAAGGGGAGGATCTCAAGTTATACACCTTTACTACTACTCATAGAGCTCTTTCCTCCTAGTAGCTCTAACCCCGTCAATCTAACCGCCCGCCTCCAACCCAGTAGTGTCGGCCACCAACATGGTATGTCACCTCATGCGAGTTGGTCCCTTAAACTACCTCAAAAACCACCATATATGGCTACTCACAATCGTGAGGTAGCCCTCATCCCCCAAACTTATAATTATCTACTAGGGCCTCTAAGTCTTACAGCCCTTGCAGGGGGAACACACACATACTTATACTTTTTGGATAGTACAATGTCATCAACAGTGGGGCCCAGTAAAACTAACTCGGGCCACCCTTTTTACTCCAACCCTAACTTACCCTTTTTCTCTCTAAAGATGACTGGAAGGGTCCTACATCACGCAGTAAACACCTTCACCGTGAACATCGTATCCTCCGGGTTTTCTAAGAATGCCACAAGAATGGCCAGGGTCAACATTGTTTTCTTTAAATAAGATGCCTTGGACATCGACCCTCACGATAATGACCCCTTGGTCATCACCGTCCAACATGGTAATTTGGATATCAGACACGTCCTAATTGACACATGTAGCTCAGTTGATATCCTGTTATGGGATGTCTTCCAAAATTTATAACTAAATTTGGAAGATATACAGGGGGTTCACAGGCTCCCTGAAAGGATTATTGGGTGAACAGATACAAATAATAGCCTATGTCACCCTAGAAACCACCTACGACGATGGAGTTAACGCAAAAACCATCAATGTTAGCTACCTTATCATGGACACCATGTATCCTTACAATATCATCAAGGGGCTCCCAGTCATCAGCGTTCTAGGAATGGTCGTATCCACTTGTTATTTAACCTTGAAATATCCGCTTCTCGATGGCAGAATGGAAACTATTTGAGGAGATCAACAAGTGGCTCACAAATGTTACCTGAGCAGCCTGGAGAAAACCATAGAAGAGCTTGCCCTTGTGGATGCCCATCTTTATAAAGTTCCAAATAACGACTTCAAAGGTTGTAACCTCATGCTATGTGCAGAGCTGAAATTACTCACACCCATAGAAGACTTAAGGGAATTCCAAATAGGACCTTATGTCCATAAAGTCACGAAGATATGTGTCTTCTCATATGTAGGGGAGGAGCGGGAGATAATTGGTTAAATTAGAAGAAATGTTGAACTGTTTTCTTGGGGGCCCTCAGAGATTCCAAACATAGACACCAAGTTTGTGAGCCATCGCCTCACCATCCATCTATCCCCCAAACTAGTGGCGCAAAAAGCGGAAGGTGGGCGACGAAAAGAGGGCCGTCATTGATTAAGAGGTGGAAAACTTATCCCACGCCAGATTCATCACTAAGAAACACTATTATATGATTGAGAAGCTTACACTTGTTGTATTCAGAGTAGCAAGAAAACTGTGCCCATAATTTCAGGGACACATCATCCTGGTAAAAACTAACTATCTCATCCATCAGGTGTTGAAGAAACTTGACCTAGAGGGAATTATTGTATTCTGGTCAGAAAAGCTCTTAGAATACAACATCCAATACATTATAAGGGGGAGCATTGAGTCTCAAGCCTTGGTCGACTTTGTAGCTAACTGAGTTCACCTATCGAAGAGGATTCCCCTTTAGAAGGGGCGTTTTCCATGGACGACACCTCCAACATAAAAGGAAGAAGAGCAGGAATAATACTCAAAGGACCGGGCGATATAGTTATTAAAAAGGCGTTGATGTTCTAGTTCACCACCAACAACAACTAATTGGAATACGAGGCACTCATCACCGGTATGAACATCGCCCTAGAAATAGGAGCTACCAAATTAAAGGCCAAAATTTACTCTAACCTGGTAGCCAACATGGTTTCGGGATAATATCTGGTCAAGGAGCCCCAGTTGATAAAATATTTGCAGAAGGTATGAAATATATCCTCATGTTTCCTTTCTTTCTAAGTAGAGGACGTCTCACGGAGTTCAATGGGACAATGATACAGAAGACTCGCACCTCCTCTAGCATCGAGGCACATGAATAATAATCTATAGAAATCGTCCTCGAGTCTAGTTGGATGTCACCCATATTGTGCTACCTGTAGTCTTGTAAACTCCTGTCGAATGAGGGAGAAGCGAGGAATACCAAAATAAAAGATGCCAAGTATACCCTTTTCTTAGGTAAGATTTACAGAACATGGAAGGCTACTCCCATGTTGAAGTTCCTGGATGAAAGCGACATCTCCTTAGTGCTCACATAAGTACATAATGGAGCCTGTAGCAGTCAGATCGATGGGAAGGCTCTCGCCCACAAGCTACTAAGAACATGTTAATATTATCCCACACTAATGAAAGATAACATTGCCTTCGTCAAGAAGTGTGATCAATGCTAGAGGCATCTTGACATTCACTACGTCCCTATAGAGTTTCTCCAATAAATGACCTCACCCTAGAGATTCTATCAGTGAGGCGTGGATATATTGGGCCCATCCCTTTTAGTACCGAGTAAGTTAAAAGTATTGGTAGTGGGAGTATACCATTTCATCAAATGGATAAAGGCGGAGTCAGTGTCAAAAATCCCAGTAGAAAGAGTTAAGCGCTTTTACTGGAAGAGGATTATATGTGTTACAGCCTCCCTAACACCATAGTCTCAGACAACAGAACCCAAATTTCCAACACTGTGGTCGCTAACTTTTGTAAATATTTAGGCGTGCAGAACAAGTTTGTGTCTATTATACACCTTCAAGCTAAAGGACAAGCCGAATCAGCAAACAAGGTAATCCTCAAAGGACTCAAGAAGAAGTTGGATGATGCCAAATGTCTGTGGGAGGAATCGCTTTATGAGATACTATGGTCATACCACACCATGCCATAATCCACTAGCAAGGAAACATTATTTTCCATGGTGTATGGCATGAACGTGATGTTACCTGTAGAAATCTTAACAGCATCATGGAGACGCCTATGTCAATGAAGAAGCAAATGAGATAGGATTGAAATGCTTAACGGACCTAATCGAAAAACTACGAGAAAAGTCCCTTATCCGAATGTTTGCTGCCAAACATAGATTTGCAAAGAGATAAAACTCCAAGGTGAAATCTAGGGAGATGCAGGAGGGTGACCTAGTACTAAAAGAAGTAGTCATACATGCATAGAAGGGGAAGCTACAACCTAAATGGGAAGGGCCATATTTCATATACCAAAAACTTCAACATTGAGCATACATATTGCAGGAGCTTGAAGGGGCGCTTCTACCTAAGACTTGGAACACACTCCATCTTCAATATTATTATAATTAAAATTATTTAGAACTTTCTAATAAATGTTATGCCTATGTAATTTTGAACAATCATACAAATGTTCTATTTCACTAGGGACACCCCATCTTTAAAAAATATTTAGTGTTGGACCTTCATGCAAGGATCCTTACCACCCCTCGTGGCAATTATATGTTGGGCCTTCACAAAAGGATCATTGCTGCCTCTTGTGGTAAATATATGATATACCTTAAAGAAAGGATCCTTGCCACCCTCCGTGGCAATTAGATACTGGACCTTCATGGAAGGATCATTATTGTCCCTCTTGAAAATTATATGTTGGACCTTTACGGAAGGATCCTTGCCATCGCTCGTGGAAATTATATGTTGGGCCTTCACTGAAGGATCCTTGCTGCCCCTCATGGCAATTATATCTTGGACTTTCATAGAAGGATCCTTGCCGCCCCTCATAGAAATTATATGTTGGACCTTCATGGAAGGATCCTTGCTGCCCCTGTGGCAATTATATGATGGAACTTCACGAAAGGATCCTTACCACCCCTTGTGGAAATTATATGTTGGACCTTCACAAAAATATCCTTGCCGCCCATGGTAGCAATTATATGTTGGAGCTTCATGGAAGAATCCTTGTAGCACCTCGTGGAAATTATATGCTAGACTTTCACGGAAGGATCCATGCTGCCCCTCGTGGCCATTATATGTTGGACCTTCACGAAATGATTCTTGTCTCCTCTCATGCCAATTATATGTTGGACCTTTAATGAAGGATCATTGCCTCCCCTCGTGGAAATTATATGTTGGAACTTCAAGGAAGGATCATTGTCGCCCCTCGAGGCAATCACACAACCAAATTTTCACATGAAGACCCTTTCCTCCATCTCGGGCTATACCGAGTTGGCCAAAATGAAACTCTCTCCCGAGGAACTCAGTATCTCCTCGGGCAAGATTGCCTCCAAAAATCACGCATAAGGGGACTTGATATCAAGTCTTGTTATAGGGCTCAATGAAAGTCTCGCCTAAAAGGCTGAATATACCACGTGAGGGGCTCAACATCTCCCCGAGTCAGGATGCATGATACGAAATCTGAAGGACATAGAATTCCTAGAGGTGACTGAACTTTCGCATGAAGGAATCAATATCTCATCAGGCGATATTACCTCTAATAGTCATGCATAAGAGGCGCAACCTATATCAAGCCCCAGAGTCTTGGTGTCAATTTTTTCTAGAGGGCTTGATGGAAGTCCCGCCTGAAAGGCTAGGCACTCGCATAAGGGACTCAATGTCTCCCCTAGCCGGGCTGCATGATACAAAATCTGAGGGACTTAGAATTCTCAGAGCTGACAAAACTCTCGCCTGTGGGACTCAAGATTTCCTCGAGCAAGATTTCTTCCAAAAATCACCCCTAAGGGGCGCAACCTAAATCATGACCTGGAGACTTGGTGACAATTCTTTCTAGAGGGCTTCTTGGAAGTCTCGTCTGGAAGACTAAATATCTCACTGGAGGGATTTAGCGCCTCATCTTTTAAGTTGCATGTAAGTAAGTATGTAAAGGCTTGGATTCCAAAAAGGTCAGCTAGAACCTCATAAAGGAAAGAATTAGTCCTTAAGATACTCCCATTAGCCACAAGTAAAAGAAACTTTGACCTCTGCCGAAAGACTCGTGACGGAGAGACTGTGTAGTATTATATTTGCAAATAACCTTGCATAGGGCAACATCTTGAGACTGCCATAGGAAAACACGGCGACATAGGGTCGCCCTAAGGGAGGTATCGTCTCCCCCTTAAGTTCTCCTCACCATAGGAAGGGAAAAACATCAGATAAGGCATGCTTGGAAAAAGATAAATTTAGATTCATTACTGACTCATGCTTCCCTTGGAAATAAGAATCAACTGTCCACTATTTGACTAAGTGGACGGTGGCCCTTTCTGAGACAACCATGGGTCTTAGAGCCAATTATAAACACTTCGTCCCTCAAATGAAAAGGGGGAGGATCTATAGTCATACACCTTTACTACTATTGAGAGAGCATTTTTCTCATAGTATCCCTAACATCATAAATCTAACCGCTGCAACCCGTAACCCCCCAAAAATCTAGATTTTTCTATTCGATTGATTATTGTGATTTATTGTTGATTTTATATGATGTGTTATGATATATGTGGGGTTAGTGGTGGAAATTAGATATTAAATTAGAATTATTTAGATTAAATAAATTTGGTTAGTTTTGATAAGATTGTGGTTAGTTGGTTTATGAGTAAATTATAATAATAATTAAATGTGAAATTAAGGTAAAAAGGAGAATACATGCATAAGAGTAACTGCGTGTACGTAAGTGAAGGCATAATGGAAAGATCATAGAAATGGTCTAAGGTTAACAAATAAAATAAGGGAAATAGAAGTCATTCTATACGATTGTGAAAAATTGTAGAAATTAAGAAGAAGCTAGGGCATAAAGAGAAAAGAAGAGGAGATTCATCCTGTAGGGATCGAAGAAATCAAAGCTGCTAGGAATTTGAGGTAAGGGGGTAATCGGGTTTATTATGATTTATATGGGGTTAATATAGATGTAAGTTTTGTCATATGTATAATTTGATGAATATCATGAAGTAATTGTTGATAATGATGTTTGATATGCCATGAATTGTATCATTTATTTGCATGGTGAAATTAGTTTCACAGGAAAAATTTGTGAAAAGCTAGTTCTGGACAGGTGAAATTGATTTCCACCTTTAGTGAAATCGATTTCCATTGCGAAAAATGGGTTTCTGGGATTTTTTCAAAGCTGAAATTGATTTCGGGTATTAGGGAAATCGATTTCCATAGTTCTGGCAGCATTTTTCAAAACTTGGAAAATCCGTATCTTGAGTTCAGGGTGTCCGATTGACGCGTCGTTTGAAGCTGTAGAGACCCGAGACAATGTAATTCCATTTAAAAATAGTTTCTTGTTTCTGAAAAAAAAATTAAATCATGTGTAATGGTGTTGTAATATGTGTAAATGAATGTCGCGATATGATGTCTTATTGTGAATGATGAAAATTAAGTGTTGTTGTAATGAGGTTGATGTAATGTTAATTATGGTACAATGATAATGTCTTAATTATGTGTAGATACTCAGGAGTAGCTTGCTGTAATAAGGATGATAGCTCTCAGAGTATTTATTATTTTTCCGTTATTTAGAGTTGTCTTGCTCTGACACGTGACATCGGGTTGGGAACGCTTGTTTTAATTTTCTTTGTTATAACTATGTTGAAGTTTTTGTAAGATTTTTGGATTGTCGAACCAGTTGTGATTCTAATTTTTTATGAAACTAATTTCACGAGGTCTAAGTTGTTTGAGGATAAATTTGAAAGATGATTTTGCTACGATGTTTTAAATTAAATATTGAAGTTATATAGCTATTATGAAAGTGTGTGTTCATGAAGAATATAAATGTAATAATTGTAACCAGTGTTACGGAGCAGGATTATATTTATGTTGTTTTATTATGAAGTGTGACACCCTTGTGTGGTGTTTTTTAATTAAATTATTCAAGAATAATATGTGGGGTTTAGAAGGGTGTTATGTAACACCCCAATTCTACCCTAAGAAAATTATGCAAAATAAATCAGAGTTATAAAATTTTAATCATACAGATGAATCGGGATGTCACAAATTCTTCTAACAAATTCATTGCATTCATCATAGATATATAACATTTTTTCCAAACATCGGATGAACCATCAACATGACATCTTTCATAAAAAAAAATCAACAACTACGCAGCAGAATTCTTCAATAACATCTCTAAATAAAACATCAACTTCGAAACATCTCATATTTAATAATAATCAATTCAAAACTCAACAACTGAAAATCAACAATAAAAAATCAGCAAGCGTTCATCCCCCCCCCCCCCCCCCCCCCCGAGTGTTACATATCAGGGCAATGACACCGACTCAAACTATTGAAGGTATACAGCCTTCACTCACGATTACCTGCACGTTACCAACATAAGGGAAACATTCAAACATAAGGGGTGAGATATCTACCAATATAATAAAGCGCATGATAATTGATATATTAAATTAGATCACTAATATCACCACTTCTCATCTCATAATCAACAATAATTACAGCATGTATACTCATTCATCAACATCAAATACACTTCATTATTGAATCATATAATGCGACTCAAAACTATGCAAATGCATGTGGTACCATTGGAGCAGAACTCCCATCTTAAAAATCTGCCAATTAATAGAGGCATCAATAAGGCATAGCCTTCATCTCAAAATTTTCCAATCCAGGCCATCTCAACGAGCATAAGCTCCATCTCAAAAATTAAATGTATGTGACTCATCATGAATGTAATAACAACACCCAAGTTAACAACATTTCAAATCATCTCAAAACAACAACATCTCAATCATCTCAAAACATCTCAATCATCTCAAAACAACAACATCTCAATCATCTTAAAACATCTCAATTAACAACATCTCATAATTTATTAAACATCATTTATCATCACAAAACCATCGAACACAACTTCATCAATAACATCTCACCAATACTCAATTGTATATTAATAGTACAGTAATCCATCCTATTATTCTGCTAATTTATATCGTTACTGTCACTAATCCTACTGTCATAATTCTAACACCAGCCTCTAAACATCTACTATTCATCGTTCTGTCCAAAAATCAGCACAACGGTCATCTACGGGAATTAATTCTAAATCATGCATTATCTTCTAGGATTACACTTCTTATCCATCATTTAATCACCTAGAATAAAGCTCATCGGGTTAGCTAATCAACGCTTCGAACGACATATCAAACAACATCCTAAAACCCAAGTTACAACAATTAAAAGCCAATTCTGTCAAAAACCAGACATTATGTATCGACACAAAACCTTATGGATCGACTCATCCTGCTTCATTTGTACACTATGAGTCGACACATCCTCCTTATAGATCGAATCATCCTGGATTTAAATCACAACATGTATCGACACATGCACCTTACCGGTCAACTCATCCTGAGTCTTGCAACTTCCATGCATCGATGCATCCCCTCTTCGTGTCGACTCATCCTGAGTCTTACATCATTCATGTATCGACACATTCAGTTTGGGGTCGACACATCCTGCTACAGTCTGCATAATTTCTGCATTTTCTTCTGTTATTTCACTACGAGAATTATGTTACAGTCCTACAAACCTCATTATAAACATGATATTTCATCTCCTAACATTATCCTCTATTACCACATCGATCAAACAAGATAATAACATCATTATTCATCAAGAATTCATCAATCTTCATTATACATCATTCATAATACATCCAATTCAAGAACAAAACAACAATCCTCTAACCCCACATATCAAACATCATGACCCAATTATAAAGTCAGAACCCCACCCTTACCTTGGATTGAAGGTTACTCTACAATTTCCGGGTTGAATCTTCGTTCTTGCCGTTTTCCACTTTTTCCAGCAGCTTCACGTTCTCTTCCAAATCCTTATTTTCTTCTACTGCTTCTTTCTTCTCTACCTTCTCACAAATGATAAAATAACCTAATATTCTATTATTCCTTATTTCTTATTGGGCTCAAAATCTACACCCCCTTATTACTTCTACTCTCTCAAAATAGGCCCACCTTAAATAATATTACACTTCTAATATTATTTCACTACATAATATTATATCTCTAATATTATTTCTCCACTTAATATAATAAATCCAATTTAATTATAACACAACCTTACAAATATTCCAAAAATAATTTAATTAAATAATTAATTAAATTACGGGCGTTACAACTCTCCCCCACTTAGAGTATTTTCGTCCTCAGAAATTTACCTCAATCAAACAATTCAGGATAGGAGTCTCGCATCTTGCTCTCCAACTCCCAATTCATGCTTTCTCCTGCACCTCCTAACCAAACCACTTTAACCAAGGCAATCTATTTGCCCCTCAGAGTCTTCATTTCACGATCCGCGATTCGTACATGCATCGTCTCCACCGTAAGATTATCCCGTACTTGCATATCGTCCATATGAATCACATGAGATGGATCTGAAATATACTTCAGAAGTTGCGAAACATTAAACACATCATGCAAATTCAAAAGATTAGGCGGTAAAGACACTCTATAAGCAACATTCCCCACTTTCTCCGAAATCTGATACGGTCCAATAAAACAAGAAGTGAGCTTCTTAGACTTTAATGCTCGCCCAACACCAGTCACAGGTGTAACTCTCAAAAACACATGATCACCAGCTTGGAATTCTAAATCCTTCCTTCGCTTGTCATGATAACTCTTCTGTCTACTCTGTGAAGCTTTCATCTTTTCTCGAATCAACTTCACCTTCTCGTTAGTCTCACGAACAAGTTCAGGTCCAAGTACTACACTTTCACCAGATTCATGCCAACATAATGGAGTTCTACATCTTCGACCATACAACTCTTCAAAAGGTGCCATTCCAATACTAGAATGGTAACTGTTATTATACGTGAACTCTATCAAAGGAAGATAAGTATCCCACGAACCTCCCTGCTCAAGAACACATGCCCTCAACAAGTCTTCCAATGATTGAATCGTCCGTTCAGTCTGACCATCTGTCTGAGGATGATACGCTGAACTCAACCTCAACTTAGAACCCAACGCTTATTGCAAACTCTTCCAAAAATTAGAAGTAAATCTTGGATCTCTATCTGACACAATGCACAAAGGAATACCATGCAGCTTCACAATCACACTAGTATAAATCTCAGCCAACTTCGACATTAGAAAACTGATGCTAATAGGAATAAATGAGCTGACTTCGTAAGCCTATCAACAATCACCCAAATCGAATCATGTCCTGTTGAAGTACTAGGCAACCCCGTCACAAAGTCCATTGAAATTCTATCCCATTTCCATTCTGGAACTTCTAACGGTTGCATCAATCCTACAGGCTTCTGATGTTCAACTTTTGACCTATGACAAGTCAAACATGCATACACAAATCGAGCCACATCACTCTTCATCCCAGGCCACCAAAACAAACCTTTCAAATCTTGGTACATCTTTGTAGCTCCTGGATGAATACTCAACTTACTTCTATGACTCTCTTCAAGTATCACTTTCTTCATCTCGGCATCATCAGGAATACAAATCCAGTTACGAAATCTCAACACACCTTGCTCATCTAACTTGAAATCACTATTCCCAGATTGATCAATCCCAACCATCAAATCTACCAGTTTCACATCCAACTTCTGAGCTTCTTTGATACTGTCTAAAAATTCATTATTAATCTTCAACATACCCAACATAACACTTCGCGGAGTAACCTCGCAAACTAAGCTCATATCTCTGAACTGCTCAATTAATTCCAACTCTTTAATCATCGTTGCTAAGATATGTAAAGTCTTTCAACTCAACGCATTAGCTACCACATTCGCCTTTCCTGGATGATAATTCAAACTGAAATCATAATCCTTTAACAATTCCAACCATCTTCGTTGCCTCATATTCAACTCCTTCTGATCAAACAAATACTTCAAGCTCTAATGGTCACTAAACACTTCAAATCTAGAACCATAAAGATAATGGTTCCAAATCTTCAACATAAAAACAACTGCAGCAAGCTCTAAATCATGCGTAGGATAGTTCTTCTCATGAGTCCTTAACTGCCTTGACGCATAAGCAACTACCTTACCATTCTGCATAAGCACACCTCCCAAACCCATCTTAGAAGCATCACAATAAACCGCAAAATGCTCTCCTAGATTAGGCAACGTCAAAATCGGAGCCGACGTCAACCTCTTCTTCAATTCCGTAAAACTTTCCTCGCAATGAAAATCCCATACAAACACTCTACCTTTACAAGTAAACTTAGTCAACGGGAGTGACAATTTAGAAAACCCTTCGATAAACCTTCTATAATAACCAACTAATCCCAAAAAGCTTCTAATCTCAGTAGCTGACTTTGGAGTTTCCCATTGCAACATAGCATCAACCTTCGATGGGTCTACAACAATGCCACTACCTGAAATCACATGACCAAGAAAAATAACCTCTTTTAACCAAAATTCACACTTGGACAGCTTTGCATACAACTTCTTCTCTTTCAAAACTTGCAATACTACTCTTAAATGTTCAACATGCTCTTCTTCTGACTTAGAGTAAATCAAAATATCATCAATGAACACCACTACAAACCGATCCAAATAAGTATGAAAGATACGATTCATATATTCCATGAATACTCCCGGCGCATTAGTAACACCGAAAGGCATCATCGAATACTCGTAATGTCCATAAAGCATTCTGAAAGCCGTCTTCTGAATATCTTCATTCTTCACTTTAATCTGATGATAACCCGACCTCAGATCAATCTTACTAAACACACGAGCGTCCACTAATTGGTCCATCAAGTCATCTATTCTTGGAAGAAGAAACTTGTTCTTAATCGCCACCTTGTTCAACTCTCTATAATCAATACAAAGCCTCATACTTCCATCTTTATTCTTCACTAACAACACTGGAGCTCCCCACGGCGGTACACTTGGTCTTACAAATCTCTTCTCAAGTAACTCTTCCAATTGCTTCTTCAATTCTGACAACTCGGACGCAAACATCCTGTATGGTGCCATAGACATAGGTCTGGTACCAGGTACAAGATCAATTGCAAATTCAACTTCCCTCTCTGGAGGTATATCAGGAATTTCATCAGGGAAAACTTCAGGAAATTCACACACCATCTGCAATTCCTCAATTATAGCTTGAGTCTCCACAGATAGCGACGCCATCAACGAAAACATCTGTGCTTCCTCTTGCATCAAATTTCTCAAATGTCTAGCAGACAACACACCGTCTTCCTCTTCTTCAGGAGTAGAAAACTTCACCGACTTGTCATAACAGTTAATATGAACACAGTTATGCTCTAACCAGTTCATACCCAGAATCACATCCAAACCTCTTAACGGTAAACACACCAAATTAGCAATAAAGTCTCTGTCAAAGATCGACAAGGGACACTTAACACACACCGAATAAGTAGTCACCGACCCCTTGGCTAGAGTATCGACGAACATTTCTCCATTCAAAGAAGACAACACAAGACCCAATCTCTCAACACAATCAACAACAATAAAACAATGCGTAGCACCAGTATCAATAATAGTGATTAAAGGAGTACTATTAATGAAACATGTACCTCTAATAAGTCCGTCTTCAACAACTGTCTGATCCTCCACCAAAGCAAACACTTTACACTTGATTGAGCCCTCTTCGGTTTCGGACACTGACTACCAATGTGCCCTTCTTCTTTACAGTTGAAACAAACCACACTCTTGTGCTCACATTCAGCTATAACATGTCCGTTCTTGCCACAACGGAAACACCTCTTCACTTTAGTAGTGCACACATTACTCTTGTGTCCAGGTTTCCCACACTTAAAACAAATCACACCAGCAGGAGCATCTTCCGCACTAGTCCTCTGACCATGAGAAACTCTCAGTTTACCCTTACCAGCTGGGGCATCATAAGGTTTACCACGATTCTGTGGGTGCTTACCCCTCTTCTCGCTGATAATCTTGTAATGAGCATTATTGTCTTCCTCATAAATCCTACAACTATCAACCAAATCAACAAAGACACGGATTTTCTGATATCCAACTGCTTCCTTAATCTCCGGGCGCAACCCATTCTCAAACTTAATACACTTTGAAAATTCAGCATTTTCCTCAGCGTAATGCGGATAAAACATGGCTAACTCAGCAAACTTGGTAGCATACTCAACAACTGACAGATTTCCTTGCTTCAGCTCAAGGAACTCAATTTCCTTCTTCCCACAGACATCTTCAGGAAAATACTTTCTTAAAACCTCTCTACGGAACACAGCCAAAGTGACATTCTCACCTGCAGCTTCCAACTTCCGACAATTCTCTAACCACCAGTCATCAGCCTCGACTGCTAGCATATGAGTCCCATAACGAACCTTCTGTGCTGGAGTTTAGTGCATCACGCGAAAGATCCTCTCAATCTCTTTCAACCATTCCAATGCTCCGTCAGGATCATATTTTCCCTTGAACGTAGGTGGATTCTCTCTCTGGAAAGTCGCCAAGCTACGAGATCCAACATTCCCGTCAGCATTCGGCTGATTTTCCATCGCATGAGCCATTGCTTCTAGAGTAGCAGCAAGAGTAGCATCATCCCTTCCGGCCATCTCAACTTCTCACTATAACATAAACAATGATTAGAACTCAAATAACAATACTCGACTGTTAGACAACTACGACTCGCCGACAAGGTCAGACCAACCTTTTGCTCTGATACCAACTTTGTAACACCCCAATTCTACCCCAAGAAAATTATGCAAAATAAATCAGAGTTATAAAATTTCAATCATACAGATGAATCGGGACGTCACAAATTCTTCTAACAAATTCATTGCATTCATCATGGATATATAACACTTTTTCCAAACACCAGATGAACCATCAACATGACATCTTTCATAAAAAAAATCAACAACTACGCAGCGGAATTCTTCAATAACATCTCTAAATAAAACATCAACTTTGAAACATCTCATATTTAATAATAATCAATTCAAAACTCAACAACTGAAAATCAACAATCAAAAATCAGCAAGCGTTCATCCCCCCAGAGCGTTACATATCAGAGCAATGACACCGACTCGAACTATTGAAGGTATACAACCTTCACTCGTGATTACCTCCACGTTACCAACATAAGGGCAACATTCAAACAGAAGGGGTGAGATATCTAACAATATAATAAAGCGCATGATAATTAATATATTAAATTAGATCACTAATATCACCACTTCTCATCTCATAATCAACAATAATTACAGCATGTATACTCATTCATCAACATCAAATACACTTCATTATTCAATCATATAATGCGACTCAAAACTATGCAAATGCATATGGTACCATTGGAGCAGAACTCCCATCTCAAAAATGTTCCAATTAATAGAAGCATCAACAAGGCATAGCCTTCATCTCAAAATTTGCCAATCCAGGCCATCTCAACAAGCATAAGCTCCATCTCAAAAATGCAATGTATGCGACTCATCATGAATGTAATAACAACACCCAAGTTAAAAAAATTTCAAATCATCTCAAAACAACAACATCTCAATCATCTCAAAACATCTCAATCATCTCAAAACACCAACATCTCAATCATCTCAAAACAACAACATCTCAATCATCTCAAAACATCTCAATTAACAACATCTCATAATTTATTAAACATCATTTATCATCACAAAATCATCGAACACAACTTCATCAATAACATCTCACCAATACTCAATTGTATATTAATAGTACAGTAATCCATCCTATTATTCTGATAATTTATATCGTTACTGTCACTAATCCTACTGTCATAATTCTAACACCAGCCTCTAAACATCTATTATTCATCATTTTGTCCAAAAATCAGCACAACGGTCATCTACGGGAATTAATTCTAAATCATGCATTATCTTCTAGGATTACACTTCTTATCCATCATTTAATCACCTAGAATAAAGCTCATCGCGTTAGCTCATCGCGTTAGCTAATCAACGCTTCGAACGACATATCAAACAACATCCTAAAACCCAAGTTACAACAATTAAAAGCCAATTCTATCAAAAACCAGACATTATGTATCGACACAAAACCTTTGAAGAAGTGAAAAACACAAGAAGGGGGGGTTGAATTGTAAAACTGAAAATCAATGCAATGAACAAGATATTTTTATCCTGGTTCGTTTGATCTCAAACTACTCCACTCCACCCGTCAAGGTGATTTCGCCTCTCTCCAACTAGGTCTTAATCCACTATATTCAACTGAATATTACAAACTGCTTTAACAACTGCTAAAGCCTTCTTGATGCAAACCACAACCCGGTTTGTCAAGGAAACACTTTCTTACAAAGAAGATAAATCTAAGTGTGTGAATGTTTTCTACAAAACTGTATCACAACTGTGATGTATACACAACTTTAAGCTTAGAAACTAGATTGCTAAACAATAATTGAGTAAGAGGATATGTAGCGTTTAGCAAACTGAGAGAAGGAAGATTATGATCATCTTTTAGGCGTGTAAAGAGTTGGAGAGCATTAGCCAATTCAATCTTCATAGTCTTGTTTATATAGCACTGAGAATGTTGAACGTTGGAGCAATATTCTTGATTCAATGCTAATAACAAACTTTCCTTATCGAGCAGATCTTATCTGGAATGAGGCCGTTGGTAATAATTTGCTTTCAATGCACAGTACCGTTGCTTACTTAATGCATGTTCTGGCTTGGCTCATTCTGACTCTGCTTAACTGCTGATGAACTGTTGTTTTATTTATCAGAGTGTTGAGCACAGTTCTGTTCATCAGGCTTCAGCATACACGTGAGTTAATCTTCTGATTCTGGTATTCTGATATAGCAACTTCTGATGCTGATGTCAAGAACCAAATTTCTGATGCTGATTAGGTGTGATCTTGCTTATACCTATCAGAGTATCTGCAAATCAGAACGTAGTAATTTAGGCAGCAAATAGTTCATACATGAATCATATAAATAATATATCTTTTCACTTTGTTATCATCAAAACTTAAACATAGGGTAGTAGATTCAAACTTTGTTCTAACAATCTCCCCCTTTTTGATGATGACAAAAACTGGATATTTTTAATTAAAAATAACGTGAAAAGGTATCAGAGAGATGTATCAGAGTAAGAGGTTATCAAAGATAAGGGATAAAGAGATATCATAGTTGAGAGATACTCCCCCTGAATTTATTACTTCCCTTTTTGATTCCAAGAGTTCTTCAGGATCAGATCTTTTTGCCTTTCTTTGAACATCAGAGTATCAGAGTCTCTGACTATCAGAAGCTTTAGATCAGCATATCAGAGCAGAGCTTCAGATCAGCGTATCAGAGCTTTTCTTGTCAGAGCTTTGCTTTGGGTCAGAGTATCAGAGTGGATCAGAGTTTCAGAGCTTTAGTCTTCAGAGTGTCCTGGAGCTTCCTTGTACCTGTAGACTTAAGCAAAACAGAAAACATTTTCAAGTATAATAGAGTTAGAATGTTCGAGAATTTCTGTCTTAGTAATCCGTTATTGTTTAAAATATCATTCTTGTTCTCCCCCTTTTTGTCAGCAATCAAAAAGTGTAGGTGATGTGCTAAAACAGTTAAGATCAGAAAAAAAACTTGTCATATTAAAAGGTTCAGAATGAAACAAAACATATTAAAGCAGTACATCAGATAATCAAGGAAAACATGAGAATGACATGAATGAAAACTAAGGTTGGGGAGGAAGGCGTGTGAACAGGTTCTCCAGCATGGCTTTGATCTGATCAGCAGTCTCATTCTGCTTGTGTACCATGCTGACAACAATGTCAATCTTGCTATCCTGCACATCCATTCTTTCTTTCATCTTCTGGTAGTTTTCATCCATCCTCTGCTGTAGACGCATGTCATTCAACTTCAGCTCTTCCAGAGTCTGCCTGTCCAAGGCAGCTTGAGAAACATCAGAAGTAGGAAGCTTCTGAGAGCTTTCTGCAACATCTTCTGCTTGACTCGCTTCAGCTTGAATGGTCTTGTCTTCTTCTGGTTGCACCTTTGAAGCTAGCTGTTTCTCAGACCAAGGCTCACTATCCAGAGGGAGCACGGCTTCCTGAGGCTGCTGACTTTCAACTTCCTTCAGCAGCTTGCTGAAGTTCTGTTGTGCCTGCTCATAGTTGATATCCTGCAACTTGAGGGCTTCAGCACGTACCCAAATTCTGAATTGTAACCAGAGCTGGTCAGAGGCAGCTGGGTCAATAATTCCATGACAGACTTGCTTCAGAGAAGCAATCCACTGCTGCATACCTGTTTCAAAATTCATAATACCAGAGCCAACATCTGGTTGTTTTGGTTTTGGGATGGCTATTTTATGTTTCAGATCAGCAAGACGGTCAAAGATTGTTAAGTCTATGAAGGTCCTGCTGGGGTTTTCGGTGGTTTGCTTGGCAGCTGTTTGTTTTGGAGATGGAGTGGGAGAATCAGAAATTATGATTGGACTGTTTGGTGTTTTGGGAGTGTTTGGTGGTGTAGATTCTGATGAGGATGGCAGCTGGGCCATTGTGACTGTTGTTCCACATGGCAGCTGGATTGCCAGAGGTGATGGTTGAGGTGAATGAGGTTCAGAAGGTGGAGGAGAAGGAGTTTCAGAGTGATGAAACTCAGGTTGAGGTGATGGTGGATGAATTTCTGGTTGAGGAGAGGGAGACGGAATTGCTGGTTGTGGAGAAGTTGTTGGAATTTCTGGTTGTTCAGGGATGAGAGGTTCTTCTGGAATGGATGAGAGAGGTTGTTGTTGTTCTGGTTCTTCAGCAGATTGCTGTTGTTCTGGTTGTGGAGGAGGGACAATTTGTGGTTCAGAGTTTGGATTGGAGGAGTGATCAGAAGTGTGTTGATCAATGTCAGACAACACTTTGTCAATTGCTGATGTTGTTGATATTGTTGGTTTGGGATGTTTGGTTCTGGGTCTTCTGAGTTGTAGTGCCTCAGAAGGGTCATCTTCTGGTTCAGTTTCATCTATTGTTGGGATGGGGATTGAGATTCTATGAGAGGTTGGAGGTGGAATAGATGCTGGAATAGTAGAAGAATTTAAAATAGAAGCAGCAGATAAATTACCTCTTTTCTTGGGTGTCTGCTGGGATGATCCTTCTGAAGGTGCCTTCCTTTTCTTCGTCTTCTTCAGAGTCACTTCTGGTTGAGGTTGATGCAGATCTTTGATCTTCAGATTTGGATCTGTACCATCAGCTTTGCACGCGTCCATATATATGAGAACTACCACTGGCTTGGATTCTATCTGAGAGAATAAAGGAAAGTCACTCAGTGGAACTCTTCTGCTGGTGATATCAGCAATAGGAGTAGCACTGGGTTCCTTTTTGATATTCTCTATCAACTTCATTTTCTTCAAGTTCTTCGCGTTCAGAGGCTTCCCAACTGTTGGTTCGATGGTTCTTAACTCTTGAGCTTCTATCAGATGCTCTATCAGCCTATTCTCTGTCAGAATATCTGATATCAACCTTCCAAAGGGTATCCAATCCCTCTTTGTTCTTTCTTCTTCCCTGGTTTCCTTCACGCTTATTCTGAGGTGGTTGAACAGAAGATGAGCCAAGTTGATTTTTACCTTCTGATTAATAAAGTAGATCAGAAACTGCTGATCCACATTTATGTAATCAGGGGAACTAGTTGGCTTCCTATGGTTTAAGCACCCCAGAATTATCTTCGCCCAAACTCTGTGATGATCCTTCAGATCTTTGATCTTGCTGCTGGGCACCCCATGAGTGAAAATCCTTTCAGCTATGACGCCCACGTCAGCACATCTCTCAGCCATATCAATACAGCGGACGCCACCGCCACTGTAGCCTATTAACCTTGCTATGTGATCCTCAGTGATCACAATCTTCTTCCCCATAATGTAGGAGGTGACTTGATGCGTTGAAGCCGTCGCATGAATCCAGAACTCCTTCACTAACATAGGGAATGTTGGTCCAACCAACCTGTCAAAATATCTTTCCCATTTCTGTGCCCTAACTTCTTCTGTTAGGTCAAAACCGTTTTCCTTCAAGCTTCCAAAATCAATGATCAATTCAGATAACACTTCAAGATTCTTCACAGGAGTGAGGAGTGTTCTGAATGGCACTTGATACTGTTCAGATGATGCTTTCTTCTAAGAACCTGCAGAAGCACTGCTGGAGGTTGCCATGTTCACACTAAAAGATTTTGAGACGAAAAGCTGAGAAAATGGGTTTGAGAGAGATAAGCACAGAAAAATGCAGAGAATGCTTGAGAAAAGTGAGAAACTGTAAAAGATGAAAATGAGAGGTTAACGTGTTTAAATAGGGTTCAGAATATTTTGAAATTGTAAACGTTTTTAAGAGAGAGAAATAAAATCATGATTACGTTTTAAAAGCATGATTACTTTTATTAAATGCTTGCTGATTTTGGGGGATTTGAGAAAGATACTTAAAAACGGTTACCAGACATGTGTCTCAATGCACCCAATCAGCGTTTTGCCTTCTCAGAAGCATGCACGCGTTCTGCTTCAGAGATTTGCTGATGATTGGATGACACTTGTTTGATGTAGTGATCAGCACGTCTGTCTTTGAGCTTAGACTCTCATATCTTTAGACTTGCATCTGATACAATCTGCATGTTCTATCTTTCTGAAAAGAGATTGATCAGAAGTTCACAGAAAAACAGATACATTCTGAAGATAAATATATGGAATTAAAACATTTTCATTCTAGGCAACTTTTCATGCTGAGATGTTTCAGAATGAAATTAAACCTATCTTCAGAAAGGGGTTTAGTGAAGATATCAGCCCATTGATGGTCTGTATATATAAATTTTAAATTCAAAATTCCTTTCTGAATATAGTCCCTAATGAAGTGATGTTTTATTTCTATATGCTTAGCTCTAGAATGTAAAATGGGATTCTTAATTAAGCAAATAGCAGAAGTATTATCACAGAGTATATGAATGTTACTCTCAAAAATCTGGAAGTCTTCAAGCTGACTTTTCATCCAGAGCATTTGTGTGCTACATCCTGCTGCTGCTATGTACTCAGCTTCTGCTGTTGATAGCGCAATTGTTGATTGCCTTTTGCTGGACCAAGAGATCAGATTTTCTCCCAGAAACTGGCAGCTTCCAGAAGTACTTTTACGCTCCACTCTGTCTCCAGCAAAGTCAGCATCGCAGTAGCCTACTAAACTGTAATCACTAGATTTTCTATAAAACAAACCCAGATTAGTAGTACCTTTCAGATACTTGAAAATTCGCTTAACAGCTGTTAAGTGAGATTCTCTAGGATCTGATTGGAATCTAGCACAAATACAAACACTGAATAATATATCAGGTCTTGAAGCAGTCAGATAAAGGAGAGAACCAATCATACCTCTGTAGACTTTCTGTTCTACATTTTTGCTTACCTCTTCTCTTTCCAGAATGCACGTGGGATGCATTGGAATCTTTGATGGCTTACATTCTGAGAGGTCAAATTTCTTCAGAAGATCTCTGATGTATTTGCTCTGATGAATGTAAGTTCCCTCTGGAGTTTGATTGATCTGAATTCCTAGAAAGAATTTCAGTTCCCCCATGAGGCTCATCTCAAATTCTTCCTGCATACACTTAGCAAATTTTCTTCCAAGAGAAGGATTAGTAGAACCAAAAATAATATCATCAACGTAAATTTGACAGACTAAGATGTCATTCTTAACTGATTTACAGAATAAGGTAGTGTCCACCTTCCCTCTAGTGAATTCATTTTCTAACAGAAAGTTACTTAGCCTTTCATACCAAGCTATGGGAGCTTGTTTCAGACCGTATAGTGACTTCTTTAGTTTGAAAACATGTTCTGGATGTTTTGTATTTTCAAAACCAGGGGGTTGGTGCACATAAACCTCTTCTTCTATATAACCATTTAAGAATGTACTTTTGACATCCATCTGATACAGAGTGATGCCTCTATTAATAGCAAATGAAATTAAAAGTCTGATAGGTTCTAACCTGGCGACTGGGGCAAAGGTTTCTGTATAGTCTATCCCCTCTTGCTGACTATAACCTTGTGCAACCAGTCGTGACTTGTTTCTGATGACTTCACCTTGTTCATTTAGCTTGTTTTTGAACACCCATCTTGTTCCAATGACGTTGAATCCTTTTGGTCTGGGAACGAGATCCCATACGTCATTTCTGGTGAATTGATTCAGCTCTTCTTGCATTGCCAGAATCCAGTCATTATCCAGAAGTGCTTCATCAATAGAAGAAGGTTCAATCAGAGACACAAGTCCCATGAGAGTTTCTTCAGAGTTTCTGAAGCTTGCTCTTGTTCTGATTGGATCTTCCTTTCTTCCTAAGATAGTCTCTTCTGGGTGATCCAAGCTGCTTCTGGGTAATCTCTTCGGAGGTTGATCAGCAGCTGTTGTAGGATTGCTAGCAGTGCTCCTTTCAGACGTTGAAGGAGTGTCTGTGTTGAGAGCTTCTGATGACTTGTCTTCAGAACCTGTAAATTCAATTTCCATACCTGCAAAAACTTCATTCTGCTTTGACTCTTCAGAGTCAAGCTTATCATCAAAACGAACACTGATTGATTCTTCCACAATCTGTGTTTCTGTATTGTATACTCTGTACCCTCTTGAGCGTTCAGAGTATCCTAACATAATACACTTCTGTGCTTTAGAGTCAAACTTGTTCAAATAATTCTTTGTATTTAACATAAAGCAAGTACATCCAAATGGATGAAAATATGAAATGTTGGGCTTTCTGTTCTTCCACAATTCATATGGAGTCTTTTCCAGAATAGGTCTTATTAAGATTCTATTCTGAATGTAGCACGCTGTGTTTATTGCCTCTGCCCAGAAGAACTTAGGAATGTTTGTCTCATTGATCATGGTTCTGGCCATTTCTTGTAATGTTCTGTTCTTTCGTTCTACAACTCCATTTTGTTGGGGAGTTCTAGGACAAGAGAAATCATGCAGAATGCCTTTGTCATTAAAGAATGACTCAAAATCTTTGTTTTCAAATTCTCCACCATGATCACTTATGACTTTAACGATTCTAAGATCCTTTTCATTCTGAACTTGGTTACAGAAGGAAACAAACACAGAGTGTGACTCGTCCTTGTGTCTTAAGAACTTTACCCATGTCCATCTGCTATAGTCATCTACGATTACTAACCCATACTTCTTGCCACTGACTGAAGTAGTTTTAACTGGTCCAAATAAGTCAATGTGAAGAAGTTCTAATGGATTAGAGGTAGAAACAACATTTTTAGATTTAAAAGAAGGTTTTGCAAACTTGCCTTTCTGACATGCTTCACACAGAGCATCTGAATTGAACTTCAAATTAGGAAGTCCTCTGACCAGATTGAGTTTGTTAATCTGAGATATTCTTCTCATACTAACATGCCCCAATATTCTGTGCCAGATCCACTGCTCGTTGTTAACAGACAGAAGGCACTTTACATTCTGACTCTTTAGTTCAGAAAGTTTGATTTTGTAAATGTTGTTTTTCCTCTTACCATTAAACAGGATAGTCCCATCTTTCTGACTAACAACTTTACATGATTTTTGATTAAAGATTATATCATAACCGTTATCACTTAATTGACTTATGGATAACAGATTATGCATTAATCCATCTACTAGCAGAACATTATTGATAGAGGGAAGATTTCCATTACCTACAGTTCCAGAGCCAATTATCTTTCCCCTCTGATTGCCTCCAAAGCCAATGTGGCCTCCAGGCTTAAGTTCCAGGCTTTGGAACATATGCCTTCTTCCCGTCATGTGTCGCGAGCAGCCAGAGTCCAGGTACCATGACTGGTGTTTCTGACTTGCTGCTAAAGATATCTGCAACATGTATTATTTTATCCTTAGGTACCCAGATTTTCTTGGGTCCTGATTTTTTAGTTTTACCAAAACTCTGGTTGAATTTTGGTTTCACAGAGTGCTTACTGCTAGTGTATTTAATATCATGTGTGTGACCATACACAAAATGTGAATTCAGAGGAGTAAATTTAATAGTTAAGTCCATGACATTCTATGGTGTAGGAACCTTACCTTGGTATCCTATTCATTTCCTGCCGTTTCTGCTAACTCCATAGATCATTGAAGCCATTTTGCTTCTATCTATGCTTTTAGCAAGGAACTTCTGGAAACTGTGATCATACTCCTTGATGATCTCATCAGCGTTGCTGGGAGTTTCAGAAATTGGTTCCTTTTGAGAGTTTTGTAAAGTGTTTTCTAATTTTGAAATCTTATTTCTCAGCTCAGAATTCTCCAATTTGAGACTCTCAGTCTTATTAGAGTCAGATTCAAGATTCCTTTTCAGGTCTCTGAATTTAACTCTAATTTGCTGATACCTTTCCAGAATATCATTAAGGCTTTCAGCAAGTTCAGCCTTGGTAAAATTAACAGCAAAGTTAGGAAATACCTCTTCAATGTCTGATTCAGAGTCTGATTCAGAAGCTTCACTGTCTTCTGAAATATTAGCCATGAGAGCTATGTTAGCTCTCTCATCATCTGATTCTGAGTCAGCTTCAGACGAGTCAGAGTCATCCCATGTAGCCATAAGACTTTTCTTCTTCTCTCTTCCAAACTTCTTTTTGGGCTTTTCCCTCTGAAGCTTTGGGCAGTCACTCTTGTAGTGTCCTTGCTCATTGCACTCATAGCAGATGATGTCCTTGGTGTTTGGCTTTTTGCTACTAGAGGAGCCTTCAGATCTTCTGTATCCAGAGGAAGAATATGTCCTTCTGTATCTGGAAGAAGACTCGTTCTGATCAGATCTTCTGGGATTCCTGAACTTCCTTTGTCTTTGCTTCCACAGTTGATTTACTCTTCTGGAGAGGAGGGAGAGTTCGTCTTCTTCTGATAAGGATCCATCAGATGTTTCTTCAACTTCCTGCAAAACTTTAGACTCAGATTTTTTGTTAGATTTTAATGCTAAAGGCTTACCTTGCTTCTGAGGCTCGTCAGCTTCTAGCTCTATCTCATGACTTCTGAGGGAGCTGATAAGTTCCTCCAGAGTGATTTTGTTGAGATCTTTTGCTAGCTTCAGAGCTGTAACCATTGGTCTCCACTGCTTGGGTAAACTTCTGATGATTTTCTTGACATGGTCAGCAGTAGAGTATCCTTTGTCCAGAACTTTGAGACCAGCTACCAGAATCTGGAATCTTGAGAACATTGTTTCAATGGATTCAGATTCTTCCATTTTGAACGCCTCATACTTCTGAATGAGCGCTAGAGCTTTAGTTTCTTTGACCTGAACGTTGCCCTCATGCGTCATTCTGAGAGAGTCAAAAATGTTCTTTGCTGTGTCTCTGTTTGAGATCTTTTCATATTCAGTATAGGAGATGGCGCTGAGGAGGATGGTTCTGGCCTTGTGGTGATTCTTGAAGTCACTCTTTTGTTGGTCAGACATTGTTTTTCTATCAATCTTCTGATCGCTTGCATTCACAGGGTGCGTGTATCCATCTGTCACCATATCCCACAGATCAACATCATGTGCCAGAAAGAAGCTTTCAATTCTGTCTTTCCAGTAATCAAAGTTTTCTCCATCAAAGACTGGAGGTTTGCCGCTGAATCTGTCTCTGTCCTGATGGTTGTCATTGCTGGTGTGAGAATAGTTTCCTGCCATTGTGTTTTTCTGACGCTGGATCTTGTACTGACACGGTTAAGTGTTTTAGCTCAGAACCAGGCGCTCTGATGCCAATTGAAGAAGTGAAAAACACAAGAAGGGGGGGTTGAATTGTAAAACTAAAAATCAATGCAATGAACAAGATATTTTTATCCTGGTTCGTTTGATCTCAAACTACTCCAGTCCACCTGTCAAGGTGATTTCGCCTCTCTCCAACGAGGTCTTAATCCACTATATTCAACTGAATATTACAAACTGCTTTAACAACTGCTAAAGCCTTCTTGATGCAAACCACAACCCGGTTTGTCCAGGAAACACTTTCTTACAAAGAAGATAAATCTAAGTGTGTGAATGTTTTCTACAAAACTGTATCACAACTGTGATGTATACACAACTTTAAGCTTAGAAACTAGATTGCTAAACAATAATTGAGTAAGAGGATATGTAGCGTTTAGCAAACTGAGAGAAGGAAGATTATGACCAGCTTTTAGGCGTGTAAAGAGTTGGAGAGCATTAGCCAATTCAATCTTCATAGTCTTGTTTATATAGCACTGAGATTGTTGAACGTTAGAGCAATATTCTTGATTCAATGCTAATAACAAACTTTCCTTATCGAGCAGATCTTGTCTGGAATGAGGCCGTTGGTAATAATTTGCTTTCAATGCATAGTACCGTTGCTTACTTAATGCATGTTCTGGCTTGGCTCATTCTGACTCTGCTTAACTGCTGATGAACTGTTGTTTTATTTATCAGAGTGTTGAGCGCAGTTCTGTTCATCAGGCTTCAGCATACACGTGAGTTAATCTTCTGATTCTGGTATTCTGATATAGCAACTTCTGATGCTGATGTCAAGAACCAAATTTCTGATGCTGATTAGGTGTGATCTTGCTTATACCTATCAGAGTATCTGCAAATCAGAACGTAGTAATTTAGGCAGCAAATAGTTCATACATGAATCATATAAATAATATATCTTTTCACTTTGTTATCATCAAAACTTAAACATAGGGTAGTAGATTCAAACTTTGTTCTAACAACCTTATGGATCGACTCATCCAGCCTCATCTGTACACTATGAGTCGACACATCCTCCTTATGGATCAAATCATCCTAGCTTTAAATCACAACATGTATCGACACATACACCTTACCGGTCGACTCATGCTGAGTCTTGCAACTTCCATGCATCGACGCATCCCCTCTTCGTGTCGACTCATCCTGAGTCTTACAACATTCATGTATTGACACATTCAATTTGGGGTCGACACATCCTACTACAGTTTGCATATTTTCTGCATTTTCTTCTGTTATTTCACTCCGAGAATTGTGTTATAGTCCTACAAACCTCATTATAAACATGATATTTCATCTCCTAACATTATCCTCTATTACCACATCGATCAAACAAGATAATAACATCATTATTCATCAGGAATTCATCAATCTTTATTATACATCATTCATAATACATCCAATTCAAGAACAAAACAACAATCGTCTAACCCCACATATCAAACATCATAACCCAATTATAAAGTCAGAACCCCACCCTTACCTTGGATTGAAGGTCGCTCTACAATTTCCGTGTTGAATCTTCGTTCTTGTCGTTTTCCACTTTTTCCAGCAGCTTCATGTTCTCTTCCAAATCCTTATTTTCTTCTACTGCTTCTTTCTTCTCTACCTTCTCACAAATAATAAAATAACCTAATATTCTATTATTCCTTATTTCTTATTGGGCTCAAAATCTACACCCCTTATTACTTTTACTCTCTCAAAATAGGCCCACCTTAAATAATATTACACTTCTAATATTATTTCACTACATAATATTATATCTCTAATATTATTTCTCCACTTAATATAATAAATCCAATTTAATTATAACACAACCTTACAAATATTCCAAAAATAATTTAATTAAATAATTAATTAAATTACGGGCGTTACATGTTATATTAGTGGTATCAAAGTAGGTCCGTCCGTATGGCCATGTTTTCTAATATTATATGTGCCTCAGCATGTAACATTAGAGAGGAACACTATTGATACTCATTTGTTTATTTTTCTGCAGGACCGGGATTGAAACAAGTTGGGGAGAAGCATTTGCTTCTATGAGATGTTTCAGTTGTTGAGTGTTGGTTCAGTGTGCTATTGATTGTAAGAGTATAAGTATTGTTGGAGTTTTGTTGTTTCTCAGACTCGAAGAGAGCGCATAATTGAGAATCTTGTCTATCGGTCAAGTTGGGATGTATTGGTATAACAATCATGCTTGGTTGATGGTTTCTTCTCAGAGAGTAGAGAGAAATTTGGCAGATAATGATATGTCAATGGTTTGTAATTCCTGATGTTTTTCTTGAAGATATATGTGGCTTTCCTCGAGCACGAATCTAAGTTCGAAGAAGGCGGATAGTTGATGTTTTTGTCTGCTAAGCAAGTGGAAGAACTTTTTGAAGATGAAGCTTTGATGTTTTCAATGTTTGGGTCATTGCAAGTTGATTGTGAAGCTGCAAGTGTTAAATTACGTGTTGTTTGTGAATTCCCATATGTATTTTCATATGTCATCGTTGATTTTCCTCCAGAGCGTGAAGTAGAGTTTGCAATTGAGTTAGTCACAGGTACAACTCCAGTGTCTATGACTCCTTATAGGATGTCAGCTTCAGAGTTAGGTGAGTTGAAGAATCAATTGGAAGATTTGCTTGAGAAAATTTGTGTTCGACCGAGTATTTCTCCGTGCGGTGCATCTATGTTGTTGGTTAAAAAGAAAGACATAAGTATGGCGTTGTGTATGGACTATAGACAGTTAAATAAGGTGACTATTAAGAATAAGTATCCACTTCCAAGAATCAATGATTTGATGAATCAGTTGGTTGGTGCTTGTGTGTCCAGTAAGGTTGGTTTAAGGTATGGTTACCATAAAATTCATGTTAAACCAGATGATGTTCCGAAGATGAAATTCAGGACGAGGTATGGTCACTACAAGTACATTGTGATGTCGTTTAGGGTGTCGAATGCACCAGGTATTTTCATGGAGTATATGAACATAATCTTTCATAAGTATTTAGATAAGTTTGTGGTGTTCTTCATTAATGATATTCTGATCTATTCTAAATCATAAGAAGAGCATGTTGAGCATTTGCAAATTGTGTTGCAAGTGTTGAAAGAGAAAAAGTTGTATGCAAAGATGTCAAAGTGTTATTTCAGGTTGATGGAAGTAAGTTTCCTTGGCCATGTAATTTCTAGTGGTGAAATTTGTATGGATCCTTCAAAAGTTGATGTTGTATTGTAATGGAAAACTCCAAATTCTATGACTGAGATTCAAAGTTTTCTTGGTTTGGCTGATTATTATCGCATGTTTATTTAGGGGTTCTTGAAGTTGGCATTACTGTTTACTCAATTGATTCGAAAGGGTCAATCTTATGTGTGGGATAGAGAATGTGAAGAAAGTTATGTGGAGTTGAAGAAAAAGTTAAAGACTGCTCCGATATTTATTTTGCCTAATCTAAACGAGTCTTTTGTAGTGTATTATGATGCGTTGAAGAGGGGTCTTGGTGGTGTGCTGATGTAGAATGGTCAAGTTGTTGCTTATGCTTCTAGACAACTGAAATTTCATGAAAGGAATTATCCTATGCATGACTTAGAGGTTGAAGTTGTAGTATTTTCTTTGAAGATTTGGAGACATTATTTTTTTGGCTCTAAGTTTGAGGTGTTCAATGATGACAAGAGTCTGAAGTACTTGTTTGCTCAGAAAGAGTTGAATATGAGGCATATGATGTGGCTCAAACTTATGAAAGATTATGATTTTGATTTGAGTTACCATCCTGGTAAAGAAAATGGTGTGGTTGATGCTTTAATTAGGAAGTCTTTGAATATATCATTGCTTATGATGAGAGAGTTAGAATTGATAGAGCAATTTAGTGACATGAGTTTAGTGTTTGAAGAGACTTCTAACATTGTGAAGTTGGGGATGCTTAAATTGACTAGTGGTATTCTTGAAGAGATTAGAGAAGGTCTGAAACATGATCAGAGTTTGGTTAACCGGTTGTTGATAATTAACCAAAGTAATGGAGGTGTATTTCAAGTTGATGAGAATGGTGTAATGAGGTTCGGTGATAAAGTGTATGTTCCATAAGTTCTAGAGCTTAAGAAGAGTATTCTTAAGGAAGGACATCGAAGTTATCTGAGTATTCATCCAGGTGCTATGAAGATGTATCAGAACTTGAAGAAATTGTTTTGGTGGCCCAGTATTAAAAAGGAAGTTGCTGAGTTTGTTTATGCTTGTTTGACTTGTCAGAAGTCGAAGATTGAACATCAGAAGCCTTTAGGTCTACTGTAACCGTTTAATATTCTAGAGTGGAAATGGGATAGAATTTCCATGGATTTTGTGTTGGGTTTTTCTAAGAGTGCTAAAGGAAGTGATTTGATTTGGGTGATTATGGATAGATTGACTAAATCAACTCATTTCTTACTGATGAAGATTAATTATTCTATGCAGAAATTGGCCGAGATGAATATTGAGAAGATTATGAGATTGCATGGAATACCTTCGAGTATAGTGTCTGATAGAGATATGAGATTTACATCGAGTTTTTGGGAAAGTTTTCAGAATGCCTTTGGTACTAAGCTGAAACTAAGCTCTGCATATCTCTGCAGACGGAAGGTCAGATAGAGAGGACTATCCAGTCTTTGGAGGATTTGCCGAGGGCTTGTGTGTTAGACCAAAAAAGAGCTTGGGATATCCACTTGTTGTTGATTGAGTTCACGTATAACAATAGTCTCCATACTAGTATTGTAATGGAACCATGTGAAGTATTGTACGGTATAAGGTGTAGGACTCTGTTGTGTTGATATGAGTCATGCGAGAGTGATGTTCTAAGACCTAAGATTGTGCATAAGACGAATGAGAAGATCAAGATGACCAAGAAAGGACAAGAGCTTCTCATAGTCATCAGAAAAGTTATCATGATAAGAGGAGAAAAGCGCTCGAGTTCCAGAAGGGAGACCATGTGTTTATGAGAGTTACTCTGGTAACTAGTGTTGCTAGAGCCTTGAAGTCTAGAAAGCTCACATTGTGTTTTGTTTGTCCATACCATATTTCATAAAGGTTAGGTGAGATGGACTATTGAATCACTTTATCTCAGTCGCTTGCGAATCTTCATAAAGTGTTTCATGTGTCTCAATTGAGGAGATACATTCCAGATCCGTCACATGTGATCCAAATGGATGATGTACATGTGAGAGATAACTTGGCTGTTAAAGCATCACCCGTGAAGATAGATGGTCGGGAAGTCAAGCAATTGCGGGGTAAAGAGATTTCATTAATGAAGGTAGTGTGGGGTGGATCAGTGGGTGGAAGTATGACTTGTGAGTGTGAGGATCAGATGAGAGAGTTGTACCCAAATCTATTTTCCTCAGGTAATTTTCAAGGGAAAAAATTCTTTAAAAGGGGGAGAGTCGTAACACCCTAAAAATCTAGATTTCTCTAATATATTGATTTTTCGTGATTTATTGTTGATTCTATGTGATGTGTGATGATATGTGTGGGGTTAGTGGTGGGAAGTAGATATTAACTTAGAATTATTTAGATTAAATAAATGTGGTTAGATGTGGTTAGATTGTGGTTAGTTGGTTTACGAGTAAATAATAGTAATACTTAAATGGGAAATTAAGGTAAAAAGGAGAATAAGGGCATAAGAATAAGTGTGTCTGTAAGTGAAGGCATAGTGGGAAGATCATAGAGAGGGTATAAGGTTAACAAATAAAATAACGGAAATAGTAGTCATTATGTATGATCGTGAAAAATTAGAGGAAATGAGAAGAGACTAGGTCACAGAGAGAAAAGAAGATGAGATTAATCCCGTAGGGTTCAAAGAAATCAAAGCTGTTAGGATTTCGAGGTAAGGGGGGTAATCAAATTTATTATGATTGATATGGGGTTAAGATAGATGTAGATTTTTTCTTGTGTATTATTTTATGAATACCATGAAGTAATTGTTGATAATGATGTTTAAAATGCCATGAATTGAATCATTTATTTGCATGGTGAAATCGATTTCATAGGTAAAAGTTTGTGAAAAACTGGTTATGGATAGGTGAAATTGATTTCCACCTTTAGTGAAATAGATTTACACTGAGATAAATGGGTTTATGTGGTGTTTTCAAATCCGAAATAGATTTTAGGTATTAAGGAAATTGATTTCCATAGTTCTGGCAGCATTTTTTTTTCAAAATTTGGAAAATTCGTATCTTGAGTTCCAAGTGTCTGACTGACGTGCCGTTTGAAGCTGTAGAGAGATGAGACAATGTAATTTTATTTAAAAATATTTTTATGTTTCTGTAAATAATTTAAATGATGTTTAATGGTGTTGTAATATGTGTAAATGTATGTTGCACTATGATGTCTTGTTGTGAATGATGAAAATTAAGTGTTGTTGCAATGAGGTTGATGTGATGTTAATGATGGTACTATGATGATGTTTTAATGATGTGCATGTTCATATGTATATACATTCCATATGAATATGATTTATGTGAATGACGGTGCAATTGACTAGTTGTGGTCAAACTTATATATGACGTCATTGTGTGTCATGCATTCATAACAGTTTTGGACGGTGGTCTGCTTGTGATGAGCCTCAATCCCATTGTGCAGATTGGATGCGAGTAGCTAGATCCTCATCCGGGGATTTAGTGAATCTTTACTATGATGGTAGTAGTGATTTATGTTGTGCTCTGATTCTAATAGGGAATCGATCATACGATGGGGATCATGGAGGATGATGAACTAGGTGTTCGTAAAATTTTGTACCATGTGCATTGAGTCAGTGTTATTGCATTAACATTATATGTGGCATTTGCATGATTTTTGTTTAAGAAATGTGATATGATGATATTTTTGAATTATGTAATTATATGATGGTTTTTATGATAGAAGATGTATAAGTGCTATTATAAGTTGTAGGTGTGAGTATGACTTGTTTTATTAATGATATGTGATATGATGATGATGTTAGTGCTAATATTTTCCTTATATCTTTTATAATGAATTATTATTACTCACCCTTTCTGTTTGACTATTGCCTCCACATGGGTAACACGCAGATACTTAGGATTAGGTTGCTGCGGTAAGGATGATAGCACTTGAAGTATTGATAAGTTTTATGTTATTTAGAGGTGTCTTACTCTGATACGTAACATCGAGGTGGGAATTCTTGGTTAGATTTTCTTTATTATAACTATTTTGAAGTTTTCGTAAGATTTTTGGAATTTTGAACCGGTTGTGATTCTAATTTTTTATGAAACTAATGTCATCAGTGTTAGTTCTTTGTTTTTAGGATTTGTATTAATTTTAGTAAAACAAATATAGAAGCAATATGTTAAATAGGATGTATTAACTTGTTGAGAAGAACAGATTGAACAAGAAGCCATATTTTATAGAGAAACATGTTAAGATGAAATGTTTTATCATCGGGAGCAACATGTCAGACAAGATGTCCCATGCAGAGTCATTTGACAATGTGACTGGTTTGGTCAAGCCTGTTGGATCGGTTTAAGATTTAACAGATGCAAAATATTCTGAGAATATTATGTTATCCTATGTGGCGTTGATTTTAAGGTCTGGAAAATTTAGGCTGAAATCAAGAAGAATATTGACTTTCTGATTATGGAGGTAAATTAGGAATGTCATGATTGAAAACCTATCTTTATGCAAAAGATTCTGCAGATTTGCAGCAATTGATATGTTGTGATTTGAAGCCCAAATCTAGTTGGGAAAAAGGTTATAAATAGAAGGATATTAACCTAGAAAAGGTATCAATTGAATATGCAAAGTTTAGATTATTAAGGTTGAGTCTATGAGCCACTATCTAGGAGAGTTGGTATATGCGAGCCTCTCTAATATCATGTTGATAGAAGAGTAGGATTGTTCCTTGAGTTGTAAGGTTTTGTTGTTCGTTCTTAAGCTTTTAAGAATAGAATGTATATTGTTCTTAGATGAAGCTTTGTAGCAAATCCAAATGTGTTGGTTAGTCAAGAGTCTTGACTGAACTTTATGGTTGTTAGATATCACTTAGGTGATTTAGGAAGTGAGATGGAGATTTCTCATATTTAGGTATGACCTAAGTAAAAGTGTCATTGGGTAGGGATTAGGAGAGAAGTTGTAAATGGGGGAATTTAGCTTTGAACTAATACTGCTAATAATGGACTTTCTACCTGGCTTGGTAGCCCTCATAGTAAGTGTTGTTGTAGACCGAGTTGGGTCATCATATCTTGGTGTTTTTTTTATCATTATGCATTGTTTAGTTTTGTTTCATGATTGATTTCCATGTCATATAAGATGTTGGAACATCTGTTACGAATCTGGAATCATAAGTTTTGTATCAGTCTACTATACTATGTCCATGTGTTATTTTGCAGAGATCAATGTCTCAACATGTGTTAGGACATTTGTAATCTGAATACCAGAATTTCAATTGGTATTAGAGCAGACATCCTGTCTATTTCTGGTTAAGATCAGGGAATATACTTTTTGGTTCATGGACATGAATGAACAAAGTATTGTTTGTAGCTTTGGTGGTGATTTGATGTGTTGGGTTTGATTTATTTTCAACCCTATGTTGTTCTGTTGGCACCTGGATTGTGGTGCTTGTGTGTAAGGGTGTTTAAGCCGTTCCTGAAGGTTGTTAAGGAGTTTTTGTTTATTCCACTGCATCTGATAGAAAACTTCCGTTGATTCCTGGTATATTTGGTATTTAGGCTGTAGGGATGTCTGCCCTTGTAATTATTTAAGGGAGGGCTTTGTGATTTGTTCCTCTCTGAAGGTGTGTTGTAAGGATAGCTTAAACCAGCCTGCTAAAATTGCCAAAGATACTTGAGGTTCATCTCTAGTCAACTCATAAAGGCACTTTTTAGCGAGTTTGTTGAACAGAGATCTGAGAAAAGTAAGAAGCAATTTATTTTTGCTTTCAACCCTAAAAGGCCAATCTCTAGCCCTTGTCAGAGGATCTTTTAGGGTCTTCCTTAAAAACAATATTCTACCAGATTTTAGAACATCTTATCAACAAGTTATGCATAACTCTATTGGCTAAAGGAATTGCATTGGAGATGCTTTGTGTGCTAAAAAATGTGTGTTGATCACATATGTTTGGAACCTTGTCCTGAACTGGAAGAAGAGGCATCTTGGTTTTGTGTCTAAGAAGTTTTTGTATTAGATATGTGTGCTGGTCAAGAGTTGATCAACATCTTATTAGGTCAGTTAATTTCTGAACAAAGGATATAGGAGTATAGAAGTTGAGCTCAAAAAGGAGATTGATCATCTCAACTAGATTCTTTACATGTGGAGGTCAAGCTCGTATGTCAAGGACGTTCTCCCTGATATTTTGAAGTCCTTCTGATTATAGGAGCCAGATTTATGGAATCTTGTTTGTGGTCTTGAAACAACTTCTACTTAAGAAGTCTCTAATCTGGAGTTTGAAGACCTTGAAGAAATGTTAGATATAATGTCTTGACATCTTTGTGTTGAGAATTTACTTTTCTCAATATGTCTGGGTGGTGTTTCTCTCAAACAGGATGAAGGTTATTTACTCTAACTTGATATCACTCATCAAGTCTATGAGAACATGGAACTCATGTTTAGATAAAGTAAAAGAGACATTCAAGGGGTTGTATGCTATGGAGATGTTTCAACCTAAGTAGTTGATTGGTGGTTACATGTTTGGAGTGTCATCCAAACTGCTTGGGATGAACTTTCCAGTGATAGGTCTTGCAGGATTGGAATAAGAAAACTTTTTCTGAACAGTCTGTTTGTGGCATGAAGATTATTCATTACCTTGGTTATTGTTTGTAAGAGGGAATCTTCTATTTTGATGCATAAGTATTTTGTCTAAAGGTAAAACAAGAAGTATGAACTCTACGCTTATAAGAAGAAGGATGTCAGACCAAAGTGTTCTTCAATTATGAAGAGGACAACATTATCTGCTGTTTATGAAAAAGTTTCTCTGGTAAAAGTATGCATCTGATTAATGGAAAATACCCTGATAGGAGCTATGTATTTGTCTTCTATGTTGAAGCAGAAAGTATATGAGAATATATTTCCTGGTGCGTCTTGACCTGGTCTGTGAATGACTACAAGTGTGATTTCCTTGTGGTTTTTGAAAGAGTTATGTTTGGATTACTATGGGTGATGTCTTCAAAGCCATAATAAATGATGGAGTCCTTGATGTCTGAACTAATGTTGGAACATCATTTCAGTTGGTTGCTTCTCCAGCCAAAAAAAGTTTGCTTTGTTCGAGGTGGAGTGTAAGGTCAAATCATTTATGTAATCTAGAATGGTTTGTGGGTTGTATATTTATCATGTCTATTTGGCATGATGATGAATCCACTTATGCTAAGTGGTGTGCACAGGAAGGAAGTCAGACAAAATGGTTCTACCTAGTGTGAGAAGGTAGTATAATCCACTATCTGGATTTCTCAGAGGGAACTGTGAAATAAGGAGCTTGAGAAAATTTTCCTTGATGGTGTTGTGCATTTAACTGATGACAAATACTTTGACGAGATCTGAGTATTTGTTAGATGTGTATGTGCAAGTCTATAATCTGAACTCTTTGCTTCAGAGAGTATGTGAGATTTTATTCAAGTGTGTTTGATGACCTGTATGCTCTACACTTGAGAAGAGGTAATCTATCAAATTTTTAGACCTCTAAGAGAAACGGTGATCCAGGTGTGCATGTGACTGATGGTAAATATATTGACGAGAGCTGTGTATTTTCCAGACGTATCTATGAAAGACTGTAATTTGAACACTTTAATTCAAAAAGTGTATGAGAGTTTATTTCTCTCCATGGTTCTCTGGTGTGTGTTATCTACTGAAGTCGTGTGCTTCTTGTATAGATTGAAATAAGGACATCCAAAGATGATGACTCCTTTGGATGGTGTATAAAGAACCAGAGTGATTGGGTTTTGTGATGGGAAGTTGATGTCTTAAATAATGTTGTAACATCATTTTTATGGAAGCTGTTTGGGTTTATGCTCAACATTATTATCAGAAGAGGCATTTATGACTATAATGAGAAGGCTCTAGTCTTGTCTAAAGTAGTATTCTTGCGGAATGCATATCTCTATCCAGCAATTGCATGTAAGGACAAAGGAATGATATCACATAGTGTGAAGAAGTCAGAAGGCTTGGTTGTTCTCTCAAGGAGCTAGGGTATCTAGTTCAGGATCATAATAACAAGGGTGTAAACATGTTCAATTGGAGTACTGGTTATCATTGATAGGGGGAGTTAAATATCTGTCTCTAAATTGTTGTTGCAATGGGACTATTCAAGATTGTGGCGTACTTATGGAAGATTGTGTTTTTGTCTGGGAGAATTTATTTTTCTCTGCTGACTTTTGGAGGGACTCAATGGTTGTCCTAGGTGATGAATGAGATATGTCACACATATGATGCTCTGTATTGGCCAAAAGAAGTAGAATCTAGTGTAAGATGTTGATAATATTCTTTAGGATATATGGATATTTCTGTGAAGCATTTTTGGTATTTTGGCCACAAGAACAAGCAGACAATGTTTGACTGGAGGTCACAACTTTGTTGAGGACATGTTTTCTCCTTGAGCCAAACAAGAGAGTGTTATGGATGGTGTGATCAAGCACATGTCAGAAAAGCGTAGAGAGAGTTTTCCTAACTATGCATGTGCATGTATCAGGGAATATCTTCTCAGAAGAAATAGTCCAAAGACTGTAAAGGCAGTCAAGACTGAATTGGGCGATGCACGTTTATTTTGAGTGAGTTATCTTCCTCAAATAATGTTCCTTTTTGACTAAGACCATCGTTACAATCAAGGACCGTTAATTCCTAAATAACTGCTCAGCTATTTATAGAAGTGGTTTGTCTCTCTTCCACCTTGTGAGTGTTTGATGTTTCCATAGTCCTTATGGCTTTTGTTCGGGTATGGGTGAGTAACTATTGGATATGATTTTGTGAGGGGTTTCTATGTCAAGTTTTGTCTAAAAAGGGGGAGAAAGGATTTGTTCAATTGTTTAATCTGGAGTTTGTTTTTCCATTTTGTCATAAAGATGTTGGATAAGATGTTTGTTCCTATGTGTGTTTGGGATTGATTTGTGACTTGTGATCTGAGTTATGAACACAGTTGTGACATGTGTTCTGAGTTACCAGGGGTGGTGGATGATTTTCTCTTAAGTTTACCCTTATGCCACAGGTTGACTGGTAGCTGCCAATTGGGGTTCTAATATGCAGCTTAATGGTTCTCTTATGCCCATAAGAGAAAGAGTTATCCTGTAGTGGTAACTGAAGGTTTCTATGTTGGGGGGAGTACAAGATACCTTATTTCTCATGTACACCAAATGACTTTAAGACTTTCTACTCCTTTATCCTGAGGTTGTTGTTCTTTGGCATTGAGGTTTTCTGCTGCAATGAAGCTCATTCGGATTGAGTTGAAGAAGATGTCGAACATGATGTTGAGACATCAATTAGACTGAAGACATGTTGCCATGTTCAGTAGTGTTGTACCCCAAAATTTGCCCTCCCATTTCCTCAACATTTTCTCATCACAAGACCCTTGGAGCTCAAGGTCCAGTTAGGGTTTCCTCTGCTCAAGACTTCTCCTTGCACTGTTGACCCAAATTAGGGTTTGTGTTTGCACAAAGATGTTTTGTCCTAAAATGCTTAAGATGGCTTTCATGCTTCATGTTGTAATCCCAAGTTTATCCATACCAAGTTTCAAGTCTTGATTCCAAATTTTGCCCAGTCAATTGGACAGTTGACCTAGAAATCAGCTGTAATTGGGAAAAAGTCAACTGTGGCCAATTGACAGTCAAATCTCATGAAAATTGACCCATATCAACATTACGAACTCACATGGACCATTTGATCAAGTTTGGATCACAATTCCACAAGAAATTTGATCAGATCACCAAAAGGGCAAAATGGTCATTTTTAGGGTTTTGACCGCACAAAGGCAATTTTTGACTGTTTGACCTAGCCAATGGCAAACCAAACTCACATATGGACTCAAGGACCCCATGGAATTATCTTGACATGCTCAACAAGTTTAAAAGATCCCAAATACACAAGATTGACAGTTGAATTTCCCAGTCAATTGATCAATTTTGACTGTATACTGAAAAGTCAAACTTTGACTTTTTGGTCAAAATCAAGAGTCAAGATTCATTTTTCATCAAAACATGCCAAATCATGAAACTTGTTCATCAAGAAATCAAGAATTGCAAATTAGGGTTTGAAATGAAGATTTTTCATAACTTAGAATTTTTCTAAGTTATGAAAAACCCTAATTTTTTCCTAACTTTGCCCCACTTTCTCACCAAGATTCATTTGGATTCAAGCAAAAATCAAAACATGAAAGTTGTATCCTATTGCATAATCTACAACTTTGATTCACAAAGTTTTCCCAAAAGAAGCTTGTAGCTCAAGTTACAATTTTTGGAACAAGGGTACCAAACCATTCTTAACTTAGAGAAAATTTGACCTATTTTAGGCAGGATTTTTGCCTAACTTCAAGACCATTTTTCACATACTTCCACTTGGAATTTCAATTTGCATTTCAAAGATGGATTGTAGTACACATTCCAAGCTTTCCAAAATGTCTAAGAACTCATCAAACAACCTCATGGTTAGGGAGAATCGAATTTTGCAATATGGGAAAAACTCACTTTTGATTTGGTCAATTTACATGTTCATACATTTGTGCCATTTTGAATTCAGCATGCTTTCCTTGATTACAGACCTCTAAACCATCCAACACTCAATAATTTAATGCTAACTCATTGTGCCAAGGCCTTGTTTTATGAGTTTAAGCATTACATGTTGAACTAAGCCATTTATAGAAAAAGCAAATTAGCCATTCTTGAAAAGTTGCACTTTATGTCTAAAGCAAATCCAAGCAAGTACAATTAAGATCTCTTTGGCACAAGTTTATGAGTTAATTACACTGATCAAGACTAAGTTGTGCATCATAGATTGGGGGCCTCTACCTGTCTAGAACACCAACTTGCCATCTCTTGCTTAAAGTGTAAGAGACATAGCATAACATCTAACAACTCTCATATCAGCTAACACATGCTTAAGGAAACTTATCAAACACATTCAAGACATCCATCCTAAGCTGAAACACGAGCCTAGCATCCCCAATACCTCCCCATTCCCAGAATCACCCTCAAACTGCCCAAACAGAGCATCTGCTGCAGTTTGAGTTCCATAGCTCAAACCTTCCATGCATTCTTGCTTAAAACTTGTCAAACACATCCCATAACATCCCTTGAAGCTAATCAAAACCTCAAACACGACCTGTAACACTCCCATGCAACATCACCATTTTCATTTTCTTGTTTTGCAGCTGAATTTCCATAGCACGATTCAAAAGGTTTCAAGACAAAGTAAAGCTTGGAACAACATCCCTGGACATCAAGGAAGCTGTACCAATCATCACATTGCATTGAAGACACCTCCATCACCAGATACAACTTCAACTGAACAGGTAAGTTCATGAACACGTATCTCTCTATCCAGGCATTGTTAGCTTTAGGTTTGTGAAGAAAACATGTCACATTCATAGCCCTAAACATGCCCATGTAATTAGATTTCATTTATATTATGTATGCTTAGAGAATTTTAAGTCTGAACATTGAATAAAATTTAGGTCAGGAATTGGGGGAGAAGAAATTCTCTCTCATTTCTGAGAGTTAGATTGACTTCTTTATATGTCTAGAATCGTGGCTTCAAGCTCTACAGGTTTCATGTTGGAAGATTTGGCAAAAGATCAAAGAATCAGGAGTTAGGGATTTGAGAAGAAAGGCGCGTGTTTTTGAATTTGTTTGTCTGAAGGTTGAAGACAACAACCTTCTGGGCTGGGCTTTGTTTGTCATTTCTGTTTACACACCATTTTCACTTTGACACCCCCTGAGCCCATTTTGCTTATTTTAATGATTTTTTGACTTTTCTTTTTTTTGTCCTGACTCATTTATTTTTTCTCACATTATTAAAAATATAAAAAATATTTTTTACACCATTTTCATATTTATTAGGCATTTATTTGTTTGAATGAGTATTTGTGCATAAATAAATAAATAGATATACTTTTTTACTAAAAATACTAAAAATAGTGCAAACACATTTTTATTCCATTTTTATTTTATTTTATCTTCTGAAAATATTTTATATAAAATATACCTTTTTTTATAAATATTAAATATTATTATTTTTGTATATATTCAATATATTTAACAAATAATATAAATACATATATTTATTAGTATATTTAGGTTAAAATACAAAATATACACACTTTTATTTTTTTATTAATATTTAATATTAAAATACCTTTTTGACAAATATACTTCATTTTTATTTTATTTTTGTATATAATAAATAAATGTGTACATATTAAATAATTAATACATTTTATTTAATAAAATTAGGGTTTTTCCCTAAACATAAAAAATCCAAAAAATAATCCTTTTTATTTTTGTTTATTTGACATATAAAAATACTTTTTGCATACACATAAAAAACCCTTTTGCATCTTGCATATTTATTTTATTTCCATTTAATTTGTGCAATTAAATATCTTGTAAATAATTCAATATTGATGTAATAGTCTAGGTTTAAATTCCTTGTCAAAATACCCCCATTTGAACATTTGTACCCCCTTCCCATATATTGTGTTGTAATAGCTTAGTAATTTTATTTTTCGCACTTTAATGCTTTCTAAATATACCATGTTAGAATTAGGGTTTGTATGCGAATCAAAAACAACAAAAATAGTTTGACCTAATTTCAAGATAAACAAGCATGAAAATGGACAACACTTATCACACTTGCACCCCTAGGGTATTCCACTTGTTGCCTTCAATAAATGGGCCATATTGCATGTTAGGTCTCTTTGGGCAAAACAAACACAATTCAAATGATCATAGTCCCTCGATGACGCTTTCAAAAAGTTGCCTAACAAATGATCAAGTCCCTTAAGGAAAATTGCCCAAAGATACTTGGCACCATTGCAATTATGGTCTAAACGATGACCCGCGCCCGTCCCTTTCACATCCTAACACAAGATTGTCCACCAAATGCAATGGTGGAACAAAATTGTTAAAAGGTTTAAAACATAGCAAAGATCTTTGAGAAATTTAGGAGTAGACAACCTCTTAGTTACTTGAATCAAACTTGCAAAACAAAACACTTGCCTATTTTCTAAAACCACACCTCACAACACTTTCACAACAAACTTTCAAAAACAAATGAAAACCTTTTCAAAAGACATACACCTTTGTATACATCCCAACATGGATCATTACAAAGGTTGCCACCACATTGGCTTCTTTTCAAAACATTTTCAAAACACACACACAAACCACAATTTCAAGCAATTGAAAAAAAATAAGGCAAGTTGATCTAAGCAAGTAACTAAGAGCCCATGGATAACCATGGATAGAAAGGGTGCTAATACCTTCCCTTTCTATAATCTACTCCCCGAACCCAAGAAAACATCTCAAAGGTTTTTGCTGTGCTTTTTAACCTTTCCTTAGGATAAAAATAAAAGTAGGTGGCGACTCTTGCTCAACCGAAACATTTGCAAAAACAAACGCAAAACCATAGTCAGTTTTCCCACCGTATCACAGAACTGGCGACTCTGCTGGGGATAAAATTAAAAGTGGAGTAACCTTAGGGCTTAGATCACCTTTGTTTTCAATTGTTTGCCTTGTTTGCTTTTATATTTGTGGGCTTTGCATCGGAGTTTCATAGATCCTAACCCGGATCTGGGGAATACCCTTTTTAGGTAGCATAATCTGTGAGGGACCTGTCCGGCGTAGACCGACATGGGTGAAGCAGTGGCTACATTGGTGTGGCACCTTGTTCTGTACCTATATCCCTTGTGTTGCAACGAGGAGAATATGGGTCTTCTAAGGAGTCATTAAACACCAACCAACCTTAGAACCCTAAATTGACCAAACTTGGCCATAGAACAGTAGCAGTATGCTACACTCATTGAGGCTAAACTCTCGCGATGGTTCTGGCCGCAAGAAAAGATTGCGATGCTGGAGTTATGACCGATTGAGGGTAGTCAATGATTTGAGATCCTCTAGAACCCGGTTACTTTTGATAGGACAGGTTTTAACCAACGAAACCAAAAGAGGGTAATACCTAAACTTCATGCTGGCCCGAAACCTAAGGGTTGTCTTGTGTGCCTTATCATGCTTGCCTGTGTGAATACTTGTGGTGTGCTTCATCATAGCATCATGCCATCATACCATTGCATGCATCCTGTATAAGGACTAACCCATTTCAAAGACAAAAAAAGTTTCATCTTTGCTCTGTTTTGTAGGACATCATGATGCCCGTGCGTAGGAATACTATCCGACTCAACTTTGTTCAACCACCAGCTCTGCTCAAAGATTTGGTTGGTAGGATTCCAAACACTTCTTCCTTCATCAACAGGCATGGTTCTCTCCTTGGCTTGATCACTTCAAAATGGGACCAACAACTGATAAGTGTCCTGACCCAGTTTTACGATCCCCTATATCATTGCTTCACCTTTCAAGACTTCCAGTTGGTTCCTACCCTGGAAGAATTTTCTTATTTGCTTGGGATCCCTGTTTTGGAGCAGACTCCATTCATTGGTTGGGAAAAGACTCCTAGGCCCGAAGAGATTGCTGCAATTCTCCCCTTGACCAAAGAAGAGGTATTGGCTAACTGGGAAACTAGAAGTGGAGTTAAGGGCTTTTTGGTCAAATTTCTGGTTGGCAAAGCTAATGATTTCTGGAATGACTTAGACTTCAAGGCGTACGAAGACATTCTGGCTCTCTTAATCTATGGTCTAGTATTGTTTCCCAATCCTGACACCTTTATCAGTATCTATGCCATAAGGATCTTCATGTCTCGGAATCCGGTACCCACTCTTTTGGGTGATATCCTGCAACAACTCTATGCTCGTACTGCTCGAAAACGGGGAACTCTGTGGTGTTGTGCTCCTTTTCTAGTGAGGTGGTTTATTTCGCACCTTCCTAAGTTCGTGCTGAAGAATGAAGAAGGAAAGGGTTGGGCTCATAGGTTAATGTCTCTCACTGATAATGACATCACTTGGACTCTCAGAGGTTTGGATGAAGTAGCTGTTATTGATCGTTGCGGAGAATACCCTAATGTTCCATTGATTGGTATCCAAGGAGGAATCTCTTATAATCCATGCTTAGCTCTCCACCAGTTTGGAAGAGCCAGAAGAGTAGGGCCTCATGAGATGTTGGTTCCTCACTTCCATTTTGAATTTCAGGCAGACAGTGACAAACTACGCCATGGATTCATTAAGGCTTGGGACAGAATTCACAAAGTTGACCCACATGAGTTGGGACCAAAGACCTCTCTACCAATGGAACCCTATTACAGATGGGTCCGCATCCGTGCTCAGAAGTTAGGTATGCTGTCCGAAGCTGTCAGACCTATCATTCTTGAATCTCCTGATGAAGATGGGGTTCCTCCAACTGTCCTCCCTCCTCAGATACCCACTGATTTTGACACACTAAAGAGATCTTGGGCGCAGCTAAAGGAAGAACTGGATTTTTATCGGGAAAAGTTCAACGAACAGGAACGGAAGATCCAGAGGCTGACTAAGCAATTGGAGGAGGAGCGGGTCCTGAATGACTACATCCACACTGAGAAGAGGAGGCCATGGGAGCACTGATGGGCTTTGGATATTTCCTTTTATAGATTTTATTTCCTTTTCAGTATTTTTCATTCCTGTAACGCCTAAGGGAAAGTTGTTGAACAATTTAAAATTTGAATCTAATGAAGTGTGTTTCCCTTTTTGTCTACAAAGTTGAATCTTGTTTGTCTTTGAAAACATAAAACATACGCATCTCATTGCACCATATGCATAGCAGGTACCCTTTTTCACAGGTTGCTTAATCTTCTTCGCTGTTTATTTGAACAGTCATCATGAATCCAGACTCATCCAGTGAGCAAGCAATCAAGGCCCTTCAGGCCCAAAGTGCCCAGTTTCAAGAAATGGTCCTGAGCCTGGCCCAAGGTCAGCAAGAGTTGAAGGCTCTACTCCTGAAGAAGAAGAAGAAAAAGAGGACTGCGTTATTCAACACCGGACGCAGGTTTGGGAACACACTCCATAACGAGGCTGATCCAACTACTTCTTCTGCTGAGAAAGATAGTCCCCAAGGGGGAGGAGCTCCTAGTCCTGCAGTCTCTGACAACGAGACGGACTACAATGACGAACAATACCCACCTGCTGCTGACAAATACAAGCAATTAGAGGACCGCTTGAGCGCCATGGAGATTCAGAATATGCCGGGGCTGGATTTCAGAGATTTGGGGTTATCTTCTGGGGTAGTAATCCCACACAAGTTTAAGGCGCCTGCCTTTGCCAAATACGACGGGGCTTCCTGTCCAAAGCTGCATCTAAGGTCGTACGTAAGGAAGATCCAACCTTACACGGCAGATAAGAACCTTTGGATTCACTTCTTCCAAGATAGCCTTTCGGGGTCACAGCTTGAGTGGTTCTACCAACTAGATGGAACCAGTATCCGACATTGGGAAGATTTGGAAACCGCATTCTACAGAAAATATCAATACAATTCTGATCTCGCTCCTACGCGTACCCAACTTCAGGGTATGTCTCTAGGAACGGGCGAAGGGTTCAAAGAATATGCACAAAAATGGAGAGATTTGGCTGGCAGGGTGCAGCCTCCATTAACTGATCGTGAGTTGGTTGATATGTTTCTAGGGACCTTGTCTGGTCCATTTTTCAATCATTTGGTTGGTAACTCCTCCGCTGGGTTTACAGATTTGATTCTAACGAGTGAAAGGATAGAAGCTGGCATCAGGTCAGGAAAGATACAAAAAGCTGCCTCCACAAGTACTGAGAAGAGGCCTTTCAAGAAAGAAGCAAGTGCCGTCTATGGTCCTAGAAGACAAGTCAAGCCAGAAAGCCGCCAAGCCGTCAATGCTTTGGTCATTTCAAAACCTGTTGCTGCCCCTCAGCAGTACAATCAACAAAGAGGTGAAAGGCCCAAGAGGCAGTATACTCGGCTGAGTATGACCTTGTCACAAATTTTACCGCAACTGTTATCAACCAACTTGGTGACCATCAAAGAGGCTCCGAAGGTCGTGAATACTGCATCTCCTAAGTATAACCCAAATGCCCGTTGTGCTTATCATTCCGATAGCCCCGGGCATACTACTGATGATTGCTGGGCCTTGAGAAATAAAGTGCAAGACCTTATCGACGCAAAGGAAATTCAGTTTGAGGCGCCTGAAAGGCCAAATGTTGTAACTGCTCCTATGCCCCAGCATAGAGTAAATGCCATCGAGGAAGATTTGTATGCTGTTTCGGTGAATGATGTTGCTACCCCTCTTTTGACTGTTAAGAGGAACTTACTACTAGCCGGTTTATTTCCGGGTTGTAGCAAGGGTTGCCTCCTGTGTGCTGTTATCCCTACCGATTGTCCGCTGCTGAAATCAGGCATCCAAAGCCTGATGGATAGCAAAGAAATTCTGTTCAAGAAAACTGCTGTTCCATTTGTTTCCACTGAAGAAGTATCTGTTGTCACAATTTATAATCCTACCAAAGCTCCCCCGAGGAAGCCAGTCCAAATTATGTCTGTTGCACCCATTACTATTACTGTTCCGGGGCCTCTCCCCTATGAGTCTGATAAAGCTGTCCCATGGCATTATGGGGCCGACGTGTATGTGCTTGGAGTGAAGCAGGAGTTCAACACCAGTACCAGTATCAGTAACATCACTGGTCCCGCCAAGATTACTCGCAGTGACAGGCTCTTCTCGCCTAACATTGCACCGCCAGTTATCCAAAAGCCTCTTATCATCACACTCGCAAGTGTGAATGTTCCAAATCAAGTTCCTGTGTCTACTACTGCCGCCGAGTCCTCTGATGCTCGGGGCAAAGAAGTTGCTACCGATTTGCCTGCCAGGACGGAGGCACCAAAAAAGACTGCTGTTGAAGCCTCCCAACAAGAGATGGAGGAAATCCTTAAAATCATTAAAAAGAGTGACTTCAATGTTGTTGAACAGTTGGGGCATACCCCCTCCAAAATCTCTATGCTATCATTGCTGCTATGCTCAGAGGCCCATGCAAAGGCCCTGATTTCATTTCTGAAAACGGCCCATGTGCCGCAAGAGACCTCTGCAGATCAATTCACTGACTGTGTGGCTAATTTGACAGCTGACAATGGTTTGGGATTCTCGGATGCTGACCTTACCGCCAAAGGGAAAAATCACAATGATGCCCTGCACGTCTCTATAGAGTGCAGGGGCACTACTCTCGCACACGTGTTGGTGGATACCGGTTCTTCCCTGAATGTTTTTCCCAAGAAGGCATTGGATCGCTTGGATTGTGAGGGCCTGGAATTGAAACCTAGTAACATCATTGTTAGAGCCTTCGACGGTTCTAAGAGGATGGTGCACGGTGAGGTAGACATTCCCATTCGTGTGGGTTCCCAAGTCTTCGACTCAACGTTCTATGTAATGGATATTCGTCCATCTTATTCCTGCTTGTTGGGTCGACCCTGGATTCACAAGGCTGGGGAAGTAACATCCACTCTACACCAAAAGCTCAAATACCCTGTCAAAGGGAAAATTGTTACTGTGCAGGGTGAGGAGGAATACATGGTTAGTCACTTGAATTCATTCCGGTATATCGAGATGGACGGGGAGTTTATTGAAACCCCCTTTCAGCATTTTGAGGAAGTACCTCCAACGTTGGCATCAGCTGAAACAGTGGTTGAAGAAGACTTTCCGTTGAAGATGGCGTCCTTGAAGGATGCCCGGGCTGTAATTAAGAAAGGCAACTGCGCAAACTGGGGTCAGCTTCCTGACTTCACTCAAAAGAACGACAAGTTTGGGCTGGGCTTCACTGCAGAGGCTCAGAGGGCTGTGCGCAAGGAAAGGATCAGAAAGGCTCCGATGTTTATCACCAACCCAAGGGTGAATGCTATCGAGGAGGACGTAGAGGAAGCAGAGTTTGACAGTTGGATCTATCCAACCACCAACAACGGACCAAGCAACTGGACGACAAAGGATTTTACACCTATCACATTTGTCACGCAGTAATTAACTCTTTTGATTTTCAATTTGTAACAAACAATATGTTGAAACTTTTATTGGCTCGGTGTCCTACCCGGGGCATCGTAGCTCCATTTGTGAGGGCTTTTTGTATGACCTTTCCATATATCATCAATCAAAACATTGGACGTTTGTGGCATTTCAAATCTTGTGCTCTTTTTCTTTCTGTGTTATATATTGCAAAACAACTATATTTACACACACTCACTTATACAGGTTTCAATCCACTCTGGATCTCACTGGTAACAGCTCTGCTACCACCAGTTATGACTTCGAGAATCCGATCAACTTGGCCGAAGACGAAGGTGAAGATGATTGTGAAGTGCCTGGTGAACTCCAAGTCTGCTACTCCAGGAAGAGAGGGCAATTCAACCGCATGAAGAGCCGGTGGAAACAGTTAACCTGGGTACTGAGACAGATAGGAAAGAAGTCAAGATTGGTGCCAATCTAGAGCTCAGTGTGAAGCAACGATTGATCCAGATGCTACATGATTACATGGAGATCTTTTCCTGGTCATACAAAGACATGCCCGGTTTGGATGCCGACATTGTAGTTCATCACCTGCCAACCAAGGAAGACTGCCCTTCGGTAAAGCAAAAGGTCTGCCGTATGCGCCCAGAGATGTCCAAAAAGATCAAAGCTGAGGTTATGAAGCAATTCGATGCCGGGTTTCTAGCAGTGACTTCTTACCCTCAGTGGGTTGCCAACATGGTGCCAGTGCCGAAGAAGGACGGTAAGGTCAGGATGTGTGTCGATTACAGGGATTTGAACAGGGCCAGCCCCAAGGATGATTTCCCCCTACCTCACATCGACGTTCTTGTTGACAATACTTCTCAACACATGGTGTTCTCCTTCATGGATGGCTTTTCAGGGTATAATCAGATCAAAATGGCTCTGGAAGATATGGAAAAGACTACCTTTGTCACTCAGTGGGGCACCTTCTACTACAAGGTCATGCCATTCGGGTTGAAAAATGCTGGGGCAACCTACCAACGTGCCATGGTTGCTTTATTTCATGATATGATCCATCATGAGATTGAGGTATATGTTGATGACATGATTGCAAGGTCTCAAACTGAGGAGGAACACCTTGACCATCTGAGGAAGCTGTTTGACCGACTAAAGTTATACAAGCTGAGGTTGAACCCAAACAAATGCACCTTTGGGGTGAGGTCCGGAAAATTGCTAGGCTTCATTGTAAGCGATAAAGGTATTCAGGTGGACCCTGCCAAGGTAAAAGCCATACAAGAGATGCCAGCTCCCAAGACAGAGAAAGAAGTCAGAGGCTTTCTGGGACGACTGAATTATATTGCCCGATTCATCTCACATCTAACTGCTACTTGTGAGCCAATCTTCAAATTACTGAAGAAAGATCAAGTAGTACGTTGGAACGATGAATGTCAGGCTGCTTTTGAAAAGATAAAGGAATATATCCAAGAGCCACCCATTCTTATGCCACCAGTGGAAGGGAGACCTCTGATACTATACTTGACAGTACTTGACAACTTGATGGGGTGTGTGCTGGGGCAGCATGACGAGTCTGGCCGAAAAGAGCACGCTATTTATTACCTGAGCAAAAAGTTTAACGACTGTGAGTCTCGTTACTCACTGCTCGAGAAAACTTGCTGCGCTCTGGTATGGGCTGCTCGCCGGCTGAGACAGTATATGCTGACTCACACTACTCTGTTGATTTCAAAGATGGATCCCATCAAGTACATATTCGAAAAGCCTGCTCTGTCTGGAAGAATAGCAAGATGGCAAATGATCTTGACGGAATATGATATCCAGTACACAACCCAAAAAGCAATCAAGGGAAGTGTATTGGCAGATCATTTGGCACACCAACCTGTGGATGATTACCAGTCATTGAACTTTGAATTTCCGGACGAGGATATCATGGTAGTAACTGATTGTGAAGTGCCTGAACCGGATGAAGGACCTGAGGAAGGATCCCGATGGTCTATGCATTTTGACGGAGCCTCGAACGCTTTGGGTAACGGCATCGGCGCTGTGATCATATCCCCCAAAGGAACTCATACTCCACTCACCGCCCGATTGTGTTTCAATTGCACCAACAACATGGCAGAATATGAGGCGTGTATCATGGGTCTACAAGCTGCAATTGACTTAAGGATCAAGTTTCTGAGTGTCTTCGGAGATTCCGCTCTCGTGATCAATCAGATCAAAGGCGAGTGGGATACGAAACACCCAAATCTTATTCCTTACAAGGAGTATGTGTTGACTTTGCTTCCCCACTTTGAAGAGATAACTTTTGAGCACTTCCCAAGAGAAGAGAATCAGCTAGCGGACGCACTAGGTACGATGTCTTCAATGTTCAAAGTTAAATGGGACAATGAAGCTCCCCGAATCATTATCTGGAAGTTGGACGAACCCGCATACTGCTGCGATCTTGAGGCCAAAGAGGTGACTGAAAAACCCTGGTATCATGAGGTGAAGAGGTACTTAGAAGCTCAGGAATACCCTGAAGGTGCGTCGATCAACGATAAGAAGTTCATGAGAAGGTTTGCAGAAAAATTCTTCCTCAGCAACGTCATTCTCTACAAACGGAATCATGATTCAACTCTACTGCGTTGTGTGGATAAGGCTGAAGCAGAGAAGATCATGATAGAACTGCATGAAGGTACATTCGGAACACATTCCAGTGGACACACCATGGCGAAGAAAATCCTTCGGGCAGGATATTTCTGGTCCACAATGGAAGCCGATTGTTACCAATATTCTCGAACTTGTCATAAATGCCAGATCTATGCTGATAAGATGCACATCCCTCCGGTTCCTCTGAACATCCTGACGGCACCTTGGCCTTTTGCAATGTGGGGCATCGATATGATCGGTGCGATCCGACCAACGGCATCCAACGGGCATCGCTTCATCTTGGTAGCGATCGATTACTTCACGAAGTGGGTTGAGGCAGCTTCCTAAGCCACGGTAACCAAGAGCGTCGTGGCACGTTTCATCCGGCATAACCTGATCTGTCGGTACGGCATCCCGGAAAGAATCATTACGGACAATGATACCAATATTAATAACAAGATGATCACTGAGCTCTGCGAGCAATTCAAGATACAGCACCATAACTCTTCTCCTTACCGGCCGAAGATGAATGGGGCTGTAGAGGCAGCTAATAAGAATATCAAAAAGATTGTGCAGAAGATGACAGTGACCTATAAAGATTGGCACGAAATGTTACCGTTTGCTCTTCATGGATACCGTACCTCAGCAAGGACGTCAACCGGGGCAACACCCTTTTCCTTGGTCTATGGCATGGAGGCAGTCTTGCCAATTGAAGTCCAGATACCCTCTCTCCGGATAATGAAGGATGCAGATCTGAGTGAAGATGACTGGATCCAGACTCGACTTGATCAATTAAACCTGATTGACGAAAAGAGACTCACCGCTATCTGTCATGGTCAAACGTACCAAAAACGGATGATCAGGGCATTTAACAAGAAAGTCAGACCACAAGAGTATCAAGTTGGGGACCTGGTAATCAAACGCATCATCCTTCCTCAAAGTGATCCCCGGGGAAAATGGACCCCTACGTACGAAGGGCCATTTGTGGTTAAACATGTGTTCTCAGGAGGAGCCATGATTCTGACCACCGTGGATGGTGACGACCTTCCTCACCCCGCCAATGCAGACATAGTAAAAAGATACTACGCATGAATAAAAGACCCGCTAGGTTGACATACCTAGGCAAAAATAAGGGCTTCCCGGCGAACCAAAAGGGTTCGGGCAAAAATAAGGGATGAAATGAAAAAATCTGTACACCCGGCAAGTCGAAAACCTGAAAAGGCGGCTTGGGCAAAAATGGGTATCCCGGTGGACTGAAAACCCGAACGGGCGGTCCAGGAAAAAGTTAGGGATAAAGCGTAACACTATGTCTCATTGGATCACCTTGCATCCAGAATTCGACATCAACTATCTGGCTCAGACTTCGGCATCGACCAATCAGCTTCATCTTCAACTAAGCAGCAAAGTGATGAGACGCTTGAAGATATAAAGGCGATAGCAGAGTTGGAACCCAGTGGGAATATTATGCACATAGCTGTTTTGTTTCCTTTTCAAAATTGTATAAACTCTATGTTATTCGGCGGCATTCTCTTACTAGGATGTCAGCCTCTTGTACAAAAACGCCTATTCACAGGCAAATTTCAAAATCAATACAAGTTCACTTTTCCAAACAAATTGCCCATTGTTTTTCCTTTTTCTGTTTTGTCTTGCGAAGAACGTCCAATGTTCATTTTTGATATATGCATTTGACATTAAATTGCTGATTCATAAATATTTGCATATGAAACAAAAGACTAATTACAGGTGACATCAGAAACAGGGGCAATGTAAAGTTGTCTGATGCAGTCTGGTTGCTTTATCCGCCAAGGTACCAAGGTAGATCTAACTGAAGGATGTGATCAAGTTCTCTCAACTCCCCACAGAGTAAGACAAGATAGCACCATTCCCCAGTGGAGTATAGGCATTCATTAGCAAGCATCCCCGGCAGTCTTGACCTAAGATGGTTCCCCGGCGGAATATCAATACCCCAGTGCAATTCCAAAAGTTTCCCCAGGAAAGTGGAATTCCTATCCCCAGTAGATTCTGGAAGCTTATCCCCTGCAGAGTACGGACGTCTCTCCCGAGCTTTATTCAAAGTTATTCCTCACAAGGGCTTATAACTGGGTTATCCTCAGCAAATTGCCACGGAAGATCGCCCTCGGCAAAGTTCTTCCTATCCCCAGCGGAGTTCATCAAAGTTCCCCAACATAACTTATCAATGCAATCCCCAGAGGAGTTTATCTTTGGTATCCCTAGTGGAGTTTATCATTATTATCCCCAACGGAGTCCATCATTGAAATCCTCAGTGAAGCTCTCGTCAAACTTCAGCAAAGTATCTCTTCCACAGGGTAATTCCCCTCAGAGTAATCTCTCCAACAAGTTTATTCCTCAACGGAGTCATCTTCTCTTACCGGCATATTCTTACAACCTTCATCCCCCAGCGGAAGCGAAGAACTCTACTCTTCAACGTCAGCCCAGGATTTAATTCCCCGACCGATCGTCAAGGATTTATTTTCCTAGACAAAAATAAATTCATAAACATTTCGCATTTCATACATCTTGCTTACATACATGATAAAGTGCATACGACACTATCTCATTTTGAACATCATGACATCATGCATGTCATACATCATGACATTGCATACAACTGATGTTTTGCCTTTTCAGGAAAAAGACAACTACCTTCAACTGTCACAATTCCAGATTCGATACCTGTATCTAGCCAGGGCACATCTGTGAGTGATCAGTTTCCAGACTCGATTCCTGTATCTAGCCAGGGAACGTCTGAAGAGTTTGAAGATTCGATTCCTGTATCCAGCCAGGGCATATTTAGCAACTATCACAATTCCAGATTCGATTCCTGTATCCAGTCAGGGCATATCTGTTGACCACATTTCCAGACTCGATTCCTGTATCTAGCCAGGGCACGTCTGAAGAGTTCGAAGATTCGATTCCTGTATCCAGCCAGGGCATATCTAGCAACGATCACAATTCCAGATTCGATTCATGTATCCAGCCAGGGCATATCTGTTGACCACATTTCCAGACTCGATTCCTGTATCTAACCAGGGCATGTCTGAAGAGTTCGAAGATTCGATTCCTGTATCCAGCCAGGGCATATCTAGCAACTATCACAGTTCTAAATTCGATTCCTGCATCCATCCAGGGCATATCTATTGACCATATTTCCAGACTTGATTCCTGTATCCAGCCAGGACATATCTGTTGATCACAATTCCAGATTCGATACCTGTATCCAGCCAGGGCATATCTGTGAGCAACCGATTATAGACTCGATTCCTGTATCTAGCCAGGGCATGTCTGCATGAAGAGATTGAAGATCAAACACCTGTAACAAGCCAGGAAACATCTGTCTTTCTCAAAATACACAAGTTCTCGCTAAGGAATCTCTTATGCGATCAGCACTTCCAAATGGCATCTATAAGCCCATTCCCGACAAGGTTCTGTCACCTCTCCAGATGGCATCTATAAGCCCATCTCCCTATCCACCATCTCTCCAAATGGCATCTATAAGCCCATTCCCGACATCACATTGCTGATACTCCAACATGCGAGTGCAAATTTCTGGGCACTCTAGTGTCCAATCTCCTTTTACCCTCGAGTCACGAAAGGCAAACTTGCCAATCTAACTCTTCAGGTTCAAGAAGATTGAACAGGGGCAACTGTTGTACCCCAAAATTTGCCCTCCCATTTCCTCAACATTTTCTCATCACAAGACCCTTGGAGCTCAAGGTCCAGTTAGGGTTTCCTCTGCTCAAGACTTCTCCTTGCACTGTTGACCCAAATTAGGGTTTGTGTTTGCACAAAGATGTTTTGTCCTAAAATGCTTAAGATGACTTTCATGCTTCATGTTGGAATCCCAAGTTTATCCATACCAAGTTTCAAGTCTTGATTCCAAATTTTGCCCAGTCAATTGGACAGTTGACCTAGAAATCAGTTGTAATTGGGAAAAAGTTAACTGTGGCCAATTGACATTCAAATCTCATGAAAATTGACCCACATCAACATTATGAACTCACATGGACCATTTGATCAAGTTTGGATCACAATTCCACAAGAAATTTGATCAGATCACCAAAAGGGCAAAATGGTCATTTTTAGGGTTTTGACTGCACAAAGGCAATTTTTGACTGTTTGACCTAGCCAATGGCAAACCAAACTCACATATGGACTCAAGGACCCCATGGAATTATCTTGACATGCTCAACAAGTTCAAAAGATCCCAAATACACAAGATTGATAGTTGAATTTCCCAGTCAATTGATCAATTTTGACTGTATACTGAAAAGTCAAACTTTGACTTTTTGGTCAAAATCAAGAGTCAAGATTCATTTTTCATCAAAACATGCCAAATCATGAAACTTTTTCATCAAGAAATCAAGAATTGCAAATTAGGGTTTGAAATGAAGATTTTTCATAACTTAGAATTTTTCTAAGTTATGAAAAACCCTAATTTTTTCCTAACTTTGCCCCACTTTCTCACCAAGATTCATTTGGATTCAAGCAAAAATCAAAACATGAAAGTTGTATCCTATTGCATAATCTACAACTTTGATTCACAAAGTTTTCCCAAAAGAAGCTTGTAGCTCAAGTTACAATTTTTGGAACAAGGGTACCAAACCATTCTTAACTTAGAGAAAATTTGACCTATTTTAGGCAGGATTTTTGCCTAACTTCAAGACCATTTTTTGTTAGAACAATGTTTGAATCTACTACCCTATATTTAAGTTTTGATGATAACAAAGTGAAAAGATATAGTATTTATAAGTTTCATGAATGAACTATCTGCTGCCTAAAATTATTATGTTCTGACTTGCAGATACTCTGATTGAAATAAGCAAGATCACATCTATTCAGCATCAGAACTTGATTTCAGACACCAGCATCAGAAGTTGCTACATCATAACGTCAAAATCAGATGATCAACTTACGTACATGCTGAAGCCTGATGAACAAGACTGCGCTCAACACTCTGATATAGAAACACAATAGTTCATCAGCAGCGAAGCAGAGTCAGAATGAGCCAAGCCAGAACTTGCGTTAAGTAAGCAACGGTACTGTGCATTGAAAGCTAATTAATTCCAACGGCCTCATTCCAGACAAGATCTGCTCAATAAGGAAAGCTTGTTATTAGCATTGAATCAAGAATATTGCATCCAACGTTCATCATCTCAGTGTTATATAAACAAGGCTTTGAAGATTGAAATGGTTAATGCTCTCCAAATCTCTACACGCACAAAAGCTAAACCATAATCTTCGTTCTACCAGTTTTGCTAAACCACATACTCTGATACTCCATTACTGTTTAGCAATCTAGTTTCTAAGCTTCAATTTGTGTATACATCACAGTTGTGATAAAGTTTTGTAGAAAACATCCACACACATAGTTTTATCTCTTTGTAAGAAAGTGTTACCTTGACAAACCGGGTTGTGGTTTGAATCAAGAAGGCTTTAGCAGTTGTTAAAGCAGTCTGTAATATTCAATTGAATATAGTGGATTAAGACCTCGTTGGAGAGAGGCGAAATCACCTTGACGGGTGGACTGGAGTAGTTTGAGATCAAACGAACCAGGATAAAAATATCTTGTCAATTGCTTTAGATTTCAGTTTTACAATTCAACCCCCCCTTCTTGTGTTTTTCACCACTTCAATTGGTATCAGAGCTCCTGGTTCTGAGCTAAAACACTTAACCGTGTCAGTACAAGATCCAGCGTCAGAAAAACACAATGGCAGGAAACAATTCTCACATCAGCAATGACAATAACGAGGACAGAGACAGATTCAGTGGCAAACCTCCAGTCTTTGATGGAGAAAACTTTGATTACTGGAAAGACAGAATTGAAAGCTTCTTTCTAGCACATGATGCTGATCTGTGGGATATGGTGACAGATGGATACACGCACCCTGTGAATGCAAGTGGTCAGAAGATTGATAGAAAAACAATGTCTGATCAACAAAAGCGTGACTTCAAGAATCACCACAAGGCCAGAACCATCCTCCTCAGTGCCATCTCCTATACTGAGTATGAAAAGATCTCCAACAGAGACACAGCAAAGAATATTTTTGATTCTCTCAGAATGACGCATGAGGGCAACGTTCAGGTCAAAGAAACAAAAGCTCTGGCGCTCATTCAGAAGTATGAGGCGTTCAAAATGGAAGAATCTGAATCCATTGAAACTATGTTCTCTAGATTCCAGATTCTGGTAGCTGGTCTCAAAGTTCTGGACAAAGGATACTCTACTGCTGACCATGTCAAGAAAATCATCAGAAGTTTACCCAAGCAGTGGAGGCCTATGGTTACTGCTCTGAAGCTAGCTAAAGATCTCAACAAAATCACTCTGGAGGAACTTATCAACTCCCTCAGAAGTCATGAGATAGAGCTAGAAGCTGATGAGCCTCAGAAGCAAGGTAAGCCTTTAGCATTAAAATCTAACAGAAAATTTGAGTCTAAAGTTTTGCAGGCAGTTGAAGAAACATCTGATGGATCCTCATCAGAAGAAGACGAACTTTCCCTTCTCTCCAGAAGAGTAAATCAACTGTGGAAGCAAAGACAAAGGAAGTTCAGGAATCCCAGAAGATCTGATCAGAACGAGTCTTCTTCCAGAAACAGAAGGACAAACTCTTCCTCTGGATACAGAAGATCTGAAGGCTCCTCCAGTAGCAAAAAGCCAAACCCCAAAGACATCATCTGCTATGAGTGCAATGAGCAAGGACACTACAAGAGTGACTGCCCAAAGCTTCAGAGGGAAAAGCCCAAAAAGAAGTTTGGAAGAGAGAAGAAGAAAAGTCTCATGGCCACATGGGATGACTCTGACTCGTCTGAAGCTGACTCAGAATCAGATGATGAAAGGGCAAACATAACTCTCATGGCTAACATTTCAGAAGATAGTGAAGCTTCTGAATCAGACTCAGAATCAGACACTGAAGAGGTATTTCCTAACTTCGCTGTTAACTTTACAAAGGCTGAACTTGCTGAAAGCCTTAATGAGATTCTGGAACGTTATCAGCAAATTAGAGCTAAATTCAGAGACCTGAAAAGGAATCTTGAATCTGACTCTAATAAGTCTGAGAGTCTCAAATTGGAAAATTCTGAGCTGAGAAATAAGATTTCAAAATTAGAAAACACTTTACAAAACTCTCAGAAGGAACCAATTTCTGAAAGTCCCAGCAACGCTGATGAGATCATCAAGGAGTATGATCACAGTTTCCAGAAGTTCCTAGCTAAAAGCATAGATAGAAGCAGAATGGCTTCAATGGTCTATGGAGTTAGCAGAAACGGCAGGAAAGGAATAGGATACCAAGGTAAGGTTCCTACACCAAAGAATGTCATGGACTTAACCATTAAACACACTCCTCTAAATTCACATTTTGTATATGGTCACACACATGATATCAAATATACTAGCAGTAAGCACTCTGTGAAACCAAAATTCAACCAGAGTTTTGGTAAAACTAACAAATCAGGACCCAAGAAAATCTGGGTACCTAAGGATAAAATAATACATGTTGCAGATATCTTTAGCAGCAAGTCAGAAACACCAGTCATGGTACCTGGACTCTGGCTGCTCACGACACATGACGGGAAGAAGGCATATGTTCCAAAGCCTGGAACTTAAGCCTGGAGGCCACGTTGGCTTTGGAGGCAATCAGAGGGGAAAGATAATTGGCTCTGGAACTGTAGGTAATGGAAATCTTCCCTCTATTAATAATGTTCTACTAGTAGATGGATTGATGCATAATCTGTTATCCATAAGTCAATTAAGTGATAACGGTTATGATATAATCTTTAATCAAAAATCATGTAAAGCTGTTAGTCAAAAAGATGGGACTATCCTGTTTAATGGTAAGAGGAAAAACAACATTTACAAAATCAAACTTTCTGAACTAAAGAGTCAGAATGTAAAATGTCTTCTGTCTGTTAACAACGAGCAGTGGATCTGGCACAGAATATTGGGGCATGTTAGTATGAGAAGAATATCTCAGATTAACAAACTCAATCTGGTCAGAGGACTTCCTAATTTGAAGTTCAATTCAGATGCTCTGTGTGAAGCATGTCAGAAAGGAAAATTTGCAAAACCTTCTTTTAAATCCAAAAATGTTGTTTCCACCTCTAAGCCATTAGAACTTCTGCACATTGACTTATTTGGACCAGTTAAAACTGCTTCAGTCAGTGGTAAGAAGTATGGGTTAGTAATCGTAGATGACTATAGCAGATGGACATGGGTAAAGTTCTTAAGACACAAGGACGAGTCACACTCTGTGTTTCTTACCTTCTGTAACCAAGTTCAGAATGAAAAGGATCTTAGAGTCGTTAAAGTCAGAAGTGATCATGGTGGAGAATTTGAAAATAAAGATTTTGAGTCATTCTTTAATGACAAAGGCATTCTGCATGATTTCTCTTGTCCTAGAACTCCCCAACAAAATGGATTTGTAGAACGAAAGAACAGAACATTGCAAGAAATGGCCAGAACCATGATCAATGAGACAAACGTTGCTAAGACTTTCTGGGCAGAGGCAATAAACACAGCGTGCTACATTCAGAATAGAATCTCAATAAGACCTAATCTGGAAAAGACTCCATATGAATTGTGGAAGAACAGAAAGCCCAACATTTCATATTTTCATCCATTCAGATGTACTTGCTTTATATTAAATACAAAGAATTATTTGAACAAGTTTGACTCTAAAGCACAGAAGTGTATTATGTTAGGATACTCTGAACGCTCAAGAGGGTACAGAGTATACAATACAGAAACACAGATTATGGAAGAATCAATCAGTGTTCGTTTTGATGACAAGCTTGACTCTGAAAAGTCAAAGCAGAATGAAGTTTTTGCAGGTATAGAAATTGAATTTGCAGGTTCTGAAGACAAGTCATCAGAAGCTCTCAACACAGACATTCCTTCAACGACTGAAAGGAGCACTGCTAGAAAACCTACAACAGCTGCTGATCAACCTCAGAAGAGATTACCCAGAAGCAGCTTGGATCACCCAGAAGAGACTATCCTAGGAAGAAAGGAAGATCCAATCAGAACAAGAGCAAGCTTCAGAAACTCTGAAGAAACTCTTATGGGACTTGTGTCTCTGATTGAACCTTCTTCAATTGATGAAGCACTTCTGGATAATGACTGGATTCTGGCAATGCAAGAAGAGCTGAATCAATTCACCAGAAACGACGTATGGGATCTCGTTCCCAGACCAAAAGGATTCAACGTCATTGGAACAAGATGGGTGTTCAGAAACAAGCTAAATGAACAAGGTGAAGTCATCAGAAACAAGGCACGACTGGTTGCACAAGGTTATAGTCAGCAAGAAGGGGTAGACTATACAGAAACCTTTGCCCCAGTCGCCAGGTTAGAATCTATCAGACTTTTAATTTCATTTGCTGTTAATAGAGGCATCACTCTGTATCAGATGGATGTCAAAAGTGCATTCTTAAATGGTTATATAGAAGAAGAAGTTTATGTACACCAACCCCCAGGTTTTGAAAATACAAAACATCCAGAACATGTTTTCAAACTAAAGAAGTCACTGTATGGTCTGAAACAAGCTCCCAGAGCTTGGTATGAAAGGCTAAGTAACTTTCTGCTTGAAAATGAATTCACCAGAGGGAAAGTGGACACTACTCTATTCTGTAAAACAGTTAAGAGTGACATCTTAGTCTGTCAAATTTATGTTGATGATATTATTTTTGGTTCTACTAATCCTTCTCTTGGAAGAAAATTTGCTAAGTGTATGCAGGCAGAATTTGAGATGAGCCTCATGGGGGAACTGAAATTCTTTCTAGGAATTCAGATCAATCAAACTCCAGAAGGTACTTACATTCATCAGAGCAAATACATCAGAGATCTTCTGAAGAAATTTGACCTCTCAGAATGTAAGCCATCAAAGATTCCAATGCATCCCACGTGCATTCTGGAAAGAGAAGAGGTAAGCAAAAGTGTAGAACAGAAAGTCTACAGAGGTATGATTGGTTCTCTCCTCTATCTGACTGCTTCAAGACCTGACATACTATTCAGTGTTTGTATCTGTGCTAGATTCCAATCAGATCCTAGAGAATCTCACTTAACAGCTGTTAAGCGAATTTTCAAGTATCTGAAAGGTACTACTAATCTGGGTTTGTTTTATAGAAAATCTAGTGATTACAGCTTAGTAGGCTACTGTGATGCTGATTTTGCTGGAGACAGAGTGGAACGTAAAAGTACTTCTGGAAGCTGCCAGTTTCTGGGAGAAAATCTGATCTCTTGGTCCAGCAAAAGACAATCAACAATTGCTCTGTCAACAGCAGAAGCTGAGTACATAGCAGCAGCAGGATGTAGCACACAAATGCTCTGGATGAAAAGTCAGCTTGAAGACTTCCAGATTTTTGAGAGTAACATTCCTATACTTTGTGATAATACTTCTGCTATTTGCTTAAGTAAGAATCCCATTTTACATTCTAGAGCTAAGCATATAGAAATAAAACATCACTTCATTAGGGACTATATTCAGAAAGGTATTTTGAACTTAAAATTTATAGATACAGACCATCAATGGGCTGATATCTTTACTAAACCCCTTTCAGAAGATAGGTTTAATTTCATTCTGAAACATCTCAGCATGAAAGTGTGTCCAGAGTGAAAATGTTTTAATTCCATATATTTACTTTCAGAATGTAATTATTTCACTGTGAACTTCTGATCAATCTCCTTTCAGAAAGATAGAACATGCAGATTGTTTCAGATGCAAGTCTAGAGATCTGAGAGTCTAAGCTCAAAAGACAGACGTGCTGATCACTACATCAAACAAGTGTCATCCAATCATCAGCATATCTCTGAAGCAGAACGCGTGCACGCTTCTGAGAAGGCAAAGCGCTGATTGGGTGCATTGAGACACATGTCTGGTAACCGTTTTTAAGTATCTTTCTCAAATCCCCCAAAATCAGCAAGCATTTAATGAAAAGTAATCATGCTTTTAAATGGCAATCATGATTTTTTTCTCTCTCTTAAAAACGTTTATCTTTTCAAAATAATTTTGAAAACTCTATTTAAGCACATTAATCTTTCATTCTTATTCTTTACGCTTTCTCACAAACACTCAAGTATTTTCTGCATATTTCTGAGTTCATCTCTTGCAAACCTTTTTCCTCAATTCATTCTCAAAACCTTTCTTAGTGTGAACAATGGCATCCTCCAGCAGCATTTCTGCAGGTAATCAGAAGAAAGTATCATCTGAGCAATATCAAGTGCCACTCAGAACTCTCCTCACTCCGGTGAAGAACCTTGAAGTGCTTTCTGAGTTAATCATTGACTTTGAAAGCTTGAAGGAAAATGGTTTTGACCTAACTGAAGAAATTAGGGCTCAAAAGTGGGAGAGGTATTTCGATAGGTTGGTTGGACCAACATTCCCAGCGCTGGTCAAGGAATTTTGGATTCACGCCAAGGTCTCAAAACATCTAGTCATCTCCTCTGTCATGGGGAAGAAGATTGTGATTTCTGAAGATCTCATTGCAAGGCTAATCGGTCAAAGTGGTGGTGGCGTCCGTTGTGTGGACATGGCTGAAAGATGTGCTGATATAGGTGTGGTAGCTAAAAGGATTTTCACTCTTGGGTTGCCCAGCAGCAAGATTAAGGATCTGAAGGATCAGTTCAGAGTATGGGCTAAGATAATTCTGGGATGCTTCAACCACAGGAAACCAACAAGTTCTCCTGATTACATAAATGTGGATCAGCAGTTTCTGATCTACTTTATTGATCAGAAGATAAATATCAATCTGGCTCACTTCCTGTTCAACCATCTCAAAACCAGTGTGAAAGAAACAAGGGAAGAAGAAAGAACCAAGAGGGACTGGATACCTTTTGGAAGGCTAATATCAGATATTCTGACAGAGAATAGGCTGATTGAGCATCTGATAGAAGCTCAAGAGCTGAGCACTATTGAACCAACTATTGGGAAACCTCTGAACGCAAAGAACCTGAAAAAGATGAAGCTGATAGAAAATATTCAGAAAGAACCCAGAGCTACTTCCACTGCTGATATCTCCAGCAGAAGAGTGCCTCTGAGTGATTTTCCGTTATTTTCTGAAACTGAATCCAAACCAGAGACGATTCTCAGGTACTTGGATGCGTACAAGGCAGATGATACAAATCCAAAGCTGAATATCAGAGATCTGCATCAACCCCAACCAGAAGTGACTCTGAAGAAGACAAAGAAGAGGAAGGCACCATCAGAAGGATCATCTCAGCAGACTCCAAAGAAAAGAGGTATTTCATCTGCTGCCCCTGTTTCAAATTCTTTTACTATTCCAGCATCTATCCCTCCTCAAACCTCTCATAGAATATCAATTCCCATCCCTACCATTGATGAAACCGTACAAGAAGAAGACCCTTCTGAGGCATTAAAACTCAGAAGACCTAGAATCAAACACCCCAAACAACCAACAATTTTAACAACATCAGCACTTGACCAAGTGCTGTCTGATATTGATCAACATGCCTCTGATCAACCAAACTCTGAACCACAAAATGTTCCTCCTCCACAACCAGAACAACAACAACAACCAGAACCAGAACCAGAACAACAACAACAACCACTCTTAGAAGAACCTCTGATCCCTGAGCAATCAGAGATTCCACCTCCCTCTCCCCAACCAGAAATAAATCCACCTTCACCACAAACAGAGTTTCACCACTCTGAAACCCCTTCTCCTCATCAATCTGAACCTCATTCACCTCAACCATCACCGCTGGCAATTCAGTTGCCATGTGGAACAACTGTTGTCATGCCCCAGTTACCATCCTCATCAGAATCGACACCTCCAAATACTCCCAAAACACCACCCAGTCCAATCGTAATCTCTGATTCTGATACCCCTTCTCCAAAACAAACAGCCTCTCAGAAAACCTCTGAAAACCCCAGCAGGACTTTCATTGACTTAACCAGTCTTGACCGTCTTGCTGATCTAAAACACAAAATTGCCATCCCAAAACCAAAGCAACCAGATGTTGGCTCTGGTATTTTGAATTTTGAAACAGGTGTGCTGCAATGGATTGCTTCTTTGAAGCAAGTCTGTCCTGGGATGATTGACCCAGCTGCTTCTGATCAGCTCTGGTCACAGTTCAGACTTTGGGTACGTGCTGAAGCCCTCAAGTTGCAGGATATCAACTATGAGCAGGCACAACAAAATTTCAGCAAGCTTCTGAATAAAGTTGGAAGTATGCTTCTGAAAGAGGACGTGCTCCCTCTGGACAGTGAACCTTGGTCTGAGAAACAGCAAGCTGCAAAGGTGCAGGATAAGACCATTCCATCAGAAGAAGACATGACCATTCAGGCTGAAGAAAGTCAAGCAGAGGATGTTGCTGAAAGTTCTGAGAAGCCTCCTGCTTCTGATGCTTCTCAAGCTGCCTTGGACAGGCAGACTCTGGAAGAACTAAGGCTGAATGACATGCGTCTACAGCAGCGAATGGATGAAAACGATCAGAAGATGAAAGAGAGAATGGATGTGCAGGACAGCAAGATTGACACTGTTGTCAGCATGGTGCACAAGCAAAATGAGACTTCTGAAAAGATTCAAGCCATGCTGGAGAGCCTGTTCACACGCTTGCCTCCTCAACCTTAAATCTTTTTTTCATGCATGACCTTTTTCATGTTTTCTTGATTTTCTGATGTACTGTTTTGATTATGTTTTGTAATATTTTCGTGTTTTGATTCTGAACTATATTCATATGATTAGTTTTTCTGATCTTAATTGTTTTAGCACATCACCAACACTTTTTGATTGCTGACAAAAAGGGGGAGAACAAGAATGATATTTAAATCAATAACGGATAACTAGACAGAAATTCTCAAACATTCTAACTCTATTACTTGAAATGTTTTTTTCTGTTTTGTTTAAAGTCTACAGGCACAAGGAAGCTCCTGGACACTCTGAAGACTAGAAGCTCTGATCAATATGAAGTTGCTCTGATCAATATGAAGTTCTGATCCAAAGCAAAGCTCTGACAAGAAAAGCTCTGAAGCTCTGCTCTGACATAAAGCTTTTGATAAGTCAAAGACTCTGATACTCTGATGTTCAAAGAAAGGCAAAAAGATCTGATCCTGAAGATCACGTATAATCAAAGGGAAGTAATAAACTCAGGGGGAGTATTTCCTTACTCCTTATTCTTTTACTTCTGATTCTGATACATTTTCCAGATACCTTTTCACGTTATTTTTCATTTAAAATATCTAGTTTTTGTCATCATCAAAAAGGGGGAGATTGTTAGAACAATGTTTGAATCTACTACCCTATATTTAAGTTTTGATGATAACAAAGTGAAAAGATATAGTATTTATAAGTTTCATGAATGAACTATCTGCTGCCTAAAATTATTATGTTCTGACTTGCAGATACTCTGATTGAAATAAGCAAGATCACATCTATTCAGCATCAGAACTTGATTTCAGACACCAGCATCAGAAGTTGCTACATCAGAATGTCAAAATCAGATGATCAACTTACGTACATGCTGAAGCCTGATGAACAAGACTGCGCTCAACACTCTGATATAGAAACACAATAGTTCATCAGCAGCGAAGCAGAGTCAGAATGAGCCAAGCCAGAACTTGCGTTAAGTAAGCAACGGTACTGTGCATTGAAAGCTAATTAATTCCAACGGCCTCATTCCAGACAAGATCTGCTCAATAAGGAAAGCTTGTTATTAGCATTGAATCAAGAATATTGCATCCAACGTTCATCATCTCAGTGCTATATAAACAAGGCTTTGAAGATTGAAATGGTTAATGCTCTCCAAATCTCTACACGCACAAAAGCTAAACCATAATCTTCGTTCTACCAGTTTTGCTAAACCACATACTCTGATACTCCATTACTGTTTAGCAATCTAGTTTCTAAGCTTCAATTTGTGTATACATCACAGTTGTGATAAAGTTTTGTAGAAAACATCCACACACATAGTTTTATCTCTTTGTAAGAAAGTGTTACCTTGACAAACCGGGTTGTGGTTTGAATCAAGAAGGCTTTAGCAGTTGTTAAAGCAGTCTGTAATATTCAGTTGAATATAGTGGATTAAGACCTCATTGGAGAGAGGCGAAATCACCTTGACGGGTGGACTGGAGTAGTTTGAGATCAAACGAACCAGGATAAAAATATCTTGTCAATTGCTTTAGATTTCAGTTTTACAATTCAACCCCCCCTTCTTGTGTTTTTCACCACTTCATTTTTCACATACTTCCACTTGGAATTTCAATTTACATTTCAAAGATGGATTGTAGTACACATTCCAAGCTTTCCAAAATGTCCAAGAACTCATCAAACAACCTCATGGTTAGGGAGAATCGAATTTTGCAATATGGGAAAAACTCACTTTTGATTTGGTCAATTTACATGTTCATACATTTGTGCCATTTTGAATTCAGCATGCTTTCCTTGATTACATGCCTCTAAACCATCCAACACTCAATAATTTAATGCTAACTCATTGTGCCAAGGCCTTGTTTTATGAGTTTAAGCATTACATATTGAACTAAGCCATTTATAGAAAAAAGCAAATTAGCCATTCTTGAAAAGTTGCACTTTATGTCTAAAGCAAATCCAAGCAAGTATAGTTAAGATCTCTTTGGCACAAGTTTATGAGTTAATTACACTGATCAAGACTAAGTTGTGCAGCATAGATTGGGGGCCTCTACCTGTCTAGAACACCAACTTCCCATCTCTTGCTTAAAGTGTAAGAAACATAGCATAACATCTAACAACTCTCATATCAGCTAACACATGCTTAGGGAAACTTATCAAACACATTCAAGACATCCATCCTAAGCTGAAACACGAGCCTAGCATCCCCAATACCTCCCCATTCCCAGAATCACCCTCAAACTGCCCAAACAGAGCATCTGCTGCAGTTTGAGTTCCATAGCTCAAACCTTCCATGCATTCTTGCTAAAAACTCGTCAAACACATCCCATAACATCCCTTGAAGCTAATCAAAACCTCAAACACGACCTGTAACACTCCCAGGCAACATCACCATTTTCATTTTCTTGTTTTGCAACTGAAGTTCCATAGCACGATTCAAAAGGTTTCAAGACAAAGTAAAGCTTGGAACAACATCCCTGGACATCAAGGAAGCTGTACCAATCATCACCTTGCATTGAAGACACCTCCATCACCAGATACAACTTCAACTGAACAGGTAAGTTCATGAACACGTATCTCTCTATCCAGGCATTGTTAGCTTTAGGTTTGTGAAGAAAACATGTCACATTCATAGCCCTGAACATGCCCATGTAATTAGATTTCATTTATATTATGTATGCTTAGAGAATTTTAAGTCTGAACATTGAATAAAATTTAGGTCAGGAATTGGGGGAGAAGAAATTCTCTCTCATTTCTGAGAGTTAGATTGACTTCTTTATATGTCTAGAATCGTGACTTCAAGCTCTACAGGTTTCATGTTGGAAGATTTGGCAAAAGATCAAAGAATCAGGAGTTAGGGATTTGAGAAGAAAGGCGCGTGTTTTTGAATTTGTTTGTCTGAAGGTTGAAGACAACAACCTTCTGGGCTGGGCTTTGTTTGTCATTTCTGTTTACACACCATTTTCACTTTGACACCCCCTGAGCCCATTTTGCTTATTTTAATGATTTTTTGACTTTTTTTTTTGTCCTGACTCATTTATTTTTTCTCACATTATTAAAAATATAAAAAATATTTTTTACACCATTTTCATATTTATTAGGCATTTATTTGTTTGAATGAGTATTTGTGCATAAATAAATAAATAGATATACTTTTTTACTAAAAATACTAAAAATAGTGCAAACACATTTTTATTCCATTTTTATTTTATTTTATCTTCTGAAAATATTTTATATAAAATATACCATTTTTTATAAATATTAAATATTATTATTTTTGTATATATTCAATATATTTAACAAATAATATAAATACATATATTTATTAGTATATTTAGGTTAAAATACAAAATATACACACTTTTATTTTTTTATTAATATTTAATATTAAAATACCTTTTTGAAAAATATAGTTCATTTTTATTTTATTTTTGTATATAATAAATAAATGTGTACATATTAAATAATTAATACTTTTTATTTAATAAAATTAGGGTTTTGCCCTAAACATAAAAAATCCAAAAAATAATCCTTTTTATTTTTGTTTATTTGACATATAAAAATAATTTTTGCATACACATAAAAAACCCTTTTGCATCTTGCATATTTATTTTATTTCCATTTAATTTGTGCAATTAAATATCTTGTAAATAATTCAATATTGATGTAATAGTCTAGGTTTAAATTCCTTGTCAAAATACCCCCATTTGAACATTTGTACCCCCCTTCCCATATATTGTGTTGTAATAGCTTAGTAATTTTATTTTTTGCACTTTAATGCTTTCTAAATATACCATGTTAGAATTAGGGTTTGTATGCGAATCAAAAACAACAAAAATAGTTTGACCTAATTTCAAGATAAACAAGCATGAAAATGGACAACACTTATAACACTTGCACCCCTAGGGTATTCCACTTGTTGCCTTCAATAAATGGGCCATATTGCATGTTAGGTCTCTTTGGGCAAAACAAACACAATTCAAATGATCATAGTCCCTCGATGACGCTTTCAAAAAGTTGCCTAACAAATGATCAAGTCCCTTAAGGAAAATTGCCCAAAGATACTTGGCACCATTGCAATTATGGTCTAAACGATGACCCACGCCCATCCCTTTCACATCCTAACACAAGATTGTCCACCAAATGCAATGGTGGAACAAAATTGTTAAAAGGTTTAAAACATAGCAAAGATCTTTGAGAAATTTAGGAGTAGACAACCTCTTAGTTACTTGAATCAAACTTGCAAAACAAAACACTTGCCTATTTTCTAAAACCACACCTCACAACACTTTCACAACAAACTTTCAAAAACAAATGAAAACCTTTTCAAAAGACATACACCTTTGTATACATCCCAACATGGATCATTACAAAGGTTGCCACCACATTGGCTTCTTTTCAAAACATTTTCAAAATACACACACAAACCACAATTTCAAGCAATTGAAAAAAATAAGGCAAGTTGATCTAAGCAAGTAACTAAGAGCCCATGGATAACCATGGATAGAAAGGGTGCTAATACCTTCCCTTTCTATAATCTACTCCCCGAACCCAAGAAAACATCTCAAAGGTTTTTGCTGTGCTTTTTAACCTTTCCTTAGGATAAAAATAAAAGTCGGTGGCGACTCTTGCTCAACCGAAACATTTGCAAAAACAAACGCAAAACCATAGTCAGTTCTCCCACCGTATCACAAGTAGCTTCTGAAGATTGAAGACTAAAGTTGTGATTGTTATTTGTATTGTTGTAAACTGAGTTGTAATTGTATATTTGTTTCAGCCAAAATTTTCCAAAGGGGGAGATTGTTAGTTCTCTGGTTTTAGAATTGGCATTAATTTTAGTAAAAAAAATAATGCAACAATATGTTAAATATGATGTATTAACTTGTTGATAAGAACAGGTTGAACAAGAAGTGTTATTTTATGGAGAAATATGTTGAGATGAAATGTTTCATCATCTGGAGCAACATGTCAGACAAGATGTCCCATGCAGAGTCATTCAACATCGTGACTGGTTTGGTTGTGCTGTTAGATCGGTTTAAGATTTAGCAGATGCAAAATATTATGGGAATTTTATGCTATCATATGTGGCACTGATTTTAAGGTATGGAAGATTTAAGCTGAAATCAAGAAGAATATTGACTTTCTAATTATGGAGATAAATTAGGAAAGTCATTATTGAAGACCTATCTTTATGCAAAAGATTCTGCAGATTTGTAGCAGTTGATATGTTGTGATTTGAAGCACAAATCCAGTTGGGAAAAAGGTTATAAGTAGAAGGATATTAACCTAAAAAAGGTACCAACCAAAGATGCAAAGTTTATATTATTAAGGTTGGTTCTGTAAGCTACACTCTAAGAGATTTGGTATATGTGAGCCTCTCTAATATCATGTTGATAGAAGAGTAGGATTGTTCCTTGAGTTTTAAGGTTCTGTTGTTTGTTTTGAAGCTTTTATGCATGTAATGTATATTGGTCTTGGATGAAGCTTTTAAGAAAATCCAAGTGTGTTGGTTAGTTAAGAGTTTTGAATGAACTTTATGGTTGTTAGATATCACTGAGGTGATTTAGGAAGTGAGATGGAAATTTCTCATATTTAGAGAGGACCTAAGTAAAAGTGTCATTGGGTAGGGATTAGGCGAGAAGTTATAAATGGGGGAGTTTAGCTTTGACTAATACTATTGATAGTTGACTTTATTCCATGCTTGGTAGCCCTCAGAGCAGGTGTTGTCGTACACTGAACTGGGTCATCATATCTTGGTGTTTTTTTTATCATTCTGCATTGTCAATTTTGTTTCATGATTGACTGACATGTCATATGAGATTTTGGAATAATTGTTACGACTCTAGACTAATAAGTTTTGTATCAGTCTATTGTATTATGTCCATGTGTTATTTTGATGAGATCAATGTCTTAACATGTGTTAGGACATTTGTAATCTGAATACCAGAATTTCAATCAGGTCTATGGTTTTTGAGGATAAATTTGAAAGATCATTTTGCTACAATATTTTAAATTAAATATTAAAGATATATTGCTATTATGAAAGTGTGTGTTCATGAAGAATATAACTATAATTATTGTAACCAGTGTTACATAGCAGGATTGTATTTATGTTGTTTTATTATGAAGTGTGACACTCTTGTGTGATGGTTTTTAATTAAATTATTTGTGAATGATATGTGGGGTTTAGAAGAGTGTTACACAACCACGTTGCGTCGATCACCAATAGGGACTCTCACCTCACATGAGTTGCTCCCTTAAACAGCCTCAAAAACCACTGTATATGACTACTCGCCGTCGTGAGCTAGTCCTCATCCCCTACTTTGTAATATACCTACTAGAGCTTCTAAGTCTCTCTGCCCTTGCAGGAGAAAGATGCACACAGTTGTACTTTTTGGACAGTGCAAATAATAAGACTAGGAAGGAAAAGTGATTGCCAAGCGACAAGATTTAGAAGACTTTCCTGTCCCAAAGTTAGAAACCATGGCATACACTTCTAACAACAAATAACAATGGCAGTAATGGAAACAACAATGATGACGGTGGTGTCATACCCAAAATTTGTCCTACCCATTTCTAAGGCCCATCTGGCTTATGCATACTCCTCAGTAGGTCATCTAGCATTGCATGTATCATTAGTGGTCATGGGATCAAGGTATTTATTTTTGAAAGCCACAAAAAAGTAATTATTCTATAGGACAGTGTAACAAGGCAAAACTCTGGTTTTTCAATGTTTAAATATGTTCCGTATATCTCACAAGTTATCAAATTAATAATCAATCAAGCCATCATAATGTCAAGCTATCATGTATTTCAACATGCTCTGAACTGCGAAAGAATTAGGTGTTTCAGTGAATTTGAGACAGTGTGAGCCAGAAATAGTGTTTTTGTTGGTTTGAGATTAGAAATTCATAACTTGTAATCAGGATATTGTTTTGAGTTGATTCCATAGGCATTAGAACCATCTCGGTATTTTCTTCATTTTATCTATTCAAGCCAGAAGTCAATTATGTGCAGAGAGTCTCTGAATAATTTGATTTCCCTAAAACGGTACTTGAATTTAATGACTGGTTATTTGTTTCACGCGCGTTTGGAAATTTGTAACTTCCATCTAATTCAGTATTTTCAGTTGATTCTTTGAGCATTGAGTTTGTCTTGATTTTTATTATCTCTTCTCATGTTTAGATCAAAGGCTAATTTTGGGAAGAAGACCTCCAATAATTTTAATTCTTTGAAGACAGTGTACTGAATTTAATTGTTGGTCTGTCGCTATGGTAGCACTTAAAAATTCATAACTTCTGATTGGACTAATGTTTAGACCGGTTCTTGAGACGTTAAAACCGTCTTAATATCTCCTTCAATTATATGTTTAGCTCGATAGAAAATTCTTTGAGGAAGATCTTCGAACGTGTGAATACTTTAAGAAGAAACAATGGAAATACAGCGGAAATACTGTGTTAAACCGTTATTTTTTAGACGTTCAAAAATTCATAACTTTTGCCCAGTGCATTGTTTTTGAGCGGTTATTGGGGCGAAAAATCCGTCTTGATGCCATCTTCATTTCGTATGTTCGGGTCGAGGATCAATTCATTGAGGAAAGTCTCTGAAAGTGTGAATTACCAGAGATTTTATTGTGCTGAACAAGAATTTTAATTCACCGTTTTTTGATATTGTAAATATTGTAACTTCTTTAATTTTTACCGTATCGAGATGATTCTTTCGGCATAATTTCATAAATGATGTCAGCTACAACTTTTCTTCAGACTTCGAGTTCAAACGGTACTCTGAAGGCTTCCGTTTATGGTCCATTTTGCTAATGGAACAGTGAAATTTGTTGCTGAACCCGAAAAGACAACGTCTGAGCAACTTCAAAAATTTATAACTTTTTCTTTGTTTATCCGATTGAGTTTGTTCTCTTGGCATTGTGTCACAAATTTTTCCATCTTCATTTTTTATGTTGAGCTCGAGTCGAGATTCCACACCAATAATGACACGGTATTTTGTACTCGTGTTATGCGTTAAATTTGCTGACACTGTCAAAATCTGGCCCAATCCAATTTCACATCCAAGGCAAAACTTACCCATACTATATATTCCAAAAATCAAAATTTTCTCTCATAACTCACACTCACAAAACAACTCACAATTCTCTATATATTCTCTCAAAGATCAAACACATTCTTCTCTCACATTTTTTCAAGGACACTCAACAATATTCATCACATCTTCATCGATCATCAAGAACAAAAATCAAGAATTCAAATCTCCTTATCCTCTCTCCACCGCGGATCTGACTTACCTCCATCGCCTCAAAGCCGTCAACCTCTCTACCGCTGTAAGAATCCAGCCGAGACTCCCCCTCTCTTCTCCGTAGACTCACGGCTAGTCTCCTCCCTCCATTCGATTTTTCAAGCTCTCTGATACTTCCTTCGTGCTTCAATTGATTCTCGGATTGCATCTTCTCCAACTTCCTCTTCTCTTCATTTTGGTAATTATTCATCACTTTTGCTTTAATTCTTGAATTGGCTTGCAATTCTGATGTAAATTCTTGAGTTGAAAATTGTTATGAAATTAAAATATTAAATACTTGTTTGAAGATTAATTGTTTGCTTCTTGAATTATATTTAATTGAACATTAAAGGATGAATTTAATTTTATGTAGATTAGGTGTTTAATAAAATGCCTAAGAGGTGAATTTTTGTGTGAATTGAATGTTGACTTGATTCTTGATTTTGGATATAATGTTGAAATCTTGAATTGGTTAGAGAATTACATAATCGATATTAGATGTTGAATTTCATCCGGAAAGTTGATGTTAATTTTTAAAAACCGAAATTGAGATTTAATATCGATTATGGAATTATGATGAGGTTTAAGTTGTTAATTCATTAGATAGTGCAACTTTTTTTTCTACCAATGGTGGTCGGAGAGGTGATGGTTTTCTTCTACCAATGGTTTAACTGGAGAAGGTTTTTAAAAATGAGTTTTTGTTATAAATGAGACACAGATGCTTGTGAATGATGAGTGCTTGTGAATATGTCGGGGTTTCGTTACAGATGCCTTATTCACTTGGATACACATACATATATTTTTCATATTTTTCAGGTTTTTCTTTTTTTTATTGGTGAGTATCTTGAAATGAATACGTAGAAACAAAAGTAATTTCATTAATAATAATCATCCTCAAAAGGTAATACATTTCAGATATTGAAAGATATTCGAACTAAAAAGCAACTATTGGAAGCACCAACATCTTCACAACTCTTAGTTTTTCCTTGATGAATATTATCTTTGTCATATCTGACTTGATGGCAGTGATGCAGACAAGTTGTTTCCCTTTGGTATTCATTTTCAGGATATCTCACCCAAAACCTTTTGTTATTACTTTTTCAACCCTGTGAATAAGACAAACAAAAAATAAATGGAGGATAAATATGAAAAAATGTATGAATGCATGAATGTGGGGCTTAGTGATCGGATTTTATGAAAGGTACCCTTAGAAGCTAGGCTCCTAGTTCTGTCCTACAGATATTCTACCCTCCCCATAAGGTGGTTTCCTTAAGGGTATCATGAATAACCATAGAGGGAAAGGCACAAGGGCCTCCCCTAAGTGGAGCCTCTTTGCAGACCGAAACTTTCATCTATAGGTCATGAAAGGTCTCATAATGATATTTTGGTTTGAAGGATGTACAAAGAGTCATAGGTGTCATTCCAAAGTCCTACTTCCCAAGAGACGAACCTTCTTTCTAAGATTTTTTTGAAAATGTATTTTTGCAAAATTTAAATCCCATCACAGATATAATATGATAAAATATAATAAGCAAAATAAATGAATAAATAAGAAAAGAAAAATAAATAAAAACCAAAACAAAATAAGAAAACCCTAAAACCTAAAGGAAAGGCTTCTAAACCTAAGGTTGAATCCCAGCAGAGTCGCCAGTTGTTGCAACTGGTTTTTAAATACAAAGTCGCCACACTTAATTTTTATCCTAAGGGAGGGAATATAAAGGTTAACACTAAAATAGTCAGATATTCTAAGTTATTGACTCGATTCTAGACAAAGGAAGGTGTTAGGTACCCCTCATTTACCTTGTTCACAAGGATACTAGGGTTAGAAGTTCAATTTTTAGGAAATAGGGTTTTAGTGTTTTATTAGGGGAACTCGCCACAATTTTAATCGTATGCCTACTATTATACGGTGGCTGAACCGACTGTTTATATACTGGGTTTTTGCGTTTGTGTTTGCAAATATGCGGCAAACAAGAGTCACCACCGTCTTTTCTTTTATCCAATAAAGGAAAGGGTAAAAGAACAGAAAAAGACCTTTTCGAGAGTTTTCTGAGTAAGGGGGGTAGATTATGGAAAGGGAAGGTGTTAACGCCCTTTCCATTTGTGGTTTTCCACAGGCTCTTAGAGGTTTGCTCATTTTGAAATACCTTTGTGCTTTGTGTATTTGGAAATGTTTTGAAAATGTCTTAGTACGACAAACTTTGTAATGTTTCTTGGAATAGTGGAGAAAATATACAAATTGTTTTGAAATGTCTTTTGAAAAGTTGTTTTTGTGTGTAAGTGCAAAAATAGTTTGATCAAACTTCTAACAGCTATCTACTATTTATACTCGAAAAAGGGAGTTATTTTCCTCTTTTCTTTTAGACAATGCTATCCTACTATTAGTGAGTAGGTAGCTTTGCCGTTGGATGTTTTGAGGGACAATCGAAGGGACGCTATAGTCACGAAGGAAATTCATGGAGATGCTTTAGCAATTCTATTTTAGGGACTAGATCATTTACCGAGAAGGCAACTGTAGGGTCATCGAGGGACTATGATCTTTTGATTTTACGGGTCTTTGCTAAAGCATTCCTTCCACATGACTGTTTTATTGAAGGCAACCAAAGTGGGCGTACCTTAGAGGTGCTTGTGTGCAATTGTGTTGTGTTTCAGTTATTTTATCTTTAAACATTTAGGTGTTCTACCGTTTGTTTTCAGATCTTGTCATGTAATCCTAGTTAGCATACATCTAAGCAATTAATATATGTACAGGAATTTAAAGTTCGAGAATAGTAAATCCTACGTTATTACAAGGGTTTGGGGAGGAGATTTACATTATACAAGGATAAAGGGGATAAATCAGTAAATATCCTAATTTTAATCTATTACATCCGGTAAACAGATACAATAATAGTAAAAATACGAAATTAAATAAACGCGCGCAAAGTAAAAGAAAATATTTTTGTTGTTTTTGGTATAAAAGAAAATAAGGCTAAGTCTATTTAATTTTAATTTTAAGAAAAAAGATGTTAAAATAATTAATTAATTTATTTACAAAATTAATTTAGTTGGAAAAACAACTAGCCTAATATTTTTGTGATTTATGGTTTTAATGTAATTTAAATAAAAAAGTCAATAAAAAAGAAAAATACAAAGGGTCATTCGATCCAGGGAAGGGGTTTGCCCTTCGATCCTGGGAAAGGGAACGCCTTTCGTTCCAGGGGAAGATGCCTTCTTTCGATTGGGCCAGGGAGTAGGCGTGAATAGCCTTCGATCCAAGGAAGGGGATTTCCCTTCGATCCTTGGAAAGGGAACGTCTTTCAATCTAGGGGGAGATGCCTTCTTCAATCCAGGAGACTATGGCTTCGATCTAGAGAAGGTATCTCCTTCAATCTGGGATGCTATACCTGCAAAAGTATGTTAGCGAAATAAAATGCAGGACATGGGTATCGAAACCCAAGTCCTTCTATCCTGCGTGCGCTGGGTCTTTTCAGGCTAAATCTGCAGCAAGTGTTAGCAAACGAAGAACATGACCTGGGTGCCAAACCCAAGCCTTTTGATCCTGTCTAGGATGAAAAATCGAAGGTAACAACAAGTATGGACGTGTTATACAAATACAAGGTTGGATAATTTAACCTCTCTTACCAGTAGATTGAACTTTTGATTTGGGCACTTTCTGGATGTAGGCACCTTCGATCATGGACCTCTGGGCGTGGATATTTTTGTTGAAGGGTGGCCTTGGCTTGGAAAATTCTAACAACCTTTGATGGATTTTATGGGCAGCGTCTCTCCAATCTTTTCGTCCTCTCCCATGTAACACTTTGTGATCTCTTTATATAGAGGGGGTAGAGGGGACATGAATGCAAAGTTTTAAACAACTTGATTATGTGTTTGAAAGCCATGAATGAGAATTTGTAACGTTGGCCAAACACATGGGATCTTGTCCCTTTTTTATTATATTTTAAATTTTGAATGATATGTACTGGCCTTCGAATACTCCCTTTCGAAGGGGCTGATGGCTTCTTCAAATGGACCATTTGAAAGCTTCTTCGAATGGACCCTTTGAAAGCTTCTTCGAATGGACCTTTGCATGTTCTTCGAATGGACTTTTTGAAAGCTTCTTTGAATGGACCCTTTGAAAGCTTCTTTGAATGGACCTTTTGGAATGCCAATCGATGGGCCTTTGTCCAAACGAATTGAAGGCCTTATTAAAATTCCAATCGATGGACACTGTTACCATGCCAATCAAAAGGTACTTGTTAAAATGTCAATCGAAAGACCTTGTTAACAGGCCAGTCGAAGGACCTTTATCCATTCCAATTGAAGGGCGCTATGTAGATGCCAATCGAAAGCAAATTTGGAGATGCCAATCGAAAGGAATTTTGGAGATGTCAATCGAAAGGAATTTTGGAGATGCCATTCGAAAGGAATTTTGGAGATGCTAATCGAAGGGCATTTTGGAGATGCGAATCGAAGGAAACTTGAAAACATCACTCACAAATTTTCCTTTTCTTTAGGAAAAGGTTTGTGACCAACCATGTAGGGGAAGACCTTGGAAAATATGAGAGGGAAAATTTTAGGGTACAACAGTTGCCCTTGTTCAATCTTCTTAAACCTGAAGATGTAGATTGGCTTATCTGCCTTTCGTGATCTGAGGGTGGAAGATGATTGAACACTAGAGTTCCCAGAAATTTGCACTCGTCTGAAGTGATACTATTGGTGAATAATATCTGGAATGGGCTTACAAATTCCATTTGGAAAAGGTGACAGGAGACTGTCGGACATGGGCTTAAAGATGCCATCCATGGAACATGACGGAGAGTCGTCAGAGATGGGCTTAAGGATGCCATCCAGATGAATTTTGATTTCATGGGATATTCCTTTGTGGGAATTCCTGCTCTTGTTATTAGATAGGACTCTGTTGAGGAATGTTAGTCTCTGTCTTGGATCATAGAGTTTTAGGAGCTTTAGTTGTCCGTTGCTCTACTGGGGAGTCATCATTTGATTGAAGAGATGGAAGTGAACTGCTATTTGGTCAGGATTCAGGATTTATAGTGTCTTGCTGAGGATGATAAGGCTAATTGTCATCTGGTCGCGCTCCAGGCTTCACAACAACTTACTGGGGAAATGAGATTAAACTGTTATCTGGTCGCACCCAGGCTTTGCAGTTTGAAGAAATTAAGCTGTTATCTGGTCGGGTCCAGACTTTAACTTGAATTTGAGATATACTGTTATCTGGTCGTATCTAGGCTTCGGTAATTTGAAGAAATTCAACTGTTATTTGGTCGGGTCCAGGCTTCAACTTGAATCTGAGGTATACTACTATCCGGTCGAATCCATGCTTCATAGTGACTGACAGAGTAAACTGCTATCTGGTTGGATTCCAAGCTCTGTAGCACTTTATACTATTATCTTGTCGAAATCCAGGCTTCACAGTGTCTTTGAAGAAGTGAACTACTATCTGGTCGGATTCCAGGCTTCGCAGCACCTTATACTGTTATCTGTTTGAAATATGGGCTTCATAGTGTCTTAAATTGTTGGTTGACTATTATCCGGTCGGGTTCCGAGCTTCATAGTAACAGACAGGGTAAACTACTATCTGGTCGGATTCTAGGCTTCGTAGTGTATGAAAAAAGTTAACTGTTATCTGGTCGAAACCCAGGCTTTAAAGTGTCTTTGAAGAAGTGAACGACTATCTGGTCAGATTCCATGCTTCGCAGCACCTTATACTGTTATCTGGTCGAAATCCATGCTTCACAATTTCTTCAATTGGAATGGAAATCAGAGAGATTTTAATGTTGATCTGACTAAACCAGAGAAAATCTTGGGAGGACATCTTTCTGAGGAAATTTATGAAATAACCTTTCATCAGACGTAGCTTTTGAGAAGGCTACCAGGTCACATAAGTAGCGGTGTTTGTTGATTTGATCCTTCCTTGAAAAATGTAAAGAGTTAGTCATATGCAATGTCATGATGTATGAAATGCATTATGACGAGGTTCTCAAAATAAATGAGATTATGATGTATGTGATGTGTATGCATATGTCATGATGTATGAATATGGGATGTTATTGAGATGTTTCCCAATCTAGGAAAATAAATCCCGGACTACTGCTGGAGAGTATTGGGAAGCTGAATCCTTCATTTGCGTTGGGGATGATGAATGGAGATGAATCACTGGGGATTTCCTCTTTCTGTTTGAGGATATTCTACTAGGGATTGATTCTGCTTGAGAATTGATTCTTCTTGAGAATAACACTGTGGAGAGAGAATGCTTTATTGGAAGATTTTTCCGCTGTAGAGAAATATACTCTATTGGGGAATGAACTTCCGCAGTCTGAGAAATAAACTCTATCTGGGAGAAGGTTTTATAACTGTTTGAAACTATAAATCTTGGCTGGGGAAAACAGAATTCAGTTGGAGAAGGTAATCCCTGCTTGGGGAAGAAGAGGGAAAAACTATGGTTTTTTCTGCTCTATGGAGAACATAGATGTCACGGACGTATGCTGAGGATACGGCGATAACTTTGCATCAGGACGTTTCTGCCCATGCGCCCGCTAAAGATTTTGTGGATGGATCTATGTCGTGATTGTACTTGAACATGTATTAAATGAGTGTCAGAATCACATCCGTCTCTGGATCATATCTGCATTATACTTGAAACGTGTGTTGAATAAGTGTCAGGATGACATCCGTCTCTAGATCATATCTGCACTGTACTTGAAACATGTGTTGAATGAGTGTCAGAATAACATCCGTCTATGGATCGTATCTGCATTATACTCGAAACATGTGTTAAATGACTGTCAGAATGACATTCGTCTCTGGATCGTATATGCACTATACTTGAAAAATTTGTTGAATGAGTGTCAGAATGACATCCGTCTCTGGATCATATCTATACTGTACTTGAAACATGTGTTGGATGAGTGTCATAATGACACCCGTCTCTGGACCGTATCTGAATTGTACTTGAAACATGGTCTGAATAAGTATCAGGATGACATCCATCTCTGGATCATACCTGAACTATTTATAGAGGATAATATGGAATAAGTATCAGAATGACATCCATATTTCGATCGTACCTGAACTGTTTCTAGATGAGAATCTGGAGTAAGTGTCAGGATGACGTCCGTCTCTAGATCGTACCTGAACCATTTCTATATGAGAATCTAGAGTAAGTGTCAGTATGACATCCGTTCTTGGATCGTACCTGAACCTTTTCTAGATGAGAATCTGGAGTAAGTGTCAGGATAACATCCGTTCTTGAATAATACCTGAACTGTTTCTAGATGATAATCTGGAGTAGGTGTCAGGATGACATCCGTTCTTGGATCGTACCTGAATCGTTTCTAGATGAGAATCTGGAGTAAGTGTCAGGATGACATCCGTCTCTGGATCGTACCTGAACCGTTTCTAGATGAGAATCTGGAGTAAGTGTCAGGATGACATCTGTTCTTGGATCGTACCTGAACCGCTTCTAGATGAGAATCTAGAGTAACTGTCAGGATGACATCCGTCTCTGGATCGTACTTGAACCGTTTCTAGATGAGAATCTGGAGTAAGTGTCAGGATGGCATCCGCTTCTGGATCGTACCTGAACCGTTTCTAGATAATAATCTGCTTTATTCAGAATGTTTCCATTGGGAATTCTTATTTTGTTGTTTTGAGAAGAAATCCATTGAGGAACATTTATTTTGCTTGATTGTACGTGATTCGTTGTTGGAATTCATGTCTAATGCCCCCAAGTGATTCAGATAGAGATTCGCCGCTGGTTGTTTGGCATTTTTGAGAGATTCCTTGAATCTTGAATTGACTGCCCCAGATGATGGATAATGATCATGCTGTGCCCCTTGGTCGGATGTGTTTTGTCCACTTGAGGTGAAACTTTTCATTAAGAAAGTTTTTATTCACTAGATATTCGTCATGTGAATTTCTCTGCTGTCGAACAGATAACTATATGCAAACAACGATATTCAAATAATGTAAGGTTTATGCTTGTCTTGAAGTTTTTGAAAATTCATTTTTTAGTAAAATAAATTTTACAAGAGATTCATATCAACTCATGATTTATAGCAAGTCCTACAAGAGTCAGGATAGCTTTTGTAACAGTATGCTTCCAAACTAACCTATGCTTCGGTTAGGACTTTTAAGGGTTGTAGCGTGGCCTGGTTCATGGTTCAAGAAACAAAGGATAAAGGCTCAAAGTTTATTTGTACCCACCCGTTCTTCGTGATGTTCTTCAGTCCTACACTCAGTTAATTGTTCATTTTGAATCCCAATTCAGTTTGGCATCTTGTCCTTGGTATTCTCATGATGGTTCAGAAATTGAATGTTTGTTTGAGAAGGCAGTCATTTTTGTAACCTTTTCTTTTTGTTGAGGATTTGTTGGACCTCTTTCTTTTTTTTTGATTTTGCTATCCCTGTCTTTTGCCTGAACTATTTCTTTTGTGATTACAGCCAGCGGGATGCCCCGGTTTTTTTTCTTAAGTCTCCTTTATAGGTTTTGACTTAATGGGATTTTATTTTGAGAGATAATGACTGTGCGTTCTTAATGATTATGTGGAACCATCATCATCTTTTAGAGAGAATCTTCTACACTATTTGCCGTGTATGAAGGGAAAGCTTACGACTGAATGCACATCTGAATTAACTGAGAAAACTCCTACTTCTTAGGCTCAAAGAGGTTGACTAGGGATTATCTTCCTTATAACTCCACAGTTTGGGATTTGAAACAATGCATGTACATCGTCAGCAAGGTCTATTCAAAAGCATATTGTATGGATTGTGGTATCGTTTTCGTCATCCTCCCTCTAAAGGCTTATAGCTTTTTTTAATCGAGAGTCAAATATCATGTAAAGGAAGCAAGAAAATAGTTTAAATAAAATGAAAATGAAATCATTCAAGACAAACATATGCGATGCATTAATGGGAAAACCGAAGTTTGGCATAACAATAATTGTTTGAACAACAAATGAAATTACAAATGAAAAATAAAAAATGAACTGGACGTTCTCAATGATTTGGCCTAGGAGCAGTGATCACTTTGTGAGTCTCTGGAGGGTCGAATTCATCCTCTTTGGCGTCAATAATATCCTGAATTTTGTTCTTCAGATCCCAATAGCCATTTGTATCATGTCCAGGACTATCCGAATGGTATGCACACCTTTCGTCGGGGTGGTAACTAGGAGTAGAAGTGTTGGGATTTCGCAGAGGAGCCTTTAACGTAATCAATCCTGCTTTCAACATGTGTTGTAACACTTGGGCTAGTGACATGTTGATTCTGGTGAATTGTCTCTTAGGCGTGTCCTCTTTATGTTGGTTCCCCTGTTGGTGTCGTTGCATAGGTGTAGAGTTAGAGACCAGTATTGCCCCCACAGGTTGACTGTGGTTGTTGGCCTTATTGTGACCCTTCTGGCCATACATAGAATTGGCTTCCCTTTTACCACCAAATGGCTTATTCTTAGCATTAGAAGATGTAGCCATCAGGATCTTCCCATTCTTGATACCACTTTCGATCCTTTCTCCAGTGTGAACCATCTTTGGGAACCCAGATGAGGAACTTCTAATCAGCAAATTGAAAAATGGGCCTGTCAGAGTGCCCATGAACATGTCTACCATTTCACGATCATTCAAAGGGGGTTGAACCCTGCCAACTAGATCCCTCCACTTCTGCACATATTCCTTGAACCCTTCTTTTGATCTCATGGACATATTCTGCAGTTGCACTCGAGTTGGTGCTAGGTCAGCATTGTATTGGTACTGCTTGTAGAAAGTAGCATCCAAGTCTTACCAGGTATGGATGTCAGTTCCTTCTAGTTGATAGAACCAACCCAGTTGAGTGCCAGCCAAACTTTCTTGGAAGAAATGGACCCATAACTTTCGGTCAGCAATGTGAGGCTGGATCTTTCTGACATATGACCTCAAGTGAATCTTGGGACAGGAAACACCGTCATATTTTGCGAAGATGGGGACCTTGAACTTATGTGGGATGACCACCCCTGGAACCAAACCTAATTCTTTGAAATCCAGACTGGGAACCCTTTGAATCTCCATGGCATTGAGTCGATCCTCCAGCCGTTTGTATTTATCATCAGCAGGAGGATATTGCTCCTCAGAATAGTCAGGTTCATCTTCTTCAGACGTTGGATTTTTGTCTCCTTCATCTGATTCCTCGTCTTCTTCCTCTTGATTACCTCCTCCCTTTGATGGGGTTGCGAAATCTAGAGCTCGGTTATCTTGTATTCTTCTTCCCACACTCAAAACACGAACTGGTTTCTTTGCCTTCTTAGCCTTCTTTTTGACGATCAGAGCTTTCAGGTCTTCTTGCCTCTGGGTCAGAGTCAGAAACATTTGTTGAAACTGAGCGTTTTGAGCCTGAAGGTGTTTGATTGTTTGTTCAAGATCCATTTCTTCTTGCTGAAATAAACAGCGAAGGGATAAGAAGCTTGTATTCGGGGTACCTATTATGCAATGACATGTATGATATATGTATGCAATGTTTTCAAGGATCTCGCGGGGTAAACAAGAAGATGTCAGCAGTTGAAATTTGTAGTTTTGAAGAAGAACTTCGTATCGTTGAAGGCCCTTCTACAAAAGTCAAGCTCACCATATCAAGTGGGTCATAGCCCTTGACTCAAGTTGTTGAGCTTTGATCTTTTGACAGTATTGGCTAGAGGAAAATGTATCCCCTTGCTCCTTGCTAGACGTCTGATTTATCATAACCCGCATCACAAACCCTTGAGATCCTTGAAATGGTTAAGGAAATGATGTGGCATGATGTTATGATGTGTATGCTATGCGTTAAGAAAAAGTGTAAGGTTATGTAAGCAAGTAAACCATGCAAGAAATCCAAGTTATTGGATAATGACTATAAACAAATCCTGTAAGGAAATCATATTGTCAGATGATAAAACCCTACAAGTAGTTCAAGCTGAAAGAAAATAAGTCACACAAGAAGCCTTAGGTTTAGGCTTGCATGGGGTTTGTAGGTAAGCACCCTCTTGAATGTTTAGTTGGCTCAACCTGTCCTATGAATAGTAACCGGGTTCGAAGGAGCCTCAATATCACTGACCTTCCCTTCAGAAATTGTTTCAGCTCCGCACTGAAGTATTGCGGCTGAAAAATCCTGAAAGTCTAGCCTTAATGAGTGTAGTATCGAGTATCAACCAATCTTCGGTCTAAACCAAAGCCGGTTATCTCACTACTTCCTAATGGCTAGGATGAGTCAATTAAAGGTTCTAAAGGCCAGTTAGCGCTTAATAAAACCATGAGAAAGCCTAATATTATCCTTAACTTACTCAAGGAACATTAGTACAATCTAAAGTATCACGCTAACATAGCCACCACTTCGTCCGTATCGGTCTACGCCGTACAACCTCCATGGTTTATTGCTACTTACCTAATAAGGTACCCCAGATTTGGGTGTAAGATCTTTTAGTAACAAACCAAGCAAACCCTTAAAGATAAAGCAAGCAAACATACAATAAAGCTTTTAAAATGATGAACTAAAACTCTAAGGTAACCCCACTTTTTTTATTCCCTAGCAGAGTCACCAGTTCTGTGATACGGTGGCAGAACTGACCATTTATATACTAGTTTTTGCATTTGTGTTTGCAAATGTGCGGTAAACAAGAGTCGCCACCGTTTTTTCTTTTATCCAACAAAGGAAAGGGTGAAAAGAACATAAAAAGACCTTTTCGAGAGTTTTCTGAGTAAGAGGGGTAGATTATGGAAAGGGAAGGTGTTAGCACCCTTTCCATCCGTGGTTTTCCACGGGCTCTTAGAGGTTTGCTCATTTTGAAATACCTTTGTGCTTTGTGTGTTTGAAATTTTTTTGAAAATTCCTTAGTACGGCGAACTTTGTAATGTTTCTCGGGATAGTGGAGAAAACATACAAAGTGTTTTAAAATGTCTTTTGAAAAGTAGTTTTTGTGTGTAAGTGCAAAAATAGTTTGAGCAAACTTCTAACAACTATCTACTTTTTGTACTCGAAAAGGGTGTTCTTTTCCTCTTTTCCTTTAGACAGTGCTATCCTACTATTAGTGAGTAGGTATCCTTGTCATTGGATGTTTTGAGGGACAATCGAAGGTACGTTACAGTCATGAAGGGAATTCATGGAGATGCTTTAGCAATTCTGTTTTAGGGACTAGATCATTTACCGAGAAGACAATTGTAGGGACATCGAGGGACTATGATCTTTTAATTTTACGGGTCTTTGCTAAAGCATTCCTGCCCCATGACTGTTTTATTGAAGGCAACCAAAATGGACGTACCTTAGAGGTGCTTGTGTGCAATTGTGTTGTGTTTCAGTTATTTTATCTTTAAACATTTAGGTGTTCTACCGTTTGTTTTCAAATCTTGTCATGCAATCCTAGTTAGCATACATCTAAGCAGTTAATATATGTATAGGAATTTAAAGTGCGGGAAATGTAAATCCTACGCTATTACAAGGCTTTGGGGAGGGGATTTACATTATACAAGGATAAAGGGGATAAAGCAGTAAATATCCTAGTTTTAATCTATTACACCCGGTAAACAGATATAATAATAGTAAAAGTACGAAATTAAATAAACACGCGCAAAGTAAAATAAAATCTTTTTGTTGTTTTTGGTATAAAAGAAAATAAGGCCTAAGTCTATTTAATTTTAATTTTAAGAAAAAAGATGTTAAAATAATTAATTTATTTATTTACAAAATTAATTTAGTTGGAAAAACAACTAGCCTAATATTTTTGTGATTTTTGATTTTAATGTAATTTAAATAAAAAAAGTCAATAAAAAATAAAAATAAAAAGGGTCCTTCAATCCATGGAAGGGGATTGCCCTTCGATTCTGGGAAAGAGAACGTCTTTCGTTCCAGGGGGAAATGCCTTCTTTCGATTGGGCCAGGGAGTGGGCGTGAATAGCCTTCGATCTAGGGAAGAGGATTTCCCTTCGATCCTGGGAAAGGGAACACCTTTCAATCCAGGGGGAGATGCCTTCTTCTATCCAGGCGACTATGGCTTCGATCTAGAGAAGGTATCTCCTTCGATCTGGGATTCTATACCTGCAAAAGTACGTTAGCGAATAAAACACAGGACCTGGGTATCGAAACCTAGGTCCTTCGATCCTGCACGCGCTGGGTCTTTTTTGGCTAAATCTGCAACAAGTGTTAGCAAACGAATAACATGACCTGGGTGCTAAACCCAAGCCCTTTGATCCTGTCTAGGATGACAAGTCAAAGGTAATAACAAGTATGGATGTGTTATGCAAATACAAAGTTGGACAATTTAACCTCTCTTACCAGTAGATTGAACTTTTGATTTGGGCACTTTTTGGATGTAGGCACCTTTGATCTGGGACCTCTAGGCATGGATATTTTTGTTCAAGGGTGGCTTTGGCTTGGAAAATTCTAAAAACCTTTGATGAATTTTGTGGGCAGCGTCTCTCCAATCTTTTCATCCTCTCCCATGCAACACTTTGTGATCTCTTTATATAGAGGGATAGAGGGGACAAGAAGACAAAGGTTTAAACAACCTTGATTATGTGTTTGAAAGCCATGAATGAGAATTTGTAACATTGGCCAAACACATGGGATCTTGTCCCTTTTTTTGAATTTTGAATGATATGTACTGGCCTTCGAATGCTCCCTTTCGAAGGGGCTGATGGCTTCTTCGAATGGACCCTTTGAAAGCTTCTTTGAATGGACCTTTGCATGTTCTTCGAATGGACCTTATGAAAGTTTCTTCGAATGGACCCTTTGAAAGCTTCTTCGAATGGACCTTTTGAAATGCCAATCGAAGGGCCTTTGTCCATACCAATCGAAGGCCTTATTGAAATGCCAATAGAAGGACACTATTACCATGCCAATCAAAAGGTACTTGTTAAAATGTCAATCGAAAGACCTTGTTAACAGGCCAGTCGAATGACTTTTATCCATGCCAATCGAAGGGAGCTATGTAGATGCCAATCGAAAGGCAATTTGGAGATGCCAATTGAAAGGCATTTTGGAAATGCCAATCGAAAGGCATTTTAGAGATGCCAATTGAAAGGCATTTTGGATATACCAATCGAAAGGCATCTTGGAGATGCTAATTGAAGGGCATTTTAGAGATGCCAATCAAAGGAAACTTGAAAACATCACTCACAAATTCTCCTTTTCTTTAGGCAAAGGTTTGTGACCAACCATGTAGGGGAAGACCTTGGAAAATATGAGAGGGAAAATTTTGGGGTGCAACACCTATGTATCCTCTTAGGAGGAATCAGAGTCCCAATTCGTAGTTCACAGTTGGTTTATGTTTTTTATGGGTTACGAAGATATTTGAATTTCTCGCATACTTAGTCTAGGTGTGTGAATAACGGAGTTTGTTAGACAAAGTGCGCAGTTAATTTAAATATATTCGTAATCCTTTTTTGAAAATTGTTTGTTGAATTTAATTTGATTAATGAAAATGATTTGGTATTGGTTAAATATTTTTTAGTGTATTTAATTGTAAAAATATCTTATTTAATGCATGATTAAAAAAATAATTTAACACAATAAAATAAATAATATTTTAGATGAATTTAGAAAATAATATTTGATTTAATAATAGTAATAATAAATAATATTAAAACTTATAAATATTAAAACATAAAATAATTATGATAAAAATAATAAAGAAAACTAAATAAAACACGAGGTTGTAGATTTATTTAAGCTAGTAAAAATGGGGGGATGCAAATATTAGGGCCGTGAATTCAGATATTGAATTTAGGCGCAAAGGACAGGGAGGTATGCTTTTGAGTGTGGTCAGTAAAACTGGGGGCGTGTAAAGCAGTAGGGGCCCAAGTCCAGATTTTGGACTTGGTCCATTAGACCGAGGGTGTAATTTTCAACGCGTTAGTAAAAACAGAAAAGGCAAGGGGTGTGTTTAGGGATTGGGCCTGACCCAAGGAATACACCTTTGATCCATTCAGATCAGGTGTGGGGGGAACATATGATGACACGATGTACATGCGTTTTTGACCGCCTGATGGTGATCGTGTGGTTGAGACAGAAAGTGTACGGTAAGGTGTGGTACACCAGATCGCTAGGCATAATATAATTTGCTTTAGTTAAACATATTTCATTTCATTTTTTCTCTTCTCTCTCTTCACTCTAACCCTCTTCTCTCTTCTTACAAACCAAAACCCTCTTCTATCTTCTCACAAACCAAAACCCTAACCCTTTTTCACCCCAATCCTCAACGGAGATATCCCTCTCTCTCTCTCTCTCTCTCTCTCTCTCTCTCTCTCTCTCTCTCTCTCTCTCTCTCTCTCTCTCTCTCTCTCTCTCTCTCTCTCTCTCTTCGTCTCTCATATCTCTTATTCTCTTAACACCACAACATAAACAACCTAACCCTAAACCCAATCCTGGAAGCGCAACCCTCATCCCATTCCGAAACCACAACCACAATATATTGATCAGAGCATAAGAAGTCAAGCTAAGTTCTTACCTCCCATCATAGATATTCTTTAAGCCTCTTTTCCGTGATTCTCCTTCTGACCTCTTCTCGCTTGGGTTTGACTGATGTGGTGGTGATGGGTGGTGTTGAGGATGAAGGTGGCGGTGAAGGTGACGATGAACAGGATGCGGCGTTGTTGAATTAGAGAAATCTAGGGTTTCGGATGTTGAAACCCTAGGTTCTACACAGAGCAGTGACTTCCAACGGCGGGATGAGACTCTCTATTCTTCTTCTTTGTAAAAAAAATTCTCTTAATTCTCCTTCTGTTATGAAATTTTCCTCTCTGGTTTTTTCTCTTCTATAATCTCTTTTTTTCTAATAATTTTACCTCTAAATTCTTTTTCCCCTCCTCTTTTCTGTATTAGTTTATTAGGTTTTATAGTATTTTTAGGGTTTATAGTTTAGGAAATATAATTATGTTTGTCATTATGTTTTAGCAGATTAGAGAATAGCATAAAGGTTCCAACTTGTAATTGATTATGTTGTAATTTTGGATTGATTTCTGATTTAGTTTTGGACTGTATTGATTTTGTTCATGTAAATTGCGAATGATTCAATGCAAAGATTGTTTTTGACTCTCAATTTGAACAATTGTTGTTTACAAACTTAAAACGTGTGTTTTTCTTGATTGATACAGTACACATTTGTTTGCTAATCTGGATTGGAACTAGGCATGTTTCCTTAATTAGGCTGCGTGTTTTAAGGGCTTGGACATTGGACTGGTTTGTTTTGAGCTTGCAATGTTTGGACTGTAAAAAATCACTATTTCCTTCTATCTCCTACCTCTATAATGTGATATCTTGGTTAATGGTCGACGCCTCTCATATTTCGTGACCTGGTAACGTGATACCGCAGTTAAGGAACTCCTTATGCCTTCATTCTTGCTTTCCTCGATGATTCGAAATATTGGTTAAGCCTCCCTTTATCCTACCTTGATAACCCGATATCTTGTTTAAGTGCCCCTTCCCTTGTCCTATCTCGATGATACGATATCGTGGTTAGGCGTCCATCTCCTTTCCTACCATAATGTTGCATTATCTTGGTTAGGTGTGTTCTACTTGAGTGAGTGGATACTCCTCAAGCTTTATGCTTTGTGTGTTTACCTTTTGTTGCACCCTTTGCCATGCTCCCATAGGATTTCTCGATTCAATCTTAGGACGCAAATTGAGATAGACCTTAGGCTGAAAACCATGCATACTAATCTAGGTAGATGTTCCCTTTTATCCTCAACCATAGGGCCACCATTGTATGATAACATTAGGGTTAGAGATAGGCTAGTCTCTTTTAGACATTTTTCTTTCTCTTTTGCATGTGTATTAAAGCTAAAACCTTCTTTTTCCTTTAAACTCATAAAAACACTCTAATAATACAAAAACCCACTTTCAAGGTAAAACACACCAATGAATTCAAACTTCATTTTCCCGCTTGGATTTTCCTTTAAAACCCTTTTCAAGGAAAAAAACATACAATAAATCGAAACATGTGAGCCGAACTACGACGCTCTGACTTTTGCATTGCATGAGGGAGTACGTAGACACTAGGTTGCGGGGCCTAGGCGAGCAAAACTTTGTAACTATTTCCTTCTTTTCCCCGCTTCATTTCCTTTTTTAGCATTTAGCAACAAGCTTTAGAAATATATTTTTACACACCCTTATATTAGAAAGCAAGAGTGGATCCCGTAGAGTACTATAAACGTGAGGGGTGCTAATACCTTCCCCTTGCACATTCAACACCCTTACCCGATCTATCGTTCGTAAGACCATGATTTCACCCTTCACGTTTACTCGATGTTTTCCTTTCCCCTTTTGTGGAATAAAATATGTTTGATGGAGACTTTATTGTCTGATGATTTTCAGCCGGTTGTTTCAACTGAAGACTTCACTAGGGACAGGTTGACCAAATACTGGCCCATCCCGGAGTCGCTCTTAGCTCTTGTTTTCTTGTCTTTAGGTGTTTTGTGTGTTTTTTCTTTATTGTTGCTTTACTTACACGCTTCCGTGCATATATTTGCATAACATTTTATTGCTTTCCATATTGATTATCTATTTTACTGGATCGGTGCTTCTTGTTGGGTGGGGGCTACCATGAGGTAAAAGGCCCAGTACTAAGGCTGGAGAAATTCAAAATAGGAACACTAGGAATAGAGTGGAGCATGACGGCTACTAGACCCATGTCCATACTAGCATGGTCATGTGGTATGCGCTTGGTTGAGGTTCAAATGAGGTGCCATTGTCACACACGTCTATTGTAACAATGATAGTATTCTCAGGCGAACTTATGATTCCAAGTCACCTTTGCCTATCTTGACCTAGTTTTCACCCATGAGCGGGGAAGCATTATTATTACAGGAAAAGATGGTAACTATATTCAGATGGTGACTCTATTTTGTTGGTGTCTCTTGTTCTATTGGTTACTTTTGTTGGTGATTGTCATGTTCCGTTCCTTGGTTGGTGTTCTATTTTGATCCTGGTATGATCAACATATTCAGTGACAGTACAACGGATATCAGTATCATGGAAGTAGTAATCCCATGGTCATATTTATTTTTCAAAATAAATGTCAGAAAAACCAATTGCGAAGGTCTAGTGTTAAAACCAATTGGCATAGTTGTAAGGGCTTTTGATGGATCCAAGAGGATGGTGCTTGGAGAGATTGATCTCCTCGTTAAGGTTGGTTCACAAGTTTTCAATTCTACCTTCTATGTGATGGATATACATACCGCCTACTCTTGTTTACTTGGGCACCCTTGGATACATGAGACAGGGGCAGTGACATCCACCCTTTACCAAAAGTTGAAGTACCCAATCAAGGGAAAGATTGTCACAATCTGTGGTGAAGAGGAACTCATGGTAAGCCATCTCAATTCCTTCAGATATGTGGAGATGGATGGTGAGTTTATAGATACTTTATGCCAAGCCTTTGAAGCGGTTCCTCCTATGGTTGCCACCACCAAAATCACTTATAATATTCCAAAAACTGATGAAGTTGTGCCAAGAATGGTGTCATTCAAAGATGCTCACACTACGGTTGAAGATAGAAGCAGTATGTTGTACCCCAAAATTTTCCCTCCCTTTTTACTCAACACATGCCCATTGAGGTCCTTAATTGCTCAAGGATGACCAAGAATTGAACAAACAAGTTCTCCTCCTAAATGCAATGAACATCAACTAGGGTTTCAATTTTAAGCAAGATGTGTGAGTCCCAAGGATCCCAAATGTTCTCCATTATCCTAATATGTCCTCAAGATCCTCCATGCCAAATTTCATGCCTTGAACAACAAGTTTGCTTAGTCAACATCTCAAATGCCTGGAAATCAATTGTACTAGGTCAAAATTCAATTGTGGCCCAAATACAGTAAACTTCAAGAATTTTGGTCAACATCAACATTTTGAAGTATTATCCATTATTTGATCAAGGGTTGATCATGATTCCTCAAGAAATGCTCCTAACTCATCAAACTTTGACCAAGCATAACTCCATAATACTTTATCAAACAAATTTCCACCAAGGATAATTTTTAAGAGAATCCAATTCCCTACAACTTCTCTTCATCCCTCAATTTCAAGAAATGCGCCATTGGAAAGATACAAGCTCATACATCATAGGTCCTTTCAGAAAGTCAACAAAAACACCTTTTGGGTCAAAGCTCCTTAAATGAACATGGAAGATCCAATTGAAGTGAAACCAAAAAGGTTGTTTAGAGGACATCCTAAGCTCTCTAAAAAGTCAAAGAACACCCTCTTATGGTTAAAAATGAGAGAGATATGCATTGTTAAAGTTGACATATTTTTTGAAATGTGCATGAAGCCAATATTGACCTAACTTGAATTTTTTTCCAAATGGGCCCATATTTTCATGCTTGAAACTTATTTCTAACATGGCCCATGACCTTTGAGCTCAGTCATACATTATTTTATTATTTATACTATTTATTTTGATATTTTATCCATTAAAATGAAAAATTAAATAAAGTAAATGCCATGGATCTTTTTCTTTATTTGTAACCCTAATATGATTCACTATATGTATACAACAAGTCCAGGCCTAATGGACACGAAAAAGCTAACTCCACAAGTCCAAAAATTATTTCCAAAATTCCAAAGAAAAAGTGAACATTGAACCAAGCGTTCTAGGCCTTCTTCATCCAAACCAAGCTTCCTAGTTTCCTCTTGAAGGTCCCAAGAATCATCCTCACTCGTTAGCCATGTCAAATCGTGCCCAAGATCCCTCCTTCAAGCATCACCGATTTGGTATAATTTTTTGAATTCAAATCCTCCTATTACACAATATAAATGAGTTATGTGTACATATATGTGTTCATATTGATCATTGTAAATGTTTTAACATGCTTCATGTGAGTTTCAGTTCCAAAATCAAAGCTTGCCATTGTTAGGGTTTGAAAACACGTGAGCTTCGTTTTCAGATATGGAGCCATCTTTAGACTAAACTAAGGCCATGGTTGAACTCGCATCCTAGGTTTTAGGGGGGTAGGCAAAATTTTAGGCTTCAAATCTCCCTATTTTGCAGGTTAGGTTTTTGGCTGGTCGGAGAAGATGACCGGAACCACCATCCAGGGTGGTTTGACCGGCGAAGGACCTTGGGTGGCGTTTTAAGATGTTGTGATTGGTTCATTTCAAATATCAGGGCCACAAGTGGGTGCGTGTTTAATGACTCAACCATTGCCTTGTTTTTATGTTATATTGTTTTTTTGTTCTCATGTACATGAATGATCCAACAGCACAGATGGAAAAAGCATAAGGGTGCAAAGGAAGAGACATGGGTTTGATTCCCAGGTCTTGTAGTTTATTTTTTCTAATGATTTTCTTGCAGATTCAGTGGTTCCATACCAAGCGCGCATACCATATGCTCTATCATCATCACCATCAGATCAATCATCCTCCAGATCCAACGCTCCAGGTGACTGGAGCCCAAGGTGGACGTCCCAATAAGCCTCCCACTGGATCTCACGCAAGCTGTGGGCCAACAAGATTTGGGCCCTGGAATTCAGCTGCACACCCCTCCAATTGGGTTTCTCACACCCTCAGTCCCATTTCTTAATTTCTTTAATTTTTTTATTTAGTTTATATTTTCTCTGTTTATTCCTTTTAAAAAAAATCATAAAATCAAAAAATCAAAAAAATTAGGACTTAGAGTTTTTTCTTAATAAAAATTAATTTTTGCAAATTAATTTAATTAACTTTAACTTTTTTCTTTAATTTAAAATTAGTTAGAGACTAGGCTAAATTTCAAATCTTTTTTCATAAAATACCAAAAAATATTTTTAATAGGCAATTAGACTTTTAGGGTTTAGAATTTATTCCAGTCTTAATTTCTGTGTGTTATTTTTTTCATACGATTATTTTTATTATGTAACTACGCCCGGTTTGTAATAGTTAACTAGGGTTTTTGATTTCCGCATTTTACTTTTTGTTCATTGTTTATGTTTCTACACCAAAGCCCTGTATTAGCTGTAGGAACTTTATTTCTCGCTTTATATTTCTTATATGCTTGTACATAAATTGTTAGTAATTTAGGCGTGCATGTCAAGAATTAATCAATCAATCATTAGATCACTAACAGCAAGATAAAATATCTGAATTGAACACACTTCTCACACTTGCACCCCTAGGGTATAACCTCACTGGTTTCCTTCGGAAATGGTCATGTCCCTCGAACGTAGGGATATCTTAGCAAAGACCCTCAGTTTAAAAGTCATCATAAAGATCATGGCCCCTTAATGTCCCTCGAGTTGCCTAAGAGAAATGATCATGTCCCTCCATGTTGCCTATATGATGACAGTCCCTTCGAAATGCTAAGGTATCCTTACATGTTTCCTTCAATGACCATAAGTATCCCTTTCGATACTCCCTTAACATCCGACGATAGGGCTACCTACTCACTAATAGTAGGATAGCATTATCTAAAGGGTAGGAGGAAAAAAACATCCTTTTTCGAGTAGGTAGACAGTTCTTAAGTACCTGCTCAAAAAACCAATTCCCTTTTACACTTACACACTTTCAAAAACTACTTTCAAAAGCGCTTTATCACACTCTTGAGGACTAATACAAGAGTTACAATAAAACAAACAAAAATCTTTCAAAACATACAAACACGAAAATAGTTCTCAAAATTGAGCAAGTACCTAAGAGCCCGTGGAAAACCACGGATGGAAAGGGTGCTAACACCTTCCCTTTCCATAATCTACCTCCCTTGCTCAGAAACTCTCGAAAAAGGTTTTTTTATATTCTTTTCACCCTTTCCTTTGTTGGATAAAAGAAAAGTCGGTGGCGACTCTTGCTTACCGTAACATTTGTGAACAAAAATACAAACTAGTATTAACAGTCGGTTCTGCCACCATATCATAGAACTGGCGACTCTGTCGGGGATTTATAATTATAAAGTGGGGTTTACCTTAGGGTCTAGATCATTTTGATTCTTTGTCTATTTGTTTGCTTTAGTTTTAAGGGTACTGTTTGGGTTACTATAGATCCTACACCCGGATCTGGGGAAACCTTTTAGCTAAGTAGCAATAGATCGTGGAAACTGTGTGGGGTATACCGACACGGTTGGAGTGATGGCTATGTTGATGCGTCACTTTGGTTGGTATCAGTAGCTCTTGAGTTAATAAAGGAGAATACAGGGCCGCTGCATGGTGTCATGAAGCATCAACTGACCTTATAACCTTAATTGAACAACTTGGATATTAAGACGTAGTGAGATAACCGTCTTTGGTGTATTCCCAAAGTCGGTTGATACTCGATGCTACACTCATTGAGATTTGACTCCTGAGTTTTGTTTGGTTGCAAGTCAGTTACCTATCGGAACGAAAATTGTGGGAAAGATCAGTGATATTGAGATCCCTTAGAACCTGATTACTATTTATAGGACAAGGTGAACCAATCCAAACTTCAAGAGGGTATTACCTTAAAACCCATGCAAGCCTTAAACCTAAGGTCTTTGTGTGACTTTCTTGTGCTTGCTATATCTGTGATTTCTTAGCATAATCATGACATCATAACATGGCATATCATACTAACCATTTCAAGGATTTTCTAGGGTTTATCTTTGTCTTGTTTTGTAGGGCATGACACCCGCTCGCAGGAATACTATCCAAGTAAACCTTGTGAAAGTACCTCCTCAACTCAAGGAATTAGCATCAAGGATTCCTGAAAGATCTCGCTTCACTGAAAAACATGGTCGAATTCTCAACTTGGTCACTTCAACCCTTGATGAAGAAATGTTAAAGGTTCTCTTTCAGTTCTTTGACCTGTTACACCACTGCTTCACTTTTCCTGATTACCAGTTAGTGCCTACTATGGAGGAGTTTTCTCAGCTATTGGGGATACCTATCCTTAATCAGCTACCGTTCAACGGTATGGAAAGAGACCCAAAGCCTGAAGTGATTCCTCAAGCTCTATCTTTACAACGATCTAATGTAGTGGCAAATTGGGAAACCAGAAGAGGTATCCAAGGATTTACAACTAAGTTTCTATTTGAGAAAGCTCACCGTTTTTGGGATACCCTGGATTTACAAGATTTTGAAGAGGTGTTGGCCATTCTCATCTATGGGATGGTACTATTCCCTAACACGTACCAACTCATAGATGTAAATGTGGTTAAGTTTTTTCTGTCTCATAATCCTGTGCCCATTTTACTTGGGGATATTCTATATTCTCTGCATACTCGCACTCTAAAGAGAAGAGGGACCCTTCTGTGTTGCACTCCTCTACTGGCTAGGTGGTTTATTTTGCACCTACCTTGGTCTGTCTTGAGAAATAAGCGGGGTATGAGATGGTCTCATAGGCTGAGTCCCTTACATATTTGGATATTCATGGGTGTTCGCGATATTCGGAGAATGTTACCATCATTGATCGCTGTGGGGAATTCCCTAATGTCCCTCTCTTAGGCATTAGGGGAGGAATCACTTATAATCCTTGTTTGGTGTTGCGACAGTTTGGTTATGCTAGAAGGGATGGTCCTCACGACACACTCATCCAAGGAATCACACTTGACTATGAGAATGATGTTCAGGGTTATCGTAAGAGGTTCATTCGAGCTTGGGGCATGATAAAAAGAGTTGATAGCAAGACACTGGGGCACAAGAATTCCATCCCTCTCGAGCCTTACCTCAAATGGGTGCGAGCTCGTTCTCAATGTCTTATGATGTCTTACCTCGCCATCTTACCTGTGATTATAGAATCGATTGCTGAGGGGGACTCTCCTTACATTGTGCTTCATCCTGACATGCCAACTGATTTTGAGGAGCTACGGAAATCCTGGATCCAACTCAAAGAAGAACAGGATACCTTCGAAACCCAATTCTACGCCAGCGAGAAGAAGGTTTTAGAGCTCACCAGGTTACTTCACGAAGAAAAGAGTATAAATGCTTACATTTCACCAAAGAGGATGCTCCGATGGGAAGCTTGAGTCTCTTTGTTTAGAGAGTTATTTTTACTTTTTTATTTCCCTTGTGAGCCCAAGAGGAATTATTGTGATCAATAAAACTTCTTAATACAATTATCATTTGTTCTCTTTCTGTTTAAGAAATTTTAAGTCTTAGAAATCCTTGAAAACATTGCATACATATATCATACATATCATTGCATAAGCAGGTTTCAAAGCAGGTTTCTCATCTTCTTTGTTGTTTATTTCAGCAATGGCTCTAGAACAAACAGTGAAGGATCTACAGACTCAGAATGCTCAGTTTCAACAGATGATCATGGCTCTGGCCAAGGGGCAAGAGGAACTAAAAGCCCTGATTGTCAAAGAAAATACCAAGAAACTAAGGAAGACAACTGGTGTGGTAAACTTGGGAAGGAGGTTCAAAGGACCGCTAAGGAAAGTGGTTGAGCTGACATCTTCATCAAAAGAAGGAGAAAATCAAGAAGGGGAGATAAGAGAGGAAAACCCCAGTCCAGGGGAATATGATAATAAGACTGATTATAATGAAGAGCAGTATCCTCCGACCGACGAGAAGTACAAACAGTTGGAAGAGTGTCCAAGTGCAATGGAAATCCAGAAGGTGCCTGGGCTGGATTTTGAAGAGCTGGGATTAGTTTCTGGGGTTATCATCCCACAAAAGTTCAAGGTGCCGGTGTTTGCCAAATATAACGGGGTTTCATGTCCCAAGATGCACCTCTGATCTTATGTGAGGAAGATTCAGCCTTACACTGTTGACAAAGACTTATGGGTCCATTTCTTTCAAGATAGTCTATCCGGAACTCAACTAGAGTGGTTCTACCAGCTGGAAGGGACCAACATTCATAATTGGGAAGACCTGGCTACTGCTTTCTACAAGCAGTATAAGTATAATGCAGACCTTGCTCCCACTCGTACACAACTCCAAAGTATGTCTATGGGTTCGAGCGAGGGCTTTAAAGACTATGCTCAGAAGTGGAGGGATTTAGCAGGAAGAGTCCAACCGCCCCTGTCTGATAGGGAGTTAGTGGATATGTTTTTGGGTACCCTGTCTGGTCCGTTTTTCAATCATCTGATTGGAAGCTCTTCAGCTGGTTTTACTGAGCTGATCTTGACGGGAGAAAGATTGGAAGCTTGAATTAGGAGTGGTAAGATTTAGAAGGATGCATCCTCCAGTACAGTAAGGAATCCATTTGTTGGGAAAAAGGAAGTCAGTGCCACTTATAGAGAAAGGAATCAAGACATAACTGAACGCCTTCTAACGGTAGGGGCTGTTATGATCTCTAAACCTGCACCTACTCAACAAAGGAATAATTAGCCTAGAGCAGAAAGGCCTGTAAGACAATTTACCCAGATAAACATGACTCTATCTCATGTTTTGCTGTAATTATTGAAGTCCAATCTGGTAACTTTGAGAGAAGCTCCCAAGAATCCTAATATTGCCTCTCCCCGCTACAATCCAAATGCTCGATGCGCCTACTATTCTGAGACTCTGGGGCATGACATGAACGATGACTGGGCTTTAAAGAACATGGTGCAGGATCTGATCGAGGCAAAGGAGATTGAATTCGATGCTACAGAAACTCCCAACGTCATAACTACGCCCATGCCCAAGCCTGGCTCAGGAATCAATTCTATTGATGTTGTCTCCGCCACAGAAGATACTAACAATATCTATGACGTGGATAGCTGGATCTTCCCTACTACCAACCGTGGACCCAGTAACTGGACAGCAAAAGACTTTATACCAATTACTTTTATTCAGAAGTAATTGTCTTTCTTGTTTTTTGGATATGTAATAAACAATATAAACTCCATGGCCATGTGTCTTACCCGGGGCACAATAGTTTATTTGTAAGGGTTATCATGTTTCAATTTCATATGGCATTAATAAAGCATTGGACGTTTATTGCATACAAATTTTGCGTTCTCTGTTTTTCTTTTCTGCTTTTACTTTGTCTATATAACTATGCTCTTACACACACTCACATATCAAACTACAGATCCATATCCACTCTAGATTCCATTGATAACAGTTCTGCTATTGCCGGTTATGACTTTGAAAATCTGATCAACCAAGTCGAGTATGAAGGTGAGGAAGATTGTGAGGTACCCAGAGAACTTGCTAGATTGTTACAGCAGGAAGAAAGGGTTATATAGCCTCATGAAGAGCCAGTTGAGACAATAAACTTGGGCACAAAAGAGGACAAAAAAGAAGTCAAGATAGGTGCAAATTTGGAGCTTAATGTCAAACAGCGGTTGATACAGATGTTGCATGATTATGTCGAGATCTTTTCCAGGTCATATGAAGACATGCCAGGACTAGACACGGATATCGTGGTTCATCGTCTGCCAACTAAAGAATATTTCCCTTCGGTAAAGCAGAAGGTCCATCGTATGCGCCCTGAAATGTCAAAGAAGATCAAAGTAGAGGTTATGAAACAGTTCAACGCTGGGTTCTTAGATATCATCTCTTATCCCCAATGGGTTGCTAACGTAGTCCCGGTTCCTAAAAAGGACAGAAAGGTGCGGATGTGTGTGGACTACAGAGATTTGAACATGGCAAGCCCCAAAGATAATTTTCCGCTTCCCCACATTGACATTCTAGTTGATAACACTGCACAATACAAGATCTTATCCTTCATGGACGGTTTCTATGGTTACAATCAGATCAAGATGGCACCCAAAGACATGGAGAAGACAACCTTCGTCACGCAATGAGGCACTTTCTGCTACAAAGTGACGTCGTTTGGGTTTAAGAACGCTGGGGCAACATATCAACGAGCCATGGTAGCCTTGTTCCACGACATGATTCACCATGAGATAGAGGTTTATGTTGATATCATGATAGCCAAGTCTCAAACTGAGTAAGAGCACCTTGATCATCTACAAAAGCTGTTTGATAGGTTGAAGACATACAAGCTGAGGTTAAACCCAAACAAGTGCACCTTCGGGGTAAGGTCTGGTAAACTCCTAGGTTCATTGTCAGTGACAAGGGTATTCAGGTAGACCCTGCAAAGGTGAAGGCTATACAATAGATGCCGACTCCTCGCACTGAGAAGGAGGTTAGAGGCTTCTTGGGACGCCTAAATTACATTTCCAGATTCATTTCCCATTTAACTGCTACTTGTGAGCCAATCTTCAAACTCTTGAAGAAAGATCAAGTGGTAAAATGGAATAACAAAAGAATCAAAGAATGCCAGACCGCCTTCGAAAGAATCAAAGAATACCTTTAACAGCCTCCAATTTTGATGCCTCTGATTGAAGGAAGACCTTTGATAATGTACTTAACAGTGTAGATAGTTCAATGGGGTGTGTGTTGGGGCAGCATGATGAGTCCGGTCGAAAAGAGCATGCAATATACTACCTTAGCAAAAAGTTTACCGACTGTGAAACAAGATACTCACTGCTCAAGAAAACTTGTTGCGCTTTGGCATGGGATGCTCATCGACTGAGACAGTATATGTTGACCCACACCACTTTGTTGATATCTAAGATGGATCCGATCAAATACATCTTCGAGAAGCCCGCTCTCTCCGAAAGAATAGGAAGATGGAAAATGATCTTAACCGAATACGGTATCTAATACAAGACCCATGAAGCAATCAAGGGAAGTGTACTAGCTGATCATTTGGCTCATCAGGCTGTGGATGACTTCCAGTCCATGAACTTTGAATTCCCGGATGAGAATATTATGTTAGTGACTGACTGTGAAGAACCTGGACCAGATGAATGACCTGAGGAAGAATCCTGATGGACTATGGTTCTTGACGGAGCTTTCAAAGCACTCGGCAATGGCATTGGTGCTATAATCATATCTCCCGAGGGATGTCATACTCCTTTTACTGCCAGATTATGTTTCAATTGTACCAACAATATGGCGGAGTATGAAGCATGCATCTTGGGTCTCAAAGCTGCTATTGACCTGAGGATCAAGTTCTTGAGAGTCTTCGGGGATTTAGCCTTGGTAATAAGTCAAATCAAAGGCGAGTGAGACATAAAGCACCATAATCTCATCCCTAACAAAGAACATATGCTGACATTGCTTCCACACTTTGAAGAAGTCACCTTTGAACATTTTCCACGAGAAGAGAACCAGTTAGCGGATGCGCTAGCTACTATGTCGTCCATGTTCAAGGTCATATGGGACAATGAAGCTCCTCGGATCACTATTGAAAGGTTGGATGAACCAGCATACTGCTATGAGATTGATACTGAAGAAGTAGCAGAAAAACCTTGGTTTCATGAAGTGAAAAGGTATATCGAGGCTCAAGAATACCCTGAGGGGCATCTGTCAATGATACGAAGTTTCTGAGAAGGTTGTCCGCAAAGTTCTTACTCAGTAATAGAATCCTCTACAAGCGCAACCATGACTATACTTTACTTTAGTACATAGACAAGAGTGAAGCAGAGAGGATTATAGAGGATTTACACAAAGGTACCTTTGGCACCCAATCTAGTGGACATACCATGGCTAAAAAGATCCTACGAGCAGGATACTATTGGTCCACTATGAAAGCAGACTATTATCAGCATTCCAAAACTTATCATAAATGCCAGATCTATGCTAATAAAGTACATGTACCTCCGGTTCCCTTGAACGTCCTAACGGCTCCCTGGCCCTTTGCAATGTGGGGCATTGACATGATCGGAGAGATTAGACCTACCGCTTCCAATGGGCATCGCTTCATCCTAGTTGCCATTGATTACTTCACGAAGTGGGTTGAGGCTGCCTCTTTTGCCACTGTTACCAAGAATCTTGTGGTGAGGTTTATCAAGCATAACCTGATTTGTCAGTATAGTGTGACAGAGAGAATCATCACACGCAATGGTACAAATCTCAACAATACAATAATCACCGAACTCTGTAAACAATTCAAGATCCAGAATCATAATTCTTCCCTTTACCGGACGAAGATGAATGGCGCTGTTGAAGCTGCTAACAAGAATATTAAGAAAATAATACAGAAGATGACAGTGACAAACAAAGACTGGCATGAGATGTTACCATTTTCTCTTCATGGTTATCGCAGCTCAGCACGTACATCAACTGGGGAAACACCTTATTCTCTGGTATACAATATGGTATCTGTCCTACCTATTGAAGTCCAGATCCCTTCTTTGAGGATCATGAAGGATGCGGGTTTGAACAAAGATGATTGGATCCAGACTCGACTTGACCAACTGAATCTGATTGATGAAAAAGGCTTGCTGCTATCTGTCATGGTCAGATATACCAAAAGCGAATGATCAAGGCCTTCAACAAAAAGGTCATACGTCAAGTATATCAAGTGGGTGATCTAGTAATCAAGCGTATCATACTACCATAAGGTGATCCCAGGGGAAAATGAGTCCCACAAATGAAGGGTCATTTGTAATCAAAAGCATATTTTACGGTGGAGCCATGATTCTGACCACCATGGATGAAGACAACCTTCCTCACCCTGTTAATGCGGACATAGTAAAAAGATACTACACATAAATACAAACCCGCTAGGTTGACTGGCCCAAGCAAAAATAAGGGCATCCCAGGGAACCAAAAGGGATCGGGAAAAAATTAGGGATAAAAACAAAAATATTTGTACACCCGGCAAGTCAAAAACCCGAAAAGGCGGCTTGGGCAAAAAAGGGTATCCCGGTGGACTGAAAACCCGAAAGTGAAGTCCAGGAAAAAGTTAGGGATTCGAAGCGTACAACTATGTCCCATTGGATCACCTTGCAACCGGACTTTAGTATCAACTACAAAGCTCAAACGGTACCAATCAATCCAGTCAACTTCAGACAAGTAGCAAAGTGATGAGACGCTCAAGGACATAGGGGAAATAACAGAATTGAAACTCAATGGGATTGTTACACATAGCTGTTTTCTCTTTGTACACTATTTTGTGTAATTTTCATTTCTTACGACGGTGTTCTCCTACTAGAACTTCAGTCTCTTTGTACAAAATTCTTGTTATAGGCGAACCTCAAAAAAATCAATACAAATCATTCCTTGAAAGTACAAAACTATTTGTTTTTTATTTTTATGTTTTGTTTTGCAAAAACGTCCAATGATTATTTTTGACATATTCATTTAAATATGATTACTGTTCACAAATACTTGCATAAAAAACAGAAAGACAGTTGCTAATGACTTTAAGAAACAAGGCAAAGTCTAAAAAATAAGTTGTAGTCTCGACAATTACTCTTTCTAGCATGGTATAGGGACATAGAAAGTTTGAGACGAAGTCCCCATTACATACATACCTGTGTCATCTATGCTCCCCACAGAGTAGAAACAATAAAAAGTCTTGATCTCTCCTTCCCCAAACAGGAATTACTTTCTCCAGCAAAGTTCCTTCAAAGAGCTGAAATCTGTATTCCCCAGCCGAGTTTTATAACTTCAAACAGTTTATAAAACCTCCTCCCAGGTAAAGTTTATTTCTCTAACTATGGAATTTGTACCCCAACAGAGTTTATTTCTCTATAGTGGTAGAATCTCCCAACAAAGCATCTCCTTCCCCATGGAGTCATTCTCAAACAGAAGTTAAAGAACCCCGACAGAATACCCTCAAACAGAAAGAGGAAATCCCCGACAAATCATACCATTCATCATCCTTAGTAGAATTGAAAGTATTTAGTTTCCAAATACTCTTCAACATTAGTCTGGGATTTACTTTCCCAGACTAAGAAACACCACAATAGCATTCCATATTCATACATCATGGCATGCACATACACATTGCATACAACATAATCTCATTTATTTTGAGAACATCATCACAATGCATTTCATACATCATGACATTACATACGACTAACTCTTTACCATTTTCAGGAAAAGATCAAATCAACAAACACCGTTGACTACTTACGTGACCTTGTAGTCTTCTTAAAAGCTACGTCTAACGAAGGGCTATTTAAGCATTTTCCTCAGAAAGACGTTCTCAAGACCTTTTCTGGTTCAATTAGATCGATACTAAGATCTTTCTGATTTCTATTCCAGTTGAAGATATTCAAGACCTTCTCTGGTTCAGTTAGATCGGCGCTAAGATATCTCTGATTTTTATTCCAGTTGAATATATTCCAAGACTTTTTCTGGTTCAGTTAAATCGATACTAAGATTTTTCTGATTTCCATTCCAGTCAAAGTTAGTTCAAGACATTCCTCTAGTTCAACTAAATCTATACTAAGATTTTCTTGATTTCTATTCCAGTTGAAGACAACTTAAGACCTTTCTTTGGTTCAGTTAAATCGATAGTAATATTTTTCTGATTTCTATTCCAGTTAAAGAAAGTACAAAGCCTGGAATACGACCAGATAACAGTTCAACATACTGTGAAGCCTGGACCCGACCAGATAACAGTTAACATCATGGATGAAGCCCGAAATCCGATCGGATAATAGTTAATAAACAAATCAAGAAATTGTAAAGCCTGGATCCGACCAGATAACAATATAAGATGTTGTGAAGCCTGGAAACCGACCAGATAGTAGGTTACTCTATCAATCACTATGAAGCCTGAACTCGACCAGATATTAGTATACCTCAAGTTCAAGTTGAAGCCTGGATCCGACCAGATAACAACTTAGTTTCTTCAAGTCAATGAAGCCTAGAGTACGGCCAGATAACAGTTTAATCTCGTTCCCCCAAAAAGTCACTGTGAAGCCTGGAATACGACCAGATAGCAGCCAGTCTTATTATCCCCAGCGAGTCACTGTGAAGCCTGGATCCTGACCAGATAGTAGTTCACTTCCGTCTATTCAATCAAGAGATGATTCCCCAATAGAGTAATGGAAAAATGAAGCTCCTAAACTCTATTTCCCGTACGAAGACTAACATTCGTCAGTGGAGTCTTCCCCAACAACAGGTATAGGTATTCCCACAAAGGAATATCTCATGAAATCAACATTGCTCTGGATGGCATCTTTAAGCCCATCTCTGACGAATCTCCCTCATATCCTCTGGATGGCATCTTTAAGCCCATCCGCAACGATCTTTTGTCATCTTCTCCAAATGGAATTTGTAAGCCCATTCCCGATGTTATCTACACGGTCAAGTATCATTTCAGACGGGTGCAAATTTCTGGGCACTCTAGTGTTCAATCATCTTTCACCTTCAGATTACGAAAGGCAGACCAGCCAATCTACATCCACAGGTTTAAGAAGATTGAACAGGGGCAGTTGTTGTACCCCAAAATTTGCCCTCTCTTTTTACTCAACACATGCCCATTGAGGTCCTCAATTGCTCAAGGATGACCAAGAATTGCCCAGACAAGTTCACCACCTAAAGGCAATGAACCTCAACTAGCGTTTCAATTTTAAGCAATATGTATGATTCCCAAGGATCCAAAATGTTCTCCATTGTCCTAATATGTCCTCATGATCATCCATGCCAAATTTCATGCCTTGAACAACAAGTTTGCTCAGTCAACTATTCAAATGCCTGAAAATCAACTGTAATAGGTCAAAAGTCAACTGTGGCCCAAATACAGTCAAACTTCAGGCTTTTTGGTGAACATCAACATTTTGAAGTATTATCCATAATTTTATCAAGGGTTGATCATGATTACTCGAGAAATGCTCCTAACTCATCAAAAGTCAAAAATAGCAAATTAGGGTTTCTATAGGAAAAGTCAACCAAATTTTGACCCAACTCTCTCATACTTTATTAGAAATTTTTCCACCAAGGCTTATTTTGAAGATAATCCAATTCCCTACATCTTATCTTCAGTCATCAAGTTCAAGAAACACACCATTGGAAAGATATAAGCTCATACATTATAGGTCCTTTTAGAAAGTCAACAAAAACACCTTTTGGGTCAAAGCTCCTTACATGAACATGGAAGATCCAATTGAAATGAAACAAAAATGGTTGTTTATAGGACATCCTAAACTCTCTAAAAAGTCCAAGAACACCCTCTTAGGGTTAAAAATGAGAGAGATATGCATTTCTAAAGTTGACTAATTTTAGGAAATGTGCATGAAGCCAATATTGACCTAACTTGAATTTTTTCCAAATGGGCCCATGTTTTCATGATTGAAACTTATTTCTAACATGGCCCACAACCTTTGAGCTCATTCATTCATTATTTTATAATTTATACTATTTATTTTGATTTTTTCTCCATTAAAATGCAAAATTAAATAAAGTAAATAATGAAAATAATGAAAGATTTGATTGTGAATATTTTTCTTATCAAATGATGGACAAAACATGCTCGCATATCAAAATGAAAACGCGCAAGCCAAGATGGGAAAGGATGTCCAAAATAGGAAAGATTTTCAAGTGGATATTTGGAACAAATCTTGCACTCAATGCCATGGATCTTTTTTTTATTTGTAACCCTAATAGGATTCACTATATGTATACAACAAGTCCATACCTAATGGACACGAAAAAGCTGCCTCCACAAGTCCAAAAATTATTTCCAAAATTCCAAGGAAAAAGTGAACATTGAACCAAGTGATCTAGGCCTTCTCCATCCAAACCAAGCATCCTAGTTTCCTCCTAAAGGTCCCAGGAGTCATCCTCACTCGTTAGCCAAGTCAAATCATGCCCAAGATCCCTCCTTCAAGCATCACCGATTTGGTATAATTTCTTGAATTAAAATCCTCCTATTACACAATATAAATGAGTTATGCATGCATATATGTGTTCATATTGATCATTGTAAATGTTTTAACGTGCTTCATGTGAGTTTTAGTTCCAAAATCAAAGCTTGCCACTGTTAGGGTTTGAAAACACGTGAGCTTTGTATTCAGAGATGGAGACATCTTTAGACCAAACTAAGGCCATGGTTGAACTCGCAGCCTATGTTTTAGGGGGGTAGGCAAAATTTTAGGCTTCAAATCTCCCTATTTTGCCGGTTAGGTTTTTGGCTGGTCGGAGAAGATGACCGGAACCACCATCCAGGGTTGTTTGACCGGCCAAGGACCTTGCGTGGCGTGTTAAGATGTTGTGATTGGTTCATTTCAAATATCAGGGCCCCACAAATGCGCATGTGTTTGATGACTCAGCCATTGCCTTGTTTTTATGTTATATTGTTTTTTTGTTGTTATATACATGAATGATCAAGCAGCGCAGAAGGCAAAGGCATAAGGGTGAAAAGGAAGAGACCTGGGTTCGATTCCCAGGTCTTGTAGTTTATTTTTTCTAATGAGTTTCTTGCAGATTCAGTGGTTCCAAATCCTCCAAATCCAACGCTCCAGGTGACTGGAGACCATGGTGGACATCCCAGCAAGCCTCCCACTGGATCTCACGCAAGCTGTAGGCCAACTAGATTTGGGCCCTGGAATTCAGCAGCACACCCCTCCAAATTGGGTTTCTCACCCCCTCAGGCCCATTTCTTAATTTCTTTAATTTTTTTTATTTAGTTTATATTTTATTTGTTTATTCCTTTTTAAAAAATCATAAAATCATAAAATAAAAAAAAATCACAAAAATTAGGACTTAGAGTTTTTTCTTAATATAAATTAATTTTTGCAAATTAATTTAATTAACTTTAACTTTTTTCTTTAATTTAAAATTAGTTAGAGACTAGGCTAAATTTAAAATCTTTTTTCATAAAATACCAAAAAATATTTTTAATAGGAAATTAGACTTTTAGGGTTTAGAATTTGTTCCAGTCTTAATTTCTGCGCGTTATTTTTTCATACGATTATTTTTATTATATAACTGCGCCCGATTTGTAATAGTTAACTAGGGTTTTTGATTTCCGCATTTTACTTTTCGTTAATTATTTATGTATCTACACCAAAGCCCTGTAATAGCTGTAGGAACTTTATTTCTCGCTTTATATTTCTTATATGCTTGTACATAAATTGTTTTATAGGACATGTCTTCCACTCGCCGGAATACTATCCAAGTCAATCTCGTAAGAGTACCTCCTCAACTCAAAGAATTGGCGTCAAGGGTTCCTGAGAATTCTCCATTTACCAAAAGACATGGTCGATTTCTCGATATGGTTACCTTAAGCCTTGATGAAGACATAATGAAAGTGCTCTTTCAATTCTTTGATCCTTTACACCATTGCTTTAATTTTCTTGATTACCAACTTGTGCCCAATATGGAAGAATTCTCTCAACTCTTGAATTCCTATTCTTGATCAATTACCCTTCAACAATATTGAAAGAGACCCAAAACCTGAGGATATTGCTCGAGCTCTACATTTGCAACGGGCCGACGTTGTGGCCAATTGGGAAACAAGAAGTGGTGTCAAAGGGTTTCTAGCCAAGTTTTTGTTTGAGAAGGCTCAATATTTTTGGGATGCTCTAGATTTACAAGCCTTTGAATAAGTGTTGGCTCTTCTCATCTATGGGATGGTACTATTTGCTAATACGGACCAACTCAGAGATGTGAATAAGGTCAAAGTTTTTCTGTCTCTTAACCCGATGCCTACCTTACTTGGGGACATTTTGCACTCTCTTCACACTCGCACCATGAAGAGAAGGGGGACCCTTAGGTGTTGCACTCCTTTGCTTGCTAGGTGTTTTATTTTGCTCCTACCTCGATCTATTTTGAAGAATGAGCATGGCATGAGATGGTCTAATAGGTTGATGTCACTCACGCATTCGGATATTCATTGGTGTTCTCGATCTTTCGAGGACGTTATCATCATTGACTGTTGTGGGGAATTCCCCAATGTCCCTATCCTTGGCATTAGGGGAGGAATCACCTATAACCCTTGTTTGGCTTTGCGACAGTTTGAGTATGCTAGGAGGGATGGTACTCATGATGCACTTGTCCAAGGAATTGCATTTGACTACGAGAACAATGTCCAAGGTTATCGTCAGAGGTTCATACGATATTGGGGCATGGTAAACAAAGTTGATAGCAAGACATTGGGGCATAAGAACTTCATTCCTTTGGATCCTTATCTCAAGTGGGTGCGAGCTCGAGCTCAAAGCCCATGATGCCTTATGAGTCCATTCTACCTATCATCATGGAGCCTATTGCTGAGGGAGATGTTCCTTACACTATTCTCATATGTTAATGTTGTTTTGATCTCCAACCCTCCATCTACTCAAAGATAACCATAATAAGCCAATCATCAACGACATGAGATCCCAAGAAGACAGTTCACGAGGATTAACATGTTATTATCCCAAGCCTTGCAACACTTGTTGAAGGCCAACTTGGTAACATTGCGTGATCCACCATCAAATCCCAATGTTTCATCACCGAAGTACAATCCTAATACCAAATGCGTATATTATTCCTATAGCTCTGGGCATGATACTGATCAATGTTGGGCTCTAAAAAACAAAGTTCAAGATCTTATCAACAATAAAAATATTAAGCTTGATCCGCCCACAGCTCCGAATCTTATAACTGCACCAATGCTAAATCATGGCAAAGGTGTCAATACAATTGAAGACACTGTTTTTGTTTCCTCTATTGAAGATTTGACTACTCCCCTGACCGTTGTAAAAAAGAACCTGTTGAGAGCTGGAGTCTTTCCTGGCTATTTGAAAGACTGTAATTGTTGCACCGAACAAGTTAATGGATACAAATGGATGAAATAAGGTGTTCAACGCTTGATCAATAGTCATGAAATCCTGTTCGAAAGAACTCCGACCATCAAAAGTTTGACAAATAAAACTGAAGACGTTTCCATCATAACAATTTCCAACAAGCCTCTTAGGATCTCTTTAAAGGGTCCTATTTTGATTTCTAACGAATCAACGTTTGATCCCTTAATAATTACTGGTCCTGGGATGATTCCTTACTCCTCCAACAAAGCAGTCCCTTGGAATTACAGTTTCAAAGTTTACTATCATGGAATTAAGCAAGATTCCTGGATCAATGAAGACAAGGTTTATGATGTTACAAATATTACCAGTTCTAGTAAGGTAACAAGGACAGGGAGAATCTTCTCTCCTAACATTTCACCTCTAACTACTACAACGACATTTGTCCTCATCACCATTGATAAGCCTAGTACTGATACTAGGGGTAACGAAAAATTAGTTGAGCCTGCTGGGATAGAGGTGCTTGCGAAAGACATTGCTGTTGAGGAATCTTCCACTCAAGAGATGGAAGAAATCTTGAAGATCATAAAAAAGAGTGATTTCAAGATAGTAGAACAACTGGGACAAACCCCTTCCAAAATCTATATGTTATCTCTGCTGCTTTATTCTGATGCTCCTACCCAAGCTTTAATAATTTTTTTTGAAGAAAGAGCATGTTCCCCAAGAAACCACAATTGATCAATTTGAAAACTGTATGGCGAGTCTGACTACTGACAATGGATTGTGGTTCTCTGATGCTGACTTGACACCAGTTGGAATGAATCATAACAAGGTCGTGCATGTCTCGATTGAATGCAACGGAACTACCCTTGCCCATTTGATGGATCCAAGAGGGTGGTGCTTGGAGAGATTGATCTCCCCATTAAAGGTGGTTCAGAAGTTTTCAATTCTATCTTCGATGTGATGGATATACGTCCCACCTACTCTTGTTTACTTGGGCGCCCTTGGATACATGGGGCAGGGGCAGTGACATCCACCCTTCACCAAAAGTTGAAGTACCCAATCAAGGGAAAGATCATCATAGTCTGTGGTGAAGAGGAATTTATGGTAAGCCATCTCAATTCGTTCAGATATGTGGAGATGGATGGTGAGTTTATAGAGACTCCATGCCAAGCCTTTGAAGTGGTTCCTCCTATGGTTGCCACCACCAAAATCTCTTATGATATTCCAAAAACTGATCAAGTTGTGCCAAGAATGGTGTCATTTAAAGATGCTTGCACTGTAGTTGAAGATAGAAGCAGTATGTTGTACCCTAAAATTTTCCCTCCCTTTTTACTTAACACATGCCCATTGAGGTCCTCAATTGCTCAAGAATGACCAAGAATTTACCAGACACGTTCTCTTTATAAAGGAAATGAACCTCAATTAGGGTTTCAATTTTAAGCAAGATGTGTGAGTCCCAAGGATCCCAAATGTTCTACATTGTCCTAATATGTCCTCAAGATCATCCATGCCAAATTTCATGCCTTGAACAACAAGTTTGCTCAGTCAACTGCTCAAATGCCTGAAAATCAACTGTACTAGGTCCAAAGTCAATTGTGGCCCAAATACAGTCAAACTTAAAGAATTTTGGTCAACATCAACATTTTGAAGTATTATCCATCATTTGATCAAGGGTTGATCATGATTCCTCAAGAAATGCTCCTAACTCATCAAAAGTCAAAAATGGCAAATTAGGGTTTCTATAGGAAAAGTCAACCAATCTTTGACCAAGAATAACTCTCCCATACTTTATCAGAAATTTTTCCACCAATGCTCATTTTGAAGATAATCTAATTCCCTACAACTTCTCTTCAGCCCGCAAGTTCAAGAAATGCACCATTGGAAAGATACAAGCTCATACATTATAGGTCCTTTTTAGAAAGTCAACAAAAACACCTTTTGGGTCAAAGCTCCTTACATGAACATGGAAGATCCAATTGAAATGAAAAAAAAAGGTTGTTTAGAGGACATCCTAAGCTCTCTAAAAAGTCAAAGAACACCATCTTAGGGTTAAAAATGAGAGAGAGATACATTGCTAAAGTTGACAAATTTTTGGAAATGTGCATGAAGCCAATATTGACCTAACTTGAATTTTTTCCAAATGGGCCCATGTTTTCATGCTTGAAACTTATTTCTAACATGGCCCACGACCTTTGAGCTCGGTCATGCATTATTTATTATTTATACTATTTATTTTGATATTTTATTCATTAAAATGCAAAATTAAATATAGTAAATAATAAAAATAATGAAAGATTTGATTGTGAATCTTTTTCTTATCAAATGATGGACAAAACATGCTGGCATATCAAAATAAAAACATGCAAGCCAAGATGGAAAAGGATGTCTAAAATAGGAAATATTTTCAAGTGGATATTTGGAACAAATCTTGCACTCAATGCCATAGATCTTTTTCTTTATTTATAACCATAATATGATTCACTATATGTATACAACAAGTCCAGACCTAATGGACACGAAAAAGAAGCCCCCACAAGTCCAAAAATTATTTCCAAAATTCCAAATAAAAAGTGAACATTAAACCAAGCGATCTAGGCCTTCTCCATCCAAACCAAGCATCCTAGTTTCCTCTTGAATATCCCAGAAGTCATCCTCACTCGTTAGCCAAGTCAAATCGTTCCCAAGATCCCTCCTTCAAGCATCACCGATTTGGTATAATTTCTTGAATTCAAATCCTCCTATTACACAATATAAATGAGTTATGTGTGCATATATATGTTCATATTGATCATTGTAAATGTTTTAACGTGCTTCATGTGAGTTTCGGTGCCAAAATCAAAGCTTGCTATTGTTAGGGTTTGAAAACACGTGATCTTCATTTTCAGAGATGGAGACATCTTTAGACAAAACTAAGGCCATGGTTGAACTTGCAGCCTAGGTTTTAGGGGGGGTAGGCAAAATTTCAGGCTTCAAATCTCCCTATTTTGCAGGTTAGGTTTTTGGCTAGTCGGAGAAGATGACCGTAACCACCATCCAGGGTGGTTTGACCGGCCAAGGACTTTGGGTGGTGTGTTAAGATGCTGTGATTGGTTCATTTAAAATATCAGGGCCCCACAACTGCGTGCGTGTTTGATGACTCAACCATTGCCTTGTTTTTATGTTATATTGTTTTTTTGTTGTTATATACATGAATGATCCAGCATCACAAATGTAAAAGGTATAAGGGTTAAAAGGAAGAGACCTGGGTTTGATTTCCAGGTATTGTAGTTTATTTTTTCTAATGAGATTCTTGCATATTCAGTGGTTCCATACCAAGCGCGCATACCATATGCTCTATCATCATCACCATCATATCAATCATCCTCCAAATCCAACGCTCCAGGTGACTGGAGACCATGGTGGACATCCCAGCAAGCCTCCCACTGGATCTCACGTAAGCTGTGGGCCAACAAGATTTGGGCCCTGGAATTCAGCAGCACACGCCTCCAATTGGGTTTCTCACCCCCTCAGGACCATTTATTAATTTCTTTAATTCTTTTGTTTAGTTTATATTTTCTTTGTTTATTCCTTTTTTAAAAAATCATAAAATCAAAAAATCAGAAAAAAATCAAAAAAATTAGGACTTAGAGTTTTTTCTTAAAAAAATTAATTTTTGTAAATTAATTTAATTAACTTTAACTTTTTTCTTTAATTTAAAATTAGTTAGTGTCTAGGCTAAATTTCAAATCTTTTCTCATAAAATACCAAAAAATATTTTTAATAGGCAATTAGACTTTTACAGTTTAGAATTTATTCCAGTCTTAATTTCTGCGCGTTATTTTTTCATACGATTATTTTTATTATGTAACTGCGCCTGATTTGTAATAGTTAACTAGGGTTTTTCATTTCCGCATTTTACTTTTCGTTCATTATTTAGGTATCTACACCAAAGCCTTGTAATAGTTGTAGGAACTTTATTTCTCACTTTATATTTCTTATATGCTTGTACATAAATTGTTAGTAATTTAGGCGTGCATGTCAAGAATTAATCAATCAATCATTAGATCACTAACCACAAGATAAAATATCTGAATTGAACACACTTCTCACACTTTCACCCCTAGGGTATAACCCCACTGGTTTCCTTCAGAAATGGTCATGTCCCTCGAATGTAGGGATATCTTAGCAAAGACCCTCGGTTTAAAAGTCATCATAAAGATCATGGTCCCTTAATGTCCCTCGAGTTGTCTACGAGAAATGATCTTGTCCCTCGATGTTGCCTATATGATGACAGTCCCTTCGAAATGCTAAGGCATCCTTACATGTTGCCTTCAATGACCATAAGCGTCCCTTTCGATAGTCCCTCAATATTCGACGATAGGGCTACCTACTCACTAATAGTAGGATAGCACTATCTAAAGGGTAGGAGGAAAAGAACATCCTTTTTCGAGTAGGTAGACAGTTCTTAAGTACCTGCTCAAAAAACCAATTCCTTTTTACAGTTTCACACTTTCAAAAACTACTTTCAAAAATGCTTTATCACACTCTTGATGACTAATACAAGAGTTACCAGAAAGCAAACAAAAATCTTTCAAAATACACAAACACAAAAACAATTTTAAAAAATGAGCAAGTATCTAAAAGCCTGTGGAACACCACGGATGGAAAGGGTGATAACACCTTACCTTTCCATAATATACCCCCTTACTCAGAAACTCTTGAAAAACGTCTTTTTCTGTTCTTTTCACCCTTTCCTTTGTTGGATAAAAGAAAAGTCGGTGGCGACTCTTTCTTACCGCAACATTTGCGAACAAAAAACGCAAACTAGTATTAACAGTCAGTTCTGCCACCGTATCACACAGTAAAATTTGGGGACAACTTCCTAACATAACATTCAACACAAACAATTTTGGGCTGGGTTTCACTACCAAAGCTCAAAAAGAGGTTAGACGTGCTCGCATAGGAAAACCACCTCTTCGCATTTGCAATCATGAAGTGAATGCCATTGAAGACTCCGAGGATGACTACGACTTTGATAAATGGATTTACCTGACTACTGGTGAAGGACTCGACAATTTGCATGCAAAGGATTTAATTGCCATCTCCTTCAATGAGGAGTAATTACCTTTTACTATTTTTTCAATTCAAGAACTTTTATCTGTAAGTTTAATTACAAACAATGACTTTAAGCCATGTGCTTGCCCAGGGCACCATGGTCTATTTGTTAAGAGTTTGTTCATTTTCATATGCCATATGATCATTCAATAAAAATCATTGGACCTTTTGCATTCAAATTTGGAGATCATTGTCTTTATTTTCTTATTTTAATTTTCAAAATAGCCACGTGTCTTACATGCACACACACACACACACACACACACACACACACACTTGCAGATCCTTATCCACTCCGGATCTCATTGCCAGTAACTCTGATATTACCAGCTGTGATTTTGAACATCCAATCAACCAAGCCGAAGACGTAGGCAAAGAAGATTGTGAAACACCAAGGGAACTAGCCAGACTTCTGATGCAAGAGGAGAAAGCCATTCAACCTCATGAAGAGCCAACTGAAGTGATTAATCCAGGTACTGAGGAAGACAATAAAGAGGTCAAGATCGGAACCAACTTGGAAGGCGGTGTCAAAAGCAGATTAGTCCAGATGTTGCATGACTATGTTGAAGTGTTTGATTTGTAGTATGAAGATATGCCAGGTTTGGATACCGACATTGTGGTTCATCGTCTACCAACAAAGGAAGATTTCCCTCCAGTTAAGCAAAAAGTGTGTCGTATGCGGCCAGATATGTCTGAAAAGATAAAAGTTGAGGTAATGAAGCAATTCAATGCAGGTTTCCTAGCAGTGACATCGTACCCTTGGTGGGTGGAGAATGTGGTCCCCGTGCCGAAGAAGGATGGAAAAGTTTGTATGTGTGTAGACTATAGGGATTTGAATAGGGCAAGCCCCAAAAATGATTTCCCATTACCGCATATTAATGTTTTGGTTGACAACACAGATCAACATAAAGTTTTCTACTTTATGGATGGTTTCTCCAACTATAATCAAATCAAGATGGCTCCCGAGGATATGGAGAAGACAACCTTTGTCAAATAATGTGCCACCTTCTGCTACAAGGTCATGCCATTAGGTTTGAAGAATGCAGGGGCAACATATCAACGAGCTATGGTAGCCTTATTTCATGATATGATCCATCATGAAATAGAGGTCTATGTGGATGATATTATTGCAAGATCACAGACTGAAGAAGAACAACTTGATCATTTACACAAGATGTTTGAAAGATCGAAGAAGTATAAGCTAAGGTTGAATCCCATCAAACGTACATTTGGGGTAAGGTCTGGAAAACTCCTAGGATTTGTCGTTAATGGTAAAGGTATTGAGGCCGACTCAGCGAAGGTCAAAGCAGTCCAAGGGATACCAGCTCCCCGTACTGAGAAGGAGGTCATAGGTTTCTTAGGTCGACTCAACTACATTACTCACTTTATATCTCACCTAACTGCTACTTGTGAGCCAATCTTCAAACTCTTGAAGAAGGATTAAGTAATAATATGGAACTATGACTGTCAAGCTGCTTTCGATAAGATCAAATAATATTTTCAAGAACCTCCTATCCTTATGTATCTAGTTGAAGGAAGACCTCTGATTTTGTACTTGACTGTATTAGAGAATTCAATAGGGTATGTATTTGGCCAACATGACAAGTCTGGCCAAAAAGAGCATGCAATATACTACATGCGCAAAAATTTTACCGAATGTGAAACAAGATATTCACTGCTCGAGAAAACTTGTTGCGCTCTGGCATGGGCTGCTCGCCGGCTAAGACATTATATGTTGACTCACACCATTCTATTGATTTCTAAGATGGACCCTATCAAATATATCTTCGATAAGCCAGTTCTCTCCGAACGAATAGCTAGATGGCAAATGATTCTGACCTAATATGATATCCAGTACGCTATACAAAAGGCAATCAAAGGAAGTGTATTAGTAGATCATTTGGCCCATCAAACTGTTGACGACTACCAATCCATGAACTTTGAATTTTCTGATGAGAATATCATGCTAGTAACTGACTGCGAAAAGCCTGGGCTGTATGGTGGACTTGAACAATGATCCCGATGGACTATGGTCTTAGATGGGGCTTCCAACACTTAGGGTAATGGAATTGGTGCTGTGATTATTTCTCCCGAAGGTTTCCATACACCTTTCACTGCTAGATTATGCTTCGACTGTACAAACAACATGGATCAATATGAGGCATGCATATTGGGTCTAAAAGCTTCTATAGACCTAGAAATCATGTCCTTGAGCGTATACGGAGGTTTTGCCCTAGTAATCAGTCAAGTTAAGGGAGAGTGGGATACTAAACATCCTAATCTGATCCTTTATAAAGAGCTTGTGTTAACCCTAATTCCATACTTTGAGGAGGTCACCTTTGAACACTTCCCTAGAGAAGAAAATTCGTTGGCCGATGCCTTGGAAACAATGTCATCCATGTTCAAGATTGTAACACAGTGAGATAATTGACTTGGTTGTTTTGCGTTTGATCACAAATGTTGCGGTTAGCAAGAGACGCCATCGACTTTTCTTTTTGCCAAAAGGAAAGGCTGAAAAGAACAGGAAATACCTTTGAGATGTTTTCTTGAGTTCGGGGGGTATATTATGAAAAGGGAAGGTATTAACACCCTTTTCATCCATGGTTTTCCATGGGCTCTTAGTTACTTGCTAGATCACTTGCTTTTGTTTGAAAATGTGCTTTGTGTGGTTTTTTGAAAGTATTTTGAAAAGGCATCGTCGTTTAGGAAAACTTTGTAATGATTCTCGTTCGTAAGAATGTATACAAAGTGTTGATCTTTTGAAAATGTTTTCAAGTTTGGAAGATGTTTTGAAAGTGTTGGTGTTTGTTTTTGAAAATAGCAAGGATGTTTTTGGTTTTGAAATTGAGCAAGCAATTAGGAACAATCTACCTACTCAAAAGTCTTTCAAGTTTATTTCCTCTTTCCTTTGACATTGTTATCTTACCATTGATTTGGTAAGTAACCCTATCTTTGGAAGTAAAAGGGACGGGAAAGGGTCATCGTATAACCATGATTAGAAATGTTGTAAGATATCTTAGCATTTTCTTTAGGGACTAAGATCATTTTGAAAGGCAACATGGATAACGTCATCGAGGGACTATGATCTCGTATTTTGTTTGTTTTTGCTAAGATACCTCACATGCATAATATGGCCATTTTTGTAAGGCAACAAAGTGGGTTTACCCTAGGGGTGTAAGTGTTCAAGTGTATTGGTTTACATGCTTGATTTGTCTTGATTAGGGTTTTCTACTTGTTGGTTTTAATCTTTCCATACAAAACCCCAATTACTAGCATTTGTATATAAATCAATAAATTGCGGAAATTAAAATTACTACGCTATTACATCATTTAGGGGAGAGGGTGTACAAATTTACAAATGGGGAATTGCAAGAAATTAAATATATATAATTATTACAACCATATTGAATTTGAATAAATGTATAAAATTGAATAAGTAAAAATGCAAGAATGTAAATGTAAAAAGAAATGTGACTTTGTTTGGTTTTCATGAAAAAAGATTTTTTGACCTAGTTAACTAATATAAAATAATTAACTAAAAAAGAAATTAAGATTAAGTTAAATAAAAGAAATTAATTTATTAAAGAAAAACAAGTTTTTAGGGTTTTTGTGAATTTAATTAAACTAGTAAATAAAATAAAAGTCCTAAGTTCTAAATTGATTTTAATTTACAAAAAAATAATATAATAATAATTAAGATTAATTATCTAAGTATATAAAAAAAGGAAATTAATTTATTAAAAAAATGTTTTTTTTTATAGTTTTTATGAAGAAAATAAACTAAATAAATATAAATAATAAAATATAAATATTTTTGGATTTTTTATTAATGAAAAAAGTAATAATAATAATAATATTAATAATAATAATAATAATAATAAAAGATGAAATAAAAATAATAAAGTCAAGGAGGTTAAAATTGAATTAGGGAGGTAATGTTAAGAAAAAGTCAGGCCCTAGGTTTTGCTGGCCCAAGCGCTACCTGAAAGGAAAAATGACAAAAAAATGTGGAAAAATGCAAAAGGCAGCGCGCTGGGTGTTGAACCCACGCCCTCTTGGTTACCAGCGTGCTTCCTTACCTCTGGGGTGGCCATACATCTGTTAACTTAACTGAAATGATAAATATATAATACAAAATGAGCCATGAATACACTTCATCTTCAACCTCCAGCCAGACCACCTGTATCTTCACCATTATTTAATAAAAATGAAATATGCAAACATGAAAGTTGATCCATTTCTCCATACGAATCCAACCATATAAATATCATAAGCTATAAATCAAAGATGAATGAGAATTTTTAAAAGTACCAAATTATGACCTAATTATTTTAGGAGGTTCAATCCTAAAATTCTCCTAGCTCAATCAATATAAATAAAATCTATGGACATGTACATCTTCAGGGCAATGATGTCTACATTTTATCTTCACAAATGCAAGCCTAACAATGCCTAAGTAATGAGATATAAGTTCAAGAAAAATACCTCAAAACTGGAAATTATGAAATGCAAATGAGCTTGATTCAAGGTGCTGCAATGACCAGGTTAGCTTCCTCAAGTTCCCAGGAAGCCAATGCAATGGTTAGCTTGAGTTGGGAGTGGCTGAAATGGCTTGGATAAGTCAATGTGCAGTGCTTTGTTTTTGGCTATGGAGGAAGATGGAAATGGAGTTACAATTGTGTAACAGGGACATGGATGAGTTGTATTTGATGTTTAGAAGCTTTAGGAACCAAAAGGCTTGAAAACGCACGAGGAAGATGTGAGTTTCATGTTTTTGGTCAGAATATGCAACAATGGTGATTTTTGATTTAGTTTTGAGTTCTTGTCTGTTTTAGGGCTTGTGTATGCGTGTGTTTTCTTGCAAATGACTTGTGTATCTATAAACAAAAGGTTGGAGATGTTTTTCACAAGGGGTTTCTGAGTTATAGGGTTATGGCTAAGTTGCTTGATTTCGAAGAAAAGTGAGAAATGTAGTTTCAAGGTAGAAAGTACAAGCATGTAGAGTAGTTAGGCAATTTAAACATATTTTCTTCTGATCACTTATCTTGAGTGTGAATAGAGACAACAAGTTAGGAGCTCAAGGAGAGTTGACATTTGCAAAAGCAATGCTTTATCAAAATAACAATGGTAACTTTGTTCGATAAACGGAAAACAAACTTGGACAAAGCTTCAAACACTTGGATAAGGGATTAATCAATTGTGTAAACCATTAATTATAGAGTGAAACACAATTTTGAGGTCTTCAAAGTGAAGATTATGCAACATGGCTATGGATTTGGTTCATGTTGCATCACAAATTTTTCCTTGCAAAACAACTTGAAACCCTAACTTCTGGCCTTCGATTCTCCTTGCTCAAGAATGATATCAAGAAGTTCTTGGACATTTTGGAAAGCTTGTAATGTTCTATACAACCCCTCTTTGAATCACTTTTGCAAAATCCAAATGGAACTATGTGAAACTTGGTTCAGAAGTTAGGTCAAAATCCTGACCTAAAATGTTCAAAATTTCACTAAGTGTTTTAGTTTCATGACCATGACTTCATGGATTAGTAACTTGAGATCCAAGAAATTCTAGGAGAAGTTGTGTAAAGCAATGTTTTATATCTCACGGAGATCTACAACTTTCATGTTGAAAGTTTCTTTTGAATCATCTTGCATCATGGTGAAAAAATGGCTCAAAGTTGTGAAAAAGATATGAAGTTTTCAACACTTAGAAAAATTTCTAAGTTTGGAAACTTTGACTTTTCAAAATTAAATCTTGACTTTTTGATTTCTTGATGAACAAGTTTTATATTTTGACATGTTTTGATGAATTTTGATCTTTGACACTTGATTTTGACCAAAAACCCAATGTTTGACTTTTTAGTGTACAATTGACTTTTGATCAGTTGACTGAAAATCAACTATCAATCAAATGACCTTGAGCAATGTTTTGAGTCATGCCATTAGATAAAAATGATGCAATTGAACTCTTGAGATCATGCCTCAAACAAATTAACCATTTGATATGTCAAAAATCAGAAATTGCCCTTTCTAAGTCAAAACCCTAATTTTAACCATTTTGCCCTTTTGATGATTTGATAAAATTTCTTGAGGAATTGTGGTCCAAACTTGATAAAATGATACATATGAGTTTATAATGTTGATATGGATAAAAAATTATAAAGTTTGACTGTAAATTGGCCACAATTGACTTTTCCCCCAATACAGCTGATTTTAGGTCAACTGCTCAATTGACTGAGCAAAAATGTGATCCAAGACTTGAAACTTGACATGAGAAATCTTGGGGGGGTCCATAATGATCCATTAAAGTCATATGAGGCATTAAAAGTTCAATTATCCTTATGCAATCTCAAACCCTAATTTCAATCATCAGTGCTTAAGGAGGTGTCTTGAGCTGATCAACCCTTGTGCAGTCTTGAACCAAAGGAGATCTTGTGAGAAAATATTTGATAAATGAGAGGGAAATTTTTTGGTACAACAGCTGCCCCTGAAGAGTTATATTTGCGGATCGGCCATTCGTGACTTAAAGGTGGAAGATGATTGGACACTAGAGTGCCCAGAAATTTGCACTCGAAGATGAATTCTGAATGGGCTTATAGATGCCATTTGGGGGAATGTTGGAGATTTTCCGGAGATGGGCTTTTAGATGCCATCCAAGGGTGACTGTTGACAGAGAATGGACTAAGCCTGAACTTGATTTCAACTGGAAAAGAATCAGAATAAATCTTTGGGAGCGATTTATCTGAACCAGGAGAAGTTTTGTATGTTGTTTGACTGGGAAGAATCAAAATAAATCTTGGTGTGATTTATCTGAACCAGAAGTTTTCCTTTGTGTTGTACCCCAAAATTTCCCCTCTCATTTTATCAAGATTTCCCCTCACAAAGCTCCTTGAACTCCAGACAGGATTAGGGTTTTGCACTGCCCAAGACATCTCCTTGCACTGATGACCTAAATTAGGGTTTGAGTTTGCACAAGTATTTTTGGACCTACAATTCTCAAAGTGACTTTCATACTTCACGTTGGACTCATAAGTTTGTCCATACCAAGTTTCAAGCCTTGAATCAAATTTTTGCCCAGTCAATTGGGCAGTTGACCTAGAAATCATCCGTATTGGGGAAAAAGTCAATTGTGGCCAATTTACAGTCAAACCTCATAATTTTTGATCCACATCAACATTATAAACTCATATGAACCATTTGATCAAGTTTGGACCACAACTCCACAAGAAATTTGATCAGATCACCAAAAGGGCAAAATGATCATTTTTAGGGTTTTGACTGTACAAAGGCAATTTCTGACTTTTGAACTATCCAATGGCAAATTGGGCTCAACCATGGACTCAAGGACTCAATGGAATCATCTTGACCTATTCAACAAGTTCAAAAGACCTCAATTTCATTGGATTGACAGATGAATTTTTCAGTCAACTGATTAAAATTTGACTATACACTGAAAAGTCAAACTTTGACTTTTTGGTCAAAATCAAGTGCCAAGGGTCATTTTTCATCAAGATGTGTCAAAACATGAAGATTGTTCATCAAGAAACCCATTTTTGAAAATTAGGGTTTAAAGTTGAAAAATTTCATAACTTAGAATTTTTCTAAGTTATGAAATTTTCTTAATTTTTCTTAACTTTGCCCAACATTTTCACCATGATGCAATTGGATTCAAACAAAACTTCCAACATGAAAGTTGTAGTCCTCCACAAATTCTACAACTTTTATTCACAAAGTTTTCTCAAAAGAAGCTTGGATCGCAAGTTATGATTTATGGAACAAGGGTCCCTAAAACTTTTAACTTAGTGAAATTTTGCCCTAGTTTAGGCAGGATTTTGACCTATCTTCATGGCCATTTTTCACATAGTTCCACTTGGAATCTCAAGTTTCATTTCCAAGATGGATTGTATAGCATGTTTCAAGCTTTCCAAAATGTTAAAGAACTCTCCAAACTCATTTATGGTTAGGGAGAATCGAAGGCTTGAAGTTGGCAAAAACTCACTTTTCATCCATGGCATGTTCATGTTCATACAAGTTGCAATTTCAAGTCAGCATGCTTTGCACTAGATTACAGGCCTCTAAACCACTTCACACTCAATAATTTAATGCAAATCCATTGGTCTAAGGCATTGTTTTTGTCATTAGGGCATTGTACACAAAATTAATCCCTAAGTAGAAAAAGGTACATTTCCATTTTTGCCATACACTTGCTTTATGTCAAACCACAATCTTTGAGCATTGGTCCAGATATTTTGTAGCTAATCAAATCCACAAATTGGAGGGGCCAAGGGCAAAGTGTACAAGGTGTTGGATAGCCTGTACAGGCCTGTTACATATCACTTCCCACTTTTGCTTCATATACAAGAAATATGCAAAACACATGAGAACTAGAGAATCAGCCAAAACCAACTTGTGCAAACATTTTGAACATCTTTCTCACACCCCTTTGAGCTAGAAACACGACCTTTGAAGCCCTCAAACCTCCCATAGCCAGAAATCAACTTCCATTGGCAAAACAGGGCAAAACTTGCAACTTGACTTCCATAGCTCAATTTGCTCGTGCGTTTTGCCCCAAGTTGGTTCAAACACCTTCCATTAAACTCATCCAAGCTATCCCAAACCTCAAACACCAACTATAACTCCATTTACAGGGTTTGCCATTTTCATTTTGAGCTTGTGTAGATTGAGTTCTATAGGCTAATTCAAACATATTCAAGGCAAGCAGGGTATTGGAGAAGCTCAAGTGAAGTTCAAGCAAGCTCCCAGACATCTCAAGCCTTGTTGAAAAGCTCCACATTGCCCTACACGAAGTCAGTTGAAACAGGTTTTCGTCAACTTCCTATGTCTCTATTTAGGAACATTTAGCCTTAGGTTTGTGAATAAGAAATGTAATATTCATTACCATGAAGCTGTACATATGCTCAGTTTTCATTTATATTAAGCATGCTAAGAGAATTTCATCCTGAACATGCTGAAAAAATTAGGTTAGATTTTAGGGCCAGAGAAATTCTTTCTGGTCTTTGAGAGTTAGGATTAGTTTTTTATATGGTTAGATTCGTCTTGAAATGCTCTACAACTTTGATGTTATGTGTTTTTGCAATAGAGCTCGTATACAGGATGTCCAGGTTTGGTAACAGGCGCGCGAGTTTTTGTGAAGGACAGAGGTTGAAGATGAAGTAGTGGGCTGGGCTTGGCCTGGCTCACTATTAACACCCCCTTTTACTTTTTGCACCCCCTGGCCCAATTTCTTGATATTTTATATTTTTGCATTTTTATTTTCATTTTATTATTCCCAAATATAAAAAATACTCAAAAAATATTTTTATAATTTTTTCACATTTATTTTGCATTTTATTTTTATTTTTCTAACATAAAAAGCAATTTATTTACTTTTATCTTATTTATTCAAAACTTGAAAAAATATATAAATTATACTTTTATTTTTGTTCTTTATTTTTATTCACACTAAAAATATTTTTTCTAAATATATTTTATTTTTGTATATATTTTATTTTTATTATACATATTTAATATAATTAATACATATATAAATATATACTTTTATTTTATTAAGATATTTTAGAATAAAAAAATATAAGAATATTACACTTTTATTTTTATTATTATTTATACTAAAAAATACTTTTCTTCTAAATATATTTTATTTTTGTATTTATTATTATATTTTATTGTATATAAATAATATAATGTATTTATTTTCTTAAAGAAAATTAGGGTTTTACCCTTAACCAAATAAAATTAATCTTTTTATTTATTTCTCTATTTTCACATTAAATATTTTTACATACATAAATAAACAAAAACCACTTTTTGCATATTCATACTATTTGATATATTTATTTATTTTGTTTATTTAAATGTTGTCCATTTATTATTTATGCATTTGATTCAATTTGGATGTAATAGTAAACTAGGGTTTTTATTTCTTGTCAAATACACCCCCATTCAAAGATTGTACCCCCATCCCTATAATCATATTGTAATAGCTTAGACTTTTAATTCTCGCACTTTATGCTTTTAATTATACCATGATTAGAGATTAGGGTTTGTATGCAAAAATCCAAAATCAACAAGTAACTTGACCTAATCAAAGACAAAATGCATGAAAATCAAACACAATACACACTTGCACCCCTAGGGTTACAATCCACTTGTTGCCTTAAAAATGGGCCATGTTATGCATGTTGAGTATTTTGGCAAAATAAAAAACAAAACAAAAGATCATAGTCCCTCGATGACGCTATCTTGGTTGCCTAAACAAAATGATCAAGTCCCTCAACAAAATTTGCCAAAAATACTGAACACAATTGCTATCATGGTCTATACGATAACCCGCGCCTGTCCCGTTTAACATCCTAACACAAGGTTGTTCACCAAATGCAATGGTGAACTAACACTGTCAAAAGGGTTAAAAACATATAGGAAAGATCTTTGAGTAAAATAGGGTAGATAACTCTTAGTTACTTGATCAATGCTTGCAAAAACATCCTTGCTATTTTCAAACACACTTCACAACACAATTTCAAAACATTCCCCAAATCAAACTTTCAAACATTGAAATCTTTTCAAAAGACAAAAACATCTTTGTATACATTCAAACAAGAATCATTACAAAGGTCTCCACAACGATGGCCTCTTTTAAAAACATCTTTCAAAACCATACACAAAGCACCATTTCAAACAATTGAAAAGCAAAAGCAAGTGATCTAAACAAGTAACTAAGAGCCCATGGATAACCATGGATGAAAAGGGTGCTTGCACCTTCCCTTTTCATAATCTACTCCCCGAACCCAAGAAAACATCTCAAAGGTCTTTCCTGTGCTTTTTGACCTTTCCTTAGGATAAAATAAAAAGTTGGTGGCGACTCTTGCTAAACTGAAACATTTGCGAACACAAAACGCAAAACCTCAAGTCAGTTCTCCCACCATATCACACTTTGGAAAGTATCAGGATAAACCGTTGAGGGGTTTAAACTGAACCAAAAGATATCTTGAATATTCTTTAACTAGAAAGAATCATAGTAAGTCTTTGTGCAATTTATCTGAACTAGAGAAAGTGTATGCGGGAAAGAATTAGAATAAACTGTTGAGAGATTTTAAAATGAACCGGAAGTGTTCCTTTGGAAAGTATCAGGATAAATTGTTGAGGGGTTTAAACTGAACCAAAAGAGATCTTGAATATTCTTTAATTGGAAAGAATCAGAGTAAATCTTTGTGCGATTTATCTGAACCAGAGAAAGCGTCTGCGGGAAAGAATCAGAATCAATCATTGAGAGATTTATATGAACTCGAGAAAGCATATGCGGGAAAGAATCAGAATCAATCGTTGAGAGATTTATCTGAACCCGAAGTGTTCCTTTGGAAAGTATCAAGATAAACCGTTAAGGGGTTTAAACTGAACCAAAAGAGATCTTGAATATTCTTTAACTGGAAAGAATCAGAGTAAATCTTTGATTGATTTATCTGAACTAGAGAAAGTGTATGCGGGAAAGAATTAGAATAAATCGTTGAGAGATTTATACTGAACTGGCAGGGATCTGGACAAGAATCAGAACAAATCATGGAGAGATTTATCTGAACCAGGGAAAACGTCTGCTGGAAAGAATCAGAATAAACCATTGAGAGGTTTAAACTGAACCGACAGGGGTATGAAAGAAATATCTGTTATGTAGATGGTTGGCCAATCCTTTCTTTAGAATTGATCTGTAATTGACTTGTTGAAATTTGACGATAATTTTCTGTTGATTGATCTTTCCTGAGAATGATGAAAGGTTAGTTGTATGCAATGTCATGATGTATGAAATTCATGGTTTAATGATGTTCTCAAAATAAATGAGATCGCGCCGTATGTATTTGTGTAGTCAACATTATGACGTACGGGTGTAGTGTATGGACACATCAATTGTTATGACGCAGTGTTGCTGGAGTTGGGGAAAATAAATCCCGGAGTGTTGCTAGGGATGAGGAGTGAAAGCCTTCATGTCTTGAAGTTGAAGTATTGATGAGCTTCCATTTGTCATAGAAATAAACTCTATTGTGAAGGGGAAACGCCTTGCATTGCTTGTGGACTTTGTGAAATCCTGTCTGGGGAATCTTGAGAAATTGGGCGACTTTCACTGAGGAATCTTAGGAGCGGTAACTGGAGGTTTTGTTCCGTCGGGGATGTGAGAGAGCTTGATATCATTAAGCTGCATACTGGAGATACGTTAGCGATCATGTAGTGGGATGTCTTGTTTTTTGCTCTTGCTGGAAAAGTATCTGCGAGGAATTTTATGGAATAGTCTAAAGATATCATCCTATTTCTTAAAGCCATTAGTGATGGTCTTTCTATTTTTTTGTTCATTTGTAAACAGTAGTCACGTTCAAATGCATATGTTCAAAAATAAATCATTGGACGTTTTCGCAAACAAAACACAGAAAAAGAAAAAATAGATAGTTTTGCACTTTTAAAGGGATGTCCTTGTATTAACTTGAATAAGTATTTTTTGTACAATGAGACGAACATTCTAGTAATAGAATGTCGTCGTAAAAAAATGAAAGTTTGATACAAAGAAAATATAGCTATGTGAAATAATCCCATGGGGTTCCCATTCTACTATAGCCTTCATGTCTCTGAGCGTCTTGTCCACTTGCTGCCTTGTCCAAAGTTGATTGGATTGATTAGATTCGTTTGAGCTTGTCATTCGATGCTAAAGGTTGTATGTAAGGTGATCCAATGTGACATATTTATACGCTTTAATTCCCTAACTTTTTCCTGGACCGCCCTTTTGGGTTTTCAGTCCAACGGGATATCCTTTTTTGCCCAAGCCGCCCTTTCGGGTTTTCAGCTTGTCGGGTGTACAATTGTTTTTGCATTTTATCCCTAATTTTTGCCCGAACCTTTTTGGTTCGTCAGGATGCCCTTGTTTTTCCTAGGTGTGTCAACCTAGCGGGTCTCTTATGTGTAGTATCTTTTAACTATGTCCGCGTTCATAGGGTGTGGAAGGTCGTCGCCATCCATAGTGGTTAAGATCATTTCTACACCAGAGAATATGCTTTTGATCATAAATGGTCCTCTGTGTGTAGGAGTCCATTTGCCCCTGGGATCACCTTGTGGTAATATGATACACTTGATTACCAAGTCACCAACCTGATATACCTGACGTCTGACCTTTTTGTTAAAAGCTTTGATCATACATTTTTGGTACATCTGGCCATGACAGACAACCGTAAGCCTCTTTTCTTCAATTAAGTTCAACTGCTCAAGCCGAGTTTGGATCCAATCATCTTCATTCAGCCCTACATCCTTTATGATTCTCAGAGAAGGTATTTGGACTTCAATTGGTAGAACAACTTCCATGCCGTATACCAAGGAGAAGGGAGTTGCCCCTGTTGATGTGCGCGTCGTGGTACGGTAACCGTGGAGAGAAAATGGTAGCATCTCATGCCAGTCCTTGTAGGTTACTGTCATTTTTTGTATGATCTTCTTGATGTTCTTATTTGCGGCTTCGGCAACGCCATTCATCTTTAGACGGTAAGGAGAAGAATTATGGTGCTGGATCTTGAATTGCGCACATAGTGCATTGATCATATTATTGTTGAGATTTGTACCATTGTCTGTGATAATTCTCTCCGGGATACCGTACCGACAGATGAGATTCTGTTTGATGAACCGGGCCACAACATTCTTGGTAACGGAAGTGAAAGAAGCCACCTCAACCCATTTCGTGAAGTAGTCAATGGCCACTAAGATGAAGCGGTGTCCATTAGAAGTTGTAGGTTTGACTTCTCCAATCATATCGATTCCCTACATCACAAATTGACAGGGAGCAGTCAGGATGTTTAGAGGAACTGGAGGCATATGCACTTTGTCAGTGTAGATCTGACACTTATGACAGGTTCGTGAATGTTGATAGCAATTTGCTTCCATGGTAGACCAGTAGTAACATCCCCGTAGGATCTTCTTAGCCATCGTATTCCCACTGGAATGGATGCCAAAAGTGCCTTCATGTAGATCAGCCATGATCTTTTCTGCCTCAACCTTGTCTATGCAACGAAGCAAAACAGAGTCATGGTTGCATTTGTCAAGAATGCCATTACTGAGGAAAAAATTAGCAGAGAATCTTCTCAAGAACTTCTTATCATTGACTAAAGCTCCTTCAGATACTCTTGGGCCTCGAGATACCTCTTAACTTCATGGAACCAAGGCTGGTCTACTACTTCTTCAGTATCAATCTCGTGACAGTAAGCTGGTTCGTCCATCCGTTCAATGGTGATCTGGGGAGCCTCGTTACCCCACTTGAGTTTAAACATGGATGACATGGTAGCTAGCGTGTCTGCTAGTTGATTTTCCTCTCGTGGAAAATGCTCGAAGGTAATTTCCTCGAAATGTCAGATTAATGTCAACACATGTTCTTTGCAGGGGATGAGGTTAGGGTGCTTCGTGTCTTATTCTCCTTTGATCTGACTGATGACTAAGGTTGAATCTCCAAATACAATTAAAGACTTGATTCCCAAATCAATGGCAGCTTTGAGACCGAAAATACACGCTTTGTATTCCGCCATGTTATTGGTACATTTGAAACAGAGTCTTGTGGTGAAGGGAGTATGGCATCCTTCAGGGGATATGATTACAACACCTATGCCATTGCCGAGTGCGTTGGAGGCTCCGTCAAAAACTAAGGTCCATCGGGATTCTTGTTCAGGTCCGTCATATGGTCTGAGTTCTTCACAATTGTTTACCATCATGATGTCTTCATCTGGGAATTCGAATTTCATGGACTGATAGTCATCCACAACCTGATGAGCAAGGTGATCGGCTAGCACACTTCCCTTTATTGCTTTTTGGGTAGTGTACTGAATGTCGTATTCAATCAGGATCATCTGCCATCTTGCTATTCTCCCAGAGAGGGCAGGTTTCTCGAATATGTATTTAATTGGATCCATCTTGGATATCAATAAGGTAGTATGGGTCAGCATATAAAGTCTTAGCCGACAAGCAGCCCATGCCAGAGCGCAACAAGTTTTCTTGAGTAGTGAATATCTTGTTTCACAGTCGGTATACTTTTTGCTTTTGTAGTAAATAGCATGCTCTTTTTGGCCAGACTCGTCATGCTTCCCTAGCACACATCCCATTGAATTTTCCAAAATAGTTAGATACATGATCAAAGGTCTTCCCTCTACTGGTGGCATCAAAACAGGAGGCTCTTGTAGGTACTCCTTGATCTTGTCGAAGGCAGTTTGGCATTCATCATTCCATTTGACTACTTAATCTTTCTTCAGTAATTTGAAGATTGGTTCACAAGTAGCAGTTAGGTGAGAAATGAATCTGGAGATGTAGTTAAGCCGTCCTAAGAATCCTCTGACTTCCTTCTGGTGCGAGGAGAAGGAATTTCTTGTATTGCTTTCACCTTGGCAGGGTCCATTTCATTACCTTTATCGCTGACGATAAAGCCTAGGAGTTTACCGGACCTCACCCAAAATGTGCATTTATTCGAGTTCAATCTCAGCTTGTATTTCTTTAATCTCTCAAACAGTTTCTGCAAATGGTCAAGATGTTCCTCTTTAGTTTGAGATCTGGCTATCATGTCATCCACATAGACCTCTATTTCGTGATGGATCGTGTCATGAAATAGAGCTACCATGGCGCGCTGATAAGTTTCCCAGACATTCTTCAACCCGAATGTCATAACCTTGTAACATAATGTGCCCCACTGTGTAACGAAGGTCATTTTCTCCATGTCTTCAGGTGCCATTTTGATTTGATTGTAGCCTGAGAAACTATCCATGAATGAGAAAACTTTATGCTGTGCGGTATTGTCAACCAAAATATCGATATGGGGAAGTGAAAAATCATCCTTAGGGCTTGCCCTATTCAAATCTCGGTAATCCACACACATGTGTACTTTGCCGTCCTTTTTAGGCACTGGAACAACATTGGAGACCCATTGTGGATAGGAGGTGAAGGCTAAAAATCCGACGTTGAATTGTTTCATGACTTCAGTCTTAATCTTCTCTGACATGTCTGGCCGCATGCGACAGACTTTCTGTTTTACCGGAGGGCAGTCTTCTTTTGTCAGTAGACAATGGATCATGATATCAGCATCAAGTCCTGGCATGTCTTTGTACGACCAGGCAAAGACCTGAACATAGTCATGTAGCAATTGGATTAAGTTATTCTTGACACTGGGTTCCAGATTGGCTCTTACCTTGACTTCTTTCTTGTCCTCTTCGGTACCTAGGTTAACTGTATCCATTGGTTCTTCATGGGGATGTATGGTCCTTTCTTGTTGTTGTAGTAACCTGGCTAGTTCCCCTGGCACTTCACAATCTTCCTAACCTTCGTCTTCATCTTGGTAGATTAGATTTTCAAAGTCATAATAGGCCATAACAAAATTGTTACCCATAGGATCCTGAGTGGATGTAGATCTGCATTTTGAATGTGAGTGTGTGTAAGAGTATAACTATCTTTGAAAGAAATAAAAATGTAGAAAAATAAAGACAAAGAACACAAAGTTTGTATGCAAAAACGTCCATGATTCATTGATGACATATGAAAATGAAGTAACAACCCTTACAAATGGACCGTTGTGCCTCGGGTAAGACACAAGGTTTTAAAAGTCTGAATTGTTTAATTATTACAGGTCCAACAAAAATTTAAAGACAATTACTGTTGGATAAAAGTAATTGGAACAAAATCTTTAGCTTCCTAGTTGGTGAGTCCTCCGTTGATAATTGGGAAAATCCATTCTTCCAGGTCATAGTTGTCATCACTATCCTCCACTGTGTTGACTCCATGATTGCTGATCTTCAAAGGTGGTCCCCTGGAACGAGCACGACGAACAACTTTCTGGGCTCCTGAAGTGAAACCTAAACCAAATTTGTCATATTTGTAAGGGATATCCGGGAGTTGGCCCCAAATAGTACACCCTCCTTCTTCGACCACTTCCTTGGCATCTTTTAGAGAAGACATCTTTATCGGCGGTCTTGTAATCTTTGGGACTTGGGAAACAATCTCGGTTGCTGTCACTGTTTGTGGAACTTCCTCAAAATGCTGAAATGAAGTTTCAATGAATTCACCATCCAATTCCACGTATCTGGAGGAGTTCAAGTGACGGACCATATATTCCTCCTCTCCATGGACAATGATGATTTTCCCCTTGGTTGGGTATTTCAGCATCTGATGAAATATAGAGGTGACAGCACCAGCGTTGTGAATCCATGGTCGGCCCAATAAACAAGAATAGGAATGGCGAATGTCCATCACGTACAAAGTTGAATCAAAGGTTTGAGTTCCAACTTTAATGGGGATGTCCACCTCCCTATGCACCATTATCTTCGATCCGTCGAAGGCCCTTACCACTATGTTGTTGGCTTTTAAGGTTAGACCTTCACAGTCTAGTCTATCAAGAGCCTTCTTAGGCAACACATTCAAAGACGAATCAGTATCAACCAGGACATGGGCCAAAGTTGTGCCCCTGCACTCGATAGAGACATGCAATGCCTCATTGTGTTTCCTCCCACTAGGTGTCAGGTCAGCATTGGAAAAGCCTAAACCGTTGTCAGCCGTCAAACTGGCCACACAGTCTTGGAACTGATCATTAGAGGTTTCTTGTGGCACATGGGCAGTTTTAAGAAATTTCACCAAGGCCTTCAGATGAGCCTCGGAGCACAATAATAAAGCCAACATGGAAATCTTTGACGGAGTCTTCCCTAGCTATTCGACTATGTTGTAGTCGCTTCTCTTTATAATTTTTAGAATTTCTTCCATCTCCTTTTAGGAGGCTTCCGAGATAGATATTAATTTCACCTTCATCTGGACAGGCTCAACCAGAATGCCTTTTCCCCGAGTCTCAGTCGACTCAGAAGTAGGGATGTCAGTAGGGGTAACCATAGGGGTTATAGTAGTAGTGTCAACATGAGCAAAAACAGGGATGATCACAGGACCGGTAACAGTGTTCGGAGGAGCAATATCGGGAGAGAATACTCTTCCACTTCGGGTTATCTTGCAAGTTCCCACAATGTTGTCGATGTCGGGGTTAGCCTTCTCAAAAATTGAGTCTTCATCACCCAACCAATCCTACTTGACACCGTGATAGTAGACGTCACCCCCATAATTCTAGGGGACAGTTTTATCTGAGGAGTACGGGATCGGCCCTGGCATAGTAATTATCAGCGGAGTCATCTTAGGAACTGATGCAATCCTAACGGGTCTTTTGGTGGAGACCCTGGAAGAATTAGTGGAAGTGGTTACTATCAAAACATCTTTATAAGAACAAGAGTCTTTTCAAACAAAATCTCTTTGTCATCCATTAGGCGCTGAACACCTGCTTTTAATAAATGACAACCATTTTTATGGATAAACAGAGGTGGCAGCCTTCGCCACAGCCCGGAAATAAACCGGCCTTCAACAGGTTCCTCTTGATAGTCAGGAGAGGAGTAACAAGTTCATCAACAGCAGTAACAAACATATCATCTTCAATAGCGTTAACATCACGACCATGCTTGGGCATAGGAGCGGTGATAACATTTGGGATCTCGGGAGCATCAAATTCAATTTCTTTTGCTTCGAGAAGGTCTTTCACCTTGTTTTTCAAAGCCCAGCAGTTGTTGGTATCATTGCCTTGAATTTATGAAAGGTAAGCACAACGAGCATTCGGGTGGTAATGAGGAGAGGCAGTGTTGGGATTCTTCGGGGCTTCCTTCAAAGTTACCAGATTAGATCTCAACAAATGTGGCAGGACTTGAGACAACATCATATTTATCCGATTAAATTGTCTTATTGGTCTTTCCGTTCTAAGTTGGTTGCTCCTTTGTTGAGTGGGTGCAGGCTTAGGGATCACGACGGCCCCTACCATTGGACGGTGTTCAGTTCTATCCTGATTCCTTTGAGGATACACAGCACCAACTTCTTTCTTCCCAATAAATGGTTTTCTCACGGCACTGGAGGATGCATCCTTTTGGATCTTCCCACTCTTAATCCCAGCTTCCACTCATTCCCTGGTCAAGATTAGTTCAGTGAAGCCTGTTGAGGAGCTTCCAATTAGATGATTGAAGAAAGGACCGTACATGGTACCCAAAAACATGTCTACTAGTTCTTTGTCAGACAGGGGAGGCTGGACTTTTCCTGCTAAGTCCCTCCATTTTTTAGCGTAGTCTTTGAAACCTTCGCTTGAAACTACAGCCATACTCTGGAGTTGAGTACGGCTGGGAGCAAGGTCTGTGTTGTATTGATATTGTTTATAAAAAGCAGCGGCAAGGTCTTCGCAATTATGGATATTGGCCCTTTCTAGTTGATAGAATCAATCTAGCTAAGTTCTAGATAGACTATCCTGAAAGAAGTGGACCCACAAATCTCGGTCAGTAGTGTGAGGTTGTATCTTCCTCACATAAGATCGGAGGTGCATCTTGGGACACGAAACCCCGTCGTACTTAGCAAACACTGATGCCTTGAACTTTGGTGGAATAACAATCCCAGACACCAAACCCAACTCTTCAAAGTCCAGCTCGGGCACTTTATGAATCTCCATTACACTTAGACGCTCTTCCAGATGTTTGTATTTGTCATCGGCCGGGGGATACTTCTCTTCAGAGTAATCTTCTTCTTCTTCTTCCTCTTCAGATTCTGGCTGGGCATTCACTTCCTTGCCTTTCCCTTCTTGATTATCCTTTTCACCAGATGATGTTGCGAAGTCTAGGGTCCGTCTGGCTGGCCCTGGGAACCTTCTTCCTAGATTCAGAACACCGGTTTCTTTCTTTGCTTTCTTCTTCTTTTCTTCGATCAGCATAGTTTTCAAATCCTCTTGTCCTTTGGCTAGAGTCAAGAACATTTGTTGAAATTAAGCACTATGCGCCTGGAGATCTTTTATCGTCTGTTCCATGTCCATCTTACTGAAATAAACAGTAGAAATATGAGGAGACACGTGGTAAGAAACCTGCTTATGTTATGATGAATGGAGATGCATATGCAATGATTTCAAGGAAATTAGAGATTTAAGTTTGCTTTAGACAAAAGAGGAACACACATTATATTAATAAATTAAAGTTTGAGTACATCATGCCTCTTTTGGTCTTACAAAGAAATACAAAAACTCCAAGATAAAAAAGTTGTATGCATCCTCTTTGGTGCAATGTAGGCGTTCAGACTCCACTCCTCATGAAGCTACTTGGTGAGTTCCAGAACCTTCTTCTCGCTGGCATAGAATTGGGCCTCGAAAGTGTCTCGCTCCCCCTTAAGCTGTATCCAATCCCTTTGCAAGTCTTCGAGAGAGGTGGGCATGTCAGGATGCAGGATAGTGTAGGGGACATCTCCTTCCACAACAGGCTCTTTGATAACCGGGAGAATGGAGGGGTAAGGCATCATAAAACTTTAAGCACGAGCTCATACCAATAAGCAGCTCATATGGACCACCTCTTCGAGCGTAACCAAACTGTCTTAAGGCTAAGAAGGGGTTGTAGGTGATACCTCCTCTAATGCCAAGTAAGGGGACATTAAGGAATTCTCCACAATGGTCGACGATAGTAACATTCTCCACAGATCGGGAACACCAATGAATGTCTGAATGTTTGAGCATCATCAACCTATGTGACCACCTTGAACCTTGCTCGTTCTTCAGTACAGATTGAGGAAGATGTGAAATAAACCATCTTTCTAAGAGAGGAGTACAACACATAAGGATACCTCTTTTCCTCATAGTGCGAGTGTGAAAAGAATGTAGGATGTATCCTAACAAAGTAGGCACCGGGTTACGAGACATGAAGATTTTGATGGCATTTACATCTATGAGTTGGCCAGGGTTTGGAAACAACACCATCCCATAGATGAGGAGAACTACAATTTCCTCAAAATCTTGCGAATCCAAGGAGTTCCAACAGCTTTGAGCTTTCTCAAACAAGAACTTGGCTAAGAAACCTTTGACACCACTCCTTGTTTCCCAATTAGTTATGACATCAGATGTTTGCAAGTGTAGGGTTTGAGCAATCTCTTATGGCTTTGGATCTCTTTATGTACCATTGAAAGGTAGTTGATTGAGAATGGGAATCCTCAAGAGTTGGGAGAATTCTTCCAAAGTTGGCACAAGTTGATAATCGGGAAATGTGAAGCAATGGTGTAGAGGATCAAAGAACTGGAAGAACACCTTCACCATGTCCTCATCAGTGTTGGAGGTAACCAAGTTTAGGAGGCGACCATGTCTTTCAGTAAATGGAGAATTTTCAGGAAACCTTGATGCTAACTCTTTAAGTTTAGGAGGGATCCTTACAAGATTGACTTGAATGGTTTTCCTGCGAATAGAATCCATGTCCTACAAAATAGAACAAAGATAAATCCCAAAATCCTTGAAATGGTTAGTAAATATGAGTATGATGTTATGATGTTTATGATATTATGTACAAGTAAACATATACAAACAAAACAAACAAGTCCTTAGGTTTAGGCTTGCATGGAGTCTCATAGGTAAGTACCCTCTTGAAGTTTAGTTGGCTCAAACCTGTCCTAGCAATAGTAACCGGGTTCTAAGGGAGCTCAATATCACTGGTTTATTTTCTCGGCCATTGTTTCAGCGCAAGCCTCTTTAATAGGGACCGAAATATCTCAAAAAACCAAACCTCAATGAGTGTAGTATCAAGTATCTACCAACTTCATGACATCACTCAGCGGCCCCATATTCTCCTTGACTACTGAAGGGCTACCGGTACCCACAAATATGTCACACTAATGTAGCTATTTCTTAGACCATGTCGGTATACCCCACACAATTTCCACAACATATTGCTACTTACCTATAAGGTATCCCAAATCTGGGTAGAGGATTCAAACCCAAACAAAGAACCAAAATGTAAAGCATACAAGTCAAACGATGAAAGAAAATAAAGGTGATCTAGTCCTAAGGTAACCCCACTTTAAGAATTTCTCCCCAGCAGAGTCGCCAGTTCTGTAACGCGGTGGGAGAACTGACTTGGTTGTTTTGCGTTTGATCGTAAATGTTGCAGTTAGCAAGAGTCTCCACCGACTTTTCTTTTATCCAAAAGGAAAGGCTTAAAAGAACAGGAAATACCTTTGAAATATTTTCTTGAGTTCGGGGGGGTATATTATGAAAAGGGAAGGTATTAGCACCCTTTTCATCCATGGTTTTCTATGGGCTCTTAGTTACTTGCTAGATCACTTGCTTTTGTTTGAAAGTGTGCTTTGTGTGGTTTTTTGAAAGTATTTTGAAAAGGCGCCATCGTTTAGGCAAACTTTGTAATGATTCTCGTTCGTAAGAATGTATAAAAAGTGTTGATCTTTTGAAAATGTTTTCTAGTTTGGAAGATGTTTTGAAATTGTTGGTGTTTGTTTTTGAAAATAGAAAGGATGTTTTTGGTTTTGATATTGAGCAAGCAATTAGGAACAATCTACCTACTCAAAAGTCTCTCAAGTTTATTTCCTCTTTCCTTTGACATTGTTATCTTACCATTGATTTGGTAAGTAACCCTATCTTTGCATGTAAAAGGGACGGACAAGGGTCATCGTATAACCATGATTAGCAATGTTGTAAGATATCTTAGCATTTTCTTTAGGCACTAAGATCATTTTGAAAGGCAACATGGATAGCTTCATCGAGGGACTGTGATCTTGTATTTTATTTGTTTTTGCTAAGATACCTCACATGCATAATATGCCCATTTTTGTAAGGCAACAAAGTGGGTTTACCCTAGGGGTGTAAGTGTGCAAGTGTATTGGTTTACATGCTTGATTTGTCTTGATTAGGGTGTGCTACTTGTTGGTTTTAATCTTTCCATACAAAACTCTAATTACTAGCATTTGTATATAAAGCAATAAATTGCGGAAATTAAAATTACTACGCTATTCTATCATTTAGGGGAGGGGGTGTACAAATTTACAAATAGGGATTTACAAGAAATTAAATCTAAATAATTATTACAACCATATTAAATTTGAATAAATGTACAAAATTGAATAAGTAAAAATGCAAGAATGTAAATGTAAAAAGAAATGTGATTTTGTTTGGTTTTCATGGAAAAAGGTTTTTTGACCTAGTTAACTAATATAAAATAATTAACTAAAAAAAGAAATTAAAATTAAGTTAATTAAAAGAAATTAATTTATTAAAGAAAAATAAGTTTTTAGGGTTTTTGTGAATTTAATTAAACTAGTAAATAAAATAAAAGTGCTAAGTTCTAAATTGATTTTAATTTACAAGAAAATAATATAATAATAATTAAGATTAATTATCTAAGTATCTAAAAAAAGGAAATTAATTTATTAAAATAAATGTTTTATTTAGTTTTTATGAATAAAATAAACTAAATAAATATAAATAACAAAATATAAATACTTTTGGATTTTTTATTAATGAAAGTAATAATAATAATAATAATAATAATAATAATAATAATAATAATAAAATATGAAATAAAAATAAAATAAAAATAATAAAGTCAGGGAGGTTAAAATTGAATTAGGGAGGTAATGTTAAGAAAAAGTCAGGCCCAAGGTTTTGCTGGCCCAAGCGCTACCTAAAAGGAAAAATGACAAAAAATGTGGAAAAATGCAAAAGGCAGCGCACTGGGTGTTGAACCCATGCCCTCTTGGTTACCAGCGTGCTGCCTTACCACTGGGGTGACCATACATCCGTTAACTTAACTGAAATGATAAATATATAATACAAAATGAGCCATGAATACTCTTTATCTTCAACCTCCATCCAGACCACTTGTATCTTCATCATTTCTCAATAAAAATGAAATATGCAAACATGAAAGTTGCTCCATTTTTCCATACGAATCCAACCATATAAATATCATAATCTATAAATCAAATATGAATGAGAATTTTTGAAAGTACCAAATTCTGACCTAATTATTTTCAGAGGTTCAATCCTAAAATTCTCCTAGCTCAATCAATATAAATAAAATCTATGGACATGTACAGCTTCAGGGCAATGATGTCTACATTTTATCTTCACAAATGCAAGCCTAACAATGCATAAGTAATGAGTAGACGTTCAAGAAAAATACCTCAAAACAGGAAATCGTGAAATGCAAATGAGCTTGATTCAAGGTGCTGCAATGATCAGGTTAGCTTCCTCAAGTTCCCAGGAAGCCAATGCAATGGTTAGCTTACGTTGAGAGTGGCTGAAATGCATTGGCGAAGTCAATGTGCAATGCTCTGTTTTTAGCTATGGAGGAAGATGGAAATGGAGTTACAGTTGTGTAACAGGGACAAATATGAGTTGTATTTTATGTTTAGAAGCTTTAGGAACCAAAATGCTTGAAAACGCATGAGGGAGATATGAGTTTCAAGTTTTTGGTCAGAATGTGCAACAATGGTGATTTTTGATTCAGTTCTAAGTTCACGTGTGTTTTATGGCTTGTTTATGTGTGTTTTTTCTTGCAAGTGACTTGTGTATCTATAAGCAAAAGGTTGGAGATGTTTTGCACAAGGGGTTTCTGAGTTATAGGGTTATGGCTAAGTTGCTTGATTTTGAAGAAAAGTGAGAAACATAGTTTCAAGGTAGAAAGTACAAGCATGTAGAGTGGTTAGGAACTTTAAAGATTTTTTCTTATGATCACTTATCTTGAGTATGGACAAAGACAACAAGTTAGGAGCTCAAGGAGAGTTGACATTTGCAAAAGCAATGCTTTATCAAAATAGCAATGGTAACTTTGTTCCATAAATGGAAAACCAACTTGGACAAAGCTTTAAACACTTGGGTAAGGGCTTAATCAATTGTGTAAACCATTAATTATAGAGTGAAACACAAGTTTGAGACCTGCAAAGTGAAGATTATGAATCATGGCTATGGATTTGGTTCATATTGCATCACAAATTTTGCCTTGCAAAACAACTTGAAACCCTAACTTCTGGCCTTCGATTCTCCTTGCTCAGGAATGATATCAAGGAGTTCTTGGACATTTTCGAAAGCTTGTAATGTGCTATACAACCACTCTTTAAATAACTTTTGCAAAATCCAAATGGAACTATGTGAAACTTGGGTCAGAAGTTAGGTCAAAATCCTGACCTAAAATGTTTAAAATTTCACTAAGTGTTTTAGTTTCATGACCATGACTTCATGGATTAATAACTTGAGATCCAAGCATTTCTAGGAGAATTTATGTAAATCAATGTTTTATATCTCATGGAGATCTACAACTTTCATGTTGAAAGTTTCTTTTGAATCATCTTGCATCATGGTGAAAAAATGGCTCAAAGTTGTGAAAAAAATATGAAGTTTTCAACACTTAGAAAAATTTCTAAGTTTGGAAACTTTGACTTTTCAAAATGAAATCTTGATTTTTTGATTTCTTGATGAACAAGTTTCATATTTTGACATGTTTTGATGAATTGTGATCTTTGACACTTGATTTTGACCAAAAAGTCAAAGTTTGACTTTTTAGTGTACAGTTGACTTTTGATCAGTTGACTGAAAATCAACTATCAATCAAATGATCTTGAGTAATGTTTTGAGTAATGCCATTAGATAAAAATTATGAAATTGAACTCTTGAGATCATGCCTCAAACCAATTAACCATTTGCTAGGTCAAAAATCAGAAATTTCCCTTTCTCAGTCAAAACCCTAATTTTAACCATTTTGCCCTTTTGATGATTTGATCAAATTTCTTGAGGAATTGTGGTCCAAACTTGATCAAATGATACATATGAGTTTATAATGTTGATATTGATAAAAAATTATGAAGTTTGACTGTAAATTGGCCACAATTGACTTTTTCCCCAATACAATTGATTTTAGGTCAACTGCTCAATTGACTGAGCAAAAATGTGATCCAAGACTTGAAACTTGACATGAGCAATCTTTGGGGTCCATAATGATCCATGAGAGTCATATGAGGCATTAAAAGTTCAATTATCCTTGTGCTATCTCAAACCCTAATTTCAATCATCAGTGTTTAAGGAGGTGTCTTGAGCTGATCAACCCTTGTGCAGTCTTGAACCAAAGGAGATCTTGTGAGAAAATATTTGATAAATGAGAGGGAAAATTTTGGGGTAAAACAAAGGTCGATTGGGACATTTAAGCTCCTAGAATTACAATTGAAAGATTTAACGAACCTGTGCATTGTTATGAGCTTGACACGGACGAAATGGAGCCATGGTACCATGAGGTGAAGAGATATATTAAAGCACAAGAGTATCCTGAAGGAGCTTCCATCAATGGTAAGAAATATTTGCCTAGATTTTCAGCCAAATTCTTCCTAAGCAATGGAATCCTGTACAAATGTAACCATGATTCTAATTTACTCCGTTGTATGGACAAGAAGGAGGCAGAAAAGATCATGGAAGACATGCATGATGGTATCTTTAGGACTCACTCTAGTGGACGCACTATGGCCAAGAAGATTCTAAGGGATGGGTACTTTTGGTCGACTATGGAAACTGATTGTCACTACATTCAAGGAATTTCCATCAGTGTCAGATCTATGCTGACAAAGTTCACGTGTCTCTGATACCTCTAAATGTCATGACTGCTTTGTGGTCATTTGCAATGTGGGGCATTGACATGATTGGAGAGATCAAACCCACTGCTTCCAAAGGACATCATTTCATCCTCATATGCCTCAGTCACAAAGAACGTTGTAGCCCGATTTATCAAGCACAACCTCATGTTTCGTTATGGTATCCCCGAAAGGATCATCGCCGGCAACAAAACCAATCTAAAAATGCTTTGATTACAGATCTCTGCACACAGTTCAAAATCAAGCATCACAATTCTTCTCCATATTGAGCTAAGATGAATGGCGCAGTGGAAGCTGCCAATAAAAACATAAAGAAGATTAAGCAAAAGATGGTAGTAACCTACAAAGACTGGCCTGAGATGCTACCATTTTCTCTCCATGGCTACCGTACTTTGACACGAATGTCAACTGGGGAAACTCCTTTCTCTTTGGTCTATGGCATGGAAGTTGTCCTGCCTGTCGAAGTTCAGATTCCTTCCCTAAGGATTATGAAATCGGAAAATCTAGGCGAAGATGAATAGATGCAAACTAGGTTGGATCAGTTAAACTGAATCGACGAGAAAAGTCCGGCTTCTGTTTGTCATGTACAAATGTATCAAAAGCGTATAATCAAGGCGTTTAGCAAAAAGATCAAGCCTCGAGTGTATCAGACCGGTGACTTGGTCATAAAGCGCATCATTCTTCCATAAGGCGATCCCAGGGGAAAATGGACTCCCACTTACGAAGGCCCCTTTGTTGTCAAGAAAGTGTTCTCTGGTGGAGCCATGATGCTGACTACTATGGACGTCGAAGATTTCCCGTATCCTGTGAATGCAGACATAGTCAAAAAATACTACGCATAAAAAATGACCTGCTAGGTTGACATACCTAGGAAACAATAAGGGCATCCCGACGAATCAAAAGGGTTCGGGAAAAAGTTAGAGATATATACAAAATATTGTACATCCGACAAGTCAAAAACCTGAAAGGGCGGCTTGGGAAAAAATGGGTATCCTGGTGGACTGAAAACCCAAGAGGGCGGTCCAGGAAAAAGTTAGGGATTTAAGGGTACGACTGTGTCCCGTTGGATCTTTGTAGCCAATTTTATTACCAAGATCCAAGTTCAATGATACAAGATCAATCTAATATACTTCTTTAAATGACAAGGGATGGTGTTCGAAGACATAGGGGCAATAGCAGAGTTGTAACCCGATGAGATCACTTCCACATGGCTATTATTTTTGTTTTCACTTTGTATTCGTTTCATTCTTTCGACGATTTCCTCTTACTAGGATCTTTGTTTCCTTGTATAAAAACGCATGTTTATAGGAAAACATCAATACAAATATACTTTGAAGTGCAAACATTTGTTTTTTCTGTTTTGAGTGCAAAAATTTTCAATGACTAAAATCGAATGAACATATGCGCATGAACATGATTAAACTGTTAACAAATGAACAAGCATCTCCCTAAGGATTTAGGATAATCCCCACAGAGTTGCTTTAATAAAATTATCCTCACAGAGTTGGATTCATGCAATCCCCAGCCAGAGTTCCAATCTCTCGAAAACCCTCTCCCCAACCAAGTCGGTCTAAAAAAGGGCCTTGTGGAGTTCTACCTAAAGAAGTCACCTTTCCAGCAGGTTGTCAAATTTTCTCTTCAACAAGGTTTATTTCCCCAACAAATTTCAAATTACCCAGTTTGAGTTGATCTCTCATACTATTGCAAATCAATGGACAAAACCACTTAATCCACGGTAGAGTTATTACAATCCCCAATGGAGTTGGTACCATCTCAGTAAGTTACTGTGAAACCTGGTCCCGACCAGATAACAGTTCAACTTTATCCTCTCAAGAAAATTACTATGAAGACTGGACCCGACTAGATAACAGATAATTTCATATAAGTTGCTGCAAAGCCTAGAATCTGACCAGATAACAATTTAACTTCTTTAATCATTGTGAATCCTGGAATCCGAACAGATAACAACAAGTTACTGTGAAACCTGGACCCGACCAGATAACAATTAACCTTAAGTTCAAATTGCTGAAACCTGGACCCGACCAGATAAAAGTTAACCTCAAGTTCAAATTGCTGAAACTTGGATCCGACCAGATAAAAAATAACCTCAAGTTCAAATTGCTGAAACATGAACCCGACCAGATAACAGTTAAACTCAAGTTTAAGTTGTTGTAAAGCCTGGAATCCGACCAGATAACAGTTTAACTTCTTCAAAATGCTGCGTGGCCTAGAATCCGACCAGATAACAACAAGTTACTACAAAGCCTAGATCCGACCAGATATAGTTCAACTTCATCCTATCAAGAAAATTACTATGAAGATTGGACCCGACCAGATAACAATTAATTTCATTTAAAGTAATTACTGAAACCTAGACCCGACCAGATAGTAGTTAAACTCAAATTCAAATTGCTGAAACCTGGACCCGACCAGATAACAGTTAATTTCATATTCTCCAGTAAGTTTCTGTGAAGCCTGGGATTCGACCAGATAAAAGTTAACTTTATTATCTCCAATAAGTCGTTGAAGCCTGGATTCGACCAGATAACAACTAACTGCTATTCTCTCCAATCAAGAGATAACTCTCCAATAGAGCAACAAACAACTAAAACTCATGAACTCTTCCCCCAAGCAGAAATCAACACTCTCAAAAGAGTTTCCCTTAAGGAAAATCAATGTTCCTCAGCGGAGTTTTCCCCAAACACCAAAAAGGAATACTCAGCGGAAACATTCTAAACAAGGTTTAAAGATGTGCATACTCTTAATTCCAAACAACATTCTGTGATTTAACTTCCCAAATCTCCCCAACACTTGTCAAGGATTTATTTTGAGACAAAGATACACTTCTACAATATTTCACATCCATACATAATATTACATACATGATAAATGCATACAACATAGTCTCATTTATTTTTAGAACATCATTAAGCCATGCATGCAACTAATCCTCTTCCTTGCAGGAAAGATTAACCAACAAAACACAGACTTCTTCTGGTTAAGAGTATTTCCTCAGTGAAGTCGCCAAACAAACAGACCTCTTCTATCATTCCAGATGGCATCTGTAAGCCCATCTCCGACAACTCTTCATCCCTTCTCCAAATGGCATCTTTAAGCCCATTACCGATACAATCAACACACCATCGAGCGCAAATTTCTAGGCACTCTAGTGTTCAATCATCTTTCACCTTCAAGTCAGGAATGGCGGACCCGCCAATCTAACTCTTCAGGTTTAAGAAGATTGAACAGGGGCAGCTGTTGTACCCCAAAATTTTCCCCCTCATTTATCAAGATATTTCCTACAAATATCTTCAATAACTCAAGTTTTCACAAGTATCGACTAGGTCAAGCCATCTCCTCAGTACTGATGTCCCAAATTAGTGTTTTGACCGAGAATGACCAATCTTCGATTTCGGACCTAGTACATGAATTATTGGTTTGAAACATTGATCTCAAGGATCCAAATACATCATTTTGACCTAGTCGCATATTTCAATTCATCCCCCGAGATCAGTGGGTTGATAGATGAAACTCTGTCAACTGATGGATTAGGTCAATTGTAGCCTAAAAAGTTAAACTTTGACTTTTTGACCAAATTTGGGTTTCAAAGATTACATTTCATCAAGGAATTCAAAAAAATGAAATTTGATCATCAAAAATCAAGAAAGTTAAGAGTCATTTTGGAAAGTCAAACTTTGCAAGACTTAGAATTTTTTTCTAAGTATTTGTATACTTGCTAATTTCATTGCTTCATTACATCTTTTCACTACAATTCAAATAATTCAAGATGTTACAAATAACTCAAGTTATTACAAGGATTCATTTTTTTAAGTTAGAGATTGTTAAGTTACAAATCCTAAAACTTTGTCTTGTTTGAACTTTTCCCTTTCACTCAAACTTTTCCACTATGTTGTCCACAAAGGCAGACTTGTATCATGCTACAAATGATGCTATCAAGAAGAGCCCCAAAATATGATATGCTGCCAAATCCAAGCTTGCTGCTACATGCCTAAAACTATGTTAAACAACAGTATGTTGTCCTACTAAAAAGCAGCCTTGCACCAAGCTGCCACTCCACTCCAAAACTGCTAAAAAGTAGTCTTGTTATGCTTCCTCCAACCCTGTCCAAACCTGTACTATACCAGTCCTATATTTGCACAAAATTAGCACATAAGAGTTGCATCTAAAAGGCAATGGAACGGCATAACCAAATAGTTCAAAAAATTATTTGTTTCCCTCCCAAATCTCAGCCAGTTTCATCTACAAATAAATTGTTTTCACAACACACAAAGGGTTGGTTTTTAGAGAGAGAATAGAGAGTTTTGAAAAATCTAACAGAAATTTTTCTTGTAACTTCTGCTCATCCTCAGCTCTATATTCATTCACAAAAAAAACAAAAAAACCTCAACCCACTATCCTACCTCACAAACTCTCCCACAAACCAGCTATCCAAACACTTCATATCATATAGAGCTTGTTCAAGCACAAGAACAGTTTCTGTAGTGTCATTATCATCACCTTTCAAACACAAACAAAAAAACAGCACTGTGCAACTTGACTGGGTTGGAGTTGTTTCAGCAACTTTCAATACAAAGGAAGGTTCAATAGCTTTTTTTTGGATGTTCACTGAGGCCCTCACGACATCTTGAAAAGTATTCAAACTCAAAACACAAAGTGCAGTTTTAAGGTAAGTCTTCTTGACTTTGCATTTTTCATACATCACTAATGATTCATTTTTAAAGATAAAATGTAGTAATCATTACCCTTGAAGCTAACCACATGCTTGCTATTCATTTTTATCAATTATATGTTGAGACTTGACTTGTATAGACAATAGAACAATGTTTAAGGCAAAAAACTAAAACATGATTCGATACATACTCACATGAGTCAACTCATATCAGTTTCATAACAGGGTATGAGTCGGAACAAGGCCTTATGAGTCGATACATACTGCTATCCTGACCCAAAAACAGAAAGACAAAGGGTGTATGAGTCGATACAAAACACGGATATGTAGATACAAACAAGAAATGAGTCAACACATCCTATTATGCATCAACTCATACTGAGTTGATTTGGATTTTTTTTCCAGAAACAGGAAGTGGAATGAGTCGACACATCCCAATATGCATCGACTCATACTGAGTTGATTTGTATTTTTCAGAAGTAGGAAATGGCATATGTCGATGCATGCAGCTATTTGTCAATACATAAAATTTGTTTTGCTTTCTTTGTATATTATTTTCCTTTTATATTTTTTCATGGCTATTCATTTATTCAATATGGTTGTAATAATTTATTTAGGCTTGTATTTCATCCCATTTATAAATTGTACCCCCATCCCCTAAATGATGTAATAGTTTAGGATTTTAATTTCCGCCATTTATCGCTTTAATATAATTATTAGTAATTAGGGTGTGTATGGTAAGATAAAATCAACCATTAGAAAACCCTAATCTCAAAGACAAAAATGCATGCAATCGAAACACAATTCACACACACGCACCTTTAAGGTAACCTTGCTTGTTGCCTCGAAAAATAGTCATGTCCCTCGAATATGGGACACTTTAGCAAAGACCCTTGATAAAAAGATCGTAGTGTCTCGATGACCCTTCGATGTTGCCTTTGGTAAAACAGTCTTAGTCCCTACAAAATTTGCTAAAGCGTCTCATAAGTTACCTTCTATGATTACACGACGACCCACGCCCGTCCCTTCACATCCAAAGATATGGCTTCTTATCAATCAATGGTAAGATAGAAATATATAAAGGAGGAGGAAAAGAACTAAGACCTTTTGAGTAGGTAGGATGCTCATAATTGCTTTCTCACAAACTAAAACCATCTCCGCACTCACACTTTTAAAACATCTTCAAAAAACAAACATCTCTTTGAACTATTTTCAAAACCAACACTTTGTATACATTCTTATAGAGACGAGAATCATTACAAAGTTTGCCGAAACAAAGGCGTTTTCAAAATATTTTTAAAACTTACACCAATCACAAACACATTTCAAACAAAGCATTTTCAAAGTGATCAAGCAACTAAGAGCCCGTAGATAACTACGGATGAAAAGGGTGCTAACACCTTCCCTTTTCATAACCTACCCCCGAACTCAAGAAAATATCTCGAAAGGTCTTTCCTGTTATTTTCACACTTTCCTTTATTAGATAAAAGAAAAGGCGGTGGCGACTCTTGCTATCCGAAACATTTGCGATAAAATGCAAAACACCCAAGTCAGTTCTCCCACCATATTACAATCACGATATCAAAAGTACCTCGAGAAGCAAGTGTATCCTGAAGGTGCTACAAATTGTGATAAGCGTACACTTAGAAGGTTAGCATCTAAGTTCCTCTTATCAGGATATGTCCTGTACAAGAGAAATTATGACTCAGTTCTGCTCAGATGCGTGGATTGACACGAAGCAGAGTCGATCATAAAGGAAATTCATAAGGGTTCTTTCGGGACTCATTCAAGCGTACATTCTATGGCAAAGAAAATCCTACGTGCAGGGTATTTCTGTTTGACAATGGAAAGTGACTGTTGTGCGTATGCAAAGTTGTGCCACAAATGCCAAGTGTATGCAGACAATATTAATATCCCTCCAACTCCTTTGAATGTTATGACTTCACTATGGTCATTCACAATGTAGGGAATTGACATGATTTGAAGGATCGAACCAAGCACTTCAAATGGCCATAGGTTCATTCTCGTTGTTATTGACAATTTTACCAAATGGGTGGAAGCCGCTTATTACAAGAATGTAACCAAGCAGGTCGTTACCAACTTCATCAGAAAAGAAATTGTATGTCGTTATGGAGTTCCTAATAGAATCATCACTGATAATGGTTCTAATCTTAACAAAAAAATGATGAAGGAGTTGTGTGAAGAGTTCAATATTGAACACTACAATTCATTGCCTTATTGACCAAAGATCAATGTTGCGGTCGAAGCTGCTTACAAAAACATAAAGAAGATTATCCAGAAAATGGTGAGAACGTACAAGGATTGGCATGAAATTTTTCCTTTTTCTCTACACGGCTACAGGACTTATGTGCGTACTTCCACTGGGGCAACCCCCTTTTCTCTTGTCTACGATACATAAGAAATGCTTCCAGTTGAGGTACAGATCCCTTCGTTAAGGGTTTTGATGGATACTAAGCTTGATGAGGCAGAATGGCTTCAGACAAGACTTGACCAGCTCAATCTAATTGAAGAGAAACTCTTGGCGTCTATTTGTCATGGTCAATTGTATCAAAAGAGGATGAAAAGGGCGTTTTACAAGAAAATCCTCCCTCAGACATTTTACCCTGGTGATCTAGTTGTAAGAAAGATTATCGTGCAAAGTCATTCTGATCCAATGGGAAAATGGACTCCCAACTTTGAGGGACCATACATTGTGAAGAAAGCCTTTTTAGGAGGTGCTCTAATCCTGAAAGACATGGATGGGGACGACGTTCCACTTCTAGTTAATTCAGACTCAGTCAAAAATACTACGCATAAAGGACCCGCTAAGTCGAAAACCCACAAGGGTGACTTAGGAAAAAATGGGCATCCCGGTGGACAAAAAAAAAGAAAAAGTCCAGGAAAAAGTTAGGGATAAAAAAAAGAGAATAACCCACTAAGTCGAAAACCCGCAAGGGCGGCTTAGGCAAAAATGGGTAACCCGCTAGATTGAAAACCTGAAAGGGAAATATAGGCAAAATTATGGATCATTAGCGAGAGGTTAAAGTTTGAATACTCTGCACGAATAACCATGTACATCTTTTGCACCTTGGCAGTGAACGGATCAATCCAACTTCTATTCTTCAGAAGCAAGGCGTTGAGACTATCAAGGATATGGGAACTGTAGCAATACCGATTTTAATGGAAATTCGAGAATTTCTCTGCCATTTTGCCTATTGTATTTTCTTTTCCTTTTTACAACTAACTAATTTAGGAGTTTCTTCCTTGTACAAGCCCCTATTTACGGGCCAATTTTCAATCAATAAAGTTGTTTGCATCCAAAAAGCTTTCTCATTTATCGTTGATGTCTTATTCTTTTTGTATGTGAAATGTGATTTAATTATTTATTGAACATTGCATTGAACACACGGGGAATGATAATTTTAAGCTAAAATGAAACATGACTTTACATTGATATGAAAGTCATCCTAACAGAGTGCCGTAGCATTCCAAGCGTTGTTTCCTCATGCAGGTAGAAACTCGTGATGGTCACCTTGATCTAGCCAGCATCACTAGAGTCATCCTCATCCTCTGCGGACATTATAAGTATACCCTCGACAGTACATTAAACTGGTGCACCCGAGGTTTTTACATGGCCCAGCATACACATTCAGCATGATTCCCCTACAGTAGAGTAAACTTGGGGCAATCACAATCGTCGTGTGATTCAACACGTCATGTGCATTTCCCTTATAGTGTAAACCGGGGCCCTCAAAGGCTCCGGGCAATTCAGCATGTGCATGTGCAAGTCCCCAGTAGAGTAACTTGGGGAAATCGAGAGGTTTTACATGGGTCAAAGTACAATCCCCACATAATTGTCTTCTAATTTCCAACAGAGGAGTAAATCAGGACATTCGAAGATGTCCATGACCATCTCATGATCCCTAAGTGGTTTGAGATGTAATTCCCAAACACGATGCAAACTCGGGGAATTCAAAGAGATCCGAGTAATGTTCAACATGCAATTCCCACCATGTCCATGTTCATTCTACCATCTCCAAGATGTCAAGGATGTAGAGAGGTCAGATTGTATCACTTCCTCCCCAGCAAAGCTACAATGCATAATTCAATGGCGTACCTGAAAACTTATTTCGTCGACAACTCAATCCCCAACAAGGTGCCAATAATCTTTGGTGCCACGAGCTTTCTAACACTGGGCCATATTGGTATTTTAAGGCATCGAGCAACGAGTCTCAATGAGCCTATTCTTATCATCCATAAAGTTTATTTCTCTGCACTTTGCGTATAGTTGTCACTGCATAATATTACATCCTCAAAACGCGTAGCATATCCATTAAAATGGATCATTACGCCATACAAAAATTCAAACATGCATATGAAGCATAAGTCAGATCGGGTACCTTGCACAAAAGACATGAATCATTCAAACATAGCGATGTATGTATCCCCCTAAGATATCACTTCAAAACTCCCAAATGACAATTCATTACAATACCTAGCTAACGGTGTCGGTACCCTATTTCATAAATACTCGTCCGTGTCAGCTTTCCAAACGCTCGTTCGTGTCAGTTTTATAAATACTCGTCCGTGTTCAGTTCTCTAAACACTCATCCGTGTCAGTTTCCTGAATACTCGTCTATGCCGGTTTTCTAAGCACTCGCGCGTGTCAGTTTTCTAAACACTCGTGCGTGTCAGTTTCCTGAACAGTCGTCTATGTCATTTTTCTAAGCACTCATCAGTGTTAGTTTTCTAAACACGTGTCTGTGTCAGTTCCCTAAACACTTGTCAATGTCAGTTTTCTAGACACTCGTCTGTGTCATTTCTCTAAACACTCGCCCATGTTATCCCTCTAAACACTCATCCGTGTCATTTTTCTAAACACTCGTCCATGCCAGTTCTATAAACAATCGCCCATGTTAGCCCTCTAAGCACTTGTCTATGTCAGTTTTCCAAACACTCGTCCATGTCAGCTGTCCAAACACTCATTTGTGTCATCTTTTTAAGAGCTCCTTTATGCCTATCTTTCTCTCACGTACCAACAAAACCAGTGCACTTGGTCGTTCTGGCCTCTTCAGTCATCGTGTCGTAATTCATGTTCTCACCTTCTTTGAATTGCCAGTCGTCTGCAGGCCCAGTTCCCCTGGTAAATCACCCATAGGTTTTACCTTAATTATAGGTCGCTGGATGATCTTAATCCTCTGTAGGTCTCCTGTAGGCTTAGTCTCCTAGTAGATCGTCGGTAGTTCTCACCTTAGGACCGTAGGTCGTTCGTAGATCTATGCTTCCTTATAGGTATCCAGTAGGCCTATACCTAGAAGATCACCCGTAAGACTCACTTCTTAGGATTACAGATCATCAGTGGATCTATATTTCCTTATAGGTCGTTCGTAGGCCTGACTTTCATAGAAGATCGCTAGTAGATCTAGATTTCCTTGTAGGTCGTATGTAGGCCTAGCCCTAATAGATCTCCTATAGGTCTCGCTTATTTAGAGATGTAGATCGTCCATAGATATTACTCTTCTCACCTTAGGATCGTAGGTTGTCCGTAGGCCTAGTTCCTTTTGTAGATCTCTCGTAGGTCTCATCTTAGGATCGTAGGTCATTCATAGATCTAGCTTTCCTTATAGGTCATCTGTAGGCGTCGTCCCTTGTAGATCGCCTGTAGGTCTTCTCTTAGGATGGTAGGTCATGTGTAGATCTAGATTTCCTTATAGGTCGTCTGTAGGCCTCGTTCCTTGTGAATCGCTTGTAGGTCTCACACCATGGGATCGTATCTTATCCGTAGATCTAGATTTCCTAATAGGTCGTCCGTAGGCCTAGTCCCCGTAACATATTGCCCGTAGGTCTCACCCTGTTAGGATGACAGGTTACCCGTAGATCTAATTTTTCCTTATCAGTTGTTCGTAGGCATCATTCCCCATAAGCAGATCGTTCGTAGGTGTCTCTTAGGATTGTAGGTCGTTCGTAGATCTTATCAGTTGTCTTTTTGGACCTATTCTGGCAATCGCCATGTCGCATAACCAACTCCCTTTTGAGAATCTCGTAATGGCACCGTTAATACGTTATGAGTAATCACAATTCAAAATTCATCCATGAACTTTTCTCACCAGAAAAACAAAAAAAAACTTTTCACCAGCAGATATCACAAAAATAAATAACATTTTCACACCATCCTTTCAGAATTTTGTTTTGGGATTGATATTTAATCACCTTCTACCTTGAATTTTCGAAAGGCTAGCGCCAATATCGCTTTCAGGTTTAAGACGATTAAATAGGGGCAACTGTCATACCCCAAATTTATCCTACCCATTTATAAGGCTCATTTGGCTTATGCATACTTATCCGTAGGTCATCTACCATTGCATGCATCATTAGTGGTCATGGGATCAAGGTATTTCTTTTCGAAAGCCACAAAAAAGGAATTGTTCAGTCGGACAGCGTAACAAGGCAAAACTCTGGTTTTTCAATGTTTAAATGTGTTTGCATGTCTCACAATCTTTCAGATTAATAATCAATCAAGCCATCATCATGTCAAGTTCTCATATATTTCAGCATGCTCTGAACTGTAGAAGAATTGGGTGTTTCATTGAATTTTAGTCAATGTGAACCAAAAAAAGTGTTTTTGCTGGGTTGAGGTTAGAAATTCTCAACTTGCAATCAAGATACTATTTTGAGTTGATTCCTCAGGCGTTAGAACCATCTCGGTATTTCTTCATTTTATCTGTTCAAGTCAGAATTCAATTATGTGCAGAGAGTCTCTGAATAATTTAATTTCCCTGAAATGATACTTGAATTTAATGACTGGTTATCTGTTTCTCAGGTGTTTGGAAATTTGTAACTTCCACCCTGTTGTACCCCAAAATTTGCCCTCCCATTTCTCATTGATTTCTCACCACAAAGCCCTTGAAGCTCAAGATCCAGTTAGGGTTTCATCTGCTCAAGACTTCTCCTTGCACTGTTGATCCAAATTAGGGTTTGTGTTTGCACAAAGATGTTTGGACCCAAAATGCCTAAGATGACTTTCTTGCTTCATATTGGACTCCCAAGTTTATCCTCATCAAGTTTCAAGTCTTGATTCCAAGTTTTGCCCAGTCAATTGGACAGTTGACCTAGAAATCAACTGTATTGGGGAAAAAGTCAACTGTGGCCAATTGACAGTCAAACCTCATGAAAATTGACCCACACCAACATTATGAACTCATATGAACCATTTGATCAAGTTTGGATCACAATTCCACAAGAAACTTGATCAGATCACCAAAAGGGCAAAATGGTCATTTTTAGGGTTTTGACTGCATAAAGGCAATTTTTGACTATTTGACCTAGCCAATGGCAAACCAAGCTCACATATGGACTCAAGGACCCCATGGAATTATCTTGACATGCTCAACAAACTCAAAAGATCCCAAGTACACAAGATTGACAGTTGAATTTCCCAGTCAATTGATCAATTTTGACTGTATACTGAAAAGTCAAACTTTGACTTTTTGGTCAAAATCAAGATTCAAGATTCATTTTTCATCAAAACATGTCAAATCATGAAACTTGTTCACCAAGAAATCAAAAAATGCAAATTAGGGTTAGAAATGAGAATTTTTCATAACTTAGAATTTTTCTAAGTTATGAAAAACCCTAATTTTTTCCCAACTTTGCCCCACTTTCTCACCAAGATTCATTTGGATTCAAACAAAAGTCAAAACATGAAAGTTGTAGCTCGTTGCATAATCTACAACTTTGATTCACGAAGTTTTCCCAAATGAGGCTTGTATCTCAAGTTACAATTTTTTGAATAAGGGCACTAAACCATTCTTAACTTAGTGAAATTTTAACCTATTTTGACAAGGTTTTTTACCTAACTTCAAGGCCATTTTCCATACACTTCCACTTGGAATTTCAATTTGCATTTCAAAAATGGATTGTAGTACACATTCTAAGCTTTCCAAAATGTCCAAGAAATCATCAAACAACCACATAACTTGAGAGATTCGAATTTCACAATTTGGCAAAAACTCACTTTTGAATTGGTCAATTTACATGTTCATAACACTAGGCATTTTCAATCTCAGCTTGCATATCTTGATTACAGGTCCTTAAACCATCCAACACTCATAAATTTAATGCAAACTCTTTGTGCCAAGACCATGTTCTATGGATTCAAGCATTGCATAGTAGATTAATCCCAAAATAGATAAAGCACTTTATCCATTTTTGAAAAAGCAAGCTTTATGTCCAATTGAAAATCCAAGAAGTACAGTTAAGATCTCTTTGGCACAAGTTTAGGGATTAATAACACTGATCAAGATTGAGTTATGCAGCATGTTATGGGGGCCTCTAGCTGCCTAAACACCAACTTGACCTTTTTTGCTTAAGTGCTAAGAAACATTGCATTGTTCAACACAACTTTGATATCAGCTTGCAAACCCTTAAGCAAACTTTGGAAACACATTCAGGACATCCCAACTGAGCTAGTATATGAACCTAACATCCCTCATACACTCCCATTCCCAGAATCACCTTCAAACTGCAAGAACAGGGCAAGGCCTGCAGTTTTAGTGCCATCTCTCATTCCTCTCAAGCTTTCTTGCCCAAACCAGTTCACACACATTCCCTAGCATCAATGCAAGATAACCAAGACCTGAAACACGATCTGTAATTCCTCTAACAAGTTCCACCATTTTCACTTTCTCATTTTGCAGTTGAAGTTCCACAGCTCGATTCAAGGTGTCTCAAGGCAAAGCAAGTGTTGAAATAGCATCACTACACTTCAAGGAAGCTGTACAAGTCATCATCTTGTCCTGAAAGTTCCTCCATTGCAAGGCACGATTCCAACTGCACAGGTATATTCATGAAGTTCTATCTCTCTTATTAGGCATTGTTAGCTTTAGGTTTGTGAAGAGAATATGTCACAATCATAGCCCTGAACATGCCCATATAATTAGATTTCATTTATATTATGTGTGCTGCAAGAATTTTAAGTCTGAACATGGCATAAAAATTAGGTCAGGATTTGGGAGAGAATAAATTCTCTCTCATTTCTGAGAGTTAGATTGACTTCTTTATATGTCTAGAATCGTGGCTTCAAGCTCTACAGGTTTCATGTTGGAAGATTTAGCAAAAGATCAAAGAATCAGGAGTTAGGGATTGGAGAAGAAGGGCGCGTATTTTTGAATTTTGTTTGGTCTGAATGTTGAAGACAACAACTTTCTGGGTTGGGCCTGTTTGTTATTTCTTTTCACACCCTGTTTTTGCTTTCATACCCCCCAAGCCCATTTTGTGTATTTTTATGATTTTTGATTTTTCCTTTTTCATTCTGACTCATTTATTTTTTCTTATCATATTAAAAACATAAAAAATATTTTTTGCATCATTTTTATATTTTTTAGGCATTTATTTGATTATATTGATATTTATATACAAATAAGTAAATAATATATTATTTAGAATAAAATAGAGAAAAATAATGTAAACACATTTTATTTTCATTTTTATTTTGTTTTATCTTCTTAAAATATTTTATACAAAACATACTTTTTTTTCATAAATATTAATTATTATTATCTTATATATATGATATTTATTTAGTAAATAATAAAGATATATATATATATATATATATATATATATATATATATATATATATATATATATATATATATATATATATATATATATATATATATATATATATATATATATATATATATATATATATATATATATATATATATATATATATATATATATATATATATATATAATATTTACTATTTATATACAAAAAATAAAATAAAAATGAAGTATATTTGTAAAAATGTATTTTTAGTGTTAAATATTAATAAAATAAAAATATGTATGTTTTTGGTATTTTATCCTAAGTGTATTAATATATATATATATATATATATATATATATATATATATATATATATATATATATATATATATATATATATATATATATTAAATAATTAATACCCTTTTTATTAAAATTAGGGTTTTTCCCTAAATATGAAATACTCCAAAAATAATCTTTTTACCTTTTATTTATTTAATATAAATAATACTTTTTTTTCATACATATAAAAACTTTTTTTGCATTCTTGCATATTTGTTTTATTTCTATTTAATTTATGCCTTTAATTATATTGTAAATATTCAAAGAAAATGATGTAATAGCTAGGTTTAATTTCTTGTCTAAATATCCCCCATTTGAAACATTTGTACCCCCCTTCCCATATTGTGTTGTAATAGTGTAGGAATTTTACTTTTCGCACTTTAACACTTTCTAAATATACCATGCTAGAATTAGGGTTTGTATGCAAATAAAAAGAACAAAATAGCTTGACCTAATTTCAAGATAAATGAGCATGAAATATGGACAACACATCTCACATTTGCACCCCTAGGGTATTCCACTTTGTTGCCTTCAAATAATTGGGCCATATTGCATGTTAGGTTTCTTTGGGTAAAAACAAACAATCGAATGATCATAAGCCCCTCGATGACGCTTTCGAAAAGTTGCCTAAAATGATCAAGTCCCTTTCAAAGAGAAATTGCCCAAAGATACTTAGCACTATTGCAATTATGGTCTAAACGATGACCCGCGCCCGTCCCTTTCACCTCCTAACACAAGATTGCCCACCAAATGCAATGGTGGAACAAAATTGTCAAAAGGTTTAAAACATAACAAGAATCTTTGAGAAAACTTTAGGGTAGATAACTCTTAGGTACTTTTCAATTTGCAAAGAAAAACACTTGCCTATTTTCAAACCACACTTCACAAACACTTTCAAAACAAACTCTCAAAAAACCTTGAAACATCTTTTCAAAAGACAAAACACCTTTTGTAAAATATTCGAGTAAAGAATTGTTACAAGGGTAGCCTATACAAGGCATCTTTTTAAAACATTTTCAAAACCACACACCAAGCACCATTTAAAACAATTGAAAACCAAGGCAAGTTGATCTAAGCAAGTACCTAAGAGCCCATGGATAACCATGGATAGAAAGGGTGCTAATACCTTCCCTTTCTATAATCTACTCCCCGAACTAAAGAAAAATCTCAAAGGTTTTTGCTGTGCTTTTAAAACCTTTCCTTAGGATAAAATAAAAAGTCGGTGGCGACTCTTGCTCAACCGAAACATTTGCGAAAGCAAACGCAAAACCATAGTCAGTTCTCCCACCGTATCACACACCCGATTCAATATTTTCAGTTTATTCTTCGAGCATTAAAATTGTATTGATTTTCTTATCACTTCTCATGTTCGGTTCGAAGGCTAATTTTGTGAAGAAGACCTCCAGGAATTTTAATTCTTTGAAGATAGTGTAGTGAATTTAATTGTTGGTCCGTTGCTACGCTAGCACTTAAAAATTCATAACTTCTGATTGGATTACTGTTTTGGAGTGGTTCTTGAGACATTAAAACCATCTTAATATCTCCTTCAATTCTTATGTTTGGCTTGAGGGCAAATTTTATGAGAATATCTCCGAACATGCGAATACTTTGAGAAGAAATAGTGGAAATACGGTGAAAATACTACGTTGAACTGTTACTTTTCGAATGTTCAAAAATTCATAACTTTCTCCCAGTGCAATGTTTTTAAGCGGTCATTTGGTCGAAAATCCATCTTGATTCCATATTTATTTCGTATGTTCGGGTCGAGGATCACTTCATTGAGGAAAGTCTCCGAAAGTATGAATTACCAAAGATTTTATTGTGCTGAACTGGAATTTTAATTCATTGTTTTCTGATATTGTAAAAATAGTAAATTCTTCGATTTTTACCGTATCGAGACGATTCTTTCGGCATTATTTCACAAATGATGTCAGCTACAACTTTTCTCCAGACTTCGAGTTCAAACGGTGCTCCGAAGGCTTCTGTTTATGGTCTATTTCGCTAATAGAATAGTGAAATTCGTTGTTGAACCGGAAAAGACAACGTCTGAGCAACTTTGAAAATTCATAACTTTCTCGTTGTTTATCCGATTAAGTTTGTTTTTTAGGTATTGCATCACAAATTTTGTCATCTTCATTTTTGATGTTGAGCTCGAGTCGAGATTCCGCACCAATAATGACGTGGTATTTTGTACTCGTATTATGCGTTAAATTTGCTAACACTGTCAAAATATGGCGCAATCCAATTTCATATTCAAGGCCCAATTTGTCCATACTATATATTCCAAAAATTATATTTTCTCTCATAACTCACACACTCACAAAAACAACTTACAATTCTCTCTCTATTCTCTCAAAGATCAAACACATTCTTCTTTCACTTATTTTCAAGAAAACTCAACAATAATCATCACATCCTCATCAATCATTAAGAATAAAAATCAAGAGTTCAAATCTCCTTCTCCTCTATCCACCGTGGATCTGACTCACCACCACCTAGCGCCACCGCCTCGAAGCCGCCGACCTCCCTACCGCCGTCGGAATCCGACCGAGACTCCCTATTTCTGCTTCCGATTCACAACTAGTCTCCTCCCTACATTTGATTTCGTGAGATCTACGATACTTCCTCTGTGCTTCGATTTATTCTCAAATTCCATCTTTCCCAACTTCCTATTCTCTTCATTTTGGTAATTCTTAATTACTTTTTCTTTAATTCTTGAATTGACTTGCAATTGTGATGTAAATTCTTTAGTTTAAAATTGTTGTAGAATTAAAATATTGAATACTTGTTTGAATATTAATTGTTTGCTTCTTGAATTATATTGAATTAAGCATTAAAGCATGAGTTGAATTTGATGTAGATTAGGTGTTTGTTAAAATTCCTAAGAGGTGAAGTTTGGTGTGAATTGAATTGTTGACTTGATTCTTGATTTTGGATATAATGTTGAAATCCAGAATTGGTTAGAGAATTACATAATCAATATTAGATGTTGGATTTCATTCGGAAAATTGATGTTAATTTTTAAAAACCGAATTTGAGATTTAATATCGATTATGGAATTATGATGAGGTTTAAGTTGTTAATTCATGAGATAGTGCAACTTTTCAAATCAATTTGTTGATAAATTCGTTTTTCGGCATCATTGTGAGTGATTCCCTTGATTCCAGTGGCTTTTTCAATGCGATTCATATTATAAACTTGTTGTTGCCCCATAATGGTAGCCCATGCTTCCGGTGCAATTTAATTTGTGGCATACCTTTTTGTGAGCTCCTTCATAAGTTTAGAAGCTACGGTGCAATTTTCATGCGATTCCGTTGTGCACTTATATTCATGACGTACATGCTGCTCGGATTTCGCTTTTATGCTTCTGTTACTTGTTTCCTCTCACTCTATGCATGATAATATTCTATTTTAACTTGTAAAATATATTGTTGAGTTACATTTGATATTCCTTGTTATTTGCTAATGCGTTTGTTGACTTGTGCAAGGTGCATTGTGAGAGCATTAAATCATGTAACTAAAGTTGGTTATGTGATTGAAAATTATTTGATTTGTGGATTCGATTTCGATGCGATTTATCTTGTTTCTCATTTCATGAGAAATATACACTATTTTCATTTTTGTTTGGTAGTGCATTGTGTGCAGGAACTCTGATGCGATGCGATGCATTCATGGTTCGCGATTTATTTTTGCACTTGATACTCATTGGATATTATTCCTGACCAATGTGCTTTCTTGATGAAGCTTGCTCAATGTTTTCCGGATTATTCCATTTTTGCTTGCTTTACTACAAACTGTTGTTCGATTGGTATTCCTGTGATATGGTGGGAGAACTAAATTTGGGTGTTTTGCGTTTTATCGCAAATGTTGCGGTTAGCAAGAGTCGCCACCTATGATACAGTGGAAGAACCGACTGTTAATACTGGTTTGTGTTGTGTATTCGCAAATGTTGCAGTAAGCAAGAGTCGCCACTGACTTTTATTTTATCCAACAATGGGAAAGGAAAAAGAATAGAAAAAACCTTTTTCGAGAATGTTTCTGAGTACGGAGGGTAGATTATAGAAAGGGAAGGTGTTAGCACCATTTCTATCCATGGTTTTCCATGGGCTCTTAGGTACTTTGATCATTTGTAAAATTGCTTGTACGTGCTTGTTTTTTAAAAAAGTTTTACTTTGTTTTGAAAATTTTTTTGAAAAGTGTTTGTGTGAAAAGTTTTATTTGAGCAAGTACCTAGGAACTAATCTACGTACTCGAAAAAAGTATGTTCGTTTTCGTTTAGACAGCGCTATCCTATTATTAAGGAATGGGTAGCACCGTCGTTGGACTTTTAAGAAACGTTTGAAGGGACAAATACAATCACAAAAGTAATGTTAGGAAATTTTAGTAATCATCCTAAAGTCTTAAAGATCTTTTTCTGAGGTAGCATCCGAATGGGTCATTTTAGATCTTTTGGGACTAGAGGACGACCACTAACATTCCTTATACTTCATGACCGTTTACCGAAGGCAACCGGAGTAGAGTAAACCCTAGGAGTAAGCATGTGAAAGTGTATTTTTTCAATTAATTATCTTTGCACAATTAGGGTTTTCTACTGTTTTAATTTCAGTTCGTCTTTCCATACAATCCTATACATACATCTAAGCAGTTTACAGTTTGCGGAAATTAAAATGCGAGAAGTTAGAGTCCTAATTATTACATGGCTTTGGGCAAATACATAATTATTTTGACTAAAAATAAAATGCGGAATTAAAACCCTATTTAAATCTATTACAAATTCGGAGCAGTTACAAATAAGAAAAAGGAAAATTAAAAGCGTGCAGCAGATTAAATGCGAGAAATAATTAGACGACCTAAAAATATAATTTGAGGAAATATTTATGTTGTTTTTTGAGGAAAAAATTAGGTTAAGTACAAGATTAAAACCTAATTCTAATTATTTTGAATTATAATAAAAAGTCATTAAATTACCCTAATTTAATTAAACTAAGTAATTAATAAAATATTTTTTTATAAAAAAAGATTTTTGATGTTTTTTATGATTTTTTGATTAAATAAATAAAAAATGATTTTTGGTGTTATTTGCAAAAAGATATAATAAAATAATAATAAGAAAGAATTAAAAATAAAAATAGAAAAAAGTGAAATTGGGCCTGCATAAGCAACCCAGGGGGGTGGCTTTCTGAATTTTGTCCAGGCCCAATATGGTTGAGCCCATGCCTGCGCCAGATCCAGTGTAACTCCCTTCTGATGGTTCATGGTATGACTACACGTACTGGATGTTAGATCTTTTTTGGCAACGATCCAGTGGCTGGATCAGTGAGGCGTATGATGGATGTTAGGCATTGAGATACGTTGGATCTTCAAACAAATAATCAGAAAAATGTAAAAGCAACGCGCCTGGGATTGAACCCAGGACGCTTGCCTCAAACCATTCACCCTTGACCGTCTGCGCTGCTTGCTAACTTGTTCATATAAACAACAAAAATGAATATAATATGAAAATTATAGCTAATGCTGAGTCAGCCAAACACACGTGCATGGTGGGCCCCTGTAATTTAAATGAACGAATCAAAACATAGGAAAGTGGCACGCATGGTCTCCGCCTGAGTCAATGACGTCGGAGCTGTACTCTGGTCGTCTTCTCCGGCCCTACAAAAACACAAACGACATAAATACGTGGATTCAAGACACCTGACTCCGGCTACCCCCCCCCCCCTATTTCCTAGGTTGCGAATCCCATGGTGGTGGTATCTTGGTCTGAAAGTCCCTGTACAGGGAGGTACAATGCTCGCCTGAAACCTGGCCCTAGCAATGGTGTTTCACGACTCTGACCTTGTTTCTTGCATGTAATAGGTCAGAAAATTCACAAATAATCATAGTAACATGAGTGTGTATTCAAAAGGCATTGATATCAACCATTAGGTGAGTTTGAAATCCAAGTTCTTACCAAAGCAGAAAGAGTCGGATTTGGGTGGTGCAGTATGCTTTGGCCTTCGCAAGTGGGCTGGTTAATCTCCTGGAACCCTCAGGAGGATGATGGAATGGATGGAGATGATTGAAGGAGGATGGATCGTCTCTTTGGGAAAGTGCAATTTCTTTTCAATTTTTGAAACCCTTGTTCTTGGTTTGTAGGAAGCCTCTTTGTCCTCTTATTGTTTGGAATGGTTGTCCTTATGTATGGTAGCATATTAGGTCAACATAAGTGGAAACAATTCCATGCCTTGATGACAAAATATTTTCCTTTCAAATATTTGATTTTGTTTATTTTTGGAACAAATCCACTCTTACTCTCTTTCCACGATTTGCCTTGATCTTTCCAACTTTTGTTGATTGCTAATTGATGATGAAAAGATTTGTAATAAAATCTTTTATTGTTTAGATTATTTATTTGATTTAATTTGATTTTTAAAGGATAAAACTCAAAATAAATTAAATAAATAAAGCTAATAACATGTGGAAGGATGTTTGGGTCGTGGACCATATTGGAAGTGAGGTGCAAGCATAAAAAGTTAGGCCCATTTGCCAAAAATGCAATTTTGGGCATTGTTGACTTTTGACAATTCTTCAAAAATGGCCATCTTTGACAATGCCCATCTCTCTCAATTTTGACCCTAAGAGTGTGTTCTTGGACTTTTTAGAAATCTTAGGATGTCCCCTAAGCAACCTCTTTGGTTTCATATCAATTGGATCTTCCATGTTCATGTAAGGAGCTTTTACCCAAAAGGTGTTTTTGTTGACTTTTGAAAACGACCTATAATGTCTGAATTTATATCTTTCCATGAGTGCATTTCTTGAACTTGAGGGCTGAAGATGAGTTGTAGGAAATTTAATTCCCTTCAAAATGAGCCTTGGATGAGAAATTTATGATAAAGTATGAGAAAGTTATGCTTGGTCAAAGTTTGGTTGAGTTTTCCTGAGAAACCCTAATTTAGCAACTTTTGAGTTTTTATGAATTAGGAGCATTCCTTGGGTAATAATGGTCAACCCTTGATCAAATGATGTATGTCACTTAAAAATGTTAATGTTGACCAAAAATATTGAAGTTTGACTGTATGTGGGTCACTGTTGACTTTTTACCTAATATAGTCGATTCTCGAGCATCTAAGCACTTGACTGAGCAAACTTCTTGTGCAAAGCTTGAAATTTGACATGGAAGGTCTTGAGGACATATTAGGACCATGGAGAGCATATGAGGCCTTTGGATCTTACCCCTTCTTGATGAAAGTGGAAATCCTAGTTGGGGGATCATTGCTTTAGGAGAGAGTTTGTCAGGTCAACTCTAGAGCATCCTTGAGCAAGTTGAGGGTCTTAATGAGCATATATTGAGTAAAATGGGAGGGAAAATTTTGGGGTACGACAGTTGCCCCTGTTCAATCTTCTTAAACTTGAGGATGTATATTGGCTTGGTCCGCCTTTCATGATCTGAAGGTGGAAGATGATTGAACACTAAAGTGCCCCGAAATTTGCACTCGCATGTAGTACCTGGTGATTGGTGACATTCGGAATGGGCTTACAGATGCCATTTGGAAGTTGACAGAGAATTTTCGGAGATGGGCTTAAAGATGCCATCTAGAAAAGATATCGGTTGTATAAAAGATTCCTTTGCGAGAATTCCCGTAACTGTCGTTGAGGAGAACTTCGTTGGAGAATGTTGATTTATGTCTTGGGAAATAGAGTATAGGAGTTTCGGTTGTCCATTACTCTATTGGGGAATTAATTCTTGATTAAGGAGGTAGAAGTGAACTGCATATTTGGTCAGGGTCCAGGATGCACCGTGACTTACTGGGGAAATGTGAAATCGACCGTAACTGGTCGGGTCCAGGTCTTACAGTGTTATAAACTGCCTTCCGGGGGTAAGAGAGAAGGAACCTGGATAGTAGGGTTACTTCAGGATGAGAGTCTGGATAGAAGGGATATGGGAAGGAACCTGGATAGTAGGGTTACTTCAAGATGAAAGCCTGTATAGTAGGGCTATAGGAAGGAACCTGGATACTAGGGCTATGGGAAGGAACCTGGATAATAGGGTTACTTCAAGATGAAAGTCTGGATAATAGGGCTTATGGGAAGGAACCCTGATAGTAGGGTTACTTCAAGATGAAAGCCTGAATAGTAGGGCTTATAGGAAGGAACATGGATAGTAGGGTTACTTCGAGATGAGAGCCTGGATAGTAGGGCTGTGGGAAGGAACCTGGATAGTAGGGTTACTTCAAGATGAAAGCCTGGATAGTATGGCTTATGGGAAGGAACTTGGATAGTAGGGTTACTTCGAGATGAGAGCCTGAATAGTAGGGCTATGGGAAGGAACTTGGATAGTAGGGTTACATCAAGATGAAAGCCTGGATAGTAGGGCTTATGGGAAGGAACCTGGATAGTAGGGTTACTTCGAGATGAGAGCCTGGATAGTAGGGCTATGGGAAGGAACCTGGATAGTAGTGTTACTACAAGATGAAAGCCTGGATAGTAGGGCTTATGGGAAGGAACCTGGATAGTAGGGTTACTTCGATATGAGAGCCTATATAGTAGGGCTATGGGAAGGAACATGGATAGTAGGGTTACTTCAAGATGAAAGCCTGGATAATAGGGCTTATGGGAAGGAACCTGGATAGTAGGATTACTTCGAGATGAGAGCTTAGATAGTAGGGCTATATGAAGGAACCTGGATAGTTGGGTTATGGGAAGGAACCTGGATAGTAGGGTTACTTCAAGATGAAAGCCTGGATAGTAGGGCTTATGGGAAGGAACCTGGATAGTAGGTGTGATACGGTGGCCAGAACCGGGACGTGTTTCCCTATTTCGTTAAGGAAATTTTGCTGGTTTTCCTTTTGTGTTTGTGTTTGCAAAATGTCACGGTAAGCAAGAGTCACCACCGACTTTTATTTTATCCAACAAGGAAAGGAAAAAATCACAGAAAAATTCCTTTTTTGAGATATTTGAGTACGGAGGGTAGATTATAGAAAGGGAAGGTATTAGCACCCTTTCTATCCGTAGTTATCTACGGGTTCTTAGGTACTTGCTCATCATTTTCAAAAAAAATTTCTTTGTGTTTGTGGGCTTTGAAAAGTTTTTGTTTCGACTTCGATTTAAATCTTGCTTCTGTCTTCAAGAGTGTAATGAAATTTTTTTGAAAACTTTGTTTGTAAAGGAGTGTAAGTGTGGAAAAATTGGTCTTGATTGAGCAAGTACTTAACAACTAATCTACCTACTCGAAAAAAAGAATCATTCTATGTTCGTTTCCTTTAGACAGTGCTATCCCACTATTAGTGAGTAGGTAGCACCGTCGTTGGAGTTTTGAGGGTCAATTCGAAAGGGAAGTACGGTCACTAAAGCAATGTTAGGGCGTCTTAGTAGTAAACCTAATGTCTTAGATCAATTTATTCAAGGCAACAATTCTGAGGCAACCATTCCGAAGCAACTTTTCCGAATCGGGACTTTGATCTTTGTTTAGACTAAGGGACGACCACTAAAGCATCCTATACTCAATGACCGTTTACCGAAGGCAACCAAGTAGGAGTACCCTAGGAGTGCGCATGTGCGAATGATTCAATTTTAGTTTATTATCTTTGTATATTTAGGGTGATCTAACTGTTTTAAAATTTATCATACATTCTTGTCATGCAAACCCTAATTATTCAAACATCTAACAGTTAATAATTTGTGGAATTTAAATTGCGGAATTTAAACTACGCTATTACAAGGCTTCGGGTATTTACATAGCCAAAAACAAACCCTTTGAAAATAAAGCAATAATGAAAAGTAAAAAGTCCTAATTAAAACTATTACAAACTGTGAACAGATACAATAATATGGATAAAAAATAATAAAGCGCGCGAGGTAAATTAGATCGGCGAGAAACTAGGGTATTGACCCTCTTATCCTAATTAAAGAAAAAAATGTTTTTTTGTTGTTTTTAATAAAAGAAAGGAGTTTTCTAAATTAAATACAAAAATTAATTAGTCAATTAAATTTATTAATAAAAAGATTGGCCTATTTTTGGTTTTGGTTATTTAGGAAAAAAAATAAAAAATAATTAAGTTAGTAATAAAAACCTATTTATTCTAATTAATTTTAATTATTTGCAAAAAGAATTAAAATTGTTTAAATTAATAAACCTAATTAAATTAATTAATTTATTGCTAAAAATAATACCTAAATCTAATTGGTGAAAATAATATTTTTGGTGATTTTTGATAAAAGAAAATATTTTAATTTTGTTAGTAAAAATAATTACATGAAATAATTAAATAAAATGTAAAAAAGGAAAAAAGAGTAAGAAAATGGGCCTGAATAGCATTTTTTGGGGGTGCCAATATCCAAATTCTGGGCCCAAAAGAGTGAGACCCATTTGACTTTCTTGGATCCAGTATGATGCGCTGACCCTGGCTCATGATGCACCTTCAGTGGTGGCCATCAGATTTGGCCATCTGGCCATCTGACATGATTGATTGTGAAGATGTATGGTGGTCTCCTGGCTTGCACGTACACTAAATTTCCTAAAAGAAAATAAGAAAATAACAAATGCTTGAGGCAGGGGTTGAACCCCTGACCTCTAGCCTTCCAATGCCTTAACACCCAACTGGCTACTACTGGGCCATTTGTCTTTGTTGTAATAATAACGTAAAATAATAAACAAATATGAAACAAGCGCAGTAATGGAAATTTAGCGCGAAAATTCAAACAAGCCAATGGAGGGGTGCCACATGGGTCGTCTTCTTCCTGGCACCGTGGGTAAAAGTGAAACACTTTTACCTACGGACGTTCGTCTGTAGCTATAGGCAGTGCTCATTCCAGAATCCTCCATGGGCCACATAAATGAAACATAACACCATGGTTGAGTTCGTCTCGTCCTCCTGAAGCTAAAGGTACCATTCATGAAGGCCAATTTTCCCTGCATATAAAAACCCTAATTCGGAGCTTCGAAACCTAGCTATGGTGAAATCGTGTGTAGGCCATAAAAATGAAATTAAATGATGCAGAAAGTTTGCATATGTTCCATAGATTAAGAATGTACAATTAATTCATCCTAACAATGCCTATATTGTGAGATTCGAATTCAAGAACAGGGCTATGTCGTGAGCGACTTACAGAGCTTTTTGGGGCTTAAAAATGCTTGGTTTCAATGGCTTTAGCTTGCTGAGAGTCCCAAGAGTCGATTGGGATAGGCAACGAGTCTTGAGGATGCCTCTAAGTGCAAATTTGATCTCACACTTTTCTTGCTTTTTTTCAGTTTTGGTTCTTGCTTATACGCTTGTCTCTAACATGTTTTTAGGTCTGCCTCGCCTCCTTATGTACCAAGGATTGAATTAGGGTTGATAACTGCATCCAATCTTCCTCCATCAATGAGTTTTGATTTGATTTGATTCACTTTCAATATCATTCCAAAAATAGCTTTTTTTCAATCTTTTTGTTCACTCTAATGCCTTGCACGAATTTGAATGATTTTCTAGATGTAATTGGAACCTGAAACAAGCACAAAATCTCTTACCTTCAATATTTTGGATTTTATTTGATTTGTTTTTGATTTAAATTGAATTAATTCAAATAAAAATCAAAATAAATAATAAAAATAAGATAAGGACAAGTGGAAAAGGATAGAGCTCGTGGACTATGTTGCCAACTCAAAACAAGTGAAAAATAATGGGGCCATTTAGCAAAATTTGAAGTTTTAAGGATAGTTGACTTTTGGCAATTTTGCAAAAAAGGTCAACTTCATCAATGCATAACTTCCTCAATTTTGACTCTTTGGAGGTGTTCTTAGAATTTTTAGAAAGCTTGATATGTCCTCTAATCAACCCTTTTGGTCTCATCTCAATTTAATATTCCATGCTCATGTATGAAGCTTTGACAAAAAAGGTGTTTTTGTTGACTTTTCAAAATGACCTATAATGTCCAAATTCATAACTTCTTGTGAGTGCATATTTTGAACTTGGGAGATGAAGATGGATTGTACAGAATTACATCCTCTTAAAATGAGCTTTGGATGGGTCATTTATCATAAATTATGAGAAAGTTATGATTGGTCAAAGTTGAGTTGACTTTTCCTGCAAAACCCTAATTTAGCAACTTTTGAGTCTTGATGAATTATGAGCAATCCTTGAGGAATCATGATCAACCCTTGATCAAATGATGAAATATACTTCAAAATGAGGATGTTGACCAAAAATATTGAAGTTTGACTATATGTGGGCCACTGTTGACTTTTGCCCTAGCATAGTCGATTTTCAGGCCTTTGAGCAATTGACTGAGCAAACTTTCTCTGTAGGGCTTGAAACTTGACATGGATGATCTTGAGAACATATTAGGACAATGTTGATAATTTGGGGTCCCTTGGGCTCAAGTATCTTGATGCAACATGAAACCCTAATTTGAGGTAGCACTACGCCAAAAATAAGTTTTAGCAGCACACATACGAAAGCGCTTTTAGGTAAAAGCGCTGCTGTAGGTTTTAAAAAAAAAATCGCTTCAAAAAAGCGGTTTCAAAGGGTGCCTTAAGAAAGCGCTTTTCAAAAGCGCTGCTAAAGGTCACCCTTAGAAAGCGCTTTTTGAGAAGCGCTGCTAAAGGGTGCCTTTCAGAGGGTACCTTTAGAAAGCGCTTTCAAAAAGCGCTGCTAAAGGTTAGCCTTAGAAAGCGCTTTTACAAAGCGCTGCTAAAGCTGGCCTTTAGAAAGCGCTTTTAAAAGCGCTACTAAAGGATATGCTATGAAAGCGCTTTTACATTAAAAAGCGCTGTTATAGGTGACCTTTAGAAAGCGCTTTTAAAAGCGCTTTCGTAGGTAGTTTTATAATAAAAATCAAAAATTCGTATCATCACTTTTCTATTGTTCTTCACGAAATCTTCAAATCCCTAAATCAGAGCTCTGCCGCCGTTAGCATCTACGAAATCTTGTTCAGGACCACCGCCTCCATTCATCAGTACCTCCACCTCCGTTCATCAGTACCTCCACCTTCGCTCATCAGTACCTCCGCCTCCGTTCATCAGGACCTCCGCCTCCGTTCTAGGTATGTCAATTTCTAGTATAGTTTTGTATGAATAAATTGTTCTATGCTTGCTTTGATTCTAATTTCTAGAATAGTTTTGTATGAATAAAGATGTGACTATCTTCTAATAATTCTTTTAGTTAATTCGATATAGGAATTTTGTGTAGCATTACTTTTTTCTATAGTGGTAGGGGAATGCATATGTGTTGGAGTTTGCATGTCTGATGGTCAGAGTCGCTAGTTTATGTAGATTCTTTCACATTCCATATTAACTATATTATCGTAGATACAGTGTTTGTTATGGTTGGGTTTTGATTGGACCATAATTGTGGTTTTGCCTTGTTGTTTGCCTACAACATATTGATAGTAAATACCATTCATTTCCTGCTCCATAGCTTACTCTATAGTTTAGTTTTGTAGAGTGTGTGTACGATTTTTTCTCTCATACAACACAATGTAAATGTCATCTCTAAGTTTTCACATATAATAGACATATGAGTTAAATATGTACTATATGCACTATTGTAAACCAAAATATTTAGCCTCGCTATATATGTTTAGAAGTCAAAAGACTTTACGAGAATGAAGGAAGCATCCATGAAAATGTACATTTCCCCTATTTTCATCATTACTTGTAGCATACATTCCATTGATAGTACAACTGAACTGCAAAATTTTATCTTTTTTGAGTTTGAGTACACACATAATTTATGATTGATTTTGAGCAATGATAGTTTCTTGTTTATGGTTTCTTGTGTTATACTTGTGTACTAAAGTAGTTGATAGAATAAAATGAATTTAGTGAAAAGTATTGAGTATTGGTTTTGTTATATGGTTGTGCAAGAGCAAGTGCAAGTTTTGAGTATTGGTTTTGTTTTCTAATTTATCATTTAGCTCAGATTGACTCAAAAATCGTAAACCATGGATAAGACATGGATGTATTCCAATCGATTGTCGAAAGAGTACGAGAATAGGGTATCGTAATTCGTTAAGTTTGCTGTTGCGCACGCTAAAGACCCCGGTCGAATGACATGACCTTGTTTGTGTTGCTGTTATGGGAATCGGGTTGACGCGGTTCAGTTAGCATCGCATCTAATACGGTATGGAATTGATAGAAGTTATACATGTTGGAATATGAATGGTGAGAAAAGTGACGGGAATGATGAATCTGGGGATAATAGGACCTATGCTTCAAATGACAATGGCACAGATACATACGATTATGATCGAGTTGAAGAGATTTCAGAAGCGCTTGAAGAAGATGTTAATGATTGTCCCAAAATGTTCGAGAGGTTGGTAAGCGATGCAGAGAAATTGTTGTATAATGGTTGTACAAAATTCACAAGATTGTCTTGGTATTAAAGTTGTACAACTTAAAGGCGGGAAATGGATGGTCGGATAAAAGTTTCACAGAGTTATTAGCCCTTATGAAAGATATGCTACCAGAGGATAATGTTCTCCCCAATCGAACGTATGAGGCCAAAAAGATGTTTTACTCTATTGGCATGAGCTATGACAAGATACATGCATGTCCAAAAGATTGCGTTTTGTTTCGAAACGAGTATGCATCGTTAAATGAGTGTCCTAAATGCGGTGCCCCTCAATATAAGAAAAAGTTGTCTCTGGCAAAAGTCTTATGGTATTTTCCTATAATTCCGAGATTTAGACGGATGTATCGTAGTGAAACCGATTCAAGACACTTAACTTGGCATGCAGATGAAAGAATTGTTGATGGAAAGTTTCGACATCCGGCAGATTCACCACAGTGGATGAAAATTGATAATGATTATCCTTAATTTGGAAAAGACGCAAGAAACCTTCGCTTGGCATTGTCTACTGATGGAATGAACCCACACGGTATTAAAAGTATCTCGCATAGCACATGGCCTGTAATTCTTATGATTTATAACCTACCTCTGTGGCTATGTATGAATAGTAAGTACATGATGTTATCTATTTTAATTTCTGGGCCTAAACAACCAGGAAATGACATAGACGTATATTTGTAACCTTTAATCGAAGATTTGAAGATTTTGTGGGAGAACGGTGTGGAGGTTTATGATGGGTATAGGAAAGAAAGTTTCAACTTGAGGGCGATGTTGTTTGGAACAATTAACGATTTTCCAGCCTACGGAAATCTATCCGGGTATAGCATTAAAGGTGAAAAAGCGTGTCCTATCTGTGAAGATGGAACCGATACGATGCGATTGAAAATTTGTCAGAAGAATGTCTTTCTCGGTCATCGTAGATTCTTAAATTCTAAACATCAATATCGTGGATGGAGAAAAGCGTTCAACAGAGATACCGAACAACGTAGAGCTCCGCCTGGATTGACAGGTGCTCAATTATTTGAAAAGGTGAAAGATGTGAGTATTCAGTTTGGCAAGCCTTTTGCACATAAAGTTGTTACAGGTGGGTGGAAGAAGAGGTCGATTTTTTTTGAATTGCCATATTGGAAATCTTTGTACGTAAGACATTTTCTTGATGTTATGCATATTGAAAAAAATGTATTTGACAGTGTTATTGGTACGTTACTCAATATAAAAGGGAAGTCTAAGGATGGTCTTAAAGCAATGGAGGACATGGTAGAGATGGTAATAAGAACTGAATTGGGACCCGTTAAAAAAGGAACACGAATATATCTACCACCTGCTGTTTACACTCTATCCAGAAAGGAGAAAAAAATATTGTGTAAGTTCCTAAGTGAGGTTAAAGTTCCAGAAGGCTACTCATCAGATATTAGAAGACTTGTGTCTATGCAAGACCTCAAGTTAAAGAGTTTAAAGACGCATGATTGTCATGTTATAATGGAACATTTTCTACCGATAGGTATACGTTCTATTCTTCCAGAAAAAGTAAGAAGCGTAATAACTAAACTGTGTTTTTTCTTCAAGTCAATTTGCAGCAAGGTGATAGATCCTGAGATCTTACCAACATTGCATAAAGAAATAGTTGTTACTTTGTGTGATCTTGAAATGTATTTCCCTCCCTCGTTTTTTGACATAATGGTTCATCTTGTCGTTCATCTTGTCAAAGAGACACAACTGTGCGGACCAGCTTATATGAGATGGATGTACCCTACTGAACGTTATATGAAAATATTAAAAGGGTATGTGAAAAACCAAAGTCGATCAGAGGGTTGTATTGCTGAACGATATATTGTTGAAGAAGAGATTGAGTTTTGTACTGAATATCTGTCAAATGTTCAATCAATTGGACTCCCTAAATCTCACATTGTTGAAAAAAAGAAGGTAAGAAGCTAATTGGAAATAAAGTTGTGACAATATCAATGGTCGAACGGGATCAAGTGCATTTGTATGTTCTGCATAATGAGCTTGAAGTTGAGCCGTATGTTGAAATTCACAAGGGTGTTCTTCTAGGTTTAAATCCGAATAGAAATGAGAATTGGATTGTACGAGAGCATAATCGAAGTTTCATACCATGGTTTAAGGAACATATTTATTCAAAGTATCGTTCAGATCATGCTTCAGTAACAGAAAGATTGAGATGTTTAGCATACGGTCCAAGTTTAGTTGTGTTTTCTTATAGCGCATATGCAATTAATGGATACACATTTTATACCAAAGAACAAGATGACAAAAGTACTACGCAAAATAGTGGTGTCACCTTGATCGCTGAAGCAATGCATATATCAAGTGTGAAGGACTTAAACCCAAAATTTGCAAACCTGTCATATTTTGGGGTTATCGAGCGCATTTGGATGTTTGATTACGAGAAGTTTCAGATTCCTATATTTGGTTGCAAATGGGTTGAAAATAATAATGGCATACGAATGGATAAGTCAGGTTTTTTGCAAGTGGATCTTAATAGGGTGGGGTACAAAGATGAGCCTTTCATTCTAGCCTCTCAAGTTAAACAAGTGTTCTATGTCAATGATCCGACAAGTACAAAATGGTCTATAGTGCTATTATCTAACAAAGTAATTGATGAAAGCATTGGAGATCAAAGTGATATTGGTGTTCACATTGAATCTTTAACCATAACTGATCAAAATGATAATGAATCATGTATTAGAAACGATCATAATGAGGGTATTTGGATCAATCCAACTGTTCGCGTTGTTAAGAGACGAGTAGAACACATTCCTACCAAGAAAAGAAAGAGACATTAGTGAAAAGCGTAATAGTATATATAATTATAGCCTATATCATTCAATAAAATTTAATTTGTCATTTCATTTTTATTTGTCACTTCATTTTTATTTGTCATTTCATTTTTATATTTGTCATTTCATTTTAATTTGCCATTTCATTTTTATTTGTCATTTCATTTTTATATTTGTCATTTCATTTTTATTTGCCATTTCATTTATATTTGTCATTTCATTTTAATTTGCCATTTCATTTTTATTTGTCATTTCATTTTTATATTTGTCATTTCATTTTTATTTGCCATTTCATTTTTTTTCATTATTACAGGTCAAATGGCTAGTAATCAAGAAAACTCAAAAGATACAAATGCTCCTGAAAATGCTCCTGAAAATACTCCAGAAAATACTTCAGAAAAAGATATTACACGAGGTATAACTATTATGAGGGGAATCATCCGTGATAGAGATAGAGGAGTAACATATAATGTAGAATGGAATGATAATGACCAATTAATTGGGTCTAATGCTGCAAAGTTGACAAGCTACATTGGTACGCTTGTTCGTATACACATTCCGATCACCACTCCTAGATGGAAAAGAGGAGAGTTGGATGAGGCTAAGGAGAAAGTTTGGACTGAGATAAAGGTACATATATGGTTTTTGTTATTTGCTTTATCTTGACGATAATATGTGTTTAAATTTCTTTTACTAACACACTTTATGCGTATGTTTTTTTGTAGAGGTCTTTTAACATTGAAGATACCCGTAAAAAGTATATAATGGGTTTGGCTGGAAAAAGGAACAGAGGATGGAGAACATTTTTAACAAACAAGTATCTTAAAGATGATGAAGGAAATTTTCTTGAAGAGGATCCGGAACGTCCAAAGAAATATGAGAACTTCATTACACCTGAAGAATGGGTTGGTTTTGTAGGCCAAAGAAGAGACGAGAATTTCAAGAAAGTGAGTGCTATCAATCGCGAGAGAGCGTCAAAACCCGCATATCCATACAAAAAGGGTGTTTGGGATATGCTCGCTTAGAGGGAAAAATTGTAAGTAAATATAAACTCTACGATCTTATTAATTCTCTCAATGTGTTATAGTTGATGATCTTAAGACTTCTGTCATTGCGTAGTTAGAAGAGACGAAAAGTGACGCAACATCACTACCGGCACATTTGTTGTGGAAGGAAGCCCGTGTGGGCAAGGATCAAGTTGTTAATCCCGATATTCAACATGTGTATGATGAATGTGTAAGTATAAGATTGTGTCTTTAGTTTAATTAATTAATGTTTATTAATATTTAAGTAATTTTTTATCTCCACTAATAATTTTTTATATGTAATTGAATTACAGGAGACCTTGTCGCAATCGATATCCCCAAGTGAGGATCATCAGGATACCAGGAGTGTACTTAGTCGAGCACTAAATATTGCTGAGTATCCGGGTCGGGTGATGGGGTAAAGGTCATGGTGTGACTCCAACCTCTTTGTATAAGCATCCAAGGAGAAGAAATCCTAGCAATGCAGAAGTGATGCAAACATTACAGGATTTACAAGCTCAAGTCCGTGAATTGCAGAAGGATAAAGAGAGATATATGGCGGAAAAGAGCAGTTCACAGTTGAAAGAAACTAGTGACAAAGCTAGTATCAACTGTGAGCATAAATTTCCTGAGGTAATTTTCAATATATATCCGTTATTATTATAGAATATTTTTAGTCACTTCTAACGGTTATTATTGGTTTAGGGCATTTCATCTTGCCAGCTATACCTATCGTCGCCGACTTATCGACTAGTTGGCAAGGGAAAAGTCCATAACAGTTCGGGAGATTTACTTCATAATAGACCGCTTCCGGATGGACACATGAAAGTATCGGTTGACATTGCTTTAGATATGGATGCGTTGCTGCCGGTACCTGACATTGTTGCTGAGACCACATTGCTGCGAGATGCAATAGGATCTTTTGTTGTATGGCCATCAGACCTCATTTTCATAGATGATCAGGTATGTTGAAAACAATTATGAATCTTTAAGTCTTCAACTGTCAGTTCTGACCTCAGTTATTTCCACGATAATTATATACTCCTACAACACCCGCATCTAAGGGTAAAGGGATTTTGCGGCACGACAAGTATGACGTATCACCAAAAGAGGTACGTTTAAAGTGTTAATTATATGATCCGAATAAAAAACTGCATAATTTTATAATTTAACTGAGTTTATATGATTTTTAGGTACCTTTTCATGGGTCACAACAAGTGAGCCAGAAAATCGTTGGTGTACCACCCAAGAAAAGGGTGCCTACTAGATTTTTCCCTCGATACCGGCAGTGTCTTGAAACAATAGTGGGAACAACAAATTTGATGGATGGTGGTATTCGTCAAATGGATATGGATCAAGGTATCTTTGGTTTTCCTTGCACCGAAATAATTGGACATGAGGACGTGGAACAGATTTTCCGTCATAAAGAATTGGGCGTCAGTACAGAAAGCTTATATCTTTGGGCGTATAATACTATTCCTACAGGGTTAGATTTTCATTCTAAGTTCATTTTAATATTTGTAATTTTTGCGTAGAAAATTTCTTCTAAACTGTTGTTTTAATTTATAGAAGTCACTGGTTGTTGGTTGCTATCGATCCCATAAAAGAAGTGGTCTATTATCTGAATTCGGTTGACGGTGATTGGTCAAATTATCCGGATATGAAGTTAATGATTGATACGTAAGTGAGATTATTCTAAATATTTGTGTGTATTTATGTATTTAATTATTTCTGTGACATTGTTCTAAATATATATTTTTATTTTGTTAGAGCGATACAAGTATTCCGGTGTCAAAGAGAAGCTCGGGTACGACGGTCTAAATCAAACAACATTAATTGGATCAAAGTGCAGGTATATTAATTTCCACTATTTTGCTTATAATATTTACGCTATTTGATAAAACAATACAACTATATATTCTTATTTGTTTTTCTATGTAGTGTCCTCAACAGCAAAACGGTATAGATTGCGGATACTTCGTTATGCGGTTTATCAAAGAAATCATTCTACTGAATCAAATAGAGATTCCAGTCACGGTATGAATTTATAACTTAGGATTTGTTTTATTGTTTCTCGGATATTTCATATAATTTTTTACTTTTAACTAAATCATGCATATTATGTTTTGTTATGTAGTACTTCGATGAGTACAAATGTGCATATTACACGAAACTTCAGTTGGAAGAAACCAAAGAGGAGTTGTGTCAATATTTTATTGAGCAGAGAATCATATAAGGACTGGTTTAGTTGTTGTTAGGGTTGATTTTGTAAGACTGATTTTGAGTTACAATACTGATAACAATGGTTTATATATAATTTGAGATACAAAAATGGTGTATATATATTTTGGATTACAATGTATTACCGCTATTTATGAATTACAGGTTATGGCAACTGGTTTATATAAATAATATGCTGCAAACAATGCAGGTATATGAATTGTATAAATTATACCTCTAAAAAAAAAACACCCTATGAAAGCGCTTTTTGGAGAAAAGCGCTTTCATAGATAGACCTATGACAACGCTTTTTCACATAAAGCGATGTCTAAGGTAAATATATGGCAGTGCTTTTTCCAAGAAAAACCGCTGCTAAAAGACAACCTATGAAAGCTTTTTTCCAAAAAAAGCGCCACCAATGAAAGCGCTTTTTCATAAAAAAGCGCTGCCAAAAGCCTACTTAAGAGAGCGCTTTTTAGAAAAAGCGTTGCCATAAGGGTACTTAAGAGAGCGCTTTTTAGAAAAAGCGCTGCCATAAGGGTACTTAAGAGAGCGCTTTTTAGAAAAAGCGCTGCCATAAAGGTACTTAAGAGAGCGCTTTTTAGAAAAAGCGTTGTCATAAGTAGACCTACGAAAGCGCTTTTCATTAAACAAAAAGAGCTGCTAAAACCTATAGCAGCGCCACCTTAGAAAGCGCTTTTAAGCACTTTTAAAGGCCAAAAAAAGCGCTTTCGTAGGTCTTTTTTGGCGTAGTGTAGACTGCCTTAGGAGAGAGCTTGTCTGGCCAAACCTTGGACTACCTTGAGCAACTTGAGGATTTTTCTTGAAATATTTTGAGAAATATGGGAGGGAAAATTTTGGGGTACAACAGCTGCCCCTGTTCAATCTTCTTAAACCTGAGGATGTAGATTGGCTCTCGTGCCTTTCGTGATCCCAAGGTGGAAGAGGATTGAACACTAGAGTGCCCAGAAATTTGTACTCGCGTGAAGTGGTAATTGTCTTGCAATATCGGGAATGGGCTTACAAATGCCATTTGGCAATTGCTGACGAGGGGATGGGCTTAAAGATGCCATCCGAAGGAGTGTCGATCGCATAAGAGATTCCTTAACGAGAGCTTGTATACATGTCATCGAGGAAGATTCCGCTGGGGAAGGCTGATCTTTGTTGAAAGAAGTAGAATTTTAGGAAATTCGGTCGTCCGTATTCTGCTGGTGAGAATTTTAGGAACTTCGGTTAAAAGTATTCTACTAAGGAAACATCTCTATTGACATTTAGGAACTTCGATCATCCGTTATTCAACTGAGGAAAACATCTCTGCTGACATTTAGGAACTTCTGTCATCCGTTATTCAACTGAGGAAAACATCTCTGCTGACATTTAGGAACTTCAGTCATCCGTTATTCAACTGAGGAAAACATCTTTGCTGATATTTAGGAGCTTCAGTCATCCGTTATTCAACTGAGGAATACATCTTTGTTGACATTTAGGAACTTCAGTAATCTGTTATTCAACTGAGGAATCACCTCTGTTGACATTTAGGAGCTCGTCCGTTATTCAATTGAGGAAAACATCTCTGCTGACATTTAGGAGCTCGTCCGTTATTCAACTGAGGAGAACATCTCTACTGACATTTAGGAGCTTCGATCGTCCGTTATTCTACAGAGGAAGCATCTCTATTGACATTTAGGAACTTCGATCTTCCGTTATACAATTGAGGAAACATCTCTATTGACATTTAGGAACTTCGATCGTTCGTTATTCTATAGAGGAAACATCTCTATTGACATTTAGGAACTTTGATCGTCCGTCGTTCAACTGAGGGAACATCTCTATTGACATTTAGGAACTTCAATCGTCCGTTGTTCAACTGAGGAAACATCTCTATTGACATTTAGGAACTTCGATCATTCGTCGTTCAACTGAGGAAACATCTCTATTGATATTTAGGAACTTAGATCTTCCGTCGTTCAACTTAGGAAACATCTCTATTGACATTTAGGAACTTCAACCGTCCATTGTTCAACTGAGGAAACATCTCTATTGACATTTAGGGACTTCGATCGTGCATCGTTCAACTGAGGAAACATCTTTATTAACATTTAGGAACTTCGATCGTCCGTCGTTCAACTGAGGAAACATCTCTATTGGCATTTAGGAACTTTGATCGTTCGTCGTTCAACTGAGGAAACATCTTTATTGACATTTAGGGACTTCGATCGTCCGTCGTTCAACTCAGGAAACATATCTATTGACATTTAGGAGCTTCGATCGTTCGTCATTCAACTGAGCAAACATCTCTATTGACATTTAGGAGCTTCGATCGTCCGTCGTTCAACTGAGGAAACATCTCTATTGACATTTAGGAACTTCGATCATTCGTCGTTCAACTGAGGAAACATCTTTGTTGACATTTACGAGCTTTATTCATCCATTATTCAACTGAGGAAAACATCTTTGTTGACATTTAGGAACTTCAGTCATCCGTTATTCAACTGAGGTAAAAGCTTCATAGCTTGAATTTTATGAGAATTTAATCTTATCCTTCCTGAAAGGTAAAGGTTAGCTGTATGTAATGCATGATATGTATCAGACAATGATGTTCTCAAAATAAATGAGATTGTGTTGTGTGAATGGTATTCATGTCATGATGTATGGAAATGTGATGTTTTTAGCTGGGGAAAATAAATCTCGGATTACTACTGGAGAAAATAATTGAATTCTTCGTTTCCGCTGGGGATAATGGATGAAGATGTTTGTGAGAATAAACCTGTAGGAGAGGATAACTCTGCTGGGGAGTAAACGGACGAGAGAATGACTCTGTGGGGAAGAGATGCTCTGTTGAGGATTCCGCTGATAAATTCAGTTGGGGATGAATTACCGTTGCTGGTGATAATGAAACCTGTTGGGGATTGAATTTCTATTTGTGAAAGGAATAAACTCCGCTGGGGATGATTTTCCAGTTGCAACTTCACGGGGAATAAACTTTTAGACTCTACCTGGGACAATCTTCCAGAGTCTACTGGGGATGATCTTTCAAACTCCACTGGGGATGATTTTTCAAACTCCACTGGGGATATTTTTTATACTCCGCTGGGGATAATAAGACTTTTTAGTGTTGATGGTAGATAAACTATGCTTCGGGAAGAATATCTCTAATTCATTCACAGTTGCGAGTCTCAGCTGGGGAGAATTTTAACACCACTATCTTTCTCTTACTCTACGGGTAGTGAATGCACCTTCAATCGTTTTCTCCAACTAGGTTTATCCCTATACCTGGTGGGTAGAGCAACTGTACGGTTTAGACATTTCTCGTTTTCCCCTGTTTCTGATATTACCAGTAATCGTCTTTTGTTTCGCATGTAACTATTCGTGAGCAGCAATTAATGTCAAATGCATATATCAAAAATGAACATTGGACGTTCTCGCAAAACAAAACAGAAAAAGGAAAAAAGTTTGAAATTTCTTTGTAAAAATGACTTGTATTGATTTTAAAGTTAGCCTGTAAATAGGCGTTTTTGTACAAGAGGCTGACGTCCTAGTAAGAGAACACCGCCGCACAATAGAGTTTATACAATTTGTGAAAAACAAAGAAAAACAGTTATGTGAACAATCCCACTGGGCTCCAACTCTGCTATTGCCTTCATGTCATAGACCATCTCATCACTTTTCTACTTGGTTGAAGGTGGATCAGACTGATTAGCATCGTCTGAGCTTGATAGTCGATACCGAAGTCTGGTTGCAAGGTGATCCAATGAGACATAGAGTTACGCTTTGATCCCTAATTTTTTTCCTGGACCGCCCTTTCGGGTTTTCAGTCCACCAGGATACCCTTTTTTGCCCAAGCCGCCTTTTCAGGTTTTTGACTTGCCGGGTGTACAGTTTTTTTTCATTTTCATCCCTTATTTTTTCCTGAACCCTTTTGGTTCGTCGGGAAGCCCTTATTTTTTCCTAGGCCAGTCGATCTAGCGGGTCTTTGATTATTCGTAGTATTTTTTCACTATGTCTGCATTGACGGGGTGAGGGAGGTCGTCACCATCCATGGTGGTTAGAATCATAGCTCCTCCTAAGAAAATGTTCTTAACCACAAATGGTTGCCCCTAGGATCACCTTGTGGTAGGATGATGCGGTTGATTACCAGGTCCCTAACTTGACACTCTTGTCGTCTGACTTTCTTGTTAAATGCCTTAATCATCCGCTTTTGATACGTCTGACCATGACAAATAGTAGTAAGTCTCTTTTCGTCGATTAAGTTCAGCTGATCAAGCCGGGTCTGGATCCAGTCATCTTCACTCAAACCTGCATCCTTCATAATCCGAAGAGAGGGTATCTGAACTTCAATGGGCAAGACGGCCTCCATGCCATATACCAAGGAATAAGGTGTTGCCCCTGTTGACGTCTGTGCTGAGGTATGATACCCATGAAGAGCGAATGGTAACATCTCATGCCAGTCTTTGTATGTCACCTTCATCTTCTGCACAATCTTCTTAATGTTCTTATTAGCCGCTTCGACAGCCCCATTCATCTTTGGTCGGTAAGGAGAAGAGTTGTAATGTTGTATCTTGAACTGTTTGCAGAGTTCGGTGATCATCTTATTGTTGAGATTTATACCATTGTCCGTAATGATCCTCTCTGGTACACCATATCGACAGATCAGATTGTGCCGAATAAACCGTGCCATGACGTTCTAGGTTACTGTAGCAAAGGAAGCTGCTTCAACCCACTTCGTAAAGTAATCAATTGCTACCAAGATGAAACGATGCCCGTTGGACGCAGTAGGTCTGATCTCACCAATCATGTCGATCCCCCACATTGCAAAAGGCCAAGGAGCTGTCAAGATGTTCAGAGGAACTGGAGGTATGTGCACCTTATCAGCATAGACTTGGCACTTATGACAAGTCCGAGAATGCTGATAACAGTCGGCTTCCATATTGGACCAGTAATATCCTGCCCGTAGGATCTTCTTTGCCATGGTGTGTCCACTGAAATGAGTTCTGAAAGTACCTTCATGTAACTCCACCATAATGTTTTTTGCCTCGTTCTTATCCACACATCGCAGCAAGGTTGAGTCATGGTTACGCTTATAAAGAATACCATTACTGATGAAGAACTTTTTCGCGAACCTCCTCAGAAATTTCTTATCATTAGCAGATGCACCCTCGGGGTATTCCTGAGCTTCAAGATACCTCTTTACCTCGTGAAACCAGGGTTTATCTGCTACCTCTTCAGTCTCAATGTCACAGCAATGTGCGGGTTCGTCTAACCTCTCAATGGTAATCTGGGGAGCCTCATTGTCCCACCTAACTTTGAACATAGAAGACATTGTAGCTAGTGCGTCCGCTAACTGATTCTCCTCTCTTGGGAAATGTTCAAAGGTTATCTCCTTGAAGTGTGGAAGCAAAGTCAATACATACACCTTTTAAGGAATAAGATTTGGGTGTTTCGTATCCCACTCACCTTTGATCTGACTGATCACGAGAGCGGAATATATGAATACACTTAAGAACTTAATCCTTAGGTCAATTGCTGCTCGAAGACCCATGATGCACGCTTCATACTCCGCCATGTTGTTGGTGCAGTTAAAACATAGTTGGGCGGTGAACGGAGTATGAGAGCCTTCAGAAGATATGATCATGGCGCCAATGCCATTACCCAAAGAATTTGAAGCTCCATCAAAGTACATAGACCATCAGTATCCCTCCTCAGGTCCTTCATCTGGTCCAGGTATCTCACAGTCAGTTACCAACATGATGTTCTCATCCGGGAATTCGAAGTTCATAGACTGGTAATCATCCACTGCCTGATGTGCCAAATGATCTTCCAACACACTTCCCTTGATTGATTTTTGGGTCGTGTATTGGATGTCATACTCAATCAAGATCATCTGCCATCTTGTTATTCTTCCGGACAAGGCAGGCTTCTCGAAGATATACTTGATTGGATCCATCTTTGATATCAATACAGTAGTGTGAGTCAGCATATACTGTCTCATCCGGCGAGCAGCCCATGCCAAAGCACAATAAGTTTTCTCAAGAAACGAGTATCGGGTCTCTCAGTCGGTAAACTTTTTGCTAAGGTAATAAATAACATGCTCTTTTCAGTCAGACTCGTCATGCTGCCCCAGAACGTACCCCATTGAATTATCGAGTACTGTCAAGTATAAGATCAAAGGTCTCCCTTCAACTGGAGGCATCAGAATAGGTGGCTCTTGGAGATATTATTTAATCCTTTCTAAAGCGGCCTGGCATTCATCGTTCCATCTTACCACTTGATCTTTCTTCAGCTGCTTGAAGATTGGCTCACAAGTAGCAGTCAGGTGTGAGATGAATCAGGCAATGTAGTTCATACGTCCCAAAAAGATTTTAACTTATTTTTCTGTTCGGGGAGATGGCATTTCCTGTATAGCCTTCACCTTTGCAGGATCCACTTGAATACCTTTATCACTTACGACGAAACCCAGCAGCTTACCAGACCTCACCCCGAAGGTGCACTTGTTCGGGTTTAACCTCAGCTTGTACAACTTCAACTTGTCAAATAACTTCTGAAGATGATCGAGGTGTTCTTCCTCAGTCTGGGACCTTGCAATCATATCGTCAACGTATACCTCAATCTCATGGTGAATCATATCATGGAACAAAGCGACCATGGCGTGCTGATATGTTGCCCCAGCATTCTTCAATCTGAAAGGCATGACTTTGTAGCAAAAGGTACCCCACAATGTAACGAAGGTTGTCTTCTCCATGTCTTCGGGAGCCATTTTAATCTGATTGTAACCGGAAAAACCATCCATAAAGGAGAAGACCTTATGTTGTGCGGTGTTTTCAACCAGAACGTCGATATGAGGCAGAGGGAAATCATCCTTGGGGCTCGTCCTATTTAAATCCATGTAGTCTACACACATACGGACTTTACCATCCTTCTTCGGCACTGGAACCACGTTGGCCACCCACTGTGGGTAAGAAGTAACTGCTAGAAAACCGGCATCAAACTGTTTCATAACCTCAACCTTGATTTTCTCAAACATATCTGGGCGCATTTGGCGAACTTTCTGTTTCATTGGAGGACAGTCTTCCTTAGTTGGCAATCGGTGCACCACAATGTCGGTATCTAATCCAGGCATATCTTCATAAGACCAGGCAAAGAGCTCAACATAGTCACGCAGTATCTGATTCAACCGCTGCTTAACACTAGACTCCAGATTTGCACCGATCTTGACCTCTTTCTTGTCTACCTCTATACCCAGATTTACTGTTTCCACTGGCTCTTCATGCGGCTGTATGGCCCTCTCTTCCTGAAGTAACTGTCTAGAAAGTTCACCAAGAACTTCACAATCATCCTCACCTTCGTCCTCGACTTGGTTGATCGGATTTTCGAATTCATAACTGGCAATAGCAGAATCGTTATCAGTGGGATCCAGAGTGGATGTGGACCTATATATGTGAGTGTGTGTAAGCCAAATAGTTATTTTGTAAGATAGAAAAGAAAAAAAAGGAGCGCAAAATTCATAATGCAAGAAAATGTCCAATGCTTTTTGTTGTACACCAAAATTTTCCCTCTCATTTTATCAAGATTTTCCCTCACTAGACTCCTTGTACTCCAGACAGGATTAGGGTTTTACTCTGCTCAAGACATCTCCTTGCACTGATGACCTAAATTAGGGTTTGAGTTTGCACATGGATTTTGGGACTTTTAATGCTCAAAGTTACTTTCATACTTCATGTTGTACTTACAAGATTGTCCATACCATGTTTCAAGCCTTGAATCAAATTTTTGCCCAGTCAATTGGACAGTTGACCTATAAATCAGTTGTATTGGGGAAAAAGTCAATTGTGGCCAATTTACAGTCAAACCTCATAAATTTTGATCCATATCAACATTATAAGCTCATATGAACCATTTGATCAAGTTCGGACCACACCTCCTCAAGAAATTTGATCAGACCACCAAAAGGGCAAAATGGTCATTTTTAGGGTTTTGACTACAGAAGGGCAATATCTGACTTTTGACCTAGACAATGGAAAATTGGGTTAAAGCATGGGTTCAAGGACTCAATGGAATCATCTTGACATATTCACAAGGTTCAAAAGATCTCAAATGCATTGGATTGACATATGAATTTTCTAGTCAACTGATCAAAATTTGACTGTACACTGAAAAGTCAAACTTTGACTTTTTGGTCAAAATCAAGTGCCAAGGGTCATTTTTCATCAATATGAGTCAAAACATGAAACTTGTTGATCAAGAAACCCAATTTTGCAAATTAGGGTTTAAGATTGAAAAAATTCATAACTTAGAATTTTTCTAAGTTATGAAATTTTCTTAATTTTTCTCAACTTTGCCCAACATTTTCACCATGATGCAATGGGATTCAAACAAAACTTAAAACATGAAATATGTAGTCCTCCTAAAAATCTACAACTTTTATTCACAAAGTTTTCCCAAAATAATCCTGAATCTCAAGTTATGATTTTTGGAACAACGGTCCATGAAACGTTTAACTTAGTGAAATTTTGCCCTAATCTTGGCAGAATTTTGACCTATCTTTATAACCATTTTTCACATAGTTCCACTTGGAATCTCAAAATTCATTTCAAATATGGAATGTATAGCATGCTACAATCTTTCTAAAAAGTCAAAGAAATCTACAAAATCATTTGTGGTTAGGGAGAATCAAAGGCTTGAAGTTGGCAAAAACTCACTTTTGATCTATGACATGTTCATATTGATACAAGTTGCAAACTCTAATCAGCTTTGTTTGTATTTGATTACAGGTCCCAAAACCCTTCCATACTCAATAATTAAATGAAAATCCATTGGTCTAAGGCTTTATTTTGGTCATTAGAGGATTATACAATAGATTAATCCAAAAATAGTAAAAGGTAACTTTGCCATTTTTGTCAAAATCTTGATTTATGTCAAATAGAATCCTTGAGCCTTGAACAAGATCTTATGCAGCAAATCAAATCCATAAACTTGGGGCCAAGCTTACACAATGTATGCAGGGTTAGAGCTAGCATGTACAGGCCTGCTCTTTGTCACTTCTTATTTTGCTTCATAACCAAGAAACTTGTCAAACACAAGACATCTTGCACATCTGATAGAACCAACTTTTGCAAACATTTGAGACAAGTTTAACACATTCCCTTGAGCCAAAAACACAAGCCTTTGAGTCCTTAAGCCTGCCATAGCACAAAATCACCTTCCATTGGCAAAACAGGGCACTCCCTGCAGTTTGACTTCCATAGCAAAAAACCCTCGTGCATTTTGCCTCAAACTGGTTCAAACATATTCCACATAACCTATCCAAGCTATCCCAACCATTGAAGAGTGACTGTAACTCCCTTTACAAGGTTTACCATTTCTGTTTTCAACTTGTGCAGGTTGAGTTCTACAAGCTTGTTCAAGCACATTCAAGGCAAACTAGGCATTGGGAAAAGTTAGAGGAAGTTCAAGCAAGCTCCCAAACACCTCAGGCCTCACTGAAAAGCTCCACATTTCCATACACGATCTCAACTGAAACAGATTTTTATCAACTTCCTATCTCTCTATTTAGGAATCATTAGGCTTAGGTTTGTGAATAAAAAATGTAGTATTCATATCCATGAAGCTGTACATATGCTCATTTTTGATTTAAGTTAAACGTGTTAAGAGAATTTGATTTATGAACTTCCTAAAAAAATTAGGTTAGGATTTAGGGCCAGAGAAATTCTCTCTCGTCTTTGAGAGTTAGAATGAGTTCTTTACATGGTTAGATTCGTCTTGAAAAATGCTACAACTTTGATGTTATGAGTTTTTGCATTAGAGCACGTATGCAGGATCTGGAAATTTGTACAGGGCGCACGCATTTTTGGACAAAAGGTTGAAGATGAAGTTTGAAACTGGGTTGGGCCTGTGTTTCACACATTTTGCATCCCCTGCCTTGCTGACTGCACCCCCTTGGCCCATTTCTTCATATTTTTGTATTTTTCCATTTTATTTTCATTTCTGATTTTATTTTATTATTTTCTAAACATAAAAAATAGCAAAAATATTTTTTATAAATTTTCACTTTTATTTTTGTATTTTATTTTATTTTTCTAACATGAAAATAATTATAAAATAGTATATATTACTTAAATGAGAATTTGAAAATAAAACATAAAAAATATTATACCTTTATTTTTTTTTATTATTATCATTTATACTTAAATAATATTTTTTTTAAATATATTTTTATTTTGTATATATTTTATTTTATTTTATCGTACATGAATAAAACAATTAATATATATTTACTTTCTTAAAAGAAACTAGGGTTTTTACCCTCATTAAAAATAATATTTTTCTAATATATTTTCATTTTCGACATTTGTACATATTTCATTTATTTTTATTTTATTGTATATAATATATATGTATACTTTCTTAAAAGAAAATTAGGGTTTTTACCCTTAATAAAAAAATATAGAATCTTTTATTTCTTTTTCTTTATATACATTAAATATTTTTACATACATAAAAAATAAACAAAAACATTTTTTTGCATATTCATAATATTTTTGTACATTTATTTAATTGATCATTTAGATACTTGTTCATTTATTATTTGTACCATTTATTCAATTTGGATGTAATAGTAAATATTAGGGTTTTAATTTCTTGCCAAATAATCCCCATTCAAAAATTGTATCCCCCTTCCCATATCAAATGTTGTAATAGAGTAGATTTATTTTACGCATTTTATGCTTTCAAATATGCCATGTTAGAGATTAGGGTTTGTATGCAAAAGTCCAAAATCAAAAACAAATAGCTTGACTAATACAAAGACAAAAAGCATGTAAAATGACAACACTATGCAAATTGCACCCCTAGGGTTTCATCCACTTCACTACGCCAAAAATAAATTTTAGAAGCACATAAAAGAAAGGGCTTTTGGAAAAAAGCACTGTTGTAGGTTTTAAAAAAAATTTGCTTAAAAAAGCGCTTTCAAAGGGTGCCTTAAGAAAGCGCTTTTCAAAAGCGCTTCTAAAGGTCACCCTTAGAAAGGGCTTTTTGGGAAGCGCTGCTAAAGCTGGCCTTTCAGAGGGTACCTTAAGAAAGCGCTTTTCAAAAGCGCTGCTAAAGGTCAGCCTTAGAAAGCGCTTTTCCAAAGCGCTGCTAAAGCTGGCCTTTAGAAAGCGCTTTTAAAAGCGCTGCTATAGGATATGCTACGAAAGCGCTTTTTGATATAAAAGCGTTGTTATAGATGACCTTTAGAAAGCGCTTTTAAAAGCGCTTTCGTAGGTAATTTTATAATAAATATCAAAACACAATTCGTATCACTTTTCTATTCTCAGTCAGATTTTCTTCACGAAAAAACCCTAAACCGGAGCTTCTACCGCGGTCAACGGTGCTCCACTTCTCCGGCCAACTGCAATTCATAGCAGGTTTCATTTATTTCCTCATCTCGTATGTGTTTGTCTGGTTTTCGTGTGCTTTTCACTTTTGGCTGAGCAATTGTTTATTCATATTATGTTGTAACATCTTGTCACTCTATTGTATAAAACAAAAGTTTTGCTTTGATGAGTTCTTTTTAGAAACGCTATATCCATACCTACTTATTTTTAAGTTTTCTGTTTTTGAAGTGCTTATATCCTCTATATTTTGTATCTTGTAAAATGTTTAACATGTAGTACTCAACTAGACAGAGACCATTGTTGTCAAATAGCGACGAAATTTGAACCAGTTTCATTATTGTACAAAATGTTGTCGAATAGACAGAAGTGGTTTTCAGAATTGAACCATGTATCATTCGAAACGCCATAGAAAGTTAAACTTAAACGCACCAATCATGTCTACAAGTCGTTTTGGTTCTGTCGTTGCAGACACATCAAGTTCATTAGGTACATTTCAGAACACGAGTGAAAGAGTTCTGTTTTCGTGGGAGAAAGAACCAGGAAAACCAAAAGATACAGAGAGTAATGGCTCGAAAATAGCACCCTGCAATTGTTTGTTTCCTCTACTCGTCTCTTTTCTTGGTAGGAATGTATTATACTTGTGTACTAAAGTAGTTGATAGAATAAAATGAATTTAGTGAAAAGTTTTGAGTATTGGTTTTGTTATATGGTTGTGCAAGAGCAAGTGCAAGTTTTGAGTATTGGTTTTGTTTTCGAATTTATCATTTAGCTCAGATTGACTCAGAAACCGTAAACCATGGATAAGACATGGATGTATTCCAATCAATTGTTGAAAGAGTACGAGAATAGGGTATCGGAATTTGTTAAGTTTGCTGTTGCGCACGCCGAAGACCCCAGTCGAATGACATGTCCTTGTTTGTGTTGTTGTTATGGGACTCGGGTTGACTCGGTTCAGTTGGCATCGCATTTAATACGGTATGGAATTGATAGAAGTTATACATGTTGGAATATGCATGGTGAGAAAAGTGAAGGGAATGATGAATCGGGGGATAATAGGACTTATGCTTCAAACGACAATGGCACAGATACATGCGATTATGATCGAGTTGAAGAGATTGCAGAAGCGCTTGAAGAAGATCTTAATGATTGTCCCAAAATGTTCGAGAGGTTGGTAAGTGATGCAGAGAAACTGTTGTATAATGGTTGTACAAATTTCACAAGATTGTCTGCGGTATTAAAGTTGTACAACTTAAAGGCGGGCAATGGATGGTGAGATAAAAGTTTCAGAGTTTTTAGCCCTTATGAAAGATATGCTACCAGAGGATAATGTTCTCCCCAATCGAACGTATGAGGCCAAAAAGATGTTGTACTCTATTGGCATGAGCTATGACAAGATACATGCCTGTCCAAAAGATTGCGTTTTGTTTCGAAACGAGTATGCATCGTTAAATGAGTGTCCTAAATGCGGTGCCCCTCGATATAAGAAAAAGTTGTCTCCGACAAAAGTCTTATGGTATTTTCCTATAATTCCGAGATTTAGACGGATGTATCGTAGTGAAACCAATTCAAGAAACTTAACTTGCCATGCAGATGAAAGAATTGTTGATGGAAAGTTTCGACATCCGGAAGATTCACCACAGTGGATGAAAATTGATAATGATTATCCTGAATTTGGAAAAGAAGCAAGAAACCTTCGCTTGGCATTGTCTACTGATGGAATGAACCCACACGGTATTCAAAGTATCTCGCATAGCACATGGCCTGTGATTCTTATGATTTATAACCTACCTCTGTCGCTATGTATGAAGCGTAAGTACATGATGTTATCTATGTTAATTTCTGGGCCTAAACAACCACGAAATGACATAGACGTATATTTGGAACCTTTAATCGAAGATTTGAAAATTTTATGGGAGAACGGTGTGGAGGTTTATGATGGGTATAGGAAAGAAAGTTTCAACTTGAGGGCGATGTTGTTTGGAACAATTAACGATTTTCCAGCCTACAGAAATCTATCCGGGTATAGCATTAAAGGTGAAAAAGCGTGTCCTATCTATGAAGATGGAACCGATACGATGCGATTGAAACTTTGTCAGAAGAATGTCTTTCTCGGTCATCATAGATTCTTAAATTCTAAACATCAATATCATGGATGGAGAAAAGCGTTCAACGGAGATACCGAACAACGTAGAGCTCCGCTTGGATTTACAGGTGATCAAATATATGAAAAGGTGAAAGATGTGAGTATTCAGTTTGGCAAGCCTTTTAAATATAAAGATGTCACAGGTGGGTGGAAGAAGAGGTCGATTTTTTTTGAATTGCCATATTGTAAATCTTTGTACGTAAGACATTTTCTTGATGTTATGCATATTGAAAAAAATGTATTTGACAGTGTTATTGGTACATTACTCAATATAAAAGGGAAGTCTAAGGATGGCCTTAAAGCAAGAGAGGACATGGTAGAGATGGGAATAAGAACTGAATTGGGACCCATGAAAAAAGGAAGACGAACATATCTACCACCTGCTGTTTGCACTCTATCCAGAAAGGAGAAAAAAATATTGTGTAAGTTCCTAAGTGAGGTTAAAGTTCCAGAAGGCTACTCATCAGATATTAGAAGACTTGTGTCTATGCAAGACCTCAAGTTAAAGAGTTTAAAGACGCATGATTCCCATGTTATAATGGAACATTTTCTACCGATAGGTATATGTTCTATTCTTACAGAAAAAGTAAGAAGCGCAATAACTAAACTGTGTTTTTTCTTCAAGTCAATTTGCAGCAAGGTGATCGATCTTGAGATCTTACCAACATTGCAAAAAGAAATAGTTGTTACTTTGTGTGATCTTGAAATGTATTCCCCTCCCTCGTTTTTTGACATAATGGTTCATCTTGTCTTTCATCTTGTCAAAGAGACACAACTGTGCGGACCAACTTATATGAGATGGATGTACCCTACTGAACGTTATATGAAAATATTAAAAGGGTATGTGAAAAACCGAAGTCGACCAGAGGGTTGTATTGCTGAACGATATATTGTTGAAGAAGCGGTTGAGTTTTGTACTGAATATCTGTCAAATGTTCAATCAATTGGAAATAAAGTTGTGACAATATCAATGGTCGAACGGGATCAAGTGCATTTGTATGTTTTGCACAATGAGCTTAAAGTTGAGTCGTATGTTGAAATGCACAAGGGTGTTCTTCGACGTTTAAATCCGAATAGAAATGAGAATTGGATTGTACGAGAGCACAATCGAAGTTTCATGCCATGGTTTAAGGAACATATTTATTCAAAGTATCGTTCAGATCCTGCTTCAGTAACAGAAAGATTGAGATGTCTAGCATACGATCCAAGTTTAGTTGTGTTTTCTTATAGCGCATATGCAATTAATGGATACACATTTTATACCAAAGAACAGGATGACAAAATTACTATGCAAAATAGTGGTGTCACCTTGATCGCTGAAGCAATGCATATATCAAGTGTGAAGGACTTAAACCCAAAATTTGCAAATTTGTCATATTTTGGGGTTATTGAGCGCATTTGGGTGTTTGATTACGAGAAGTTTCAGATTCCTATATTTGGTTGCAAGTGGGTTGAAAATAATAATGGCATATGAATTTATAAGTCAGGTTTTTTGCAAGTGGATCTTAATAGGGTGAGGTACAAAGATTAGCCTTTCATTTTAGCCTCTCAAGCTAAACAAGTGTTCTATGTCAATGATCCGACAAGTACGAAAAGGTCTATAGTGCTATTATCTAACAAAGTAATTGATGAAAGCATTGGAGATCAAAGTGATATTGGTGTTGACATTGAATCTTTAACCATAACTGATCAAAATGATAATGAATCATGTATTAGAAATGATCATAATGAGGGTATTTGGATCAATCCAACTGTCCGCGTTGTTAAGAGACGAGTAGAACACATTCTTACCAAGAAAAGAAAGAGACCTTAGTGAAAAAGGTAATAGTATATATAATTATAGCCTATATCATTCAATAAAATTTAATTTTTCATTTCATTTTTATTTGTCATTTCATTTTTATTTGTCATTTCATTTTTATTTGTCATTTCATTTTTATATTTGTCATTTCATTTTTATTTTTTTTCATTATTACAGGTCAAATGGCTAGTAATCAAGAAAACTCACAAGATTCAAATGCTCCTGAAAATGCTCCTGAAAATACTTCAGAAAAGACTTCAGAAAAAGATATTACATGTGGTATAACTATTATGAGGGGAATCATCTGTGATAGAGATAGAGGAGTAACATAGATTGGAATGATAATGACCAACTAATTGGGTCTAATGCTACAAAGTTGACAAGCTACATTGGTACGCTTGTTCGTATACACATTCCGATCACCACTCCTAGATGGAAAAGAGGAGAGTTAGATGAGGGTAAAGAGAAAGTTTGGGCTGAGATAAAGGTACATATATGGTTTTTTTTATTTGCTTTATCTTGACGATAATATGTGTTTAAATTGCTTTTACTAACACACTTTATGCGTATGTTTTTTATAGAGGTCTTTTAACATTGAAGATACCCGTAAAAAGTATATAATGGGTTTGGCTAGAAAAAGACAGAGGGTGGAGAACATTTTTAACAAACAAGTATCTTTAAGATGATGAAGGAAATTTTCTTGAAGAGGATTCGGAACATCCAGAGAAATATGAGAACTTCATTACACCTGAAGAATGGGTTGGTTTTGTAGGCCAAAGAAGAGACGAGAATTTCAAGAAAGTGAGTGCCATCAATCGCGAGAGAGCGTCAAAACCCGCATATCCATACAAAAAAGGGCGTTTGGGATATGCTATCTTAGAGGAAAAAATTGTAAGTAAATATAAACTCTACGATCTTATTAATTCTCTCAATGTGTTATAATTGATGATCTTAAGACTTGTGTCAATGTGTAGTTAGAAGAGACGAAAAGTGACGCAACATCACTACCAGCACATTTATTGTGGAAGGAAGGTCGTGTGGGCAAGGATTAAGTTGTTAATCCAGATCTTCAACATGTGTATGATGAATGTGTAAGTATAAGATTGTGTCTTTAATTAAATCAAATGTTTATTAATATTTAAATAATTTTTTATCTCCACTAATAATTTTCGATATGTAAATGAATTACAGGAGACCTTGTCGCAATCGGTATCCCCAGGTGAGGATCAGGATACCAGGAGCGTACTTAGTCGAGCACTAAATATTACTGAGTATCCGGGTCGGGTGAGGGGTAAAGGTCATGGTGTGACTCCAACCTCTTTGTATAAGCATCCAAGGAGAAGAAATCCTAGCAATGCAGAAGTGATGCAAACATTGCAGGATTTACAAGCTCAAGTCCGTGAATTGCAGAAGGATAAAGAGAGATATATGGCGGAAAAGAGCAGTTCACAGTTGAAAGAAACTAGTGACAAAGCTAGTATCAACTGTCAGCATAAATTTCCTGAGGTAATTTTCAATATATATCTGTTATTTATAGAATATTTTTAGTCACTTCTAACGGTTATTATTGGTTTAGGGCATTTTATCTTGCCAGCTATACCTATCGTCGCCGACTTATCGACTAGTTGGCAAGGGAAAAGTCCATAACACTTTGGGAGATTTACTTCACCATAGACCGCTTCCGGATGGACACATGAAAGTATCGGTTGATATTGCTTTAGATATGGATGCGTTGCTGCCGGTACCTAACATTGTTGTTGAGACCATATTGTTGCGAGATGCAATAGGATCTTTTGTTGCATGGCCATCGAACCTCATTTTCATAGATGATCAAGTATGTTGAAAACCATTATAAATCTTTAAGTCTTCAACCGTCATTTCTGACCTCAGTTATTTCCACGGTAATTATAGACTCCTATAAAACCCGCATCTAAGGGTAAAGGGATTTTGCGGCACGACGGGTCTGATGTATCACAAAAAGAGGTACCTTTAAAGTGTTAATTATATGATCCAAATAAAAAACTGCATAATTTTATAATTTAACTGAGTCTATATGATTTTTAGGTAACTTTTCAAGGGCCAGAACAAGTGAGCCAGAAAATCATTGGCGTACCACCCAAGAAAAGGGTTCCTACTAGATTTTTCCCTCGATACCGGCAGTGTGTTGAAACAATAGTGGGAACAACAGATTTGATGGATGGTGGTATTCGTCAAATGGATATGGATCAAGGTATCTTTGGTTTTCCTTGCACCAAAATAATTGGACATGAGGACGTGGAAGAGATTTTCTGTCATGAAGAATTAGGCGTCAGTATTATGCACGCATACATCCGGTAACCCCATCTTTATATTATGTAATTAGATGATTTTTTTTAAAACATTTCAATGAATATAGTCTAACATTAATTATGTTTTTATTTAAGGTTGTTATATGACAAATTTATGCGCGGGAATCAATTGTCAAACAAATTCCATTTCGTGTCTTCCTCCCGTGTCAGCGGAGCGACAATTGGTAGAGCACTGGATTCAGTAAGAGAGCACTTAGTCGAAAGATTCATGCCAACTGGCAGTACATAAAGCTTATATCTTTTGGCGTATAATACTATTCCTATAGGGTTAGATTTTCATTCTAAGTTCATTTTAATATTTGTAATTTTTGCATAGAAAATTTTCTTTTAAACTGTTGTTTTAATTTATAGACGTCACTGGTTGTTGGTTGCTATCGATCCTATAAAATAAGTGGTCTATTATCTGAATTCGGTTGACGGTGATTGGACAAATTATCCGGATATGAAGTTAATGATTGATACGTAAGTGAGATTATTCTAAATATTTGTGTGTATTTATATATTTAATTATTTCTGTGACATTGTTCTAAATATATATTTTTATTTTGTTAGAGCGATACAAGTATTCTGGTGTCAAAGACAAGCTCGGGTACGATGGTCTAAATCAAACAACATTAATTGGATCAAAGTGAAGGTATATTAATTTCCACTATTTTGCTTATAATATTTATGCTATTTGATAAAACAATACAACTATATATTTTTTTTGTTCTATGTAGTGTCCTCAACAGCAAAACGGTATAGATTGTGGATACTTTGTTATGCGGTTTATCAAAGAAATCCTTCAACTGAATCAAATAGAGATTCCAGTCACGGTATGGATTTATAACTTAGGATTTGTTTTATTATTTCTCGGATATTTCATATAATTTTTTACTTTTAACTAAATCATGCATATTATGTTTTGTTATGTAGTACTTCGATGAATACAAATGTGCATATTACACGAAACTTCAGTTGGAAGAAATCAAAGAGGAATTGTGTCAATATTTTATTGAGCAGAGAATCATATAAGGTATGAATACATTATTATGTGAAAAGTGTTATGAATACGTTACATGTGTACATGGAATACCATATTGACCGTGTTATTATGTTCAAACCTCGCAGGACCATGACCTTAATACATAATTGACCGTGTTTCTTTCATACATTAGGACTGGTTTAGTTGTTGTTAGGGTTGATTTTGTAAGACTGATTTTGAGTTACAATGCTGATAACAATGGTTTTAATATATTTTGAGGTACAAAAATGGTGTATATATATTTTGGATTACTATGGTATACAATGCATTACCGCGGTTTATGAATTACAGGTTATGGCAACTGGTTTATATAAATAATATGCTGCAAACAATGCAGGTATATGAATTATATAAATTATACCTCTAAAAAAAACACCCTATGAAAGCGCTTTTTCAAGAAAAACGTTGCCTTAGGTAACCTATGAAAGCGCTTTTTCACAAAAAGCGTTGTCTAAGGTAAATATATGACAGCGCTTTTCCAGGCAAAAGTGCTGCTAAAAGACCACCTATGAAAGCGCTTTTCCATAAAAAATCGTTGCTAAAAGCCTACCTAAGACAACGCTTTTCCAGAAAAAAGCGCTGCTAAAAGAAAACTTATGAGAGTGCTTTTCCAGAAAAAAGCGTTGCCTTAGGTAGACCTATGAAAGTGCTTCTTCATAAAAAAGCGTTGTATTAGGTAGACCTACAAAAGCGCTTTTCAATAAATAAAAAGCGCTACTAAAACCTATAGCAGCACCACCTTAGAAAGCACTTTTAAGCGCTTTTAAAGGCCAAAAAAAGCACTTTCGTAAGTCTTTTTTGGCGTAGTGCTTGTTGCCTTTAAAGTGGCCATGTTATGCATGTTGAGTATCTTGGCAAAACAAAAACAAAACAAAACAAAAAGATCATAGTCCCTCGATGACGCTATTTTGGTTGCCTATACAAAATGATCTAGTCCCTTAAAAATTGCTAAAGATGCTTGGCAATATTGCTATCATGGTTAATACGATGACCCACGCCTGTCCCGTTTAACATCCTAATACAAGGTTGTTTACCAAATGCAATGGTAAAACAACACTGTCAAAAGGGTCAAAAATGTGTAGGAAAGATCTTTGAGTAAAATAGGGTAGACAACTCTTAGTTACTTGATCAAACTTGCAAAACATCCTTGCTATTTTCAAACACACCTCACAACACAATTTCAAAAAATTTCCCAAAACAAACTTTCAAACATTAAAATATATTTTCAAAAGACAAACACCTTTGTATATATTCAAACAAGAATCATTACAAAGGTTGCCACAACGATGGCCTCTTTTTAAAACATTTTCAAAACCACACACAAAGAACCATTTCAAACAATTGAAAAGCAAAAGCAAGTGATCTAAACAAGTAACTAAGATCCCATGGATAACCATGGATGAAAAGGGTGCTTGCACCTTCCCTTTTCATAATCTACCCCCCGAACCCAAGAAAACACCTCAAAGGTCTTTCCTGTGCTTTTTGACCTTTCCTTTGGATAAAATAAAAAGTCGGTGGCGACTCTTGCTAAACCGAAACATTTGCGAACACAAACGCAAAACCTCAAGTCAGTTCTCCCACCGTATCACACTTTTATTAATGATATATGGAAATGACACATGATAAGCCCTCAAACAAAGCCATGGTGTCTCGGGCAAGGCATCGGGACGTAAAGTTTTAAATTGTCTGTTACAAACTCGAAACAAAATCCTTATTACTGTGTAATAAAAGAAACGGGCATGGAATCCTTTGTCGTCCAATTGCTCAAGCCACCATCGGTAGTCGGGTAAATCCAGCTATCAATATCAAACTCTTTTTCATCATCTCCAATTGCATTTACTCTCGCGTCATGTTTTGGCATAGGAGCCGTTATGACATTAGGCTTTTTGGTGCTTCAAACTCAATTTCCTTAGCCTCAATTAGATCCTGCACCTTATTATTCAAGGCGCAGCAGTTATTCGTATCATGCCCCGGGCTATCAGAGTGAAAAGCACAGCGGGCGTTCGAATTATACGACGGAGAGGTGGTAATGGGATTCTTTGGAGCTTCCCTCAGAGTCACCAGGTTAGTTTTCAATAACTGCGGCAGAATTTGAGATAGAGTCATACTGAGCCGCGTATACTGCCTTTGTGGTCTCTCTGTTCTTTGCTGATTGTTGCGTTGTGGGGAAACAATTGGTCTTGATATAACTACCGCATTAACTGCTTGGCGGCGCTCAGGTCGATTTTGGCTCCTCGAGCTATAAACTGCACTAGAATCCTTCTTGAAAGGCTTCTTCTCTATATTTGATGAAGCACCTTTCTGTATCTTTCCGCTCTTGATACCGGCTTCAACCCTCTCCCCAGTCATAATTAACTCAGTGAAACCAGACGATGAACTTTTGATCAAATGATTGAAATACGGACCAGACAAAGTCCCGAGAAACATATCCACCAACTCCCTATCAGCCAGAGGGGGTTGTACTCTTCCAGCAAGATCTCTCCACTTCTGAGCGTAATCCTTAAAACCTTCACTCGCACCCATAGATATACCCTGAAGTTGGGTACGCGTGGGAGAAAGGTCGGCATTATACTGGTATTGCTTGTAAAAAGAAGCTGCAAGATCCTCCCAGTTATGGACATTAGCTCCTTCCAGTTGATAGAACCATTCAAGTTGAGTCCCTGACAGACTATCTTGAAAGAAATGAACCCAAAGGTTCCTATCAGTAGTATATGGTTGAATCTTTCTGACGTACGAGCGGAGGTGTAACTTCGGACAGGAGACCCCATCGTACTTAGCAAAGACAGGAGCTTTAAACTTGTGGGGAATCACCACTCCAGATGCCAAACCCAAATCTCCAAAGTCCAACCCAGGTATCTTCTGGATCTCCATTGCACTCAACCGGTCTTCGAGTTGCTTATACCTATCCTCAGCAGGAGGATACTGGTCTTCATCAAAGTCAGTGTCATTTTCAGAAACAACAGGGCTAGGAGACTGCCTTTCTTATTGATTCTCTCCTCCTCCAGATGAGTGAGATAAATCAACTTCTTCTCGCAACCGGTTCCAAAATTTGTGACCCATATTCAGGAGGACCGTCTTCTTATTCTTCTTCTTCTTCTTCCTCTTCTTCTTGTCCTTCAAGATAATAGTCTTCAAATCTTTCTGCCCCTTGGCCAGGTTCAAGAACATTTCCTGGAACTGAGCATTCTGAGCTTGCAGAGCCTTGATGGCTTGATCAGTAGATGTTTCAGAAGACATATTGCTGAAATAAACAGCGAAGAAGATGAGAAACCTATAAGGGTACCTGTAATGAGGTGCATGGGAATGGAATGCGTATGAAATGATTTCAAAGACTCAGGGAGATTCAAATTTGTAAACCAAAATAAAACACACTTTTATTAGATTAAAAAAACTTGAAACAATGTTTAAATGCCTTTAAGGCGTTACAAAAGAAATACTGAAAAGAAAATCTCAACTAGAAATAGCAAAAGACATCAGCGCTCCCATGGTCGTTTTCCTTTCGTGCTGACGTAGTCGTTGATTGTCCTCTCAGTCTCCAGCTGCCTTGTAAGCCTCAGGATCTTCTGCTCCTGCTCATGATACTTCTCTCTGTAAGTATCCCTTTCTTCCCTTAGCTGGATCCAAGACCTCTTCAATGCCCCAATGTCAGTAGGCATGTATGGATGGAGGACCGTACAAGGAACCCCTTCTTCATCAGCATGCTCTACAATCACCAGTAAGACAACTTCGTATGGCATCCCCAGCCTTTGAGAATGGGCTCGAACTCACCGGAGATACGGTTGCATCGTGAGAGAAGTCTTCATTCCTAGCTCATGTGGATCATACATGTGCACCCTATCCCAAGCTCGTATGAACCTGCGGCGATGTCCCTCAACATACCCCTGGAAGTCAAAGACAATGTTTGGAAGCAACAGCTCATGAGGACCATCCCTTCGAGCTCGTCCAAACTTTCGTAAGGCCAAACAAGGATTATAGGTTATTCCTCCTCTAATTCCCAACAATGGAACATTGGGGTATTCTCCGCACCGGTCAATGACAGCTACCTCTTCCATGTCTTTAGTACTCCAGATGATGTCCGTATGAGCAAGGGACATGATTCTGTAGGCCCAACCCATACCTTCCTCATTCTTTAATACAGATTTGGGGAGGTGAGAAGTAAACCACCTTACCAGCAGCGGTGCACAAGACATAAGGGTTCCCCTTCTCTGAGCAATACGGGCATAAAGAGCATGTAGAATGTCACCTAAGAGAGTGGGCACTGGATTACGGGACATGAAGATCTTGACTGTGTTCACATCGACGAAAGAATCTGAATTAGGGAACAGAACTAAGCCATAGATGAGAAGTTCCAGGATGTCTTCAAATGCTTGAAAGTCCAAACTGTCCCAGAACTGTTGAGCTTGATCAATCAAGAACTTAGCTAGGAAGCCTTTAACCCCACTCCGAATGTCCCAGTTAGACACTACATCATCCTTTGTTAGATGGAGGGCTGAAGTAATATCCTCTGGCCTAGGAGCTATCTCCAAACCTGTAAAGGGTGTCTGCTCTGGAATAGATATGCGAAGTAAATCAGAGAACTCCTCCAAAGTAGGGACCAACTGATAGTCCGGGAAGGTGAAACAGTGATGCAACGGGTCAAAGAACTGGAACAAGACACTCATCATTTGCTCATCCAGCTTGGAAATGACCAAGTTAAGGAGGTGACCATGTCTTCTAACAAAGGAAGAAGTATCAGGAACCTTTGAAACTAACTCTCTAAGCTGAGCAGGGATTTGTATGAAGCTGATCCGAATGGATTTTTGCGCATAGATGCCATGATCTGCAAAACATAACAAAGATGAATCCCCTCGGTCTTTGAAATGGTTAGTCTAATGAAATATGCATGCAATGTCATGATGCATGATGTCATGATAGAAACACACCACAGGTATCACAGATAGAAAACATGGTAAGGGCAAACAAGTCACACAATAGCCCTTAAATTTCAGGCTGGCATGGAGTTTAGGTATTACCCTCTTTCAGTTTAGTTGGTTCAACTTGTCCTAGTAATAGTAAGCGTGTTCTAGAGGATCTCAATATCACTGACCATCCTCGATCGGTCATAATTCCAGTTTAACAACCTTTTCTTGCATCCGGAATCATCACGAGAGTATGGTCTCAATGAGTGTAGCATACTGCTACTTTTCTATGGCCAAGTTGGTCAATTATAGGTTCTAAGATTAGTTGATGCTTAATTACCCCATAACAGCCCCATACTCTCCTTGTTTATCCACAAGGGATATCGGTACTAACTAAAGTGTCACACCAACGTAGCTACTGCTTCAACCGTATCGGTCTACATGTACAGTTCCCTCACAGTCAATTGCGACTTACCTAAACGGTATCCCCAGATCTGGGTTAGGATCTATAGTAACTCCGATACAGAGCCCACAAAATAAAGCAATCAAATCAAACAATTGAAAACAATATGATGAACTATTACTAAGGTAAACCCCACTTATTATTTCCCCAACAGAGTCGCCAGTTATGTGATACGGTGGCCAGAACCGAGACGTGTTTCCCTATTTTGTTAAGGAAATTTTGCTGGTTTGTGTTTTGCGTTTGTGTTTGCAAAATGTCGCGGTAAGCAAGAGTCGCCACCGACTTTTATTTTATCCAACAAGGAAAGGAAAAAAGCACATAAAAATTCCTTTTTTGAGATATTTCTGAGTACGGGGGGTAGATTATAGAAAGGGAAGGTATTAGCACCCTTTCTATCCGTAGTTATCTACGGGCTCTTAGGTACTTGCTCATCATTTTCAAAATTGTTTTCTTTGTGTTTGTGGGATTTGAAAAGTTTTTGTTTCGACTTCGATTTAACTCTTGCTTCTGTCTTCAAGAGTGTAATGAAATGTTTTTGAAAACTTTGTTTGTAAAGGAGTGTAAGTGTGGAAAAAAAATTTGATTGAGCAAGTACTTAAGAACTAATCTACCTACTCGAAAAAAAGAATCGTTTTATGTTCGTTTCCTTTAGACAGTGTTATCCCACTGTTAGTAAGTAGGTAGCACCGTCGTTGGAGTTTTGAGGGTCAATTCGAAAGGGACGTACGGTCACTAAAGCAATGTTAGGACGTCTTAGTAGTAACCCTAATGTCTTAGATCAATTTATTCGAGGCAACAATCCGAGGTAACCATTCCGAGGAAACTATTCCGAATCGGGACTTTGATCTTTGTTTAGACAAAGGGAGGGCCACTAAAGCATCCTATACTCAATGACCGTTTACCAAAGGCAACCAAGTAGGAGTATACCCTAGGAGTGCGCATGTGTGAATGGTTCAATTTCAGTTTATTATCTTTGTACATTTAGGGTGATCTAACTGTTTTAAAATTTATCATACATTCTTGCCATGCAAACCCTAATTATTCATACATCTAACAGTTAATAATTTGCAAAATTTAAATTGCGGAATTTAAACTACGCTATTACAAGGCTTCGGGTATTTACATAGCCAAAAATAAACCCTTTGAAAATAAAGCAATAATGAAAAGTAAAAAGTCCTAATTAAAACTATTACAAACTGTGAGCAGATACAATAATATGGATAAAAAATAATAAAGCGCGCGAGGGAAATTAGATCGGCGAGAAACTAGGGTTTTGACCCTCTTATCCTAATTAAAGAAAAAAATGTTTTTTTTTTGTTTTTAATAAAAGAAAGGAGTTTTCTAAATTAAATACAAAAATTAATTAGTCAATTAAATTTATTAATAAAAATAATGGCCTATTTTTGGTTTTGGTTATTTTAGGGAAAAAAAATAATTAAGTTAGTAATAAAAACCTATTTATTCTAATTAATTTTAATTATTTGCAAAAAGAATTAAAATTGTCTAAATTAATAAACCTAATTAAATTTATTTATTTATTGCTAAAAATAATACCTAAATCTAATTGGTGAAAAATAATATTTTTGGTGATTTTTGATAAAAGAAAATAATTTAATTTTGTTAGTAAAAATAATTACATGAAATAATTAATAAAATGTAAAAAAGGAAAAAAGAGTAAGAAAATGGGTCTGAATAGCATTTTTGGGGGGTGCCAATATCCAAATTTTTGGCCCAAAAGAGTGAGACCCGATTGACTTTCTTGGATCCAGTATGATGTGCTGACCCTGGCTCATGATGCACCTTCAGTGGTGGCCATCAGATTTAGTCATATGGCCATCTGGCGTGATTGATTGTGAAGATGTATGGTGGTCTCCTGGCTTGCACGCACACTGAATTGCCTGAAAGAAAATAAGAAAATAACAAATGCTGGAGGCAGGGGTCGAACCCCTGACCTCCATCCTTCCAATGCCTTAACACCCAGCTGGCTACCACTGGGCCATTTGTCTTTGTTGTAATAATAACGTAAAATAATAAACAAATATGAAACAAGCGCAGTAATGGAAATTTAGGGCGAAAATTCAAACAAGCCAATGGAGGGGTGCCACATGGGTCTTCTTCTTCCTGACACCGTGGGTAAAAGTGAAACACTTTTACCTACGGACGTTCGTCTATAGCTATAGGCGGTGCTCATTCCAAAATCCTCCATGGGCCACATAAATGAAACCTAACACCATGGTTGAGTTCGTCTCGTCCTCCTGAACCTAAAGGTACCATTCATGAAGGCCAATTTTCCTTGCATATAAAAACCCTAATTCGGAGCTTCGAAACCTAGCTATGGTGAAATCGTGTATAGGCCATAAAAATGAAATTAAATGATGCAGAAAGTTTGCATATGTTCCATAGATTATGAATGTACAATTAATTCATCCTAACAATGCCTATATTGTGAGATTCGAATTCAAGAACATGGCTATGTCGTGAGCGACTTACAAAGCTTTTTGGGGCTTGAAATGCTTGGTTTCAATGGCTTTAGCTTGCTGAGAGTCCCAGGATTCGATTGGGATAGGCAACGAGTCTTGAGGATGCCTCTAAGTGAAAATTTGATCTCACACTTTTATTTCTTTTTCTCAGTTATGGTTCTTGCTCATACGCCTGTCTCTAACCTTTTTTTAGGTCTTCCTCGCCTCCTTATGTACCAAGGATTGAATTAGGGTTGATAATTGTATCCAATCTTCCTCCATCAATGAGTTTTGATTTGATTTGATTCACTTTTAATATCATTCCAAAAATAGCTTTTTTTTCAATCTTTTTGTTCACTCTAATGCCTTGCACGAATTTGAATGATTTGCTAGCTGTAATTGGAACCTGAAACAAGCACAAAATCTCTTACCTTCAATATTTTGGATTTTATTTGATTTGTTTTTGATTTAAATTGAATTAATTCAAATAAAAATCAAAATAAATAATAAAAATAATATAAGGACAAGTGGAAAAGGCTAGAGCTCTTGGACTATGTTGCCAACTCAAAACAAGTGAAAAATAATGGGCCCATTTGGCAAAATTTGAAGTTTTAAGGATAGTTGACTTTTGGCAATTTTGCAAAAAAGGTCAACTTCACCAATGCATAACTTCCTAAATTTGGAATCTTTTGAGGTGTTCTTTGACTTTTTAGAAAGCTTGAGATGTCCTATAATCAACCCTTTTGGTCTCATATCAATTTGATATTCCATGCTCATGTATGAAGCTTTGACAAAAAAGGTGTTTTTGTTGACTTTTCAAAATGACCTATAATGTCCAAATTCATAACTTCTTGTGAGTGCATATTTTGAACTTGGGAGCTGAAGATTGATTGTAGGGAATTGCATCCTCTTAAAAATGAGCTTTGGATGGGTCATTTCTCATAAAGTATGAGAAAGTTATGCTTGGTCAAAGTTGAGTTGACTTTTCATGCAAAACCCTAATTTAGCAACTTTTGAGTCTTGATGAATTATGAGCAATCCTTGAGGAATCATGATCAACCCTTGATAAAATGATTAAATATACTTTGAAATGAGGATGTTGACCAAAAATCTTGAAGTTTGACTGTATGTGGGCCACAATTGACTTTTGCCCTAGCACAGTCGATTTTCAGGCCTTTGAGCAATTGACTGAGCAAACTTTCTCTGTAGGGATTGAAACTTGACATGGATGATCTTGAGAACATATTAGGAAAATGTTTAGCATTTGGGGTCCCTTGGGCTAAAGTATCTTGATGCAACATGAAACTCTAATTTGAGGTAGACTGCCTTAGGAGAGAGTTTGTCTGGCCAAACCTTGGACTACCTTGAGCAACTTAAGGATTTTTCTTGAAATATTTTAAGAAATATGGGAGGGAAAATTTTGGGGTACAACAGTAGGGTTACTTCAAGATGAAAGCCTGGATAGTAGGGCTTATGGGAAGGAACCTGGATAGTAGGGTTACTTCGAGATGAGAGCCTGGATAGTAGGGCTATGGGAAGGAACCTGGATAGTAGGGTTACTTCAAGATGAAAGCCTAGATAGTAGGGCTATAGGAAGGAACCTGGATAGTAGGGTTACTTCGAGATGAGAGCCTGGATAGTAGGGCTATGGGAAGGAACCTGGATAGTAGGGTTACTTCAAGATGAAAGCCTGGATAGTAGGGCTGCTTCATTTGATCATGTAGATTAGTTGACCCGTTTGGTTTCGGGAACTGAGTTTCCATTAGTCGTCTTGTAGCTGTGACCTGTATAACTACTGGATTTGTTGAAGATAATCGTATTTCCTAAAAAGATAACAGGGTTAATTATATGTGATGCATGAAATGCATGGTGGGATGATGTTCTCAAAATAAATGAGATTATGATGTATATAATATGTGTGCGCATGTCATGATGTATGTACAGGAAATGCTATCGGGGTATGTTCGAGTATGGGAAAATAAATCCCTGATTGCTGCTGGAGATTTACTCTTTGTTATTCATGAATATTTTGTCAGGAAGAGATTCTGTTTGAGAATAACTCTGCTGGGAACAACTTGGAAAGTGAATTTTTGTAGCTGAAGTAATGAGCTCTGTCGGGGATTGGGCTTCCGTATCCAAAGAAAAAAATCTCTGCTTGGGAGATGAAATTTACTGACCCGCTCACGATTATGAAATTTGGCTGGGGGATATAGCTGCCAGGTTTCTAAATGACCCTGGCTGGGGATGTTACTTCCTGTTTTGGGGAAACTGACATCAATGCTTTTGAATACTTTTACTCTGTGGGGAGTGTATGTACTGATGATTGTGCTCCAAAGTTATCTTTGTCCCGATACCTGCTGGGCAGAGTAACTGACGGGTTTGACACTTCTTGTTTTTGCCCCTGGTTCTGGAATTACGAGTAATTGTCTTTTGTTTCTTATGTAACTATTTATGAGCAGAAATCATATTCAAATGCATATGTCAAAGATAAATATTTGTACGTTCTTGCAAAGCAAAACCCAAAAAGAAAAATAACTCGGAGTTTCTGGTGAAAATGATTTTGTATTGATTTTTGAAGTAGGCCTATAATAGGCATTTTCGTATAAGGAGGTTGACGCTATAGTAAGAGGACGCCACCGTGAAAATAGAAGCTATACAAATTTGTGTAAAAAGAAAACAGTTATGTTCAACAATCCTATTAAGTTCTAACTCTGCTATCGCCCCTGTGTCTTTGAGCGTCTCATCACTTTGCTACTTATCCAAAGTTGATTAGATAGATTGGCATCGTTCGAGCTTGATAGTCGATAATGAGGTATGATCGCAAGGTGATCCAATGGGACATAGTGATACGCTTTATATCCCTAACTTTTTCCTGGACTGCCCTTTCGGGTTTTCAGTCCATTGGGATACCATTTGTTGCCCAAGCCGCCTTTTCAGGTTTTCGACTTGCCGGGTGTACAAATTTTTTCATTTTCATCCCTTATTTTTTCCCGAACCCTTTTGGTTCGCCGGGAAGCCCTTATTTTTTCCTAGGACAGTGAACCTAGCGGGTCTTTTGATTAGGCGTAGTATCTGTTCACTATGTCTGCATTGACAGGGTGAGGAAGGTCGTCACCATCCATGGTGGTTAGAATCATAGCTCCACCCAAGAAAATATTCTTAACCACAAATGGCCCTTCGTATGTGGGGGTCCACTTGCCCCTAGGATCACCTTGCGGCAGTATGATACGCTTGATCACTAGATCTCTGACTTAATATTCTTGATGTTTGAATTTCTTGTTAAAAGCCTTGATCATTCGCTTTTGATACGTCTGACCATGGCAGATAGCAGTAAGTCTCTTCTCATCGATTAGATTTAGTTGATCAAGTCGAGTTTGGATTGAGTCGTCTTCATTCAAACCCGCATCCTTCATAATCCTGAGAGATGGTATCTCGACTTCGATGGGTAGGATTGCTTCCATGCCATATACCAGAGAGTAGGGTGTTGCCCATGTCGATATCTGCGCTGAGGTACGGTATCCATGAAGAGCAAATGGTAACATCACTGTCATCTTCTGTACAATTTTCTTGATGTTCTTGTTAGCCGCCTCAAGAACGCCATTCATCTTCGGCCGTTACGGAGAAGAGTTATGATGATGTATCTTGAATTGTTTACAGAGATCGGTGATCATTGTGTTATTGAGATTCGTACAATTGTCAGTAATAATTCTCTTTGGCACACCATATCGACAGATTAGATTATGTTGGATAAACCGTGCCAGGAAGTTCTTGGTTATTATAGAAAAAGAGGCCGCCTCAACCCACTTCGTGAAGTAATCAATGGCTACTAGGATGAAGCATTACCCATTGGAAGCAATAGGCCTGATTTCTCCGATCATGTCGATGCCCCACATTGGAAAGGGCCACGGAGCTGTCAAGACATTTAAGGGGACCGGAGGCACATGCACCTTATCAGCGTAGATTTGGCACTTATGACAAGTTCGAGAGTGCTGATGACAATCGGCTTCCATAGTTGACCAGTAATATCCTGCCCATAAGATCTTCTTAGCCATGGTGTGTCCACTGGAATGGGTTCCGAAGGTGCCTTCATGTAGATATGTCATAATCCTCTCAGCTTCGCTCTCGTCTATACACCGCAATAAGGTAGAGTCATGATTACGCTTATAGAGGATTCCATTACTGAGGAAGAACTTCACAGCGAACCTTCTCAGAAACTTCTTATCATTGACAAATGCCCCTTTGGGATACTCTTGAGCCTCGAGATACCTTTTGACTTCGTGAAACCAAGGTTTGTCTACCACCTCTTCGGTATCAATTTCACAGCAGTGTACTGGTTCATCCAACCTCTTAATGGTGATTTGGGGAGCTTCATTGTCCAACCTGACTTTGAACATAGAAGACATGGTAGCTAGCGCGTCGGCTAACTAGTTCTCCTATCGCGGAAAATGTTCAAAAGTTACCTCCTCAAAGTGTGGGAGCAATGTCAACACGTACTCCTTGTATGGGATGAGATTCAGGTGTTTCATATCCCATTCGGCTTTGATCTGAGTTATTACCAAGGTTGAATCCTCGAAAACATCCAAGAACTTGATCCTGAGGTCAATAGCAGCCTTGAGACCCATGATACAAGCTTCATACTCCTCCATGTTGTTAGTGCAGTTGAAACATAGCCGAGAAGTGAAAGTAGTATGATAGCCCTCAGGGGATATGATTACAACACTGATTCCATTACCTAGTGCATTTGAAGCTCCTTCAAATACCATAGTCTATCGGGATCCTTCCCGGGTCCTTCATCTGGTCCAGGTTCTTCATAGTCAATCACCAGTATAATATTCTCATTTAGGAACTCAAAATTCAAGGATTAGTAGTCATCCACGACCTGATGAGCCAAATGACCAGCCAACACACTCCCCTTGATTTCTTTCTGGGTTGTATATTGTATATCGTACTCAGTTAAGATCATCTGCCATCTTGCTATTCTTTCGGAGAGGACGGGCTTCTCGAAGATGTATTTGATCTGATCCATTTTAGATATCAACAAAGTAGTGTGGGTCAGCATATATTGTCTTAGTCGGCGAGAAGCCCATGCCAAAGCACAACAAGTTTTCTCGAGCAGTGAGTATCTTTTCTCACAATCGGTAAACTTTTTGCTAAGGTAGTATATTGCGTTCTCTTTTCAACCAGACTCGTCATGCTGCCCCAGCACACACCCCATTGAATTTCCTAGCACCGTTAAGTATAGTATCAAAGGTCTTCCTTCAAACGGAGGCATCAGAATTGGCGGTTCTTTGAGGTATTCCTTAATTCTTTTGAAAGCGGTCTGGCATTCATCATTCCACTTTACCACTTGATCTTTCTTCAAAAGCTTGAAGATGGGCTCACAAGTAGCAGTCAGATGTGAAATGAACCTGGAAATATAATTCAAGCGTTCCAAGAAACCTCTAACCTCCTTCTCTGTACGGGGAGCCGACATCTCTTGTATGGCTTTTACCTTCATAGGGTCTACTTGGATGCCTTTGTCGTTGACAATGAAACCCAGAAGTTTACCAAACCTTACCCCGAAGGTGAACTTGTTCGGATTCAACCTCAGCTTGTATATCTTTAACCTGTCGAACAACTTTTGTAGATGATCAAGGTGCTCTTCCTCAATTTGAGACTTGGCTATCATGTCATCCACATAAGCATCGATCTCGTGATGAATCATGTCATGGAACAAAGGGACCATGGCGCGTTGATAAGTTGCTTCGGCATTCTTCAACCCAAAAGGCATCACCTTATAACAGAAGGTGCCTCACTGTGTGAAGAAGGTTTTCTTCTCCATGTCTTCAGGAGACATCTTGATCTGATTGTATCCAGAGAAACCATCCATGAAGGAGAAGATCTTGTGTTGCACGGTGTTGTCAACCAGAACGTCAATGTGAGGAAGTGGGAAGTCATCCTTGGGGCTTACCCTGTTCAGATCTCTGTAATCCACACACATCCGTACCTTACCGTCCCTCTTAGGTACCGGAACAACGTTAGCGGCCCATTATGGATAGGAGGTGACAGCTAAGAACCCTGTGTCGAACTGCTTCATGACCTCTGCCTTGATCTTTTTTAACATTTCAGGGCGCATACGACGGACCATCTGTTTAACCAGAGGACAGTCTTCTTTGGTCGGCAGACGATGAAGCACAATGTCAGTGTCTAAACCTGGCATGTCTTTATATGACCAGGCGAAGATCTCAACATAGTCGTGCAACATTTGTATCAACCGCTATTTGACCTTAACTTCCAAACTTGCGCTGATCTTGACCTCTTTTCTGTCTATCTCTGTGCCTAGGTTTATTGTCTCAATTGGCTCTTCACGAGGCTGTATAGCCCTTTCTTCTTGTTGTAATAGTCTAGCAAGTTCTCCAGGCACCTCATAATCATCCTCACCTTCATCCTCGGCTTGGTTGATCGGATTTTCGAAGTCATAACGGGAAGTAGCAGACCTATTGTCAATGGGATCCAGAGTGGATATGGATCTGCAGTATGATACGTGAGTGTGTGTAAGAGCATAGTTGTTTTGATAAACAGAAAATAAAAACAGAGAGCGTAAAATTTGTATGCAAGGAACGTCCAATGTTTTATTGATGATATATGAAATGAAAAATAATAGCCCTCACAAACAAAGCCAATGTGCCTCGGGCAAGGCACAAGGTTGTAGAGTTTTAAATTTTTATTACAAATCTCAAAACAAGTAAGACAATTACTACGGAATAAAAGAAACTGGTATAAAGTCCCTAGCCGTCCAGTTACTCGATCCACCATTGGTAGTTGGGTAGATCCAGCTGTCCATGTCTGAGTCTTCCTCGCTATCTTCAATGGAATTAATTCCCTGATTACTGATGCGTAGGGGAGGTCCTCCAGCCCGAGCGAGTCGAACATCCCTTTGAGCTCAAAAAGTAAAGCTCAAACCAAACTTGTCAGTTTTATGAGTAAAATCAGGGAGTTGTCCCTAGTCGGCACACCCACCTTCTTTAACCACTGCTCTGGCGTCTTTGAGAGAAGCCATCTTCAGAGGAGGTTTATTGGTAGTAGTTTCAGCCGATTCCAGGATCTGGGGAACCTCTTCAAAGTTCTGGCAAGGAGTCTCTATGAATTCCCCTTCCATCTCTACATACCTGAAGGAATTGAGGTGGCTCACCATATACTCCTCCTCACCATGCACAATGACAATCTTCCCCTTTATTGGATACTTCAGCATTTGGTGCAGTGTAGAAGTAACTGCCCCAGCTTCATGGATCCAAGGACGACCCAACAAACAAGAGTACGACGGTCGGATGTCCATTACATAGAAAGTGGACTCAAAAGTCTAGGAACCTACTTTGACAGGGATGTCCACTTCCCCATGCACCATTCTCTTTGACCCATCAAAATCCCTCACCACATTGTTACTAGGCTTTAAGGATAATCCCTCGCAATCCAACTGATCTTATGACTTCTTAGGTAGAACATTCAGCAAAGACCCAGTATCTACCAGCACATGAGCCATAATGGTGCCCCTGCATTCAATCGAGACATGCAGAGCATCATTATGCTTCCTCCCATTTGGTGTCAAGTCTGCATCTAAAAAACCCATCCCATTATCAACAGTTAGGCTGGCCACACAATCTTTGAATTGATCAGCTGAGGTCTCTTGCGGCACATGCGCGATCTTGAGGAATGTAATCAAAGCCTTTGCATGGGCCTCGAAGCATAACAGCAGGGACAACATGGATATCTTGGAGGGGGTCTGCCCCAGCTGCTCAGCCACATTGTAGTCGCTCTTTTTGATTATTTTCAGTATTACCTCTATCTCTTGCTTAGAGGCTTCCACGACAATTTTTCTAGGCGCCTCCGTCCGGGCAGGCTCACCTATAACTTCTTTGCCTCGGGTGCCAGATGACTTGACGGTGGGAGTGATAATTGGAGTAAGCACATGAGTAGTAGTTGATGTACCAACAGGAGTAGCAGACGGAATAACAATAGGCCTATTGATCGTCTTCGGGGAGATCTCGGGAGAGAAAACCCTTCCACTTCGGGTAACCTTGCTGGTCCCGACAATGTTACTGACATTAGGATCAGCCTCTTCATTTTTTAGATCTTGTTTGATGCCATGATAGTACACATCGGTACCATAATGCCAGGGGACAGCTTTATCTGAGACATACGGGACAGGACCAGGAACGATGATTATTAGCGGAGTGACTCTTGGAACAGATGTAATCCTAACAGGTCTTCTCGAGGAGACCTTGGAAGGATTAGCGGAAATGGTTATAATAGCAACGTCTTCAAATGGAACAACGGGAATAAGAGTTTTCTCGAACAAAATTTCTTTTCCCTCCATCAGGTACTAAACACCTGACCTCAGCAAATGGAAACCAGAAGGAAGAAATGAACACATGTGGCAACCTTCACCATAACTCGGAATTAAACCGGCCAACAACAAATTCTTCTTAACCGTCATCAGAGGAGTAGAAACTTCATCCACCGAGGTCACAAACAGATTGGTAACCACATCATTAAGTCCACAACTGTGCTTAGAGACATGGGAGCAGTTATGACGTTAGGCTTTTCCAGAGCATTAAACTTAATCTCCTTGGCTTCGATCAGATCTTGTACCTTATTTCTAAGAGCCCAACAGTTGTTGGTGTCGTGGCCAGGACTCTCGGAATGATAGGCACACCGAGCATTTGGATTATATCGGGGAGATATGGTGTTCAGATTCTTGGGAGCCTCTTTCAAGGTCGTCAAGTTGGATCTCAGCAGATGGGGTAGAACTTCATCCAACGTCATGTTGATCCGGGAAAACTGTCTTTGTGGTCTTTCCTCCCTTTGTTGGTTGTTGCGTTGTGGAGCAACTGCAGGCCTAGGTATCAATACGACACTTACTGTCTGACGGTGTTCAGCTCTGCTTTGGCATGTCGGACTATAGATGGCACTGGATTCCTTCTTACCAGTAAAAGGCTTCTTTGTCGAACTCGAAGAGGCATCCTTCTGTATTTTATCACTCAGAATTCCAGCTTCTACTCTCTCTCTCTCTAGTTAGAATCAGCTCGGTGAAACCAGCTGACGAGCTGCCAATCAAATGGTTAAAGAATGGACCAGATAGTGTCCCCAGAAACATATCGACCAACTCCCTATCAGACAATGGGGGTTGAACTCTTCTAGCCAAGTCTCTCCACTTCTGTGCATAGTCTTTAAAGCCCACACTTGCACCCATGGACATACTCTGGAGTTGAGTACGAGTAAGAGAAAGGTCGGTGTTGTACTGATACTGCTTGTAAAAAGTAGCAGCCAAATCTTCCCAATTTAGGACATTGGCTCTCTCCAGTTAGTAGAACCATTCAAGCTGAGTCCCTGACAGACTGTCTTGAAAGAAGTGAACCCACAAATTTTTATCAGCAATGTGGGGCTGGATCTTTCTGACGTAGGAGTGGAGATAGAGTTTTGGGCAAGACACCTCATCGTACTTAGCAAAAATTGGAGCCTTGAACTTTTGCGGGATGACCACTCCCGACACCAATCCTAATTCTTTGAAATCCAACCCGGGTATCCTCTAGATTTCCATAGCACTCAGACGATCTTCCAATTTCTTGTATCTATCCTCAGTAGGGGGATACTGCTCATCATTGTAATATGTGTCATTGTCAGAAGCTTCGGGATTGGGGTCCTTTTCCCTTGTCTCTTATTCTTTATTCTCCCCTTCTTTGGATGAAGAGGTCAGATCGACTTGCTGCTTCAACGGTCCCCTGAACCTTCTGCCCATATTCAGAATACCGGCGGCCTTTTTATTTTTCTCCTTCAGGATGAGGGCCTTCAGATCCTCCTACCCTTTTTCCAGATTTATGAACATCTGTTGGAACTAGGCATTTTGTGCATGAAGATCCTTGATGCTTTGTTCGGAAGACATTTCTGCTGAAATAAACATCGAAGAAGATGAGAAACCTGTAATGGTACCTAATTATGCGATGCTATGAATGGGAAGTGTATGCAATGATTTCAAGGATTTTTAAAGGCCTAGATTTGTTTAACCAAAAGAAACACACGTTAATTGCATTAATAAGTTTGAATTGTTACAAAGAATGCCTTTTAGGCTTACAATTAAACAAAACAAAACTTAAAGCACAAAAAAGAAACTAGGTCTCCCAGGAGCGCATCCTCTTTGGTGCGATGTAGGAGTTTATGTTCCTTTCTTCATGAAGTAGCCTAGTGAGCTCCTTGACCTTCTTCTCGCTAGCATAGAACTGAGCTTCAAACATGTCCCGCTCCTCTTTGAGTTGAACCCAGGACTTCTGTAACTCTTCATGATCGGTTGGCATGTCAGGATGACGATCAAGTGAAGTAGTATCTCCTTCAATAGCTGGATCTAGAGTTCTGGTAGGACAGATGGGTAAGGCATCACAAGACTTTGGGCGTGAGCTCGTACCTACCGGAGGTAAGGCTCAATAGGAATGGAATTCTTGTGCCATAGCATCCTGCTATCAATTTTATGCACCATGCCCCAAGCTTTTCTGAACCTCCTGCGGTACCCCTGAGCATCATTCTCATAGTTGAAGGTGATTCCTTGGATAAGCGTGTTTTGAGGACCATCTCTTCTTCCATAACCAAACTGACGCAGTGCAAACCAAGGGTTATAAGTGATTCATCCCGTAATGCATAAAAGAGGGACATTAGGGAATTCACCACGGCGATCGATGATGGTAACATCTTCTGAGAACTGTGAACACCAATGAATGTCTGAATGCTTAAGGGACATCAGCCTACAAGACCATTTCAAACCCTGCTCGTTCTTCAAAACAGACCTGGGTAGGTGCAAAATAAACCACCTAGCCAATAGAGGAGTGCAACACGGGAGGGTCCCCCTTCTCTTTAGAGTGAAAGCATGCAGAGAGTGCAGAATATCCCTGAGTAATGTAGGCACTGGGTTATGAGACAGAAAAACATTAATAGTGCTCATATCTACGAGTTGATCCGTATTAGGGAAAAGTACTGTCCCGTAAACGAGAAGTGCCAGCACCTCTTCGAAAGCTTGTAAATATAAGGTATCCCAAAAATGGTAAGCCTTCTCGAACAGAAACTTAACTGGAATTCCTTGGACACTCCCTCTAGTCTCCCAATTTGTCACTATGTCAGACCGTTGTAAAGACAGAGCTCTAGCAATCTCTTCAGGTTTTGGATGTTCTTCTGTATCGTTGAAAGGTAACTGATCAAGAATGGGTACCCCTAACAACTGAGAAAATTCCTCCATTGTAGGTACTAGCTGGTAATCCGAGAAGGTGAAACAATGGTGCACAGGATCGAAGAACTGAAACAACACTTTTAATAATTATTCATCAAGTTTTGCAGTGACCAAATTGAGAAACTAACCATGCTTTTTAGTGAAATAAGAACTTTCAAGAACCCTTAATGCCAGGTCCTTTAGTTGGAGAGACACTTTCACAAGGTTGATCTGTATAGTATTCCTACGGGCAGATGCCATGTCTTACAAAACAAAGCTAAACCGAGCCCTAGGAAATCCTTGAAATGGTTAGTCATGATATGCCATGCTTATGATTTCATGGTTATGTTAGAAAATCACAAGTATAGCAAACAACAAACAAGTCACACCAAGTCCTTAGGTTTAAGGCCTGCATGAGTTTTAATATCATACCCTCTTGAAGTTGGATTGGTTCAACCTGTCCTATAAATAGTAATCGGGTTCTAAGGGATCTCAATATCACTGATCTTTCTCCCAGCTTCGTTCAATAGGCGATTGACTCGCAACCAAACAAAGCTCAAGAGTCAAACTTCAATGAGTGTAGCATCGAGTATCTTTCGACCTTGGGAATACACCAAGGCCGGCCACCTGGCTACGTCCTACTGGCCAAGTTGTGCAATTAAAGGTTCTAAGGTCAGTTGAAGCTTCACGACACCACGCGACAACCTCGTACTCTCCCTGATTGACTCAAGGGTTACTAGTACCAACCAAAGTGCCACATCAACATAGCTACTGCTTCAACCATGTCGGAATACCCCAAACAGTTTCCTCACAGTTTATTGCTACTTACCTAAAAGGTGTTCCCTGATCCGGGTGTAGGATCTTCAATAATACTCAAACAAAACCCTTGAATATAAAGCAGGCAAAGCAAACACGAAAGCAATTTTAAAAGTGATCTAGATCCTAAGGTATACCCTACTTATTTATACTCCCCAGCAGAGTCTCCAGTTCTGTGATATGGTGACAGAACCGACTGTTAATATTGGTTTGTGTTTTGTATTTGTAAATGTCACGGTAAGCAAGAGTCGCCACCGACTTTTATTTTATCCAACAATGGGAAAGGAAAAAGAACAGAAAAAACCTTTTTCGAGAATGTTTATGAGTACGGGGGGTAGATTATCGAAAGGGAAGGTGTTAGCACCCATTCTATCCAAGGTTTTCCATGGGCTCTTAGGTATATTTCTCATTTTTAAAATTGCTTGTGCATGCTTGTTTTTGAAAAAAGTTTTACTTTGTGATAACCCTTGTATCGGTCCTCAAGAGTGTGACGAAGTTGTTTTGAAAAGTGTTTGTGTGAAAAGTTTTGTTTGAGCAAGTACCTAGGAACTAATCTACCTACTCGAAAAAAGTCTGTTCGTTTTCGTTTAGACAGTGCTATCCTATTATTAAGGAATGGGTAGCACCGTCGTTGGAGTTTTAAGGGACGTTTGAAGGGACAAATACGATCACAAAAGCAATGTTAGGAAATTTTAGTAATCATCCTAAAGTCTTAAAGATCTTTTTCCGAGGCAGCATCCGAATGGGTTATTTTAGATCTTTTGGGACTAGAGGACGACCACTAATATTCCCTATACTTCATGACCGTTTACCGAAGGCAACCAGAGTGGAGTAAACCCTAGGAGTGACCATGTGCAAGTGTATTTTTTCAATTAATTACCTTTGCACAATTAGGGTTTTCTACTGTTTTAATTTCAGTTCGTCTTTCCATACAATCCTATACATGCATCTAAGCAGTTTACAGTATGCGGAAATTAAAATGCGAGAAGTTAGAGTCCTAATTATTACATGGCTTTGGGCAGATACATAATTATTTTGACTGAAAATAAAATACAGAATTAAAACCCTATTTAAATCTATTACAAACTCGGAGCAGTTACAACTAAGAAAAAGGAAAATTAAAAGCGTGCGGCAGATTAAATGTGAGAAATAATTAGACGACCTAAAAATATAATTTGAGGAAATATTTATGTTGTTTTTTGAGGAAAAAATTAGGTTAAGTACAAGATTAAAACCTAATTCTAATTATTTTGAATTATAATAAAAAAGTCATTAAATTACCCTAATTTAATTAAACTAAGTAATTAATAAAATATTTTTTTATAAAAAAAGATTTTTGATGTTTTTTATGATTTTTTGATTAAATAAATAAATAATGATTTTTGGTGTTATTTGCAAAAAGATATAATAAAATAATAATAAGAAAGAATTAAAAATAAAAATAGAAAAAGTGAAATTGGGCCTGCATAAGCAACCCAGGGGGGTGGCTTTCTGAAATTTGTCCAGGCCCAATATGGCTGAGCCCATGCTGGCGCCAGATCCATTGTAACTCCCTTCTGATGGTTCACGGTATGATTGCACATATTGGATGTTAGATCTTTGTTAGCAACGATCCAGTGGCTGGATCAGTGGGGCGTATGATGGATGTTAGGCATTGAGATACGTTAGATCTGCAAACAAATAATCATAAAAATGTAAAAGCAACGCGCCTGGGATCGAACCCAGGACGCTTGCCTCAAACCATTCACCCTTGACCGTCTGCGCTGCTTGTTAACTTGTTCATATAAACAACAAAAATCAATATAATATGAAAATGATAGCTAATGCTGAGTCACCAAAACACGCGTGCATTGTGGGCACCTGTAATTTAAATGAAAGAATAAAAACATAGAGAAGTGCCACGCAGGGTCTCCGCCTGAATCAATGACACCGGAGTTGTACTCCGGTCGTCTTCTCCGGCCCTACAAAAATGCAAACGACACAAATATGCGAATTCAAGACACCTGACTCCAGTTACCCCCCCCCCCCCTATTTCCTAGGCTGTGAATCCCATGGTGGTGGTAGCTTGGTCTAAAAGTCCCTGTACAGGGAGGTACAATGCTCGCCTGAAACCTGGCCTTAGCAATGGTGTTTCATGACTCTGACCTTGTTTCTTGCATGTAATACGTCAGAAAATTCACAAATAATCATAGTAACATGAGTGTATATTCAAAAGGCATTGATATCAAGCATTAGGTGAGTTGGAAATCCAAGTTCTTACCAAAGGAGAGAGAGTCGGATTGGGGTGGTGCAGTATGCTTTGGCCTTCGTAGGTGGGCTGGTTAATCTCCTGGAACCCTCGGGAGGATGATGGAATGGATGGAGATGATCGAAGGAGGTTGGATCGTATCTTTAGGCTATTTCAATTTCTTTTCAATTTTTGAAACCCTTGTTCTTGGTTTTGAGGAAGCCTCTCCATCCTTTTGTTGTTTGGAATGGTTGTCCTTATGTATGGTAGCATATTAGGTCAACATAAGTGGAAAAAATCCCATGTTTTGATGAAAAAATATTTTCCTTTAAAATATTTTATTTTGTTTATTTTTGGAACAAATCCACTCTTACTCTCTTTCCACGATTTTCCTTGATCTTGCCAGCTTTTGTTGATTTCTAATTGACGATAAAAAGATTTGTAATAAAATCTTTTATTGTTTAGATTATTTATTTGATTTAATTTGATTTTTAAAGGATAAAACTCAAAATAAATTAAATAAATAAATCTAATAACATGTGGAAGGATGTTTGGGTCGTGGACCATGTTGGAAGTGAGGTGCAAGCATAAAAAGTTAGGCCCATTTGCCAAAAATGCAATTTTGGGCATTGTTGACTTTTGACAATTCTTCAAAAATGGCCATCTTTGACAATGCCTATCTCTCTCAATTTTCACCCTAAGAGTGTGTTCTTTGACTTTTTAGAAAGCTAAGGATGTCCCCTAAGCAACCTCTTTGGTTTCATCTCAATTGTATCTTCCATGTTCATATAAGAAGCTTTGACCCAAAAGGTGTTTTTGTTGACTTTTGAAAAGGACCTATAATGTCTGAATTTATATCTTTCCATGAGTGCATTTCTTGAACTTGAGGGTTGAAGATGATTTGTATTAAATTGAATTCCCTTCCAAATGAGCCTTGGATGAGAAATTTCTGATAAAGTATGAGAAATTTATGCTTGGTCAAAGTTTGGTTGACTTTTCCTAAGAAACCCTAATTTAGCAACTTTTGAGTTTTGATGAATTAGGAGCATTCCTTGGGGGATCATGGTCAAACCTTTATCAAATGATGGATGTAACTTCAAAATGTTGATGTTTACCAAAAATCTTGAAGTTTGACTGTATGTGGGTCACAGTTGACTTTTGACCTAATACAGTCGATTCTCAAGCATCTGAGCAGTTGACCTAGCAAACTTCTTGTGCAAAGCTTGAAATTTGACATGGAAGGTCTTGAGGACATATTAGGACCATTGAGAGCATATGAGGCCTTTGGAGCTCATCCCTTCTTGATGAAAGTGGAAACCCTAGTTGGTGGTTCATTGCTTTAGGAGAGAGTTTGTCTGGTCAACTCTTGAGCATCCTTGAGCAAGTTAAGGGTCTTAATGAGCATATGTTGAGTAAAATGGGAGGGCAAATTTTGGGGTAAAACACCACCAACTTTTCTTTTATCTAATAAAGGAAAGGGTGAAAAGAATAGGAAAGACCTTTTGAGAATTTTCTTGAGTTCAAGAGGTAGGTTATGAAAAGGGAAGGTGTTAGCATCCTTTTCATATGTAGTTTTCTACGGGCTCTTAATTGCTAGCTTACTTTGAAATGCTTTTTTCTTGTGTAAGTTTGAAAATATTTTGAAAAGTTTCGTCGTTGGGAAAACTTTGTAATTATTCTTGTCTCTATAAGAATGCATACAAATTGTTGACTTTGAAAATATTTCTAGAAAGTGTTGGTGTGTTGAAAGATGTTTGTTTTGAATTGTTTGTGAGCAAAAAACTATGGGTATTCTACCTACTCAATAGAAAGTCTTTGTTCTTTTCCTCCTGCTCTAGATAATTCTATTCTACCATTAGTTAGTAGAAAGCCTTATCATTGGATGTCAGGGATAGGCGTGGGTTATCGTACAATCAAAGAAAGCAACATGTAGGACACTAAAGAAATTGTTGTAAGGGTATAAGATCGTTTACCGAAGGCAACATCGAAGGATCATTGAGGGACTACGATATTTTAATTGATGGTTTTTGCTAAAGTATCCCATGTTCGAGGGACATGACTATTTATATCTGAGGCAACAAACATGGGATACCCTAGAGGTGCGTGTGTGCAAGTGTTTTGATTTCATGTATTTGTCTTGAATTAGGGCTTTCTAATGTCGATTTTAAATCTTGCCATACAAACCCTAATTACTAGAAATAATAAGGAAAGCGATAAATTACAGAATTTAAATGTCATACGCTATTACAATACTTTTGGGGATTGGAGATACAAATTTACGAATGGGTGTGACAAGTAAAGTAAATCCTAATTACTATTACTAACCATTGAATATGAATAGAATATACAAAATATAAAGAGGAAGAAAGAAATTATTCTTTAGGGTTTTTCAATAAAAAGGTTTAAAGATTAACCTAATTTAAACTAGTTAATTTTAATTACAAGAGAAGTTAATTAATTATTTAATCAAAAACCCTAAAATATAATTTAATTAAAATTAAGAAAATAAAACCTAAGTCTAATAATTTAGAGAATAGTTTGAATGTTAATGTTAATAAAATATTTTGAAGTGTGAAAAAGAAATAATAAGATCTAATTTAATTAACATAAAATAAAATACAATATTTAAATTAAATTATTTAAGAAAGATATATGTTTTTATGTTTTTTAGTTTTAATAAAAATAAATAGATAAATAAATAAGAAAATAATGAAGATATAAAATAAAATGAAAAGAAGTGGGCTGGGAGGTTTGAAGAGTAAACATGATGTTAAATGTAGCAAAAGGCCAAAAACAGTTTTTTTGTTAGAAACAGAAAATAAATATACAAGATGGGCCTGTGTGGTGAAACAGTAAAAGGAGGGTGTGAAACATATATGTCCAGGCCCAGTAAGAAAATTCACAGATCTTGTGTGTCTGGGTTGTGGTGATGCATTGTGTGGACACGCTTCTAGGGTGCTTGATGATAATCAAGTGCTATTGAATTAATGCGCGTGATAGATATGGTGGGACGCTTGCATGGAATCCAACCCTGCAACCACAAGGGCGGTGACAAGTGTCACCGCCAGATTAATTTGTTAGAAAATAAAATTTAACAAAAATAGAATTAAAAAACTACATTTTCATTAAATAGAGAAAATTTTATCTCTCTTCTTCCATGTGTTCTCTCATTCTCCTCTGTCTCCTTGAGCTTGCCGGAAATCACCCTAGCAGTGACAGCCGGCGGCTCTCGCGGTGGAGGTGCTTCGATCACAAACTTTTTTACATCTTCATGTTCGTCTTCTTCTTCTGATCCTTAATCCAGTGCTTGATTTTTCAGATGGTACACAGAATTTCCTAGATCTAAAAGGGATGGAACGAAACCCTAGAGGTTCAGATTTGTGATTTCCTGTGAGATTTTTCTTATTTATGTTTTGAAATCTCTTCCTCTTCTTCTTTCTATTCGTGATTCTGAAGGGGTTTGTTTTAGAAAAATGATGAGAGAAAAATTAGGGTTTTTTGTTGTTTCTGAATTCATATGAACTGTGTTTTTGGCTTTAAACAATTTTGAGGGTTTGTGAGAGGTAATTAATGAACACAAGTTAGGGTTTGGGAATAGTTTCTGTTGCGGCCTCTGTTTTTTCTATATATTTTTGTGAAATCTGTATTCGATTTTTCACGATCTTGGAGGTTTTGGTTTTCTTGTTGTATATTGGGTTTTTTGGCTCTATGGTTGTGTTGTCTCTACCTCTTTTTTGTGTGTGGATTGTGTTGTGCTTTATATGCTGTAAACTTTAGGGTTTACTGTTGAAGTTGATTTGAGATAACAGGCCTTGAGCCATTCGTATGGGACTTGTCATTTTCTTTTATGTTGCTTGCTGGCTTTGATTTTCTGTACTTGTTGCTTGCTGGCTTTGATTCTCTGTACTTGTTGCTTGTTGGCTTTGATTTTCTGTACTGAGCCTGTACTTGTTGCTTGTTGGCTTTGATTTTTTGTACTTGTGCAGTACATGAATTTGTACTTTTACTGTGAACTAAACAAGTTTTTTTTGAGTATTTGTTAGAGATTTGTAGTATAGGTGTTTGGCCTATGATTGACATTGAAGTTCTGATTTTTGTTGGAACAAAGCAAAGTGAGGCTTTTTTATTCTCACTTTTGACTATGATGAATCGTTTGAGTTTGTTTTTATTTGATCTTGTCTCACTATGAATCAAACTAATTTTGTGATTTGTATCGGAGATGAAACTTGGCCTGTGATTGATACTTGAATGATATTTTGTTTGTAAATTAATGAGGCTTTTGTTGGGCTTGAATTCTGACTTGCCGAATTATGCTTGGGCTGTGATAATTCTGATTTTTTGAATCTTTGCTAATGGGATGGAAATGTGATTGGAATTCTTTTTTTGAACTTCTTTGAATTTGTTTATTGTGAACCAAATTTATTTATGATTTGCAATAGACCAGGCCTGTGATTAAACCCAATTTTATATGAGGCTTTAATATACCCTTGAGCATGATTGAGAAACAAACCTTTTTGTGATTCCTTAAACAAAACCCTAATGATGAATTTGAATAGAACATTCTTTTGAAATTTTTTGTTTATGTTCATGTTTGATTGTTTGCTAACCATCTCTTTTACTTGTTTCATGTGAGAAACAATGGATTGATGGGAGAAATATGGAAAGGGCAAGGGAAACCGTGGCATGGCTTGGAGGAAACTTGGAGAAGTTAAAATGAAGACCTTATTAGCAATATTAAGACTTAGATTAGGATCCATTTGAGTCTTATATCCTAAAACTTAGGAATTACTAATTTGAAAGCTCTTGTAAAAGAAACTTTAAAGAAAAATGTATTTGAAAGCATAAGATCTTTGCAACATTTTGTGAACTTGTAGAATTTGATGAACTTTGATAAAATGCCTTCATGAATTGTAATGGTTTTTGGATGATGACACTATTTGTACCAAATTTGAATGGACTTATAAGTGGTAAAAAAATTTATGAATCATGTTGATGTATGGATTTTGAATCACGAAAGTATGCCTTGAACATTTGAGTTTGAAATAAGATCAAATGAATATTGAATCATGAACAACTGAAATTAATCCACATGAACTTAATCTTGAAATGAACAAAACTGAATATGTGTGCCACTTCAATAAACCCCTAACTCAATTACTTTCAACTTAATATGATGAGATTGTCTCGATCAAAATAATCCATACATCAACTCTTGCGTTATGGCCTCAATGGTCCACGAAACATCAATGCCTCAAGTCCTCCAAAAAAGGAATCAAGCATAAAAATGTGGAAATAAAAGTAACCATAAAAATCTTAAGTCTAATGAACCTTTGTTGATGATTGAAATTGTATTGAGATAAAACTCATAATGGTAATGATTTCCAAAACTTTATTAATAAAGGTGCCACACACTTCAGCAATCATAAACCATGCACAAGGGCCAGTGGATAAGAGAAGAATGAGATTTACTTTGAAACCCTTGCCATTTTTAATTCTCTAATGAAACAAAGAATCAACTTGAGATGTCACGAGGCCTAAGAATCCTTGGTAGTTTGAATGATCAAAAGAGAGAAGATATGAGAGCCTCCTTAGAATAATTGACAATATAACCATTTCCCGTAACTTTAAGAAAACTATGAGAGCCATAGATACTTTGATCCTATCTCAAAGATGCATGAGTATGTATAAGCCATATAAGGTAAAACAAAGAAGGAAAATTTTGGGCTACAATAGCTGCCCCTATTCAATCTTCTTAAAACTGAAAAGTTAGAATGGCGTATCTGTCATTCGTGACTTGGAGGTAAAAGATGATTGACCACTTAAGTGCCCAGAAATTTGCACTCGCATGCGCAAGAGTTAACGTTGTTGGTTGATCATACCGGGAATGGGCTTAAAGATGCCATTTGGAGAGTGACAGAATATTGTCAGGGATGGGCTTATAGATGCCACCCAAAGGTGATGGAGAGTCGTCGGAGATGGGCTTATAGATGCCATCCAGGATAAATGTTGATAAGAGAATCAGACTAAGTCCACACCAGACTTTGTCCTTAGAGGGTGTATCAGAATAAATCTATGCTCGATTTAATCTGAGCCAGAAGATGTCTACTGGAAGAAGTATCAGAATAAATCTTTGGTCAATTTAATCTGAGCCAGCAGAAGTCTTTAAATCTCTAATTGGGAGAAGTATCAGAATAAATCTTTGGTCGATTTAATCAGAGCCAGAAAAGTATCTACTGGAAGAAGTATCAGGATAAATCTTTGGTTGATTTAAACTTAGCCTGAAGATGTTTTTTTGTCCGTCTTTAACTGGGAGAAGTATCAGAGTAAATATTTGGTCAATTTAAACTGAGCCAGAAAAAGTATCTATTGGAAGAAGTATTGGGATAAATATTTGGTTGATTTAAATTGAGCCAGGAGATATTTTGTATTGTCTTTAACTGGAAAAGAATCAGGATAAATCTTTAGTCGATTTAAACTGAACCAAAAAAAGGGTCTACCGAAAAAAAATCCGAATAAATCTTTGGTCGATTTAAATTGAACCAGCAGATGTCTTGTTTTTGACTTTAACTGGAAAAGAATCAGAATAAATCTTTAGTCGATTTAAACTGAATCAGAAAAAGTGTCCACCGGAAAAGAATCAGAATAAATATTTGGTCAATTTAAACTGAACCAGCTGATGTCTTGTATTATCTTTAACTGGAAAAGAATCAGGATAAATCTTTAGTCGATTTAAACTGAACGAGAAAAAGTGTCTATCGGAAAAGAATCAGAATAAATCTTTGTTTGATTTAAATTGAACCAGCATATGTCTTGTATTGTCTTTAAATGGAAAAGAATCAGGATAAATCTTTAGTCGATTTAAACTGAACCAGAAAAAGTGTCTACTAGAAAGGAATCAAAATAAATCTTTGGTCGATTTAAACTGAACCAACATATGTCTTGTGTTGTTATATCTGAAAAATATATTAGAGTGAGTCTACGCCTGACTGTATCTAAAAGTGTTTCAAAATGAGTCTTCGCTCGACTGTATCTGAATCATGATTTCCAGAGTGATACTCTGAGAAAAGTGTTTGAGTAGTTGCTTTTCATGTAGATAGTCGCCCCGTCCTGTTTCAGGAATTGATCTACAATCAGTTTTATGGTAAACCCGTCTTATTTCGTGAGTTCATACCATTGGTGATAAAGATAGTCACTCCGTCTTGTTTCAGGAATTGATCTTTATCTGACCAAAGAGAAAGAAAGATAGTTTCTCCGTCCTGTTTCGGGAGTTAATCTTCAATCTACTCATGTAGATAGTCGCCCCGTCTTCTTTCAGGAATTGATCTACAATCAGCTTGTTGGTAAACCTGTCCTGTTTCAAGAGTTCATACCATTGGTGATAAAGATAGGTGCCTCGTCCTGTTTTGAGAATTGATCTTTATTTGACCAAAGAGAAGAAGTTTCCCTGTCCTATTTCTGGAGTTAATTTGTGGTTGGTTATCCAAATAGTTACCCTGTCTTGTTTCAGGAATTAATCTGGAACCTGCTTTTTGTTAGATGTTGAGATAGTTGCCCTGTCTTATTTCAGGAATTAATATCTAACTGGTTCTTATAGATAGTTTCCCCGTCTTGTTTCGGGAATTAATCTACAATTTGTTGTTCATAGATAGTTGCCATGTCCTGTTTCAGGAATTAATCTAGAATTGTTGAAATTTGTTGATGATATTCTTCTGTATATTGATCTTTCCTAAAAAGGTAAAGATCTAGTTGTATGCAACGCCATGATGTATGAAATGCATTATATAATGATGTTCTCAAAATAAATGAGACTGTGTTATTTGCGTTTCGTATGCATATGTTGTATGAATGTGAAATGTTATGGAAGTGTATTTGTAAACCCATGCGGTATATTTGTCTGTGAAAATAAATCCCTGAAAATTGTTGGGGATGAAGAGTATGTGTTTCTTCAATATTGTCTAGAATGCTTCCGCTGGGGATTCCCGCTTACTTGTTTAAGAAAACTCTGCAAGGGATGTATTATTTCTGTTTGGGATGTAGAGTTTAGGAACATTGGCCGTCTATTGCTCTACTGAGGTATTTATTTATTATATATCCTGACTGGGGATAAAAGAGATGGATAACCTTTGAGGAATATAATTATTATATACCCTGACTGGGGATAAAAGAGATGGATAACTGACATTAGGTTCGATTCCAAGTTTTGCAGCAAGTCTCTGGGTATAGTGGCAACTTTACTGGGGTGAAGAATTTTGTCAATGGTTAGCTGGGGAATTTGTAGGTTGTTGGGGAAATAAACCTAGTTAGGGAAATAAACCCTTGTTAATGGAGAAGCGCTCTGCTGAGGAAATAAACTCTCTTGGGGGAATTAAAAGTTGCTAGAGAGAAGAACTCTGCAAGGTATTTTTTTTCAATTTTGGAAGACCGAACTCAGCTAGGGAAGAGTGTTCTACCCCAAAATTTGCCCTCTCATTTTATCCAGACTTTCCCTACAAGACTCTTTGGACTCAAGACAGAATTAGGGTTTGCTCAGCTCAAGACATCTCCTTGCACTGTTGACCTGAAATTAGGGTTTGAGTTTGCACAGGGATTTTTGGACTTTCAATGCCTCATGTGACTTTCATACTTCATGTTGGACTCCTAAGATTGCTCATACCAAGTTTCAAGCCTTGAATCAAATTTTTGCCCAGTCAATTGGACAGTTGACCTAAAAATCAGTTGTATTGGGAAAAAGTCAATTGTGGCCAATTTAAAATCAAACATCATAATTTTTTATCCACATCAACATTATAGACTCATATGAACCATTTGATCAAGTTTGGATCACAACTCCTCAAGAAATTTGGTCAGATCATCAAAAGGGCAAAATGGTCATTTTTAGGGTTTTGACTGTAGAAGGGCAACTTCTGATTTTTCACCTAGCCAATGGAAAATTGGGTTCAAGCATGGTTTCAAGGACTCAATGGCATCATCTTGACCTAATCACAAGGTTCAAAAGATCTCAAATGCATTGGATTGACAGATGAATTTTCCAGTCAACTGATCAAAAATCAACTGTACACTAAAAAGTCAAACTTTGACTTTTTGGTCAAAATCAAGTACGAAGGGTCATTTTTCATCAAGATGTGTCAAAACATGAAACTTGTTCACCAAGAAACCTAATTTTGGAAATTAGGGTTTAAGATTGAAAAGTTTCATAACTTAGAAATTTTCTAAGATGAAAATTTCTTATTTTTTCCCAACTTTTTCACCATGATGTAATTGGATTCAAAGAAAACTTCCAACATGAAATTTGTATTCCTCAACAAAATATACAAATTTTATTCACAAAGTTTTCCCAAAAGATGCTTGGATCTCAAGTTATGATTTTGTGAACAAGGGTCCATGAAACTTTTAACTTAGTGAAATTTTGCCCTAATTTAGGTAGGATTTTGACCTATCTTCATGGCAACTTTTCACATAGTTCCAATTGGAATATAAAAATTCATTTCAAAGATGGATTGTAGAGAATGTTACAAGCTTTCCAAAATGTCCAAGAACTCTCCAAGATCATTTATGGTTAGGGAGAATCAAAGGAAAGAAAATGGTCATTTCTCACTTTTGTCCATGGCATTTTGCACATTGCTACAACTTGCAAATCAGTTTGGATCATGCTTGTACTTGTTTTACAGGTCTTAAAACCTTTCCACACTCCTTAATTTAATGCAAATACATTGGACAAAGGCTTGATTCTGAGTTATGGAGCATTATACAAGGAATTATTCCAAAAATGGCAAAAAGTCTACATTGCTATTTTGATAAAGCATGCTTTATGTAACTTTGTTTATCTTGAGCCATGGACCCAATTTCTTGCTGCAAACAAAGTCCATAAACATCAGGAAAAGCTCACCAACTATGTGCTGGCCTTGAGCTAGCAAGTACAGCCTTTGCCTTTGTTAACTCACCTTTTGCTTCAAAAGCAAGTAACTTGCAAAAGTTCACATAACTTGAAAATCTGATAAAACCAAGCATTGGTGACATTTCAAACGACCTCAGCATAATATACCAAGCCTGAAACACGATTGCCAAGCCTCTAAAACACCCTTAAATACAAAAACACCAACTTCTTCCCAAAACAGGGCCATCTCTGCAGAACCACTTCCAAAACAAATTTGCCTCGTGCGTTTTATTTGAAACCACTTCAAACACATTCAATACAACACACCTAAACTGTCCAGGCCCTTACTTGGCAATTGTAACCTCGTTTTCACACTTCACCATTTTCATTTTGAAGCTTTGTAGGTTGAATTCTACAAGCACATTCAGGCAAGTTCAAGGCAAGCTAAGCATTGGGAAAGGTTGAGGGAACTTCGGGCAAGCTAACACGACTTTCAGGCCTCACCCAAAACTCCTACATTGCCATATCCAAACTTGGCTGAAACAGGTATTTGTCAAGATTCCAACTCCTTATTTAGGCATCATTAAGCTTAGGTTTGTGAAGCAAAAATGTAGTCCTTAAGTTCCTCGAGCTGTACATATCGTAGATTTCATTTATATTAACTGAGCTAGGAGTATTTGATAGTTGAAGTTGCTGAAAAAACTAGGTTAGAATTTAGGGCCACTGAAATTCTCTCTGGTCTTTGAGAGTTAGATTAAGTTTTTTATATCATTAGAATCGTGGTTTAAAGCTCTATAAATTTCATGTTGTGAGTTTTTGATTTCCTGCAAAGAATAGAGAGAACAGGATTTGCATTGCAGAGGCGCGCGTGCGTGTTTAAAGGACAGGGATGAAGTGCAGCTTGGGCCTGGCGCTTGGGCTTTGTTCTTTTGATACCCCCCCCCCCCCCATTTTGTTATTTGCAACCCCTGGCCCATTTTCTTTATTTTTGCATATTTTTTTCATTTCTTTTTTTTATTTTCTGACTTTATTATTTTTCTTGAACTTTTAAAATCAGAAAAAATATTTTCTTTATTTTTGGCATTTTATCATATTTTTATTTTATTTTTATTTGCATAATAAATAATTATTAGGTTAATATTACTTTATTTTCTTAATTTAAACTTGTATATAATATTAAAATACTTACATATTTTATTTTATTATATTATACACTTGAAATAATATTTTCACACATATTTTATTTTTAACATTTTGTATATATTATTTTTATTATTTCTTTGTACATAAATGAAATAAAATAATAATAGAAATATATTTTCTTTTAAAACAAAAAGTTAGGGTTTTCACCCTTTCAAAAATAATCATTTTTATTTTCTTCTTTTTAGGCCATAAATAAACTTATTTTTACATACATAAAATAATTACAAAAACATTTTGCATATTTATAGTTTATTGTATATTTAAATAATTGTCTATTTATTTATTTGTGCAATATTTCAATGTGGTTGTAATAATAGTTTTAGGGTTTTGTTTTGAACAATATCCCCCTATTCAAACTTGTATCCCCCTCCCCATAATATTTGTTGTAATAGTCTAGATTTACATTACGCAATTTATCGTGTTATATGCATGATAGTAAGATTAGGGTTTTGTATGCAAAGACCAAAATCAAAACAAATAGCATGACAAAACACAAGATAAAAATGCATGAAAAATGACAACACAATGCACACAAGCACCCCTAGGGTTTCATCCACTTTGTTGCCTAAAAATGGCGATGATATACATGCTAGGTATCTTGGCAAAACAAAAACAAAACAAAAAGATCATAGTCCCTCGATGACGCTATCTTGGTTACCTAAATAAAAATGATCTAGTCCCACAAAACTTGCTAAGATACTTGGCAATATTGTTATCATGGTCATACGATGACCCACGCCCGTCCCATTTAACATCCAAAGATAGGGTTTTTTACCAAATGCAATGGTAAAACAACAATGTCAAAGGGTTAAAAATGTGTAGGAAAGATCTTTGAGTAGGGTAGACAACTCCTAGTTACTTGATCAACTTCAAAACAAATCCTTGCTATTTTCAAATAAACACACACATTTCAAAACATTTTCCAAACAAACTTTTAAACATTGAAACATTTTTCAAAAGACAAACACTTTTGTATACATTCAAACAAGAATCATTACAAAAGGTTTCCTAAACAAAGGCCTCTTTTCAAAATACTTTCAAAACCACACACAAAAGCACCATTTCAAACAATTGAAAAAGCAAAGCAAGTGATCTAAGACAAGTAACTAAGAGCCCATGGAAAACCATGGATGAAAAGGGTGCTAGCACCTTCCCTTTTCATAATCTACCCCCCGAACCCAAAAACAATCTCAAAGGTCTTTCCTGTGCTTTTTTTACCTTTCCTTTTGGATAAAATGAAAGTCGGTGGCGACTCTTGCTAAACCGAAACATTTGCAAACACAAATGCAAAACCTCAAGTCGGTTCTCCCACCGCATCACAGAACTGGCGACTCTGCTGGGGACTAATATAAAAGTGGGGTTACCTTAGGGTTTTAGATCACCTTTACATGCTTATCTTGTTTGACTTGTATGCTTTACACTTTGGTTCTATTGTTTGGGTTTGAATCCTCTACCCGGATTTGGGAAACATTCATAGGTAAATAGCAATACGTTGTGGAAACTGTGCGGGGTATACCGACATGGTTGAAGCAATAGCTATATTAGTGTGACATATTTGTGGGTACCGGTAGCCTTTGAGTCAATCAAAGAGAATACGAGGCTGCTGAGTGATGTCATGAAGCACTAATGGACTTTTAGAACCTTTACTTGACCAACTTGGCCTTTTCAGGGGTAGTGAGATGACCGGCTTTGGTGCAGTCCGAAGTTGGTAGATACTCGATACTACACTCATTGAGGGTTATTTTCTTGGAATATTTCGGTCGCCAGTAAAGTGGCTAAACTGAAACAATGAACATAGAAAACATTCCAGTGATATTGCGCTCCTTAGAACCCGGTTACTATTTCTAGGACAGGTTGGGCCAACTAAACTTCAAGAGGGTACTTACCTATGAAACCCCATGCAAGCCTGAAACTAGGAACTTGTGTGATTTGTTTGTACATATATACTTGTGCATAACATCATGGACATCATGAAACATCATATGCATCCACTAACCATTTCAAGGATTTGGATTTTCATCTCTGTTCCTGTTTCGTAGGTAATGGATTCACTTCGCGGGAAAACTATTCAAGTCAACCTTGTAAGAATTCCTCCTCAACTCAAGGAGCTAGCTTCAAGGATTCCTTAGAATTCTCCAATCACCGAGAGACATGGTCGTCTTCTCAACTTAGTCAACACCAACATTAAGGAAGACATGGTGAAAGTTCTCTTCCAGTTCTTTGACCCCCTACACCACTGTTTCACATTTCCTGACTACCAGCTGGTGCCTACTTTGGAGGAATTTTCTCAACTCTTGAGGATTCCTATTCTCCATCAACTACCTTTCAACGGTACGGAAAGAGATCCAAAGCCTGAAGATGTTGCTCAAGCCCTACACTTGCAACCATCAGATGTCATAGGTCATTGGGAAACCAGAAGTGGTGTCAAGGGTTTCTTGGCAAAGTTCCTGTTTGAGAAAGCTCAAGAATGCTGGAATTATCTAGACCTGCAAGCTTTTGAGGAGATTGTAGCTCTTCTCATCTATGGGTTGGTCTTGTTCCCAAATCCTGACCAGCTTATAGATGTAAGTGCTGTCAAAATCTTCATGGCTCGCAACCCGGTGTCTACATTGCTTGGGGATATCCTCCACTCTTTTCACACTTGAACAATGAGGAAAAGAGGTGTTCTCATGTGTTGCACTCCTCTACTAGAAAGATGGTTTATTTCTCATCTTCCCTAATTAGTTTTGAAGAATGAGCAAGGTTTGAGGTGGTCACAATGGTTGATGACCCTTACACATTCAGATATCCATTGGTGTTCTCGATCAAAAGAGAATGTCATCATCATTGACCGTTGTGGGGAATTTCCTAATGTCCCTCTACTTGACATTAGGGGAGGCATCACCTACAAACCTTGTTTGGCTCTGAGACAGTTTGGGTATGCCCGAAGGGATGGCCCACATGACATGCTGATTCCAGACTTGGTTTTCGATTTCGATAACGAGGATCAAGGACTTCGACAAAGGTTTATCCGAGCTTGGAGAATGCCTAACATGGTAGACAGTAAGACCTTGGGACACAAGAATTTTATCCACCTTGAGCCTTACCTCAAGTGGGTACGAACCCGTGGCCAAAGTCTTATGATGCCTTACCCCTATATTCTCCCTGTGATTAAAGAGCCTGTTATGGAAGGAGAGGTTCCATACACCCTCCTACATCCTGACATGCCAACATCACTAGAAGATTTACAAAGGAGTTGGATACAGCTCAAGGGAGAGCGCGATACTTTTGAAGCCCAATTCTACACCAGTGAGAAGAAGGTTTTGGAACTTACTCGTCAACTTCACGAAGAGCAGACTCTCAACACCTACATTGAACCAAAGAGGATGCGCAACATCTTTTTACCTTAGAATTTTGTATTATTTTGCCCATGGGGAATTGATGTACTAAAAAATTCTATCTTATTAATATGACGTGTGTTCTTTTTTTGTTTAAAATAAATTTGAATTTATGAATCCTTGAATGTATTACATGAATACATATCATTCATCATATGCATAAACAGGTCTTCACACTAGGTTTCCTTATCTCTCTGATGTTTATTTTAGCAAGATGGATATTGAGCAGACGGTCAAAGACTTGCAAGCGCAGAATTCACAGTTCCAATAGCTACTCATGACCCTAGCCAATGGGGCAGGAGGAGCTCAAGAATTTGCTAGAAAAGGAAAAAGAGAAAAAGAAAAAGAAGAGAGTTGGTGTGGCTACCATGGGTAGAAGATTTGAAGGTCAAGCCAGAAGGGTCCTGGATTTCCCCTCAACATCTGATGAAGGGGTAGGAAAAGGAAAGGGAGTTGCAGTGCCATCTGAGTCTGAGGAAGAAGAAGAAGAAGAGGATGGAGACTATTTTGAACAGCAGTACCCTCCTACAGATGACAAATACAAGAACTTGGAAGAGCGTCTAGCTGCTATGGAGGTACAGAGAGTTCTTGGGCTGGACTTTGAAGAGCTAGGGTTGGTTTCTGGCAATGTAATCCCCCCTAAATTCAAAGTGCCTCTGTTTGCTAAGTACGATGGAGTGTCTTGTCCCAAGATACACCTGTGAACTTATGTCAGGAAAATTCAACCACATTCTTCTGACAAAGACCTGTGGGTCCATTTCTTCCAGGATAGTTTGTCGGGGACGCGGTTGGATTAGTTTTACCAGCTAGAGAGGTCTGATGTGCATAATTGGGAGGATTTGGCTGCTTCCTTCTACAAGCAGAATCAATATAATGCGGACTTAGCACCAACCCGTAGTCAATTACAGAGTATGGGCATGGTCTCAAATGAAGGTTTCAAAGAGTATGCCCAGAAATGGAGAGACTTGGCTGGAAGGGTGCAGTCACCTTTATCTGGAAGAGAGCTAGTTGATATCTTCTTGGGGACTCTGTCAGGTCCTTTATTTAATCACCTGATAGGAAGTTCGTCTGTAGGGTTCACCGAGTTAATTCTAACTGGTGAGAGAGTTGAAGCCGGAATCGAGAGCGGGAAAATTCAAAAAGATACATCTACTTCTGCTGCAAGCAAAAAGACTTTTCCAGCAAAGAAAGAAGTCTCAGTAGTCTACTCCCAAAGAGGTCAAGGAAGAGTTGAGCGCCATCCAGCGGTAGGGGCCGTAATGATTCAGAAGTCCGCGGCTGATCAGCCTAGAAACAATCAACCCAGAACTAACCAAGCAAGGGTGGAAATGCCTGCACGAAAATTCACCCAGATAAACATGACTCCTGCTCAAGTTTTAACCCATCTCTTGAAGTTAAACCTTGCAAGTTTGAAAGAGGCCCCGAAGAATCCGAATACATCTTCTTTGTTCTACCATGCGAATGCCAAGTGTGCTTATCATTCAGACAGCCTGGGGCACGACACCAACAGTTGTTGGGCCCTCAAGAATAAGATCCAGGATTTTATAGATGCTAAAGAAGTTGAATTTGACGCCCCTGAAAAGCCGAATGTGATCTCTTCTCCAATGCCAAGGCATGGCCACAATACCCATGCTGTTGAATAAGATCTTTTTGTTGCTACTGTTGATGATTTGATGACTCCATTACTGATAATCAAGTTGAATTTGCTAAAGGCTGGGATTTTCCCAGGTTGTGAAGAAGATTTCTACCTTTGTTCATCCTTACCAACCGACTGTCCATTGTTGAAGTTAGGCATCCAACGCCTAATGGATAACCAAGAAATCCTTTTTGAAAAGACTCCTGTTACACCGACTCCTATCAATGATGTTTCTATAATTACCATATCCGCCAATCTTTCCAAGGTCTCTAAAAGACCTGTTAAGATTACATCTGATCCGAAGATTGCACCTTTGAAGATAACCATGACGGGGCCTGTCCCGTACAAGTCCAACAAATCAATACCATGGAACTATGGTGGAGAGATCTACTACCACGGTGTTAAACAAATTGAATCAACTAAAGAGAGTTCTGATGAAGAGACTTCTGACATTGGAAACATTGCTGGAACGAGCAAAATCACCCGCAGTGGAAGAATTTTCTCTCCGGAGATTGCCCCTCCAAACGCAATCTTCGGACCCTCAGTTGTTCCTAAGGTTACCCTTGTACTGGTCAACATATCTGCGAGAACTCCAGTTATTGAAGAAGTTGTAACCCATGTGGTTGTCCACTCTACTGCTGCTGATGATAGAAGGAAAGGGATCCAAGAAGAGCCCGTCAGGACGAGGGCTCAGCCGTTGGTCATCCCTGAGACCTCTCAAAAATAAATGGAAGAGATTTTGAAAATAATCAAGAAAAGCGATTATGATGTTGTGGAACAACTAGGGAAAACCCCCTCAAAGATCTCTATGTTGGCTCTGCTGCTTTGTTCATAAGCTCATGCTAAAGCTTTGATAAGATTTTTAAAGACGGCCCACGTGCCATAAGAAACCTCCGCGGATCAGTTCTAAGAATGTGTAGCTAGCTTAACAGCTGACAACGGTCTAGGATTCTCCGATGCCGATTTAACATCTAAAGGGAGGAAACATAATGACGCTCTGCATGTTTCGGTGGAATGCATAGGGACTACTCTAGCACACGTCCTGGTAGACACTGGTTCTTCAATGAATGTTTTGCCGAAGAAGGCCTTGGATAGGTTGGATTGTGAAGGCCTAACCCGGAAACCCAGTAATATCATTGTCAGAGTCTTTGATGGTTCTAAAAGGATGGTCCACAAGGAGGTGGACATCCCGATTAAAGTGGGAACTAAAATTTTCAACTCTACATTCTACGTGATGGACATCCTTCCTTCCTACTCTTGCTTGTTGGGAAGACCTTGGATTCACCATGCTGGAGTTGTTACCTCCACTCTGCATCAAAGGCTCAAGTACCCTGTTCGGGGGAAAATTATAATTGTTCACGGCGAAGAGGAATACATGATAAGCCATCTAAATTATTTCCGCTATGTTGAATTGGATGGCGAATTCATCGAAACCCCCTTTCAGCATTTTGAAGAGGTAGCTCAGGAGATTGCGGCAACCAAGACAGTGTCTTCTGTACCCATGATTACCAGACCTCCGCCTCAGATGTCATCCCTCAAAGATGCAAAGGCTGTGATTGAGAAGGAGGAAGCACATCTGGGGGTAGCTTCCCGACTTTCCTTTCAAGGCAGATAAATTCGTCTTGGGTTTCACTTCGGCTAGTCAGAAGGTGGTGCGCTGCTCCCGTGCTGGAGGGCCACCAGTGAAGATCACCCATCATGGAGTCAATGCTTTGGAGGATAGCAAAGAGGAGAGAAATTTGGAATACTGGATTTTCCCTACTATTGACAGAGGACTATGCAATTGGGAAGCAAAAGACTTTGTTCCCATTACTTTCATGAATCAGTAATTTATCTTTCAAACATTTCTGTTGGTTTGTAATAATTCTCAAACAATTCGTACACTTTTAACCTTGTGCCTTACCCGAGGTACATAGGTCCATTTGTAATGGTTTGATTTTTCATCTTCATATGCCATTTTAATGAATCATGGACGTTTTCACATATAAACTTTTGTGTTCATTGTCTTTCTTTTTACATTTTATTTGTTTAAAGGTGGCTATCCCTTACACACCCCCACACTCACAAATGCAGGTACCCTTCCATTCCGGATTCCATGGGTAACAATTCTGCTATGGCCTTCAGTGACTCTGAAGATCTGATCTACCATGCTGAATACGAAGGTGAGGAAGATTGTGAGGTGCTGGGAGAATTGGCTAGGCTGCTACAACAGGAAGAAATGACTATTCTACCTCATGAGGAGTTGTTAAAGACAATCAACTTGGGTACTGTGGAAGACAGAAAAGAAGTTATAGTGGGTTCCAACCTAGAGCCAAGTGTCAAGGAGCGCTTAATTCAGATGTTACATGAATATGTTGAGATCTTCGCCTGGTCATACGAAGACATGTCGGGACTTAATACAGACATTGTGGTACACCGTCTACCCACAAGAGAAGACTGTCCACCAGTTAAACAGAAAGTCTGCCGCATGAGGCCCGATATGTATGAAAAGATCAAAGATAAAGTTATGAAGCAGTTCAATGCTGGGTTTCTGGCTGTTACTTCCTATCCACAATGGGTTGCTAACATTGTGCCTGTGCCTAAGAAGGACGGCAAAGTCAGAATGTGTGTGGATTATAGAGACTTAAACAGGGCTAGCCCTAAAGATGACTTTCCACTTCCGCATATTGACATCTTGGTTGACAATACAGCTCAGCACAAGGTATTTTCTTTCATGGACGGAATTTCGGGCTACAACCAGATCAAAATGGCCCCCGAGGACATGGAGAAAACTACTTTTATTACACAGTAGGGTACGTTCTGCTACAAAGTGATGTCATTCGGACTGAAGAATGTCGGGGCAACCTATCAACGCGCCATGGTAGCTTTGTTTCATGATATGATACATCATGAGATAGAGGTCTACATAGATGACATGATAGCCCGATCACAAATGGAAGAAGAACACCTCGACCATCTACAAAAGTTATTTGTCAGGTTGAAGGAGTACAAGCTCAGACTGAACCCTAACAAGTGTACTTTCGGAGTCAGGTCTGGTAAACTCTTGGGTTTCATTGTCAGCAATAAAGGCATCGAGGTTGATCTTGCCAAAGTCAAAGCTATAAAAGAAATGCTCCCTCCTCGCACTGAGAAGGAGGTCAGAGGTTTCTTGGGACGCCTAAACTACATTGCTAGGTTCATTTCTCACCTAACATCTACCTGTGAGCCAATCTTTAAGTTGTTGAAGAAAGATTAGGTGGTTAAATGGAATGATGATTGTCAAGTTTCTTTCGATAAAATCAAGGAGTATTTTCTAGAACCTACTATCTTGATGCCTCCCGTCGAAGGAAGACCGCTAATCATGTATCTGACTGTCTTAGAGAATTCAATGGGGTGCGTACTGGGCCAACATGACGAGTCTGGCCGAAAAGAGCATGCCATTTATTACCTTAGCAAAAAGTTTACCGATTGTGAGACCCGATACTCACTGCTCGAGAAAACTTACTGCGCTTTGGTATGGGCTGCTCGCCAGATAAGGCAGTATATGTTGACTCATATCACTTTGCTGATATCTAAGATGGATTCGATCAAGTACATCTTTGAGAAGCCTGCTTTATCTGGAAGAATAGCTAGATGGCAGATGATCCTAACAGAATATGATATACAGTACACGACCCAAAAAGCTATAAAGGGGAGTGTGCTAGCCGATCATCTGGCCCATCAAGCTGTCGAAGATTACCAATCCATGAAGTTTGACTTCCCCGGCGAGGATATTATGACATTGGATAACATTCAAGATTTCACACCATATGATGGACCTGAACAAGGATCCCGATGGACCATGTACTTTGATGGTTCCTCCAACGCACTTGGCAACGGTATCGGTGATGTACTTATCTCTCCAGAGGGTTGCCATACACCTTTCACCTCCAGACTTTGCTTCAGCTGCACCAACAACATGGCCGAGTATGAAGCTTGCATCTTTGGACTCAAGGCTGCAATAGACTTGGGAATCAAATCCTTAGATGTGTTTGGGGACTCAGCTTTGGTCATCAGTCAGATCAAAGGAGAGTGGGATACTAAGCATCCAAACCTCATCCCTTACAAAGAACATATCCTGACATTGTTATCACATTTCGAGCAGATTACCTTCGAGCACTTCCCGCGAGAAGAAAATCAGCTAGCAGATGCTCTAGCTACAATGTCATCCATGTTTAAACTTAATTGGGATAATGAGGCTCCCCAAATCACCATTGAACGGATGGACGAAAATGCACATTGTCACGAGATTAATACCGAAGAAGTAGTGGACCGACCTTGGTTTCATGAAGTCAAAAGGTATCTCGAGGCTCAAGAATACCCTAAAGGAGCTTCAGTCAATGACAAAAAGTTCTTAAGGAGATTCTCAGCTAAGTTCTTCTTGAGAAATGGTATCCTATACAAGCACAATCATGATTGCATTCTGCTCCGTTGTGTGGACAAGGCTGAAGCTGAACAGATCATGGCTGAACTGCATAATGGTACCTTTGGCACTCACTCTAGCGGACATATGATGGCTAAGAAGATTATGCGGGCAGGCTATTACTGGTCTACCATGGAAGCTGACTGCTATCAACATTCCCGTACATTCCACAAATGTCAAATCTATGCGGACAAGGTACATATACCTCCAGTTCCTCTCAATGTCTTAACAGCTCCTTGGCCATTCGCTATGTGGGGAATCGACATGATCAGAGAGATCAAGCCTACATCATCCAGATTCAACATCACAATTCATCTCCCTATCGGCTAAAGATGAACAGTGATCTCCAAGCTGCAAACAAAAATATCAAGAAGATCATACAAAAGATGACAGCCACCTACAAGGACTTGCATGAGATGTTACCGTTTGCTCTGCACGGGTATCGTACCACGACACGCACATCAACTGGGGCAACACCCTATTCTTTGGTATACGGCATGGAAGTTGTTTTACCTATTGAGGTTCAGATTCCCTCCTTGAGAATCATGAAAGATGTTGGTTTGAGTGAAGACGATTGGATTCAGACCCGGCTTGATCAACTTAACTTGATTGATGAAAAGCGACTTACTGCTGTTTTCCATGGTCAGGTGTATCAAAAACGGATGATCAAGGCATTCAACAAGAAAGTCAGGCGCCAGGTATATTAAGTCGGGGATCTTGTAATCAAGAGGATCATCTTGCCGCAAAGCAATCCCAGGGGGAAATGGACTCCTACCTATGAAGGACCATTTGTGATCAAGAACATCTTTTCTGGTGGAGCAATGATTTTAACCACCATGGACGGCGACGATCTGCCGCACCCTGCGAATGCAGACATAGTCAAAAGATACTACGCATAAATGACCCGGCAAGTTGAAAACCCGAAAGGGCAACTTGGGAAAAAAAGGGCATCCCGGTGAATCGAAAACCCGAAAGGGCAGTTCAGGCAAAAGTTAGGGATAAACAAAAAAATTTGTACACCCGGCAAGTTGAAAACCTGAAAGGGCGACTTGGGCAAAAAAGGGTTTCCCGGTGGACTGAAAACCCGAAAGGGCGGTCCAGGCAAAAGTTAGGAAATTAAAGCGTATGACTATGTCTCGTCAGATCACTTTAAGGACAATCTCTTCACAGACAAGCTTTGGGCTTCTGATCAACTCAATTATCTTCGGACGAAGCAACGAATAGACAAGATATTCAGAGATACGAAGGCTATAGCAGAATGGGAACCCCATGGAATTTTCACACATAGCCATCTTTCTTTGTATAAATTTTTCTCTTTTTTTTATGGCAACATTCTCTTACTAGGATGTCTGTCTCCTTTGTACAAAATACTTACACAAAGTTAATACAAAGATACTTCAAAGTGCAGAAAACTATTTGCCTTTTCTTCTTTTTTACACGTGTGTTTTATTTGAAAACGTCCAATGATTTATTAATGAGCATATGCATTTGAATATAATCACCGTTTACAAATAAACGAAATGGGAAAGAATAATTACTGACAGGTTGAAAGTATGGGAAAACGTCTTTAGGCTATTCCAAGAGAAATCCCCTGCAGTACATCATCTAGATCCCTAGCGGAGCTAAAACCTTGAAGTGTATATCCCCAGCGGAGTTATTATTTCAAACCTTTAATTCCCATCAGAGTTAAAACTTCAAACTCCCAATCCACAGAGGAATAAAAACTTTGAACTACAGATCCTCATCGAAGATGAAACCTTCTTCCCCATTCAAGTCAAACTATCAATCCCCAGCGGAAACCATCTGATTTCCCCAGCAAGTTGTCTTAAAAGTCTGAGAATCAACCAGATAACAGTTAACTTTTATCCCCAACCTAGGATAATTCCCCAATAGATTGGTATACAACCCCAAACTCCTGATCTCCTCGGCAGTATAGCTACTCCCCATAGAGTTTTTACTCCCCAACAGAATGAAGATTCTCATTCTCTATTCCCCAGTGAAGTTGCCAGAGTCTTCATTACTCCCCAGCATGAATTTGTCAGAATTTTTAATCCCCTACAGATCGAAGATTCTCACTCTCACTTCTCCAGTGAAGTCCCCAAGGATTCAAACTCCTCAATAGATTGAAGATTCTCATTCTTGGTTCCCCGCAGAAGCCATCGGAGCCTTCCTTATTCTCCAGCAGATCAAGGTTTTCCTTTGTTTGATCCCCGGTAGAGATCGCCAGAGTTTTTCCTATTCCCCAGTCGAGTAAGGATTCCCACTATTTAACCCCCAGTAGAATTCTTCAAAGTTCTCTGGATTCCCCAAGCTGGTTTCTCAAGAAACACTTGGCATTATTTTCACAACAGAATGATTATCATATTCCAACTCCAAAGACTTGAAGGATCCCTATTTCCCCAGGAAAGTCGTGAAGGATTCTCACATCCCCATAGAAGTTGTCAAGGATTTTTAATCTCCAACAGTCACCAAGGATTTCTTGTCCTCAGCAATCAAAGATTTTGAATCTCCAGCAGCGGTCAAGGATTTATTTCCCCCAGTAGCAGTCAAAGATTTCATTATCCCCAATTATCAAGGATTTATTTTCCTCAGCAATACAGCAAATTAGCTTACATGCGCATACATTACATTCATATATCATAAACATTGATAAAACATATTTTATTGCATCATACAACATAACTTTGTGTTTCAGCTAACATTTTATCCTTTTCAGGATAAGATTAAAAGCTATCTTTAACAAATATTCAAAGATTTCAGATACAGTACGAATACACTTCAGACATGGAAGGCATTCTACTACTCATTCAGTTCTCTTATTCAGATACAGTTCAGATACACTCCAGACACGAAAGTCATTATGTTACTCATTCAAACGCCAACATCAGATACAAATTAGATACGCTACAGACACAGAAGCCATTCTATTTCTCATTCAGATTCAACTGTCAATTTCAAGTTCAGATACATTCCAGACACGGAAGTCATTCGGTCACTTATTCAGATCCCAGTTACAGTTCAGATACACTCTAGACACGGAAGTCATTCTGCTGCTCATACAGATCTCAACTTCAGATATATTCCAGATACACTCCAGACACGGAAGCCATTCTGTCACTCATTCAAATTTTTCCCCAGCCCAGAGATGCTCCAGACACGGATGTTATTCTGTCGCTTATTCAGACTCAGATACAATACAGATACACTCCAAACACGGCATTCATTCTGTTATTCATTCAAATTCAAATACAATTACAGCTCAGATACGCTCCAGACACGGACGCCATTCCCTTGCTCATACAGATCCAATCTCCAGATACAACTCATATACGTTCCAGATACGGATACCATTCTAATGTTCACTCTCCTGATTTTCAACAAACATTATTGGATGGCATCTTTAAGCCCATCTCCGACAAGATTCTGTCACCTCTCCAAATGGCATCTTTAAGCCCATTCCTTCAACTACATTTTGACGAGTGCAAATTTACGGGCACTCTAGTGTCCAATCATCTTTTACCTTTGAGTCACGAACGGCAAAACTCGCCAATATAACTCTTCAAGTTCAAGAAGATTGAACAGGGGCAGCTGTTGTACCCCAAAATTTTCCCTCTCATTTTATCAAGACTTTCCCCACAAGACTCTTTGGACTCAAGACAGAATTAGGGTTTGCTCAGCTCAAGACATCTCCTTGCACTATTGACCTGAAATTAGGGTTTGAGTTTGCACAGGGATTTTTGGACTTTCAATGCCTCATGTGACTTTCATACTTCACGTTGGACTCCTAAGATTGCTCATACCAAGTTTCAAGCCTTGAATCAAATTTTTGCCCAGTCAATTGGACAGTTGACCTAAAAATCAGTTGTATTGGGAAAAAGTCAATTATGGCCAATTTACAGTCAAACCTCATAATTTTTTATCCATATCAACATTATAGACTCATATGAACCATTTGATCAAGTTTGGATCACAACTCCTCAAGAAATTTGGTCAGATCATCAAAAGGGCAAAATGGTCATTTTTAGGGTTTTAACTGTAGAAGGGCAATTTCTGATTTTTCACCTAGCCAATGGAAAATTGGGTTCAAGCATGGTTTCAAGGACTCAATGGCATCATCTTGACCTAATCACAAGGTTCAAAAGATCTCAAATGCATTGGATTAACAGATGAATTTTCCAGTCAACTGATCAAAAATCAACTGTACACTGAAAAGTCAAACTTTGACTTTTTGGTCAAAATCAAGTACCAAGGGTCGTTTTTCATCAAGATGTGTCAAAACATGAAACTTGTTCACCAAGAAACCTAATTTTGGAAATTAAGGTTTAAGATTGAAAAGTTTCATAACTTAGAAATTTTCTAAGTTATGAAAATTTCTTATTTTTTCCCAACGTTTCCCAACTTTTTCACCATGATGCAATTGGATTAAAAGAAAACTTACAACATGAAAGTTATAGTCCTCCACAAAATATACAACTTTGATTTACAAAGTTTTCCTAAAAGATGCCTGGATCTCAAGTTATGATTTTGTGAACAAGGGTCCATGAAACTTTTAACTTAGTGAAATTTTGCCCTAGTTTAGGCAGAATTTTGACCTATCTTCATGGCAACTTTTCACATAGTTCCAATTGGAATCTCAAAATTAATTTCAAATATGGATTGTAGAGCATGTTACAAGCTTTCCAAAATGTCCAAGAACTCTCAAAGATCATTTATGGTTAGGGAGAATCGAAGGAAAGAAAATGGACATTTCTCACTTTTGTCCATGGCATTTTGCACATTGCTACAACTTGCAAATCAGTTTGGATCATGCTTGTACTTGTTTTATAGGTCTTAAAACCTTTCCACACTCCTTAATTTAATGTAAATACATTGGACAAAGGCTTGATTCTGAGTTATGGAGCATTATACAAGGAATTATTCCAAAAATGGCAAAAAGTCTACATTGCTATTTTGATAAAGCATGCTTTATGTAACTTTGTTTATCTTGAGCCATGGACCCAATTTCTTGCTGCAAACAAAGTCCATAAACATCAGGAAAAGATCACCAACTATGTGCAGGCCCTGAGCTAGCAAGTACAACCTTTTCCTTTGTCAACTCACCTTTTGCTTCAAAAGCAAGTAACTTGCAAAAGTTCACAAAACTTGAAAATCTGATAAAACCAAGCATTGGTGACATTTCAAATGACCCCAGCATAATATACCAAGCCTGAAACACGATTACCAAGCCTCTAAAACACCCTTAAACACAAAAACACCAACTTATGCCTAAAACAGGGCCATCTCTGCAGAACCACTTCCAAAACAAATTTTCCTCATGCGTTTTATTTGAAACAACTTCAAACACATTCAATACAACACACCTAAACTGTCCAGGCCCTTACTTGGCAATTGTAAACTCGTTTTCACACTTCACCATTTTCATTTTGAAGCTTTGCAGGTTAAGTTCTACAAGCACATTCAGGCAAGTTCAAGGCAAGCTAAGAATTGGGAAAGGTTGAGGGAACTTCAGGCAAGCTAACACGACCTTCAGGCCTCACCCAAAACTCCTACATTGCCATATCCAAACTTGGTTGAAATAGGTATTTGTCAAGATTCTAACTCCTTATTTAGGCATCATTAAGCTTAGGTTTGTGAAGCAAAAATGTAGTCCTTAAGTTCCTCGAGTTGTACATATGCGTAGATTTCATTTATATTAACTGAGCTAGGAGTATTTGATAGGTGAAGTTGCTGAAAAATCTAGGTTAGAATTTAGGGCCACTGAAATTCTCTCTGGTCTTTGAGAGTTAGATCAAGTTTTTTATATCATTAGAATCGTGGTTTAAAGCTCTATAAATTTCATGTTGTGAGTTTTTGATTTCATGCAAAGAATAAAGAGAACAAGATTTGCATTACAGAGGCGCGTGCGCGTGTTCAAAGGACAGGGATGAAGTGCAGCTTCGGCCTGGCGCTTGGGCTTTGTTCTTTTGACACCCCCATTTTGTTATTTGCACCCCCTGGCCCATTTTCTTTATTTTTGCATATTTTTTTCATTTCTTTTTTTATTTTCTGACTTTATTATTTTTCTTGAACATTTAAAATCAGAAAAAATATTTTCTTTATTTTTGGCATTTTATCATATTTTTATTTTATTTTTATTTGCATAATAAATAATTATTAGGTTAATATTACTTTATTTTCTTAATTAAAACTTATAAATAATATTAAAATACTTACATATTTTATTTTATTATATTATACACTTGAAATAATATTTTCACACATATTTTATTTTTAACATTTTGTATATATTATTTTTATTATTTCTTTGTACATAAATGAAATAAAATAATAATAGAAATATATTTTCTTTTAAAACAAAAAATTAGGGTTTTCACCCTTTCAAAAATAATCATTTTTATTTTCTTATTTTTAGGCCATAAATAAACATATTTTTACATACATAAAATAATTACAAAAACATTTTGCATATTTATATTTTATTGTATATTTAAATAATTGTCTATTTATTTATTTGTGCAATATTTCAATGTGGTTCTAATAGTAGTTTTAGGGTTTTATTTTGGGCAATATCCCCCTATTCAAACTTGTATCCCCCCTCCCCATAATATTTGTTGTAATAGTCTAGATTTACATTACGCAATTTATCGTATTATATGCATGATAGTAAGATTAGGGTTTTGTATGCAAAGACCAAAATCAAAACAAATAGCATGACTAAACACAAGATAAAAATGCATGAAAAATGACAACACAATGCACACAAGCACCCCTAGGGTTTCATACACTTTGTTGCCTAAAAATGGCCATGATATGCATTCTAGGTATCTTGGCAAAACAAAAACAAAATAAAAAGATCCTAGTCCCTCGATGACGCTATCTTGGTTGCCTAAACAAAAATGATCTAGTCCCACAAAACTTGCTAAGATACTTGGCAATATTGTTATCATGGTCATACGATGACCCACGCTCATCCCGTTTAACATCCAAAGATAGGGTTGTTTACCAAATGCAATGGTAAAACAATAATGTCAAAGGGTTAAAAATGTGTTGGAAAGATCTTTGAGTAGGGTACACAACTCCTAGTTACTTGATCAACTTCAAAACAAATCCTTGCTATTTTCAAACAAACACACACATTTCAAAACATTTTGCAAACAAACTTTCAAACATTGAAACATTTTTCAAAAGACAAACACCTTTGTATACATTCAAACAAGAATAATTACAAAAGGTTGCCTAAACAAAGGCTTCTTTTCAAAATACTTTCAAAACCACACACAAAAGCACCATTTCAAACAATTGAAAAAGCAAAGCAAGTGATCTAAGACAAGTAACTAAGAACCCATGGAAAACCATGGATGAAAAGGGTGGTAGTACCTTCCCTTTTCATAATCTACCCCCCGAACCCAAAAACAATCTCAAAGGTCTTTCCTGTGCTTTTTTACCTTTCCTTTTGGATAAAATAAAATTCGGCGACGACTCTTGCTAAACCGAAACATTTGTGAACACAAACGCAAAACCTCAAGTCAGTTCTCCCACTGCATCACAAAGAGCATTTCCATGAGATGTACTGATTTAGAACTCCGTGGGTTGATGATATTGTCGGGGAGAAGATCATGCTCCTTTATCCGCTAGGGGGATCTACTGGTGAGTATGACTATGTCATCAGCTGGAAGATGCCCCAATTTCTGTTTGAAGGCACTTTGGACCTGTCGGGGAATGTATATTTGTTGAAGATGAACTGGTGAAGATGGCTTTGTGGGGATGAATTGAACATTGTCCTATCTCTTAGAGTCCTCCGTAAATTCTTATTAGAGTGATAAATCTTTTACTGATAGACGAGTGATGAGATAACGGGACATAGCCACACGTTTTAATCCATAACTTTTGCCTGGACCATCTTTTAAGACTTTCAGTCCACCGGGATACCCTTTTTTGCCCAAGCCTCCTTTTCAAGTTTTTAACTTGCCGAGTGTACCATCTTTATATATATCCCTAATTTTTGCCCATACCTTTTTAGTTCGCTGAGATTCCCTTACTTTTGCCTATACATGTCAACCTAGCAGGTCTCTTTTATGTGTAGTATCTTCCAACTATGTCTGAATTCACACGGTGTGAAGAGTTGTCACTGTCTATGGTAGTAAGTGTTAAAGTAATACCATGAAATTTTTCTTGATCGCATGTGACCTTTCATATGTGGGAGCTCGTTTTCCCTTGGGGTTAGTCTAGTGCCCCTGATGTTTGAAGTTTTTTTTATCAAGTTTCTGATAGTCTTTGACCTTCCTCGGTATTTTTCTAATAATTGTCATGGAAGTATCCAAAGACATGGCACTGACACCATCTAATACTACTAGCACATATAAGAAATTTGGTGATAACGAAGATCAAGTTTCTAATAGTCTTTGACTTTTGTCAGTATTTTTCTAAGAACTGTCATGGAAGGATCCAAAGACATGATGTTGAAACCATCTGATACTACTAGAAAATGTAAGCAATTTGATGATACCGAAGATCAATTTTCTGATAGTCTTTGACCTTTGTTAGTACTTTTCTAAGAATTGTCGTGGAAGGATCCGAAGACATGATACTGACACCATCTGATACTACTAGCACAGGTAAGAAATTTAGTAATACCGAATATCAAGTTTCTGATAGTCTTTGACCTTCATCAGTATTTTTCTAAAAACTGTCATGGAAGGATCCAAATACATGATACTAACACCATCTAATACTACTAGCACAAGTAAGAAATTTTGTGATCTCGAAGATCAAGTTTCAGATAGTCTTTGACCTTCGTCAGTATTTTTCTAAGAACTGTCATGGAAGGATCCGAAGACATGATATTGACACCATCTGGTACTACTAGCACATGTAAGAAATTTGATGATACCAAAAAGTTTTTTGATCAAGTTTCTGATAGTCTTTGATCTTCGTCAGTATTTTACTAAGAACTGTCATGGAAGGATCCGAAGACATGATACTGACACCATCTAATACTACTAGCACAAATAAGCAATTTGATGATACCTAAGATTCAAATTCAAAGTGGTTTTTAGCTAGAAGCCCTGATCAATGTAACATGCCCCAAGTGATTCAGATGGGGATCTGCCTCTGGCTATTCAACATCTTTGAGAGATTCTTTGAATCTCGACTTGACTGCCACAGATGAGTTGGACAATAACATGTCATGTCCCTTGATTATAAAGGTTTGTCATTGGAAATATATTTTAATTTGAAGTGATTATGTTCATTGAGAGAATTTTCATTCATTGGACATTTGTCGTACGAATTTCTCTGTTTTCAAACAATTAGTTATATGCAAACAGTGGTATCATAAATGCAAAATTTATGCTTGTCTTGATGTTTTGAAAATGCATTTTTAGTAAGCAACAGAATTCTGTAAGAATATGAATTCAACTCAGGATTTATGGTAAACCTTATAGGAGTCATGATACCTTTTATAACCATATGCTTTCAAACTAACCCATGCTTCTGCTAGGACTTTTAAGGATTGTAACATGGCCTGGTTTACGGTTTAAGAAACAAAGGATAAGGCTGAAAGTTTATTTGTACCCAACCCATTCTTCGTGATGTTCTTCAACCCTATACTCAGTTAATTGTGCAACTGAATTGATGTTTTGGTGATGGTTTGGATAAGTTAAGTTTATTTAAGAAGGCAATCATTTTTGTAACATTTTTTGTTGAGGATTTGTAGCGACCTCTTTTTTTTATTCTCCCTTATTTTTTTCCTGACTATTTCTGTTTTGAGATTACAGTCAGTGGGATGCCCCAACTTTTTTTCTTAAGTCTCCTTCATAGGTTTTGACTTAGCGGGCTTTTCTCTTTGAAAGATAATGACTGCCTGTTTTACGGGGAACCATCACCATCTTTCAATTTGGAAGGACGTCTCTGATTCTATTCGCATTTGAATTAACTGAGAAACTACTATGCCCCAGGTTATGATTAAGGGTTCCAATTTGTGGGAAAAAGGAAACTCCTACTTCTTAGGCTCAAAGGGGTTAACTAGGGATTATCTTCCTTATAACTCCAATGTTTAGGATTTGAAACAACGCATGTACATCGTTAGCAAGCTCTGTTCAAAAGCATATTGTATGAGATTATGGTATCATTTTCATCATCCTCCCTCTAAAGGCTTATAACTTTAAATCGAGAGTTGAATATCACAAAAGGAAGTAAAAGCATAATTTAAGTATAGTGAAAACGAATGGATTAGTTTAAGACAAACATATGCAATGCATTAATGAGAATAACCAAAAGTATGATATAAAGGTAAATGTTTAAATAAACTAGATAAATTACAAATAAAAATTCAAATGAATAAAAAGTTTCTTCACCTGAACTTGTCACTTCAGATGGTGTGCCTTGCAGCCTCAGCATTTGAGGGATAACATAAGAACTCGACCTAACCATCTTTCATGAACTCGACCACTTCTTCGTCGATCAGGTCCTGAATCTTATTCTTCAACGTCCAACAGATGTTAGTGTCATGTCCAGGACTGTTGGAGTGGTATGCAGACCTTTCTTTATGATTGTAACGGGGGAGAAGTATTGGGCTTTTGAGGAGGATCCTTCAATGTAACCAGCTTGGCCTTCAACATATGTTGCAATGCTTGAGCCAAGGACATTTTTGTAACTCCCGTAATTTAATTTATTTATTTATTAAATTAAATTATTTTTGGATTATTTGTGAAGTTGCGAGATGTTAAGAATTATGGGTATGTGTTATTGGATTATTCTTAATTAATTAATTAGTTGATTAATAATAATTATAATGTTGGGATTAAGAGAATATTTATATAATGTTGGACTTATGCTATTGGTTGCAAGTAGTAACGTGGGCGTGTGTAGGTTAGGCCCAATAGGATTGGTATATAAGGCTAAGCTGACACAAGGAATTGTTTTAGTTTGTGTTTAAGAAGCTTTGTACATTGACCGAAAGAGTCGCGCGGAAGAGGAGCAAGTTACTCGGTGTCAAGTAAAGCAAAGCAAGGATTTTGACAGGTGTTTTGATTGAGCGACCTTCAATCCAGGTAAGGGTGGGGTTATGACCTTCAAATGAGATTTATGATGTGTATTACGTGGGAATTGGTACGTTGATGTTTCTGAATTGCTATCGATGTTGCCTGTTTATTCGTGTTGTGGCTGTTGGGAAGTATCGTATGATCGTTTAATGAACATGCTATAGGAAGTTTCCTGGTTGTTTGTTGTGGACGTTTTGAGTTATCTGTGTGACTGCCTAATTTAATTGATGTATAGGTTATAATAGTAGATTACTGGTCGTGGTGGTTGTTAAGACGTTATGATGTTCCGAGCGGTTGGCAGGAAAATTAGTAAAGTGTTGAAGTGGTCATTTTAGGGAGGTTTCTGCGTGACTGTCTTGTTTGACTAATGAATCTGTTGATAGGAAATATAGTTTCCCGTTGTTGTGTAATTTTGAGCGGTTGGCCGGAAATTATAAATTGTAGTGGCGTGGTTGTTAAAATGTTGTATCGTGTCTGTGTTGTTGGCCAAACTAGTGGTCAAGGAGGATGCTGATGGTGTTAAGTACCGAGCAGCATTTAGGCTGCGAGGCGTTTGAGGGGGTTATGTGTTGGAATTTTAAGCAGTATTAGGTTGCAGGACATGTCGAGGAGCATAAGTTGGTCATTACCCTGTTTTTCCCTGTGTGTGTCGAGGATTATGAATTAGTTATTATGCTGTCTTAGTTGCTATACATGTCGAGGGACACGTAGTTCCCTATCCCTTTTGCCCGTACATGTTGTGCTTTGCTCGTTACCCGTGTTGTGTGAATCATTGTTAATTTTCTGTTTGATTATGTCAATGATTAAATCATTGATTGATGTGATAGGCTTATGACCAATGTTGATTTATGTTGAGTTGTTGTGTTGTTGTGAATGCTGTTGTGAATTTTTGTTGATAATACGAAGTTGCAGGGGATTTTAAGTGATGATGAATTACCTCTATTTACTAGTAATAATGGTGATGTAGGCTTATGCCTTGCGATGGATGATGATTATTGTGTGTATGTGATAGTGCATTCATATACATTTGCATACTCTGTGATGGCCTGGATTGGCAAACTACGAAGAAGGCTTATGCCTTGTTGATGCCTCTATTTATTGGAAAATTTTAAGATGGGAGTTCTGCTCCAATGGTACCACATGCATTTGCATAGTATGGAGTTGCATTCCAAGTTGCATAATTGAGCTGTTGTGTTGATGAATTAATTATTGTATTTTGTTGATATCCTGTTGTGATTGTTGTTATTTATAAGTCGTGAAGTGGTGATTTTGCATGAACCGATTCTAATATAATATTTATCATACATTCTATTATATGGTTAGATATCTCACCCCTTATGTTCGAATGTTACCCCTATTGGCAACGTGCAGGTAATCCAGAGTGAAGGCGGTTTACCTTCAGTAGTTCGAGTCGGTGTCATTGCTCTGATATGTAAGACTCGGGGGGATGAACGCTTGCTGTTTATTTGTTGTTATTATTTCAGTTGATTGAAGTTTAAGATGTTGTTCATTAAATGATTTCTATTTGAAGTTGTCTTAGTTGGACAAATATGTTATATTCCTTTAAGTTAAATATTATGACTCAGTTGTGTAGTTATGAAAGTTGTTGTTTCTTTTTAAGATAGAATTATGTTTACTGTTGGTTCATCCAAGTTTAATATGTTATGTATCAGTAATGAATGTCGTTGTTTTAAGTTGAATTTATGGCATCCTGATTCAGTTGTAGAATTTTTATAACTCTGATTTTTATATTTATATTATCGGGTAGAATTGGGGTGTTACATAGTTGGTATCAGAGCAAGTTGGTTCGTCCGACCAAGTTGTCGAATCGTAGTTTGTTTAACAATCGAGTATTGTTAATTTAAGCTTTAACCGTTGTTTATGTTATAATGATAAGTTAAGATGGCTAGAAGGAATTATGTTTCACTTGTTGCTGCTTTAGAAGCAATGGCGCATGTTATGGAGAATCAGCCGAGCACGAACGGGAATGCTGGATCTCGTAGTTTGGCAACTTTCTAGTGGGAGAATCCGCCTACGTTCAAGGGTAAGTATGGTCCTGATGGAGCATTGGACTGGTTGAAAGAGATTGAGAGAATATTCTGTGTGATGGAATGCACTCCAGCGCAGATGGTTCGATATGGTAGTCATATGCTAGAAGTTGAGGGTAATGACTGGTGGCTAGAGACGTGCCAGAGGTTGGAAGCTGCAGGTGAGAATGTCACTTGGGATGTGTTTAGTAGGTAATTTATGAGGAAGTATTTCCCTGAAGACGTTCGTGGTAAGAAGGAAATTGAGTTCCATGAGCTGAAGCAAGGAAGTATGTCGTTTGTTGAGTATGCTGCAAAGTTTGTTGAGTTGGCTAAGTTTTATCCGCACTATAGTGAGGCTAATGCTGAGTTTTCAAAGTGCATCAAGTTTGAGAACGGGTTGCACCCAGAGATCAATAAGGCAATTGAATACCAGAAGATTTGTGTCTTTGTCGATTTGATTGATAGTTGCAGACTTTATGAAGAGGATAATAATGCTCACTATAAGATTATCAGTGAGAAGAGGGGTAAGCACTAATAGAACTATGGTAAGCCTTATTATGCCCCAGCTAGTAAAGGTAAATAAAAAGTTTCTCAAGGTCAGAGGACTAGTGGGGGAAATGCTCTTGCTGGTGTGGTTTAATTTAAATGTGGAAAAACTGGGCATAAGAGTAATGTGTGTGCTGCTGAGGTGAAGAGGTGTTTCCGTTGTGGTAAGACTGGACATGTTGTGTCTGAGTTCAAGCATAAGGAGGTGATTTATTTCAATTATGGTGAAGAAGGACACCTTGGTAGTCAGTGTCATAAACCAAAGAAGGTGCAAACCAGTAGTAAAGTGTTTGCTTTGGTTGAGGATCAGATAGCTACTGAGGACAGACTCATCAGAGGTACATGTTTCATTAATAGTACTCCTTTAATTACTATTATTGATATTGATGCTACTCATTATTTTATTGTCGCTGATTGTGTTGAAAGATTGGGTCTTATGTTTTCTTCTTTGAATGGAGAGATGGTCTTCGACACTCCAGCCAAGGGGTCGGTGACTACTTCTTTTGTATGCTTAAAGTTTCCTTTGTCGATTTTCAACAGAGACTTTGATGTTGAGTTGGTTTGTTTTCCTTTAAGAGGGTTGGATGTGATTCTAGGTATGAATTGGTTAGAGCATAATTGTGTTTATATTAACTGTTATAATAAGTCTGTGAGGTTTTCTATTCCTGAAGAAGAGGAATATAGTTTGTTGTCTACTAGACAGTTGCGGCAGTTGATGCAAGAAGAAGCTCAGATGTTCTCGTTGATGGTGTCGCTATATGTCGAGAATTACGCTATAACTTAGGAATTGCAGGTGGTGCATGAATTTCCTAAATTTTTCCCTGATGAAATTCCGGATGTACCACCAGAGAGAGAAGTTGAATTTTCTATTGATCTTGTACCCGGTACTAGACCTATTTTTATTGCACCATACATGATGTATGCATCTGAATTGTCGGAATTAAAGAAGCAATTGGAAGAGTTACTTGAGAAGAGGTTTGTGAGGCCAAGTGTATCGCTGTGGGGAGCTCCAGTGTTGTTAGTAAAGAAGAAAGATGGAAGTATGAGACTTTGTGTTGATTATAGACAATTGAATAAAGTGACGATTAAGAACAAGTATCCACTTCCAAGAGTAGATGACTTGATGAATCAATTGGTGGGTGCTCATGTATTTAGTAAGATTGATTTGAGGTCGGGATATCATCAGATTAAAATGAAGGATGAAGATATCCAGAAGACGGCTTTCAGAACGCGTTATGGACATTATGAGTATTCAGTTATGCCTTTCGGTGTTACCAACGCACCGAGAGTATTCATGGAGTACATGAATCACATCTTTTATAATTATTTGGATCGATTTGTAGTGTCTTTCATAGATGACATTTTGATTTACTCTAAGTCGGAAGGAGAGCATGCAGAACACTTAAGAGTAGTATTGAAAGTTTTGAAAGAGAAGAAGTTGTATGCAAAGCTGTCTAAGTGTGAATTTTGGTTAAAGGAGCTTAGTTTTCTTGGTCATGTGATTTCAGGTAGTGCCATTATTGTAGATCCATCGAAGGTGGACGTTGTGTTGCAATGGGAAACTCCAAAGTCAGCTACTGAGATTAGAAGCTTTTTGGGATTAGATGGTTATTATATAAGGTTTATCAAAGGTTTTTCTAAGTTGGAACTTCCATTGACTAAGTTGACTTGTAAAGGTAGAGCTTATGTGTGGAACGTTTAATGTGAAGAAAGTTTTACAGAATTGACGAAAAGATTAACGTCGGCTCCGATTTTGACATTACCTAATCCAGGAGAACCTTCTGTGGTATATTGTGGTGCTTCTAAGATGGGTTTAGGAGGTGTGCTTATGCAGAATGATAAGGTAGTTGCTTATGCATAAAGGCAATTGAGGACTCATGAGAAAAACTATCCTACACATGATTTAGAGCTTGTTGTAGTTGTTTTTGTGTTGAAAATTTGGAGGCATTATCTTTATGGTTCCATATTTGAAGTGTTTCGTGACCATAAGAGCTTAAAGTATCTATTTGATGAGAAGGAATTGAATATGAGACAACGAAGATGGTTGGAGTTATTAAAGGATTATGATTTCAGTTTGAATTATCATCCAGGAAACATGAATGTGGAAGTTAATCCGTTGAGTTGAAAGACTTTACATATGTCAGAAATGATGGTTAAAGGGTTGGAATTGATTGAACAATTCAGAGATATGAGCTTAGTTTGCAAGGTGACACCACAGAGTGTTATGTTGGGAATGTTGAAGATTAATAATGAATTTCTGGAGAGTATCAAAGAGGCTCAGAAGTTGGATGTGAAACTGGTAGTTTTGATGGTTAGAATCGATCAGTCTAGGAATGTTTATTTTAAGTTAGATGCGCAAGGTGTGTTGAGATTTCGTAATCGGATTTGTATTCCTGATGATGCAGAGATGAAGAAAGTGATTCTTGAAGAGAGTCATAGAAGTAAGTTGAGTATTCATCCAAGAGCTACAAAGATGTATCAGGATATGAGAATTTGTTTTGGTTGCCTGGGATGAAGAGTGATGTGGCTCGGTTTGTGTATGCATGTTTGACTTGTCAGAAGTCGAAAGTTGAACATCAGAAGCCTGCAGGGTTGATGCAACCGTTAGAAGTTCCAGAATGGAAATGGGATAATATTTTGATGGACTTTATGATGGGGTTACCTAATACTCTAAGAGGACATGATTCCATTTGGGTGATTGTTGATAGGCTCACGAAGTAGGCACATTTTATTCCTATTAACACCAGTTTTCCAATATCAAAGTTGGCAGAGATTTACACTAATGTAATATTGAAGTTGCATGGTGTTCCTTTGTGAATTGTGTCAGATAGAGATCCGAGGTTTACTTCTGTTTTTTGAAATATTTTGCAAGAAGCGTTAGGTTCTAAGTTGAGGTTGAGTTTGGCGTATCATCCTCAGACGGATGGTCAGACAGAAAGGAATATTCAATTGTTGGAGGATTTGGTTAGAGCATGTGTTCTTGAGCAGGGAGGTTCATGGGATACTTATCTTCCATTGATAGAGTTCACTTATAATAATAGTTACCATTCTAGTATTGGGATGGAACCTTTTGAGGCGATGTATGGTCGAATATGTAGAACTCCTTTATGTTGGCATGAATCTGGAGAAAGTGTAGTGCTTGGACCTGAACTTTTTCGTGAGACTACGGAGAAGGTGAAGTTGGTTCGAGAAAAGATGAAAGCTTCCCAAAGTAGACAGAAGAGCTATCATGACAAGCGATGGAAAGACTTAGAATTTCAAGCAGATGACCATGTGTTTTTGAGAGTCACACCTGTAACTGGTGTTGGGCGAGCATTGAAGTCTAAGAAGTTCACTTCTCATTTTATTGGTCCGTATCAGATTTCAGAAAGAGTTGGGAATGCTGCTTATAGAGTGGCTTTACCGCCTAATCTTTCGAATTTGAATGATGTGTTTCATGTGTCACAACTCTGGAAGTATATTTCAGATCCATCTCATATGATTCATATGGATGATGTGCAAGTACGAGATAATCTTACTGTGGAGACGATGCCTGTACGAATCTCGGATCGTGAAATGAAAACTCTAAGAGGCAAGGAGATTGCTTTGGTGAAAGTAGTTTGGCTAGGAGCTGTCGGGGAAAGCATGACCTGAGATTTGGAAAGCAAGACGCGAGACTCCTATCCTGAGTTGTTCGAATGAGGTAAATTTTCGAGGACGAAAATATTCTATGTGGGGGAGAGTTGTAACGCCCGTAATTTAATTTAATTATTTATTTAATTAAATTATTTTTGAATTATTTGTGAATTTGTGAGATGTTAAGATTTATGGGTATGGGTTGTTGGATTATTGTTAATTAATTAATTAGTTGATTAATAATAATTATAATGTTCGGATTAAGGGAATATTTATATAGTGTTGGACTTATGCTATTGGTTGCAAGTAATAAAGTGTGGGTGTGTAGCTTAGGCCCAATAGGATTCGTATATAAGGCTAAGAGGACACAAGGAATTGTTTTAATTGGTGTTTAAGAAGCTCTGTAAGTTGATCAGAAGATCCGCGCGGAAGAGGAGAAAGCTGCCCGGTGTCGAGCAGAGCAAAGCAAGGATTCTGGCCGGAGTTTTTGTTGAGTGATCTTCAATCCAGGTAAGGGTTGGGTTCTGACCTTATAATGGGATTTATGATGCGTATTACGTGGGAATTGGTTGGTTGTAGGCCTGTTGTACGTTGATGTTTCTGAATTGCTATCAAAGTTGCCCGTTTATTCGTGTTGTGGTTGTTGGGAAGTATTGTATGACTGTTTAATGACACATGTTATAAGAAGTTGCTCGATTTTTGTTGTAGACGTTTTGAGTTATCTGTGTGACTGTCTGATTTAATTGATGTATAGGTTAAAATAGTTGATTACTGGTCGTGGTGGTCTTTAAGACGTTAGGATGTTCCGAGAAGTTGGCAGGAAAATTAGTAAAGTGTTGAAGTGGTCGTTTTAGGGAGGTTTTTGCGTGACTTTCTTGTATGATTAATGAATCGGTTGATAAGAAATATAGTTGCCAGTTGTTGTGTTATTTTGAGCGGTTGGCCAGAAATTATGAATTGTAGTGGCATGGTCATTAAGACGTTGTATCGTGTCTGTGTTGTTGGCCGAACTAGTGGTCGAGGAGGATGCCGATGGTTTTAAGTACCGAGCGGCATTTAGGCTGCAAGGCGTGTCGGGGGGTTATGTGTTGGAATTTCGAGAAGTATTAGGTTGCAGGACATGTCGAGGAGCATAAGTTGGTAGTTGCCTTGTTTTTGCTTGTGCGTGTCGAGGAGTATGAATTAGTTGTTATGCTGTCCTAGTTGTTATGCATGTCGAGGGGCACGTAGTTCCCTATCCCTTTTGCCCGTACATGTTGTGCTTTGGTCGTTACCCGTGTTTTGTGAATCATTGTTAATTTTCTGTATAATTATGTCAATGATTAAATCGTTGATTAATGTGATAGGCTATGGCCAATGTTGATTTATGTTGAGTTGTTGTGTTGTTGTGATTGTTGTTGTGAATTCTTGTTGATAATGCGAAGTTGTAGGGAATTTTAAGAAATGATGAATTACCTCTATTTACTGGTAATAATAGTGATTTGGGCTTATGCCCTACGATGGATGACGACTGTTGTGAGTACGTGATAGTGCATTCATATATATTTGCATACTCTGTGATGGCCTGGATTGGCAAACTGCGAAGAAGGCTTATGCCTTGTTGATGCCTCTATTTATTGGCAAATTTTAAGATGGGAGTTTTGCTCCAAAGGTACCACATGCATTTTCATAGTATGGAGTCGCAATCCAAGTTTCATAATTGAGGTGTTGTATTGATAAGTTAATTGTTGTATTTTGTTGATATCATGTTGTGATTGTTGTTGTTTATAAGTCATGAAGTAGTGATTTTGCATGAACTATTTCTAATATAATATTTATCATACGTTCTATTATATGGTTAGACATCTCACCCCTTCTGTTTGAATGTTACCCCTGTTGGTAACATGCAGGTAATCCAGAGTGAAGGCAGTTTACCTTCTGTAGTTCGAGTCAATGTCATTGCTCTGATACGTAACACTCGGGGGATGAACGCTTGCTGTTTATTTGTTGTTATTTTTTTAGTTGATTGAACTTTAAGTTGTTGTTATTTAATTGATTGCTATTTGAAGTTGTCTTAGTTGGACAAATATGTTATATTCCTTTAAGTTGAATATTATGACTCCGCTGCCTAGTTATGAAAGTTGTTGTTTATTTTTAAGATAGAATTATGTTTGTTGTTGGTTCATCCAAGTTTAATGTGTTATGTATCGATAATGAATTCCGTTGTTTTAAGTTAAATTTATGGCATCCTGATTCAGTTGTATAATTTTTATAACTCTGATTTTTATATTTATATTTTCGGGTAGAATTGGGGCGTTACAATGTTGATCTTGGTAAATTGTCTTTTGGGCATATCCTGCTTATGCTGATTCCCCTATTGTTGTTAGCGAGGACGTTGTTGGACTTGTAATGTATTAGAAATCCGAAAAGGTCTAATCTTGACCAAGCCAACTTCTTGTCTTATCAAAGGCTGATTAATGACTTGATCCCCAATTCTATCTGTTCATTCCATGCGGTTGTATTCGTATGGGTGAAATTTGTTGATGAAAGTTCTCAACTCTTCTTGTCCCTGAGCTAGGTTTTAGATAAGAGTCATTTGTCCCATCATCTGGATTCACATCGTTTCCATCTCTGATTGCAATTGTTCCAATTGGCCATCCTTGTTGTCTTCAGGATTCTTTTTGTCCATGCTCTCAGTGAGGAGTGCCTTCAATTCTTCTTGCCCATTGGATATGTTCAGGACCATTTCATTGAACTGAGCATCTTGAACTTGGAGATTTATGACAGTCTGCTCGAGAGTCATCTTTACTGAAATAAACAGTAAGCAGATGAGAAAACCTGTATGGGGAAAACCTGTTATGACATGATGCATGATATGTAGATGCAATGTCTTTAAGGATCCCACGGAGTAAACAAAAGAAAATGTTAGAAGTCGAATCTGACTGCAGTTTTGATTGAAGAACTTGGCATCATTGAATGTCTTTCTATGAGAATCAAGCTCACAATGTCGAGTAGGTCATAGTCTTTGACTCAAGATAATGTGATTTGGTCTCTGACATCATTGGTTAGAGGAAAATAAACCCCCTTTCCCCTTGCCAGGCGCTTGGTTCATGATAACCTGCATCAATGGCCCTTGTGTCCCTTGTGGTCCTTGAACTGGTTGGTGAGCATGATATTGTATGATGTTATGATGTGTATGCTATGCACCAAGCAAAAATGTAAGGTGGTGAAGATAAGTAAGTTTTGCAAGAAGTCCGGGTTATTGGATAATGACTACAAACAAATCCTGCAAGAAATTCAAGTTTGTTAGATAATGCAAACAAGCCAAACAAGTAGCCTTAGGTTCAGAGGCTGGCATGAAGTTTATAGGTAAGTACCCTCTTGAAGTTTTAGTTGGCTCAACCTGTCCTAAAAGAAAGTAATCAGGTTCTAAGGAATCTCAATATCATTAATATTTCTTCATCGGGCATTGTTTCATCACAAGCTTCTTTATTAGCGTCCAAAATATCCCGAAAGTCCGATCTCAATGTGTAGTATCGAGTATCAACTAATCTTCAGTTTTGCACCAAAGCCGTCTATCTCACTACTTTCTAATGGACAAATTGTTCAACTAAGGTTCTACAGTCAGTTAGTGCTTCATGAAACCATACAACAACCCCGTATTCTCCTTGAATCAACACAAGGGACACCGGTACCAACAAATGTGTCACACTAACATATCCATCGCTTCAACCATGTCGGTATACGCTGCATAGTCCCCACGATCAATTGCTACTTACCTAATATGTCCCGGATCTGGGTATAGGATCTTTACAAGTAATAAACCCAAGCATTACCCACAAATGTAAAGCAAACAAATCAAGCAAGTAAAGTAATAAAGGTGATCTAGCTCTTAAGGTAACCCCACTTTTAGTTTATACTCCCCAACAGAGTCTCTAGTTCTGCGATACGGTGGGAGAACTAACTTTGGCTGTTTTGCATTTTATCGCAAATGTTGCAGATAGCAAGAGTCGCCACCGACTTTCCTTTTATCCAATAAAAGAAGGGTGAAAAGAACAGGAAAGACCTTTTGAGAATTTTCTTTAGTTTGGGGGGTAGGTTATGAAAAAGGAAGGTGTTAGCACCCTTTTCATCCGTAGTTTTCTACGGGATCTTAATTGCTAGCTCACTTTGAAATGCTTTGTGTTTCTGTAAGTTTGAAAATATTTTGAAAAGTGTCATCGTTGGGAAAACTTTGTAATGATTCTCGTCTCATAAAAATGCATACAAAGTGTTGACTTTGAAAATATTTCGAGAAAGTGTTGGTGTGTTGAAAGACGTTTATTTTGAAATTTTTGTGAGCAAGAAACTACAGGCGTTCTACCTACTCAAAAGAAAGTATTTGTTCTTTTCCTCCTCCTCTAGATAGTGCTATTTTACCATTAGTTAGTAGAAAGTCTTATCATTGCATGTGAGGGACAGGTGTGGGTTATCGTACAGTCATAGAAGGCAACAGGTAGGACACTTTAGCAATTGTTGTAAGGGTCTAAGATTGTTTACCGAAGGCAACATCGAAGAGTCATCGAGGGACTACAATCTTTTAATCGAGAGTCTTGCTAAAGTATCCCAAGTTCGAGGGACATGATTGTTTATATCCGAAGAAACAAACGTGGGATACCCTAGAGGTGCGTGTGTGCAAGTGTTTTAATTTCATGTATTTGTCTTGAATTAGGGCTTTCTAATGTCGATTTTAAATCTTTCCATACAAACCTCAATTACTAGCAATAATAAGGAAAGCGATAAATTGCGGAATTTAAATGTCCTACGCTATTACAATACTTTTGGGGATGGGGGATACAAATTTACGAATGAGGATGACAAGTAAAGTAAACCCTAATTATTATTACAAACCATTGAATATGAATAGAATGTACAAAATGTAAAGAGGAAGAAAGAAATTATTCTTTAGGGTTTTTCGATAGAAAGGTTTAAAGATTAACCTAATTTAAACTAGTTAATTTTAATTACAAGAGAAGTTAATTAATTATTTAATCAAAAACCCTAAAATCTAATTTAATTAAAATTAAGAAAATGAAACCTAAGTCTAATAATTTAGAAAATAGTTTGAATGTTAATGTTAATAAAATATTTTAAAGTGTGAAAAAGAAATAATAAGATCTAATTTAATTAACAAAAAATAAATTACAATATTTAAATTAAATTATTTAAGAAAGATATACATTTTTATGTTTTTTAGTTTTAATAAAAATAAATAGGTAAATAAATAAGAAAAATAATAAAGATATAAATAAAATGAAAAGAAGTGGGGTGGGAGGTTTGAAGAGTAAACAAGATGTTAAATGTAGTAAAAGGCGCAAAACAATTTTTTTGTTAGAAACAGAAAATAAATAATACAAGATGGGCGTATGTGGTGAAACAGTAAAAGGGGGGTGTAAAACAGAAATGTCCAGGCCCAATAAGCAAATTCACAGATCATGTGTATCTGGATTGTGGTGGTGCATCGTGTGGACATGCTTCTGGGGCGCTTGATGATGATCAAGTGTTGTTGAGTGAAGGCGCATGATAGATATGGTGGGACACTTGCATGAAACCCAACCTTGTGACCACAAGGGCGATGACAAGTGTCACCGCCAGATTAATTTGTTTCAAAACAAAATTTAACAGAAATAGAATTAAAAAACTGCATTTCATAAAAACAGAGAAAAATTTATCTCTCTTCTTCCATGTGTTCTCTCGTTCTCCTCTATCACCTTAAGCTTGCCAGAAATCTCCCTAGCGGCGGCAAACGACAGCAGACGGAGACTCTCACAATGGAGATGCTTCGATCTCAAACTTTTTACATCTTTAAGTTCATATTCTTCTCCTGATCTTTAATACAATGCTTGATTTTGCAGATAGTGTGCGAATTTTCCTAGATCTAAAATGGAAGGAACGAAACCCTAGCAATTCCGATTTGCAATTTTCGGTGATATTTTTCTGATTTATGTTATGAAATCTATTCTTCTTCTTTCTATTTGTGATTCTGAAGGGGTTTGTTTTAGAAAAATGATGAGAGAAAAACTAGGGTTTCTGGTTGTTTCTGAATTCGTATGAACTGTGTTTTTGGCTTCGAACAATTTTTGAGGGTTTGTGAGAGGAAATTGATGAACACAAGTTAGGGTTTAGGAATCGTTTCTGTTGCGGCCTCTGTTTTTTCTGTATACTTTTGTGAACTCTGTATTTGGTTTTTCACGATCTTTGAGGTTTTTGTTTTGTGGCTTTATATTGGGTTTTTTTAGCTTTGTGGTTGTGCTGTCTCTACGTCTTTTTTTTTGTGTGGACTGTGTTGTGTTTTATATGCTGTAAACTTTAGGGTTTACTATTGAAGTTGATTTGAGGCAACAGGCCTTGAGCCATTCGTATGGGACTTGTCATTTTTTGTTATGTTGCTTGTTGACTTTGATTTTCCGTACTTGTTGCTTGATGGCTTCGATTCTTTGTACTTGTTGCTTGTTGGCTTTGATTTTCTGTATTGAGCCTGTACTTGTTAATTGCTGGATTTGATTTTCTGTACTTGTGTAGCACACGATTTTGTACTTTTACTTTGAACCAAACAAGTTTTTTTTAGTATTTGTTTGAGATTTGTGGTATAGGTGTTTGGCCTATGACTGACATTGCAGTTCTGATTTTTGTTGGAACAAAGCAAAGTGAGGCTTTTTAATTGTCATTTATGAATATGATGAATCTTTTCTAAGTTTGTTTTTCTTTGATCTTGTCTCACTGTGAACCAAAATAATTTTGTGATTTCTAGTAGAGATGAAACTTGGCTCGTGTTTGATACTTGAATGATATTCTGTTTGTAAAATAATGAGGCTTTTGTTGGGCTTGAATTCTGACTTGCTGAATTATTCTTGTGTTGTGATAATTCTGATTTTTTGAATCTTTGCTAATGGGCTGGAAATGTGATTGGAATTATTTTTTGAACTTCTTTGAATTTTTTTATTGTGAACCAAATTTATTTGTCATTTGAAATAGACCTAGGCCTATGATTAAACCCAAATTTGTATGAGGCTTTAATATACACTTGAGCATGATTGAGAAACAAACCTTTTTTTGATTCCTTAAACAAAACCCTAATGATGAATTTGAAGAGAAAACTCTTTTTAAAATTCTTGTTTATGTTCATGTTTGATTGTTTACTAACCATCTATTTTACTTGTTTCATGTGAACAACAATGAATTGATGGGAGAAAGATGGAAATGTCAAGGGAAATCGTGGCATGGCTTGGAGGGAACTTGGAGAAGTGAAGATGAAGACCTTATTAGCAATATTAAGACGTAGATTATGATCCATTTAAGTCTTGTATCCTAAAACTTAGGACTTACGAATTTGAAAGCTCTTGTAAAAGAAACTTTAAAGAAAAATGTATTTGAAAGCATAAGATCTTTGCAATATGAACTTGTAGAATTTGATGAACTTTGATAAAATGCCTTCATGAATTGTAATGGTTTTTGGATGATGACACTATTTGTACCAAACTTGAATGGACTTATAAGTGGTAGAAAAATTTGATGAATCATGGTGATGTATGGATTTTGAATCACAAAAGTATGCCTTGAACACTTGAGTTTGAAATAAGATCAAATGAATATTGAATCATGAACAACTGAAATTAATCCACATGAACTTAATCTTGAAATGAACAAAATCGAATATGCGTGCCACTTTAATAAACCCCTAACTCAATTGCTTTCAACTTAATATGATGAGATTGCCTCGATCAAAATAATCCATACATAAGCTCTTGCATTATGGCCTCAATGGTCCACGAAACATCAATGCCTCAAGTCCTCTGAAAAAGGAATCAAGCCTAAAAAATGTGGAAATAAAAGTAACCATAAAAATCTTAAGTCTAATGAACCTCTACTGATGATTGAAATTGTATTGAAATAAAATTCATAATGGTAATGATTCCCAAAACTTTATCAATAAAGGTGCCACACACTTCAACAATCAGAAACCATGCACAAGGGCTAGTGGATAAGAGAAGAATGAGATTTACTTTGAAACCCTTGCAATTTTTAATTCTCTGATGAAACAAAGAATCAACTTGATATGTCACGAGTCCTGAGAAGCCTTGGTAGCTTGAATGATCAAAATAGAGAAGATATGAGAGTCTCCTTAGACTAATTTACAATACAACCATTTCCAACAACTTGAAGAAAACTATGAGAGCCAGAGATACTTTGATCCTATCTCAAAAATGCATGAGTATGTATAAGCCATATAAGGTAAAACAAAGAGGGAAAATTTTGAGATACAATAATTCCCATCTGCTTCCTTTTATCTCTTGCACTTTTAACATTTTCTAGATATCATGGGAAGTGGCATTATAAAGAGCGTGCGCTCAAAATTGCAATTTAAAGTCCTGTAGCAGGCATTTTGCACTTGTTTGCTAATTGTGTTTTTGGTTGTTTAAAGACCTGTAGCAGTCAGTTCCTACTTGTGTTTGTTCTGTGTATTTAAGTTTATGCCAAAAACCTCAAAAGAGGCATCCCATTCCCATTCCCCATTGTTAAGTCCTCAGAGAAGGTAAGGCGAGCACAGGGTCCGCAATCGATCCCGCCATTTTTTGTCTGTGTCATTTGTAGCTCATGTCGTGCGTCGATGCTATGAATCATGCTATTCTTGTTATTGATTCAGTCAAGTGGAATACAGGGATCTGCAACTAATCCCACATGCTTTGTCATTAGTTCACGTGACGTACACGTTGACACTCTGATGTGATCTCACTATTGCCTTCTATCTCATACCTCAATAACGTGATATCTTGGTTAGGTGTTTAGTTGCTTGTGAAGATTCACTCTCGCTCTTCTCTTACCTTGATAACGTGATATCTTGGTTAAGGGTTGACGCCTCTCAAATTTCTTGCCCTGGTGACGTGATACAACAGTTAAGAAACTCCTTATTCCTTCATTCTTGCTTGCCTCGATGATTTTATATCTTGGCTAAGCCTCTATTTATCCTACCTTGATTACCCGATATCTTGGTTAGGTGCCTCTTCCCTTGTCCTACCTCGGTGATACGATATAGTGGTAAGGAGTCTGTCTCTTTTCCTACCTTGGTGACGCATTACCTTGGTTAGGTGTGTGCTACTTGAGTGAATGGATACTCCTCAAGCTTTGTGCTTTGTGTGTTTACCTTTTATTGCACCTTTTGCCATGCTCCCATAGGATTTCTCGATTCAATCTTAGGAAGCGAATTGAGATAGACCTTAGGTTGCAAACCATGTATGCTAACCTAGGTAGATGTTACCTTTCATCCTCAACCATAGTGCCACCATTGTATAATAACATTAGGGTTAGAGATAGGCTAGTCTCCCTTAGACCTTTTTCTTTCTCTTTTGCATGTGAATTAAAGCTAAAAATTTCTTTTTTCTTTAAACTCATAAAACACTCTAATAATACAAAAACCCATTTTCAATGTAAAAAACACCAATCAATTCAAACTTCATTTTGCCGCTTGGTTTTTCCTTTAAAACCCTTTTTCAAGGTAAAAATCATACAACAAACTGAAACATGTGAGTCGAACTACGGGGCTCTGATTTTCCCATTGCACGAGGGATTACATAAGCACTAGGTTGCATGGCCTAGGCGAACAAAAAATTGTAACTATTTCCTTCTTTTACCCGTGTTTTCTTTCGCATGCATTCCCTCTTCGTTTCCTTTTTTAGCATTTAGTAATAAGCTCCAGAAATAGATTTTTACACACCCTTAGATTAGAACAACAAGAGGTGATCCCATAGAGTACTACGGACATGAGGGGTGCTAATACCTTCCCCTCTTGTAATCGACTCCCTTACCCGATCTCGGTCGCAAGACCATGATTTTACCCTTCATATTTACTCAATGTTTTCCTTTCCCCTTCCGTGGGATAAAAAACATTTAATAGCGACTTCATTGTCTGATGATTTTCAGCCAGTTGTTTCAGGTGGCATGTCGTGCTACAACAATCAAATATGACTATCTCATATAGCTATACCGCAAAAGAATAATCACAAAGCTAAGATGAAAACATGATTATTGCAAATTCTTTATGCTAACCCTTTTGCGGGGTTAGATCATAAAGACCCATATACATATCTCACAAAAAATTACGAGTTGTTTGGTACACTCAGAGCTTTAGAAATTAAAGAAGAGACAATATCAATTAGGTTGTTTCCACACTCATTGGTTGTCAAAGTAAAGGAATGATACCTTGATCAACCAAAAAGTGACAGTCGACTAGAAGACACTGGAGGAGAAATTCCCGAAAAAGTTATTTCCTCATAACAAGTTCATGGAAGCTAAAACAACAATCATTGTATTTTCCGAAGGCGCAACTGAAATTCTATGTGAAGCGTGTGAGATATATAAATTATTGATGAGAAGATGTTCAAACCATAGTTTTGATGATCTCACCCAGATACACATCTTCATAAATGAATTATAACAAAAATCAAAGTTGTTGTTAGATGCTACTTCCGAGAGTTCTCTAATCGCTAAAAGCGCATAGGATTCAATGACAATAATTAAACGAATGACGCTCAATGACCATCAGTCAGTACAACAAGAAACATGCCTGAAGAAAAACCTACATCGTAGAATTAAACAGTAATGATACAATGCTAGCACCGAATAAGTTGTTGACACAAACAACAAACGAGTTGACAAAGCAGTTGTCAGAGCTCCCACAAGAAATGAAAGAAATACAAAAGATGCCTAATCAAATGTAGATCACATTCTGTGAGTTATTTAGCGACCATCACCCAATTGAATTAACTATGCCGACAACCTACAAAGGTCGAGACAATATGAAAATTACAATTTTCAAATGAACAATTTTAATCAAGGCTAAATATCAGAGGATGTCCTTCAAATAGAAAACTATATCAGCATTATACACCAGCACCTCCACAAGAAAAATCAACATAAATAAAAGACATTTAATCCGTTTATATAGATATCGATTGCCAACCCGAAGTAACTAACATTTTTAATTAAATGAATAGAAAAAAATTATGTGATTATTAGAATATTGAGTATAAATATTATATAAAATTTTATGAGTCTTTTTTAATTGAGCGATATATTTCTACTTTTAAAAGTTATCAATATTTTTTTCTTCTCTATTTTTCTTCTCTTTCTTTTATATTAAATTATATATATAATATATTTTATTTTGTTCGTATATTCCTCTTTTCTCTCGTATTTTTTTCTTTCTCTCTTCTTATTTTTTTTCATATTTTCATTCACAATTAAACACACCATAAAGAATATATGCCTTATCATAGCAACATTGTATATTTCAAAATATAACTTTATCCTAATTGAGTCACCATAACTCTGACCATCACACCGCAAATTCAAATCTGGCACATGATGTGATACACATCATTGGAAACACAGAATAAAATATTTGGGAAATGAAAATGGTTTCATCATTATTTTCACAAACCTATGATAGTTTATTCAGCCTTTCTCACTTGAGCTAATCACAAAAGAAGGCAAAAAAAAGTTTAAAGGCACTTTAAATTTAAATACATGTCCTTGTCAAATACATATAATAGTAGTATATGCTTTGATTTCAATTGGTGTCATATACTCATATAAAAAGCACTTTTTAGTTAATCACTTTCAGCTATCATTGACTGAATTTGCGGGTTTGGAGTGGAATTACATAATTGAATATTGCTGTTCTATCCCATTGTTGTTTCTTGAATTCAGCCTTTGCTTTAACACAGAAAATGCGGTATTTTAAAATGATTAAAATGATGCATCATCATTAAAGTGTGGCTACCGTGACCTTACACAAGAGCGAATTGAAGAGCATAAGAGAAAACTATATATTAAAAAAAATTGACCTTTCAGAATAGGCTAAATGCTTGCCCTGCCTTCTTTTGAAGCATGTCCTACTTTCAGCATTCCCTACTATTTATTGGATTGAGAGTAGACCACGTTCAATGGAAGTTCACACTCTTTTTTTTTAGTATTATTTTAAAAACTTAAATTAATTATTTTAATCAATATAATAATAATAAAAAAACTTAATAATAAAATAATTTTTTAATGATAAAATAAATTTTCAAATTCTTTTCTAAGTTATAATGTTTTTAAAATTTACTTTTTTAAAATTATTATTATTATTATTATTATTATTATTATTATTATTATTATTATTATTATTATTATTAATTTTAATATATTTAAAATAAATAATATTAATTTAATTTAAATAATTCAACATAGATAAAAACACTTATAATAATAATAATGAAGAAAAGATATTACATTAACATAACTAATGACTTGATTATAAAATAAATTAAAAAAACAAACATAATCATTTAGAAAGAGGGAATGTAGCATTTGGATAGTTTCTACGGCTATACAACAAATTTCACAATTTCTTTTTTCTTCTTTAGTATTGTCTATTTTGATTCTAATGTCGATATTATTTGAGTGTCTTTTCTATTTCTTTTGGCAAAGAGTAAATCTTTTATATTGTGACCAGTTATTTTTAAAGAGAAGTCAAAAGAAGTTTTATTTGTAGACTTTAAATATGTTAATAAAATATTATACACATCTGATATGTGCATGGATTAGTCTTTTGGCGTATACTAGAACATGTTGCGATAACATGTGAGCTAGACAAGTGAAAAGTTTAAAATTTCTTACAATCACACTATTATATCCTGATGTCAAGGTTGAAATGATTTATTGTCCGATGTCATATTCTAAATTTGTGCGTCTTAGTGCTACGGTCCAAACTATTTTCAAACTCGAGATTTATAAAATTCTTTTAGTTTATTTACATTAATATTGTGGGTTTTATAAATATCTGTTTTCAAAGTCTATTTAAAAATATAATAATTTAGTTCAAATTATTTGTATTTTTAAATAGAAAATACTTCATCGTCTTTATATACTTTCAATTGATTTTTTAATTTCAAAGAAGCAACATAACACAATTAGTAAGGAATAAGACTTGCAAGTGTGAGGTCACGAGTTTGAATCTCACTTGGTGCACTTTGAATATTTTTTTCTGTTTTGTTGTTACTAACTTTATTTCCATTTTTAATTATTCTTAGAATCACAAAAATATATTTTTTTATTATTTAAATATTATTTTCGTATTTTTAATTAATACATTTTTTAAAATAATTATTTATTTGATTTTATGCACTTTTATCAAAATCGAGTGCAAAAATCATAATAAATACAAATAATATTTCCTTTTTGGGTCAACTATTTTTTATTGGTCAATTGGTGTCACGCTCAATTTTTTATTTGTCAGCTCGCTGTCCAAAGAAGATCTCATTGCCAATCAATTTTATTTTCCTAATTTGTTGAATTAATTATCACTATAAATAGGTTATTTTTTCACACTATTTTCCATCAACAATTTTCTATCTCTCTCACAAATATTCTTTCTATGTCACTCTTTTGGTTTATTTAGGGTTCTGAATAGAACACCTAAATTTTTTCTATCAATCAGTTGTAGAATCCACAGTTTCATAATCATCAACAACTCACTAGAGTTCTCCTAAAGTTGTTGCTCTTCACATCGAAGAACAACAACAAATAAGCTCTAAACCTGAATTCAGTATTCATCCGGGCAATCATATTGGAGAAAGTAAAGAAAAAGCACGAAGAACAAATGGAGAAAGCAGCTAAATGGGTCACTGCATTCTAGGTTGGTAAAACTTAATCTTTAATTGTATGACTGAATATTTGCATTTATTTGAACTTTTGTCCGATTATGTTGGTTCGTTGATCTAATATTTATTGTGGGATTTATTATAATAGATTTAAACCTTTTTTTATATTATTATATAATTATGTATTAAACTTTGTTATAATTAGTGATTAATATTTTGTATAATATATTAAACTTTATTTTCAAAAATAAATTTTAGAGATTATTTCAAATCCTTTTTCTAGTTTATTTCATTAGGGAAAATTCAAAAGAATTAATCTTCTCCTAACTCTATACACACTCCCACAATTTACTACGCTATCTGAATTCATACCTCCACCTGTGTTTTCGATCCAGTTCAATATATGAACTAGGACCCTACCAATATCTGAACTAAACTCTATAATTATTTTTATGTTTTAATATTTATAAATTTTAATATTATTTACTATTAATATAATAAATCAAATATTATTTTTCTAAAACTCGTCCAAATATTTATTTTATTGCATTAAAAATCTTCATTTTTAAATCATACATTAATATGATATTTTTTTTATAATTAATACATTAAAAAACATTTAACCAACACCAAATTATTTTCATAATCAATTAAACAACAATCAATTTTCAAAAAGGATTATGAAAATATTTTAATTGACTGCGCACTTCGACTAAACTACTCCGCTATTCACACACTCAGACTTGGTTCAAGGGGAATTCAAAATATCTTCGTAATCTATAAAAAACACCAACCAACTACGAACTACGAATTGGGACTCTGATTCCTCATAAGATAAAACGTAGGCATACGACTAAAATCGTGGTGAGTTCCCCTAATAAAAAAATTAAAACCCTATTTCCTAAACTGCAAATCTAAACCCTAGTATCCTTGTGAACAAGGTAGATGAGGGGTGCATAACACCTTCTCTTCGTCTAAAAACGAGTCAATAATTTAGAATCTTTGATCAAATTAGGGTTATCCGTTATATTCCCTTCCCTAGGATAAAAATTAATGGTAGTGACTCTATATTTTTATCAGTTATTACAACTGGCGACTCTGTTGGGGACTCAACCCTTGGTTTATAAGCCTTGTCTTTTGGTTTTAGAGTTTTAGGGTTATTTTTGTTTTTTTGGGTTTTTTTTTAATATTTTCTTATTTAATTATTTATTTATTTCTGCTTATTATTTTTATTCATTGTATTTATTCATCTATGGTGGGATTTTATTATTGCAAATATATTTTCAAAAACTCTTAGAAAGAAGGTTCGTCTATTAGCCAAGGGGATACATCAGCCCTATGAGTTTATGTGACGACTTCACCTAGAGTCGGTGGAATTCTGCAAAAGGAATACGCCTCAAGAGATATCCTCTTGGGAAGTAGGACGTTGGAATGAAACCTATGACTCTTTGTACAACCCTTAAACCAAAAACTCATGATGAAACCTTTCATGACCTAGAGACGAAAGTTTCGGTCTACAAAGAGACTCCACTTAAGGGAGGCTCTTGTGCCTTTCTCTCTAGTGTTATTCATAATAACCTTAAAGAAACCACCTTATGGGGAGGGTAGAATATATTTAAGCCGAAACTAGGAACCTACCAACTAAGGGTACCTTTCATAAAACCCCGTTACTAAGCCATACGTTCATGCATTCATATATTTTTGCATTTCATATATTCATCCTCCATTTCTTTTTTGGTTGCCTTACTCACATGGATAAAAAAGTAATAAAAAAAGGTGTTTTTGGTGAATTGTCCTAAAAATGAATACAAAAAAGAAATAACTTGTCTGCATCGATGCCGTCAAGCCAAATATGACAAAGATAATAATCATCAAGGAGAAACTAAGAACTTTGTAGATGTTAGTGCTTCCAATATTTTCTTTTTTAGTTCGAATATCTTTCAATATCTGAAATTTATTCCCTTTTGAGGATGATTATTATTAATGAAAATACTTTTGTTTCCATATTCGAACTACGTATTCATTTCAAGATACTCACCAATAAAAAAAGCAAAACCTGAAAAATAAAAAAATATATCCAAGTGAATAAGACATTCGAAACAAAACCCTTAGCATATTCATACACATTCATGCATTCACGAACATTTGCATCTGCACAAAGCTCATATCTATTCCACTTTCAGAGAACTTTCAGCCATAATCCAGCAAGGTGATTCTCAGATACTCAAAATAAACTCGAAATAGCTCACGAAGCAAGCGTAACGTTAGCTACGACAATGAGAGAAGGTTAACAAGCCACAACTGAAGACGTCATTACACTTCAAGAAAACACTCAGGCTCGACCTCGGCCTATACAAGCTTCAATTGAGAACCTTGATGTGTAAGAACACACCGTTTTTCGAGATGGATATACTCCATCCTGTCATACCCCAATTTTTGACCTAAGATACCACCTCCCACCTGTATCATTACATAGCAAGCGTTCACAAGCAATTCGACCTATTTTTACCATTTTTCGAGTCAGATTTAAAAAATTCATAACTTCTTCAAATTTCGATATTTTTTCAGTGTTTCTTTTACATATGATTCTCCTTGACAACATCTACAACTTTTCTTTACAAGTCAAGAGCTGATTATGTTTGAAAAGCCACAGAAGAATGAAAATGTTAGAAGTCGCTTTATGAATTTAATGGAATTTGATCATGTCTTGTCCAACATTTCCAGCTGTTGTACCCCAAAATTTTTCCTCTCATTTCTCAAGGAATCACCCTGGATCCTCAAGTTTGCTTCCATCCAATTCCAAGCCTTGAACTGCAATTTTTCAAGAATGTCATCCGCAAGGGCAAAATGGTCAAAAGCACACTGAAAAGTCAAACTTTGACTTTCAGATCATATCACGTTTCAACAATTTTATTTCATCAAGACATGAGATTGGTTCATCAAAAAATCAGGAATCAGAAGTTACTTTGGAAAAATCAAATTTTCTAAACATTTAGAAAATTTTCTAAGTGTTAAGAGTATGTGATACTTCAGAACTTCCGAGTCGGCCTCCATGCAAGTGCAGTCAGAAGTTGCAAATTTGGTTCAGAACATAGCCTTTAATCAAAACATGGCTCTTCAGCCTCCATGCAAGTGCAGTCAGAAGTTGCAAATTTGGTTCAGAACATAGCCTTCAATCAGAACATGGCTCTTCAGCCTCCATGCTAGTGCAGTCAGAAGTTGCAAACGTGGTTCAGAACACAATCTTCCATCAGAACGTGACTCTTCAGCACATAGAGGTCACGCTTCTGATCTTCTGTTATCAGAACATCAACAAATCCCAAAACCTCGTTTAAGTAATCTGCTGCCCCATACGAGTACAGTCCTGCCACCAGCTGCCACAACACTCCAAGGTGCTGATGACCCAATCCACGCCTGCACTTTCTCAAACCCCATATTTGCATCAAATTAGCATATGAAAACTGGGATTAAAAAAGCATTGGAATAGTATACCAAAAAGGTTTGAATCCCATTCCCCCCCCCTTCCGCCAAAACCACAACAACCCCATCTATAAATACTTTGCTCCATCACACGTTCAAAGGGATGGTTTTTTTTTAGAAGAGAGATTGGGCTGGCTTTTGGAAGAGAGATTGGTAAAAAGGGAGAGAAAAGGAAGTTGAAACCTTCATAAAAAATCCAGAAATCCCAAACAGAAAACCAAACCTTTGTTCTTCCTTTTGAATCAAAGAGCTTGGCACTTCCTCTTCCGTTACTCTTGCTGATTCTAGAACATCCAAAGGTAGCAGCTCAAAGCTCCAAGCCCACGTTCCAGGTTCAAGGTAAATCTTTCTGACTTTGCTTGTTTTTCATTCTGAACATCATTAACATGTAAATATCATAGTATTAATGTTGTCCATATCATTGCATAAGTAGAAAAACTGTGGATCAGAACTTCTTGATTAAGGATAGGCTCGGGATCAGGATTAGAACTTCTGTAAACTGTTGTGATTTTTTTTCTCCTTTTGATTTGCTGTTTGTTGAAAACTAAATAAATTGCTGATGTGTTGATTAAGAGTTGAAATATGGCATAGAACTTCTGATGTTTACTTACAGTTTTAGCACAACACAGAACTTCTGAGTTCCCCTCACTGTTTTAACATGCATAACTTCTATGATTTTTCTCACTGTTAACACGCACAGAAATTCTGAGTTCTCCTCATTGTTTAAACACACTGAACTTTTGATATTCACTCACTGTTAATGCACACTGAACTTCTGATGTTCACTCACTGTTTTAACACTTAGAACTTCTGATTTTCATACGCTGTTAACACACACAAAACTTCTATGATTCACTCACTATTCTAACACATCACAGAACTTCTGAGTTCTCTTTACATGTAAAATACACTTAACTTCTGAAGTTTCCATTCGCTGTTATCAAACACTCAGAGTTTCTAATTTTCACATGCTGACAATACACTGAACTTTTAAAGTTTACTTACTGTTTAGTGTAATACAGAATTTCTGACTTGTGGCCCACTGTCTGAATACCACCCGAAATTTCTGTGTTTTCCCTCTAACATTTCTTGTAGGACCTCAGAGTTCACCAACTCAGAACTTCTGATACCCACTGACGCTTCCTTGTGAGTCATCACGCGCCTGGCTTCAGAACTTCTGATCCTTGTTGTTTTGCCTACAGCAGCACGCTGTTTCCATCTTTCATTTATTTTCCTTTTCATCATTTGTAATATTAACATAAAAAGACATAAAAATATTTTCCTTTTAATTTATTCCTTTTTTTTAATTCATTAAGACAAAAAACTAAATTTTCAAACTCACACCTTTTAAGTCAAAACTTTGACACTTGGTTATCATATCTTCAAAATATAGTCCAAATAAATCATTTTTAGCCAAACCAAACATTTTTACCAAACGAACCATTTTAATCAAACAAGCAATTTTAAGAAAACAAATATTTCAAAAGGTTCCTGTGGAGTACCACAGATGCATTGGGTGCTAATACCTTCCCATTGCGTAATCAACCCCCAAACTCTAGATCTCTTTCAAAAACGCATTGTATTTTCATTACCTTTAAGTATTATTTTACATTGCATATTTTAGGGTTTTATTTCGCTCTTTTCCCTTTTCCCTTGGAAATAATAAAGTGCGGTGGCGACTATTGCTATTTGCGAGTCAAGGTAATTAATAGCTTGATCTCAGATTTTCACCGCTACAGAATTGGAGACTCTGATGGGGACAGATTGACCTCTTGCTGGTCCATCTCTAAGTGTGTTAAGCCTAGTTTGTCTTATATGTTTTATTGTTATTTGATTATTTAATTATATGTATATATTATGATTATTTGGGTGTTGATAATATTTACAAAGGACAAGTCCTATACCCGGACTAAGTTACACTTAGGAATAAGACGGGCGGTATAGTCAATGGATCTTGGGTGTTGATGGGGTGAAAACCCTAATCCACCAAAATGGATGATTGATCTTGATGATAACTTGATCAACACTTTGATACAATTTAAAATTCATCTTCTATCTTCATACTTTGATGTTTACAACTTAATATCTTTAGTTCCTTGAAAGTCAAATAAAAACTCTCTTTTGCATATCATGCATCATTCTACATTTTTTGTTTCACTTTCAAAGGTATTTTTCCAAGTCTTATTTTTTCATTTGGTCTCACCAGTACAACACTCGCGCTAAGAGAACAATGGAGAATATCAAGCAAGAGGTTTCTGAGCTCCGTAGAGAGATGACTAATTTGAAAGCTAGTATGGAGCACTTAACTGGTTTGGTTGAGATTTTGGTTGCCGCCCAAGTCAATCCTTCTAGGAGGGTGGAAGAGATGATAAAGGTCTTCACTGAAACTCTAAAATCATTCTCTCATGAGAAGGTGATGGTTAATTCACCTAATGACTTTCCTGACAAGGTGAATGTGGGAGTGCGTCCTGTATAATATGTCCGAAAGGGATGTTTATATGAAGATGGTGGCTCAACTAGTGGTGTGAAGAAGTTTGATAATAACTTTTCTAAGAAGAGAGTCAAAGGAAGAAATAATCATCGCCAGAATCATCATGTTCCTCCTATCATCCCTGCATTCAATTTACCTTCTGTAGCTTCAGTTCATCAACAATATTAGCAAGTTCCTAATCATAGGAAATCTCAGTTTGATCCAATTCCAACAACCTATACGAAGTTATTTCCTGTCCTGAGGCAGAGGAATTTGGTTCAAACCCGACCTCCACCGAAGGTTCCTGAGAAGATGCATTGGTACTACAAAGCTGATTTGACTTGTGCCTTTCATCAAGGTGCTCCTGGGCATGACTTAGAGGGTTTCTTTGCTTTGAAGATTGAGGTTCAGAAGTTGGTCAAAAATGGTATCTTGTCATTTAAGGATATTAGTATTGAGGTTCAATTCAAATATTTGCTAAAGAATAAACATGATTGAAGGATACCTTGGAGTTTAAAGAAGAGAGTCTTCTCAGTTTAATTAGCATTTTTCTTGCTTGTTCATTTGTAATTTTTCTTGTTTATCATTGCACTGTTTGCATGTAAGAACTTGTTTGCATTTGAATGATTATCTTAATACAATGAGTATGTTTGTCTTGAAGAAACTCATTCGTTTCACTCGTATTTGTTTTCAAATTTTAAATTTCTTTTTGAGTTATGATACCAACTTGTTGCCCATTCTCTTGCCTAGGCAGAGATCGAAGGGAGGGTGATGATCTGAAAAACACAAAATCTCTAGTTCTATCCTTTTTGAGTAAAATCTTGCTGACAATGTACATGCATTGTTTCAAATCCCTAAACACCGGAGATATAAGGAACATAATCCCTTGCTAACCCGTTTTGAGCCTTGAAGTAGGAGTTTCTTTTCTATACGAAAATGACCCTCAAGTTTTAACCTGGGGCAGGGTAGTTTTCAGTTAATCTGTTTGAGTGTTCAAAATTCATAAGGAAGATATTTCTGAAGAGAAACTAGGAGGGCTATCCTTCATGTATAATGAAGCTAGAAGATGTGGAACCACAATGTTATCCCTCATTCATCAAGAAACGAGGCACTCACAATCCTCTCAACAAGTAAAGACAAGCTAATGTCACATGTTTTGTTCAAAAATCAAAAATCAAGAAAAAAAAAAAAAGCATGCTAAGTCAAAAACATGAAAACGTGCGACTTAGGAAAAATTAGGGCATCCCGCTGGACTATCAATTCAAAAGAATTAGTTCAGGCAAAAGTTAGGGAAAATAGAAAAAATTTCAAAGAAAGGAATACAAAGAAAAGTCCTCAATAAAGAACAAATTGGTGACTACAAACACGAAGACATAAGGGTGGTTGATACTCCGAAAGCCTCGTCGTTCCCTTAACCGTCACAAAATCCTTTTGAAAGATGAACACTCATGTTGAATTAACTGAACATAGGGTTGGAGAACATCACGAAGAATGGGTGGCACCTATACATTTTGAGCCTTAAAAATATTTTTTTCTTCTAAAAACCATAAACTAGGCCACGTTACAACCTTCAAAAGTCCTAATTGAAGCAAGGTTATTTTGAAAGCATACTTCAATGAGATAGTGTTCCTGAATCCCATGAATTTTTACTAAATAGTTATGTTGGTATCATATGCTTTTGCTATACAAAAATAAATGGTGCTCTAACACGGGAAATTTGTGCGATATCTTTTCTAAATCTTCAAGACTTATATAACTGTTGCATTAGAATTTTCATTCTCATAATAAACTTTTTCTAATTGCAAAACATTTGTTTGACATCAAGGAAGCTCACATATAAGCACTAGCGATGAGTTTATTCTTTTAAGGCCTGAAACTCTATTGAGTAATTGGCGAATCATTTTAAGAAAATCATATCCAGGGGCATGTCACATGAAGACCTTAAGCACGGACATGTTGCTTCTCCCAATTAATGCTTTCCCAACTTGTTTACCCTTTTGAGGAAAAACTTGAAGACTTTGTTGTGCCAAGTACAGTCAATCTGGGGCAATCACGTCAAGATTCGACGAATCTCTCTAAGAGTTTGAAGACACTAGAGCATTGAGGATGCCAGGTGTTTTGTAAAATCCTCTTGATATGATTTCTTGGGACATTTTAGAAGTGAAGTTATTCGCAAGAATTGTCGTGCATCACGCAACTTATCAGCAGTAAACTTGGGGCATACAAAATTAGTTCCAGGGGCAATCCAGATTTGTCAAGATATGTGATATGTTTTGTACACATTACCAAAGGGCGGTGTTCCCAGTATCTCCAGCTAAGCAAGACTCTTTCCAGCTGAAGCATTGTTCGTGTTGTTATCCTTTTAATGGATTATTGACGATAGAAGACTGGACTTTGGGTTTTCTACCGAAAAATTCCTTCCTCTCCAGAGAGATTTAAGCCTTGTAAAAGGACTTTACTCCAATGATGGCTTTTTTTCTATCTCTGGTAATGTTCCCATCTTGTTGAGATTAGCCGAGTGTCGAGTTGTATTGTGATGTCTTATCATCTCCAATTTATCTTTTCTATCTGTTTTGTCAATCATATACATGACATTCATTTATTCATCCACACTTGCATCATGCACGCACATTTGTATTTGTTGATGTTATTGGTTTCATATACCTTGGTTATGTCTATTCAAATAGTGTATTTGCTCTTTCCAAATATAGTGTCAACTTAAGCAGAAAGTGCGCCTCCTTTCTAATTCCCTACTGAGCTAATCCTCATGGAAGAATTTTGCTTAGCCTTCCTTGACCATATTTGGAGAGGATGAATCCCCAATTGAGTTATTTCCTCATTGGGTGGAATCTTGTTTGATTGTTTTCTCTCTGTTTTATTCCTGGATTGAGTTTGTCTCTTGCATAGGCTACCCCGTGGTGTTCTCTAGGCTGTGAAACCTGGATGAAGAGCGCATTTATTTTGCGCATTAATATACTTGGTATCCTCAGGAAGGACATATTCATGGTTCCCTTTAAAGAAGAACTTTATTCCCTAATAGTCTTACCACAACATCCTTTTGGAATATCGACGGAACAACAAGCGGCGGTCTCTTCATGAGCAACTTTTATGTTATTAATATCTTTGAAAAACAACAAGCGGTGGTCTCTTCATGAGCAACTTGTGTGTTATTGTTACCTTTGAAAAAACAGCAAGCGGCGGTCTCTTCATGAGCAACTTGTGTGTTATTGTTACCTTTGAAAAAACAACAAGCGGCGGTCTCTTCATGAGCAACTTGTGTGTTATTGTCACCTTTGAAAACAGCAAGTGGCGGTCTCTTCATGAGCAACTTGTATGTTATTGATACCTTTGAAAAAACAGCGGCGGCGGTCTCTTCATGAGCAACTTGTGTGTTATTGTTACCTTTAAAAAAAAACAAAAAGCGGCGGTCTCTTCATGAGCAACTTGTATGTTATTTACACCTTTGAAAGATAGCAAGCGGTGGCCTCTTTATTTGAGCAGCTTGTGTATCCCCAACAATAACGTTTACTCAGCAACGACATCTCTTCGGAAAAGTCCCATGGGGAAGTTTGTATTTTATACTTTTCAAGCGATATCTTGGTTAAAGAAGAAATGTGTTACCGTTCTTGGTGAAATTCAGAAGTCAGAGATGCTTATTTCCAGTTCCAGTACTGATGTAAATCATTTCTTTACCAGTTCTAGTACTGATGTAAATCATTTCTTTACCAGTTTCAGTACTGATGTAAATCATTCCTTTTCCAGTCTCAGTACTGATGTCAATCATTTCCTTTTCTAGTCACAATGCTGATGTCAATCATTGTTACCAATCTTAGTACTGAATTTACCAGTTTCAGCATTGATGTAAATCATTTCCCTTCTCCAGTCTCCGTACTGATGTAAATCATTTCTTTACCAGTCTTAATACTGATGTAAATCATTCATTTCTTCCCTCAAAGTTATTCTCTAATAAGAGTCTCTCATTTGAAGTATGTGGCTCTGTTCCCTAATGGAGTTATAATCTCTTACCCTGTGGGATTACTGTATAATGTGCTTGGTTTCTCCAGTAGTAGTTTGTCTCATACGGCATCCTTCCTTATTAAATTCAAAATATTACATTCATATCAGATCATAAACATAATTGCGGTATCTTAAGGCCAAAAATTGTGTATTCTATATTTAAGTCCCTTCGATCTCGTCGAAATGAATATTCTAATCTTCATATCTCCGGATAGAAGAAACATAAATAGGGGCAGCTGTCATACCCCAATTTTTGACCTAAGATACCACCTCCCATCTGTATCATTACATAGCAAGCGTTCACAAGCAATTCGACCTATTTTTGCCATTTTTCGAGTCAGATTTAAAAAATTCATAACTTCTTCAAATTTTGATATTTTTTCAGTGTTTCTTTTACATATGATTCTCCTTGACAACATCTACAACTTTTCTTTACAAGTCAAGAGCTGATTATGTTTGAAAAGCCACAAAAGAATGAAAACGTTAGAAGTCACTTTATGAATTTAATGGAATTTGATCATGTCTTGTCCAACCTTTCCAGCTGTTATACCCCAAATTTTCCCTCTCATTTCTCAAGGAATCACCTTGGATCCTCAAGTTTGCTTCCATCCAATTCCAAGCCTTGAACTGCAATTTTTCAAGAAAGTCATCCGCAAGGGCAAAATGGTCAAAAGCACACTGAAAAGTCAAACTTTGACTTTCAGATCAAGTCAAGTTTCAACAATTTTATTTCATCAAGACATGAGATTGGTTCATCAAAAAAACAGGAGTCAGAAGTTACTTTGGAAAAATCAAATTTTCTAAACATTTATAAAATTTTCTAAGTGTTAAGAGTGTGTGATACTTCAGAACTTCTGAGCCGGCCTCCATGCAAGTGCAGTCAGAAGTTGCAAATTTGGTTCAGAACATAGCCTTCAATCAGAACATGGCTCTTCAGCCTCCATGCAAGTGCAGTCAGAAGTTGCAAATTTGGTTCAGAACATAACCTTCAATCAGAACATGGCTCTTCAGCCTCCATGCAAGTGCAGTCAGAAGTGGCAAACGTGGTTCGGAACACAATCTTCCATCAGAACGTGACTCTTCAACACATAAAGGTTATGCTTCTGATCTTCTGTGATCAGAACAACACCAAATCCCAAAACCTCATTTAAGTAACCTGCTGCCCTATACAAGTACAGTCCTGCCACCAGCTGCCACAACACTCCAAGGTGCTGCTCACCCAGTCCACGCCTGCACTTTCTCAAACCCCATATTTGCATCAAATTAGCATACGAAAACTGTGATTAAAAAATCATTGGAACTGTATACCAAAAAGGTTTGAATCCCATTTGTTTCCCCCCCAAAACCACAACAAACCCATCTATAAATATTTTTCTCCATCACACGTTTAAAGGGCTGGTTTTTTTTTGGAAGAGATATTGGGCTGGATTTTGGAAGAGAGATTGGTAAAAAGGGAGAGAAAAGGAAGTTGAAACCTTCATAAAAAATCTAGAAATCCCAAACAGAAAACCAAACCTTTGTTCTTCCTTTTGAATCAAAGAGCTTGGCACTTCCTCTTCCATTACTCTTGCTGATTCCAGAACATCCAAAGGTAGCAGCTCAAAGCTCCAAGCCCACGTTCCAGGTTCAAGGTAAGTCTTTTTGACTTTGCTTGTTTTTCATTCTAAACGTCCTTAACATGTAAATATCATAGTATTAATGTTGTCCATATCATTGCATAAGTAGAAAAACTGTGGATCAGAACTTCTTGATTAAGGCTAGGCTCAGGATCAGGATTAGAACTTCTGTAAACTGTTGTGCTTTTTTTTATCCTTTTGATTTGCTATTTGTTGAAAACTAAATAAATTGCTGATGTGCTGATTAAGAGTTGAAATATGGCATATAACTTCTGATGTTCACTTACAGTTTTAGCACAACACTGAACTTCTGAGTTCTCCTCACTGTTTTAACATGCAGAACTTCTATGATTTTTCTCACTGTTAACACACACAGAACTTCTGATTTCTCCTCATTGTTTAAACACACTGAACTTCTGATATTCACTCACTGTTAATGCACACTGAACTTTTGATGTTCACTCACTGTTTTAACACTTAGAACTTCGAATTTTCATACGCTGTTAACACACACAGAAATTCTATGATTCACTCACTGTTCTAACACAACATAGAACTTCTGAGTTCTCCTTACATGTCAAATACACTGAACTTCTGATGTTTCCATTCGTTGTTTTCAAACACTCAGAGTTTCTGATTTTCACATGCTGACAATACACTGAACTTCTGAAGTTTACTTACTTTTTAGTGTAATACATAACTTCTGACTTGTGGCCCACTGTCTGAATACCACCCGAAATTTATGTGTTTTCCCTCTAACATTTCTTGCAGGACCTCAGAGTTAACCAACTCATAACTTCTGATACCCACAGACGCTTACTTGTGAGTCATCACGCGCCTGGCTTCAGAACTTCTGATCCTTGCTGTTTTGCCTGCAGTAGCACACTGTTTCTATCTTTCATTTATTTTCCTTTTCACCATTTGTAATATTAACATAAAAAGACATAAAAATATTTTCCTTTTATTTTATTCCTTTTTTTTAATTCATTAAGACAAAAAACTCAATTTTCAAACTCACACCTTTTAAGTCAAAACTTTGAAACTAGGTCATCCTATCTTCAAAATATCATCCAAATAAATCATTTTTAGCCAAACGAAACATTTTTACCGAACGAACCATTTTAATCAAACAAACAATTTTAAGAAAACATATATTTCAAAAGGTTCCTGTGGAGTACCGCAGATGCATTGGGTGCTAATACCTTCCCATTTCATAATCAACCCTTGAACTCTAGATCTCTTTCAAAAATGCATTGTATTTTCATTACTTTTAAGTATTATTTTACATTGCATATTTTAGGGTTTTATTTCGCTCTTTTCCCTTTTCCCTTGGAAATAATAAAGCGCGATGGAGACTCTTGCTATTTGTGAGTCAAGTTAATTAATAGCTTGATCTCCGATTTTCACCGCTACATATCCCATGAATCTATTGAGTATCATCAATTCGTATTCCCTATGCCAAAACCCCAATGGGAAAAACCGGCCATGAATACTGAAGAGCCACAAGATGTTGAAGACACCAAAAGATACTGCATGCTGGAAAGAAGGCTTAACACCATAGAAGAACATGACACTCATAGCTTTGATGCTTTTGCCTTATGTTTGAGGGAAGACGTGGTATTTCCTCCGAAGTTTAAGATTCCAGATTTTGAAAAGTACAAAGGAGCTAGTTGTCATAAGACTCATTTGAAGATGTATGTTAGGAAAATGGCAACATACCCACACGACGACAAATTGCTTATCCACTGTTTTCAAGACAATATTAGTGGAGTATCATTAGAATGGTATACGCAATTTTAAAGAAACCATGTTCCCACCTAGAATTATATGGATTTGGCATTTCAGAAGCATTATCAATACAATATTGACATGGCTCCAAGTCACATGCAACTGCAGGATTTATCTCAGAAGGTAATGAACCCTTCAAAGAATACTCACAGAGATGGAGGGAGTTAGTTGCTCGAGTACAAACTCCATTATTGGATAAGGAGTTGCTATACATGTTCATGAGCACCCTATGAGGTCAGTACTATGAAAAAAATGTTGGGCAATATATCTTCACGCTTCTCTGACCTAGTAATAATTGGGGAACGCATCGAGAACGACATCAAAAATGGAAAAATCCAAAGCATCTCGAGTAACCCGACTAGTGAATCCCTTTGAGATTTCCAAGGGGAAGAAGAAAATAAAATGAATGCAATATGGGAAACTCACCGAGCTCTAGAAGCTCCATCTCCTGTACCTTATCATCAATATTCGTATACAGTAGATGCTCAATGCCAACAACCACTCTCTAGTCTTCAACACCATAAATCATGGCCTATAGCACATAACCAACAGGCTAAGATTTCACCTCAATGTCAATGTCAGAATCGGCATGTTCGGAATCAAAACAATCACCATCAACATTGTGATACAGTGGAAGAACCGACTATCATACTGGTTTTGCGTTTGTGTTCGCAAATGTTGCCGTAAGCAAGAGTCGCCACCGACTTTTCTTTTATCCAACAAAGAAAAGGGTGAAAAGAACAGAAAAAGACCTTTCAAGATTATTTCTGAGTAAGGGGGTAGATTATGGAAAGGGAAGGTGTTAGCACCCTTTCCATCCATAGTTTTCTACGGGCTCTTAGATGCTTAGCTCATTTTGAAATACCTTGTGCTTTGTGTGTCTTTGAAAAGTATTTTGAAACCGTCTTAGTGCAACAAACTTTGTAATGTTTCTCGAAATGGTAGAGAACATATACAAAGTGTTTGAAAATGTTTTTTGAAAGAAGTTTTTGTTTAAAAGTTGTTTGAGCAAGCATCTAACAACTATCTACTTTACTCGAAAGGATTACTCTTTTCCTCTTTTCCATTAGATAGTGTTATCCTACTATTAGTGAGTAGGTAGCCCTAGTCGTTGGATATTTTAGGGACATTCCAATGGACGTTTATAGTCACAAAGGCAACTGGGCAAGAAACCTTAGTAACTACCCTAGGGTTTTAAGATCATTTTTACCGTGTCAACATCGAGAGGGTCATTGAGGCACTTATGATCTTTAAACTGAAGGGTAGCCACTAAAACCTCTCACGTTTCGAGAGTTGTAACTATTTTTCCTAAGGCAACCAAAGTGGGGGTACCCTAGAGGTGCGCATGTGCAATTATGTTCTATTTAGTTATTTATCTTTTGCATTAGGTTTGCTAGCGTTTGATTTTTAAACTCTTGCCATACAATCCTATTAGTCATGCATCTAAGCAGTTAATAATTTGAAAGAATTTAAAATGCGGAAAGATAAATTCTAAACTATTACAAGGCTTCGGGGAGGGGGATTAATTACATATCCAAAACTTCAGGAGGAAATAAAGCAGTAAATGTAAAAGCCTACTTTGAACTATTACAACCAGGAAGCAGGTACAATAATATGAAAAAAAGTGCAAAAGGAAATAATACGCGTGAATTGAAAATAACATCTAAATCCTAAAAAGTTCTAAGGTAAAAGAAAACTCTTTTCTTTTTTTTATTTTTTATTTTTTTAATTATTTCTTATTTGGAAAATGTTAAAATTAGACTAGTTAATTTAAAGAAAAGAAAAATAATGCTAAACAAATCTAATTTTTTGGAATTTTTGTTATGCAAAGTGTTATACCCCAAAATTTTTCCTCTCTTTTCTCAAAGGATCATCTTGGACCCTCAGGTTTGCTTCCATCTAATTCCAAGCCTTGAATCACAAATGTCCCAAGAAAGTCATTCACAATGGCAAAATTGTCATTTACATACTGAAAAGTCAAACTTTGACTTTTGGATCAAAGTCAAGTTTCAAGAGTCATATTTCATCAAGACATGTTGAAATATGAAGTTTGTTTCATCAAGAAAATTTGAAAGTCAAAAATTACTTTGAAAATGTCAAAATTCTAAATACTTAGAATTTTACTAAGTGTTTGAGAAATATGACAAATTCAAACTTATGGCCAGATTATCACCATGATGCAAGCTGATTCTGAGAGAACTTCTAACACAAAAGTTTTAGATCTCAATGAGACCCAAAACATTGAAGAATAAAACTTCTTCTAGAAATACTGGGATTTCAAGTTATACATCCTTAAAGTCACATCCCTAAAACTTAAACACTTAGTAAATTCTGAGCATTTTCAAATTCGAATTTGTTTACAACTTCTAGGCCAGTTTTCACGTAGGTTCAGTCAGAAGTTGCAAGAGTAATTCAAAGAGGGCTTACAAAGCATGTCATAAGCTTTCTGGAAAGTCTGAGAACTCGCTCAGAACATGCTGGAGCAAAGAGATTAAAGGATCAGAAGTTGGATGTTGGTTCTAAGTTGCGCTGATGTTGAACTTCTAACCCAGATTTAAGCTATGATGCATAATCTCACATTGCAGGATTTCTGGTTTGATAAACATCATCATCATTTAATGCTCACAACCACTTTTGAGTTTTTATCCAAAGGATTTCCCCACGTGTGACATAGAAGTACATTATTATCTTTGAAAAAGAAAACTTTTGTAGAAGATTATGATGGGCCCATACTTTGCTTTTGCTTTTGAGGGTACTTTTCCTTAATTCATGCTTACAAATCGAGCTTAGGCACGGATAAAAGTTGCTAACCACCATAATTGTTTAACTTGCTTCAAGAACAAGCCAGCAAGCTAGCATGGTGGTGGTACTTTTGACTTCTCCAAGCTACAAAATTCTTGCCTATAAATTGAACTTCATTTGCAACTGTGAAGGGGGCCAGTCGAAATAAAACTGAAAAGAAAAAGCTTTGAAACCTTGCTAAAAAATCCAGGAATCCGAAACTGCAAACACAAATACAAAACCTTCTAGTTTTTTATTCTTGCATTCAAACTCCAATTTCCCTCAAGTGTTTCTTGACCAAATCGTCCACACACCATTCATAACCCAAGTTAAAGGCTGTTCCCGTCTACTGAGCACGTGAGGAAGCTGATCAGAACATTACAAGCAGTCAGAACTAGGCTCTAGCTCACAAGACCTTTTCTAGATGCAAGGTAAGCTTCTGAAGACTCTCATCATATTACTTAGGCATTGTTAGATTTGCATGTTCAAAATACAATGTAGACATCATGGCTTTGATTTTGTACATATTTACAGATTGTATGTATTTTTACCTAAGTAGAGAGAATTTCAGTTTAGAACTTCATGAGGAAATTAGGATTCAGAATTAGGATTAGAAAAATTCATACTTGCTTCTGATGTACAGTTCTGATACCTTATATTTCTGAAACCATGATGAAACCTGCCATACCTGCTATGTGTGCATTTTCTGTTTTGTTGAGAAATGACTAAGCTACAAATGCTCACAATGGCATGGAGAAGGAGAGGAAATTCATCATCAGAGTTTACTTTGTGATACATGTTTATGATATTTGCTTCTAATACCGGATGTACAGTCACCTCAGTGGTAGAAAGTGTGCGCATAAGACATTAGTGCTAAGAGTCTTGGGTTCTAACCCCAAAAGCATATTTTAAGGTTTATTTAATGAAATTTTCACCCACTTATCTGTCAAACAATATTCCTAAATCATAACTTCTAGACAACCTTACTCAACAACATTATCACCTCACTCTCTCAAATAGCCAAAACTTCTGACTTGCCAGTGATATATGAACTTCTAGGCTCCCAGCTACACTATAGCTTCTGAACCCCCTCAACAATCAGAACTTCTAGGTTTTCCTTTATTCCCGGAAACCTTAGAACTTGGTGTACCCAGGCCCAGAACTTATGACCCTCTACTTTCCTACTAACATTTTCTCTTTTGCAGCTGTGATCGGTGGAAATAGAACTGACTGTTTTTAAGCTGGTTCGCGAAATGTCGCGGTAAGCAAGAGTCGCCACCGTCTTTTATGTTCTCCAACATGGAAAGGACAAAAGCATAGAAAAATTCCTTATTCGAGATGTTTCTCGGTTCGGGAGGTAGATTTATAGAAAGGGAAGGTGTTAGCACCCTTTCTATCCGTGGTTATCCAAGGGCTCTTAGGTACTTGCTCTTATGTTTTCAAAATTTGTTTGCTTTTCAAGTGTGTGTGGGTTTTGAAAAAAGATTTCGTTTTGAAAAATTTCTAGGTAACTCTTGTATCTGTCCTCAAGAGTGTATGAAAAATTTGTTTGAAAACCTTTTGAAAGTGTCAGTGTGAAAAGATGTTGTTGTTTGTTTGAGAGAGCAAGTACCCAGGAGAAATCTACCTACTCTAAGGAATTAGGCTGTGTAAGAGTCCTTTAGATAGTGTTATCCCACCATTGAGAGGTAGGTAGCACCATCGTTGGAGTTGTTCGGGTCAATTCGATTATGAGGGACATGTGTGGTCACCAAAGCAATAGTAGGACATCTTAGTGGTAACCCTAACATCCTAGATCCTTTTTATCCGAGGCAACCGTTTCGAGGCAACTGGATCTTTTAGACAGAAGGGCGACCTCTAAGACACCCTATACTTGATGACCACGTTCGAGGCAACGAGTGAGGCGTACCCTAGGAGTGGCATGTGCATGTGTGTTGTTTTTTTCAGTTAATGTCTTTGCATGTTATTTGTGAGCTACAGATTGGTTTTATTTTTCACACATTCTTGCAGGCATATTAACAGTTAAATGATTTGCAGGAAATAAAGTGCAGAAAGGTAAATCTAGCTATTACAAGGCGCGGGTCTATACATCGCCAAAAACAAAAACCCGTTTGGAAATAAAGTGCGATAAAAGTAAATAAAACGCAATAAAATCCTAATTAACTATTACATTTCCGGAGCAGATACAAAATAATGAATTAAAAAAAATAAATACGCGCGAAAGATTGAATCAGGAACGTCCTAGGGTTTTGACCCTTTTGAGAAAAGAATTGAGTTTGTCCTTTTTTTTTGCAATTAATTAAATATTAACCCTAATTCTAATTAATTAATTATTTACAAGAAAAAATATTTTTTGTGTTTTTTATGTTTTTTAATGTTTTAATGAAAATAAAGAGAAAATAAAAAGAAATTAAAAGTTAGTAAAAACCTAATTCTAAACTGTTTTTATTTATTATGAAAAAGATTAAAGTTGACCTAATTAACCTAAATTAATTAATGAATTTATTTACAAAAAATAATAAATATTTTTTTTGGTTTTTCTGAATTTTTATTGTGAAGAAAATTAATTAAGTTATTTTTAGTGATAAAAAATAATAATTAGAAAAATAACTAATAAACAAACAAAAATAAAAAAATATAAAATAAGAGAAAAGGAATGAACCAAGGGAGGTTCTGGGCCTAATAAGGAGGTGAATTTGGCAGTTTTCTGGCCCATTAACGCAAGCCTTGTTTGACTTCTGGGATTAGCTGTGTGTCCATTGACTAGGTTGTACCATAGTCTTCCATCATTGGCTCTTGGATTGTTGTTTGTGAACACCTGGCGTCTGGATGGTTGAGGTGTATGCTGCACAACACTCAATAGCCTGCATATGATCACTTTGGAAAAAATAGGAAACAAATATTTAGGGGACCTGGGATTCGAACCCAGGTCCCAGCGCTCACTACACAAACGCCTTAGCCAGCTGAGCTGCATGTTTCATTTGATATAAAAATAAGAAATTGTTAATATATGTAATAAAAGCAATATTCCTGGAAATAAAAAAAACACGCACGTTTTAATTTGAATGGACCAATCAAACGCTAACACGCCATCGTCTTCTCCAATAATCCCTGTATATTTTCCTGCGGATTCTAGTCCGTAACAAAATCCGCGTCCTTGTCCTAAAATGGTTTCTAGGTCATGAAAACACAAACCAAAGCCCTCATCTTGCTCGCCTTGTTCTCCTGAGTCCAACCATAGCCATAGCTTGTTCTAATTTCACCTGTAGTCAAAATACCTAAAACGCAAAGATGAACCCTAGAATCGGGCACCACGACTCAGGGCCTAAAAACCAAATTGGATAATGCAGTTACGTCAGAAATCAAACAAGCAACATGATTATGCCAATATTTTTGAGAAACAATGCAAGAATAGAGAGTTCAAGTTCCGTGTACATGGGTGAGTTTGGAAGAACTTACAGTGCTTGATAGGTGGTCTTAGGATGCGTTTGTGGTCGCTTTGGCTTCAGGGGATGGCAAGGAAGAGGGCCGCATGCTTAGTTTGATCTGGAAATGTCTGCAACTATGTCTTTGATCTCACACTTTTTGACAATTTTTTTACTTTTCCTCTGGCCGTTTGTGCACTCTCTAGGTCGTGTCTTAGGTTGGGAAGGCTTGCTTATGTATGTGTGAATGAAATTAGGTCAGCAGCTGAGCCTTAACCTTGTGCAATTAAGTTTGGAGATTTTGTTTTAACACCATTGAATAACTTTCCATCTTTGAAGCAAAAACCAGGATTTCATGCACAAAATAGCCTAGCACGAATTTGGTAGCTGGCTCATGACACATAAAAGCTATTCAAACCATAAAGATGCCATTCCATTAATTTTTGGATTTTATTTGAATTATTATGGATTTAAAATGAATTAAATCAATAAAAATTAAATAAAATAGAAAAATAAATGTTTGATCTTGAAATTAAGCATGGGACACGTGTATGGCATGACAAGGCTGAATCAAGTGGAAGAAAGTGGACCCTTTTGTCAAAAATTGAAGTTTTAAGGATAGTTGACTTTTGCCATTTCACAAAAATTTCCCAACTTCTCTAATGCATATCTTGCTCAATTTTGATCATATGAACATGTTCTTTGATATTTTGGAAATGTCTTGAAGTACTCTAACCAATACCTTTGGTCCCATTTCATTTGGATTTACCAATCTCAAGTTATGGTCTTTGACTTAAAATGCCTTTTTGTTGACTTTTGAAATTGACCTATAATGTAGAAATTGATAACTTTTTGTGAGAGCATTTATTGGACTTGTAATGTGAAGATGAGTTGTAGGAAATTTCCTCCCCTTCAAAATGAGCATTGGATGGGATTTTTCTGATGAACCATGAAAAAGTTATGCCTTGGTCAAGTTACAGTTGACTTTTCAGCTGTCCCAAAATGGAAACTTTTGCATCTTGATGATTTTTGAGCCATTCTTGTGGAATCATGATCAAGACTTGATCAAATGATGATTGTGTGCTCAAAATAAGATGTTGACCAAAAATTTTGACTTTTGACTGCCAAATGACCATTTTACCCCTACAGTTGATTGTGAAGCAAATGGTACTTTTGACTGTGCAACTTGATGCTGTGAGCCTTGAAACTTGGCATGTAGATGCTTGACAATGTATATAGGCATATGGGACTTGATTGGACCACTGAAAACCTCAACTTCCTTGCAAGAACCAAAACCCTAATTTTGACTGCGTTAGGAGGCAATTGGACTGTGCAACCCTTGAGGAATCTTGAAGCATTTGAAGATTGATCTTGACAAATCTTGAAGAATATGGGAGGGCAAATTTTTGGGTACAACAGCAGCGTATCAAAGTCAGAACTTCTGTTCCTTCTCGTTTCAACAACGTGCTGATTCTGGATCCCTTTCTCTTATTTATCTTATTTTATCTTTAATAACCAAAAACACCAAAAAACATTTTTTATATTTACATACTTTATTTTATCTCTTTTTAAGCTAAAAGATCAAAAATATTTTCTTAAGCCAATTTATTTCTTTTCTTAACAAAAACAAAACAAGTCCATTTCAATTCTTGTACATTATTTCAATATGGTTGTAATAAATAATTAGGACTTTAATTTCTTGCAATCCCCATTTGTAAATTTGTACACCCCATCCCCTTAATGATGTGATAGTGTAGGACTTTACTTTTCCACACTTTTATTGCTTTCATACATTGTTAGTAATTAGGGTATGTATGGAAAGATAAAAACAACAAATAGACAACCCAAAAATCAAAGACTAAATGCATGCGATCAAATACACTTTGCACACATGCACCCCTTAGGGTAATCTCACTTGTTACCTGTCGTAAAAACAGTCATCTCCCTCGAACATGGGTGTTTTAGCAAAGACCCTCGATAAAAGATCGTAGTCTCTCGATGACCCTCAATGTTGCCTTCGGTAAACGATCTAGTCCCTAAACGACATTGCTAAAAAGTCCCATAGGTTGCCTTCTATGACTATACAAAACGCCCCACGCCCGTCCCTTGACATCCAATGACGGGGCTTCTTACCAAAACAATGGTAATATAGCAACATCTAAAGGAGGAGGAAAAGAACATTTAAGACCTTTTGAGTAGGTAGATTCGTTCCTAGTTGCTCGCTTGCTCACCACAAAAACATTTTATACACCAACAAACTCATTTGAAACATTTTCAAAAGACAAACAATTTGTACGCGTTCTTATAGAAATGAGAGCCATTACAAAGAAGACACATCTTCAAAATCACTTTCAAAAACACATTCCACAAACACCTCTTTGAACTATTTTCAAAACAACACTTTATACGCGTTCTTATAGAAACGAGAACCATTACAAAGATATTTTTCAAAATACTTTCAAAAACCAAACCACAAGCACACATTCAAACAAAAGCAAGTGATCTAGCAAGCAACTAAGAGCCCATAGATAACTATGGGTGAAAAGGGTCCTAATACCTTCCCTTTTCATAATCTACCCCCCGAACTCAGAAATAATCTGGAAAGTCGGTGGAGACTATTGCTATACGCAACATTTGTGATAAAACGCAAAACACCCAAGTCAGTTCTCCCACCGCGTTACACAAAGAAAGTGAATTAACCTAAATCTATTTAATTTTAAATTTAGAGAAAAATGGTTAAATAATAATTAATTAATTGACAAAAATAATTTTTCTAAAAAAACTAAAAACCTAATTTTGTGATCTTAATTATTTTATATGGTTATTATTTAAAAAAATTAAAAGAAATAGACAAATTAAAAAAATGCAAACGGGCCTGATGTAAACAACAAATGGGGGGGGTGTGAGATCTGGAATTTGTAAGGCCCAAATATTCCGCAAGCCCAAGCCATGTCAGGATCTAGTGAGGAGGCTCTTGGAGGGTCCACGGCAAGACTTCATGTTGAAAGCGTTGGATCCAAGTCAACTGAGACCTGATGGTGTGGATCTGATGGCCTATGGTGCATACACGTGCTCCTGGAACACTAGATCTGCAAGAACAATTTGGGAAAATAAATGTGCAAGAGACAGGGATCGAACCCCTTCCCTTGCACACAACAAAGCCTTATCATGCGCTACCTTTACCAACTGAAATGGAACGTCTATCTTTTGGTCCAAGAGTTACTAACAAAAATATTTTAAAACAAAACCATAGAATCGGAGAAGCGTCGGAGCCCTAGCTTCATTCGTATTCTCTGTTGTAGCCATCTTCAAAACCTGCAAAAACAAACCATATTAGATAGTCAGGGGACCCTACCCCCCTAAATTAGACCCCGAGAATTCAATACAAGCCTTATTTTTTGCTCTAAATCAATGTATTATGCACTATCAACAGAATTAGGCTAATCGGTGTGATAATGGCAGAGCGCGATCTAGGGTGTATGGGACTTGCTCAATGATCCAAACCTATACTAATGCATCTCAGAAACATATTACAATCATCATTAAACATTTTAATGCAACCAAAAATAAAATACAGAATTTCAAACTTGAATGTCGATTGGGATACTTGCATGCGTATTTTCTGGGCATTTGGATCACTGTAAGTGATCCAATCTTACCCTGGGAGAGACTGAAGTTGATTGGGATCCTTTGCTCGTGGTGAAAGGCAATGCAAATAAGAGTTTGAAAACCTTATGGTTCTTGAAAGACTTTAGAGTTTTTTTGGTAATTTGATGAGGCTAGCTGCGCATGTGTTTGAGGCCATTATCTCTGTGTGTCTTTTGCTTCTGATTTAGTATTGTAATTATAGGGGTGTGGTGGTGAACAAATATGGCATGAATCAACCATTAACCATGGCTTTGAAAGCAGAATCGAAATATTTGAAAAGTTTCCATTTTGAGATATTTCATGCCATTTTGACTTTGAGTGAACCTGAACAAGTTTCATCCCATTAGGTGTTCGTTTAGATTTGCATCTCCATTGTTATTTTCGATGGCTCTGAGTTCCAATTTGAATTGCTCAAGGCTTCATCATCATGGCTTCTTCGATTAAGTCACCATCTGCTTCAATTGTGTAATCTGGGAACATCAGCCTAATCGAACAATTCTTGTTCTTTAATATGGGAACATCAGCCTAATCGAACATTTCTTGTTCTTTTCGATCTCCCTTCCTTCAATTCAACCAATCGAAGTATCACCCCTTCCTTTTGACCTGTGGAAACTTTGTTCTATTCATCTCCTTCGAACACAACTGCACAGGTGGTTATTTGATTCGACCAGTAGAAGCTTCATTCTGGTCATCTTCTTCGAACACAGTCAGGTGGTTCTTCGATTCGACCAATCAAAGCTTCGTTCTGGTCATCTTCTTCGAACACAGTTATGATTGTGTCGAAGCTTCATTCTGTTCTTTCTTCCTTTCGAAGCGCCAATTTACTAGCTCTTAATCAATCGAAGACTTCATAAAGGCCTCCTCACACTTTATTTCGAATTATTCTTTCTTCGATCATCTGCTTCGTTGGGCATCAAATTAGACTGTGTACTACTGTCAAAGCTGCTTCGACCCAAAACCTCTTAGGCATATTTTCAGCTTTCAACTTACATCTCGTCAAGTTCAGTACACTTCTTTTCTTTCTTTCAGCTATGTTGTTATGTTAAGGCGTATAGGGTGCCATGGAAATCATTTGAAGCTTTTGCAAACCATAGTTCTTTGTAAGAAATGAAACCCTAGATGGAAATCCATTGCTTAGGAGGAGAATTTGTCTGGTTAATTCTTGGCCAACCTTGAGCAATTGAGGACCTCTAGGAGCATGTCTTGAGTAAAACGGGAGGGCAAATTTTGGGGTACAACAACTTCCCCTATTCAATCTTCTTCAACCCTGAAGATTTAGATTGGCTTGTCTGCCTTTCGTGATCTGAAGGTGGAAGATGATTGAACACTAGAGTGCCCAGAAATTTGCACTCGCGTGAAGTTACACCGTTGGTTGATGATATCAGGAATGGGATTACAGATGCCATTTGGAGAAGATGACTTAGAGTTATCGGAGATGGGCTTAAAGATCCCATCCAAAGTAGATGCTGACTTCATAAGAGGTCTCTTTGTGGGAATTATTTTTGTCTGAGGAGGACTCTACCGAGGAATGTTGATTTCTGTTATTTTTCTTGAGGAGAAATCTATGGGGAATGGAGCCTAGGAGCTTTATTTGTCCATGGCTCTATTGAGTAGTTATCTCTGTACTGGAGAGATGAAATTAACTGTTATCTGGTCAGGTCCAGGCTTCAGAAATCAAGTTGTTATCTGGTCGGGACCAGGTTTTAAATTGAACTTGAGGTATATTGTCATCTGGTCAGGTCCAGGCTTTGTAGTGTTGTAAACTGCTGTCTGAAGATATATGAGAATGAGCCTAGGTAAGGCTGCTTCATGATGAGCCCGTGTAAAGCTGCATCTGGAGATTATGAGAAGGAACCTGTGTAAGATTGCTTCAGGATGTGCCCATGTAAAGCTGCATTTCAGGAGAAGAAGGAATCCGTGTAAGATTGCTTCAGGGTGAGCCTGTGTAAAGCTGCATCTGGAAATATATTATAAGGAGCCTAGGTAGGGCTTCTTCATCTGGTCGTGTAGATAGTTGCCCCGTCTTATTTCGGGAATTGATCCACAGTCAGTTGTTCACAGATAGTTTCCCTGTCTGGTTTCAGGAATTAATCTAGAACTTGCTTTTGTTGGTCGTTGAGATCGTTGCCCTGTCTGGTTTCAGGAATTACTCTCTAACCTGGTCTTGTAGATAGTCGCCACGTCTTGTTTCAGGAATTGATCTACAAGCAGTTGTTCGAAGATAGTTGCCATGTCTTGTTTCAGGAATTAATATGGAAGTTTCTTTTGTTGGTCGTTGAGATAGTTGCCCTGTCTGGTTTCAGGAATTAATCTCTAACCTAGACTTGTAGATAGTTTCCCCATCTTGTTTCGGGAATTGATCTATAATCAGTTGTTCACAGATAGTTGCACTGTCTGGTTTTAGGAATTAATTTGGAACTGCTTTTTGTTGGTCGTAGAGATAGTTGCCCTTGCGTGTTTCAGGAATTAATCTCTGCCCTTAGAGAAAGATAGTTTCCCCATCCTGTTTCGGGAGTTAATATTTAATTTGTTCATGTAGATAGTTGTCCTGTCTTGTTTCAGGTATTAATCTATAATCAGTTATTCTCAGATAGTTGTGTTGTCTTGTTTCTGGTATTAATCTGGAACTTGTTTTTTTGTTGGTCATAGAGATAGTTGCCCTGGCTTATCTCAGGAATTAATCTATGACCTTAGAGAAAGAAAGATAGTTTCCCCGTCCTGTTTAGGAAGTTAATCTTCAATATGTTCATGTAGATAGTTGTCCTGTCTTGTTTCAGGTATTAATCTACAATCAATTATTCTCAAATAGTTTTCCTGTCTTGTTTCAGGTATTAATCTAGAACTTGTTTTTTGTTGGTTATAGAAATAGTTTCACTGGCTTGTTTCAGGACTTAATCTATGACCTTAGAGAAAGAAAGATAGTTTCCCCGTCCTGTTTCAGGAGTTAATCTTCAATCTGTTCATGTAGATGGTTGTCTTGTCTTGTTTCAGGTATTATTCTACAATCAATTGTTCACAGATAGTTGTACTGTCTTGTTTCAGGTATTAATCTGGAACCCATTTTTTTAAAATTGTTGATGATATTCATTTGTTTATCTTTCCTGAAAAGGTAAAGAATTAGCTGTATGTAATATCATGATGCATGAAGTGCAATGGGTAATGATGTTCTCAAAATAAATGAGATTGTGATATATGCGTTTGTGATGCATATGCTATGAATGATGTATGAATGCAATGTATGAACGTATCAGTTGTTCTATTGCAGTATTGTTGAACTGGGGAAAATAAATCCCTGATTGTTGTTGGGGATGAAGAATGTAAGTCTTCAAATTTGTTGAAGTTGAAATGTTGGGAGATCGATTTCCATTGCTAGAGAAATAAACTCTATTGGGGAAAGGAAACTCCACAAACCGCTTGGGGATTTTATGAAGTTCTGTTGGGGAAAGGAAACTCTGCAGACTGCCTGGCAATTTTTGTGGAGCCCTGTTGGGGAACCCAAGAATTTGATGAACCATGCTGTGGAATTCTCCAAGATGCTGGAGAAATGATTGAAACTCTTGATCCTGTTTAATACACGCCAGCATATCTAAAACCATTCATGCTATACGCTGAAGATATGGCGGTGACCTGCGAGAATATACCCCAGTTTCTATGCCTACTAGAGAGCGTATCTTTACTAATGACGAACTCTTCGAAGATAGTCTCTTGGGGTGGTTACTCCGTGGGGATTTTATGGATAGCTTGAATGTTATCCCAACTCCTAGAGTCTTGAGTACATGTTGATCAGGGTGATAAGCCTTCTAATGATAAACAAGTGACGAGAGGACGAGATATAATTGTACACTTTAATCCCTAACTTTTTCCTGGACCGTCCTTTCAGATTTTCTGTCCACTGGGATACCCTTTTTTTCCCTAGCCGCCTCTTCAGGTTTTCGACTTGTTGGGTGTACAGTTTTATTTATATATCCCTAATTTTTGCTCAAACTCTTTTGGTTCACCGAAATGTCCTTATTTTTGCCTAGGCCAGTCAACCTAACGGGTCTTTTTCATGCGTAGTATTTTCCGACTATTTCCACGTTCATAAGGTGCGGAAAATTGTCACTGTCCATAGTAGTAAGTGTTGTAGCACTGCTAAAAAATGTTTTCTTGATCGCACGTGGCCCTTCCTGTTTAATGCCCCAAGTGATTCAGATGGAGGTCTTCCCCTGGCTATTTTCCGCTTTTGAGGGATTCCTTGAATCTTGAATCGACTTCCCCCAGATCAGTTTAGGCACCATCTCATGTCTCTTGATTATGAAAGGCCTGTTATTGGAAATTTCTTTCCATTTGAGGTGAATTTGTTCATTGAGAGGATTTTCATTCATTAAATATTCGTCGTGCGAATTTCTCTGTTGTTGAACAATTAGTTATATGAAAACAATGGTATTAAAAATGCAAAGCTTATGTCTGTCTTAAAGTTTTGAAAATGAATTTTTTAGTAAAACAAAATTCGCAAGAATGTGATATCAACTCAGGATTTATAGCAAGTCTTACAGGAGTCAGGATACCTTTTCGTAACAGTATGCTTTCGAACTAACCCATGCTTCATTTAGGACTTTTAAGGGTTGTAACGTGGCCTGGTTCACGGTTTAAGAAACAAAGGATAAAGGCTCGAAATTTATTTGTACCCAACCCGTTCTTCATGATGTTCTTCAGTCCTATACTCAGTTAGTTGTGCGTTTAGATCCTAATTGAGTTATGGAATCTTTCCCCGATGCTTGGTGATGGCTCAACAATCGAACGTTTATTTTGAGAAGGCAATCATCATTTGTTTTTGTAATATTTTTTTGTGGAGGATTCGTAGCGACCTCTTTATTTTATTTTATTATCCCTACTTTTTTCCTGAACTGTTTCTTTTGTGATTATAGTCAGTGGGATGCCCCAGTTTTTTTCTTTTTTCTTAAGTCTCCTTCATAGGTTTTGACTTAGCGGGCTTCTCTTTTAAGAGATAATGACTGCCTGTTTCAATGATTATGTGGAACCATCACCATATTTTGTTTTAGAAGGATACCTCTGACATTACCTGTCGTGTACGAGGGGAAAGCTTGCAATTAGATGCACCATTGAATTTACTGAGAAACTACCCTGCCCAAGGTTATGATTAAGGGTTTCAATTTCCGTGAAAAAGAAAACTCATACTTATTAGGCTCAAAGGGGTTGACTAGGGATTATCTTCCTTATAACTCCACTGTTTTAGGATTTGAAACAACCTGTACATCGTTAGCAAGGTTTGTTCAAAAGCATACTATAGAGATTATGGTATATTTTTCGTCATCCTCCCTCTAAAGGCTTACAACTTTTAATTGAGAGTCGAATATCACAAAAAGGAAGTAAAAGAATAATTTCAGCATAGTGAAAACGAATGGATTAATTCAAGACAAACATATGCAATGCATTAATGAAATAAAAAAGTTTGACATAAATAAGTGTTTGAACAATCAAAATAAAATTACAATTTGAGAATTCAAATGAACAAAAAGCCTCTTTGTCTGAACTTGTCACTTCAGATGGTGTGCCTTTGAGGGATGGTAGAAAAATTAAGTCTGACCATCTTGTGTGAACTCCAGCACCCCTTTGTCGATCAAGTCCCAAATCTTATTTTTCAATGCCCAATAGCTATTCGTATCATATCCAGGACTATTGGAATGATATGCACACATTGCATTAAGATGATAGCTAGGAGCGGAGGTATTGGGATTCCGAGGAGGATCCCTCAAAGTAATCAACTCCATCTTCAACATGTGTTGTAATAATTAAGCCAAGGACATGTTGATTTTGGTGAATTGCCTTTTAGGTGTGTCTTGCTTATGCTAAATTCCTTGTCATTATTGTTGCATCGACGCTGGATTAAAGATACCCACTACCCCCACATATTGGTTGAGATTACTCTTATTGCGGACCTTCTGGTCGTACACAGTACTGGACTCCTTCTTTCCATGGTATGGTCTCTTTTGAGTACTTGAAGATGCAGCCCCATGAATTTCACCGCTCCTGAGTTTATTTTCAACATGTTCATGCATGAACATGTCACCCAATTCCCTATCTGCCAAGAGAGATTGATCATTTATTAGGCCCTAAGCTCTAGCAATTTTCCCCAGATTGTCGTATCTGTCTTGATGAAGCTTACTAATGAGAACCCTCAACTCTTCTTGTTCCGGAGCTAAAATTTGGATAAGAGCCACCTGACTACTCATCTCGATTCTCATCCTTTCCATCTTAGATTGCAGTTGTTCCAACTGGTCATCCTTGTTGTCTTTAGGATTTTTCTTGGTCATGTTTCCAGCGAGGAGTGCTTTCATTTCCTCTTGCCCCTTGGATAGATTTAGGAACATTTCCTTGAACTGGGCATCTTGATTTTGGAGATCTCTGTCATTTTGTTTGAGAGACATTTCCCTTGCTGAAATAAACAACGAGAAAATGAAAAACCTGTACTGGAAGACCTATTATGTAATGACATGTGTTGTACCCTAAAATTTGCCATATCATTTCTCAAAGAATCACCCTGGATCCTCAAGTTTGCTTCCAAGCCTTGAACTACAAATTTTCCAAGAAAGTCACTCACAAGGGAAAAATGGACATTTGCACACTGAAAAGTCAAACTTTGACTTTTGGATCAAAATCAAGCTTCAAGAATCATATTTTATCAAGACACGTTGAAATATGAAGTTTTGTTTCATCAAAATCCAAAAAGTCAAAATTCTAAATACTTAGAATTTTTTCTAAGTGTTTAAGAAAACATGACAATTTCAGAACTTCTGACCAGATTTTCACCTTAGAACTCAGCAAATTCTGGACACTCTCAAGGCAGAGTTTGGTCAGAACTTTTGGGCAAGTTTTCGCAAAGGTTCAGTCAGAGCTTGCAAGAGCAGTTCAAAGAAGGTTTACAAAGCGTGTTACAAACTTCCTGGAGAGCCTGGAAACTCCTTTAGAACATGCTAGAGCCAGAAGATACAAAGATCAGAGGTTGGATGCTATGCTGAAGCAGAACTTCTGATCCAGAACTAAGCCTTGGTGTAGAATCTCACGTTTCAGGATTTCTGGTTGTGATAAGTCTCGACATCATTTAATGCTCACAACCACTTTCTGAGTCTTTATCCAAATGATTTTCACCACGTGTACCTCTACTGTCTTGGGATAGCAAACTTTGGTACTAGGCCCATGCTTTGTTTTGCTTTTCCTTAAATCATGCTGACAAATCCAGCTTAAGCATGGTTAAAAGCTGCTAATCAGCAGCTAGTTCAGCCTATGCCTGCATCCCATAATTGCACCAAACTAGCATACAAAAACAGTGATGAAAAAGCAAGGCAGCAGGATGCCAAATTGATTTAAAATCCCATTTGTCTTTCCCCCCAAAATCACAACAAATTCACCTATAAATACTTTGCTCCATCACACGTTCAAGGGGCTGGGCTTTGAAGGAGGGGCTGGCTTTTGGAGAGAACTATCAAGAGAGAAAAAGTAACCTGTGAAACCCTTCATAAAAATCCAGATTTCCCAAACAGAAAACCAAACCTTTGTTCTTCCCTTTGAATCAAAGAACTTGGCATTTTCTCTTCCGTTACTCTTGCTGATTCCAGAACATCCAAAGGCAGCAACTTAAAGCTCCAAGCACGCTCCAGGTTCAAGGTAAGTCTTTCTGACTTTGTTTGTTTTTCATTCGGAACATTATTAACATGTAAATATCATAGTATTAATGTTGCACATATCATTGCTTAAGTAGAAAAACTGTGGATCAAAACTTCTTGATTAGGGCTAGACTCAGATTCAGGATTAAAACTTCTATAAACTATTGTGTTATTATTCTTCTGATTTGCTGTTTATTAAGAATTGAATAAATTGCTGATGTGCTGATTAAGAGTTGAAATATGGCATAGAACTTCTGATGTTCACTCACAGTTTCAGCATAACACATAACTTTTGAGTTCTCCTTACTGTTTAAACACACTGAACTTCTGATATTCACTCACTGCTAATGCACACTGAACTTCTGATGTTCACTCACTGTTTTAACACTTAGAACTTCTGATTTTCATACGCTGTTAACACACACAAAACTTCTATGATTCACTCACTGTTCTAACACAACACAAAACTTTTTGAGTTCTCCTTAAATGGAAAATACACTGAACTTCTGATTTTCATGCGCTGATAACATGCTGAACTACTGATTGTTTGTTCACTGTCTTTGCACCATACAGAACTTCTGAGTTCTTCCTACTGTTTTGACATGCACAGAGCTTCTGAGGTTTTCTCATTGTTCTAACATTCAGAAGTTCAACACATAGCAATCCAGAACTTCTGTGTTTTTCCTCTAATGTGTCTTTTAGGACCTCAGAGTGTACCAACTCAGAACTTCTGATACCCACTGACGTTTCCTGCTGAGTCACAGTGCTCCTGACTCCGGATCTTCTGATCCTTGTTGTTTTCCTTGCAGCAGCACGCTGTTTCTATCCTTCATTTATTTTCGTTTTCATCATTTTCAATATTAATATAAAAAGACATAAAAATATTTTTCTTTTATCAATTTATTTCTTTTTCATTAAAGATAAAAACCATTTTCTAAATAAGTTTTTTTTCTTTCTTATATTGTACATTTCAATATGGTTGTAATAGTAAATTAGGACTTATTTTTACTTGCAACCCCCATTCATAAATATGTACCCCATCCTCTAAATATTGTAATAGCGTAGGACTTTACATTTCTGCAACTTATCGCTTTCAAATGTAAATGCTAGTAATTAGTTGTGTGTGGAAAGATGCTAAAATTAAAAAATAGATCACTGTTGTACCCCAAAATTTTCCCTCTCATTTCATCAACATTTCTCATACAAGACTCTTGGAACTCAAGATCAAGCTAGGGTTTACTCTGCTTAAGACACCTCCTTGCACTATTGACCTAAATTAGGGTTTGAGTTTGCATAGGGATATTTTGACCTACAATGCCCAAAGTGACTTTCATACTCCTTGTTGGACACACAAGTTTGTCCATACCAAGTTTCAAGCCTTGATTCAAATTTTTGCCCAGTCAATTGGACAATTGACCTAGAAATCAGCTGTATTGGGGAAAAAGTCAACTATGGCCAATTGATAGTCAAACCTCATGAAATTTGACCCACATAAACATTATGAACTCATATGAACCATTTGATCAAGTTTGGATCAAAATTCCACAAGAAATTTGATCGGATCACCAAAAGGGCAAAATGGTCATTTTTAGGGTTTTGACTGCACAAAGGAAATTTTTGACTGTTTGACCTAGACAATGGCAAATCAAGCTCACCCATGGACTCAAGGACTCAATGACATTGTCTTGACCCATTCAACAAGTTCAAAAGATCTCAAATGCATAGGATTGACAGATGGATTTTTCAGTCAACTGATCAAAATTTGACTGTACACTGAAAAGTCAAACTTTGACTTTTTGGTCAAAATCAAGTGCCAAGAGTTATTTTTCATCAAGACATGTCAAATTATGAAACTTGCTCATCAAAAAACCCAAAAATACAAATTAGGGTTTAAAATGGAAAAAATTCATAACTTAGAATTTTTCTAAGTTATGAAATTTTCTTATTTTTTCCTAACTTTGTCCCATTTTTTCACCAAGATGCAATTGGATTCAAACAAAACTTGCAACATGAAAGTTGTATTCCATCCCAAAGTCTACAACTTTGATGCACAAAGTTTTCTCAAAAGAGGCTTGTATCTCAAGTTATGATTTTTGGAACAAGGGTACCTAAAACTTTTAACTTAGAGATAATTTGCCCTAATCTAGGCAGGATTTTGACCCATCTTCTTGGCCATTTTTCACATAGTTCCGCTTGGAGTTTCAATTTTCATTTCAAATATGAATTATAGTACATGTTCCAAGCTTTCCAAATTGTCCAAGAACTCCTCAAACACCCTTGTGGTTAGAGAGAATCGAATGCTTGAAGTTGGCAAAAACTCACTTTGATCCATGGCCAATACATGTTCATACCAATTTGCAAATCTGATCTAGCTAGCTTGGTTCACAACTACAGGCCTCAAAACCAGTTTGTACTCCATAATATAATGCATATCCATTGAGTTAAGGCATTGTCTTGGTCATTAGGGTATTGTACACTAGTTTAAGCCTTAAATGGAAAAAGTAACAATGCCATTTTTGCCTAAACTTCACTTTATGTCAAAACAAAATCCTTGAGGCATGGGGCCAGATCTTGGAGGCAAGATCAAATCTACCAATTCCAGTAACCAAGAGCAAATTGTGCAGCATGATATAGGACTTGTACAGGCCTGCATTAGAGAGATACACACTCTTGCTTGAAAAAGGAGGAAAGTTGCAAATCATACTCAATCTCCCACATCTGTTAAGACCAACTTACACAAACATTGTAGACAAGTTTCATACCTCCCAACAAGCCAGAAATACGACCCTTCTGCCTCCCAAACCCCCTTGTACAAAAAATCCCTGTTTTGCTGCAAAATAGGGCAAGCTCTGCAAACTTCAAGCCATAACCAAATTCCATCGTGCGTTTTGTCCAAAGATACTTCAAACACCTTCCAACCAACATATCTAAGCTATCCATATCATCCATTGCTAGCTGTAACACCTCTAACACACATTGCCATTTTTTTTCAAAGCTTTGCAGGTTGAGTTCTCTGGAATGATTCAAGCTATTTCAAAACAAGCCAAGCATTGGAAAAGCTTCCTTGGACCTCAGGCAAGCTCAAAAGAAGCTCAAACACCATTGAAGGTTGCCACATTGTCCAACTCGAACACAACTGAAACAGGTATTTCATGGACTTCTATCTCTCTATTTAGGAATAGTTAGGCTTAGGTTTGTGAATGAAATATGTTGTACTCATAGCCCTGAAGCCATACATATGCTTAGTTTTCATTTACATTAATCGTGCTAGGAGAATTTCATCCATGAACTTTCTAAAAAAACTAGGTTAGAAATTAGGGCCAGAGAAATTCTCTCTAGTCTTTGAGAGTTAGTCCAAGTTTTTTATATGTTTGGATTCGTTGTTTAATGCTCTACAATGTTCATGTTATGAGTTTTGTCAAAAAATCAAAGAATCAGGAGATGGCATTTGTGTATAGAAGCGCGCGTGTTATGATTCAAAGGAAGAAGATGAAGTCTGACTGGGCTGGGCCTGGTTGTTCTTTGCTTTTGACACTCCACTTTTCTGTTTACACCCCCCTGGCCCATTTATTTGAATATTTGTCATTTTGATATTTTTATTTTTTATTCTGACTTTATTATTTTTTGTCTAAATATAAAAAATGCCAAAAAATTATTTTCTATATTTTTCATATTTATTTGATATTTATTTTTATCTTACTAGTATAAACATATAAATAATCTATTTTCTTTTTATTAAAACGTAAAGAATAATGTAAAAAATATGCTTATTTTTAGTTATTATTTTTATTTACACTAGAAAATATTTTCTTGAATATACACATTTTTTGTAAATAATTAATTTCTATTTTTATATATTTAATATATATATATATATATATATATATATATATATATATATATATATATATATATATATATATATATATATATATATATATATATATATATATATATATATATATATATATATATATATATATATATATATATATATATATATATATATATATATATATATATATATATATATATATATATATATATATATATATATATATATATATATATATATATATATATATATATATATATATATATATATATATATATATATATATACACACACACACACACACACTTATATACTTTATTTTATTAAATAATTAGGACAAAAATACAAAAATATTACATTTTTATTTTTATTAATATTTTGCACTAAAAATGTCATTTTTACAATATACTTTTATTTTTTGTATAAATTAATATATTATTGCATATAGTTAATAAATAATACTATTTATTTAAAAATTAGGGTTTTTGCCCTAAATAAATAATTAAAATTGACCTTTTTTTTATTATTTACATTTCATATTAAAAAATACTTTTACATACATGAAAATCTTTTTTTTTTTTGCATAATACATTTTATTTGATATTTATTTAATTGTATTTATTCAAATATTAAATATTGCCTTGTACATTCAATATGGTTGTAATAACTTAAAATTTAATTTCTTGTCAAATACCCCCAATTCAAATTTGTATCCCCCTCCCTATATCATGTTGTAATAGTGTAGCATTTAAATTCCCGCACATTTAAAAGCTTCCAATTATGTCATGCTTAGACTTAGGGTTTGTATGCAAAATAAAATCAACAACTAGCTTGACCTAATCCAAAGATGAATATGCATGAAAAACAAACACAATGCACACTTGCACCCCCTAGGGTTTCAATCCACTTGTTGCCTTCAAAAATGGGCCATGGTTGCATTTCAAGTACTTTGGCAAAACAAAAACAAAACAAAAAGATCATAGTCCCTCGATGATGCTATCTGAGTTGCCTAAACAAAATGATCAAGTCCCTTAAGAAAAATTGCCAAAAATACTTGACACTATTGCTATCTTGGTCTATACGATGACCCGCGCCTGTCCCGTTTAACATCCTAACACAAGGTTATTCACCAAATACAATGGTGAAACAACACTGTTAAAAGGGTTAAAACATAATAAAGATCTTTGAGTAAAATAGGGTAGATAGCTCTTAGTTACTTGATCAAAAGCTTGCAAAAACATCTTTGCTATCTTCAAAACACACTCCACAACACAATTTCAAAACTCTACTTTCAAAACTTTTCAAAAGACAAAAACACCTTTGTATACATTCAAACAAGAATCATTACAAAGGTTGCCACAATGATGGCCTCTTTTCAAAACATCTTTCAAAATCACACACAAAGCACCATTTCAAACAATTGAAAATGCAAAGCAAGTGATCTAAAGCAAGTAACTAAGAGCCCATGGATAACCATGGATAGAAAGGATGCTAATACCTTCCCTTTCTATAATCTACTCCCCGAACCCAAGAAAACATCTCAAAGGTATTTCCTGTGCTTTTTGACCTTTCCTTAGGATAAAATAAAAAGTCGGTGGCGACTCTTGCTAAACCGAAACATTTGCGAACACAAAACACAAAACCTCAAGTCAGTTCTCCCACCGTATCACAATCACCCTAATCAAGCCTAAAATGCATGCAATCAAATACACTTACACACAAGCACCCCTAGGGTTACTCCACTTGTTGCCTTACGAAAAATGGCCATGTTATTCATGTGGGATGTCTTAGCACAAACAAATCAAAACACGAGATCATAGTCCCTCGATGACGCTATCAAAGTTGCCATTCGAAATGATCTTAGTCCCTAAAGAAAAATGCTAAGTCATCTCACAACATTGGTATCATGACTATTCAAACGTCCTAACACCTGTCCCTTCACATCCAACGATGGGGCTTCATACCAAAACAATGGTAAGATAGCAACATCTAAAGGAGGAGGAAAAACACATCTAAGACCTTTTGAGTAGGTAGGTTCGTTCTTAGTTACTCGCTTGCTCACAACAAAAACACTTTACACACCTCACAAACACCTCTTTGAACTATTTTCGAAACAAACACTTTGTATGCGTTCTTATAGAAACGAGAATCATTACAAAGTTACATTTTCAAAATACTTTCAAAACCCACACCACAAAGCACAATTTCAAACAAAAGCAAGTGATCTAGCGAGTAACTAAGAGCCCATGGAAAACCATGGATGAAAAGGGTGCTAATACCTTCCCTTTTCATAATCTACCCCCCGAACTCAAGAAAACATTTCTAAAGGTCTTTCCTGTGCTTTTTCACCTTTCCTTTTGGATAAAAGAAAAGTTGGTGGCAGCTCTTGCTAAACCGCAACATTTGCAAACACAAACGCAAAACTCCAAGTCAGTTCTCCCACCGTATCACAACTTGCATGCAATGTTTTCAAGGATATGGTGGGGTAAATGCAAGAAGATGTTTGAATCCAACTTCTACTTTGATTGAAGAACTTCGTATTGTTGAAGGTCCTTCTACGAGAATCAAGCTCACCATGTCGAGTGGGTCATAGCCTCTGACTCAAGTTATCGCTTTAATGGTGTTGGCTAGAGGAAAATAAATCCCCTTGCCCCTTGCTAGACGTTTGGTTTATCATAACCTGCATCACAGACCCTTGAGATCCTTGAAATGGTTAAGGAAATGCCTATGGCATGATGTTATGATGTGTATGCTATGCACCAAACAAAAGTGTAAGGTGATGAAGATAAGTGAGACTTGCAAGAAGTCCAGGTTATTGGATAATGACTACAAACAAGTCTTGCAAGGAAGTCACATTGTTAGATAATAAACAAAACCCTGCAAGGAGTTCAAGTTTGTTAGATAATGAAAGCAAACAGGTCACACAAGTAGCCTTAGGTTTAAAGGATTGCATGAGTTTTAAAGGTAAATACCCTCTTGAAGTTTAGTTGGCTCAACCTGTCCTATTAATAGTAACCGGGTTCAAAGGAGTCTCATATCATTGACTTTTACATCAGACATTGTTTCAGCTCAAGCACCGAAGTATTGCGGCCAAAATATCCCGAAAGTCCAATCTCAATGAGTGTAGCATCTAGTATCAACCAGTCTTCAGTCGGAACCAAATCCGGCTATCTCACTACTTCCTAATGGCTAGGATAAGTTAATTAAAGGTTCTAAAGGTCAGTTAGCGCTTAGTGATACTATGAGGAAGCCTAATGTTATTCTTGACTTACTCAAAGAACATTAGTACAATCCAAAGTATCGCGCTAACGTAGCCACCACTTTGTCCGTATCAGTCTACACCGTACAACCTCCATGATTTATTGCTACTTACCTAATAAGGTGCCCTAGATCCGGGTGTAGGATCTTTTAGTAACAACCCAAACAAAACCCTCAAAAGTAAAGCATACAAAACACATAATGTAAAGCAATTTAAAATGAACTAAACTCTAAGGTAACCCCACTTTTTTTATTATTCCCCAGTAGAGTTTCCAGTTCTGTGATACGGTGGCAGAACCGACTGTCACACTGGTTTTACATTTGTGTTTGCAAATGTTGCGGTAAGCAAGAGTCACCACTGGATTTTCTTTTATCCAACAAAGGAAGTGGTGAAAAGAACAGAAAAAGACCTTTCGAGATTATTTTTGAGTAAGGGGTAGATTATGGAAAGGGAAGGTGTTAACACCCTTTCCATCCGTAGTTTTCTACGGGATCTTAGATGCTTAGCTCATTTTGAAATACCTTGTGCTTTGTGTGTTTTTGAAAAGTATTTTGAAATAGTCTTAGTGCGACAAACTTTGTAATGTTTCTCGGAATGGTAGAGACGTATACAAAGTGTTTGAAAATGTTTTTTGAAATAAGTTTTTGTGTAAAAGTTGTTTGAGCAAGCATCTAACTCCTATCTACTTTACTCGAAAGGATTGTTCTTTTCCACTTTTCCCTTAGACAGTGATATCCTACTATTAGTGAGTATGTAGCCCTAGTCGTTGGATGTTTGAGGGACATTCGAAGGAACGTTTATAGTCACAAAGGCAACTGGGAAAGAAACCTTAGTAACTACCCTAGGGTTTTAAGATCATTTTTTCTGATGCAACATCGAGAGGGTCATCGAGGGACTTATGATCTTTAAACCGGAGGGTAGCAACTAAAATCTCTCATGTTTCGAGAGTTGTGACTGTTTTTCCGAAGGCAACCAAATTGGGGGTACCCTAGAGGTACGCATGTGTAATTGTGTTGTATTCAGTTATTTATGTGTTGCATTAGGTTTGCTAGCGTTTGATTTTTAAACTCTTGCCATACAGTCCTATTAGTCATGCATCTAAGCAGTTAATAATTTACAGGAATTTAAAATGTGGAAGGATAAATTCTAAACTATTACAGAGCTTCGGGGAGGGGGATTAATTACATATCCAAAACTTTGGGAGGAAATAAAGAAGTAAATGCAAAAGCCTACTTTGAACTATTACAACCACGAAGCAGGTACAACAATATGAAAAAAGTGCAAAAGGAAATAACACGCGCGAATTGAAAATAACGTCTAAATCCTAAAAAGTTCTAAGTTAAAAGAAAACTTTTTTTTTGCTTATTTGGAAAATGTTAAAATTAGACTAGTTAATTGAAAGAAAAGAAAAATAATTCTAAACAAATCTAATTTTTTGGAACTTTTGTTATGCAAAGAAAGTGAATTAACCTAAATCTATTTAATTTTAAATTTAAATAAAAATGGTTAAATAATTATTAATTAATTGACAAAAATAATTTTACTAAAAAAACTAAAAACCTAATTTTGTGATCTTAATTATTTTATATGGTTATTATTTTAAAAAAAAGAATTAAAAGAAATAGACAAATTAAAAAAAATGCAAACGGGTCTGATGTAAACAACAAATGGGGGGGGTGAGATATGGAATTTGTAAGGCCCAAATATTCAGCAAACCCAAGCCACATTAAGATCTGGTGAGGAGGCGCCCGAAGGGACTATGATAAGACTGCATGTTGAAAGCATTGGATCTAGGTCAACTAAGACCTGATGATGTGGATCTGATGGCCTATGGTGCGCACACTTGCTCCTGGAACACTGGATCTGTAAGAACCATTTGGAAAAATAAATATGCAAGAGGAAGGGATTGAACCCCTGACCTTGCATACAACAAAGCCTTATCACGCGCTACCTTTACCAACTAAACTAGAACGTCTATCTGTTGATCCAAGAGGTACTAACAAATTTTTTTCAAAACAAAACCATAGAATCAGAGAAGCGTCGGAGACCTAGCTTTGGTCGTCTTCTCTGGTGTAGCCATCTTCAAAACCTGCAAAAGAAAACCATATTAGATAGTCAGGAGGACCTTACCCCCATAAATTAGACCCCATGAATTCAATAGAGGCCTTATTTTTGGCTCTAAATCAATGTATCATGCGCTACAACAGAACAAGGCTAATTGGTGTGATAATGGCAGAGCGTGATCTATGGTGTATGGGACTTGTTCAATGATCCAAACCTGTAGTAATGCATCTCAGAAACATATTACAATCATCATCAAACGTTAGAATGCAACCAAAAATAAAATACTGGATTTCAAACATGAATGTCATTGGGATGCTTACATGCGTATTTTCTGGCCATTTGGATCACTGTAAGTGATCCAATCTTACCTTGGGAGAGACTGAAGTTGATTGGGATCCTTTTCTCGTGGTTAAAGGCAATGAAAATAAGGGTTTGAAAACCTTATGGTTCTTGAAAAACTTTAGAATTTTTTTGGTAATTTGATGAGGCTAGCTGCACATGTGTTTGAGGCCATTTTTTCTGTGTGTCATTTGCTTCTGATTTAGTCTTGTACTTATAGGGGTGTGGCGGTGAACAAATTGGCATGAATCAGCCATTAACCATAGCTTTGAAAGTAGAATCGAAAGATTTGAAAAGTTTCCATTTTGAGATATTTCATGACTTTTTGAACATTTAGTGAACCTGGACGGGTTTCATCCCATTAGGTGTTCATTTCGATTTTCATCTCCATTGTTCTTTCAAATGGCTCTGAGTTCCAATTCAAATTGCTCAAGGCTTCATCATCATGGCTTCTTCTATTAAGTCACCATCTTCTTCGATTGTGTAATATGGGAACATCAGCCTAATCAAACAATTCTTGTTCTTTTCGATCTCCTTTCCTTCAATTCAACCAATCAAAGTATCACCTCTTCCTTTTGACCTGTCGAAACTTCATTCTATTCATCTCCTTTGAACACAGCTGCACAGGTGGTTCTTTGATTTAACCAGTCAAAGCTTCACGTTGGTAATCTTCTTCGAACACAGTTGTGCAGGTGGTTCTTCGATTAGACCAGTCGAAGCTTTGTTATGGTCATCTTCTTCGAACATAGTTGTGACAGTGTTGACTGTGTCAAAGCTTCATTATGTTCTTTCATCCTTTCGAAGCACCAATTCAAATCAACATGACAGTCGGAATGCCTTCCTTTATAATGCTTCGAATAACTTATTTTTTCTAATAAATCAAAAACGAACCCTTTGAAGCTCTTTACTAGCTCTTCATCAATCAAAGACTTCATAAAGGCCTCCTCACACTTTCTTTCGAATTATTCTTTCTTTGATCATCTGCTTCGTTGGGCATCAAATTAGACAGCATACTACTGTCGAAGCTGCTTCAACCCAAAAGCTCTTAGGCATATTTTCAGCTTTCAACTTACATCTCGTCAAGTTAAGTACACTTCTTTTCTTTCTTTCAGCTATGCCATTATGTTGAGGCGTATAGGGTTCCATGGAAATCATTTGAAGCTTTTTCAAACCAATTTTCTTTGTGAGAAATGAAACCCTAGATGGAAATCCATTGTTTAGGAGGATAATTTGTCTGGTCAATTCTTGGTCAACCTTGAGCAATTAGGGACCTCTAGGAGCATGTCTTGAGTAAAATAGGAGAGCAAATTTTTGGGTACAACAAACGCCATAATCAACATAGGCGTCCAAATAGCAAAGAAGGGGAAACTCGCCAGTTTGACCCGATCCCTATGACATACATTTAATTATGGTCAAATCTGGTCCAAAATTTATCAATGACCCCTAGAAAACTAGATCCATGAAGTATTCATTTCCTCCTTGGTACAACTCGGATGTTCAATGTGAGTTTCATGATGGAGTAGCAGCACATTCAATTGAAGAATGCAATTCATTCAAATAAGTGATACAAGAGCTGATTGATAATAAGCAATCAAATTTTGAAGAAGATGGCCCACATATGGTGGAAACCCCCTCGTCTTGATAAAAGAACAGACCTCAGAAAGCCTCTCTAAAAATTGATGGATCACTAAAGAAGCTCATCCCTAGGATAATTAGGTTGTTTCATGTGTAATTTCTTTTTTGCTCACTGTTATTTGTTATGAACTTTGTACTCTGATCAGTAATTCTAATAAAATAATCATGCATGTTTTTGAAATCGATTCATTTGTATTCACTCTTTCATCACTTTCCATTTCACTTTTCCCTATTCTATTCTCAATTTTCTTTAACAAACTTCAACAGAGAATGATGAAAATACAAAATAATCGAATTTTGCTGACGTATGCTTTTTAATAGTAAGGCTTAGCTAACGATATAAGGAATTGTTTCACTTCCAAAATAGTGGAAAAATAAGGAGATAATCCATAGTTAACCCCTTCGAGCCAGAAGTTGGAATTATTTCTATTTTCTAAAAACCCGTAATTTTAACCAGGGGAAGGGTAAATTTCAATTAATTCATGGATGCATTCTAACATCAAGAGAACCACTCTATCTATGCAAAAGGTTAAAACATATCTTCTTCCTTGCATACAAGATCGATAAAACAATGAAGATAAAGCTCACAACATCCTCTTTCTCACTTAAGTCATACAACATCGAGGGAGCAATAGATATGAAGCTCTCAAAAATAAAACATGCAGTCACTACTTTCTTGAATCAAAAGAAAAAAATCTCAAAAGAAAAATCTTAAAAAGAGCCCACTAAGTCAAAAACAAAAAGCAAAAAAAATTTTGACTTAGGAAAAAGTTAGGGCATCCCGGTGCATCGAAAAATTCAAATGAATTGGTCCATGCAAAAATAAGGTATTGAAAATAAATAAATTACGGAAAAATCTTGTGATTACCACCTCAAAAAACATCAATGTTTCTCATCAAGTGCTTAAGTCTTATCAATGCTTCTACTCATCATCGCGACTATGAAAATTCTCTTGTAGACTGAACACATCCATTGGGTTAATCGAATTTAGGAACGGAGAATATCAAGGAGAATGAGGGTGGGATAAATAAAATTTTGAGCCTTATATCCTTTGTTTTTAAACCGGGAACCATGCCACATTATAATCTTCAAAAGTCCTAATTGAAGCTAGGTTCACTATGAAGGCATACTCAGCAAAATTTGTGTTAAAATGACTCTTAATGTTTGTTAACTTATCACTAAACCATGTCGCCACTTATTCATCTCTAATCATCTATTTATTTTCAACATCAATTTAGATTTCAAGAACTTGCATGTGCATCACATTAGGATTACTTTTCAAAGGGGGAAATTTTACTTACGAGTCAATACTTAGCATCAAGGAGATTTCAAAAATGGTCTGATCAAAGGCAACATTTCCAAGAAGATCCTAACTAGGGGAAAAGCATCTAAGAGGACCCCTATAAACAAGGGTAAATCCTAATGATCATAGGGGCACATCATCTGAGGATCTTGTTAACTAGGGGAACTTATTCTAAGATTTGGTCAACTTAGATAACTTCTAAAAACACCAGAATGGCAGGATCTTGTTAACTAGGGGCACATCATCTGAGGATCTTGTTAACTAGGGGAACCTATATCACAGAATGGCAGGATCCAAGTGCCTTATTAGGACACTACTCCAAATCCTAAGATAGGGGCATGCCTTTTAAAATTCAAATGTTGGGGTAGACCACTGCGAGACTCAGAAACTGGTTCTAAATGGTTCATCAAGGGAAAATCATTCCAAAGGTCAGTTAATCAAGGGCATGGTGGGGAAATATAGGCCTTAGAAGGCAAGCCCTCTTCATACTTTTACAATCCCCATGGGACCTCTCTTCTACATCCATAATCTTCGAGTTCAAAAAGATATCGGGAAGTCATGTCAACATAAATACCCTACCACTTTTTCAATAATCATTCTTGTTAACTAGTAACCTCTCCGAGTCTTAATAATTTCTTTCCCCACAACAAGGGAACCATTTAAAAAGCATATGAGTCTGCATAAATCATTATCATACATTCATTAGGTTGCTTCGATGAAGAATCTAGCTATACATATCATCTCATCCATCTGACAAATTCTGAATCGAGCATATCTCAAAAAGCCCAATTATGTATTCACATTTCAAAATCCAACATCCATTGATACATATCCGTGTCACTCATTACATGCATCAATCAATCATTACATTTCATGCATAATCATAAATCAAATGCATAGTATAAACCATGTTGCATGTGAAGACGATCATCATTGACAGATCAAATTATCAATTCTACATTGAATATCGATAGTAGATTCCCTTGGTTAATCTCGGCAGTTGATTATCCAGAAGACCCCGGAAGAATGTAATTCAACGTTGAATCTCTGTAGTAGATTCCCCTGGTTAATCTCGATAGTTGATTATCCAAAAGACCTCGGTAGAAGGTAATTCTATGTTGAATCTCGACAGAAGATTCCCCTGGTTAATTTCAACAGTTGATTATCCAGAAGACCTCGGGAGAAGTTAATTCTATGTTGAATCTCGACAGAAGATTCCCCTTGTTGATCTCGGAAGTTGATTTTCCAAAAGACTTTGGCAGAAGGTAGTTCTCAACAGAATCTCGACAGTAGATTCCCCTGGTTAATCTCGGCTGTTGATTATCTAGAAGACCTCGGTGGAAGGTAATTTCTCAACAGAATCTCGGCAGTAGATTCTCTAGGTTAATATCGACAGATGATTTTCCAGAAGACCTCAGCAGAAGGTAGTTCACAATAGAATCTCGACAGTAGATTCTCCTGGTTATTCTTGGCAAATGATTTTCCAGAAGACCTTGGTAGAAGGTAGTTCACAATAGAATCTCGGCAGTAGATTCCCCTGGTTAATCTCGATAGATGATTATCTAGAAGACCTCGGTAGAAGGTAATTCACAATCGAATCTTTGCAGTAGATTCCTCTGATTAATTTCGACAATTAATTATCCAGAAGACCTAGACAGAAGGTAGTTCCTTAACAGAATCTCGGCAATAGATTCCCCTGGTTAATCTCGGCCGATGATTTTCCAGAATACCTCGGTAGAAAGTATTTTCTTAGTAGAATCTCGGCAGTAGATTCTCTTGGTTAATCTCGGCATATGATTTTTCGGAAGACTTTGATAGAAGGAAGTTTCTTAACTGAATCTCGACAATAGTTTTCTCTGGTTAATCTCGGCAGATGATTTTCCAAAAGCTCCCAACAGTAGATTTCCCGTTAAGGGCTTCACATCAAGCATGACTTACACATAACCATATCAAAGTATCAAGGTCATTCATAACATTTGGTACATATGTAAATATTTGGGGCATACACAACATACTAGACGCATATACACTATGGGTTCCATATCAATTTGGGACACTATGCATATACATCATACATGACATTTTTTCAAACACACTTTGGGTAAAACCAATATCTTGGGGCCCTTTTTCAGATCATCAAAACTAGAATTTACCTTGGTTGAGAATAGACACAACCGGTAAAAATCCGATATGATCTTTAATCTAGTTATCTGAGATTTTATCATCAATCAAACACTTTTTCAATCATCTATCCCCTAGGTTGTGTTAGATGTGCGAATTACCGGATTCATATTATTCATTCCCTAGGTAGAAATGAATACATGAATTCATACTCGTACTGTTTACTCTATAGGTTGTAGTAAACATGACGAAGTCGATAACATAGCTTGTTGCATCCGTATCCATGCAACAATAAGCTATCAATCTTTCAACTTGTGTTGTTTACCTCCTAGGTTATGGTAAATACGCAAAATCTGCGATCTCTTTTCTAGGTATTGGCCAGTTATCCGCGTCGTCATATCTAGGTCAAGTTTTACTCTCTACACAAACTCTGGTAGGATGATACACCATCATCCTTGCCTATATACTTTTTTTGAAATTCTTGTAAAGTGATACATCATCATATTTTCCTATTTTTTCAAAACATTTGGGGGAACATTGTACAACGTATCCTTATCTAGCCAACCTTAGGTCAAAATTTTGGATCTTCCATTATTTAATAATCCTCCGATTGGAATGTGTGAAACCTGCACATTCTCGCACCATTCTATCTAAAAGTGATTAAATAGGGGCAACTGTCATACCTCAAATTTTTCCGTCTTAGTGCTAGGGTCAAAACTATTTTCAAACTCAGAATTTATAAAATTCTTTTGGTTTATTTACATTAATATTGGGGATTTTATAAATATTCATTTTCAAAGTCTATTTAAAAATATAATAATTTAGTTAAATTATTTGTATTTCTAAATAGCAATTAATTCATCATCTTCATATACTTTCAATTGGTTTTTTATTTCAAATAAGCAACATATCATAATTGGTAAGGAATAAGGCTTGCAAGTATGAGGTCACGGGTTTGAATCTCACTTGGTGCACTTTGGATATATTTTCTGTTTTGTTGTTACTAACTTTATTTCCATTTTTAATTATTCTTAAACTCACAAAATTGCATTTTTTTATTATTTAAATATTATTTTCGTATTTTTAATTAATGTATTTTTTAAAATAATTATTTATTTGATTTTATGCACTTTTTATCAAAATTGAGTGCAAAAATCATAATAAATACAAAAAATATTTCCTTTTTGGGTCAACTATTTCTTATTGGTCAATTGGTGTCAATTTGTGTCACACTCAATTTTTGATTGGTCAACTTGCTGCCCAAGGAAGATCTGATTTCCAATCAATTTTATTTTTCTAATTTGTTGACCTAATTATCACTTTAAATAGTTCATTCTTTCACACTATTTTCCACCAACAATTATCTATCTCCCTCACAAACATTCTTTCTACGCTACTCTTTTGGTTTATTTTAGGATTCTGAACAGAAAACCTAAATTTTTTCTATCAACAATCAGTTGGAGAATCCACAATTTCATTATCATTCACAAGTCACTAGAGTTCTCCTATAGTTGTTGTTCTTCATATTGAAGAACGACAAAAAATAAGCTCTAAGCCTTCAGAATTCGGTATTCATCCAAGCAATCACATTGGAGAAAGGAAAGAAAAAGCACGAAGAACAAAGGGAGGAAGCAGCTTAAGTGGCTCACTGCATTCTAGGTTGGTAAACTTGAATCTTTAATTATATGACTGAATATTTGCATATGTTTGATTTTTGTCTGATTGTGTTGGTTCGTTGATCTAATATTTGTTGTGAGATTTATTATAATAGGTTTATGTTAGAACAAAGTTTGAATCTACTACCCTATGTTTAAGTTTTGATGATAACAAATTGAAAAGATATACTATTTATGTGATTCATGTAAGAACTACTTGCTACCTAAAAATATTACGTTCTGCTTTGCAGAAACTCTGATAGGTATCAGCAAGAGCACACTTAATCAGCATCAGAATATTGGTTCTTGACATCAGCATCAGAAGTTGCTATATCAGAATACCAGAATCAGAAGATTAACTCACGTGTATGCTGAAGCTTGATGAACAGAACTACGCTCAACACTCTGATAAATAAAACAACAGTTCATCAGCAGTTAAGCAGAGTCAGAATGAGCCAAGCCAGAACATGCATTAAGTAAGCAACGGTACTGTGCATTGAAAGCGTATTATTACCAACGGCCTCATTCCAGACAAGATCTGCTCAATAAGGAAAGTTTGTTATTAGCATTGAATCAAGAATATTGCTCCAACGTTCAACAATCTCAGTGCTATATAAACAAGACTATGAAGATTGAATTGGCTAATGATCTCCAACATTTTACACGCCTAAAAGCTAATCATAATCTTCCATCTCCCAGTTTGCTAAACTCTACATATCTCCTTACTCAATCATTGTTTAGCAATCTAGTTTCATAAGCTTAAGTTGTGTATACATCACAGTTGTGATACAGTTTTGTATAAAACATTCACACACCTAGATTTATCTTCTTTGTAAGAAAGCGTTTCCTTGACAAACCGGGTTGTGGTTTGCATCAAGAAGGCTTTAGCAGTTGTTAAAGCAGTTTGTAATATTCAGTTGAATATAGTGGATTAAGACCTCGTTGGAGAGAGGCGAAATCACCTTGACGGGTGGACTGGAGTAGTTTGAGATCAAACGAACCAGGATAAAAATATCTTGTTCATTGCATTGATTCTCAGTTTTACAATTCAACCCCCCCTCCTTGTGTTTTTCACTTCTTCAATTAGCATCAGAGCACCTGGTTCTGAGCTAAAACACTTAACTGTGTCAGTACAAGATCCAGCGTCAGAAAAACACAATGGTAGGAAACTATTCTCACACCAGCAATGACAACCATGAGGACAGAGACAGATTCAGCGGAAAACCTCCAGTCTTTGATGGAGAAAACTTTGATTACTGGAAAGACAGAATTGAAAGCTTCTTTCTGGCACATGATGCTGATCTGTGGGATATGGTGACAGATGGATACACGCACCCTGTGAATGCAAGCGGTAAGAAGATTGATAGAAAAACAATGTCTGACCAACAAAAGCGTGACTTCAAGAATCACCACAAGGCCAGAACCATCCTTCTCAGCGCCATCTCCTATACTGAATATGAAAAGATCTCCAACAGAGACACAACAAAGAACATTTTTGACTCACTCAGAATGACGAATGAGGGCAACGTTCAGGTCAAAGAAACTAAAGCTCTGGCGCTCATTCAGAAGTATGAGGCGTTCAAAATGGAAGAATCTGAATCCATTGAAACAATGTTCTCAAGATTCCAGATTCTGGTAGCTGGTCTCAAGGTTCTGGACAAAGGATACTCTACTGCTGACCATGTCAAGAAAATCATCAGAAGTTTACCCAAGCAGTGGAGACCAATGGTTACAGCTCTGAAGCTAGCAAAAGATCTCAACAAAATCACTCTGGAGGAACTTATCAGCTCCCTCAGAAGTCATGAGATAGAGCTAGAAGCTGACGAGCCTCAGAAGCAAGGTAAGCCTTTAGAATTAAAATCTAACAAAAAATCTGAGTCTAAAGTTTTGCAGGAAGTTGAAGAAACATCTGATGGATCCTCATCAGAAGAAGACGAACTCTCCCTCCTCTCCAGAAGAGTAAATCAACTGTGGAAGCAGAGGCAAAGGAAGTTCAGGAATTCCAGAAGATCTGATCAGAACGAGTCCTCTTCCAGATACAGAAGGACAGATTCTTCCTCTGAATACAGAAGATCTGAAGGCTCCTCAAGTAACAAAAAGCCAAACACCAAGGACATCATCTGCTATGAGTGCAATGAGCAAGGACACTACAAGAGTGACTGCCCAAAGCTTTAGAGGGAAAAGCCCAAAAAGAAGTTTGGAAGAGAAAAGAAGAAAAGTCTCATGGCTACATGGGATGACTCTGACTCGTCTGAAGCTGACTCAGAATCAGATGATGAGAGGGCAAACATAGCTCTCATGGCTAACATTTCAAAAGATAGTGAAGCTTCTGAATCAGACACTGAAGAGGTATTTCCTAACTTTGCTGTTAATTTTACCAAGGCTGAACTTGCTGAAAGCCTTAATAAAATTCTGGAAAGGTATCAGCAAATTAGAGTTAAATTCAGAGACCTGAAAAGGAATCTTGAATCTGACTCTAATAAGACTGAGAGTCTCAAATTGGAGAATTCTGAGCTGAGAAATAAGATTTCAAAATTAGAAAACACTTTACAAAAATCTCAGAAGGAACCAATTTTTGAAACTCCCAGCAACGCTGATGAGATCATCAAGGAGTATGATCATAGTTTCCAGAAGTTCCTTGCTAAAAGCATAGATAGAAGCAAAATGGCTTCAATGATCTATGGAGTTAGCAGAAACGGCAGGAAGGGAATAGGATACCAAGGAAAGGTTCCTACACCAAAGAATGTCATGGATTTAACCATTAAACACACTCCTATGAATTCACATTTTGTGTATGGTCACACACATGATATTAAATACACTAGCAGTAAGTACTCTGTGAAACCAAAATTCAACCAGAGTTTTGGTAAAACTAACAAATCAGGACCCAAGAAAATCTGGGTACCTAAGGATAAAATAATACATGTTGCAGATATCTTTAGCAGCAAGTCAGAAACACCAGTCATGGTACCTGGACTCTGGCTGCTCGCGACACATGACGGGAAGAAGGCATATGTTCCAAAGCCTGGAACTTAAGCCTGGAGGCCACGTTGGCTTTGGAGGCAATCAGAGGGGAAAGATAATTGGCTCTGAAACTGTAGGTAATGGAAATCTTCCCTCTATTAATAATGTTCTGCTAGTAGATGGATTAATGCATAATCTGTTATCCATAAGTCAATTAAGTGATAACGGTTATGATATAATCTTTAATCAAAAATCATGTAAAGCTGTTAGTCAGAAAGATGGGACTATCCTGTTTAATGGTAAGAGGAAAAACAACATTTACAAAATCAAACTTTCTGAACTAAAAAGTCAGAATGTAAAGTGCCTTCTGTCTGTTAACAACGAGCAGTGGATCTAGCACAGAAGATTGGGGCATGTTAGTATGAGAAGAATATCTCAGATTAACAAACTCAATCTGGTCAGAGGACTTCCTAATTTGAAGTTCAATTCAGATGCTCTGTGTGAAGCATGTCAGAAAGGCAAGTTTGCAAAACCTTCTTTTAAATCTGAAAACGTTGTTTCTACCTCTAAGCCATTAGAACTTCTGCACATTGACTTATTTGGACCAGTTAAAACTGCTTCAGTCAGTGGCAAGAAGTATGGGTTAGTAATCGTAGATGACTATAGCAGATGGACATGGGTAAAGTTCTTAAGACACAAGGACGAGTCACACTCTGTGTTTGTTACCTTCTGTAACAGAGTTCAGAATGAAAAGGATCTTAGAATCGTTAAAGTCAGAAGTGATCATGGTGGAGAATTTGAAAACAAAGATTTTGAGTCATTCTTTAATGACAGAGGCATTCTGCATGATTTCTCTTGTCCTAGAACTCCCCAACAAAATTGAGTTGTAGAACGAAAGAACAGAACATTGCAAGAAATGGCCAGAACCATGATCAATGAGACAAACGTTGCTAAGATCTTCTGGGCAGAGGCAATAAACACATCGTGCTACATTCAGAATAGAATCTCAATAAGACCTATTCTGGAAAAGACTCCATATGAATTGTGGAAGAACAGAAAGCCCAACATTTCATATTTTCATCCATTTGGATGTACCTGTTTTATGTTAAATACAAAGAATTATTTGAACAAGTTTGACTCTAAAGCACAGAAGTGTATTATGTTAGGATACTCTGAACGCTCAAGAGGGTATAGAGTATACAATACAGAAACACAGATTGTGGAAGAATCAATCAGTGTTCGTTTTGATGATAAGCTTGACTCTGAAAAGTCAAAGCAGAATGAAGTTTTTGCAGGTATGGAAATTAAATTTACAGGTTCTGAAGACAAGTCATCAGAAGCTCTCAACACAGACACTCCTTCAACATCTGAAAGGAGCACTGCTAGCAATCCTACAACAGCTGCTGATCAACCTCAGAAGAGATTACCTAGAAGCAGCTTGGATCACCCAGAAGAGACTATCTTAGGGAGAAAGGAAGATCCAATCAGAACAAGAGCAAGCTTCAGAAACTCTGAAGAAACACTCATGGGACTTGTGTCTCTGATTGAACCTTCTTCTATTGATGAAGCACTTCTGGATAATGACTGGATTCTGGCAATGCAAGAAGAGCTGAATCAATTCACCAGAAATGACGTATGGGATCTTGTTCCCAGACCAAAAGGATTCAACGTCATTGGAACAAGATGGGTCTTCAGAAACAAGCTAAATGAACAAGGTGAAGTCATCAGAAACAAGGCACGACTGGTTGCACAAGGTTATAGTCAGCAAGAGGGGATAGACTATACAGAAACCTTTGCTCCAGTCGCCAGGTTAGAATCTATCAGACTTTTAATTTCATTTGCTGTTAATAGAGGCATCACTCTGTATCAGATGGATGTCAAGAGTGCATTCTTAAACGGTTATATAGAAGAAGAGGTTTATGTGCACCAACCCCCTGGTTTTGAAAATACAAAACATCCAGAACATGTTTTCAAACTAAAGAAGTCACTATATGGTCTGAAACAAGCTCCCAGAGCTTGGTATGAAAGGCTAAGTAACTTTCTGTTAGAAAATGAATTCACCAGAGGGAAGGTGGACACTACCTTATTCTGTAAATCAGTTAAGAATGACATCTTAGTCTGTCAAATTTACGTTGATGATATTATTCTTGGTTCTACTAATCCTTCTCTTGGAAGAAAATTTGCTAAGTGTATGCAGGCCGAATTTGAGATGAGCCTCATGGGGGAACTGAAATTCTTTCTAGGAATTCAGATCAATCAAACTCCAGAGGGAACTTACATTCATCAGAGCAAATACATCAGAGATCTTCTGAAGAAATTTGACCTCTCAGAATGTAAGCCATCAAAGATTCCAATGCATCCCACGTGCATTCTGGAAAGAGAAGAGGTAAGCAAAAATGTAGAACAGAAAGTCTACAGAGGTATGATTGGTTCTCTCCTCTATCTGACTGCTTCAAGACCTGATATATTATTCAGTGTTTGTATTTGTTCTAGATTCCAATCAGATCCTAGAGAATCTCACTTAACAGCTGTTAAGCGAATTTTCAAGTATCTGAAAGGTACTACTAATCTGGGTTTGTTTTATAGAAAATCTAGTGATTACAGTTTAGTAGGCTACTGCGATGCTGACTTTGCTGGAGACAGAGTGGAGCGTAAAAGTACTTCTGGAAGCTGCCAGTTTCTGGGAGAAAATATAATCTCTTGGTCCAGCAAAAGGCAATCAACAATTGCGCTATCAACAGCAGAAGCTGAGTACATAGCAGCAACAGGATGTAGCACACAAATGCTCTGGATGAAAAGTCAGCTTGAAGACTTCCAGATTTTTGAGAGTAACATTCCTATACTTTGTGATAATACTTCTGCTATTTGCTTAAGTAAGAATCCCATTTTACATTCTAGAGCTAAGCATATAGAAATAAAACATCACTTCATTAGGGACTATATTCAGAAAGGAATTTTGAATTTAAAATTTATAGATACAGACCATCAATGGGCTGATATCTTCACTAAACCCCTTTCTGAAGATAGATTCAATTTCATTCTGAAACATCTCAGCATGAAAATTTGCCCAGAGTGAAAATGTTTTAATTCCATATATTTATCTTCAGAATGTATTTGTTTCACTGTGAACTTCTGATCAATCTTCTTTCAGAAAGATAGAACATGCAGATTGTATCAGATGCAAGTCTAAAGATCTAAGAGTCTAAGCTCAAAGACAGACGTGCTGATCACTACATCAAACAAGTGTCATCCAATCATCAGCAAATCTCTGAAGCAGAACGCGTGCACGCTTCTGAGAAGGCTAAACGCTGATTGGGTGCATTGAGACACATGTCTGGTAACCGTTTTTAAGTATCTTTCTCAAATCCCCCAAAATCAGCAAGCATTAAATGAAAATAATCATGTTTTTAAAACGTAATCATGATTTTATTTCTCTCTCTTAAAAACGTTTACAATTTCAAAATATTATGAACTCTATTTAAACACGTTAACCTCTCATTCTAATCTTTTACAGTTTCTCACTTTTTCTCAAGCATTCTCTGCATTTTTCTGTGTTCATCTCTCTCAAACCCATTTTCTCAGTTTTTCTTCTCAAAATCTTTAAGTGTGAACATGGCAACCTCCAGCAGTGCTTCTGCAGGTCCTCAGAAGAAAGCATCATCTGAACAGTATCAAGTGCCATTCAGAACACTCCTCACTCCTGTGAAGAATCTTGAAGTGTTATCTGAATTGATCATTGATTTTGGAAGTCTGAAGGAAAACGGTTTTGATTTAACTGAAGAAGTTAGGGCACAGAAATGGGAAAGGTATTTTGACAGGTTAGTTGGACCAACTTTCCCTATGTTAGTCAAGGAGTTCTGGATTCATGCAACGGCTTCAACGCATCAAGTCACCTCCTACATCATGGGGAAGAAGATTGTGATCACTGAGGATAACATAGCAAGGTTAATAGGCTACAGTGGCGGTGGCGTCCGCTGTATTGATATGGCTGAGAGGTGTGCTGACGTGGGCGTCATAGCTGAAAGGATTTTCACCCATGGGGTGCCCAGCAGCAAGATCAAAGATCTGAAGGATCATCACAGAGTTTGGGCGAAGATAATTCTGGGGTGCTTCAACCATAGGAAGCCAACTAGTTCCCCTGATTACATAAATGTGGATCAGCAGTTTCTGATCTACTTTATTAATCAGAAGGTAAAAATCAACTTGGCTCATCTTCTGTTCAACCACCTCAGAACAAGCGTGAAGGAAACCAGGGAAGAAGAAAGAACAAAAAGGGATTGGATACCCTTTGGAAGGTTGATATCAGATATTCTGACAGAGAATAGGCTGATAGAGCATCTGATAGAAGCTCAAGAGTTAAGCACCATTGAACCAACAGTTGGGAAGCCTCTGAACGCGAAGAACCTGAAGAAAATGAAGTTGATAGAGAATATCAAAAAGGAACCCAGCGCTACTCCTATTGCTGATATCACCAGCAGAAGAGTTCCACTGAGTGACTTTCCTTTATTCTCTCAGATAGAATCCAAGCCAGTGGTAGTTCTCAGATATATGGACGCGTGCAAAGCTGATGGTACAGATCCAAATCTGAAGATCAAAGATCTGCATCAACCTCAACCAGAAGTGACTCTGAAGAAGACGAAGAAAAGGAAGGAACCTTCAGAAGGATCATCCCAGCAGACACCCAAGAAAAGAGGTAATTTATCTGCTGCTTCTGTTTTAAATTCTTCTACTATTCCAACATCTATTCCACCTCCAACCTCTCATAGAATCTCAATCCCCATCCCAACAATAGATGAAACTGAACCAGAAGATGACCCTTCTAAGGCATTACAACTCAGAAGACCCAGAACCAAACACCCAAAACCAACAATTTCAACAACATCAGCAATTGACAAAGTGATGTCTGACATTGATCAACACACTTCTGATCACTCCTCCAAGCCAAACTCTGAACCACAAATTGTCCCTCCTCAACAACCAGAACAACAACAATCTGCTGAGGAACCAGAACAACAACAACCTCTCTCATCCATTCCAGAAGAACCTCTCATCCCTGAACAACCAGAAATTCCAATAACTTCTCCTCCACCAGCAATTCCGTCTCCCTCTCCTCAACCAGAAATTCATCCACCATCACCTCAACCTGAGTTTCATCACACTGAAACTCCTTCTCCTCCACCTTCTGAACCTCATTCACGTCAACCATCACCTCTGGCAATCCAGCTGCCATGTGGAACAACAGTCACAATGGCCCAGCTGCCATCCTCACCAGAATCTACACCACCAAACACTCCCAAAACACCAAACAGTCCAATCATAATTTCTGATTCTCCCACTCCATCTCCAAAACAAACAACTGCCAAGCAAACCACCGAAAACCCCAGCAGGACCTTCATAGGCTTAACAATCTTTGACCGTCTTGCTGATCTGAAACATAAAATAGCCATCCCAAAACCAAAACAACCAGATGTTGGCTCTGGTATTATGAATTTTGAAACAAGTATGCAGCAGTGGATTGCTTCTTTGAAGCAAGTCTGTCCTGGAATTATTGACCCAGCTGCCTCTGACCAGCTCTGGTCACAATTCAGAATTTGGGTACGTGCTGAAGCCCTCAAGTTGCAGGATATCAACTATGAGCAGGCACAATAGAACTTCAGCAAGCTGCTGAAGGAAGTTGAAAGTCAGCTGCCTCAGGAAGCTGTGCTCCCTCTGGATAGTGAACCTTGGTCTGAGAAACAGCTAGCTTCAAACGTGCAACCAGAAGAAGACAAGACCATTCAAGCTGAAGCAAGTCAAGCAGAAGATGTTGCAGAAAGCTCTCAGAAGCTTCCTGCTTCTGATGTTTCTCAAGCTGCCTTGGACAGGCAGACTCTGGAAGAGCTGAAGCTGAATGACATGCGTCTACAGCAGAGGATGGATGAAAACGACCAGAAGATGAAAGAAATAATGGATGTGAAGGATAGCAAGATTGACACTGTTGTCAGCATGGTGCACAAGCAGAATGAGACTGCTGATCAGATCAAAGCCATGCTGGAGAACCTATTCACACGCTTTCCTCCCCAACCTTAGTTTTTTCATTCATGTCATTTTCATGTTTTCCTTGATTATGTAATGTACTGCTTTAATATGTTTTGTCTGATTCTGAACCTTTTAATATGACAAGTTTTTCTGATCTTAATTGTTTTAGCACATCACCTACACTTTTTGATTGCTGACAAAAAGGGGGAGAACAAGAATGATATTTTAAATAATAACGGACTACTAAGACAGAAATTCTCGAACATTCTAACTCTTTTATACTTGAAAATGGTTTCTGTTTTGCTTAAGTCTACAGGTACAAGAAAGCACCATGATACTCTGAAGACTAAAGCTCTGATACTCTGATCCGCTCTGATACTCTGACCCAAAGCAAAGCTCTGACAAGAAAAGCTCTGACACGCTGATCTGAAGCTCTGCTCTGATATGCTGATCTAAAGCTTCTGATAGTCAAAGACTCTGATACTCCGATGTTCAAAGAAAGGCAAAAAGATCTGATCCTGAAGAACTCTTGGAATCAAAAAGGGAAGTAATAAATTCAAGGGGAGTATCTCTCAACTCTTATCCCTTATCTTTGATAACCTCTTACTCTGATACATCTCTCTGATACCTTTTCACGTTATTTTCAATTAAAAATATCTAGTTTTTGTCATCATTAAAAAGGGGGAGATTGTTAGAACAAAGTTTGAATCTACTACCCTATGTTTAAGTTTTGATGATAACAAAATGAAATGATATATTATTTATATGATTCATGTATGAACTATTTGCTGCCTAAATTACTACGTTCTGATTTGCAGATACTCTGATAGGTATAAGCAAGATCACACCTAATCAGCATCAGAAATTTGGTTCTTAACATCAGCATCAGAAGTTGCTATATCAGAATACCAGAATCAGAAGATTAACTCACGTGTATGCTGAAGCCTGATGAACAGAACTGCGCTCAACACTCTGATAAATAAAACAACAGTTCATCAGCAGTTAAGCAGAGTCAGAATGAGCCAAGCCAGAACATGCATTAAGTAAGCAACGGTACTGTGCATTGAAAACAAATTATTACCAACGGCCTCATTCCAGACAAGATCTGCTCAATAAGGAAAGTTTGTTATTAGCATTGAATCAAGAATATTGCTCCAACGTTCAAGAATCTCAGTGCTATATAAACAAGACTATGAAGATTGAATTGACTAATGATCTCCAACTCTTTACACGCCTAAAAGCTGATCATAATCTTCCTTCTCTCAGTTTGCTAAACGCTATATATCCTCTTACTCAATTATTGTTTAGCAATCTAGTTTCTAAGCTTAAAGTTGTGTATACATCACAGTTGTGATACAGTTTTGTAGAAAAAATTCACACACTTAGATTTATCTTCTTTGTAAGAAAGTGTTTCCTTGACAAACCGGGTTGTGGTTTGCATCAAGAAGGCTTTAGCAGTTGTTAAAGCAGTTTGTAATATTCAGTTGAATATAGTGGATTAAGACCTCGTTGGAGAGAGGCGAAATCACCTTGACGGGTGGACTGGAGTAGTTTGAGATCAAACGAACCAGGATAAAAATATCTTGTTCATTGCATTGATTTTCAGTTTTATAATTCAACCCCCCCTTCTTGTGTTTTTCACTTCTTCAACCATCACCTCTGGCAATCCAGCTGCCATGTGGAACAACAGTCACAATGGCCCAGCTGCCATCCTCACCAGAAGCTACACCACCAAATACTCCCAAAACACCAAACAGTCCAATCATTATCTCTGATTCTCCCACTCCATCTCCAAAACAAACAACTCCCAAGCAAACCACCGAAAACCCCAGCAGGACCTTCATAGACTTAACAATCCTTGACCGTCTTACTGATCTGAAACATAAAATAGCCATTCCAAAACCAAAACAACTAGATGTTGGCTCTGGTATTATGAATTTTGAAACAGGTTTGCAGCAGTGGATTGCTTCTCTGAAGCAAGTCTGTCCTGGAATGATTGACCCAGCTGCCTCTGACCAGCTCTGGTCACAATTCAGAATTTGGGTACATGCTGAAGCCCTCAAGTTGCAGGATATCAACTATGAGCAGGCACAACAGAACTTCAGCAAGCTGCTGAAGGAAGTTGAAAGTCAGCTGCCACAGGAAGACGTGCTCCCTCTGGATAGTGAGCCATGGTCTGAGAAACAGCCAGCTTCAAAGGTGCAACCAGAAGAAGACAAGACTATTCAAGCTGAAGCAAGTCAAGCAGAAGATGTTGCAGAAAGCTCTCAGAAGCTCCCTGCTTCTGATGTTTCTCAAGCTGCCTTGGACAGGCAGACTCTGGAAGAGCTGAAGCTGAATGACATGCGTCTGCAGCAAAGGATGGATGAAAATGACCAGAAGATGAAAGAAAGGATGGATGTGCAGGATATCAAGATAGACACAGTTGTCAGCATGGTACACAAGAAGAATGAGATTGCTGATCAGATCAAAGCCATGCTGGAGAACCTGTTCACACACCTTCCTCCCCAACCTTAGTTTTTCATTCATGTCATTTTCATGTTTTCTTTGATTATCTGTTGTACTGTTTTGTTTGATTCTGAACCTTTTAATATGACAAGTTTTTCTGCCTTAAATGTTTTAGCACATCACTTACACTTTTTGATTGCTGACAAAAAGGGGGAGAACAAGAATGATATTTTAAATAATAAAGGATTACTAAGACAGAAATTCTCGAACATTCTAACTCTGATATACTTGAATATGTTTTCTGTTTTGCTTAAGTCTACAGGTACAAGAAAGCTCCATGATACTCTGAAGACTAAAGCTCTGATACTCTGACCCAAAGCAAAGCTCTGACAAGAAAAAGCTCTGATACGCTGATCTGAAGCTCTGCTCTGATATGCTGATCTAAAGCTTCTGATAGTCAAAACTCTGAGAATCTGATGTTCAAAGAAAGGCAATAAAAAATCTGATCCTGAAGAACTCTTGGAATCAAAAAGGGAAGCAATAAACTCAGGGGGAGTATATCTCTCAAATATTATCCCTTATCTTTGATAACCTCTTACTCTGATACATCTTATCACTTAGTTACCTCTGATACTTTTTCATGTTATTTTCAATTAAAAATATCTAGTTTTTGTCATCATCAAAAAGGGGGAGATTGTTAGAACAAAGTTTGAATCTACGACCCTATGTTTAAGTTTTGATGATAACAAATTGAAAAGATATACTATTTATGTGATTCATGTAAGAACTACTTGCTACCTAAAAATATTACGTTCTGCTTTGCAGAAACTCTGATAGGTATCAGCAAGAGCACACTTAATCAGCATCAAAATATTGGTTCTTGACATCAACATCAGAAGCTGCTATATCAGAATACCAGAATCAGAAGATTAACTCACGTGTATGCTGAAGCTTGATGAACAGAACTGCGCTCAACACTCTGATAAATAAAACAACAGTTCATCAGCAGTTAAGCAGAGTCAGAATGAGCCAAGCTAGAACATGCATTAAGTAAGCAACGGTACTGTGCATTGAAAGCGTATTATTACCAACGGCTTCATTCCAGACAAGATCTGCTCAATAAGGAAAGTTTGTTATTAGCATTGAATCAAGAATATTGCTCCAACGTTCAACAATCTCAGTGCTATATAAACAAGACTATGAAGATTGAATTGGCTAATGCTCTCCAACATTTTACACGCCTAAAAGCTAATCATAATCTTCCTTCTCTCAGTTTGCTAAACTCTACATATCTCCTTACTCAATCATTGTTTAGCAATCTAGTTTCATAAGCTTAAGTTGTGTATACATCACAGTTGTGATACAGTTTTGTAGAAAACATTCACACACCTAGATTTATCTTCTTTGTAAGAAAGCGTTTCCTTGACAAACCGGGTTGTGGTTTGCATCAAGAAGGCTTTAGCAGTTGTTAAAGCAGTTTGTAATATTCAGTTGAATATAGTGGATTAAGACATCGTTGGAGAGAGGCGAAATCACCTTGACGGGTGGACTGGAGTAGTTTGAGATCAAACGAACCAGGATAAAAATATCCTGTTCATTGCATTGATTCTCAGTTTTACAATTCAACCCCCCCTTCTTGTGTTTTTCACTTCTTCAGTTTAAACCCTTTTTATATTATTATATAATTATCTATTAAAATTTGTTATAATTAGTGATTAGTATTTTGTATAATATATTAAACTTTTTTTCCAGAAATTAATTTTTAGAGATTATTTCAAACCCTTTTTCTAGTTTGTTTTATTAGGGAAAATTCAAAAAAATTAATCTTCTCCTAACTCTATCCACACTTCCATAATTTACTATGCTAACTGAATTCATACCCCCACCTGTGTTTTGGGTCCAGTTAAATATCTGAGCTAGGACCCTACTACCTATACCCCCCGTTTTGCTAGCCCAACACAATATACACCCCCTGCATTTTATTAAATTTCCTTTATTAATTTTATTATAATTATTTTTATGTTTTAATATTTATAAATTTTAATATTATTTACTATTATTATTATAATAAATCAAATATTATTTTTCTAAAACTCATCCAAATATTTATTTTATTGCATTAAAAATCTAAATTTTTAAATCATGCATTAATAAAATATTTTTTATAATTAATACATTAAAAAACATTTAACCAACACCAAATCATTTTCATAATCAATTAAACAACAATAAATTTTCAAAAGGGATTACGGAAATATTTTAATTGACTGCGCACTTTTTCTAAACTACTCCGCTATTCACACACCTAGGCTTGGTTCAAGGGGAATTCAAAATATCTTTGTAATCCATAAAAAACATCAAAAAACTATGAACTACGTAGGCATACGACTAAAATTGTGGCGAGTCTCCCTAATAAAAAATTAAAAACCTATTTCTTAAACCACAAATCTAAACCCTAGTATCCTTGTGAACAAGGTAGATTAGGGGTGCCTAACACCTCCCCTTCTTCTAAAAATGAGTCAATAACTTAGAATCTCAAACCAAATTAGGGTTATCAGTTATATTCTCTTCCATAAGATAAAAATTAATGGTGGTGACTCTATATTTTTGTCGGTTATTACACCCGACCATTGTTCATAGTTAACTATTTCATGGACCGTGAAATAGAATCTTTCACGATCAAATTGCATGACATTATGAGTGTTTGATTTCCTCACTTCTTCAGTCATACCTTTATTGCAATTATCTGTATAAACTTGTCCATAAGCCAACATTTTTTTTGTCAATTCATGACCTTGTTTCCCATACAGAGATCCCACCCATAGTATGTTGATTGGACCAAAGAAGCGATTAGAAGAATGCATGTGGTCTTAAGCACCAAGTTCATTGCTTTGGCAAGGTTGGTTTCCATGTGTCTCCATCATTATCCTCTGTCATACATTATTTCCCACTTTTCTCATGGAATATTGTCTACTCACTTTAAAGCATGTAGGTTTTTTCTTCATATGTCCTCGTGGTAGTAATTATATTTCAGCTCATTTAACACATATCTTGTATAGGCAAAATTAACAAAGGTAAATAGATGAATATAATGGTATAAATTGTAGTAGTAAGGGTAAATGTAGATTGTTACCCATGTTAACAACTTTTTTGCGAAGTTCCTGGCCTTTGATCTCACGCATGAAGTTTTGTGCAATGTGTATCATGCATTTGTTATGGTTGGAAAAACAAAATTACTCTACTTCGAGGGTAGATAAGCCTAAGAAGAAGAATATAAGAATAAAATACTAATTTCTCATTTTTCATAATCATTGCACAAGCCAATACAAGGTTATTTAGGGATATCCATAATATAATTGGTAACCCAATAATAATAAAAATGCTAACAAACTTATTCTATAATGTAGATGTTCATCATTTCATTCAATTTTGGACTTCACACTAAGTTTGGCCTTTAGGATCATAATATTACCCACCCCTTCAAAATCAACCTTATCCTCAAGGTTGTGGAAATTGCGCCTAGCACAAATTTTACCCGAATCCCATTGTTTGGACTTTGATGACTAAATTATTGTACGCATACCAACATGTCTACTAGGATCCCATGTTTTCCTTTTTATCATCTTCACTTGACTAGTGAAGCCATAAGGTCTCACAATTATATGCATGGATTTACATCTATTCGTTATTAAGATAACCATTTTGGTAACTCCAAAAGCAAAAACCTTTTAGATAAGGCTTCCAACTAATAATATGCGACAATACTGTAATCTCACAAACTTCTTATGCTTTATCTCCATAGCCTTGATGTCAATTATAGTTCATTAATTATGAAACATCCATTCTAACACTCATGGTACCAAAACAACATAAATAATATCAATATCCACCCCATGAAGATCAACCTTGTCTTCAAGGTTGTAAAAGGTCTTCCAATATTTCGAGTACTCATGGGAGATGGCATTAGGAGTCAACCACTGCCATGGAACTAAAAAACCAACATACTTAACTTCAAGAGAACCAATTAATATATCCATAGAAACATCCTTTCCCAAAAGGTTTGAGTTGAGGTAATTGTGAATAATTACACTTCTGGGTTGCATAATTAAGGCTTCACTATAATCCTCTGCAATAGTAATTAATTTTGCTTTGTACTCCTCTAAACCATTTATAAAAACTTGATAGTATTGCAATTTCATGATATTATTAGTGTATAACCATGACCTCAAACAATGTGAGCATAATAAGGGTGAACATTGATGAGTGCTAAATTATTGTGAATTTGAGTGTGAAAAATTAGCATTCATCGGCTTATTTTGTTTGCTTTTCCTCAATAAACCTCAACTTTTGTGTACATTTTGTATATTTTATGTTATAGAGTATACTGTGCGTTATCGTGTAAATATTATTGAGTTTAATTGTTTTTATCTCATTTTTATAGGTATTTAATAAATTATATTAGGCATTGTAAGATAGAGCATTGAATAGCTTTCTAACGCTTTCGACCGTGTGCGTAAATCAGAGTTACGGTTCTCAAGTTATGGCAAAAACATTTGCTGAATTTTTTCTGACACAACAGGGAGCGCACTAAGCATCCTCTGTGCGGGCTTAGTGCGCCCTACGACTTCGAAACTCATTAAATAGGGAAAAAACACATTTTTAGGTTATGGGTTGGGTATTTTTGAGTCCCAACACCATCAACTTAATTTTTTGGTAGAGAGAGCTTAGAAAACATCAATTGGGGTTACATCTTAATGATCAGAGGTGAGTTTTCTTCAATCGGAGTGACAAACCGAATGATTATTATTCATCTTCTTCTTTATTCTCTTTGTACCCTCATTTTTTTGAATTTTGTATGTAAGTATACTTTGTTTAGTATGTATATATTTTTCTCATGGTATTGTATAAAACTTCTTTTAGAAAACAATGTTGATGTTTATTGTTAAGTGTCAACTTTTGCATAAAATTCATATCAATTATTGATACTTTCAAACCTTTTATTTTACTTTTGATTAGGTTAAATACTTATTTTAAGTCATTTTGCTTGATTACAAAGAATGGTGAGTGTTTAATTTGTTTGTTACTATTTCAGAAAAATCTGCGCAGAAAAGATGGACAAAGGGAGAATTTAGGCTTTCTTAGAAAAAGAAGCAAGTGTGATGATTTTGCAAAGGAACACTCGGCGGCAGAATGTATCGCCCAGCGAAAATGGTGAAAAAAATATGGTTCAGTTCTGAATTGCTTCGCTTCTGGGTCGCCTAGAAAAAGGAGGATCGCCCGACGAAGCATTCTTGTCGCCAGGGGATGAAAGATGCTTTTTTAAGGTTTTAACATGCCCAACCGGTCATGTGTGGCATCTTTCCAGAATCGCCCGATGATGCTTTATGGTCCCCCGATGATGGAGCACAGATGGCCATACTTTTGGCGATACCTTTTTTTCTATGGATCATAACATTACAACATAGAAAAATACGTTTTGTTCTTAGCTCTCGGAGAGGAGAAAAACAAGAACACCCTTGCAACTTGAGTCAAGGAGACTTGAAGATTTATGTTTATCGACATCCATTTTTTATTGATTTATCAAGGTATCATGACCCTGAGTAGCTAAACACTTTTTGAGTCAAGGTTAGAAGTAGTCAACCTAGACTTAATGTATTTCTTTTAATCATTTTGTATATGAACTTGGTTGAAGATTAATGTATGTTGAATATCTTTGTATCATTGTTATTTATATGGTTTGGTTCATTATTGAGAAGTAAGTTCCAAGCTTGACCTAAGATATTCATCTACTAATAAACAAGATCTAGACATAGATTTGTGAGTTAGTATTCACTTGTATCAAACATTAAATATTATCATGTTAATAGTTAGGTTGAGAGATCATTTAATCATTAACATGATAGCACTCACAATATTGCTTAGACATGAGAAATATTGAGAGATACATGAATGTATTTATCATTGACTAGTTTATATGCAAGGTTAATCAAATAAATATGGAATAGGTTGATGAAAACTAATCTTGACATCCTTTTTGTCAACACAAACATTTTCAAACAAAAATCTCTCTTTCATCCAAATCACCATCTAGTGCATGAAACTTAATCTTTTGTTACTAAAATAAAATATCAAACCTTTGTTTATAATTAAGACACTTAAAGACACTCAAACTATAGAACAAAATTAATATATATCACAGCAATCCCTGAGGAAAACAATAATATAAATACTTGTGTTGAAAATAATACCAACAAAATGGCACCGTTGCCGGGGATTAGCGTTTGACTATTGAAAGCATAACAATAGTTTAAGTGTTTTAAGTTTTTTTATTAATAATATCTTTTGTTTTTCACTTGTTTTGTTAGTGTGTTCAGACTTTAGTTTATGCGAGGAAGTATTTTTGAAGATCAACTCCTTTTTGACCCTGAAATCGAAAGGACTTGCAGAAAAATTAATAGCAAGACTAGACGAAGGAGGAAGCTAGCGAAAGAAAGAAGAGAAAGAGGAGAGGAGTCCACTTCTACTATACCTTTTAATCAAGATATACAAGAATTTATGGTGGAAAATCCACAAAGAGTTCCCTGTACAAATAGTCCAAGGTTGAATGCTCAGTTTGCTAGTGTGACACAGTGGGAGAACTGACTTGAGGGTTTTGCGTTTGATCGCAAATATTGCGGTTATCAAGAGCCGCCACCGACTTTTATTTTATCCAAAAGGAAAGGTGAAAAAGCACAGGAAAGACCTTTGAGATTGTCTCTTGAGTTCGGGGGGTAGATTATGAAAAGGGAAGGTATTAGCACCCTCTTCATCCATGGTTTTCCATGGGCTCTTAGTTACTTGCTATACCACTTGATTTTTGTTTGAAATTGTGCTTGATGTGGTTTTTGAAAGTATTTTGTAAAGATGACATTGTTTAGGTAATCTTTGTAATGATTCTTGTTTGTAAGAATGTATACAAAGATGTTTGATCTTTTGAAAATGTTTTTAATTTTGTAAGATGTTTGAAAGTGTATGTGTTTGTTTTGAAAATAGCAAGGATGTTTGTTTTGAAATGGAGCAAGTAATTAGGAGAAATCTACCTACTCAAATGTCTTTCTTGTTCATTTTCTTTTCCTTTGACATTGTTGTCGTACCATTGATTTGGTAAGCAACCCTATCTTTGGATGTAAACGGGACGAGTGTGAGTCGTCGTATAACTATGATTAGAAATGTTGCAAGGTATCTTAGCATTCTTTTTGAGGGACTAAGATCATTTGTAAGGCAACTTAGATAGCGTCATCGAGGGACCATGATCTTGTATTTGCTTGTTTTTGATAAGATACCTCACATGTGTAATATGTCCATTTTGTAAAAGGAAACCAAGTGGAATAACCCTAGAGGTGCTTGTGTGCAAGTGTATCATTTTCATGCTTGTTCTTGTCTTGAATTAGGGTTTTCTAATCATTGGTTTTAGTCTTTCCATACAAACCCTAATTACTAGCATGCTATATAAAAGCGATAAATTGCGAAAATTAAAGTTACTATGCTATTACAACATTTGTGGGGATGTGTGTACAAGTTGAATGGGGATTGCAAGAATTAAACCTATTTAATCTATTACAACCAAATTGAATGGGTATGAATATACAAGGAATTTAAATAAATACAAAGTATAAAAATAAATGTACAAGGATGCAAAATGTGAAGAAAATGAATTTCTTTGGTTTTCATGAAAAGAAGATTTTTGTCTTAACCTAATTAAATAAAGAGAATAGTTAATTAAGTTTGAATTTATTAAGAAAAGATTTTAAATGAAAACCCTAATTCTATTAATCAAAATAAAATAAGTTTAAGAAAAGTATTTTTTATCTTGAAAATATTTATAGTATTATAAAATATTTTTAGTCTTTTTTATATTAAAATAATGTATTTTAAATGGTGTGAAAAAAATAAATAATATTAATTAAGTCTATAAGGTTTACTTAATAAAATAAATAAATTATAATATATAAAAATATTTTTTTCTGGAAAAATAGAATAAAATAAGTCAAAATATAAATATATCATTTTTTTGTATTTTATGATTTTTTTAGTATTTAGAAAATATATATTTAAGAAAAGATAAATGAAATAAATAAATAGATAAATAACTTGGGCCAGGGGGTGCCAAGAGGAAACATGGAGGTTAGTGAGAAAAAACAAACAAAAAAACAAGCCAGGCCCAAAGGGGCCCAGCGCCTGCTAAAAAAATAAACAAAGTCAGAAAAATGTGAAAAAATGAAAAAGGGTACCACTGGGGCTCGAACCTAGGTCCCATAGGTTACAAGCGCGCGCTTCTACCACTGGGGTGGCTATACATTCGTTAATACAAATGAAACAATAAATATGTAAGGCAAAACATGTTCTGAAGACTTCATCTTAAACCTCCAGCCAGACCAACTGTAACTTGCTCATTTCTCATAAAAAAAAGAAAACTGTAAACATGAAACTTGTAGAAAATTTTCTCACGATCCAGAAATGTAAAGTATTAAAACTATAGATCAAAGATAAGAAATAATTTTAATGGCCCTAATTTGAACCCTAAAAATTTTAGAAGTTTCAGTTTCAAAATTCTCTAAGCTCAAGCAAAATTAATGGAAACTAAGGACATGGTTAGCTTCAGGGCAATGATATCTACATGTTTTATTCATAAATAAACTATTGATGATGCATGTATGAATAGTTCCAAGTTGAGAAAAATTACCTCAAAATTGGAAATCGTGTTTGGAGTTTGGGCTTGTTTCAAGTGATGGTGATGATCAGGTTAGCTTCCTTGAGGTCCTAGGAAGCTAGTGCAATGTTTTTCTTGAGTTGAGAGTGGCTGAAATGAATTGGAGAAGTCAATATGCAATGCTCTGTTTTTGGTTATGGAATATAGGGTAAATGATGTTACAGAATTGAAACAGGTACAGGGATAAGTTACACTTGATGTAAGGAAACTTTAGAAACTAAAAGGCCCAGAAACGCACGAGGGAAATGTGAGTTTGAGGTTCAAGGCCAGAAACTGTGCAACAATGGAGTTTTTGGGAAATTTATGATTTGAGAGAGTTTTGGTGTATTTTAGGGTGCTTAAGATTGTCTTCTAGCTCACAAAAAGTGACTCTATTTATAAGCAACAAGTTTGGAATGCTCTAGTTGATCAGAATTCAAATTTACATGTTTAAGTTAAATATGTGATTTTTCGATAAAACAAGTTTGCATGCATTGTGTACTTGCTAAGATTGAGTGGTTATGCTTTAAACAAGCTTTCTTCTGACTTTGTGGATGAAGTGTGATCAGGGGGAACAAGTTAGAGGTTGAATGTGAACTTTATGCAAAAATCTTGCTTTACAAGAATTTCATTGTTAACTTTGTGCCATAAATGGAAATGCAACTTGGACAATAGCTCAATTGCTTGGATCAAAGCCCTAACAGCTGTGTAAACATATAATTATGGAGTGACAAACAAGTTTTAGGCTTGCAAAGCAAAGATTATGCAGCCTAGCATGGATTTGGTTCATGTGTTCATAAAAAATGGCTTGTAATTCAAGTGACAAAACCCTAACTTCATCTCTTCTATTCTCCCTACTCAAGAATGATCTCAAGGAGTTCTTGGACATTTTGGAAATCTTGAAATGTGATCTACAACCCATCTTTGAATTTCTTTTGAAGATTCCCCTTGGAACTATGTGAAAAAGTGCCATGAAGTTAGGTCAAAATCCTGGCTAAATTAGGGCAAAATTTCACCAAGTGTTTAGTTTCATGACCCTATGTTCATAAAATCATAACTTGAGATTCAAGAATTTTTGGAAGGAGTTGTGTAAAGAAAAGTTGTAGATTTAATGGAGATATACAACTTTCATTTTGGTATTTTTTCTTGAATCATCTTGCATCATGGTGAAAATTTGGCTCAAAGTTACGAAAAAACATGAAATTTCCAACACTTAGAAAAATTTCTAAGTTTAGAAATTTTGACTTTTCAAAATGAAATCTTGACTTTTTGATTTCTTGATGAATACGTTTCATATTTTTACATGTTATGATGAATTATGATCTTTGGCACTTGAATTTGATCAAAAAGTCAAAGTTTGACTTTTCAGTATACAATTGACTTTTGATTAGTTGACTACAAAATTCATATGTCAATCCAATGGACTTGCAATGTTTTGAACCATGTCATTAGGTCAAAATGATGCAATTGGACTCTTGAGATAATGCCTTAAACCAATTGACCATTTTCTAGGTCAAAAATCAGAAATTTCCCTTTCCTAGTCAAAACCATAATTTTGACCATTTTGCCCTTTTAGAGATTTGATCAAATTTCTTGAGGAGTTCTGGTCCAAACTTGATCAAATGATACAAATGAGTTTCAAATGTTGATGTGGACCAAAAATTATGAAGTTTGACTGTGAATTGGCCATAGTTGACTTTTCCCCAATACAGCTGATTTTTAGGTCAACTACTCAATTGACTGATCAAAAGTGTGATCCAAAGCTTGAAACTTGACATAAGTAATCTTGGGGGTCCATAATGATCCATGAAAATCATATGGGGAATTGGAAGTCAAAAAATCCCTGTGCAATCTCAAACCCTAATTTTGGTCATCAGGGCATAAGTAGGTGTCTTGAGCTGATCAAACCCTAATGCAGTCTTGAGCCCAAGGAGATCTTGTGGGAAAATTATTGATAAGTGAGAGGTAAAATTTTGGGGTACAATATCTGCCCCTGTTCAATCTTCTTAAGCCGAAAGAGTTAGATTGGCATGTTTTTCCATTCGTGACTCGAAGGTGGAAGACGATTGGACACTAGAGTGCCTAGAAATTTGCACTCGGCGATGTGATGGTAGAAGGAATGGGCTTAAAGATGCCATTTGGAGAGGTGATAGAAAGTTGTTGGAGATGGGCTTGTAGATGCCATCCAAGAGTGATTTTTGAATTGTAATTTGTAAGTTGAAAGAATGTGTGTCAGAATGGCGTCAGTGTCTGGAGCGTATTTGTACTGTATCTGAAAGTTGATTTTGAATGAGTTATCAGAATGGCATCCGCGTCTGAAGCGTATCTGAACTGTATATGAAAGTTGACTCTAAATGAGTATCAGAATGGCGTCCGTGTCTGGAGCGTATCTGTACTATATCTGAGAAGGAATCTGAATGAGTATCAGAATGACATCCGTGTCTGGAGCGTATCTGAACTGTATCTGAAAACTTTGAACATTGTCAATGGTAGCTGTTAACCTTATCCTGAAAAGGGTAAAATGTTAGATAAAATTTAAAGTCATGTTGTATGAAATGCATGGTATGATGCATTTGTTTTATCAATGTTCATTATATAAGGATGCGATGTATGCACATGTGAGCTAATTCTGCTGTACTACTATTGGACTAGGGAAAATAAATCCCTGTCTACTGTTGAGGATATGGAGTATAAGTCTTTATGTTGTGAAGTTGAAGTGCTGATGAATTTCCCCTTAGAGAAATAAACTCTGTTGTAAAGGGAAAGCCGTGCATTGTTTGAAAAATCCTGGTTGGGGAATTCCGAGCAATTTGGATGACTTCTACTGGGGATTGATAAACTGGAAGCTTTGTTCTGCTGGGGATTAAACTGCACACTATGGGGAATTTTATGGAGATAAACTTAGAGAGATTCCCTTATCTCTTAAAGCCGTCAGCGATTGTCTTTTATTTTGTTTATTTGTAAACAGTAATTATGTTCAAATGCATATGTTCAACAATGAATCATTGGACCTTTTTGTAAACAAAACACAAGCGAAAAGAAAAACAGATAGTTTTTGCACTTTCAAAGGGATATCTTTGTATTGAATTTGAGTAAGTATTTTTGTACAATGAGACAAACATTCTAGTAAGAGAATTCCGTCGTAAAAAATGAAAATTTTAATACAAAGAAAAGATAGCTATGTGGAATAATCCCATGGGGTTCCCATTCTACTATATCCTTCGTGTCTCTGAGCATCTTGTCTATTTGTTGCCTTGTCCGAAAATGATTGAATTGGTCAGAAATGTCAAGTTTGCAAGTTGTCTGTAAGGTGATCCAACGGGACATAGTCATACGCTTTAATTCCCTAACTTTTTCCTGGACCGCCCTTTCGGGTTTTCAGTCCATCGGGATACCCTTTTTTGCCCAAGACGCCCTTTCGGGTTTTCATCTTGCCGGGTGTACATTTTTTTTTATCCCTAATTTGTGCCCGAACCTTTTTCGGTTCGCCGGGATGCCCATGTTTTGCCTAGGTGCGTCAACCTAGCGGGTCTCTTATGTGTAGTATCTTTTGACTATGTCTGTGTTCGCAGGGCATGGCAGGTCATCGCCATCCATGGTGGTCAAGATCATTGCTCCACCAGAGAATATGTTTTTGATTACAAATGGTCCTTCGTATGTAGGAGTCCATTTTTCCCTAGGACCACCTTGCGGCAGTATGATACGTTTGATCACCAGATCTCCAACTTGATACGCTTGGCATCTGACCTTTTTGTTGAAAGCCTTGATCATCCGTTTTTGATACATTTGACCATGGCAAACAACAATAAGCCTTTTCTCATCAATCAAGTTTAGTTGATCAAGTCGTGTCTGGATCCAATCTTCTTCATTCAGCCCTGCATCCTTCATAATTCTTAGAGAGGGGATTTGGACCTCAATAGGCAAGACATCCTCCATGCCGTATACCAAAGAGTAAGGTGTTTCCCCAGTTGATGTGCGTGTTGTGGTACGATATCCATGGAGAGAGAATGGTAGAATTCCATGCCAGTCTTTGTATGTGACTGTCATTTTCTGTATGATCTTTTTAATATTCTTATTTGCGGCTTCGACAACACCATTCATCTTCGACCGGTAAGGGGAAGAATTGGGATGCTGGATCTTGAATTGCTCACACAGGGAGGTGATCATAATATTATTCAAGTTTGTACCATTGTCTGTAATGATCTTCTCTGGGATACCGTAACGACAGATGAGATTCTGCTTGATGAACCGGGCGACAACGTTCTTGGTAACGAAAGCGAAGGAAGCTGCCTCCACCTACTTTGTAAAATAAACAATGGCCACTAAGATGAAGCGGTGTCCATTAGAGGATGTTGGCTTGATTTCCCCAATCATATCAATCCCCCACATAGCAAAGGGCCAAAGAGCTGTCAAGACATTCAAAGGAATCAGAGGTATGTGCACCTTGTTAGCATAGATCTGGCACTTATGGAAAGTTCGAGAGTGTTGATAGAAATCTTCTTCCATGGCAGACCAGTAATAGCCTGCCCGTAGGATTTTCTTTTCCATCGTATGCCCACTGGAATGGGTGCCAAAAGTGCCTTCATGTAATTCAACCATGATCCTTTCAACTTCAACCTTGTTAACGCACCGAAGTAATACGGACTCATGGTTGTGTTTGTAAAGAATTCCATTACTAAGGAAGAATTTAGCAGAGAATCTCCTTCAGAACTTCTTCTCGTTGACTGAAGTTCCTTCTGGGTATTCTTGAGCCTCGAGATACCTCTTGACTTCGTGAAACCAAGGCTGGTCCATTACTTCTTCGGTATTAATATCGTGACAGTGTGATGGTTCATCCCTTAGTTCAATGGTTATATGGGGAGCTTCATTATCCCATTTAAGTTTAAACATAGATGACATTATGGCTAGTGCGTCAGCTAGCTGATTTTCTTCTCGGGGGAAATGCTCGAAGGTAATCTTCTCAAAATGTGGGAGAAATGTCAAAACATGTTCTTTGTAAGGGATAAGGTTAGGGTGCTTAGTGTCCCATTACCCTTTGATCTAGATGATAACCACAACTGAATCTCTGAATACATTCAAAGATTTGATCCCCAAGTCTATGGCAGCTTTGAGACCAAAGATACATGCTTCATATTCTGCCATGTTATTTGTACAATTGAAGTAGAGTCTTGCCGTAAAAGGAGTATGACATCCTTCAGGAGATATGAGTATAACACCAATACCATTGCCGAGTGCGTTAGATGCCCCATCAAAAACCAGGGTCCATCGGGATCCTTGTTCAGGTCCGTCATATGGCCTGAATTCTTCACAATTGTTTACCATCATGATGTCTTCATCTGGAAATTCGAACTTCATGGATTGGTAGTCTTCTACAGCTTGGTGAGCAAGGTGATCAGCTAATACACGATCCTTTATTGCTTTTTAGGTAGTATATTGTATGTCATATTCTGTTAGGATCACCTGCCATCTCGCTATCCTCCCAGAGAGAGCAGGTTTCTCAAATATGTATTTTATTGGATCCATTTTAGATATCAACAAGGTAGTATGAGTCAACATATACTTTCTTAGCCGACGAGCAGCCCATGCCAGAGTGCAACAAGTTTTCTCGAGCAGTGAATATCTTGTTTCACAGTCGGTAAACTTTTTGCTCAGGTAATAAATAGCGTGCTCTTTTCGGCCAGACTCGTCATGCTACCCCAACACACACCCCATTGAATTCTCTAAAACACTGAGATACATAATCAATGGTCTTCCCTCGATTGGTGGCATCAAATAGGAGGCTCTTGCAGGTATTCTTTGATCTTGTCGAAAGTAGTTTGGCATTCATCATTCCATTTGACTACTTGATCTTTCTTCAATAGTTTGAAGATTGGCTCACAAGTAGCTGTCAGGTGAGAAACGAATATGGAAATGTAGTTTAAACGTCCCAAGAACCCTCTGACTTCCTTCTCAATAATAGGAACAAGCATCTCTTGTATCGCTTTCACTTTGGCAGGATCTACTTCGATACCTTTATTGCTGACGACAAAGCCTAGGAGTTTACCAGACCTTACTCCAAATGTGCATTTATTTGGGTTCAACCTTAACTTGTACTTCTTTAATCTCTCAAACAGTTTCTGTAAATGATCAAGATGCTCTTCTTCTATTTGAGATCTAGCTATCATGTCGTCCACATAGACCTCTATTTCGTGATGTATCATGTCGTGAAATAGAGATACCATGGCACGCTGATAGGTTTCCCCATCATTCTTCAGTCCGAACGACATAACCTTGTAGCAGAATGTTCCCCATTGTGTGACAAAGGTTGTCTTCTCCATATCTTCAGGCGTCATTTTGATTTGGTTGTAACCTAAGAAACCGTCCATGAAAGAAAACACTTTGTGCTGTGCCGTATTGTCAACTAGGATGTCAATATGGGGAAGTGGGAAATCATCCTTAGGGCTTTCCCTATTTAAATCTCTGTAGTCCACGTACATTCGTACCTTGTCGTCCTTTTTGGGCACGGGAACAACATTGGCAACCCATTGCGGATAAGAGGTGATGGCCAAGAATCCAACATTGAATTTCTTCATGACTTCAACTTTAATCTTCTCTGACATATCTGGTCGCATGCGATGGACCTTTTGTTTTACTGGTGGGCAATCCTATTTTGTAGGTAGATGATGCACCAAAATATCTGCATCAAGTCCCGACATGTCTTCATACGACCAGGCAAAGACCTCAACATACTCGTGTAGCAACTGAATCAAACGCTCCTTGTCACTGGGTTCCAGATTGGCACCCATCTTGACTTCTCTTTTGTCTTCCTCGGTACCTAGGTTGATCGTATCCACGGGTTCCTCGTGAGGCTGAATGGTTTTCTCTTCTTGTAATGGTAATCTGGAAAGTTCCCCTGGTACTTCACAATCTTCCTCACCTTCGTCTTCGGCTTGGTAGATTAGATTTTCAGAGTCACAGAAGGCCACAGCAGAACCGTTACCCATGGGATCCCGAACGGATGTAGACTTGCATTGTGAGTGTGAGTGTGTGTAAGGGTATAGCTATCTTTGAAAGAAATGAAAATGTAAAAAAGAAAAACAATGAGCACATAGTTTGTTTGCAAAACGTCCATGATTCATTGATGTCATATGGAAATGTGATAATAACCCTTACAAATGGACCATTGCGCCTCGGGTAAGACACAAAGTTTTAAGAGTTTGAATTGTTTTAATATTACAGATCCAACAAAATGTAAAGACAAATTACTGTGGGATAAAAGTGATCGGGACAAAATCTTTAGCCTCCCAATTCCTGAGCCCTCCACTGATAGTTAGGAAGATCCAATCCTCCAGGTTGTAGCCATCTTCATCATCCTCTACCGCGTTGACCTCACGGTTGCTGATCTTCAAGGGTGGTCCTCCAGCACGAGCGTGACGTACAACCTTCTGAACACCTAAATTGAAACCTAGGCCAAACTTGTCACACTTGTATGGGATATCCGGGAGTTTCCCCCAGATAGTGCACCCACCTTCTTCTATTACTGCCTTTGCATCCTTCAAAGATGACATCCTGAGTGGAGGCCTTATGATCTTGGGAACAACCTTGGTCACTGCCGCATCTTGCGGAGCTTCTTCAAAGTGCTGGAATGGAGTTTCAATAAATTCACCATCTAATTCTACATATTTGAAGGAATTGAGATGGATGATCATATACTCTTCTTCTGCATGAACGGTGATAATCTTCCCTTGAATCAGATACTTCATCATTTGGTGCAACGTAGAAGTAACAGCGCCAACATTGTGAATCTATGGTCGGCCTAGCAAGCAGGAATATGAAGGACGAATATCCATTACATAAAAAGTTGAATCAAATGTTTGGGTTCCAACCTTTATGGGGATATCTACTTCCCCGTGCACCATCCTTTTTGAGCTGTCAAAGGCCCTCACTACTATGTCACTTGGTTTCAATGTCAATCTCTCACAGTCAAGCCTATCAAGAGCCTTTTTAGGAAATACATTCAGAGATGATCCAGTGTCCACCAAAACATGAGCCAAGGTTGTGCCCCTATATTCAATTGAGACATGCAATTCCTCATTATGCTTCCTTCCTCTTGGCATTAAATCAGTATCCAAAAAATCTAGAACATTATCTGCAGTCAAGCTGGCTACGCAGTCTTGGAACTAATCGACAGATGTTTCTTGGGGTACATGGGCAGTTTTCAGGAATTATACCAAGGCTTTTGCATGCGCCTCAGAACATAGTAGTAAATCTAGCATGGAAATTTTAGATGGAGTTTGCCCCAGTTGCTCAACTACATCATAGTCGCTTCTTTTTATGATCTTTAGAATTTCCTCCATCTCTTTCCAGGAGGTCTCAAGGATAGCCAATGATTGTGCCTTCGTCTGGACGAGCTGAATCATAATAATTTTACCTCGAGTCTTGGTTAACTCGGAAGCAGGAATGTCAGTAGGAGTGATAGTAGGGATTGTAAGAGCTTTGTCAGTTGGAGTATTGGTGGGGATGATTGTAGGACTGAGAATAGCTTTCAGAGGAGCAACAACAACATGAATGATTACGGGTCCAGAAACTGCTTTTTGGGGAACAATTTCTGGAGAGAATATCCTTCCGCTTCAGGTAATCTTTCTAGTCCCTGCAATATTACTGACATCAGAGCCAATTTTCTCAGAACTTAAATCTTTGGCAGATGGCCAATCTTGCTTGATACCGTGGTAGTAGACATCCCCTCCATAATTCCATGGTATGATTTTGTCTGACGAATACGGGACTGGTCCAAGCATTGTAATTATCAAAGGAGATGCTTTTGGAACTGATGTAATTCTAACAGGTCTTTTTATGGAGACCTTGGAAGAATCAACGGAAATGGTAATGATAGAAACATCATTATAAGGAACAGGTGAAACAGAAGTCTTTTCAAACAAAATTTCCTTGTTATCTATTAGGCATTGAACACCTACTTTCAACAAAGGACAACTAGTTGTTGAGGACAAACATAAATGGTAGCTTTCATCACAGCCTGGGAATACACTGGCATTTAATAAGTTCTCTTTGATAGTCAGGAGTGGAGTCATAAGGTCATCAACTGAAGTAACAAACATATCTTCCTCAACGACGTTGGTATTATGGCCATGTTTGGGCATAGGGGAAGAAATGACATTTGGCTTTTCAGGCGCATCAAATTCAATCTCCTTGGCTTCAATGAGGTCTTGTACTTTGTTCTTCAGTGCACAACAATTGTTAGTGTCATGGCCGGGACTCTCAGAGTGGTATGCACAGTGGGCATTAGGATGATAGTGAGGAGATGTCGTGTTAGGATTCTTAGGAGCTTCTTTCAAGGTCACTAGGTTGGATCTCAACAGATGTGGCAATACCTGAGATAAGGTCATATTAATTCAGGTGAATTGTCTGACTGGTATTTCCATCCTTGGTTGGTTGTTTCTTTGCTGATCAGGCGCAAGTTTAGGAATCATAACATCCCCCACCATTGGACGACGTTCGTCCCTATCTTGATTTCTCTGAGGATAAACAACAACCACTTCTTTCTTTCCGATAAATGGCTTCCTTATAGCAGCAGAGGATGTATCTTTTTGAATCTTTCCACTTTTTATCCCGGCTTCTACCCTCTCTATGGTCAATATCAGTTCAGTAAAACCTGCCGATGAACTCCCAATTAGGTGATTGAAGAAGGGACCAGACAAGGTGCCCAAGAACATGTCTACTAATTCTCTTTCAGATAGGAGAGGTTGAACTCTTCCAGCCAAGTCTCTCCATTTTTGTGCATAGTCTTTGAAGCCCTCACTTGAAACCATGGGCATACTCTGGAGTTGAGTACGGGTTGGCGCAAGACCAGCGTTATATTGGTATTATTTGTAAAAGGCTGCAACAAGATCTTCTCAATTATGAACATAGGCTCTTTCTAACTGATAAAATCAATCAAGTTGAGTTCCAGACAGACTGTCTTGGAAGAAGTGTACCCATAAATCTTTGTCAGCGGTATGGGGCTGGATTTTCCTCACATAAGACCGGAGATGCATTTTAGGACATGAAACTCCGTCATATTTAGCGAACATAGGTGCTTTGAATTTTGGAGGAATGACAATTCCCGATACTAACCCCAACTCCTCAAAGTCCAAGCCAGTCACTTTTTGGATTTCCATTTCACTCAACCACTCTTCGAGATGTTTATACTTGTCATCAGCTGGAGGGTATTGTTCTTCAGAATAGTCTTCTTCTTCTTCTTCTTCTTCTTCCTCTTCTGATTCCGACTAGACAATTGTTTCCTTGCCCTTCCCCTCTTGGTTGTCTTTCTCACCAAATGTTGTTGCAAAGTCTAGGGCCCTTCTTGTCTGCCCTTGGAACCTTCTTCCCATGTTTAGAACTTCGGTTATCTTCTTTGTCTTCTTTTTCTTCTCCTCAGCCAGCAAAGTCTTCAACTCTTCTTGTCCTTTAGCTAGGTTCAAGAACAACTGTTGAAACTGTGCATTCTGAACTTGAAGGTCCTTCACTATTTTCTCGAGATCCATCTTACTGAAATAAACAGTAGAGAGATAAGGAGACTTGTTGCAAGAAACCTGCTTATGTTATGATGAATGGTAAATGCATATGCAATGTTTTCAAGGATTTTAAGATTCAAATTTGTTTTAGACAAAAAGGAAACACAAGTTATATTAATAGATTAAAGCTTGAGTACATCAATGCCTTCTTGGGAAAAATAATACAAAAACTCTAAGATGAAAAGGTAGTACGCATCCTCTTTGGTGCAATGTAGGCATTCATAGTCTGTTCCTCATGAAGTAGCCTAGCGAGTTCCAAAACCTTCTTCTCGCTTTCATAGAATTAGGCTTCGAAGGTATCTCGCTCCCCTTGAGTTGTATCCAATCCCTTTGTAGGTCTTCAAGAGAGGTAGGCATGTCAGGATGTAGGATAGTATATGAAACATCTCCTCCATGACAGGCTCAATGATTACTGGGAGAATGGAGGGATAAGGCATCATAAGACTCTGAGCGTGAGTTCGTACCCATTTGAGGTAAGGCTCAAGAGGGATGGAATTCTTGTGCCCTAAAGTCTTGCTATCTACCTTGTTTAACATCCTTCAAGCTCGGATAAATCTCTGGCGAATACCTTGATCGTTGTTGTCGTAATCAAATACTAAACCTTGAATCACCATCTCGTACGGACCATCCCTTTGGGCGTAACCAAACTATCTTAAAGCTAAGCAGGGGTTGTAGGTGATTCCTCCCCTAATGCCAAGTAAAGGGACATTATGAAATTCCCCACAACGGTCGACAATAGTAACATTCTTTATGGATCGCGAGCACCAATGAATGTCTGAGTGTTTAAGCGTCATCAACCTTTGTGACCACCTTGAACCTTGCTCATTCTTTAATACAAATTGGGGAAGATGTGAAATAAACCATCTTTCCAAGAGAGGAGTGCAACACATAAGGACACCTCTTTTCCTCATTGTGAGAGTGTGAAAAGAGTGTAGGATATCCCCTAGCAATATAGGCACTTGGTTGCGAGATATGAAGATTTTGACGGTGTTCACATATATGAGTTGGTATGGATTTGGAAACAAAACCATCCCATAGATGAGGAGAGCCACAAATTCCTCGAAGGTTTGCAAATCTAAGGAATTCCAACAGTTTTGGGCTTTCTCGAACAAGAACATTGCTAAGAAACCTTTGACACCACTCCTTGTTTCCCAATGAGTTGTGACATCAGAGGAGTGCAAGTGTAGAGCTTGAGCAATCTCTTCTGGCTTTGGGTCTCTTTCTGTACCATTGAAAGTTAGTTGATTGAGAATGGGAATCCTCAAGAGTCGGGAGAATTCTTCCAAAGTAGGCACAAGTTGATAATCGGGAAAAGTGAAGCAATGGTGTAGAGGATCAAAGAACTGGAAGAGCACCTTCATCATGTCTTCATCAGTGTTGGAGGTGACCAAGTTGAGTAGGAAACCATGTCTCTCGGTGAATGGAGAGTTTTCAGGAATCCTTGAAGCTAGCTCCTTAAGTTGTGGAGGGATCATCACAAGGTTGACTTGAATAGTTTTCATGCGAAGTGAATATATATCCTACAAAACAAGACAAAGATGAATCCAAAAAATACTTGAAATGGTTAGTGAATGTGAATGATGTTATGATGTTCATGATGTTATGTATAAGTATGTATATACAAACAAAGCAAACAATTCCTTAGGTTTAGGCTTGCATGTATTTTTATAGGTAAGTACCCTCTTGAAGTTTAGTTGGCTTAAACCCGTCCTAGTAATAGTAACCTGGTTCTAAGGAGCTCAATATCACTGGATTGTTTCCTTGGTCATTGTTTCAGCTCAAGCCTCTTTAATGGAGACCGAAATACCCCAAGAAACCAAACCTCAATGAGTGTAGTATCGAGTATCTACCAACTTCGGACTGCATCAAAGCCGGTCATCTCACTACATCCTAAAGGCCAAGTTGGTCAAGTAAAGGTTCTAGAAATTCATTAGTGCTTTATGACATCACTCAGCGGCCCCGTATTCTCTTTGATTAACTCAAAGGCTACCGGTACCCACAAATATGTCACACTAATGTAGCTATTTCTTAGACCATGTCAGTATACCCAACACAATTTCCACAACGTATTGCTACTTACTTATAATGTATCCCAAATCCGGGTAGAGGATTCAAACCAAAACAAAGAACCATAATGTAAAGCAAACAAATCAAACAATGTAAGCAAGTAAATGTGATCTAGCCCTAGGGTAACCCCACTTTTAGTATTTTCCCCAGCAGAGTCGCCAGTTTTGTGATACGGTGGGAAAACTGACTTGAGGGTTTTGCGTTTGATCTCAAATGTTGCGGTTAGCAAGAATCGCCATCGACTTTTATTTTATCCAAAAGGAAAGATGAAAAAGCACAGGAAAGACCTTTGAGATTTTTTCTTGAGTTCGGGGGGTAGATTATGAAAAGGGAAGGTATTAGCACCCTCTTCATCCATGGTTTTCCATGGGCTCTTAGTTACTTTCTAGATCACTTGCTTTTTGTTTGAAATTATGCTTGATGTGGTTTTTGAAAGTATTTTGTAAAGAGGCCATTGTTTAGGCAATCTTTGTAATGATTCTTGTTTGTAAGAATGTATACAAAGATGTTTGATCTTTTGAAAATGTTTTCAATTTTGTAAGATGTTTGAAAGTGTATGTGTTTGTTTTGAAAATAGCAAGGATGTTTGTTTTTAAATGGAGCAAGTAATTAGGAGAAATCTACCTACTCAAATTTCTTTCTTGTTCATTTTCTTTTCCTTTTACATTGTTGTCGTACCATTGATTTGGTAAGCAACCCTATCTTTGGATGTAAACGGGATGAGCGTGGGTCATCGTATAACCATGATTAGAAATGTTGCAAGGTATCTTAACATTATTTTTGATGGACTAAGATCATTTGTAAGGCAACTTAGATAGCGTCATCGAGGGACCATGATCTTGTATTTTCTTGTTTTTGCTAAGATACCTCACATGTGTAATATGGCCATTTTGTATAAGGCAACCAAGTGGAATAACCCTAGAGGTGCTTGTGTGCTAGTGTATCATTTTCATGCTTGTTTATGTCTTGAATTAGGGTTTTCTAATGATTGGTTTTAGTCTTTCCATACAAACCCTAATTACTAGCATGTTATATAAAAGCGATAAATTGCGAAATTTAAAGTTAATACGCTATTACAACATTTATGGGGAGGGGTTGTACAAGTTGAATGGGGATTGCAAGAATTAAACCTATTTAATCTATTACAACCAAATTGAAAGGGTTTGAATATACAAGGAATTTAAATAAATACAAACTATAAAAATAAATGTACAAGGATGCAAAATGTGAAGAACCTGAATTTGTTTGGTTTTCATGAAAAGAAGATTTTTGTCTTAACCTAATTAAATAAAGAGAATAGTTAATTAAGTTTGAATTTATTAAGAAAAGATTTTAAATGAAAACCCTAATTCTATTAATCAAAAGAAAATAAGTTTAAGAAAAGTATTTTTTAGTATTTTTTATCTTGAAAATATTTATAGTATTATAAAATATTTTTAGTCTTTTTTATATTAAAATAATGTATTTTAAATGGTGTGAAAAAAATAAATAATATTAATTAAGTCTATAAGATTTACTTAATAAAATAAATAAAGTATAATATATAAAAATATTTTTTTGTGGAAAAATAGAATAAAATAAGTCAAAATATAAATATATCATTTTTTTTGAATTTTATGATTTTTTTAGTATTTAGAAAATATATATTTAAGAAAAGATAAATGAAATAAATAAATAAATAAATAACTTGGGCCAGGGGGCGTGTCGTACCCCAAATTTATCCTATCTTTTTTACTTTTGTCTGGCTTTGAACTTTGCACCCCATTTGCACCAATTTTTTACTCAGTCATTTGCATATCCCGCATCTCATGAAATCAGGCACTTTGGTTCGAGGTATTAGGGCTGCACCGTCTTTATGTCTAATTTTGTTTTTCTTATCAGGTAAAAGGGAAACGCATCTGGTTCTCGATTAGTGGATCATGGAATGAATTTTGTCATCACGTTACAAGGTTGGTTCTCGCTCAAATTTATCAGAGCCTGGATTAGGGTTTATTTCCCTATATGTTGGTCAAGATGCTGGGGTTTTGGGTCCTTGGTTTTATTAAAGATGTTTCTTTCGCCTGCCTCGAGTATGGCTCAAAGCTCAGTGCATTAGGTCAAGAATTTAATCTCCTCGCATTTCAAGTTTTCTTCTTAAAGTCTCTAAGCCATTGAGTCGAGAGTTTGAAGTTTAAGTTGGCAAATGTGGAGTTTGGGCACAAGAAATGAGGCTGGGGGTCATGACGATCAAGACGTGTTTTGTTGCTTAAGTTACAAGTTATTATGGTTTGAATGTCAAAGTTAAAGTTTTGTTTAAGAAGTGCAAGTTTGGTTCAGGTGTGATATGAAGATAAGGTTTGAGTGACCGTTGTTTTGGGTTTGAATTAACCAAAGGGAATTAAATTCTTAAGCATTTATTTTGTTTGAGAGTTTGATTGGATTTTGAAAGATAAGGCGCACGATGGTTTGAAATACAAGTTACAACATTTGTTCATGATTTATTGAAATTCAAGTTATAAATGCAAGATGTCCATTCAAATCATTCAAGTGGAAATTGCTACTTTCAATCGAAATTCAAGAGTTTGTTTAATTCTCATACAACAAATTCATTCATAATATATCATTCAGGTTTTTTGTGTTCATTACATTTTAAGGATCGGTTACAGAGCATGTGAAAGCATAAATTACAATTGTTGAAATACAAGCTGCAAATCTTTTTACAAGGGAAATGTTGTTTCTTCAAAATCTCTTTGCTTCACCTTCAAGCCATTCATCCTCACTCCTAGCCATGGGATTTTTATCATTCAATCTCGCTTTGGCCGTCCAATTCTCATTGATCATGAAACAAGAAAAGAAAGAAGTTAGTTAAAATCGATATCTTAATCAAAGTCCAAGCAAGAATTAATGGCTAATAAAAATGCTCATCATCAGGGTTGGTATTTGGAATCAAATATCAAAAGGGATTTATCATTAATCATGGGCCATTTTCTCCCAATTGCAAATCACAAAAGGTTTCCCTTTTGGTTCACAAAAAGGAGAAAAGGAAAATTGCCAACATTGTCTAACAAGCAAAACAGCGGCTGCAAGTGCAATAAGCCCAAAGCTGCAACCAACAAGCACTGCATCACAAAAGCCGCAGGCTAGCAAACAAAAAAGGCAACAACTTTAACAAGGCAGCACAAGCAAACAAGATATAACATAAACAACAACCAAATCAATAGACATATTGCAGCAAGCATATGGGCTAACAAATAGCAGGCCAAGGTAGATACACAAACAGCGACAATGCAGCCTAAAGCTGCAAACCAGGCAGCAACTAAACACACCAAAATAGCAAAGCAGAACAACAATAGAACAACATCAAATATTAGACAAGCAAAGGGCAGGTTGGCAGCAAACAACAATGGAAATAATTTATAATAAAACAGCAAGCCAACTCAAAACCCTGCATCATCATGTTCCTAAATAGCCAACCCTTCAAAAATATTAGAGGATAATAAGCAGGTTGCTTTACATCATTGAGAGGTAAGAGATAAAAAGATATCACCTGCATATAAAATTGTCCAACAGAACAAGCCAAAAACCTGCATCATGCAGTCTAAACTTTGCATAAAATCAGTAAGACAAAAACTATACTAAAAAAGGCCACAACTCAGCTTTCCATCAATGTTCAAAATTAACCAATTTCCCCCTATATTTCCACCTCTATGTCACTATAAAGCCACTATTTTTCATTGAAGCAAGTTGGGGGGATTTAGATATAGAAATCTCATACAACAATTACTACAAAAATTATGCTCAATACATAAACGAACCTTACAGAAATATAAAACAAAAAGCTCACCTTCAAAATAATCTTCTAAAATTCCTTCAATCAACAACTTCCTGCAACTAAACCAAACCCTTAATCGCTGAACACACCTCAAGTCTCAGCAACTCATAGAACCACTAAAATCCCTCACAGATTACTACCTCTTTAGAAACCGACCCTCACATCCTTACCCTCAAATCAATACCTTCAACAATTCTCCAAAACCGTGACAAACCCATTCTCTGCTTCTACAAACCAACTACAACAAATTTTCAACTGAAGCAACAAACAACATACAACGCAAACACAATAACAAATTTTGAAAAGTCAGAAGCAAAGAAAGGTCGAGGATTCGAACATCATACCTTAGTAATTTCCAGAGAAATCTCCTTTCCAGCGGTATTTTGTTTCTTATTTCAGATACTACTATAAATTTGTTTCCTCTTTGTCATTGCCATCGTTTTGTTTGTTCATGATTGTTGTTGATGTTAAAGCCTCCATTTGCATGTTGATATTGCTGTTGAATCATTGAGAGCATTTTGAGTGATAAAACCTTGAAATTTTAGGAATCGAGTAAGAGTTTTAGTTGGAGGTCGAGTTGTATCATTGTTGTCAAATAAATAGGTTGTCCACGAGCGAGAGGTTTCAGTATGAATAAGAAATGTCGTTGTTTTTGTTGTATGAAGAGGAAATCGTGAGATAGGGAGAGAGATACTCGTGGAGGTGTTTTAGTTAATCAAATACAGAGGAAGTAGTCTGAGAAAAGAAGAAAGGACGACAATTGAATTGAATGAACGAAATCTGGATCGAGAGAGAACAGGTGAAAGGGATGAGAATAAGGAATCGATGAATGTTCATGTTGTTGTTGTACAGCGGCCGTTTCCACCCTTTTAGTCATTAGGTTTTTTTTCCTGTTTTGAATTTGAGGTTGCCTTTAGGTTTAACCCAATAAAACTGACCCGGTTCTTTTGTAAATCCAAGATTTATTTTAATTTTAACTGTCTTCTTTAAATTGGGACATTGTCAATCTCCTATTAAAGCCCAACTCTAAACTTTCCATTCACACCCATATTTTGCTTAAAATAGTTTTCTCTTCCTTATTGTTTTTTACAAATTTAATTTAGTTAATTCTTTAACTTCCTTAGCTTTGTTGCATTATTAATTTAGTTTAATTTTGTAATTTTACGTAAATAGTCATGTTTTGTTTTAATTAATTAAATAATTTTAAATGATCAATTTGTTTTTAAAAAAAATCAATTTAGTAACTTTTAAAATTTTGACGTTTGTTTAGTTTAACAATTTTAGTCAATTTGCTTGGTTACAAAGCTTTTCTTTTAACATTTGATTTTATTTGCCCCTTTAAATTAAAATTCTCATCGATATTTATAATTTTCCATTCTTGATTAATGTTAAATATATGCTGGTTGATCTTGTGTCAATTCTCTTTCGATCAATTTCATAATTTATTTTTTCGTTGTTTGCATCAAATCCAAGGGGAATGTCCTAACTCTGCTGATTTCATGCCATCAAATATATCTTATACGATTGTGCGAAACCCTTCATAATTTTTTTTTAGTTTTGTTAATCTTAAGTTAAAATTCTCCTAAAGACTCAATTTTTAAACTCACACCTTTTAAGTCAAAACTTCGACACTAGGTGGTCATATCTTCGAAATCTCATTCACACTCATTTTGACCAAACAAACCATTTTGACCGAACAAATCAAAAATCCAAAAACCCCTTTACTTGAATTTATTTTAAAACCTACAAAAACACTCAACAAATCAAAACCTTCCCCAAAGGGCATGTTATCTATGTTCTACCGCGATACTGGCCGTGCCCATTGCTAAAACGCATGCGTTAACGTCACCCACTAAAAAACACAAACAAACCAATCATTTTCTAGAGGAACTACGGTGTTCTGATTCCTTCCTTAGATACGTAGGAAAAGGGTCACGAAACCCTCATGAACGCAATAATAAAAACAATTCATTCCCCTTAAGCAATTATAGTTGTAGATAAACACACCCTTTAAGACAAGCAAACAAAATGGATCCCGTTGAGTACAACGGATGCGAGGGGTGCTAATACCTTCCCCTCGCGTAACCAACTCCCTTACCCTTTCTCTTGGTCGTAAGACCATCTTATCCATTCCCTTATGGTTTTATCGATATTTCCCCTTCATTCGGGATAAATAAAGTTCGGTGGCAGCTCTGTATTTTCTGCCGGTAGCTTCAGCTGGCGACTCTGCTGGGGAATTTTTTTTTGCGAGTCTCTCCTAGTTTTGTTTATTTGTCTTTTTGGGTGTTTATTTATTTGCTTTATTTTGCTTTACTATTTTATTATTGCTTTATTTATATATAATGCATATATTGTTGCTACTCACATATTCTGGATACATTGTGATGTTGGGTTTAGTGATTGCTTTTGATAAGTCCTATACCCAGACTTGGGTTACACATAGGATTAGGACGGGCGGTATAGTCATTTATCTTTGAGGGAGTAATCCCGAAGAAGGAGGCATGAAAATCCCCCACTCAGTGGAGGTCCCCTTGAAAGTAGTGATGTTTACCGAGTAATCAGGAAGACGTCGTTTCTTTCAACCTGGGAACTCGAGAAGCTGAGGGCCGTAGAACCATTAATCCATCCTGGCCTTTTAGGTGCAGTGTAGAGACTATAATGGGGTAATCCGGAAGTAGTTATCATGCGATATTGCACTCGGACGAGTTTTTCCTGCAAATATTACTGATTACCAAGTAATTGGGATGTCGGTAATATCCGAAGGAAGAGCGTAGACTTCGAGAACTCTTTAGAACCTTGTTCGGCAGGTGATAAACCCCTAGTACATACCTCATGGGTGGTTGCTTTGACTCCATACCTGTGACGTTGAACTTTTAATCTTGTTACTTTCAGCTTGTGCAACGGACTACGCAATGGTTATCCAGAATATGTGGAGCTGAGACTTCATGCCATAGCATACCATGACATCATATCATTATGTATATATATTTCATATCTAGGGATACCCAAAGACCAATCTCATTGATATAGCTTTTCAAAAAAGGGAAATTTTAAAAGATAGACGAGTCTTTGGGTCTCCTCAGAAATAAAGATGAAGCATTCATCCATACTACCATGCATTCATTTTTCACAATACAAACTCATTGGGGTCCCTTTTCTCAGACTATAGTAAACAGCAAATACGACTCCTCGATATCCTTACCGTACCAGAGGCAACCAACAAAGGCTAATGGATCTTTTTGAAGAGAACCAGAACGCACTCCGCCGAGATATGGACACCATGGGTACTCGCATGGATCAACTTATGGAAACCCTTCATGCCGTGATCAAGGGTCAAGAAGAACTACATCAAAGTGTTGCCAAGCTTACTACTTCCGCTCCCTCCACTTCTACTAATGGTAGAAATGACAATGCAAATGTTGAGACTCCTATCGGTGCTCCTAGGAATGATGTCGATGATCATCATGATGTTATTGATCTTGACGAACCCCAAGTGAACCTTGCTGCCGGGGTTGCCGAAACTGCGAAAATGTATCATGCTCTCGAAGAGAGACTTAGAGCCATGGAGGGTATCAAAGCTTCCGGATTCAATACTGCTGCAATGTGCCTCGTGCCTGGGGTAGTTATTCCTCCCAAGTTTAAAGTCCCCGATTTTGAAAAATTCAAAGGCACTTCTTGCCCAGAGACTCATCTCCGTTCCTATTGTCGCAAAATGGCTGCCTATGTTGAAAATGAACCATTACTCATGCATTTCTTTCAAGACAGCTTGATCGGGGCACCGTTGGATTGGTATATGCAATTGGAAAGATCTCATGTCAGTACTTAGGGAGAACTTGCTGACGCTTTTTGAAACATTACCATTACAATACTGCCATGGCTCCTAGCCGTACTCAACTCCAAGGGATGGTGCAAAAATTTGAAGAGTCTTTCAAAGAGTATGCTCAGAGGTGGCGTGAACTGGCTGCAAGGGTCCAACCTCCTCTCTTGGATCGTGAATTGATTGATTTGTTTATGGGTACTCTACGAGGCCCTTATCTCCAGCATATGCTCAGTAGCACTTCTACTTCTTTCTCTTATATGGTCATTATTGGTGAACATTTTTAGACGTGCATTAAGGCTGGAAAGATTCAAGGTGTTCCTAACAATGTTAACAACAATGCGGGCATTATTAGAAAACCAATTTCTGGTTTTGTCAAGAAGAAAGAGGGAGAGACTAGTGCCATCACCATCAACCAAGGAAGAGCTCCCGCATTTCCTCAAGTCCGATTCCCTTATTTTCCTACACCTACTGCTGTTCCCAACCAATTTGTTCCTCAAGTATATGCTGCTACAACTCCAGCACCCTAGATGGCCCAACAATGGCCTTTCGCTCTGCAACCACATTATATTCCACAACAACAATTTTCACCTCCTACAACTTATCAAAAACCGAATCAACAACCACAAGGCCCGAGAGCCCCTCAAAGACAAAGAGCCCCTAAAATAAGATTTGATCTCATTCCCATGTCCTACGCTCTGCTTCTCCCATAGTTACTTGCTAGTCAATTGGTTCAATTGCGCAAACTCGGTCCGCTGCCAAACCCTCTCCCTAGGGGGTATAATATTAATGTTCATTGTGAATTTCATTATGGCGCCCCAGGCCACACAATTGAAAATTGTAGAGCATTCAAATGCAAAGTTCAAGATCTCATCAATGAAAAAGCCATTAACTTCAACCCTGTTGGTCTGAATATTCAAAATAATCACATGCCTCCTCATCAATGGGGAACAGTCAATGCTATTGAAGAAGTTAATGAACGAGTTTTGGTATCAGAGGTTGACGAAGTTAAGATATATTTAGAAACTGTCATAGAACATTTGCTGAAGCATGAGGTGCTATAAGAACTCCATGACTTCTGCTTAACATGTTCTTCCAAGCCTGAAGAGTGTGCTAATTTGAAGACGACCATCCAACAGTTGATCGATGAAGGTGTCCTACAGATAGAGAAAATATTCCGAGAAGAAGAGATTGATGTCCTGGAAATCCCCTACTATCCGAGAAGCTTTTCGGTAACCCCTAGTATTCCGTTAACAATTCAGGTTCCTACTACCCCCACAGTGATTCAATCTCCTATTCCTCTTACAAGCAACGACTCAAAGGCAGTTCCATGGGAGTATAATGTGGTATATATTCATGGAAAGAAGTATGAGTGTTCTCCAATTTTTGACAAAAATGTTACCAACATTGCACGAACCAACAACATGACTCGCAGTGGTCGGATCTTTTCTCCTCCACCACCGCCTCCTAAGGAAACCAACAGTGAAGCTCTAGCTAAGGCTAGGGGAAAGCAAGTGATGGATAATCAACCCGAACCTTATGTAGGACAAGAAGCTGAGAAACTTTTGAGAATTCTCAAGCAAAGTGATTACAAAGTAGTGGATTAACTCAACCAGACACCATCCAAGATTTCCATCTTGTCTCTCCTTTTGTGTTCAGAGGCCCACCGCAATGCCTTATTGAAGACCTTATGTTTCGCTCATGTTACCCAAGACATCTCTGTGGCCCAGTTTGAAGGAATATTCACCAATATCGCTGTGGGAAATTGTTTGGTTTTCTGTGATGATGAACTCCCAATTGAAGGCAGAGCCCACAATAAAGTGTTGCATGCTTCTATGAAGTGTCTGGACACTGTTTTATCTCGAGTTTTGGTGGATACAGGTTCTTCACTCAATGCGATGCCTAAGGCTACCTTGTTTAAGCTGAATTTGGACGGAGTAATGATGAGGCCCTCCACTCTAAATGTTAGAGCGTTTGAGGGTTCGAGACGATCTATGGATGGAGAAGTGGATTTTCCTGTCAAGATTGGTCCCCACACTTTCTATTTGTCTTTCTATGTTATGGACATCCATCTATCCTATACTTTCCTTTTGGGTCGTCCATGGATTCATGTAGTCGGAGCTGTGACATCTACTCTTCATCAACGCCTGAAGTTCATTGTAAATGATCAAGTTGTCGTCGTTTGCAGGGAAGAAGACATAGTGATCAATAATCTGACTACCTAACGTTATGTGGAAGTGGAAGGTGAGGTGCAAGAGTTTCCCTTTCAAGCTCTAGAGATTGTTACTGTTGACAAATTCCCTGTTGTGGAATGTAAGAAGTCTGAGATACCCCTGGCCTCTTTGAAGGATGCCAAAGCTCTCATAGAAGCTAGACCCCCCCATGAAAGTTGGGGAAAATTGATTGAAGTGCTAGAGAACAAAGATCGTTTCGGTCTTGGGTATCAGCCATCATCCTCCTTGCAAGCTGGTTGGGTTCCTCTCAAAGGACAGCAGGTTCCCCCAATTTTTGAAGTGTTCGTCTGTGTTGGTGTAAGCAAAGAAGGACAAGTGCTCTCCATAGATGTTGAAGGTGACGATGAAGATGTTTTGAGATTTATCTATTAAGTTATGCCATACCAGGAGCTCAGCAATTGGACTGTCGTGGACATCCCTGAAGTTGTTTTCCTTGATGTGTAATTTTATGTTTCCATTTTGAGTCGTATCTCCTGCCCAAGGCATACTGACATCTTGTAGAAGGGGTCCCTTATGTTTCAATCTTCATTTAACATTGAATGAAAAATGCACTTTCGCATACAATTTTGTTCCCTGTCTTTTCTTTTACTTTTACTTTTTCAAAATAAAAATGGAAATACTTTTCTTTTCATATTCTAAATATTCTCTTGCAATTTCTAAAAATAAAACATAAAATCATCGATCATGCAGATCCGTCTCGAACTCCATTGGAAATGATAATGCTATAGCTCCTTATATCCTTGAGAATTCAGTTGATCATGGTAACAAAGATAGTGAGGAAGATTGCGAAGTCGCTGAAGAACTAGCCAGACTCTTGAGACAGGAAGAGAAGGTCATCCAGCCGTATCAAGAAGAAACAGAAGTCGTCAATCTCGGTAATGAAGAGGTAAAGAGAGAAGTAAAGATAGGGGCCGCCTTGCAAAGTGAAGAAAAGAAGGGGTTGATTGAATTGCTTCAAGAGTATGCTGACATCTTCGCCTGGTCGTCTGAAGACATGCCCGACTTAGACACTGATGTAGTAATGCATAGATTTCCGCTCAAGCCAGAATGTCCTCTTGTAAAGCAAAAGCCAAGAAGGACTATACCCGACATGGCTTTTAAGATCAAAGAAGAAGTTCAGAAATAGCTCGAAGCAGGTTTATTATCTGTGATAAACTATCCGCCTTGGATCACTAACATTGTGCTCATACCTAAGAAGTATGGTAAGGTACACATGTGTGTCGACTACCGAGATTTGAATAGAGCAAGCCCGAAGGATGATTTCCCGTTGCCTCACATTGATGTATTGGTTGATAACACTGCTCAGTCTTCGGTGTTTTCCTTTATGGATGGGTTCTCTGGCTACAATCAGATAAAGATGGCTCCGGAAGACATGGATAAAACAACTTTCACAACTCCTTGGGGTACCTTTTGCTATAGAGTCATGCCTTTTGGTTTTAAAAACACTGGTGTAACATATCAGTGAGCTATGGTGACTCTCTATCACGACATGATTCATAAAGAGGTTGAGGTGTATGTGGACGACATGATCGCGAAGTCACAGACTGAGAAAGAACATTTGGTCCATTTGCAGAAGTTGTTTGATCGTTTACGAAAGTTCAGGTTAAGGCTCAATCCCAACAAACGCACCTTTGGGGTTCGATCGGGCAAGTTACTTGGTTTTATCGTGAGTCAACGAGGAATTGAAGTAGATCCAGACAAAGTAAAATCAATACAAGATATGCCAGCGCCGAAAAATGAAAAGGAAGTACGGGGTTTCCTTGGAAGGTTGAATTACATAGCCAAGTTCATTTCCTATCTTACTGCTACCTGTGAACCCATCTTTAAATTGTTATGCAAGAATCAGGATGTATGTTGGGATGAGAGTTATCAAGAAGCTTTCGAGAAAATTAAGAAGTATCTTCAAGAACCACCAATACTCATACCACCAGTTCCCGGGAGACCTCTCATTATGTATTTGATTATGCTTGAAGGATCTATGGGTTGTGTGCTCGGACAACATGATGATACTGGACGAAAATAACACGCCATTTACTACCTGAGCAAGAAGTTTACTGATTGTGAATCGAGGTATTCCTTACTTGAGAAGACTTGTTGTGCTCTTACGTGAGCAGCCCGAAGTTTGAGGCAGTATATGTTGACACATTCTACACTTCTGATATCTAAGATGGATCTGATAAAGTACATCTTCGAGAAACCAACACTTACAGGCAGATTGGCTCGGTGGAAAATGCTTTTGTCTGAGTATGACATCCAGTACGTCTCACAAAAGGATATCAAAGGTAGAATTCTTGCTGATCATCTCGCTCACCAACCATTGGAAGAATATCAGCCCATGGAGTTCGATTTTCCAGACGAGGATATTATGAAACTTGATGATAATGAAGGACCTGAACCAGGGGAGCGATGGACTCTCACATTCGATGGTGCGTCAAATGCTATGTGTCACGACATTCGGGCAGTTCTGACCTCTCCACGCAACACTCACATACCTTTCACCGCCAGATTATGTTTTAATTGCACGAATAATGTCGCTGAATACGAAGCTTTTGTGTTGGGCCTTGAAGCAGCCAATGATTTGAAGATCAAGACTCTTGAAGTTTATGGGGACTCTGCCTTAGTGATACATCAAGTACGGGGTGATTGGGATACATGATACCCTAATTTAGTTCCATACCGGGATTACCTATTAGAGTTGTTTCCCGCTTTCAATGAGGTCACCTTTGAGCACATTCCTAGAGAAGAAAATCAACTGGCAGACGCTCTGGCCACTTTAGCAGCAATGTTCAAAGTCAGTTACCCGAATCATGCACCCAGTATAAGGATCTGTCTTTACAAGGAGCCAACACACATTTTCCCTGCTCATTATCTCACAACTGAAGATGTATCATATGAAAGGCCGTGGTACTTCGACATCAAAAGATATCTTGAGAAGTAAGAGTACCCCGAAGGTGCTACAATTTATGATAAGCGGACTCTTAGAAGGTTGGCGTATAAGTTTTCACTGTCAGGAGATGTTATATACAAGAGAAACTATGATTCGGTTCTGCTCAGATGTGTGGATAGACACGAGGCAGAATCCATTATACGAGAAATACACAAGGGCTCTTTTGGGACTCATGCCAGTGGGCATTCCATGGCCAAGAAAATCCTACAAGCAGGTTATTTCTGGATGACGATGGAAAGTGACTGTTGTGTATATGCCAAAATGTGCCACAAATGTCAGGTTTACGCGGACAGGATACATGTTCCTCCCACTCCTTTGAATGTGATGACTTCACCATCGCCCTTTGCAATGTGGGGCATTGATATGATTCAGCGTATTGAGCCGAGTACTTCAAATGGACACAGGTTTATCCTCGTTTCTATTGATTACTTTACCAAGTGGGTAGAAGCGGCTTCGTACAAGAATGTGACCAAGCAAGTTGTTACCCGCTTCATTAAAAGAGAAATCATATGTCATTATGGAACTCCAAACAAAATCATCACTGATAACGGGTCAAATCTCAACAACAAGATGATGAAGGAATTGTGTGAAGAGTTCAAGATCGAGCACCATAATTCATCACCTTATCGGCCGAAGATGAATGGGGCAGTTGAAGCTGCTAACAAGAACATAAAGAAGATCATCCATAAAATGGTGAGAACATACAAAGATTGACATGAGATGTTGCCTTTTGCCCTACATGGCTATCGAACTTCGGTGCGTACTTCCACTGGGGCAACTCCGTTTTCACTAGACTATGGTATGGATGCGGTACTCCCAGTCGAAGTGGAGATTCCTTCCTTAAGGGTTCTGATGGATACTAAGCTTGATGAAGCTGAATGGATTCAAACGAGACGCAACCAACTCAATCTCATCGAAGAAAAGTGCCTGGAAGCCATTCGTCACGGTCAGTTATATCATCAGTGTCTCAAGAGAGCATTTGACAAGAATATTCGACCTCGAGAGTTCCACATAGATGACCTGGTCTTAAAAAAGATTCTCCCAATCCACACGGATCCAAGAGGCAAGTGGACTCCCAACTATGAGGGACTGTACATTGTGAAGAAAGCTTTCTCAGGAGGTGCTCTAATCCTGACAAACATGGGTGGGGAAGATGTTCCACTTCCAGTCAATTCAAACTCAGTCAAAAAATACTATGCATAAAAGGACCCGCTAAGTCGAAAATCCGAAAGGGAGGCTTAGGAAAAAGCTAAGGCTAAAAAAGAAAAAAAAAGAATAACCCGCTAAGTTGAAAACCCGAAAGGGCGGCTTAGGCAAAAATGGGTGTCCCGGTGGATTGAAAACCCGAAAGGGAGATCCAGGAAAAAGTTAGGGACAAAATAAAAGCGAGAGACTACAGTCTGAAGAATCTTCACGTACACCTTCCTAATGCGGGATGGATAAATCTAGCTATTATCCTTTGGAAGCACGACAATAGGACAACCCAGGATGCGAGAACTATAGCAATATCAGTTTTAACGGAAGTTCGAGATTTTCTTATTGCCATTTTACCCATTGTATTTCTTTTCTTTTCTGCAACTTCCTCATTTAGGGGTTGTTTCTATGTATGAATGCCCATTCACGGGCCAAACTCATTAATAAAATTTTTCCCTTCCATTAAAAATCTTTGTTATGTTCTTTTACTTTATTTTTCGTATGCGAATCACGATTCAAATTCTTTGTTAAGCATTACATTGAAAATAATAAGTCAATAATAAACACGAGCTAAGATGTGAAACACTACATTACGTGGATAAGAAGGCATCCCAAGGGAAGGCCGTGACGTTCAAGTGTTTGCTCTTCTGTGCAGGTAGCGAGTTACAACGGTCGCCTTGACCAAGCTTTCATCCTCGTCACCTCCTTACAATCGACCGAGCACCCGTTTCTCCCACACAGAGAGACTTGAGGCATTGGTTGAGATCCACGTCTCTTTTCAGTTATTCATAAAAAGTCCAACACATGAAGGAAGTCAGATTAAGTCATTCCTCCTCAGCAAGATTTAACCCCCAGTGAACTCGACAAGGCTAACCCTTTTCTCTCAAATTTCAAGCACCAGTCCATATTAGTACCTCAAGATGACGAGCAAAAGATCCCAATGAGCTTAGCATTTGACACTTCACGTACAATAACCATCACTGCATATTTCATTGCATCCTCAAACGTATAGCATATCCATGGATCATCATGTCACACCTCAAATGCATTTTAAGCATGAGTCAGATCAATCCTAAATCAACAAAACATCCTCACAAAGAATATCATCCTCATAATTCCCAGTTAACATCTGTTATTACACTACCAACTAAAACAAACCAGGTTGTTAGTACGTCATGCTCCCCAACTCTCAATACTCATTTTATCTCTCTTAAGGTCGTAGATCGTCTGTAGGTCTTACCATCACATTATGTTTTCAAGGTCGTAGATCGTCCGTAGATCTTACCTTCGCATTTTAGGGTCGTAGATCATCCGTAGATCTTACCTTCGCATTTTAGGGTCGTAGATCGTCCGTAGATCTTACCATCGCGTTATATTTTTACGGTTGTAGATCGTCCATAGATCTTACCTTCACTTTATCTCTCTTAGGGTCGTAGGTCTTCCGTAGACTTTACCCTCTCCTCATCTTATTTTTAAGGTCGTAGATCGTCCGTATATCTTAACGTCGCGTCATCTTTCTATGGTCGTAGGTCGCCCATAGATCTTACCTTCACTTTATCTTTCCTAAGGTCGTAGGTCGTCCGTAGACTTTACCCTCTCATCCTCTTATTTTTAAGGTTGTAGATCGTCCGTAGATCTTACCTTCGCATTTTAGGGTCGTAGATCGTCCGTAGATCTTACCATCGCATTATATTTTTAGGGTCGTAGATTGTCTGTAGATCTTACCATCATGTTATATTTTTGGGGTCGTAGGTAGTCCATAGACTTTACCTTCTCCTCATCTTGTTTTCGGGGTCGTAGATTGTCCGTAGATCTTACCTTAGCTTTACCCTCTCCTCGTCTTGTTTTTAAGATTGAAGATCATCCGTAGGTCATACCTTCACTTTATCTCTTTTAGGGTTGTGGGTCATTCGTTGGTCTCACCCTCATGCTATCTTTTTAGGGTCGTAAGTCTTCTGCGGAATTTACCCTCGTGTTATCTTTAAGTTTCTCATGAATCCTACCTCCAGTCATCACGACATTGTCAACCATATCCTTTCAGTTACTCTACCACCCACTCCCTCAAGAACCTTGTATTGGCACCGTTACCCCAGTACGAGGTACCATTATTCAACCATGTTTATCCATCCTGACCAGTCCACCAGAAGACCAATTTGTCTTTTCCCAGCCGACATTCACACAAATGAATGACACTCACACCATCTCTCCAGGTAAAATTTCGGGTCCTGGTATTTAATCATCTTCCACCTTGAACATCCGAAAGGCTGAAGCCAATCTCACCTTCAGGTTTAAGACGATTAAATAGGGGCAGCTGTCGTACCCCAAATTTTCCCTATCTTTTTTACTTTTGTCTGGCTTTGAACTTTGCACCCCATTTGCACCATTTTTTTACTCAGTCGTTTGCATATCCCACATCTCATGGAATCAGGCACTTTGGTTCGAGGTATTAGGGTTGCGCCCTCTTTATGTCTAATTTTGTTTTTCTTATCAGGTAAAAGGGAAACACATCTGGTTCTCGATTAGTGGATCGTGGAATGAATTTTGTCATCACGTTACAAGGTTGGTTCTCACTCAAATTTATTAGAGCCTGAATTAGGGTTTATTTCCCTATATGTTGGTCAAGATGCTTGGGTTTCGGGTCCTTGGTTTTTGTGAAGATGCTTCTTTCGCCTACCTCGAATATGGCTTAAAGCTCAGTGCATTAGGTCAAGAATTTCATCTCCTTGCATTTCAAGTTTTCTTCTTAAAGCCTCTAAGCCATTGAGTCGAGAGTTTGAAGTTTAAGTTGGCAAATGTGGAGTTTGGGCACAAGAAATGAGGCTGTGGGTCATGACGATCAAGATGTGTTTTGTTGCTTAAGTTACAAGTTATTGTGGCTTGTATGTCAAAGTTAAAGTTCTGTTTAAGAAGTTCAAGTTTGGTTCAGGCGTGATATGAAGATAAGGTTTGAGTGACGTTGTTTTGGGTTCGAATTAACCAAAGGGAATTAAATTCTTAAGCATTTATTTTGTTTGAGAGTTTGATTGGATTTCGAAAGATAAGGCGCATGATGGTTTGAAACCCAAGTTACAACATTTGTTCATGATTTCTTGAAATTCAAGTTATAAAAGCAAGATGTGCATTAAAATCATTCAAGTGGAAATTGCTACTTTCAATCGAAATTCAAGAGTTTGTTTAATTCTCATACAACAAATTCATTCATAATATATCATTCAGGTTTTTTGTGTTCATTACATTTTTGGGACCGATTACAGAGCATGTGAAAGCATAAATTACAATTGTTGAAATACAAGCTGCAAATCTTTTTACAAGGGAAATGTTGTTTCTTCAAAATCTCCTTGCTTCACCTTCAAGCCATTCATCCTCACTCCTTGACATGGTATTTTTATCATTAAATCTCGCTTTGGCCGTCCAATTCTCATTTATCATGAAACAAGAAAAGAAAGAAGTTGGTTAACATCGATATCTTAATCAAAGTCCAGGCAAGAATTGTTTGCTAATGAAAATGTTCATCATCAGGGTTGGTATTTGGAATCAGATATCAAAAGGGATTTATCTTTAATCATGGGCTATTTTCTCCCAATTGCAAATCACAAAAGGTTTCCCTTTTGGTTCACAAAAAGGAGAAAAGGAAAATTGCCAACATTGTCTAACAAGCAAAATAGCGGCTGCAAGTGCAACAAGCCCAAAGTTGCAACCAACAAGCACTACATCACAAAAGTCGCAGGGAAGCAAACAAAAAAGGCAACAACTTTAACAACGCAGCAGAAGCAAACAAGACATAGCAGAAACAACAGCCAAATAAATAGACATACTGCAGCAAGCATATGGGCTAACAAATAGCAGGCCAAGGCAGATACACAAACAGCGACAACGCAGCCTAAAGCTGCAAACCAGGCAGTAGCTAAACACACCAAAATAGCAAAGCAGAACAACAATAGAACAACAACAAATATGAGACAAGCAAAGGGCAGGTTGGCAGCAAACAACAATAGTAACAATTCATAATAAAACAGCAAGCCAGCTCAAAACCCTGCATCATCATGTTCCTAAATAGCCAACCCTTCATAAATATTAGAGGATAAAAACAGGTTGCTTTACATCATTGAGAGGTAAGAGAGAAAAAGATATCACCTGCATATAAAACTGTCCAACAGAACAAGCCACAAACCTGCATCATGCAGTCTAAACTTTGCATAAAATCAGTAAGACAAAAACTATACTAAAAAAAGGCCACAACTCAGCTTTCCATCAATGTTCAAAATTCACTAATTTCCCCATATATTTCCACCTCTATGCCACTATAAAGCCACTATTATTCATTGAAGCAAGGGGGGGATTTATATATAGAAATCTCATACAACAATTACTACAAAAATTATACTCAATACAGAAACGAACCTTACAAAAATATCAACAAAAAGCTCACCTTCAAAATAATCTGCTAAAATTCCTTCAATCAATAACTTTCTGCAATTAAACCAAACCCTTAATCACTGAACACACCTCAAGTCTCAACAGCTCACAGAACCACTAAAAACCCTTACAAATTACTACCTCTTCAGAAACCGACCCTCACATCCTTACCCTCAAATCAATACCTTCAACAATTCTCCAAAACCGTGACAAACCCATTCCCTGCTTCTAAAAACCAACTACAACAAATTTACAACTGAAGCAACAAATAACTTACAACGCAAACATAATAACAAATTTCGAAAAGTCAGAAGCAAATAAAGGTCGAGGATTCGAACATCATACCTTAGTAATTTCCAGAGAAATCTCCTTTCCAGCGGTATTTTGTTTCTTATTTCAGATACTACTATAAGTTTGTTTCCTCCTTGTCATTGCCATCGTTTTGTTTTTTCATGATTGTTGTTGATGTTAAAGCCTCCATTTGCATGTTGATATTGTTGTTGAATCATTGAGAGCATTTTGAGAGATAAAACCTTGAAATTTTAGGAATTGAGTAAGAGTTTTAGTTGGAGGTCAAGTTGTATCATTGTTGTCAAATAGATAGGTTGTCCGCGAGCGAGAGTTTTCAGTATGAATAAGAAATGTCGTTGTTGTTGTTGTATGAAGAGGAAATCGTGAGATAGGGAGAGAGATACTCGTGGAGGTGTTTTAGTTAATCAAATACAGAGGAAGTAGTCTAAGAAAAGAAGAAAGGATGGTGATTGAATTGAATGAACAAAATCTGGATCGAGAGAGAATAGGTGAAAGGGATGAGAATATGGAATCGATGAATGTTCATGTTGTTGTTGTACAGCGGCCGTTTCCACCCTTTTAGTCATTAGGTATTTTTTTCCTGTTTTGAATTTGAGGTTGCCTTTAGGTTTAACCCAATTAAATCGACCCGATTCTTTTGTAAATCCAAGATTTATTTTTCTTTTAACCGTCTTCTTTAAATTGGGCCATTGTCAATCTCCTATTAAAGCCCAACTCTAAACTTTCCATTCACACCCATATTTTGCTTAAAATAGTTTTCTCTTCCTTATTGTTTTTTTCAAATTTAATTTAGTTAATTCTTTAACTTCCTTAGCTTTGTTGCATTATTAATTTAGTTTAATTTTGTAAGTTTATGTAAATAGTCATGTTTTGTTTTAATTAATTAAATAATTTTAAATGATCAATTTTTAAAAAAAAATCAATTCAGTAACTTTTAAAATTTTGACGTTTGTTTAGTTTAACAATTTTAGTCAATTAGCTTGGTTACAAAGCTTTTCTTTTAACATTTGATTTTCTTTGCCCCTTTAAATTAAAATTCTCATCGATATTTATAATTTTCCATTCTTGGTTAATGTTAAATATATGCTGGTTGATCTTGTGTCAATTCTCTTTCGGTCAATTTCATAATTTATTTTTTCATTATTTGCATCAAATCCAAGGGGAATGTCTTAACTTTGCTGACTTCATGCCATCAAATATATCTTATACGATTGTGCGAAACCCTTCATACTTTTTTTTAGTTTTGTTAATCGTAAGTTAAAATTCTCCTAAAGACTCAATTTTTAAACTCACACCTTTTAAGTCAAAACTTCGACACTAGGTGGTCGTATCTTCGAAATCTCATTCACACTCATTTTGACCAAACAAACCATTTTCACCGAACAAATCAAAAATCCAAAAACCACTTTACTTGAATTTATTTTAAAACCCGCAATAACACTCAACAAATCAAAACCTTCCCCAAGGGGCATGTTATCTCCGTTCTACCGCGATACCGGCGATGCCTATTGCTAGAACACGTGCGTTAACGTCGCCCACTAAAAACACAAACAAATCAATCATTTTATAGAGGAACTATGGTGTTCTGATTCCTTCCTTGGATACGTAGGCAAAGGGTCGCGAAACCCTCACGAACGCAATAATAAAAACAATTCATTTCCCCTTAAGCAAGCATAGTTGTAGATAAATACACCCTTTAAGACAAGCAAACAAAATGGATCCCGTTGAGTACAACAGATGCGAGGGGTGCTAATACCTTCCCCTCGTGTAACCGATTCCCTTAGCCTTTCTCTTGGTCGCAAGACCATCTTATCCATTCCCTTGTGGTTTTATAGATATTTCCCCTTCCTTCGGGATAAATAAAGTTCGGTGGCGGCTCTGTGTTTTCTGCCGGTAGCTTCAGGGTGCCAAGAGGAAACAGGGATGTTAGTGAGAAAAAATAAACAAAAAAACAAGCCAGGCCTAAAGGGGCCCAACGTATGCCAAAAAAACAAAGTCAGAAAAATGTGAAAAAATGAAAAAGGGTACCACTGGGGCTCGAACCCAGGTCCCATAGGGAAAAGGCGCGTGCTTTTACCATTGGGGTGGCTATACATCCATTAATACGAATAAAACAATAAATATGTATGGAAAAACATGTTCTGAAGACTCCATCTTCAACCTCCAGCCAGACCAACTGTAACTTCCTCATTTCTCATCAAAAATGAAAATTGTAAACATGAAACTTGTAGAAAATTTTCTCACGATTCTAGAAATGTAAAGTATTAAAACTATAGATCAAAGATAAGCAAGAATTTTAATGGCCCTAATCTAAACCCTAAAAATTTCATAAGTTTCAGTTTCAAAATTCTCTAAGCTCAAGCAAAATTAATGGAAACTAAGGACATGGTTAGCTTCAGGGAAATGATATCTACATGTTTTATTCACAAATAAACTATTGATGATGCCTGTATGAAGAGTTCCAAGTTGAGAAAACTTACCTCAAAACTGGAAATCGTGTTTGGAGTTTGGGCTTGTTTTAAGTGATGTGGATGATCAAGTTAGCTTCCTTGAGGTCCTAGGAAACTAGTGCGATGGTTTTCTTGGGTTGAGAGTGGCTGAAATGACTTGGAGAAGTCAATGTGCAATGGACTATTTTTGGTTATGGAAGATAGGGTAAATGATGTTACAGAAATGAAACAGGTACATGGATAAGTTACACTTGATGTAAGGAAACTTTAGAAACTAAAAGGCCAAGAAACGCACGAGGGAAATGTGAGTTTGAGGTTCAAGGTCAAAAACTGTGCAACAATGGAGTTTTTGGGAAATTTCTGATTTGAGAGAGTTTTGGTGTATTTCAGGGTGCTTAAGCTCGTGTTCTAGCTTACAAATAGTGACTCTTATAAGTGACAAGTTTGGAATGCTCTAGTTGATCAAAATTCAAATTTACATGTTTAAGTTAAACATGTGATTTTTTGACAAAACAAGTTTCCATGCCTTGTGTACTTGCTAAGATAGAGTGGCTATGCTTTAAACAAGCTTGCTTATTACTTTGTGGATGGAGTGTGATCAGAGGGAACAAGTTAGAGGCTCAATGTGAACTTTATGCAAAAAGCTTGCTTTACAAGAATGACATTGTTAACATTTTTAGCATAAATGGAAATGCAACTTGGACTATAACTCAATTGCTTGGATCAAAGCCCTAAAAGCTGTGTAAACATTTAATTATTGAGTGAAAAACAAGTTTGAGGCCTGCAAAGCAAAGATTATGCGGCCTAGCATGGATTTGGTTCATGTGTTCATAAAAAATGGCTTGTAATTCAGTGACAAAACCCTAACTTCATCTCTTCGATTCTCCTTACTCAAGTATGATCTGAAGGAGTTCTTAGACATTTTGGAAAGCTTGAAATGTGCTATAAACCCATATTTGAATTGACTTTTAATATTCCCCTTGGAACTATGTGAAAATTTTTCATGAAGTTAGGTCAAAATCCTGGCTAAATTAGGGCAAAATTTCACAAAGTGTTTAGTTTCATGACCCTATGTTAATAAAATCATAACTTGAGATATAAGTATTTTTGGAAGGAGTTGTGTAAAGAAAAGTTGTATATTTCATGGAGATATACAACTTTCATGTTTGGATTATTTCTTGAATCATCTTGCATCATGGTGAAAATTTGGCTCAAAGTTATGAAAAAACATGAAATTTCCAACACTTAGAAAAATTTCTAAGTTTAGAAATTTTGACTTTTCAAAATGAAATCTTGACTTTTTGATTTCTTGATGAATAAGTTTTATATTTTGACATGTTTTGATGAATTATGATCTTTGGCACTTGAATTTGACCAAAAAGTCAAAGTTTGACTTTTCATTATACAATTGACTTTTAATCAGTTGACTACAAAATTCATCTGTCAATCCAATGGACTTGCAATGTTTTGAACCATGTCATTTGGTAAAAATTATGCAATTGGATTCTTGAGATCATTCCTTAAACCAATTGACCATTTTCTAGGTCAAAAATCAGAAATAGCCCTTTCCCAGTTAAAACCCTAATTTTGACCATTTTGCCCTTTTGGAGATTTGATCAAATTTCTTGAGGAGCTGTGGTCCAAACTTGATAAAATGATACACATGAGTTTAAAATGTTGATGTGGACCAAAAATTATGAAGTTTGACTGTGAATTGGCCATAGTTAACTTTTTCCCCAATACAGCTGATTTTTAGGTCAACTGCTCAATTGACTGATCAAAAGTGTGATCCAAAGCTTGAAACTTGACATAAGTAATCTTGGTGGTCGATAATGATCCATGAAAATCATATGGGGCATTGGAAGTCCAAAAATCCTTGTGCAATCTCAAACCCTAATTTTGGTCATCAGGGCATAAAGAGGTATCTTGAGCTGATCAAACCCTAATGCAGTCTTGAGCCTAAGGAGATCTTGTGGGAAAATTCTTGATAAGTGAGAGGGAAAATTTTGGGGTACAACAACTAGGAATTCAGATCAAAGGCATTTAGAAATGAAAACTGGAATTTTACAATTGTTGTATCATAACCCTTTCACTAAGTTAGATCATGAAGATCCTTACACCTATCTCACAAAATTCTATGAGATAGCGGGTGCTATAGGAGCTCCCGAGGAAGATGAAGAACACATTTTTAAAAGATTATTTCCACATTCGTTGATCGGTAAAGCTAAGGATTGGTATCTTGACCAACCTAATCACCTCATGACGGATTATAATAGACTTTAAGAAAAATTTCTTGAAAGGTTTTTCCCACAATCACGTTTCTTAGAAGCCAAAATGGATATATCGTTGTTCTCTCAAGGTGGAGCCGAGTCATTGACTAAAGCTTGGTAAAGGTACAAATCTATGTTGAGAAAGTGTCCAAGTCATGGTTTTGATGCTATTACCCAAATGCATATTTTTCGAAATGGATTACAACCACAACCAAAACTTTTGTTGGATGCTACGGTGGGAGGATCACTCAAGGCAAAGACAACGAAAGAAGCGGTGGAAATTATTAAAATAATGGCAAGGAATAACCATCAAGTCCAACATGATCAAAGTATGGTTCAAAAGAGAGAGGAAGCAAGTGATTCTAGATCAAATGAAGCTATTTTAGCCCAAAACAAATTGTTTGCTCAACAAGTGGAAGAATTAACAAAGCAAATGGAAAAGCTCCCTCAACAACAAAGATAAATGCAAGAAAGACCTAGCAATCAAATTCAATAAATTTATAGTTGTGAGTTATGGATGGGTGATCATCAAACTAGATTTTGTCCTCTGGTTGAAGAAGAAGTTAATTACATGGGAAATCAAGATCAAGGATACCAACAAAGGCAACCTTATCAAAATAACCAATGTTATCATCAAAGAAATAACCAAGGTTATCAATAAGGGTGGAGACAATATTCCAACAATTAAAATAGAAAAGTCCTTATCAAACCACAAATCAAAATTCATAACCTCAAGCTAGAAGTTCAAACTTATAAGACATTCTTGCGCAATTCATGCAAGCATCTATGGAAAATCAAAATAGTAATGAAGCGGATATCAAGAATTTAAAGACTCAAGTGGGGCAACTAGCCAAGCAATTGGCCGATCAAAATGTCGGTTCATCATTTTCGGAAAATACTCAATCTAATTCTATGGAGCATTGCAAGGCAATAATAACTAGGATGGGTAGGGTAGTAGGAAACAAACGTGGTAAAGAAGTTGAAATTGAGGAAATTGTTGAAGAAAAAGAGTTTGAAGAGGAGATTGTAGTAGAAAATAACCATGAGGAGGAGATGGTTGAAAAGGAGTTAGTTGAAAAGGAGTTAGTTGAAAAGGAGAAGTTGAGAAGAAACAAGAAGGAGAAAGATTCTACTTTACCGGTTCAAAATTTTCCATATCCTCATGCTCCTTCCAAGAAGGATAATGCTAGGCACTATGCTAGGTTCATGGATATTTTTAAGCAATTGAAAATAAATATTCCATTTTTCGAAGCTATGGAACAAATGCCAAAGTATGCAAAGTTAATTAAAGATATTCTTACAAAAAACAGAAGATCAACGAATCAAGAAGTTATCATGATTGATGCATGTTGTAGTGATATCATTCAACGAACTCTACCGAAAAAGGAAATTGATCCGGAAAAGGTTACTTTGCTGGTTACCATTGGTGATATTTATGTTGGTAAAGTATTGATTGATTTGGAGTCTAGCATTAATTTGATTCCTTTGTCTATTATGAAAAGATTGGGGAACATTGAGATGAAGTCAACAAAGATGACACTTCAACTAGCTGATAAATCCATCACTCATCCTTATGGTGTAGCTCAAGACTTGCTAGTGAAAGTGGATAAAGTTTTCTTCCTGGTTCATTTTGTTGTGATTTATATGGAGGAAGACCATGATGCACCTTTGATTCTTGGCTGACCATTCATGAAGACCGTAAGAATGATGATTGACATTGATGATGGGTTAATGAAGGTCCGAGTTCAAGATGAAGAAGTAAGTTTTAATCTCTTTGAAGCTATGAAACATTCTAATGATAAGGGAGCTTGTTTTAAAGTTGATGCTATTTAAGAAGCTATTTGGGATGTTTCTAGTGAAGTTCATCTTTTAACACCTCTTGAGAGAACATTGAATAATTTTATTCAAGTTCTTGATGTTTATGAAGAAAAGGAGTTGGAAGAATGTGTGAAGGAAATTGAAGCTTTAGAAGAAGTTCAATCTTGGGATGAAGAAGTTAAAATTTTGAAGAAAGAACCTAAAGAAGAAGAGTCCAAAATTGAATTAAAGATATTTCTGTCTCATTTAAAGTATGTGTTTCTTGATGATGGTGGTAACAAACTGGTAATCATTAGTAATTCTTTATCGGAGAAGGAGGAGCATTATTTAGTTCATGTTTTGAAATAAAATCAAAGTGCAATAGGTTAGGTTTTAGCGGATTTGAAAGGCATAAGCCCGACTTATTGTATGCACAAGATTTTTATGGAAGAAAATTTCAAACCCATAGCTCAACCCCAAAGATGCTTGAATCCGAAAATGAAAGAAGTTATGAAACTATTGGATGCCAGGATGATTTATCCTATTTCCGATAGTACTTGGGTAAGTCCGGTGCATGTTGTTCCAAAAAATGGTGGACTGACCGTGATAAGAAATGAAAAAAAGGAATTGATCCCAACAAGAACCATAACAGGATGGAGGATGTGTATCGGTTACCAGAGGCTTAATCAAGCAACTAGGAAAGATCATTTTCCTCTTCTATTTATGGATCAAATTCTAGAAAGGTTACCAGACGATGATTTCTATGGCTTTTTGGATGGATATTCCGGGTATAACCAAATTTCGGTAAATTCGGAAGATCATGAGAAAACGGATTTCACTTGTTCGTTTGGAGTTTTTGCTTATAGGAGGATGCCCTTTGGTTTGTGCAATGCACTAGCTACTTTTTAAAGGTGTATGCAAGCTATATTTTTCGATCTTATTGAGAAGACTATGGAGGTTTTCATGGACGATTTTTCCGTTTTCGGAGCATCCTTTGAACTTTGTTTAAAAAATTTGGATACCGTGTTGAAGAGATGTATGGAATCAAACTTGGTTCTTAATTAGGAGAAATATAATTTCATGGTTACTGAGGGAATTGTTCTTGGTCACAAAGTTTCATCCAAATGGCTAGAAGTTGACAAGGAAAAAGTGGAGGTGATCAAGAAATTACCACCACCATTGAACGTGAAAGGAATCTGAAGCTTCTTGGGTCATATGGGATTTTATCAAAGATTTGTCAAAGACTTCTCCAAGATTGAAAGACCTTTGAGAAACTTTCTCAACAAAGATAAGTCTTTTATTTTTGATGTCACTTGTTTGATAGCTTTTAACAATTTGAAACAAACTTTGACAACCACACCCATAATTGTTGCACCAAATTGGAAAATGGATTTTGAATTAATGTGTGATACTAGCGATTATTCCATTGGTACGGTTCTTGGTCAAAGAAAAGGAAAAATTTTTCATGCCATACACTATGCTTGCAAAGTTCTTAATGAATCACAAATTAACTATGCAACGATTGAAAAAGGATTGTTATCTATAGTGTATGCATTGGAAAATTATAGATCTTACCTCATTGGGTCAAAGGTTATAGTCCACACTGACCATGCGGCGATACGATATTTGCTTACCAAACCGGATTCTAAGCAAAGACTAATTCGTTGGATACTTCTGTTGCAAGAATTTGATCTTGAAATTCTCAACAAGAAAGGTTTCAAGAATTTGGTAGCAGATCACTTATCTCACTTGGTCAATGTAGAAGTTACTAACCAAGAAAGAGAAGTTAGAGAAGAATTCCCAGATGTAAAACTTTATATGGTACTAGTTAGACCATGGTTTGCTGATTTTGTGAATCATAAGGTATCCGGATTGATACCGGAAGATTTAACTTGGGACCAAAAGCGGAAATTCTTGGCGAATGCTAAATTTTATGCGTGGGATGAGCCTTACCTCTTTATGATTGAAAGTGATAATTTGTTAAGGAGATGTGTATCGTTGGAGGAATCAAAAGCATACTTTGGCATTGTCATAATTCTCTGTATGAATGTCATTTTAATGGTTTGCGTATGGCAATGAAAGTCCTTCAATCGGGATTTTATTGGCCATCGTTGTTCAAAGATGCACACTTGCATGCTAAGAATTGTGATAAATGCCAAAGGAGTGGAGGAATTGGGAAAAGATACAAAATGCCTTTGAATAATATGTTGGAGATAAAGGTTTTCGATTGTTGGGGCATAGATTTTGTAGGACCTTTCCCCCCCATCTTTTTCAAATGAATTTATCCTTGTTGCTGTGGATTATGTCTCTAAATAGGTTGAAGCGATGGCTTGTCCTAAGGAGGACAACAAAACAGTTATAAAATTTCTAAAGAAAAATATTTTTTCCTATTTTGGCACTCCGCGAGTTTTAATTAATGATGGTGGATCACACTTTTGTAATACACCTCTTGAAAGAGTTTTGGAAAACTATGGTGTAAAGCATAAAGTGGCGACTCTGTACCATCCACAAGTTAATGGTTAGGCCTAGTTTTCAAATAGAGAAGTTAAGAGGATATTGGAAAAGACCGTGTCAAGTTCCCAGAAGGATTGGTCGCTTAAGCTTGATATTCTTTGTGGGCGTATCATACCACTTACAAAGCTCCGGTTAGATTGACACCGTTTCAAATGGTGTATGGAAATACTTGTCACCTTCTAGTAGAAATTTAACACAAGGCTCTGTGGGCATTAAAATTCTTAAACTTTGATTCTAACTTGTCCGGAGAAAAAAAGAAAAAATCAATTGCAGGGTCTTGATGAATTGAGAAATGATGCGTATCACTCCAACAAGTTGTATAAAGAAAAAAGTAAAATTTTATCATGACAAGAAAATCTGTCACAAAAACTTTAAAGTTGGCCAAATGGTGCTCCTTTTAAATTTGCGGTTGAAACTTATTCCGGGAAAGTTGAATTCCAAATGGTTGGGCCCGTTCACGATCAAAGATGTGAAAGATTATGGAGCAATTATTTTGGAGGATCCCATTTCAAAGAAAGTTTGGACTGTAAATGGAAAAAGGTTGAAAATTTACCATGGAGGAGAGGTAATCCGCGATACAAATGTGGTTCGTCTCGGTTATTTGTGAAATCACTGTAGACCGTCGAGCTTGAAACGACGTTAAACAAAGAGCTTGTTAGGAGGCACCATAACACTGTAAGTATTTTGATTTTTGTGTGAATTTCCTTTAAAATTGATGCAGAACAAACATTTGGAACAAATTCTGCAACAAAATTTTGTATTCAGTTCTGCCTGGCATCGTCGGGCGATGGAAAATTTCGTCGGGCGAAACTGTGTTTTCAGCGCACTTCTGCTGCACGTTTTACTTCACTTTTTGTGTTGGGTCAACTAGGCCTACGGTTAAAATCCATTTTCAACCCTCTTTTGACCTAAAAAATTGTCATATCACTCATTGCCTCATTACCTAAATTGTCTCTTCTCCTTATTCCAAAAAATGATCTCCAAGCACTCATCTTGCATCTTCATCCCACACCTCAAAAATCAAAGGTAACATCCTCTTCTCTCTTCTTTGTGATTTGTAAGAGGTAAGTTTTACCTTTTTAAAAATTAAGTTAGGAACTTTTGAATTAATAATTTTTAGAATGACGCATGTGGTTAGGAAGGATTAGCTATTAGGATTCACCATGAAAATGCTGTAAGATTGCTGAAATTTGGTCTTTGGGCAAGTGGAATTTGTGCAAAAATCTGCCGAATTTTTGAAATATTCGTAGGATGTCGCCCGGTGACAGGACTCATCTACCGGAGATACAAGTCAGTAACAACAACATTATTTTGTAAAATCTGTAGATTTTTGCCACAACGCGCAGGATCGCCCGACAACCAGATCCATCGCCCAATGATGGAAGGAATAATCAACATCTTGATTTTTTCTTGTGAATTCTGAAAAATTGAATTGTTTTTTTTTTACAAGAATGTCTATGTTATTTTGTGTTGGTTTCATGACTTGCAGATGGCTCCAAAAAAGATTTCCGTTTGAAACCCGTGAGGGAGACTGTTGGAAATAGTTCGAGCTGCGGAGTTTTGACGAGCGAATATTTGTAAGCACGAATGCAGAAGATAGATTCAACATGCTGGTAAGAAGGCAATTTGTTTCGGAGAAAAAGTTTTGCATTGATACTCATGGTCCATATAGGAAACCGATGCAAAATTTTATAAGAAAAAGTGGGATGTTCTCATAGATTCAGTCGACAAGATCAACTATGATTTGGTGAGGGAATTTTATGCAAACTCTCTTCCGGTTGAGAGGGAGCAATTTCTTTTCCAGACCATGGTAAGAGGAAAAGCTCTACATTTTGATAGGAACTCAATTAACAACTTTTTGGGAAACCCTCTACATTTGTGTTTGCATGAAATTGATGAATTCAATAAAGAGCTGGGAAATTTAAGAAATCATGATTCTATTGCCAGTGCCATCTTGCTTGAAGGGAGGAGTGTTGAGTTAAATGCAGCAGGCATGCCTTTTCGGTACAATCGGGAGGATATGACACCCGAAGCTCAGGCTGTACTTCTTTTTGGTTCTTCACAACATCAAACCTAAAATTCATAGGTCTTCCATTCCTATTGATGTTGCCTTGCTCGTTCAGTGTATCATAGAGGACAAGGCAATGGACGTGGCTGACATTATCTTTAAAGAAATGCGACAATTTGTTGAAGGCACGAAAACAAAAGAGGTAAACTCCCGTGTACCGCTTCCTTTCGCTTGTCTTATCACTGCCATGTACTTAGAAAAAGGAATTTTAATGCCTGAGGAGATAAATGAAAAAGTGCGAGGGGTGATAAATGATGATTATCTTGGCCGATACTGCTTAGGAAAATTGACCGTGAAAAGAAAGAAGAAAAATGTGGGTGAGTCTTTGGGTACTCGAGAAGAAGATGAAGGTCTTGATTATTCTAATTGGGACCCTAGAATGAAGGAGACATGTAATTATACCTGGGACATGTTAGAAGTGCATCGAAGATCAGGAAGCTTCTTTCATGATTCCATGGCGAAGCGTTTTCTTCATCAATCTAAACCGCATGAGCAGGTTACTTTCCCTTCCCAAGCTGAGTATAATGCCTTCTGTGCTTGGCCCGAGGACATGCGCCCTTTCTTTTCGTAGGGGGTAGCGCATGCTGGAGCGTATGATGATGGTGATGGTGTTGATGGCAATGATGGTGATGATGGAGGTGAAAACATGGACTTTTGAGTTTTTGGCAACAAAGTGAAGAATTTTTTTAATTTCAGTTTTTATGTTAGTTTCTAAAACTTTTTAATTATTAAAACATTTGGGTGTGTTTTGAGTTATGTTTTGAAAAATTAGAATATTGTGGTTGTAATTTGGGATCTTTCCCTTTTTAGTGGGTAGTGGTACCCATTTTTTCGTTTAAAAAACTTATTTTGATTAAAGTGGTTAGATTATGCTTTAGTAGATATTGTGTTTCGTTTGTATATATATAAAAAGAGACAAAACAAAAAGAAAAGGGTTGAAGGAGTTCTCAAGGAGCAAGTTTATTCTTTGGGACTCGATTGATCTCGTGATTTGGGTGGTGATGATGCAAACCTCAAAGAATTTCACAATTAAGGTATTACTTTACCGTTTTGTAGAATGTTAGCATAATCATTAAAACCGTGCTTTAAGAAAAGAGATAGTTATGTGTTGTTATGTAAATATGTGTGCATGCTTAAATCATTAGGACATAACCACAAATGTGAGAGACTTTCCATTGTTTACAAAATTGTTAATGTTTTAGTAATTATTGTTTTAGCTCGAAAGATTCATGTTAAATCTTGTTATTGAGAAGATATCTTGGAAACTTAGAAGTGATCAAGGAATTATTTATGCTTTGTGAGAGTTACCACCATTCCCAAAAGGGCTTCATCTAACCTTGTGAGTTTGTGAATCTTTGTGAACCCTTTTGAGTTTTAAATAAATTTTTTGGAATGAATCTATCATGAAGCTAACAAATTTCTAAGTATACCACTTAGTAGTTGTTGATGCTTAAAGAAGACCAAATAAAGTCAATGATGATTCATACAAATTTTTTGTGTCTATAAACACTTTACCCAATTTCGAAATTAACCTTTTGAAGAGAAATCATTAAAAATTGAGAAATAAATGTTTAAAGTTGGGGAGGTTGGTTATAATAGAAAAAGAATTGGTGGCATAATGCATTCGTTAAGAATTGTTCTAAAAAAATGTATCAAAGAAAAAAAAGAGAAAGAGAAGGGTGCATTGTGAGTATGAGAAAGCAAAAGTCAAAGTAGAAAGAAGGATGAAGCAAAAATGAATGCTATGAGTATGTGAAATGCTATTCATTATCTTTAACCATTTTTGTTTCAATGGCCATGCATATATAATCCATTGTTTTTAACCTTAGCCAACTTACAACCAAGAAAAGTCCTTTGGTGATCTATGTTTCCTTGATATTCTTTTCAATTTATTTGCTGAATGCATGCATTTTTCTAGATGTTAGCACAATTACTATTGAGTGTGATTTGTCCCTTGTCTTAGTTACATAAGCCATACTCGGTTGATGGAGAGTAATTGATTCAAGTATGAACATGTTGTTACTAATTTATGTATAGCTAGATATTTGTGTTTAGAACTTATTTCATTATCACACTTTGATTATGAAAACATTTAATTTGTGTTGTGGTCGCATCTTGTGAGTTTGAACCATCCAAATTGATCTTGTTGATGTTGTTCCTCTAAATTCATCTTGTTATCTTATTGTTTACCTTTGATTTGAGGACAATAAAAAATTCTAGTTGGGGAGAGTTGCTAAGTGTCAACTTTTGCATAAAATTCATATCAATTATTGACACTTTCAAACCTTTTATTTTACTTTTGATTAGGTTAAATACTTATTTTAAGTCATTTTGCTTGAGTACAAAGAATGGTGAGTGTTTAATTTGTTTGTTATTATTTCAGAAAAATCTGTGCAGAAAAGATGGCCAAAGGGAGAATTTAGGCTTTCTTAGCAAAAATAAGAATGTGTGATGATTTTGCAAAGGATCGCCCGATGATAGGATGCGTCGCCCGACAAAAATGGTGAAAAAATGGTTCAGTTCTATATTGCTTCGGTTTTGGCTCGCCTGGCAAAAGGAGGATCGCCTGGCGAAGCATTCTTGTCGCCGGGCGATGAAAGATGCTCTTTTGAGGTATTAACACGCCCAGCTGGTCATGCGTGGCATCTTGCCAGAATCGCCCAACGATGCTTTATGGTTGCCCGATGATGGAGCGTAGATGGCCATACTTTTGGATACTTTTTTCCACCTTTTATGGAAAATTTCCACTAACTTTTATCTTGTGGAGGGAAGGAAATCTGATAAAAAGTGTAGAAATCTTTTGTTCTATGGATCATAACATTACAACATAGAAAAATACTTGTTGTTCTTAGCTCTTGGAGAGGAGAAAAACGAGAACACTCTTGCAACTTGAATCAAGGAGAATTGAAGATTTATGTTCATCAACATCCATTGTTTATTGATTGAGCAAGGTATCATGACCATGAGTAGCTAAACACTTTTTGTGTCAAGGTTAGAAGTAGTCAAGCTAGACTTAATGTATTTCTTTTAATCATTTTGTATATGAACTTGGTTGAAGATTAATGTATGTTGAATATCTTTGTATCATTATTATTTTTATGGTTTGGTTCATTATTGAGAAGTAAGTTCCAAGCTTGACCTAAGATATTCTTCTACTAATAAACAAGCTCTAGACATAGATTTGTGAGTTAGTATTCACTTGTATCAAGCTTTAAAGATTATCATGTTAATAGTTAGAATGAGATATCATTTAATGATTAACATGATAACACTCACAATATTGCTTAGTCATGAGAAATATTGAGAGGATATGTGAATGTATTGATCATTGACTAGTTCATATGCAAGGTTAATCGAATAAATATGGAATAGGTTGATGAAAACTAATCTTCACATCCTTTTTATCAATACACACATTTTCAAACAACAATCTCTCTTTCATCCAAATCACCATTTAATGAATGAAACTTAATCTTTTGTTACTAAAAGCAAATATCAAACCTTTGTTTATAATTAAAACACTTAAAGACACTCAAACTATAGAACAACATTAATATCACATCAATCCTTGAGGAAAACGATAATATAAATACTTGTGTTTAAAATACTACCAACATTTAGCCTTGTGAGCTTACTTAATGTTTGGGTTTGAGTTGCCTAAGACATATACGTTTCAGATCCAGACTTAGGATGAATATCTGTTAGGTTCTAAACTCTAGAGATAGATTTAGGTTTAATGATCACTTTTGGTATCGACTCTTAATGCCTCCGTGTTGGTTGACTTGCGCGAGAAATCGATGGCGAAGATCAAAACGGTTGATATCTCACTTTGAGTTAGAGATAACCTCTGTACGGTAGATACATGATGATATTAATGAGTAGTTTAGGTTGAGTAAAATTGAGTAGTACGTTTAAGTATTTGCGGGTATATGAAATTCAATTCTGAGAGTTCTCTCCTCTCCGAAGAATGTATTTATTTTCTATTAATAACTTTAATTTATGCGCCTCAGACCTTAAACCCATTATAACTCAAGCTCAGAAACATTGAAACTATTGAACAACATTCTTTTCCTTGCACCAATCCTTGTAGATACGATAAAAGCCAGAATACTTCCAATATTTTGCTTGCCGCTTTACCGCGTCAACAAAACTGCGATGTTGTCGGGGATTGGTGTTTTGATATTGAATTTCATCATAATAGTTTCTATGTCTTTGAGCTTTATGTATATCGTATATATTATATATTTTCACTTGTATATTAACTTGTCTATGTTCACATACTTTTATATTTGTGTTTGTTTTCTACACTTGTTTATGTTTGTGTTTTCCATGTTGTGTTCAAGTATGTGTATATATGAATTATGTACCAATGTGTTCAAGTGTTGTTGTATATACTTGTTTTTCATTTACATTTGCTCAAGTGTTGCCCAGGTTATTCGTAGATGTCAATAAACGAAGTAACATGGAGGAGCATGTGTACATAAATAAAGGCATCGAGCTAACAACGTAAAATAAGCACTTGCTGGAAGGCACCCCAACATTTGTAAATTATGTATAGTTCTCTAATATTTTTGCTTGTTGTTTGTCTTTAAATTTTGGTCCGATAATTTGAATTCGAATGAGGTGATTTTCGAAGGTTGATCGTTTCAACTTGCGAATGTATGGTAATGATATTGTTTGAAGTTGGTACTTTGCAAGGTACTCATCTATCGCTTTCTAGAGCATAGCATGATTAAGAGAATTTTCATTTGTAAAATTTTCATGTCATTCATTCTTTTGCCAAACTTGTTCAATTTAGAATCACTTTAGAACAAAACCCCCATGTCACCTCAATTTTACTATGTTTAATCGTTTATTTGTATTGATGTGCATGAAAACATGATAAGGATCGAGGCATTTTGTTTGATCTTGAGCATAACCACCTAACCAAAATTATTTTACTCGGTGAGTGTGCGAGCATTTATTAGCGCCTTTGTGCCTTAATGTCAGAATCTATGTTGGTATAGAAAATGTTAAACTTGTAAATAACTAACTAGTTCTTTATTGATTTTTGTATGGATTCTGAATTTGTTTCTTGAAACACTTGACCCCTCAACCATAACTTGTGGTTTAATTTTGTTTACCTTGCTTTAGAAAGTTGGGAGCATTCACATTACATGTTCGGTTGTATTCAAGTTGAGAAGAGAATTATTGATTTCTTATTTGTTAAGTTACTTTGTGGTTGAAAATAAATAAGTGGCTGGAAAAAGAAAGAAAAGAAAAAAATGTGAAAAGGGAAAAGAAAAGAAAAAGAAAAGAGAGAAAAAGAAAAGTAAAGAAAAAATGTGGGAATAAAATCAAGGTTGTACCAATGAGCAAAGTGAGAGGGTAAATAATTTTTTTTTTATTTCTTGAATATGTGTAATTAAATTCTCTCATCGGTTTAGGCAATTTCATTTCTTTAGCTTTAGAAATAATCCTTCTTTGTTACCCGAGCCTAATTACAACCCTGAAAATTCCTTGTGATTCTTGCTTTCATACTGTTCAATATGAGTATTTTCTTGATGAATGCTTAATTTAACTTGTTGTTAGCTTGATTTTTGGGTGAGAGTTAAGCCCCTCATATTTTTGATATTCATCTACCGATGAATTGAGTACTATGTGTGATTCATTTTTGAATAGTGTATTCTTTTTGAATTTTTGACATGTGTTTTGTATTTAGAAGTTGTTTCGTTTTCATATTGTCATTGTAGTGTAGTCGTAAGTTTTTCTTGGCTTGTACGTTTTTGTTTTGAATCATACATTTGTTTTTTTTTTCCAAACTTGTTGATTCGTGATTGCTTGGTTGATACTTTTGTTTCTTTAGGTTTTTGTGACTTTTTTGAGGACAAACACTATTTTAAGTTGCGGAGAGTTTGATGAGTGATAAATTGTTGTGAATTTGAGTGTGAATATTAATCATTCATCGGCTTATTTTGTTTTCTTTTCGTTAATAAATCTCAACTTTTGTGTACATTTTGTATAGTTTATGTTATAGTGTATACTATGTGCTATCGTGTAAATATCATTGAGTTTAATTGTTTTTATCTCATTTTTGTTGGCATTTAAGAAATTCTATTTAGGCATTTCAAGATAGAACATTGAATAAGCTTTCCAACTCTTCCGACCGTGTGTAAATCGGAGTTACGGTTCTCAAGTTATGGCAAAAACAAGTGCTGAATTTTTCCCGACAAATAAGGGAGTGCACTAAGCGCCCTCTATATGGGCTTAGCGTGCCCTGCAACTTTGAAACTCATTAAATAGGGCAAAAAACCCATTTTGAGGTTAGGGGTTGGATATTTTTAAGTCCCAACACCATTAAATTTATTTTTTGGTAGAGAGAGCTTAGAAAACATCAATTGGGGTTGCATCTTGATGATCGAAGGTGGGTTTCCTTAAATTGGATGTTGGGTTGCATCTTGATGTTGGGGTTTTGTATGTAAGTTTACTTTGTTTTGTATGTATATTTATTTCTCATAGCATTGTATAAAACTTCTTTTACAAATCAATGTTGATGTTTATCCTTGTGAGCTTGTTTAATGTTTGGGTTTGAGTTGCTATGGACATATACGGTTCAGATCCGAACTTAGGATGAATATTTGTTAAGTTCTAAACTCTAGAGATAGATTTAGGCTTAATGATCACTTTTGGTATCGTCTCTTAATGCCTCCGTTTTGCTTAAGTTGCGTGAGACATCACTGACGAAGATCAAAACGGCTAATATCTCACATTGCGTTAGAGATAACCTCTATGTGGGAGATATGTGATAATATTTACGAGTATTTTAAGTTGAGCGCAATTGAGTAGTATGTTTAAGTATTTGACGGATATATGAAATTCAATCCCGAGAGTTCTCTCCTCTCTGAAGAATGTATTTATTTTCTGTTAATAACTTCACTTTCCGCTTCTCAGACCTTAAACCCATTATAACCCAAGCTCAGAAACGCATAAACTATTGAACGACATTCTTTCCCTTGCACCGATCCCTGGGGATACGATAAAACCCGGAACATTTCCAATCTTTTTTTTTCTGCTTTTCTGCGTTAACAAAATTGTGTCGTTGCCGGGGATTGGTGTTTTCATATTGAATTTCATTGAAATGGTTTCTATGGTTTTGATCTTTGTGTATATCATATATATTGTATATTTCACTTGTATATTAACTTGTCTATGTTTACATACTTTTAGTTTTATATACTTGTATATTGTGTGTCACTGTCAGTCTTAATTTTCCATTGATTTCTATAACAGTCCAAACCATCCACCTGGGCATAACAAGGCATAAAGACACTATAAAAACTCTGATTAGGTGGTTTTTGAGGAGGAGGAAAAGCTCGGTTTGACACTTGCAAGTTAAAATATCCTCCAGGGTTGAATAAAGGAACTAAGTGTTGGGGTGATGTTGTGGAGGTAGATTTCGCAGTCGCCATCAACGATGGCACGAAGAATGCTTAGAGAAACAACACGAGTGTAAAGTGTAACAACCCATTTTCCCATGTGAATATTTATAATAAAATATATGACAAATGCATCAGAGTTCACAAGGGAATGCCACATAAATCATAAAATCCATAAAGTTCTCAAAATATTTTATTACTTCATATATTCAAAAATGGTTATTCGGCAGCGGAAAATCAACATAAAATTAGTTCATTGGCATTCTAGCCTTAACAACAATTCAAATCCACAATACATGGTCCAACATAAGTTTAAATAAAATGTGCAACATTTGAAATTATTCAAAACATGATGAAACTCCAAAATCGCGTGTTACATGTCAGAGCGGCTCCTAAGACTCGATCTGGTAACATCACTTCAAGCACTACTCAGATACTAGATTATCTGTACTCCCAAAGAGTACAGACACAATAACACAGAAGGGATGATAATTTCATTCAATAACACAAAGCATAAGCCCTCAACACAATGCAAATCCAGGCCAACATCAGGGCATAAGACCTCATCCATGAATGCATGCAATATGAACATGCAACAACGTAAAATCATAAAACCACAAAGCATAAACCTTCATCACCATGGAAATTTAAGCCATCCAAATCATCCTCATCATAATCACCAACATTTCCTCATACCTACATCATCAGCAAAAGAACATCGCAAGAAAATAACCCACTGTTTCGGTGTAACTACGGGGAATAATTCCTATTTTAACTTATTACTAGAATTATCCTTATAAATATCATCATATGTACTCATATAAGCAAAGCATCATCATCATATCATCATATAAAACAGAATAATCATATTAATAACATATCATCATCATACTTCATTAACACAAAACATCATAGTGATTCAACACGGGGAAACTAATTCTATCCTAACTTGGGTACTATAATTATCCTTCCTATTCTTCATTTTACTCCTTATAAATATATTTAATCGCGTTAGCTATCCAACACTTTAAACGACACCTCAAACAGAGTAACGGTTCAAAAGTTATGGCCGTTACGAAAATGTGTCAAAAATTGGGTTGTTTGAGTCGATGCAAAACCTCTATGAGTCGACGCAAAACCTCATTGTCTACCACGGGTATGATCAGGTCGACCCATGAGTCGATGAAAACCTTCTTTGAGTCTACACAAACTGCTTGATGCTGAGTTTTTCTGTGGTTTTTCTGCAATTCTTCTACGATTCCACTAAATTTTGGGTCCTAAAACATCATCTAATCATAGGAATTCATTATCTATTATAATCATATGTTTATACATCAATTATACATCATTTGGGCATTATTGTTCATCTTATATTTTATCAAATCCTCATCCAAAATCCTCAAATCCTAATTCTCATTACTTATAGGTTCTATATTAGGGTTTTATGCAACAATCATCTTAACAACGCAAATCAAAACAACAATCATAACATAGCATCACAGATCCATGTATAGTCATATACAACACATCAATTTAGTTAAACCAAACAAATTATACATCAATCATATAAAACAACCTAAGAGGGAAAGGAACCTTCACTACCCTCTCATGTAAGATCACCAATTAGAGAATCCATTCACCCCTTACCTTAATTCAAAGCTTTGATCTTTCCAAAAGCTGTGAAATCCTCTTGCCCTAGCTCTTCCCTTCTCCTTGCCTTTTCTCGTTCTACGATCTGTTTTATCGTACTCTCACTCTTGTTTTTCTTATAACACAATTTATACACCTAATACCTATATCCCAAAAATGCCCTTATTCTCTTTAACTAATTACCATCTTGTCCTTATTTTCTCTACACTTCTATTAATCTATTATTCTAATTACTTAAATCCAAATAATTCCAATTAATCACTATTAAATCTAAATAATTCCAAAATACTTAATTAAATTCCCAACCTTATTACTAACTCATCCTACACCACACAACTCATCATCTTAAACACCTTATTCATCAAATCATCTCTATTTGCGTCACAATTGCATCACGAATACACATCATATACCATCACAAGGACTCACACAAGGCACCAAAACATCATAAATAAACATCAAAACATCAAAACATCATCTACTTCACATAGACTCATATAATCATACTAAATTAGTTAATTAAATAATTAATCTAAAATTCGGGGTGTTATAACTCTCCCCCACTTAAAAGAATTTTCGTCCTCGGAAATTACCTGACGGAAACAACATTGGATAAGACTATCTCATCTGATCCTCGCGTTCCCAAGCCCAACTCTCACCATCTGGTCTACCCCACTACACCTTCACTATGGAAATCTCTTTGCCTCATAATTGCTTCACTTCTTAACCTTCTATTCACATTGGCAACATCTCAATAGTAAGGTTATCTCTCACATGTACATCATCCATCTGAATCACATGCGAAGAATTTGACATATACTTCCTCAATTGAGACACATGAAACACATCATGCAAATTTGCAAGCGACAGTGGCTAAGTAACTCGGTAAGCCACCTCATCTACCTTCTCTGATATTTGATATGGTCCAACAAATTGCGGCGTAAGTTTCCTCAATTTCAATTCTCTACCGACACTGGTTACTGGAGTAACTCTCAAAAACATATGATCATCTTTCTTGAACTCAATGTCCTTTCTCCTCTTATCATGGTAACTCTTATGACGACTTTAATAAGCATTCATCTTCTCTTAGGTCATGTTTATCTTCTTAGTTGTTTCTTGCACAACCTCAAGTCCGAGCACAACACTCTCGCTTGACTCATACCAACATAATAGAGTTCTACACCTTCTACCATACATAGCTTCATACGGTGCCATCCTAATACTAGAATGGAAACTATTATTATAGGTAAACTCAATCAACGACAAGTGGCTATCTCAAGCACCTCCTTGTTCCAAAATACAAGCACTCAATAAATATTCCAAAGATTGGATAGTCCTCTCCGTCTGACCGTTCGTCTATGGATGATATGCAGAACTCAACCTCAACTTAGTACCAAAAGAATTCTACAACCCGTCTAAAATTTCGAAGTAAACCTTGGATTTCTATCCGACGCAATACTCGAAGGTGTTCCATGCAATATCACAATTTCTTTAATATACATCTCAACTAGCTTCTCCACCGGATGCTCGATCTTCATCGGCAGAAAATGCACTGACTTAATCAACCTGTCAACTATTTCCTAAATCTAATCGTTGCCTCTAGAAGTCTTTGGCAGTCCAGTCACAAAGTCCATGGAAACAATATCCCATTTCCACTCGGGAATACTCAACGGTTGCATAATACCCATCAACTTCTAATGCTTATATTTCGACTTCTGACAAGTCAAACAAGCATAAAAAAATTAACAATTTCCTTTTTCATTCCCAGCCACCAAAATAACTTCTTCAAGTCTTGATACATTTTCGTAGCACCTGGATGAATACTCAATCCACTTTTATGTCCTTCCTCAAGAATAGTCTGCTTAAGTTTTGGAATATCTGGAACATACATTCTATCGCCAAACCTCATCGCACCATTCTCATCAATTTTGAACTAATCTCATTTACCTTGGTTAATTAAAGTCAATTCATCAACAAACTTCAAATCAAACTTCTGACCTTCTCGGATTTCCTCTATTATACCACTAGTCAGCTTTAACATACCGATCTTCACACTATCAGGAGTTTCTACACACACCAAGCTCATATCTAGGAAATGTTCAATCATCTCCAATTCTCGAACCTTAAGCATCAACACATATAGTGGCTTCCTACTCAATGCATCGACAACTACATTTTCTTTATCAGGATGGTAACTCAAGTCAAAGTCATAATTCTTCAGTAATTCAACCTTCTCCGTCTCATGTTTAATTCCTTCTTGTCAAAAAAATACTTCAAACTCTTATGATCACTTAACACCTCAAACTTAGAACCAAAAAGATAATGTCTCCTAATTTTGAGCACGAACACCACAATTGCCAATTCTAAGTCATGCGTAGGATAGTTCCTCTCATGAACTTTTAACTATCTAGAAGCATAAGCAACAACTTGTCTATCTTGCATAACACACCACCAAGACCCATCTTATAAGCATCACAATAAACTACAAAGGATTCATTTTGATTCAGAAAAATAATTACTGGAGCAGTCGTCAATCTTTTCTTTAGTTGTATAAAACTTTGTTCGCATGCAACATCCCACACGTAAACCTGGCCCTTTCCAGTCATCTGAGTCATTAGTAATGACAACTTAGAAAATAACTCAATGAATCCTAGGTAGTAACCTGCTAACCCAAGAAATCTCTGAATCTTAATTTTAGATTTCAGTGTCTCCCACCGCAACACTGCATCAACCTAAGAAGTATCTACCACAATTCCACCACTAGAAATCATATGGCCAAGAGAACTCACTTCCTTCAACCAAAATTCACACTTCGATAGTTTCACATACAACCTCAAGTCTCCAAATTGTTCAATAAGTCTCAACTCTTTCAGTCACTTATCCATTAGGTTCACCCAAAATGATGAGCAGATAATCCCTTGATGGAACGTTAAACACTTAACACACCATTAAGTTGGTAAGACAAGTCTATCACATTCAACACGATCCCGTCTACTATCAACAAGATATCAAGGGTGATCAGTTCCTCAATTTGTCAATAGGTATCCGACAACCATGATAGCGCATAAACCATCATTACTAAAACTAGAATAGTGTTTCTTTAAAACTTAAACTCAAAGTTAACTAAAGCACCATGTTCCAATTAATCTTCGTCATTCTAATCATTCTTACCCGACATAAGTTGTATCCCCATGTGCTCTTCTAATATCTCCATATTCTCCCTAATACCAAACATCTCATTCCTTCAATTCATTCATTTACAACATATCATACTTGACCTCGTCATAAACAAGCTGCGACAATAACTAGCTAAGCCTAAGAAACTTATAGTCTCTGTAACCGACTTTGGAGTCTCTAAATGTAGAACCATACATGATTTGGATGGATCCATATATACCATCATTAGAAATAACATGCTCAAGAAAATTCTCCTCCTCATACCACGACCTATACCTTGACAACTTAGCATAAAGTTTGTTCCCTTTCAACATTGTAATTCACAACATTCGACATTCCCTTATTCTGACTTAGGTTAACTCATTATGTCCTCAACAAACACCGCAACAAACTAATCTAAATATTCGTAATGCCTACACAAGTTATAAAATTTGTCCTCTAACTATCCTCACCCTTCATCTGAATCTGAAGGTAACCCTCCTTAATTCAATTATACTGTAGACATATTCGCCTAACAGTTGCTCCATTAAATTGTGAGTCCTTTTTAAGTGGATATTTAATCTCAATCATTACTTTACTCAATGGTCGGTAATCCACACACGAACTCATTCAATTGTTATCACAAACATGCAAATCTCTAAGCCTCATATCCGAAGTGTGATACGGTGGGAGAACTGACTTGAGGTTTTGCGTTTGTATTCGCAAATGTTTCGGTTGAGCAAGAGTCGCCACTGACTTTTTATTTTATCCTAAGGAAAGGTTAAAAAGCACAGCAAAAACCTTTTGAGATGTTTCTTGGGTTCGGGGAGTAGATTATAGAAAGGGAAGGTATTAGCACCCTTTCTATCCATGGTTATCCATGGGCTCTTAGTTACTTGCTTAGATCACTTGCCTTTTGTTTTCAATTGTTTCAAATGGTGCTTGAGTGTGTGGGTTTTGAAAATGTTTTGAAAAGATGCCAATGTGGTGGCAATCTTTGTAATGATCCATGTGGGGATGTATACAAAGATGTATGTCTTTTGAAAAGGTTTTCATTTGTTTTCGAAAGTTTGTTTGAAAGTGTAGTGATGTGTGGTTTTGAAATTAGGCAAGCGTTTTGTTTTGCAAGTTTGATTCAAGCAACTAAGAGGTTATCTACTCCTAAATTTCTCAAAAGATTATTGCTATGTTTTAACCCTTTTAACAAGTTTGTTCCACCATTGTGTTTGGTGGACAACCTTATGTTAGGATGTGAAAGGGACATGCGTGGGTCATCGTTTAGACCATAATTGCAACGGCGTTAAATGTCTTTGGGCAATTTTCATTAAGGGACTTGATCATTTATTTTTGTTTGTTTTGAAAAAAGTTTTATCGAGGGACTATGATCATTCAAATTGTTTGCTTTGCCCAAAGAAGTTCAACATACAATATGACCCAATTTTTGAAAGGCAACAAAGTGGAGTACCCTAGGGGTGCAAGTGTGATTTGTGTGTCCATTTTCATGCTTGTTTATCTTGAGATTAGGTCATAACTATTTTTTATCGTTTTTTCACATACAAACCCTAATTCTAACATGTTATCATTAGAAAGCAATAAAGTGCGAAAATAAATTTACTAAGCTATTACAAAACCAAATATGGGAAGGGGGGTACAAATGTTCAAATGGGGATATTGACAAGTAATTGTAAACCTAAAACTATTACATCAATTTGAATATTTGCAATGTAAATAATGTACAATAATTGAATAAATAAAGATGGAATAAAAATGCAAGATGCAAAAATGTTTTGTATATGTATGAAAAAAATGTTATTTATGTGAAAAATATTAAGATATTATTTTTTTGGAGTATTTTGAATTTAGGGCAAAAAACCCTAATTTTAATGAAAATGGATATTAATTGACTTAATACAAGTATTTATTTATTATGTACAAAAATAAACATAAAATGAAGTATATTATGAAAAAAAGTATTTTTGTATCAAATATTAATAAAAGTGAAAAATTCAAGTATTTATATTCTAACCTAAATATATTAACAAACATATATATATATATATATATATATATATATATATATATATATATATATATATATATATATATATATATATATATATATATATATATATATATATATATATATATATATATATATATATATATATATATATATATATATATATATATATATATATATATATATTAAGTTCTAAATATTATATACAAATAATAATAATAATTAATTAATTTTTTTTTAATAAAATCAATAAAAAGGTATTTTTATGTGAAATATTTTCAGAAGGTAAATAAAAATAAAACATGTATTTACACTATTTTTTGTATTTATTCTAAATAAAAATATGCATATATTTTATGTATAAACAAAGAAATAAATCAAATAAATATGCCATAAATTCAAAAAAGGATGGAAAAAATATTTTCAAAATTTTAATATGCTGAGAAAAAATAAACAAGTCAAACAAAAAAAGAAAAAGTCAAAAATAATTAAAAATAAGACAAATGGGCTTGGGGGGTTCATGAGTAATTATGGGGTGTGAAAAGAAAAGCACAAGACAAGCCCAGCCCAATGCCACTGTCTTCAACCTCCAGCACAAACATTTGAAAAAACGCGCGCTTCTGTTCTTCAATGTCCAACTCTTGATTCCTGGCTTTTTAGCAAAAACTCATAACACAACAAATGTTCAGCATGAAGAGACGATTCTAACCATGTATGGAACTTGACCTAACTCTCTAAGATGAGGGAGAATTTCTCCTCCCCCAAATCCTAACCTAGTTTTTCTGCCATTTTCAAACTACAAATTCTCTCTACTCAGGCAAAAGAAATGAAATGTAAAGATATGTACATGTTCAGGGCTATGAGTAGAACCTTGTTTCTTCACAAACTTAAGACTAAAGATGCATGATAAGAGAGATACGAGTTCAAAGTTTTACCTGTGCAGTTGAACTTCTAGCTGGAGAATGAGGAACTTCTAGTGCAAGGTAATGATTGGAAAAGCTTCCTTGAGGTCCAGGGATGCTTTTTCAATGTTTACTTTGTCTTGAAACTTCTTGTGTCAAGCTATAGAACTTCACCTGCAAAAGGAAAAAATGAAAATGGTGGAAGCTGTTAGAAGGATTACAGGTCAGGTTTTAGGTCATGGTTAGCTTGCATAGGTTGTAAGGAAGGTAGAGGAACAGGTTTGGACCAAAATGCTCGAAGGGATTGAGAGATAGCACCCAATCTGCAGGGTTGGCTCTGTTTGAGCAGTTTCAAGGTGATTATGGCAAAGAGAGTGTTTGAGAGGGCAAGGGCTCGTGTCTTAGCTTGGATATGTTCTTTCTGATGTGTTTGATAACTTCTTTCTTGTGTTTCTAAGCTGAGATGAGATATGGTACAAGTTATGCAATGTTACTTGAATTTTAAGCAAGCAATGGTCACTTGGTGTTTTAGGTCAGTAGGGGGCCTCTAATCCTGCTGCATAAGCCTCTCTTGATCAGAGCAATTTCCATAATCTTGTGCCAATGTGATCCTAACTGTACTTGCTTGGATTTCAATTTGACATAAAGCTAGCTTTTTACAAAAATGGATAAAGCACTTTATCTAGTTTAGGATTAATCTTGCATACAATGCTTGCACTCAAAGAACAACACCTTAACACATTGAATATGCATTAAATTATTGAGTATGGAATGGTTCAAGGACCTGTAATCAAGCATAAAGCAAGCTGAGTTCAAATTTGCAAGATTATGAACATGTTTTGATGAAGAACAAAAGTGAATTTTTGCCAACTTGTGAAATTCGAATCTCTCAAGTTATGAGGTTGTTTGATGAGTTCTTGGACATTTTGGAAAGCTTGGAATGTGTACTATAATCCATCTTTGAAATGCAAATTAAAATACCAAGTGGAAGGGTATGAAAAGTGGCCTTGAAGTGGGGTAGAAAACCTTGTCAAAATAGGTTAAAATTTCACTAAGTTAAAAATGGTTTAGTGCCCCTATTCAAAAATTTGTAACTTGAGATACAAGCTTCAAATGAGAAAACTTTGTGAATCAAAGTTGTAGATTATGCAACAAGCTACAACTTTCATGTTTTGACGTTTGTTTGAATCCAAATGGATCTTGGTGAAAAGATGGGGCAAAGTTGGGAAAAAATTAGGGTTTTTCATAACTTAGAAAAATTCTAAGTTATGAAAAATTCCATTTTCTAACCCTAATTTGCATTTTGTGATTTCTTGGTGAACAAGTTTCATGATTTGGAAAGTTTTGATGAAAAATGAATCTTGACTCTTGATTTTGACCAAAAAGTCAAAGTTTGACTTTTCAGTATACAGTCAAAATTGATCAATTGACTGGGAAATTCAACTGTCAACCTTGTGTACTTGGGATCTTTTGAGCTTGATGAATGTGTCAAGACCATTTCATTGAGTCCTTGAGTCCATATGTGATCTTGGTTTGCCATTGGCTAGGTTAAACAGTCAAAAATTAACCTTGTGTAGTCAAAACCCTAAAAATGACCATTTTGCCCTTTTGGTGATCTGATCAAATTTCTTGTGGAATTGTGATCCAAACTTGATCAAATGGTCCAAATGAGTTCATAATGTTGATGTGGATCAAATTTCATGAGATTTGACTGTCAATTGGCCACAGTTGACTTTTTCCCCAATACAATTGATTTCTAGGTCAACTGTCCAATTGACTGGGCAAAACTTGGAATCAAGACTTGAAACTTGGTATGGAGAAACTTGGGAGTCCAATATGAAGCATGAAAGTCATCTTAGGCTTTTTTAGGTCAAAACATCCTTGGGCAAACACAAACCCTAATTTGAGTCCACAGTGCAAGGAGAAGTCTTGAGCAGAGGAAACCCTAACTGGATCTTGATCTTCAAGGGTCTTGTGATGAGAAAATGTTGAGGAAATGGGAGGGCAAATTTTGGGGTACAACAGTTGCCCCTGTTCAATCTTCTTGGACCTGAGGAGTTAGATTGGCAAGTTTGCCTTTCGTGACTCGAGGGTAAAAGGAGATTGGACACTAGAGTGCCCGGAAATTTGCACTCGCATGCTGGAGTCTCAACAGGGTGATGTCGGGAATGGGCTTATAGATGCCATTTGGAGAGATGAGGGATAGGGAGATGGGCTTATAGATGCCATCTGGAGATGTGACAGAACCTTGTCGGGAATGGGCTTATAGATGCCATTTGGAAGTGTCGATCGCATAAGAGATTCCTTAGCGAGAACTTGTGTATTTGAGAAAGACGGATGTTTTCCTGGCTTGTTACAGGTGTTTGATCTTCAGTCTCTTTATGCAGATATGCCCTGGCTAGATACATGTATCGAATCTACAATTGGTTGCTCACAGATGTGCCCTGGCTGGATACAGGAGTCGAATCTGGAAATAGTCGTTAATAGATGTGCCCTGGCTGGATACGGGAATCGAATCTTCGAACTCTTCAGACATGCCCTGGCTAGATACAGGAATCGATTCTGGAAACGTGGTCAACAGATATGCCCTGGCTGGATACAGGAGTCGAATCTGAAGATGTTTGTAGTTGATAGATGTGCCCTGGCTGGATACAGGAATCGAATCTTTGAACTCTTCATACGTGCCCTAGCTAGATACAGGAATCGAATCTGGAAACTGATCACTCTTAGATGTGCCCTGGCTAGATACAGGTATCGAATCTGGAATTGTGACAGTTGAAGTAAGTTGTTTTTGGGATTGTCTTTTTCCTGAAAAGGCAAAAACGTAAGTGGTATGCAATGTCATGATGTATGATATGCATGGTGTTATGATGTTCAATCATGAGATAGTGTTGTATGCGCTTTATCATGTATGTAAGCAAGATGTATGAAAACGTGAAATGTTTATGAATGTAATTTCATCTTAGGAAAATAAATCCTTGACGAACGGCCGGGAAGTTGCTCTGTGGAAGAGATACTTGGCCGAAGTTTTGCTGAGAGGCCTGTTGAGGACTTTAATGATGGATTCCGCTGAGGATAATGATGATCGACTCCGCTGGGGATTGAAGGAACTTGCCGAGGGCGATCTTCCGTGGTTTTTAGCTGAGGATAACCCAGTTATAAGTCCTTGTGAGGAGATAACTCTAAATAAAACTCGGGAGAGACGTCCGTACTCCGCAGGGGATAAGCTTCCAGAATCTACTGGGGATGAGCTTTAAGACCTGCCGGGGAATGTTGTGCTTTTTCAAGGTTGTCGGGGAGTCAATTCCGCTTGGGGAAAGTATTGCTGAATCTTGTTTTACCCTGCGGGGAGTTGGGATGATTTGGTCACATTCTTCAGTTGAATCTACCTTGGTACCTCGGCGGACCAAACAACCAGACTGCATTAGACAACTTCACATTGCCCCTGTCTCTGATGTCACCTGTAATCAATCTCTTGTTTCATATGTAAACATTTATGAATCAGCAATTTAATGTCAAATGCATATATAAAAAATGAACATTGGACGTTCTTCGCAAGACAAAACAGAAAAAGGAAAGCAATGGGTGCTTTTAACTGAAAAGTATATTTGTATTGATTTAAACTTTGCCTGTGAATAGGCGTTTTTGTACAAGAGGCTGACATCCTAGTAAGAGGACGCCGCCAAATAATATAGAGTTTACAAAAAAAGAAACAAAACAGCTATGTGAACAATCCCACTGGGTTCCAATTCTGCTATCGCCTTTATGTCCCCGATCGTCTCATCGCTTTGCTGCCTAATGTGAAGATGAAGCTGATTGGTCAATGCCGAAATCTGGAGCCAGATAGTTGATGCCGAATTCCGGATGCGAAGTGATCCAATGAGACATAGTGTTACGCCTTTATCCCTAACTTTTGCCTGGACCGCCCTTTCGGGTTTTCAGTCCACCGGGATACCCATTTTTGCCCAAGCCGCCTTTTCAGGTTTTCGACTTGCCGGGTGTACAGGTTTTTATTCATTTCATCCCTTATTTTGCCCGAACCCTTTTGGTCCGCCGGGAAGCCCTTATTTTTGCCTAGGTATGTCAACCTAGCGGGTCTTTTATTTATGCGTAGTATTTTTTCACTATGTCTGCATTGGCGGGGTGAGGGAGGTCGTCGCCATCCATGGTGGTCAGGATCATGGCTCCTCTTGAGAACACGCGTTTAACCACAAATGGCCCTTCGTATGTAGGGGTCCATTTGCCCCGGGGATCACTTTGAGGAAGGATGATGCGTTTGATTACCAGGTCCCCAACTTGATACTCTTGCGGTCTGACTTTCTTGTTAAATGCCCTGATCATCCGTTTTTGATACGTTTGACCATGACAGATAGCAGTGAGCCTCTTTTCGTCAATCAGATTTAATTGATCAAGTCGAGTCTGGATCCAATCATCTTCATTCAAGTCTGCATCCTTCATTATCCGGAGAGAGGGTATCTGGACTTCAATTGGCAAGACTGCCTCCATGCCATAGACCAAGGAGAAGGGAGTTGCCCCGGTTGACGTCCTTGCTGAGGTGCGGTACCCATGAAGAGCGAACGGTAACATCTCGTGCCAATCTTTATAAGTCACTGTCATCTTCTGCACAATTTTCTTGATATTCTTATTGGCTGCCTCTACAGCCCCATTCATCTTCGACCGGTAGGGAGAAGAATTGTGGTGCTGTATCTTGAATTGTTCACAGAGTTCAGCGATCATTTTGTTATTGAGATTGGTACCATTGTCCGTAATGATTCTTTCTAGGACGCCGTACCGACAGATCAGATTATGCCGGATGAAATGTGCTACGGCGCTCTTGGTTACTGTGGCGTAGGAAGCTGCCTCAACCCATTTCGTGAAGTAATCGATCGCCACCAAGATGAAGCGATGCCCATTGGATGCCGTCGGTCAGATCTCGCCGATCATATCGATGCCCCACATTGCGAAAGGCCACGGTGCCGTCAGGACGTTCAAAGGGACCGGAGGGATATGCACCTTGTCAGCATAGATCTGGCATTTATGACAAGTTCGGGAGTGTTGGTAACAATCGGCTTCCATTGTGGACCAGAAATATCCTGCCCGAAGGATTTTCTTAGCCATGGTGTGTCCACTGGAATGTGTTCCGAATGTCCCTTCATGCAGTTCTATCATGATTTTCTCTGCTTCAGCCTTATCCACACAACGTAGTAGAGTTGAATCATGATTCCGTTTGTAGAGGATGCCGTTACTGAGGAAGAATTTTGCCGCAAACCTCCTCATGAATTTCTTGTCATTGACAGATGCACCTTCAGGGTACTCCTGAGCTTCCAAGTACCTCTTCACCTCATGATACCAGGGTTTTTCAATAACCTTCTCAACCTCGAGCTCGCAGCAGTATGCCGGTTCATCCAACTTCCAGATAATGATTCGGGGAGCCTCATTGTCCCATTTAACTTTGAACATTGAAGACATCGTAGCTAGGGCGTCCGCTAGCTGATTCTCCTCTCTAGGGAAGTGCTCAAAAGTTATCTCTTCAAAGTGGGGAAGCAAGGTCGACACATACTCCTTGTAAGGAATAAGATTCGGGTGTTTCGTATCCCACTCGCCTTTGATCTGGTTGATCACAAGAGCGGAATCTCCGAAGACACTTAGAAATTTTATCCTTAAGTCGATTGCAGCTTGTAAACCCATGATACATGCCTCATATTCTGCCATGTTGTTGGTGCAGCTGAAACATAATCGGGCGGTGAGGGGAGTATGAGTTCCTTTGGGAGATATGATTACAGCGCCGACGCCATTACCCAAGGCATTGGAGGCTCCATCAAAATGCATAGACCATCGGGATCCTTCCTCAGGTCCTTCATCCGGTCCAGGTACTTCACAGTCAGTTACTACCAGGATGTCTTCGTCCAGAAAATCAAAGTTCAATGACTGGTAATCGTCCACGGGTTGGTGTGCCAAATGATCCGCCAGTACACTTCCCTTAATTGCTTTCTGAGTTGTATACTGGATATCATATTCTGTTAAGATCATTTGCCATCTCGCTATTCTTCCAGACAGAACGGGCTTTTCAAATATGTACTTGATGGGATCCATCTTTGAAATCAATAAGGTAGTGTGAGTCAGCATATACTGTCTCAGCCGGCGAACAGCCCATACAAGAGCGCAGCAAGTTTTCTCAAGCAGTGAGTAACGAGACTCACAGTCGGTAAACTTTTTGCTCAAGTAATAAATAGCGTGCTCTTTTCGGCCAGACTCGTCATGCTGCCCCAGCACACACCCCATTGAATTGTCAAGTACTGTCAAGTATAGTATCAGAGGTCTTCCTTCCACCGGTGGCATAAGAATGGGTGGCTCTTGGAGATATTCCTTTATCCTTTCAAAGGCGGCCTGACATTCATCATTCCAGCGTACTACTTGATCTTTCTTCAGCAATTTAAAGATTGGCTCACAAGTAGCAGTCAGATGTGAGATGAATCGGGCAATGTAATTCAGTCGTCCTAGGAAACCTCTGACTTCTTTCTCTGTTCTTGGAGTCAGCATCTCTTGTATGGCTTTTACCTTGGCAGGGTCCACCTGAATACCTTTGTTGCTTACAATGAAACCTAGCAATTTTCCGGATCTCACCCCAAAGGTGCATTTGTTGGGATTCAACCTCAGCTTGTATAACTTGAGTCGGTCAAACAACTTCCTCAGATGGTCAAGGTGCTCCTCCTCGGTTTGAGACCTTGCAATCATGTCATCAACGTATACCTCAATCTCATGATGGATCATATCGTGAGATAAAGCAACCATGGCACGTTGATAGGTTGCCCCAGCATTTTTCAATCCGAATGGCATGACCTTATAACAGAAGGTGCCCCACTGAGTCACAAAGGTAGTCTTCTCCATATCCTCTGGAGCCATCTTGATCTGATTATACCCTGAAAAACCATCCATGAAGGAGAACACCTTGTGTTGAGCTGTATTGTCAACAAGGACATCAATGTGAGGTAGGGGGAAGTCATCCTTGGGGCTGGCCCTGTTCAGATCCCTGTAGTCAACACACATTCTGACTTTACCGTCCTTCTTCGGCACTGGCACTACATTGGCAACCCACTGAGGGTAAGAGGTCACTGCAAGGAACCCGGCATCAAACTGTTTCATAACCTCGGCCTTGATCCTTTCAGACATCTCTGGACGCATTCGTCGGACTTTTTGCTTTACCGGAGGGCAATCTTCCTTGGTTGGTAGGTGGTGAACTACAATGTCGGCATCCAAACCAGGCATATCTTCATAGGACCAAGCAAAAATCTCCATGTAGTCTTGTAGCATCTGGATCAATCGCTGCTTCACGCTGAGCTCTAGATTGGCACCAATCTTGACCTCTTTCCTATCTGTCTCAGTACCCAATTTAATTGTCTCCACCGGCTCTTCATGTGGCTGAATGGCTCTCTCTTCCTGGAGTAGCAGTCTTGCGAGTTCACCAGGCACTTCGCAATCATCTTCACCTTCGTCTTCGGCCAAGTTGATCGGATTTTCGAAGTCATAACTGGCGGTAGCAGAGCTGTTACCAGTGAGATCCAGAGTGGATTGAAAACTGTATAAGTGAGTGTGTGTAAATATAGCTGTTTTGCAATATATATAACACAGAAAGGAAAAGAGCACAAGATTTGAAATGCAACAAACGTCCAATGTTTTGATTGATGATATATGAAAATGTCATACAAAAAGCCCTCACAAATGGAGCTACGATGCCCCGGGTAGGACACCGAGCCAACAAAGTTTTAACATATTGTTTGTTACAAATTGGAAATCAAAAGAAATTAATTACTGCGTGACAAATGTGATAGGGGTAAAATCCTTTGCCGTCCAGTTGCTTGGTCCGTCGCTGGTGGTCGGGTAGATCCAACTGTCAAATTCTGCTTCCTCTACATCCTCCTCGATAGCATTCACCCTTGAGCTGGAGATAAACACCGGAGCCTTTCTGATCTTCTCCTTGCGCACAGCCCTCTGAGCCTCTGCAGTAAAGCCCAGCCCGAACTTGTCGTTCTTCTGAGTGAAGTCAGGAAGCTGACCCCAGTTTGCACAATTGCCTTTCTGAACCACGGCCCGAGCATCCCTTAGGGAAGCCATCTTCAAGGAAACATTCTCTTCGACTGTTGTTTCTGCTGCTGCTGAAATTGGATGCACCTCCTCGAAATGCTGAAAGGGGGTTTCAATAAACTCCCCATCCATCTCAATGTATCTGAAGGAATTCAAATGGCTCACCATATACTCCTCTTCTCCTTGCACAATGACGATCTTCCCTCTGACAGGGTACTTCAGCTTCTGGTGCAAGGTTGAGGTCACTGCCCCAGCTTTATGGATCCAAGGTCGACCCAATAGACAAGAGTACGATGGACGTATATCCATCACATAAAAATTAGAGTCAAACACTTGAGAGCCCACACGAATAGGGATGTTAACCTCTCCATGAACCATCCTTTTTGAACCGTCAAAGGCCCTGACGATAATATTGCTGGGCTTCAGTTCTAGGCCTTCATAATCCAAACGGTCTAAAGCCTTTTTCGGTAGAACATTCAAGGAAGAACCAGTATCCACCAACACATGCGCCAGAGTAGTGCCCCTGCATTCGATAGAGACATGCAGGGCATCATTGTGGTCTCTTCCCTTCGCGGTCAGGTCAGCATCTGAAAAACCCAAGCCATTGTCTGCTGTCAGATTTGCTACGCAATCAGTGAACTGGACTGCAGACGTCTCCTGTGGCACATGGGCCGTCTTGAGGAATGAAATCAAGGCTTTAGCATGGGCCTCGGAGCATAGCAATAAGGAGAGCATGGAGATTTTGGAGGGCGTGTGCCCCAGCTGTTCCACAACATTGAAGTCGCTCTTCTTTATTATTTTCAGGATCTCCTCCATTTCTTGTTGGGAGGCCTCAGCATTTACAGGTATTGGTGCCTCCATCCGGGCAGGCTCTTCTTCAATCCCTTTGCCCCGAGCATTAGATGACTCGGCGGCAGGGGAAACAACTTGATCAGCAACAGTAACAGGTACACTTGTAGGTGTTATAAGGATGTGTTTTCGAGTAGCGGGCGGTGCAATGTCAGGCGAGAAGAGCCTGCCACTGCGGGTGACCTTGGCTGGACCAGTGATATCGCAGATGCTGGCGCCAGTGTCGAATTCTTGTTTGATTCCATTTACATATACGTCTGCCCCATAATGCCAGGGGACAGCTTTATCAGATACGTAGGGGAGAGGCCCCAGAACAGTAATAACCACAGGCGTAACAGTTATGATTTGAACAGGCTTCTTCGGGGGAGCCTTGATTGGATTATTGAAGATGGTAACCACAGAAACTTCTCTTATCGGAACCAACTGAACAACAGACTTCTTAAACAGAATCTCCTTGCTATCCATTAGGCTTTGGACGCCTAACCTCAGCAAGGGACAATTAGATAGGGAAACAGCACAGAACAGGCAATCTTCACCGCAACCCGGAAATAAATCGGCCCGCAGTAGGTTCTTCTTAACGGTCTTCAGAGGGGTGACAACTTCATTTACCGAAACAGCAAACAATTCTTCCTCAATGGAATTTACTCTATGCTGGGGCATAGGAGCAGTTACAACATTTGGTCTCTCCGGCGCTTCAAACTGAATTTCCTTTGCGTCGATCAGATCTTGCACTTTGTTTCTCAAGGCCCAGCAATCATCAGTAGTGTGCCCGGGACTATCAGAATGATAAGCACACCGGGCATTTGGGTTATACTTAGGAGACGTAGTGTTGACGACCTTAGGAGCTTCTTTGAGAGTCACCAGGTTGGTGGATAACAGTTGGGGTAAAATTTGAGATAAGGTCATACTCAGTCGGGTATACTGCCTCTTGGGCCTTTCGCTTCTTTGTTGATTGTATTGCTGAGGAGCAGCAACAGGTTTTGAGATGACCAAAGCATTGATGGCTTGGCAACTTTCGGGCTTGACTTGTCTTCTAGGACCATAGATGACACTTGCTTCTTTCTTAAACGGCCTCTTCTCAGTACTCGTGGAGGCAGCCTTTTGTATCTTGCCTGACCTGATGCCAGCTTCAATCCTTTCTCCTGTCAATATCAAATCTGTAAACCCAGCGGAGGAGTTACCAACCAAATGATTGAAAAACGGACCAGACAACGTCCCTAGAAACATATCAACCAGCTCACGATCAGTCAAAGGAGGCTGCACCCTGCCAGCCAAATATCTCCATTTTTGAGCGTACTCTTTGAACCCTTCACCCGTTCCTAGAGACATACCCTGAAGTTGGGTACGCGTAGGAGCGAGATCAGAATTGTATTGGTATTGTCTGTAGAATGCGGTTGCCAAATCTTCCCAGTGTCGGATGCTAGTTCCATCTAATTGGTAGAACCATTCAAGCTGTGACCCCGAGAGGCTATCTTGGAAGAAGTGAATCCAAAGGTTCTTATCCGCCGTGTAAGGTTGGATTTTCCTTACGTACGACCTCAGATGCAGCTTTGGGCAGGAGACCCCATCATATTTGGTGAAGGCAGGCGCCTTAAACTTGTGTGGAATTACTACCCCAGAAGATAACCCCAAATCTCCGAAATCCAGCCCCGGCACATTCTGAATTTCCATGGCGCTTAAGCGGTCCTCCAATTGCTTGTATCTGTCAGCAGCAGGTGGGTATTGTTCGTCGTTATAGTCTGTCTCGTTGTCGGAGACTGCGGGACTAGGAGATCCTCCCCCTTGGGGACTGTTTTTCTCAGCAGAAGAAGTAGTTGGATCAGCTTCATTATGGAGTGTGTTACCAAATCTGCGTCCAGTATTGAACAACGCAGTCCTCTTTTTCTTCTTCTTCTTCAGGAGTAGAGTCTTCAACTCTTGCTGACCTTGGGCTAAGCTTAGGACCATATCTTGAAACTGTGCATTTTGTGCCTGAAGGGCCTTGATTGCTTGCTCACTGGAGGAGTCTGGATTCATGATGACTGTGCAAACAAACAGCGAAGAAGATTAAGCAACCTGTGAAATAGGGTACCTGCTATGCATATGGTGCAATGGAATGCGCATGTATGCAATGCATTCAAGGATTTAGAATATTCAAAATTTGTTGTAGACAAAAAAAAGAACGCACATCATATTAATAAGGAGAAATTCGTTAGTACATAAATGCCCCATGGGCCAAATATTACAAAATGACTCCTTAAGGCAAAAAAACATTGCGCATCCTCTTTGGTGCGATGTAGGTATTGAGATTCCTCTCCTCGTGCAGTAGGCGGGTGAGCTCCAGGACTTTCTTTTCACTAGCATGTAGACTGGTCTCAAGAGAATTTCGTTCTTCCTTAAGCTGGATCCAGCTCTTCTGCATCTCTTCCCAGGACGTGGGCATGTCAGGATGTTGAATGGTGTAGGACACCTCTCCTTCCAAGACTGGTTCTTTGATCACAGGGAGCATATGAGGATAAGGCATTACTAACTTCTGGGAGCGGGCTCGTACCCACTTGAGATAAGGCTCCAACGGGATGGAGTTCCTGTGCCCCAGTGTCTTGCTGTCTATCCTACTTGGCATCCTCCAAGCTCTGATAAATCTCTGACGAAGTCCTTGAGTATCGTTGTCGAATTCAAAAACTATGTTAGGAATTAACATGTCATGAGGGCCATCCCTCCGAGCATAACCAAATTGTCTCCAAGCCAGGCATGGGTTGTAAGTAATACCTCCTTTGATTCCAAATAAAGGAACATTAGGGTACTCCCCGCAACGATCAATGATAGTGACGTCTTCCCTGGACCTAGGGCACCAATGTATATCTGCATGCGTGAGAGTCATTAACCGTTGTGACCATCTCAAACCCCGCTCGTTCTTCAAAACTGATTGTGGAAGGTGCGAAATAAACCACCTTCCCAGGAGAGGAGTGCAACACATAAGGACACCCCTTCTTCTCATGGTTCGAGTGTAACATGAGTGAAGGATGTCCCCCACAACGTAGGTACAGGATTCCTGGTCATGAAGATCTGGACAGCACTGATATCAATAAGCTGATCTGGGTTAGGGAATAACACCAAACCATAGACAAGGAGGGCCATAACTTCTTCAAAAGCTTGTAGGTCAAGGGAGTTCCAACATTCTTGGGCTTTCTCGAACAGAAACCTGGCTAAGAACCCCTTGATACCACTTCTAACTTCCCAATGTCCCTTGAGGTCAGACGGTTGTAGGTGCAAGGCTTTAGCAATCTCTTCAAGCTTGGGTTCCTCTTCCGTACCGTTGTAGGGTAGTTGATCAAGGATAGGGACCTTCAGAAGTTGGGAGAACTCTTCCAATGTAGGTACCAATTGATAATCCGGAAAAGTGAAACAGTGATGCAGAGGGTCAAAGAACTGGAACATGACCTTTATCAAATCTTCCTCAATGTTGGTGTTAACCAAGCTGATGAGTCTTCCATGTCTCTCACTGAATGAAGAACCCTCGGGAATCCTGGACATGAGTTCCTTAAGCTGAGGAGGGATCTTTACAAGGCTAATCTGAATTGTCTTTCTACGAGCAGTTTCCATGTCCTATAAAACAAGAACAAAGATGAAGATTTGAAACCCTTGAAATGGTTAGTCAATGCACATGATGTGGTATGATGTCATGATGTTATGATTAAATACACCACAAATATTCACAAAGGCAAACATGGTAAGGCACACAAGTCACACAAGACAAACCCTTAGGGTTTAGGCCTGCATGGGGTCTGGGTATTACCCTCTTGAAGTTTGGTGGGCTCAACCTGTCCTATTAGAAGTAACCGGGTTCTAAGGGTCCCAATATCACTGGATTACTTTCATTGTTCATCGTTTCGATTTAGCCACTGAACTGGCGACCGAAATATCCCAGGAAAGCAACCCTCAATTGAGTGTAGTATCGAGTATCAACCAACCTCTGACTGCACCAAAGTCAGTTATCTCACTACCCTAAAAAGGCCAAGATGGTTCAATTAAGGTTCCTAAGGTCAGTTGATGCTTCACGACACCACGCGGCGGCCCCGTACTCTCCTTGACTGAACTCAAGGGTTACCGGTACACACCAAAGTGCCACATCAACGTAGCAGACTGCTTCAACCATGTCGGTATACCCCGCACAGTTCCCTCACAGCCTTGTTGCTACTTTCTAAGAAGGTATCCCTAGATTCGGGTTAGGATCTATAAAACTCCGATACAAAGCCCACGAATGTAAAAGCAAACAAGATAATCAATTGAAAACAAAGGTGATCTAAGCCCTAAGGTTACTCCACTTTCAAATATCCCCAGCAGAGTCGCCAGTTCTGTGATACGGTGGGAGAACTGACTTGAGGTTTTGCGTTTGTATTCGCAAATGTTTCGGTTGAGCAAGAGTCGCCACCGACTTTTTATTTTATCCTAAGGAAAGGTTAAAAAGCACAGCAAAAACCTTTTGAGATGTTTCTTGGGTTCGGGGAGTAGATTATAGAAAGGGAAGGTATTAGCACCCTTTCTATCCATGGTTATCCATGGGCTCTTAGTTACTTGCTTAGATCACTTGCCTTTTGTTTTCAATTGTTTCAAATGGTGCTTGAGTGTGTGGGTTTTGAAAATGTTTTGAAAAGATGCCAATGTGGTGGCAATCTTTGTAATGATCCATGTGGGGATGTATACAAAGATGTATGTCTTTTGAAAAGGTTTTCATTTGTTTTTGAAAGTTTGTTTGAAAGTGTAGTGATGTGTGGTTTTGAAATTAGGCAAGCGTTTTGTTTTGCAAGTTTGATTCAAGCAACTAAGAGGTTATCTACTCCTAAATTTCTCAAAAGATTATTGCTATGTTTTAACCCTTTTAACAAGTTTGTTCCACCATTGTGTTTGGTGGACAACCTTATGTTAGGATGTGAAAGGGACAGGCGTGGGTCATCGTTTAGACCATAATTGCAACGGCGTTAAATGTCTTTGGGCAATTTTCTTTAAGGGACTTGATCATTTATTTTTGTTTGTTTTGAAAAAAGTTTTATCGAGGGACTATGATCATTCAAATTGTTTGCTTTGCCCAAAGAAGTTCAACATACAATATGGCCCAATTTTTGAAAGGCAACAAAGTGGAGTACCCTAGGGGTGCAAGTGTGATTTGTGTGTCCATTTTCATGCTTGTTTATCTTGAGATTAGGTCATAACTATTTTTTATCGTTTTTTCACATACAAACCCTAATTCTAACATGTTATCATTAGAAAGCAATAAAGTGCGAAAATAAATTTACTAAGCTATTACAAAACCAAATATGGGAAGGGGGGTACAAATGTTCAAATGGGGATATTGACAAGTAATTGTAAACCTAAAACTATTACATCAATTTGAATATTTGCAATGTAAATAATGTACAATAATTGAATAAATAAAGATGGAATAAAAATGCAAGATGCAAAAATGTTTTGTATATGTATGAAAAAAATGTTATTTATGTGAAAAATATTAAAGAAATTATTTTTTTGGAGTATTTTGAATTTAGGGCAAAAAACCCTAATTTTAATGAAAATGGATATTAATTGACTTAATACAAGTATTTATTTATTATGTACAAAAATAAACATAAAATGAAGTATATTATGAAAAAAAGTATTTTTGTATCAAATATTAATAAAAGTGAAAAATTCAAGTATTTATATTCTAACCTAAATATATTAACAAACATATATATATATATATATATATATATATATATATATATATATATATATATATATATATATATATATTAAGTTCTAAATATTATATACAAATAATAATAATAATTAATTAATTTTTTTTTAATAAAATCAATAAAAAGGTATTTTTATGTGAAATATTTTCAGAAGGTAAATAAAAATAAAACATGTATTTACACTATTTTTTGTATTTATTCTAAATAAAAATATGCATATATTTTATGTATAAACAAAGAAATAAATCAAATAAATATGCCATAAATTCAAAAAAGGATGGAAAAAATATTTTCAAAATTTTAATATGCTGAGAAAAAATAAACAAGTCAAACAAAAAAAGAAAAAGTCAAAAATAATTAAAAATAAGACAAATGGGCTTGGGGGGTTCATGAGTAATTATGGGGTGTGAAAAGAAAAGCACAAGACAAGCCCAGCCCAATGCCACTGTCTTCAACCTCCAGCACAAACATTTGAAAAAACGCGCGCTTCTGTTCTTCAATGTCCAACTCTTGATTCCTGGCTTTTTAGCAAAAACTCATAACACAACAAATGTTCAGCATGAAGAGACGATTCTAACCATGTATGGAACTTGACCTAACTCTCTAAGATGAGGGAGAATTTCTCCTCCCCCAAATCCTAACCTAGTTTTTCTGCCATTTTCAAACTACAAATTCTCTCTACTCAGGCAAAAGAAATGAAATGTAAAGATATGTACATGTTCAGGGCTATGAGTAGAACCTTGTTTCTTCACAAACTTAAGACTAAAGATGCATGATAAGAGAGATACGAGTTCAAAGTTTTACCTGTGCAGTTGAACTTCTAGCTGGAGAATGAGGAACTTCTAGTGCAAGGTAATGATTGGAAAAGCTTCCTTGAGGTCCAGGGATGCTTTTTCAATGTTTACTTTGTCTTGAAACTTCTTGTGTCAAGCTATAGAACTTCACCTGCAAAAGGAAAAAATGAAAATGGTGGAAGCTGTTAGAAGGATTACAGGTCAGGTTTTAGGTCATGGTTAGCTTGCATAGGTTGTAAGGAAGGTAGAGGAACAGGTTTGGACCAAAATGCTCGAAGGGATTGAGAGATAGCACCCAATCTGCAGGGTTGGCTCTGTTTGAGCAGTTTCAAGGTGATTATGGCAAAGAGAGTGTTTGAGAGGGCAAGGGCTCGTGTCTTAGCTTGGATATGTTCTTTCTGATGTGTTTGATAACTTCTTTCTTGTGTTTCTAAGCTGAGATGAGATATGGTACAAGTTATGCAATGTTACTTGAATTTTAAGCAAGCAATGGTCACTTGGTGTTTTAGGTCAGTAGGGGGCCTCTAATCCTGCTGCATAAGCCTCTCTTGATCAGAGCAATTTCCATAATCTTGTGCCAATGTGATCCTAACTGTACTTGCTTGGATTTCAATTTGACATAAAGCTAGCTTTTTACAAAAATGGATAAAGCACTTTATCTAGTTTAGGATTAATCTTGCATACAATGCTTGCACTCAAAGAACAACACCTTAACACATTGAATATGCATTAAATTATTGAGTATGGAATGGTTCAAGGACCTGTAATCAAGCATAAAGCAAGCTGAGTTCAAATTTGCAAGATTATGAACATGTTTTGATGAAGAACAAAAGTGAATTTTTGCCAACTTGTGAAATTCGAATCTCTCAAGTTATGAGGTTGTTTGATGAGTTCTTGGACATTTTGGAAAGCTTGGAATGTGTACTACAATCCATATTTGAAATGCAAATTAAAATTCCAAGTTGAAGGGTATGAAAAGTGGCCTTGAAGTGGGGTAGAAAACCTTGTCAAAATAGGTTAAAATTTCACTAAGTTAAAAATGGTTTAGTGCCCCTATTCAAAAATTTGTAACTTGAGATACAAGCTTCAAATGAGAAAACTTTGTGAATCAAAGTTGTAGATTATGCAACAAGCTACAACTTTCATGTTTTGACTTTTGTTTGAATCCAAATGGATCTTGGTGAAAAGATGGGGCAAAGTTGGGAAAAAATTAGGGTTTTTCATAACTTAGAAAAATTCTAAGTTATGAAAAATTCCATTTTCTAACCCTAATTTGCATTTTGTGATTTCTTGGTGAACAAGTTTCATGATTTGGCAAGTTTTGATGAAAAATGAATCTTGACTCTTGATTTTGACCAAAAAGTCAAAGTTTGACTTTTCAGTATACAGTCAAAATTGATCAATTGACTGGGAAATTCAACTGTCAACCTTGTGTACTTGGGATCTTTTGAGCTTGATGAATGTGTCAAGACCATTTCATTGAGTCCTTGAGTCCATATGTGATCTTGGTTTGCCATTGGCTAGGTTAAACAGTCAAAAATTAACCTTGTGCAGTCAAAACCCTAAAAATGACCATTTTGCCCTTTTGGTGATCTGATCAAATTTCTTGTGGAATTGTGATCCAAACTTGATCAAATGGTCCACATGAGTTCATAATGTTGATGTGGATCAAATTTCATGAGATTTGACTGTCAATTGGCCACAGTTGACTTTTTCCCCAATACAGTTGATTTCTAGGTCAACTGTCCAATTGACTGGGCAAAACTTGGAATCAAGACTTGAAACTTGGTATGGAGAAACTTGGGAGTCCAATATGAATCATGAAAGTCATCTTAGGCTTTTTTAGGTCAAAACATCCTTGGGCAAACACAAACCCTAATTTGAGTCCACAGTGCAAGGAGAAGTCTTGAGGAGAGGAAACCCTAACTGGATCTTGATCTTCAAGGGTCTTGTGATGAGAAAATGTTGAGGAAATGGGAGGGCAAATTTTGGGGTACAACACCAAGGGTTATCCTACCTGCTTAGTAGATACAAACACCAGTTCTCTACTGTCATTGAACTCAGATCCACACTCTAGAGGCAAGTCACGAACATCTTTAGGAAAAAGATCAGGAATCACACAACACTGGCATATCATTATCCGTCAAATTGCTCTCTATTCTCCGAGAAGAAAACATAAAAAATACTCGATCATTCTTTCTGAAGACATCCCAACTTGACCTGCAGAAAAAATCACGAATTCATACTCTCTTCAGTTTCCATAAATAACATTGCTCCGACAATACTTGCGCTCTTTGTAACTCAGCAATGTATTGAACCAACTCCCATACCTGAAACATATCAGAGAAGCAAAAGCTTCTCCCCCACTTGTTTCAAACCAACCTTTACAGATAAATAGTTAGAAAAACAAGCAAGTACCAACAATGTTTCACACACATCTCACACACTAAGGAATAAATAACATTAGTCAACCTGGTCGGACGAACCGACCTGCTCTGATACCAATTGTAACACCCCATTTTCCCATATGTATATTTATAATGAAATATACGATAAATGCATCAGAGTTCACAATAGGATGCCACATAAATCATAAAATCCATAAAGTTCTCAAAATACTTTATTACTTCATATATCCAAAAATAATTATTCGATAGCAGAAAATCAACATAAAAGTAGTTCATTGGCATTTTAGCCTTAACAACAAATCAAATCCACAATATATGGTCCATCATAAGTTTAAAGAAAATGTGCAACATTTGAAATTATGCAAAACATGATGAAACTCCCAAATCCCGTGTTACATGGCAGAGCGACTCCTAAGACTCTATCTGGTAACATCACTTCAAGCACTACTTGAATACCGGATTATTTGTACTCCCAAAGAGTACAAATACAATAACACATAAGGGGTGATAATTTCATTCAATAATTATACGATGAAATAAAACATGCTAAGGAGTGGTAAATCACAACATACAAAAAATTCATCACAAACAACCATCATCACATCGTACAACATCAATTCAGTGTTTATGCAATACAATAGTCCTTCATCAACATGCATATGGTACCATCAAGGTATAAGCCTTCAACTCAATGCCAATTGGGAAATAACAGAGCATAAGCCCTAAACACAACGCCAATCCAGGCCAACATCAGGGCATAAACCCTCATCCATGAATGCATGCAATATGAACATGCAACAACGTGAAATCATACAAACACAAGGCATAAGCCTTCATCAGCATGGAAATTTAAGCCATTTGTATCATTCTCATCATAACCACCAACATTGCCTCATGCCGGCATCATCAGCAAAAGAACATCGCAAGAAAACAACCCACCATTTCGGTGTGACAACAGGGAATAATTCCTATTTTAACTTAGTTACTAGAATTATCCTTATAAATCTCATCATATGTACTCATATAAGCAAAGCATCATCATCATATCATCATATAAAACAGAATCATCATATTATCAACATATCATCAATATACTTCATTACCATAAAACATCATAGCGATTCAACACGGGGAAACTAATTCTATCCTAACTTGGGTACTATAATTATCATTCTTATTCTTAATTTTACTCCTTATAAATATATTTCATCGCGTTATCTATCCAACGCTTCGAACAGTACCTCAAACGGAATTACAGTTCAAAAGTCATGGCCGTTACAAAAATGTGACAAAAATTGGGTTGTTTGAGTCGATGCAAAACCTCTATGAGTCGATGCAAAACCTCATTGTATACCACGAGTATGATCAGGTCGACCCATGAGTCGATGCAACTTGATTAGACACAAACCTTCTTTGAGTCGACACAAACTGCTTGATGCTCAGTTTTTCTGCTATTTTTCTACAATTCTACTACGGTTCCACTAAATTTTGGGACCTAAAACATCATCTAATAATAGGAATTCATCATCTATTATAATCCTATGTTTCTACATCAATTATACATCACTTGGGCATTATTATTCATCTTATATTTCATCAAATCCTCATCCTCATCCAAAATCCTCAAATCCTAATTCTCATTACTTATAGGTTCTAGATTGGGGTTTTATGCAACAATCATCATAACAACGCAAATCAAAACAACAATCACAACATAGCATCACAAATCCATGTATAGTCATATACAACACATCAATTCAATTAAACCAAACAAATTATACATCAATCATATAAAACAACCTAAGAGGGAAAGGAACCCTCACTACCCTCTCATGTAAGATCACCAATTAGAGAATCCATTCACCCCTTACCTTAATTCAAAGCTTTAATCTTCCCAAAAGCTGTGGAATCCTCTTGCCCTAGCTTTTCCCATCTCCTTTCCTTTTCTCGTTCTATGATATGTTTTGTCGTACTCTCACTCTTGTTTTTCTTATAACACAATTTAGACCCCTAATACATATATCCCAAAAATGCCCTTATTCTCTTTAATTAATTACCATATTATCCTTATTTTCTCTACACTTCTATTATTCTATTATTCTAATTACTTAAATCCAAATAATTCCAATTAATCACTATTAAATCTAAATAATTCCAAACTACTTATTTAAATTCCCAACCTTCTTACTAACTCGTTCTACACCACACATATCATCATCTTAAACACCTTATTCATCAAATCCTCACTATTTGCATCACAATTGCATCACGAATACACATCATATACTATCACAAGGACTCACACAAGGCACCAAAACATCATAAATGAGCATCAAAACATCAAAACACCATCTACTTCACATAGAACCATATAATCATACTAAATTAATTAATTAAATAATAAATCTAAAATTCGGGGTGTTACAGAAAGTAAGAGGAACGACCCATAACATAATCAGAGAAAATAAAATCAAAGTCAAATTTCATATCTTTATCCTTACAGACTGTAGTGATAGGGTCTTCTTGTTTGATGATGACCATCGGAACAATATCTTGACGTGTTGTTATGAGCTCATATGTTTTGATCATGTTTCCATCTTGATTTTATGGCTCCATGAAAAAAGCTACGTGGACATTGTTGAATGGATTTTCGGTTGAAACGAGAGATTGAAAAATTAAATCTTTAATTGATAATGCATCCCAATTCTCCCATATATGACGTGGGTACCAACAGAGCCACCATGTGAGAGCAGGACCTTTCATGGAAAGTTCATCCACTATCATCTTTAGTGTCTCTAGTGTAAGCAATTGCTTGATTTATTTATGGGTGCAAAACACCTACCAGTAGGCATCAATTTCATCATCAAACACCAGAATCACCATTTTCAATTAATTAGCGAGATGGATCTCATTGATGAAAGCATAAATGTTATGGTTGGGTAAACAAAATTACTCTAATTCAAGGGTAGATAAACCTCCTAAGAAGAAGATAAGAACAATGACTCCTAAGAAGTACAAATGTGAAGATGAAGGATATTGTCATCCATTTTTAGGATCATTATATGTACTCTTTATTGATTCATTTCTATCATATATTACCCATAGTTTGGGTTGGGGTGTGACATGCATTTTCAAATTCTTAAGAAATAAACTCTAAGCAACTTTTGACCCACTTTCTACTAATGTGAAAGATATTAGGAAAAAGTTTGTGAAGTCAAGCCTCTCCAACACTATGTTTTGATGAAGACATTTGTCATGAGTATATATCAAAATGTACGAGAAAAAGAACAATTCTATGAAGAGCTATGAGTCAAGACTTAAGAAATTTTATGAAAATTAGCCTTTGATAATTGTTCTTTAAATTTAATTGGTAAAAGTTACAATCCAAGTCTTGATATATATTATGTTCTAAAAAATTACTTAATATTTTCAAACATATGCATTACCATCATAAAAATATTATTGCCACTAGTTTCGAACAATTTTCAAAAGTATTTTTTTTCTTTTTTGTACAATGGTAACTGGTTACACAAATTCTGGTAACCGGTTACATGAACTTGGCAGAAACTGTGTTATAAAGTCTGTGGCAATTTTGAAGGAAGTAACCAGTTACATAAATCCTGGTAAACGTTACTTGCATGAAGATTTTGAATTTTTTTAAATGTTATAGTGTAACCAGTTACACCCTTTATGGTAACCGGTTACCACTTAACCAATGACTGTTTTTCACTAAAATTCAGAATCAAATGTTTTCAAACTATATACCATTAAACATTACATTGATTAATCAAATTGTACTCTTTTGAAATGGTATAACACCGATATAAATACTACACATATAAGATTTCATTAACACGCCTTTTTCAAATCAATTCAAACACATTCTTCATCTCATTTTTAAATACAAGTGAATTGTGTCTTGAACTTTTTGCATATATTTTCATAACAGTCCAGAAAAGTTTCAGCATCATTATAAATATTTGAGCACTTGTATATCATATTGAATTGTATACTTGAAAAAGAAGATCGATTCTTGTAATTGATATACATACATATATATATATATATATATATATATATATATATATATATATATATATATATATATATATATATATATATATATATATATACGTTGTCATCTCTTTCACTTATATATATAAGTGGAAGAGATGGCAACATTTGGTCTTGAAGGGAAACTTATTAGATGGTGAGAAAAATCCAAGCCTGGAATATATGGCTTGGTTTAACTCAACTCTATTTAACTATGTGGATAACACTCAATTTCTAAATGACCCCTCTCAATATGACTCTTCTTCAATCCAACAAGATGTCCTGCCCATGCAGCAAGAAATTCCCTATGTCTACCCATTAGAATTTTCATCATAACATTTTTCTTCAAGAAACCCATATCCAAACACATACCTCCAACCGACCTAATCTCAACAATTTCATAACCAACCAATTCCATAAATGCCATCATACACCAATATTCCACAAACATACGACTGTACCCAAGCCATACAATAAGAAACATTTTACACCACCCAGTTTCAAAAATAAAATCCTCACACCCCAAACTCTAAAAAAAACTACTACTACCAACAATCCCAACAACAAACCTCAATTCGGTCACCACTTCAATACACTATGTAGTAGTATAACCGGTGGAGGTCATATGAGGCATAATCAAGGTATATGTTTCACACATTGTCCCCTCAAGGTCGCCTTATTTATGGTTCGAGCACCCATTTATGTGATATGACGCCCCTTTTCATATTCTCTGCCGGAATCATCCATATTTTGTTCACATCGCATGATCGTGAGGATGATGTGTGTTTTAGTCCATGATGATATAGAAGGGATCATCAGAGTTATCCATGCTCCCTGGATATCAATCAACAACTCATTTCATAAGTTGTTTCTATTTCCTATGAGGCTTCATTTGCAGGACCAATGTGGCTATAAATACCACAACACCATAATTGAGAAGGATAAACTAACTCTAATATAGAAATACACATATACTTAGCTTTTTACTCATATGTGAGCAAGCTCTCAACCACACAACAAATATCAAAGCCTCAGATAGCCCTTAATCATGGGGTGTTATTATGCATTTGTACTTTTAACAAGTACAATTGGCGCCCACCATAGGGCCTCGATGAAACTAGTTGAGTCACACTTATCATTATTCAATATTGCTTTCACTATCTTCCCACGAGGATATTTGAGAAAAGTTCCGAGAAGACTGCCAACACCATTGCTGGAGGTTTCTCCTAAAGGTGAGAAAAACACAAGAAGGGGGGTTGTGTTAACTTTTTCTCTCCTTTTATCTTTAAATCTCTTATTATATTATGGCCACAAGGACAAAATTTGAGTCAAAGTCTAATGGTGATAACAGCAAAAATAATGTTGATTAGAAATAAAGAAAAGTGCAAGAAAAACATAAGCAATTATCATGGTTCATCCTACAAATCAGGAGTAGACCAATCTCATTTCACTTCCAAGAGATATCCACTATCACTAAATCTGATTACAAGTTGCTCACACACATAAGCAAGAGACTTCCAATGCTCAAGCACACAAGCAAGAGACTTATTATTTCTCAAGCACATAGGCAATATACTTCAATTCTCAAGCACACAAGCAAGAGACTTCCAAATGCTCAAGCACACAAGCAAGAGACTTCCTACAATATATATAGAAGAAAAATGATAGTGATGGAGTGATAATTACACTTGATATATAATCAGAGGTGTAAACAGAATACAACAAAGAAAACTCTAAGACTTAAGAAATTCTAAGAATGTACAATTGGTAAGAAGTTCTAAGTTAACTTGTGCTCTTTGTTTTGATAGAGTAACTTCTCTTTTATTGTCTAGGCTCAATGTTGTATGTTTCTCCAAATCTTCAGCTCCTTTTATAGAGATCCATGAAAGAGTCGTTGGAGAGAACTTATAGCACAAGAAAGCCTTTGAAAGAAGAATCAACAAATCCATTGCAATGCTTCCCAAAATGGTTAATGTCGTTGAAATCCCATTTGAAAATCCTTTTCTATAAAAGGAATTATCATTTGTAAATCTCCAGGTTTCTGTAACTTTCTGCTAAGATTTCACGTGACCAACAGAAAACAAATTGACCTCAGAGTCTGATAGCGACTTTTCAAACATCCCTTGGTTCTTAAGATTTGACTGGCTTCAGAGTTAAGTCTTAGCTTATTATCCTTCAGACTCTAATTGTTCAGAGAATGAATTGATCTTTAGAAGCTGACTTGATTAAAGTTTGGAGCTTTCATGTTCTGATCATTAGAAGATGACTTGATCAGAAGTTGATTCTTCAGAGTCTGATCATCAGAATCTGCCTTTAGAGCTTTTCTTTTAATGTTTGTTGCAATATCAAAACTGACTTTGAACCAACATAAAAATATTTATCCCTGCATACTTAAACATACATTAGTCTACCCAATTGTTTTTTAAATACTTTTATATCATCAAAACCTAAAGGTTATGGTATAAACCAATTTTCTTCCAACAATCTCCCCCTTTTTTATGATAACAAACACATGTATTTAAGAGTAATGTTTATTTATTTAATTAACATTCTGACTTCAGGGCCTGAAGTTTGTAAGCTCCCCATGAGTCTGATAATTCTAAGGGTTGGGTTTGGTAGCTCCCCGTAAGTCAGATACTCCTAAGGGTGAGGTTTGTAAGCTCCCCCTAAGTCATATCCATGTTAATTAAATTTATCCATGAAGCACAAAAATCATTTCTTCAGAATTTAAGCACAAATAGTATCAATCAATCAAATTCAGATGCTTAAATACTTATCCTTCTTCTCCCCCTTTTGTCATCAACAAAAAGATAAAAATAGAAGCAGGAAAAGATACCGAAGAAGAAAATAAATGTTTGGATAAAAGTAATTTTAAATAAAAATGAGTTTAAATTCAATTATATTCCCCCATAGTCCAAAAAAGTTCTAAAAAATATTTGGCTAGTATGGTTGATGAAATCATCTTTCCATTTTCAAGATGGTCAAACCTCGATTCTGACAATTGAGCCCAGATAGGCAGAGATCAGAACTAAGAAGACGTGCATGAAGACTAAGACCAATTTCTCTCTCTCGCGTTCATTGGTGCACAGAGATCGAAATTGAGTAAGTTTTATCTCTAACTTTTTTGTAAAAAGTATATTTTCATTACCAACAAGATAAGATCTGCTTAAGCTACAAAAGCTCAGAAAGCCATAAAAGGTGAAAGTTCAAGCATGTCAACTGCGGCCTCCGGGATATGGAAAAATATAGAGACAATAATGAAGAAGCCCAAAAGGAAGAAGGATCCTGCTGAGGAATTTGATTACAACTCAGGTGATGATCAGGACTATATGGACTACCTCAAAACTTATAAAGATGACGAAGACCAAGTCTGAAGGTTGTAAACTATTTGTCATGTGTTTGTAGTCATTGGAATCCGGTTCTAAATCTTGTATGCATTTTATTTGATCTATAAAACATATCCTTTACTCATAGCTTCTTATAAAAATGCTCTTAGCCATTATCATTCTTTAATTTAACCATTGATAATGAGATTTCATAGTAGTTCTCAACCATTTTATCCAGAAATTTTGAAAAATAAAGATTGAAAATAAACAAAATTTTGACTAAGGAAAAACATGTAATGATTTATTTTACCAGAATAAAAAACTAAATCCCAGATAATATGGCTTAAAGTATGAGCACAAACCACATATTCTCAAGGATAAGAAAAATCCAACAGATAAAACACCAAAACAATCAAAGGACTTTTCAGATAAGTGACACATCAGTAGATAAAAGATACTGAAATAAAAATAATTTCCGCTTATATGCTATCAGAGACAAATAATCAAATTCTTAGCATCAGAGGCTGAGATAATTCAGAGTCTACTATTCATTAGAAGCTTGTTTGGAGCTTCTGATCACAGTAGCCTCTAATCAACATCAGACTTTGGTCTTTCATTCAGATTCTTTTAAAAAAATCAAATCTTTCAATAGGAAGAGGCATGGTAAATATATCAGCCTATTGATGATCAGTATCAATGAATTGTATATCTATTACACCCTTATGAATATAATCTCTAATAAAATGATATTTGATCTCAATGTGCTTGGTTATGGAATGTTGAACAAGATTCTTTGTCTACAGATAACAGTAATATTATCACAAAATATTGGTATACTGCTCCCACAAATCTGATAATCCTATAGCTAATATTTCATCTAGAGTAGTTATGTGCAACTACTAGCAGCTGAGATGTATTCTGCTTCTATTATGGACAAAGCAATAGTTGTTTGTGTTTTACTAGCCCATGATATAAGGTTTTCACCTATGATTTGACAGCCTCCACTAGTGGATTTTCTTTCAATTCTATCCCTAATATAGTCAGCATCATAGAATCCAACTAGCTTATAGTTTAGGGATTTATTATAAACCAATCTTAGATTAGTTGTTCCCTTTAGATACATAAAAATCCTCTTAACAACAGTTAAGTGAGTTTCTCTAGGATCTGACTGAAACTTTGCACACAAGTAGACACTAAATAAGATATCAGGCCTAGAAGTTGTTAGGTAAATTAAGGAACTATTCATACCTCTGTACAACTTCTGACAGACCTCAGGGCTATTTTCCTCTTTACTCAAATTGCAGGTTAAATGCATAGGAGTTGTCATGATTTTGCAGTCATCCAACTTAAACTTCTTCAGAAGTTCCTTTGTATATTTGGTCTGATGAACATATGATCCACCCTTGCATTGGTTGATTTGAATTCCAAGTAAGAACTTCAAGTCTCCCATCATGCTCATTTCAAATTCATCATGCATAGTCTTGGAAAATTCCTTGCAAAGAGTGGCATTAGTAGAACCAATAATAATAACATCTATATATACTTAAACAATCAAGAATTCATTTTTCAGTGTCTTTCTGAATAATGTAGTGTCCACTTAACTCTTTTTAAAACCATTTTCTAACAGAAAATTTCTTAGTCTCTCATTCTAAGCTCTAGGAGCTTGTTTGAGTCCATAGAGGTATTTCTTAAGTTTGAAACATATTCTGGATGGTTAGAATCCTTAAATCCAGGAGGTTGTTTATCATACACTTCTTCATAAATCACACCATTAAAAATTGCACCCTTGAAACCCATTTGATATAAGATAACATTATGATTGGTTGCAAAAAAATGAGTAGTTTGATTGCCTCTAACCTTTCAACATGTGTAAAGGTTTCAGAGAAATCTATACCTTCTTATAGATTGTATCCTTGAGCTACCAATCTAGATTTATTCCTTACCACTTCTTCTTTTTCGTGGAGTTTGTTTTTAAATACCCATTATGTTCCAATAATGTCATTCTGATGAGGTTTGGTTACCAAATCCCAAACATCATTACTCTGAAATTAGTTCATTTCTTCTGGCATAGCCAAAAATCCATCCATTATCTGATATTGCTTCATCAATATAAGTGGGTTCAATCATGGAGATAAGTTCAAGCATAAAGTTTTCTCCTATAAATGCATATCTTATCTTCTTAGGACTATCCGTATTTCCAATTATTAACTCTTCTGGATGTGAAGACTTATACTTGAAGGAGCTCTTGGATTATGTTCTTCTTGAGAATCACCACAAGCTTACTCAGTTGCTTCTTTATCTGGATGAGCTTCAAAAGTTGGATCAACTTCTGGATAACCATCTTCTGATGGTTGAAAAGCTTCTGAGCACACAATTTCTGAAGGTTGACCCGTTTCAGAACATTTAACCATTATAGGTTGAGAGACTATGGAACAACTATTGCCATGGGTGACTTCAGATACCTTCAATTCAGCAAAACTTTCAACAAGCTATAACAGTTTAGTGTCAGGCTCTTTGTCATCAAAATTTATATATATTGACTCTTCAACCATTATGGTATCAGAGTTATACACCATGTATTCCTTTATGCGTTCAGTGTATCCTAAGAACATACCCTTTTGAGCTTTGGCATCAAATTTCTTATGATAGAGTTTGTTGTTCAAAATGTAACATGTACATCCAAACAAATTAAAATAAGAAATGATTGGATTTCTTCCATTGAAAATATCATATGATGTTTTGTTCAGAATAGGTCTAATATAGATTTTGTTATAAACATACATGTTATGTTGACAGCTTCTGCCCATAAGTACTTTGGTAAATTTTTTTCATGAATAATAGTTCTAGACATTTATTGTAAAGATTCGTTCTTCCTCTCTACAACTCCATTTTGTCATGGAGTTCTAGGAGAAGATAATTCATGAAGAATTCCAAGTTTTTCACAAAATGTTTCAAATGGCTCATTTTCAAATTATCCTTCATGATCACTCCTGGTCTTCAAATTTTTTGAATATTTTTCATTTTGTACTTGTATGCAGAAGATGTTGAACACATCATATAACTCATCTTTTAATCTAAGGAATTTAACCTAAGTCCATTAGTTGTAATCATCAACTATGACTAGTCCATATTTCTCCCCATTGATTGATGTAGTACTAACAGGACCAAACAATATTCTTTGGCTTAAAAGAGGTTTTAATGATTTTTCCTACTTGGAATGCTCCACAAAGAGCATCTGAGGGATGATTAAGGTCTGGAAAACCATTAACAAGTTTTAACTTGTTAAGCTTAGAGATTAATCTCCAGTTAGCATGACCTAACCTTCTGTGCTAGAGCCATTTTTCATCACTCACTAATAGAAGGAAAAGAACATTCAGATCAGCCAATTCCGAAAAGTTAATTTTATAAACATTGTTTTTCCTTTTACCTTTGAACATTATGGACTTTTCAGAATCATTAATGACTCTACATATGTTCCTATTAAACATCGTTTCCTAACCACTGTCACAAAATTTACTTTTGTTAAGTAGATTATGTTTAAGTCCATCTACAAGTCAAACATTATGGACATAGATAGATGAGTTACCAATAGTACCCATACCGATGATATTGCCTTTCTGGTTTCCTCTAAATCCCACATTTCCTCCCTCTTTCAAAGTAAGGGTTTGGAACATATGCTTTTCTCCTGTCATATATCGTGAGCAGCCACTCTCCAGGTATCAGGATTGTTGATTGCTACTCCCTTAAAGTATAGTTGTAGCAAAAACAATTTCAAACTTCGGTACCCGTAATCTGATGGATCCTTTGGGGTTAGTTCTGAAAGGTCTCTTCTGACCTTGTACTTTATCCTTTGAGTAGCGAGGTTTGAGATTATTAAAAACTTTTGGTTTAAAAGTTTTAGGTCTTGAATAGTTCTTACCCCTTGATTCTAATCCCTTCATAATCTTGAACTTTAGAATCATGGGTTCTGGTTTCTCAAGAACCTTAGACTTTGAGGTTTGTGGTTAATATTTCTCTAGAACTTTTGATTCTAAAATCTTTAGTTCTGACTAACTCAGAACCTCTACTTTGTCATCAACAGATACAAAGCAAGAATAAAGTCCTTTCTAAGCAGAACTATAAGAGAGGGGTTCTGCAGATTTTATCCAAGTTTCAGATTCTAAATAAATGGACTGTTCATAGTAGCCAAGACCCTCTCATTTTCTTCTACTTATACCATAGATCATAGATGTAATGTTAGTAATGTTAAATCCAGAAATGACAAACTCCTGAATAGCCATTTCATACTCACTCAAAGGTTTGTCAGACTTATCATTTATTAAGGCAATACGATCTCTTTCTAATTTGTCAATCTTTTTTTTGGAAGATTCTAATTCGACTTTCATGAGATCATGGTCCTTTTTTACACTTTTTATATGTCTGGTTTATCTTGACAACAAATCATAATGTCTTGAATAAAAGAAATTAAATATGAACAAGATAGTTGAGAAAATACCTCATCTTCTTCTTCTTCTTCTTAAGAATCTGAGCTAGAACTTGAGTCAGATTCCGTATCTGAAAATGTTGAAGCCATTGGAGCCAAATTGGCTTCTTCTTCATCTTTGTCATATTCTTCTTCTTTGTCAAGTTCATCCCATTTTTCCATGAGACTTTTCTTGACCTTGTTTATGAAGTTGTTCTTCTGAAAGTTTCCTATTCTTTGGTTGGACATTCAACAATAAAATGGCCATGCTTCTTGCACTTGAAGCATCATTTCTGATCATCTTTGTTGATTCTGGAGCTTATTCCTCTGAAGACATTGACTCTGCCTGGGAATCTTATGTTCTTCTTATTGGTCAGATACTGAAATCTTTTGATTATGAACACCATTTCTTCATCTTCTGATTCTTCTTATGATTCTTCTTCAGAACTTCCTTCATGAGTAGGTCCTTCAGATTTCCAGACTTGAGAATATTTAGCATAACGATCAATAGATTTCAAAGCAAGAGACTTTTATATCTGAATAGGTTCATTTCCAATCAAATCCATCTCATGACTTTGAATATTGCTGATTAAGCTTTTTTGACTTTGTCTATTTAAGTTCCTAGCTTCTTGTATATAGATCACCTTGGGTTTATACTTGGCAGGAAGGCTCCTAAGAATATTCTTGACATGATCAGTAGTACTTTTTATTCAACACTTGAAGACCAGATACAAGAACTTGAAACCTAGAGAACATGGTTTCAATGTCTTTATCCTCCTTCATTTAGAACAACCCATACTGTTGAACCAAAATATTTTCTTTAGCCTCTTTAACCTGATGGTTCCCTTCAAAAGTAGCACGCAGAGAAATAAATATTGTTTTGGCATTAGATTTATCAAGAATCTTGAGATACTCATAATTAGGTAGAACATCTATGAAGATTCCTCTAACTCTGTGATGCTTTATATAAATATTTTGCTGAGCAGGTGTGACACTCTTTCTATCAGCCATCATACATACTCCATCAATTGAAAAATCAATTCCATCTTCAAGAATATCCCATAACTCATCCTCAAGACCAATGATATGAATATACATTTTGATTTTCCGCTACTCAAACTCAATAGAATTTACACTGAATGTTGGAGGTTTGGAAATATAATTGTTCTTCACAGATGTACTTGGATCAACATTGTTAATAACTTCAGGATCGTCCATGTTGTTTTTCTCCAGGGATCTTTTATTTATCATTGTTAAGTGTTTATGTATAGACCATGCTCTGATGCCAACTAAAGGTGATAAAAACACAAGAAGGGGGTTGAATTGTGTTAACTTTTTCTCTTTAAATCTCTTATCAGATTCTGGTCACAAGGATAGAATCGATTCAAAGTCTGATGGTGATAACAGCAGAATAATGTTGATCAAAACTAAAAAAGAGAGCAAGAAAACACACAAGGAATTATCCTCGTTCCTCCTACAAATTTGGATTAGTCCAGTCCCCTTGCACTTCCAAGAGATTTCCATTATAACTAAATCCGATTTCAAGTTTCACGAGCACACAAGAAAGAGACTTCCAATTCCCAAACACACAAGTATGTGACTTCAATGCTCAAGCACACATGCAACAGATTTCTGATTTCTCAAGCACACTTGCAAGAGACTTCAATACTTGAGTACACAAGCAAGAGACTTCCAAATTCTTAAGCACACAAGTAAGAGACTTCCTATGATCTATCTAGAAGATAAATAATAATGATAGAGTGATAATTACACTGGATATACAGTCAGAGGTGAAAACAGAATACAACACAAAAAACTCTAAGACTTAAGAACTTCTAAGAACGTACAATTGGTAAGAAGTTCTAAGTTAACTTTTTCTCTTTTTTTTTGACAGATTAACATGTATTTCCTTGTTAAGGTGCAATGTTGTATGTTTCTCCAAGTCTTCATCTACTTTTATTGATATCCATGAAAGAGTCATTAGAGAGAACTTCTAGCACAAGAGAGTATTTGAGAGAAACATCAATATATCCTTTGCAAAGCTTCCTAAAATGGTTTATGTCATTGCAATCCTATTTAAAATTCCTTTGTTATAAAAGGAATTATCAGTTGTAAAAATTTAGGCTTCTATAACTTTCTGCTAAGTCTTCATGTGACCAGTAGAAGACAAATTTATCTCAGAGATTGATAGCGACTTGTCAGACATCCCTTGGTTCTTAAGCTTTGACCTGCTTCAGGTTCTATTCCTTCTGAGTTGAGTCTTAGATTCTGAACCTTCATAATCCAAGTCTTCAGATGTTAACTTGATCTTCAAAAGTTGAGTTGATCAGAGTTTTGGAGTGTCCAGGTTATGATCATAAGAAGATGACTAGAACAAAAGTTGATTCCTTAGCGTCTGGTCTTAAGAATCTATCTCTAGAGCTTCTCTTTAAATGTTTGGTGCAATATCATAACTAATTTTCAATCAATATAATAATCTTTGTTCCTGCACACTTGAACACACATTAGTCTACCAAATATTTTTTTAAATACTTTGTTATCATAAAAACCTAAGGGTTATGGTATAAACTAATTTTGTTCCAACATCGCTGAGGGAATATAGATCCTCCTAGAGAAGGTACGCTGGCAGGTGTTAACAACGAGCATCACACATGCTAAGGCTACTAGAACCTCGAGAAGGAATTAAGAGCCTAAAATCAACTTTTCTAGACAAGACATGATCGTTGTTCTCCCTCACAACAATTTCCTATGGTCATCATAATTTAGTATGCCAATTTGGATGTAAAGCGAGTGTTAATCGACCTTGGCATCTTAATAGAGATCACACCCCCTTACAACATCAACTTGAGAAGACCCATTCTAAAATTGTTGGGGACAATCTTGTCCACCCTACATTTAAGCCTCAAATACTCTCTACTTGATGGGCTTGTTGGTATGGTTAAAATGGACAAGGAGATCTCCTAAGAATGTTACCAGAGTAACCTGTAAATGACGAGGGAACCTGTCATTCTAGAAGTCATCCCTTGTGTAGGGATAGATGACTTCGATGCAGCAAGCTAGGACCCTAGGTTGAGGGACATGAAGTGAAAGGCTAACTCTAATAGAATATTTAAAGAGGTCCAAATTGAGCCTTTACACAATAACCCACTAAGCAAGGAACCTCTTTGCCTGAGTCTAAAGAAGAAGATTTAATTGCCCTACTCAAGAAGAACATTGCCATGTTCTCCTAGCGCCCTCAAATATGCTCGACATAGATACTAAGGTGGCATGTCATAGCCTCACCATAGATCATACAATCAAGCCAATATCTAAAAGGAAGCATAAGGCTGGTAAGGAGAAGAGACCATACATTGAAGAATAAGTACATAAGCTAACCAACTCTGGTTTCATAATAAAGGTCAAATACACTTCGTGGATGGCTAATATGGTCTTTGTGAGAAAGGAATCAAACAAATCATGTATGTGTGTTGATTTCATTGACCTCAATGTTGTATGCCCCTAAGATCCGTACCTTCTCCCCAACATAGATCACTTGATTGATGTATCTTCATTTTACAAAAAAATGAGTTTGATTGATGCCTACTCCAGGTAAAACCAAATTAAGATGGAACATACAGATGCACCCAAGACAACATTCATGTCTAACCATGGCAACTACTATTATAACACCATACTTTTAGGCTTAAGAACGCATGAGCCACATATAAAAGGCTCATCGACATGGCGTTCTCGAAGCAAATATGGCATAACCTAGAGGTTTACATTGATGATATGATAATGGATACTTCATAAGAGGAGAGTCACACAAAGAACTTGTAAGATAACCTAGGATTAGTAAAGAATTACAACATGCAGTCTGAATTCAACCAAATGCTCATTTGGAATGAAAGCAGGAAAATTATTAGGTTTTATGCTCACCAAAAGAGGCATAGAAGCAAACCCATACAAATGCCAAACCATCATAGACATGAGAATTCCCTCTAGTGTTAATAAGGATTATCAACTAATTGGGCCTCTAGCTACCCTTTCTCATTTTATTTCATGTACATATGACAAGGGTTTCCACTTCTTCACCATGTTAAAGAAAAAGGAGGGATTAGAATAGTTGAGAGAATGCGACAAGGGATTCTTAAAACTAAAAGTGTTCCTAGCATCACTACCTATCCTGACACATCAGGTAGCATGTTCACCCTTATATCTTTACCTATTTGTTACTGACCATGCATTGAACTTAGTGCTTGTCTAAGAAACAAATAGAGTCGAACAACTTGTATATTTTGTGAGCAAAGTGATTACGAACATTGAGGCTCAATATCAAAAGATATAAATTAACGTGCCAAGAGAAATAAATTATCTTCAAATGTGCCAAAATATTTCACATTCTCGACAAAATATAGAGATCAAATTTTGATAAGAACTCTACCAAAGGAAACCTAGTACAAAGATAATTAATCATTAAATAACTCGATAATAGACCTAGGGGAAAAATCCATTTATAAGTCTACAGAGTTAAGGTAAAACCATAAATAAAATAGATCAAGCTTTATGTTTTTTCTTCTTCCCCTACTTTGCACCCCAATTTTTCCCCCTAAGATTCCTCTATCATCTCATATCAACTAAATCACAACAAGATCACACTAGGGGTTGGTTCTTCTCCCTATCTCTAGGTTTTCTTATGAGGAATCAACAATCACCTTGATTTGTATATTGTGATCACCTAAGCTTTTTATTGATTAACTTTTAACTAATAAATATAATGAATGTTTGTTCTAATTGATGATATTATAGGTAAGGGCACAACACATTTCATCAGGTTGATTCATAGGATCATGAGTTTATTTCCATACCTTCTTCAACAAAGGTTCATTTATATTCAAGCTTCATCATTGAAGATAATTTGAAGTAATATCATGACAAGGTCTACTATGATTCATCATGCCTCAATTTGACAAATAAAATCAAAAGATGCAAGAGTTGATTGGAGAAGTTTGACCTAATTGGACAAGTTCTTGATTCCTTGATCACAAGTACATAACTCTCTCATTTCTTAATATTTGGAAGTGGTTTTTGTTGTTACGGGTTCTTATTATAATCCACAACAACTTCTATTCTCATGGCAAGAGTAATTATGCAATAAAGTTTGTCAAAATTGAAAGGGGTTTCCAAGTCATTTTGGTGCTTGAGGAGTTAGGGTTTTGAACTTCTAAAGGCTATATCCTTCTTATCTTTTGAGATTTTTGAGTGATTCAAAAGACATGCTTCTCTTTAAAATGGTATAAACTAATCACTTCAATATTTTAAAGGAAATTTTGTATGGAAGATGCCTAATGGTGAAGAAAGATTATAAGTCCTCTAGATAGGCCATAAAATTACCTTATGTGATTTCAAAAGATCATAACTTGGTCAATTTTTATCTCCTTGAGCCTAGTATTTTTCCAAAATGATCTTAAGGATGTTAACTTCAACTCTTATTTTATGTGAAAAGCTTGAAAATGGATGGAAGATGCCCTAAGAATGCAAAAGATTACAGGTCATCTCATGAATTTTCACCAATTTCACAAGGCCATAACTTTTTCAATACTTGTTATTTTTGAGTGATTTAAGTTTCACAATTCTCTTTGGAAAAATCTACTTCAAGCTAGAATCATTGATGAAAGCTCAATTTTGGAGGAAGGCCTTGTTTGAATTCAAAACATCATAGGTCACTTTTGAAGAAAAACTTAGAATTTTTTTATGTACAAAAAGGCAGCATCTTTTTCTCAACTTTGACTAATCACAACTCCTTGCTCAAGTATCCAATTGATCCTATTCTTTGCACATTGTAAAATTTGGGACCTTATCTTTCAATTGCTTCAAGAATCATGCCCTAAAGCTCTTTGGGTTGTGAATACCATTGATTCAAAGTTGGTACCTTGAAACTGACTTCTTTCTCTAAGTCCGAATTTGAAATGCACAATCCAACTTCTAATCACTAATTTGTTACGCGTTTTTACTTCTAATCATGTGTAACAATCTTCCATAAGTGGTTAGCACCTTGAAACACAAGTTTTGGATGAGTATTGAGCAAAATACGAGTCACACTTTTCATGCTTACAAATTCACACGAATTCCCTCCAAACTTCATCATACCACACGCTTGAGCATCCCATTTTCTTCCCTATAAATAGAGGGTTATATCTCACTCATTTTATCAAGCTTATGATAGCCAATTGACCCCTATTCAGATCCCATACAAAATCTGAATTTGAATTTCTGATTTCTAGCTTTCTCACTCCAAAAAACCAAAAGCTCCATTCAGTTAGCTTCATTAAACTTTTCTGAAGCTAACCACACTCTTACCTTCGAGAATTGTAACCTATACTGATCTTCAGAAGTCCAGTTTCAGAGCCACCTTTTGCTACTTCGTTCAGGTAGATTCCTTGGTCAAATCGATCCAAATAAAAGACTAATTTACTCTCTGCATCCTTCTGATTCTCGTGTGTTGTACCCCAAAATTTGCCATCTCATTTATCAAAACGTTTCTCACAAGATCTCTTTGACTCAAGATTGGATTAGGGTTTGGTCAACTCAAGACATCTCATCATGCACTGATGACCCAAAATTAGGGTTTGAGATTGCACAAGGATTTTTGGACTATCAATACTTCATGTGACTTTCAAACATTATTATGGACCCCTAAGATCACTCATGACAAGTTTCAAGCCTTGAACATCATTTTTTATCAGTCACTTGAACAATTGACCTAAAATCAACTATATTGGGGAAAAAGTCAACCATGGCCAATTTACAGTCAAACTTCATAATTTTTTATCCAAATCAACATTCTAGACTCATGTGCATCATTTGATCAAGTTTGGATTACAATTCCTCAAGAAATTTGATCAAATCACCAAAAGGGCAAAATTATCAAAATCAGGGTTTTGACTGAGGAAGGGAAATTCCTGATTTTTGACCTAGCAAATGACCAATTGAGTTAAAGCATGATTACAAGGGTTCAATCGCATAATCTTGATCTAATTATATGGTTCAAAACATTTCAATTTCATTAATAGACAGATGATATTTGTAGTCAACTGATCAAAAGTCAACCGTACACTAAAAAGTCAAACTTTGACTTTTTGGTCAAAATCAAGTGTCAAGGGTCACAATTCATCAAAACATGTCAAAATATGAAACTTGTTTATCAAGAAATCAAGGATTGAAGTTTAGGGTTTAAAATTGAAAATTTTCTTAACTTAGAAATTTTTCTAAGTATAGAAAATTTCTTATTTTTTCTCAAATTTAGGCCATTTTTTCACCATGATACAAGATGATTCAAAGGAAGTTCCCAACATGAAAGTTGTAGACCTCCATGAAATATATAACTTTTCTTCACACACTTTTCCCTAAAGATGCTTGGATCTCAAGATATAATTTTATGAATACATGCTCATGAACCAAATAACTTAGTGAAAATTTGCCCTTATTTAGGCAGGTTTTTGACCTATCTTCATGACAATTTTTCACCTAGTTCCAAGAGGTATCTTGAAATGAATTTCAAAGAGGAGTTATAGAGAATATTGCAAGCTTTCAAAAATGTCAAAGAAATCCTCAAGATCATTTTTGAGTAGGGAGAATCGAAGAGATGAAGTTAGAAATTTCTCACTTTTGATTCAAGCCATTTCATGAAGAACAAAATTCCAATCAGTACCTATGCTGCCTAATCCATGCTTTACAGGTCCCAAAATTGTTTCTTACTCCATAATTTAATGCTTAATCAGTTGACAAACCTTTAATCCAAGCCCTAGAATCTTTACCCAAGTTGTAATTCCATAAATGGCATAAAGTGGCCATTGCCATTTTGGAAAATCTCCACTTTTGCAAACTTTACAAATCTTGAGCATTGAACCTGTCCCCTTTGCACATACAAGTACCACAGACCTAAGGAAACTTGTATAGAACTCACACTAAACCTAAATAATCCATTACAAGCAGGTAAGGCCTTGTCCCTTCACTTTGCTTCAAAAGCAAGAAAGTGTGCCTAAAGCCTATAACTCACAAACTTGTGGAAGAGCTGACTTTAGACCTTGTCCTTACTAATATACAAATAAGATACAACAGAAAGAACAATTGTTAGAGGCCTGAAACACTCCCAAACTCCCTTTTATAAAAAAAATGTCAAAACTTGTAGTTTTTGCATAAGCATAGCAATCTCTCATTTGGCTCATGTGTTTCAAGTCTTAACCATCAAAACACCTTACCTACTTGATATCTAACTGATCCGGACCCTCATCCCTGTACTATAACTCCTTCTCCATCATCTGCCGTTATTGTTTTCAAAGCTTGCAGGTTGACTTGGATAGAGAGTTCCAGGCACTTCCAGAGCAAGGCAAGGATTGGAACATACTCAGAGAGGTTCAAGCAAGCTCAAGCAATCATCAGGCCTTCATAAAACTCACTCCAACTCCATCCACAATTTCAACTGAAATAGGTAAAAATCTCAACTTCTATCTCTTCATACAGGCATCCATTGGCCACGATTTATGAATAAACAATGTAGACCTCATTGTTACGAAGCTGTACATGTATATATCTTGCATTTATTTGGCCTGAGTGGAGAGAATTTTGAAGTTCAAATTCCTGTAAAAATTAGGTTAATATTTAGGGCTTTTAAAATTCATCTTGATCTTTGATTGTTAGCTTATATGATTTATATGGTTAGAATCGTGAGACAAAATGCTACAACATTCATGTTATGAGTTTTCATTTTCATGGAGAAATGAGAAAGTTACAAAGCATCTGGCTGGCTAGAGGAAGAAGACGAAGTACAAGGCTAGGGCTTTGTTTGTGTTATGTTATTTTTGTTTCACATTAATCAATAGATGTATAGACACCCTAGTGGCAAGGTAGCGCGCTGGTGAGACCCATGTCCGGGTTCGAACCTTGGCGCTACCTTTTGTTTTTTCACATTTTTTAGGTTTCATTTTTGGCTTGTTTTTGCAGGATGGGCTTGATTCTTTGGGCCTAGCGTTTTTTACTAACATACTGCTCCCAATTTCCTTACAGCACCCTTGGCCCAATTTATTTTCATATATTTATTTATTTGTTTTCATTTTCATTTTTATTTTAAAAAATATTTCTTTAATACCTAAAAATCATAAAAAATATGAAATATGATAATTTTGCATTTGTTTATTTTATTTTTATTTTCACATTAAAAAATATATTTTTATTAAACTATATATTAATTATTTTTCTTGAATAAACTTGTAAACTAAAATAAAATAGGTTTAGTTTAATTTGTTTTATTTTCTTTTCATTCCATACTGGTAAAATATTTATTTTGGCATATATAAAAAACTAAATATTTTTATAAAATATTATTTATTATTTTTAATACAAAAATACACAAAAATAATACATAAGAACTTTATTTTCTTTTTTAAGCTAGAAATTAAGGTTAATCCTTTTTAAGAATTAATTTATTTTCCTTATATTTTTAGGATTAGATTAAATTTTTCTTTTCACATAAAAAATAAAAATAAAATCTTTTCTTGCATGTACATATTATTGCACATTTAAATATTGTATAATGTTTATTCTAATATTCGTGAAAATTCGATTTGGTTGTAATAATTTATTTAGATTTACATTCTTGCAAATCCCTATTCAAATTTGTATTCCTCCCTCACATAAATTGTTGTAATAGCTTAGTAATCTTTACATTATGCAATTTACCGCTTTACATGCCATGTTAGTAATTAGGGTTTGTATGGTAAGATCAAAACAAAGCAAATAGAAAACCCTAATGCAAATCAAGGCATGAAAATAACACACTTGCACACAAGCATCCTTAGGGTTTCTCCACTTGGTTTCCTTATATAAAAATAGCCATATTACGCATGCGAAGTATCTTGGCAAAGCAAACAAATATAAGATCATAGTCCCTCGATGACGCTATTTAAGGTTGCTTTACAAAATGATCTTGGTCCCTCAAAAATGCCAAGATACTTTGAAAACATTGCTAATCATGGTTATACGATGACCCACGTCCGTCCCATTTACATCCAAAGATAGGGTTGCTTACCAAATCAATGGTAAGACAACAATGTCAAAGGAATAGAAAATGCATAAGAAAGACATTTTGAGTAGGTAGATTACTTCTAGTTACTTGCTCTATTTCCAAACAACTATCCTTGCTATTTTCCAAAATAAACACACACATTTCAAAAACATCTTACAAACATTGAAAACATTTCCAAAAGACGAACATCTTTGTATACATTCTTACGAACGAGAATCATGACAAAGATTTCCTAAACAATGACCTCTTTTAGAAAATACTTTCAAAAACCATACAAAGCACAATTTCAAACAAAAAGCAAGTGATCTAGCAAGTAACTAAGATCCCATGGAAAACCATGGATGAAAAGGGTGATAATACCTCCCTTTTTCATAATCTAAGCCCCAAACTCAAGAAACAATCTCAAAGGTCTTTCCTGTGCTTTTTCACCTTTCCTTTTTGGATAAAATAAAAGTCGGTGACGACTCTTGCTAACCGCAACATTTGCAATAAAACGCAAAACCCTCAAGTCAGTTATCTCACCATATCACATCATGCTTTTATTAATTTGCAATTTCATTGAGATTTGAGTGATTTATTCTAGAATTTTATGCTCGCTATTATTTCTGCATTTTCTAAATTTAAGCCTTGCTCAGTTTATATAAATTTGGCACGATGGTACCATTAGAATCGTCTTGTAGAGACAAATCTAATGGTACCGGTCTAAATTGCTAATTTTAGAGTTTGTGGAATTCAATTTGAGGTTGGTTGGAGGTTGAAGACGATGACATGTGTGTCTTTAACCAATGACGTTTAGCCACGTTATTTTTTTGAAACAGATTTGGTGTTTCACTATACCATGCGCGCGTGTTGTGAGTCCTAAGATCTGATTATTTTAGTGAGTCGGACTCCATCCAACGTGCCACATTTTAAGTTATTTTAATTTTATAAAAAATGATTAGGTGTGATATTCAATAAAGTCCATGACATGCACAACGCGCCAGATCTGTTGGATCTGTTTACTAACGTGTTTTGAAAATGATCAAATGATCCATATTTTTTTGGTTTATCATTTTATTTTTTGATTTTTGATTTTAATTGATTTAAACTTCAAAAAAATCATAGAAAACTTATTTTTATTCAAAAATTATGAAAAAATTCACAAATATTTTCAAATATTCTTTCTGATTTTTATTTTTTTCATAATTTTATTTTCAATTTTGATATTTTTACAATTTCTCATTTATTTTAACTTGTTTTTAATTATATAAAAATACTTTTTGATGTTTTTAAAATCCTGAAAATTTTATAAAAATCATTTTTACTCATTTCTGACTTTCTGAAATTTTTCTAGAATTTTATCTTGACTTCTATTATTTTTTATCTTTTTCTTCACTTATTTGAGTGGTTTTAATTAGTTTAAGAATACTTTTTGTTTTTAAAAAATTACAAAAAATTTTATAAAAATATTTGAGATCATTTCTGATTTTTCTATGGATTCTTTAAATTTATTTTTGATACTTTAAATATGGTTTGATATTTTGCCTTTTATTTTCATTTTAAAAACAATTTAAAAAATCATTTTTTTCCTTTTATTTTATTCATTAAATGCAATTTATTTTTCTAATATATTCTAGCTATGTGATTGTTGATCATAAACTTCATTAACATCATTGGATCTTGAGTGTTGAGTTTAACTCCACTAAAATAGATGGATGATTTTAATGTTAGTTTGATTAAATTTTTGATTCAAATGTATCCACTCCCTTTTCATCTCATCCTCTTCTCCTTTGTGCTATATGTTGTTAGAGGATGATCTATATATCATCACTCCAAACATATGACACATAGATTGCTATTGACCAAACTCAAAATAGGTGCAACTTCTATATAAGTCCACTTACGATTGCTTAACATAGCACTAAATTTTGTCTCGATTTGAGAAATGATCACTCATGGCCCAAACCTATGTTTGCAATCCCAATTATGTTTAATTTGAAACCTTTGATCCAATAACCTTGAGATTCATTTTTAGGAGGCTTTGGTCTTATCAATCCTCTAATGAATCCTCATAAATTTTGGAACTAAGTGAATCATTTAAACATCGTTGATAATTTATTATTGCCTTGAATTTTTGAAATGAACTATATACTTGACAAAAAGCAAATGAAACTTGTTGTTGAGAGGCTTTGATTTTATCAATCTTCTAATGAGTTTTCAAATTCAAGTTTCAAGATGGTCATTCAACTAACCTCTAATTTATAACTCATTAACAATTAAGTTTTATTTCTACGCTTTTGCTTTATGCTTTTACTTTAAGCACTATTTATCTTAGCATTTACATTTCATGTTATTTTCATCTTTGCTCACTTGAGCATTTATCTTTATATTATTTTTATTTTTCTCACTTGAGCTTTCCATCTTCTTTTTTGAAGATACCTAATAACCAACTTGAACAAATAAAAGAGCTTTAATGTTACTTGGACTATTTGGTTACTATCCTTGGCATGATGGAGTTATGGACTTCTTAGACTTAGGATTAGAGACCTTGACCTACATTGAGACCTTGCGAATTATATTGTTATTTTGTCTGGAGTTCTGAGGGTTTACCCCGAGACATTGGGTTATTTGTTTCTTTGCTTCCAGGTTATTTTGATTATATACTTGGTCTATAATCGAGAATTCATTTGTATACAGCCGTTACTCTTCCCATTTTTTGTGAAGACTTGACGCATTTGAAGCTTGGTTTTCTTAAAAGGTTTATTATCTTTGCTTGTTTGGTTTCAATCTAAACGACGGGAATTCTAAATTGACTCATTATGTCAAGTGTTGGCTTCTTGTTGGTTAGATAGTTCTTTTCCCTAGCTTTTACCTTACGCTTTAGGATAAACTCTTCATCTCCTCCCATCTTCTTTAATCTTCTCTCTCCTTTTCAAAACCATTCTTGTTTTCTAAAACTTGAACAACTTTCACAATACACTTTGACTTAGGTCCATGCATTTTCAAAATATTTTATTAATTAAATTTTAAACAACTTAATCATTGTTTCAAACAAAAATTTTCCCTCTCACTTACCAAGATTTTGCTCACAAAATTTCCTTGGGCTCAAGACTGCACTAGGGTTTGATCAACTCAAGACACCTCGTTAGACACTGATGACCAAAATTAGGGTTTGAGTTTTCACAAGGATTTTTGAATTATCAAAGCTTCATATGACTTTCATGGACCATTGTGAACCCTCAAGATTACTCATGTCAAGATTCAAGCCTTGGATCACACTTTTGATCAGTCAATTGAGCAATTGACCTAAAAATCAGTTGTATTGGGAAAAAGTCAACCATGGCCAATTTACAGTAAAACTTCATAATTATTTATTCACATCAACATTTTAAACTCATATGTATCATTTGATCAAGTTTGGACCATAACTCTTCAAGAAATTTGATCAAATCTCAAAAAGGGCAAAATGGTCAAAATTAGGGTTTTTGACTGAGAAGGGGAAATTTCTGATTTTTGACCTAGCAAATGGTCAATTGGTTTGAAGTATGATTTCAAGAGTTAAATTGCATAATTTTGACCTAATGGCATGACCCAAAACATTTCTCAAGATCAATTGGATTGACAGTGAATTTTCAGTCAACTGATCAAAAGTCAACTGTACACTGAAAAGTCAAACTTTGACTTTTTGGTCAAAATCCAATGTCAAAGATCACAATTCATCAAAACATGTCAAAATATGAAACTTATTCATCAAGAAATCAAAAATTCAAGATTTCATTTTGAAAAGTCAAAGTTTTCTAACTTAGAAATTTTTATAAGTGTTAGAAAGTTAACATTTTTTCATAACCTTGTGCCAAATTTCCACCATGATGCAAGATGATTCAAGGAAAACTTCCAACATGAAATTTCTAGATCTCAATGAGATCTAAAACATTGTAGGGCAGAACTTTTTCTAGAAATTCTTGGATTTCATGTTATGAATTTATGAAGATATGTCCATGAAACTAAAAATACTTAGTGAAATTTTGAGTATTTTAGTCAGGATTTTGACCTAACTTCATGGCAACTTTTCACCTAGTTCCAAATTGATTCTTCAAAAATGTCCAACATGAAATTTGTAGAGGATTTTCCAAGCTTTTCAAAATGTCCAATAAATTGAAGATATCATTTTGAGCTAGGAGATTCGAAGACTTGACGTTGGCATGATAAACTTGAATTATAAGTCATTTTTGTGATGAACTTATAATAAAATCTCATAACCTTATCATTCAATCTCACTTTTTAGGCCATGTTGCTTCTAAATCTCTCCATAATTAAGTAATTACACAGACCCTAAGTGTATTACACAATGATTTGATGTTTTGTCCATGTCTTGATACCATTTATGGTTGAAATTGCAAAAAGTAACGTATCCACTCTTGTAAAGCAAGCTTTTTCACAATGTCAACCCTTTCTTGAGCCTCTCAATGACTCCATATGCACACACTCAACCTAGAAACTCAGAAGAAGCATGTTTAAAGTGATTCAACCACTCTACATAGCTTGTACCACATATTGAGATTTTGGTTTTCCACTTTGCTTCAAAAACAAGCAAAAATGCCATAACATGTGATCTTGGTAATCTGATAATCTCAAGTCTCCAAACATTTTCCTATATATCAAGATACTCTTGTGCAAATTAGGGGACGATTTTATAAGCCCTTAAGCCCTCTCATATCCTCTCAACCCCGAATTGGCCAAAAATCACCATTTTTAAGCTTTTGAAACCTTAACTTCAAAACTCATCACTCTTGAAACTATTGTCCAAACAAATCATCCATACACTTCATATATATCATATAGAAACTATCCATACCCTTGTTTCCTCACTGTAACATCATTTTCATCATCCACCATTTTCAAAATCCACCATTGCAACTTGACTTGAGTAGACTAATCTAGACACTTTCAAGGCAAAGTAAAAGTTGCAACATACTCACTAAGGTTCCAGGAAGATAAAGCAATCGTCATATTTCTTTTGGAAGTCGTATAGAGGCCATTGAATTTTTGCATCAAGAGGTAAGTTTTTCCAACTTTGAAATATTGATACAAGCATCATTTGACCTTACTTTCAAAAGATAAAATGTAGATATCATGTCTATGAAGCTAACCATATCCTTAAATTTCATTTTAATTGACTGTGGGATGAGAATTTTGAAATTGAATTTTTTGGACATTTAGGTTTTCAGTTTGGTACAGGTAGAAATTCATGAGTTATAGTGGGAATAAATAAAAACTAATTACATATTTTAAATCCTTGCGAAATTCTAAGCAAGTTTCATTTTTATGTTTTTGAATTTGGTTGAGAAATGAGGAAGTTAAAATTTTTTGAAAAAAAATGGAAATATGTTGTTACAAAAACAGTAACGATAGATGCAGGGAAGAAGAAGAGAAAAATCAAATTTTGAAAATGATTTTATTTTATATTTAATGATCATTTGTTGCACGCCTTTGTTGTATCAATGGTTTATTTCTCACTTACATCGGCCTAATGCCTTCTGGGGTATCATGAAGGAACCTCGTTGGGATCCTAAGATTATGGCCATCACTTATTCCAACATTGTTTGGTATCATCAGGATTACTATGATATGGAGATTGTCGATAGTTGTGGTAGTTTCCCCAATATACCTCTTCTTGGTACAAAGGGAGGAATTAACTACAATCTCGTTCTTACACGATGTCAGCTAGGATATTTTAGCGGTAGAAATGTTAAAGACTAAGCCATTGGATTGACTAGACTTTATAGAAATCAAAATAAAAATCGCCACCATGCTTTATTGTTTCCAAAGGAATGGGAAAAGAGCGAATAACCCAAAAAGGGGGGAAAGATTCAAGGTAACGGGGTTGGTTATGCAAAGGAAAGGTATTAGCACCCTAAACATCTACGGTACTCCGCAGGAGCCTCTTTGTAAAATTTGTATATTTTGGCTATAAAAAATGTGTTGTATATAAAATGGATGGTGGAGGTGAGAAAAGAAATATATTTTTTATGATTTTTGCACCAGCCGCGGTTGCGAACCTTTAGTGCCTACGTACCGCCTTTCTGCAATAGGGGATCAGGGTACGCGTAGTTCCTCTTTTAAAAGATTTGAAACACAAGTGTGTTGGTTGATTTTAAGAGATAATACATCATTGTCATTGTCCGTGTGGAAAACATACTTACTATCCACAATCATAAGAAAGGAGAATTTGCATCATCTCAATGTGGAGGATATGGCTTGGATTTTAAAATCAACAATGCCTCACTCAACACCCAAGTGGAAAATATCTCTCTTCACTACATATTGTAGAAGTATAGTTTTTTGCGTCACTACAAGGATTGACAAGAGTCTAATCTTTTGAGAAAAAGTTTATGGGTAAAAGCCAAAGTGGCAAAAATGGTTTGAAATTGGATTGGTTGACTTTTAATCTTCTCATAAAAAAAATGTCAAAGTATTATTAAATTGATTGAGGTTTATTTATGAAAATGTTTTGAAAATACATGGACTTAAGTCCATGTTTATTATCAAAGTGTTTAAGTTTCAAAACAAGAAGAGTTTTCAAAAGGAGGGAGAAGATTTTTGAAATTAAAGAAGGTGGGAGGAGAAGAAGAGACTATCCTAAAGCATAAGGTAAAAGCTAAGGATAAGGACCATCTAACCGACAAGAAGCCAAAAAAAAATTAACATTATGAGTCAAGATAGAACTCCCATTCTTTGGATTGAAAATAAGCAAGCAAAGATACTAGACCTCTTCAAATGTATTAAGTCTTCACAAAAATTGTGCAGAGTAACGGCTGTATACGGGTGAATTCCAGAATATAAATCAAGGATGCAATCACAAAATCCTGCACACAAAACATACAAGCAACCCAATGTCTTGAGGTAAACCTCAAGAGCTCCAGACAAAATAATCAGATAAGATCACAAGGTCTCCAAGATAGGTCAAGGTTTCTAATCCTAACTCCAGAAAAGTCCACTGCTCCATAATGTCAAGGATAGTAACCAAATAGTCCAAGTACCATTAAGAGTTTTTTAGGGTTTATGTTGAATATTAAGTATCTTAGAAAAAGAAAAGAAAAGAAAAGCTCAAGTGAGCAAAGTAAAAATGACAAGAATAAATAAATGCTCAAGTGATCAAAGATAAAAAATTGCATGAAATGTAAAATGCTAAAAATAAATAGTACATAAAGCATAAAAAGAATAAAGCATAAATAAATAAGTCAATAATTAGTGGTTAGTTGGATGACCATCTTGAAACTTGCATTTAGAACTCATTAGAGGATTGGTAGAACCAAAGCCTCCACACAACAAGTTGCATTTGCTTTTTGTCAAGTATATCATCCATTTGGAATTCTTGCAAGTACTTATTTAATGATCAACGATGTTTAAGTGATCCGCGTTGACCAAAGGTGTTGTAGATCCATTAGAGGATTGGTAGAACCAAAGCCTCCACACATTGAATCTCAAGGTTGTTGGATCAAAGAGATCAAATTAACATACTTGGGCTTGCAATCATAAGTTTGGGCCACGAATGATCATTTATTCGAATCGAGAAAATATTTAGCGTTATGTTAAGCAATCGTAAGTGGACTTATGTAGAAGTCGCACCTATTTTGAGGCAGGTCAATAGCAATCTATGCACCATTTGTTTTGAGACATGATATAGAGATCATGCTCCAACAATATTTAGTGCAATAAGAAGGGGATGAGATGAAGAGGGATTAGGGATTAGGCTAAAAAGATGAATAAACCACTTCTGAATTAAAAATTTAATCAAACTATTATTAAAATTATTCATCCATTTTGGTGGAGTTGAACTCAACACCCAAGATCCAATGATGTTAATAAATTCATGATCAAAAAATCAACTCAAGACAGCCAGAAAATAATCACAAAATAATAATACATTTAATATATACATTTAAAGAGTTAAAAAAAGTTTAAAAATAGAAAATAATGAGGAAAATATCAATTACGTTCAAATTAATCAAAAAATAAAAAATAAGGCCATAGAAAAATCAGAAATGGATCCAAATATTTTTATAAAAATTTTGGAAATTTTTAAAAGTCAGAAACTATTTTTAAAAATTAAAATAAATGAGTAAAATAAACAAAAATAGTAAAAAATAGTAAAGTCAGAAAGAAAAATAAAATAAAGTCACCAATATTTGTCACAATGTCATTCGATCGTTCCATAATTTTTTCAGAATTTAAAAATGTGTAAAAGTATTTTTAAACATTTTAAATAAATCAAATCATAGAAAATTCATTTTTAGTCCAAAAAATCCAAAAATATTATGAAAAATATGGCGCGCTGTGCATATCATGGTCTTTACTGAATAAAGCACTGAATCAAATGTAAAATCAGAAATTAAAAAAAAACAAATGGCACGCTTTCATTGGTTAGAAGGTGACAGGTTGGTCATCTTCAACCTCCAGCCTCACGAATTGCAGGTCTCTCAAACTTTAAAATTAGAAGCTCAGACCTATGCCATTCATTTCGTCTCTTCAAGACGAAGACGACCATACCCTCGCGCCATTTTTATATAAACTATAACCCAAGCAATTTGGAAAGAAAGTTTTGAAAGGGGATTTGAAAATACATGGTCCAAACGTGTTTCCAGAAGAAAGTAACTATTGCGACTAGAACCAGGGAAATGAGAGCAACACAATGGTACCAAAGTTTTGAAGAATTGATGAAGGAATCTACCTATTGAAGTTGTGTTGCAGAGTTCTGAAACTGGACTTCTATGGAGAAATATAGGGCACGATTCTTTAATGTAATGGTATGGTTAGCTTCAGGGACGATCAAGGAAGGTGAATTGATGGAGAAAATGGATTGAAAAAGGCTTGAGTATAGGATTCGAAGTAGCTGAATTATGAGTTAGGAAGCAAGTTTGGCAGGGTGATTCTGGATATCTAAGCTTGGGGAATTGAATGGGGGATGACCCTCTATTTATAGGGAAGCAAATGGGATCAAAAAGAAGAGTGAATGATGCGTTTTGGAGGGAATTCGTGCAAACCTGATGCACGAGTGAAGTGTGATCCAAACTTCACCAAAACTCATCCAATTCTTGCGTTTTGATGCACTAATCCACTTGGGAATGTTGGCTAATCATGTTTAGACCCAAAACGCGTGCTAATTTGAGGTTTAGAGGTTGTAACATGAAATTCAAATTCTGACTTGCAGGGAAACTTCAATTCCAAGTTACCACTTTTGAAACAATGGAATTTCCATCTCAGGGAGTCTTAAGGCATGATTCTTGATGCTTTGGAAAGACGAGGTAACAATATTTTCAATGGAAAAAGAATGGAATCAATTGGAGGCTTGAGCTAAAAATTACATGGAGTCAAAGTTTGAGAAAAAGAGTTGACTTTCCATACTTAGAAATATTTCAAATTCTTCTTTAAAAATGACCTATAATCTCTTGCATCTAAACATGGCTTTCCACTTAGAATTTGCTCTTGACCCAAAAATATGGAATGAGTTAGATCTCTTGAATGACATTTTGCAATTTGAACCACTCAAAATCTCCAAAAATTGAGCAAGTTATGACTTGTTGAATTTGGCCAAAAAGCATGAAATGACCTATAATCTTTTGCATTCGTAAGGCAACTTCCATCCGTTTTCTTACTTTGCACATAAAAGAAGGCATGAAGTACATATCCTTAATATCATAATGGAAAAAGAATGGGCTCAAGGTGATAAAAATTGGCCAAGTTATGACAATTTGAAGTCACATATGGGAAATTAGGGATTCAACTGGATGACTTGTGATCTTTCTTCTTTACCAAGTTCCTTCCACATGAAAACTCTTTGGAGATTTTGAAGTGATTTGTTGGTAACTCTTTAAAGAGAAGAATGTTTTTGGAATCACTTAAAATGACAAAATATGAGCAAGATATGCCTATTTGAATTCCAAAACCCTAGCCTCTAGATCAAGAGAATGCTTGGTGGAACTTTGCCAAGTTTGAACAAACTTTTTGTGCCAATATTCTTCCTTTGTGAATAGAAATTGTTGAGGATGATGATGAGGACCTATGGCCACCAAAACCAATTTCATATCAACTTCAAAACAACTTCAATGGTGAGGTTTGAATCTCTCCAGCTTTTGACTAGGGCGTGGAAATAAACTCATGAACCCATGAAGCATCTTACTAAACCTCATTGCTTTCATCTACATTATCAACAAGTAAGACAAACCAATATTGCATTTTATTAATTAGAGAGAAAAATCAAAGTACAATATCTATGATAACAAAAGCAAACAAATCAAGGTGCTTCGTAACTTCTCTAAGAGAAAAGCTAAAGATAAGGAGAAGAACCAAAAATCCCTAATGTGGTTTTGTGGTGATTGAAACAATGTGGTATGATGAAGGGATCTTAGGGGCAAAAATTGGGGTACAACAGCTGCCCTTATTTAAGTTTCTTCTATCCGGAGACATGAAGGTTAAAAATCTTCGTGTCGACGTGATCGAAGATACTTAAATATAAAACAAACCCTGTTTTTGGCCCTAAGATGCCATGCAAATGTTTATGCATATGAATGCATATGAACAAAAGAGACACAAAGTAGCATTGGGGAGGCAACACAAAATGCAGAAGCAAAAGAGCAACCCCACCAAGAAAATAAATCATTGGTAAACCTCAAGAATAGAATCAGAGAGGAGGATAACAAGCATCGACGTTCACTGCCGATGTACTTCTAACATTCTCTGAATATAACATACCACCGCCGTTCATTGACAATGAACTATCAACGTTCACTGAAGATAGCAAAAAGATAACAAACACTGACGTTCACTACCGATGTACTACCAACGTTCGTTGAAGGTAGAAAGAGAATATATCATACCACCTTTGTTCACTGACGATGAACTATCAACGTTCACTGAAGATAGCAAAAAGATAACAAACACTGACGTTCACTACCGATGTACTACCAACGTTCACTAAAGGTAGAAAGAGAAGATATCATACCACTGCCGTTCATTGACGATGAACTATCAACGTTCACTGAAGATAGCAAAAAGATAACAAACACCGACGTTCACTGCCGATGTACTACCAACGTTCACTGAGAGCAAGAAAGAGAAGATATCATATCACCGCCGTTCATTGACGATGAACTATCAACATTCACTGAAGATATAAAAAAGATAAAAAACACCGCGTTCACTGTCGATGTACTACCAACATTCACTGAAGGTAGAAAGAGAAGATATCACACCACCGCCATTCACTGACGATGAACTATCAACGTTCACTGAAGATAGCAAAAAGATGACAAATACCGACGTTCACTGTCGATGTACTACTAACGTTCACTGAAGGTAGAAAGAGAAGATATCAAGTTTTCCAGAATTCTGGTGTTCTTCCAAGAATGGGTCTCAACTTCTTCTTTGACCAAGAAGATCTGCCTGGAAAGGGTAATACGCAACTTGTCTCAAATAAAGAGACTACCACTTATTATCTAGGGGAATTGCAAAGAGAAATGACTTTCTGGGGATAACAATATGACTTCTCGGGGACATGCCACGACATTCCTGCTGAGGAGATAAAGTCTTCCTGTGCAAAATAAATGCACAAACCAAAACTCAAAATTTTCAGAGATTCATAAATACAATTCAGGAATAAACTTGAGCAAGACGGCCAGTGCAGATACATCCTTTGAGAAATAAACTCAAGAGGGAAAACCAAGTTCAACTAAGCAAAGAGCGCTGCAGGAAAAGGTCAGAAACATAATGTCCATGCATGATGATTTTAGCAATGTATGATGCATGTATGAATGTACGAGTGCTATTGTGCATATGCTGGTAAGAAGGATACATAATCAGTGCAGACAAAAAAAACCTCCTCAGTTACTAACAACATTGGGCTAAGCTTCAATCAGAAAGATCAATCCAGGAAAGGTGAAAGCGACTGCGGAAACTAAACATATTGCATTAACTTCACTGAGGAGAACATAATCCGACTGTAGCTTAAATCAAACAGACACCGGGATAGAACACCCTGCTTCCAGTTTCATCGTAGAAACAGTTTTCCTAAAGTAACATGTCTATTGGAGATTGCAAGATCAAACCTTAATAAGGAAAACTGACGTCGAAACAACCAAACCTCACTGGGGAATTCAAGCCTACCTCCCAAGAGAAAAGAAACTGCGGGTTGAAAAATTTCACCACGAACCCTCATTCCAACAAGAGATGCTCTGGGATAACCCTCCCGGGAGATCAAGAAGTTAACACTAGTGTTGATACTGTAAAAAGAGCAACACCTTAGCACACCAAGGGAATAAAACCTTTCATCATATGAGTGAAGACTTTGCTGGGGAAGCTGGGACGAAGGCTTCTGACCATGCAAACCCAAAATCAAAAGCGAATCAAGACTTGACTGGGGATAATGGGATCACCAACCCAAATACTGTACTTTGTACCCACTGATATCGTCTTTAACTATCTGGGAAACACACAAAGGTTACACACATACAAGCAAAATGACCTGAGTAAACCTTTATGAAGGAAGTAAATCTTCTTAAAGCAACCGGAATTTGTTCATCCCTGGGGCCACCATTTTTGTTGTCATTATTTCATCACAAATCCCAAAGTAAATTGAATTGTAAAGATCTCTTTTTTTTTGAAAAGTCAATTTTGCTTTTTAATCTCTTTGCTTTAAAAGTTATTATCAGTAATAGATGAAGTCTTTGTAAGCTAAATAAAATTAAGAATACAAAGAATTGGGAAAAAGCTCGAATTTCATTAATAGAATGGTAGTCTGCGAATGGCGAGACTCCATGGATGATTACAAAATTTGGGAAATGGTAATACATAATTGAAAAGATACATTGAGATACAATGACCACTATCCCCCCTAACAACTTTTGAAATCCTGAGCAGTAGCCTCCGTTGAAGTATGGTGAGGATCTGAGAAGATTGTTGCTTCAACGATCAAGTCTTGTCTGACGTAGTTACTTGCCAAGAAAATCCCTAACTTTTACCTAAGCTTCCCTTGCGGGTTTTCAACTTAGCGGGAAATTTATTCTGTTTATGTCTCTAATTTTAGCCTAGACCGCCCTTTTGGGTTTTCGGCCTACCGATACGCTCCTTTTTGCCTAAGCCGCCCTTTCGGGTTTTCAACTTAGCGAGTTGTTCTTTTATTTCTTTAGGCAAAGTATTTCTTGACTGCGTCAGCATTCATGGGACATGGGAACTCCTCGCCATCCATAGTTTCAAGAATTAATGCACCACCGGAGAAGGCTTTCTTGACAACATACGGGCCTTCAAAATTGGAAGTCCACTTGCCCCTAGAATCAGCGTTGAAAGACATGATCTTTCTGAGAACGAGGTCGCCTTCTCTAAATTCACAAGGTTTGACCTTTCTATCAAATGCTCTCTTCATTCTTTTCTAATATAACTGCCCGTGACACAAAGCTTTCATTCTCTTTTCTTCAATCAAATTCAATTGGTCAAACCTGTTCTGAACCCATCCAGCCTCTGTCAATTTGGCTTCCATTATCACACGCAACGAGGGAATCTCTAACTCGATAGGGAGTACAACTTCCATTCCATACACTAGGGAAAACGGGGTCGCTCCTGTTGAAGTGCGAATAGATGTTTGATATCCATGCATAACAAAAGGGAGAATTTCATGCCAATCTTTATAAGTGACAACCATTTTCTGGATAATTCTCTTGATATACTTATTAGCATCTTCAACAGCCCCATTCATCTTTGTCCTGTATGGAGATGAATTATGATGGACAATCTAGAATTCTTCACACAGTTCCGTCATCATCTTGTTGTTCAAATTTGAGCCGTTGTCAATGATGATTTTGCTTGGCACACCGTATCGGCATATAAGATTATTTTTGATGAAACGCACTACCACCTGTTTGGTAACATTGGCATACGAAGCAACCTCTACCCATTTGGTAAAGTAGTCAATTGCTACCAAGATGAAACGGTGTCCATTCGAAGCCTTGGGTTCTATCATCCCGATCATGTCAATACCCCACATAGAGAATGGTCACGGGGAAGAAATCACATTGAGAAGTGTCGGAGGCACATGGATCTTATCTGCATAAATCTGGCATTTATGGCACTTCTTTGCAAATTTGTAACAATCGGATTCCATTATCAACCAATAATATCTGGCCCTTAGCATCTTTTTAGCCATTGAATTTCCATTAGCATGAGTGCCGAATGAACCTTCATGAATCTCATGCATCAACATGTCTGCTTCGTGTCTATCCACGCATCTGAGCAAGACCATGTCAAAATTTCTCTTGTATAGCACATTTTCACTGAGGAAGAAACTGCCTGCTAATCTTCTCAGTGTCTTTCTATCCTTCTTTGACACACCAAACGGGTATTCCTGAGTCTGAATACAATGTTTGATATCATAATACCAAGGTTTTTCATCTGCTACTTCCTCTGTCGCAAACACATGAGCGGGCCTATCTAGCCTTCGAACTGTAATTCGGGGTATATCATTCCAAGCATTTACTTGGTACATGGAAGCCAGAGTTGCCAGAGCATCTGCCATTTGGTTTTCATCTCTAGGAATGTGATGGAATTCAACTTTATTGAAGAAGGGTAGTAATCTTCTAGCATAATCTTTGTAAGGGATTAAGCCAGGGTGACGAGTGTCTCATTCTCCTTTATTTTGATTTATTACCAAATCCGAATCACCATACACATCTAAAATCTTGATTCTGAGATCAATAGCTTCCTCAAGACCCATGATGCAAGTCTCATATTCCGCCATATTATTAGTGCAATCAAATTTTAACCTCGCGGTAAAAGGAATATGCGATCCATGAGGAGTGACAATCACAACACCAATTCCTTTACCATAAGCTTTCATAACTCCATCAAATACCATACTCCCACGAGATTCAGGGTGGGGCCCTCTTTAGGAAATGGTTCATCACAATCTTTCACCTTTAAGAACATCTCATCTTCATCGGGGAATTCATATCCCGCAGACTGATGATCTTCCACCGGCTGGTGAGTAAGATAATCTGCCAACACACTACTTTTGATAGCTTTTTGAGAGTGGTATTCAATATCATATTCAGATAACAACAACTGCCAGCGGGAAATTCTCCCAGTAAGAGCAGGATTTTCAAAAATATACTTGATTGGATCCATTTTGGAGATCAACCAAGTAATGTGATTTAACATATACTGCCGCAAACGCTTTGCCGCCCAGGCCAAAGCACAACATGTTTTTTCTAGTATAGAATACCGCGACTCACAATCAGTGAACTTTTTGCTGAGATGATAAATGGCGAACTCTTTCTTTCCTGTTTCATCCAGTTGTCCCATAATACAACCCATGGATTTATCTAACACTGTCAGATATATAATCAACGGTCTTCCTTCTACAGGAGGGAGCAAGATAGGAGGTTCAAGAAGATACTCTTTAATACTTTTAAATGCCCTTTGGCAGTCATCTGTCCACACACAACCTTGATCTTTCTTTAACAACTTAAAGATCGGTTCACATGTTGCAGTCATGTGGGAAATAAATCTGGAGATATAATTCAAACGCCCGAGGAAACCCCTGACTTGATTTTCAGTTCTTGGCGCTGGAATTTCTTGAATTGCCTTGACTTTGTCAGGGTCAACTTCAATTCCTTTTTGGCTAACAATAAAACCCAACAATTTCCCCGATCTAACTTTGAAGGTGCATTTATTTGGATTCAGGCGGAGATGATATTTCCTCAAACGCCGAAACAACTTCAACAAATCTTCTATATGCCCTTCTTCAGTTTTGGATTTGGCAATCATATCATCAACATATACTTGGATTTCCTTGTGCATCAGATCATGGAATAGGGTTATCATAGCCCTCTGGTACGTTGCACCATCATTCTTCAACTCGAAGGGCATCACTCTGTAACAGAATGTTCCCCAGGGTGTGATAAACGTTATTTTTTCCATGTCCTCTGGAGCCATTCTTATTTGATTATACCCGGAAAATCCGTCCATGAACAAGAATACCTTGAATTTTGCTGTGCTATCCACTAACATGTCAATGTGAGGCAATGGAAAATCATCTTTTGGACTAGCTTTATTTAGATCTCTGTAATCTACGCACATGCGGACTTTTCCATCTTTTTTCGGTACAGGGAAAATATTGGCAATCAATTGAGGATACACTGATGTCACAAGAAAGCCAACATTAATCTGCTTTAGGACCTCCTCCTTAATCTTTACTGCCATATCTGGATGGGTTCTTCTCAACTTTTGTTTAACTGGCGGACACTTTGGCTTCAACGGCAAGCGATGCTCAACAATGTCTGTATCTAGACCAGGCATATCTTGATACGACCAAGCAAAAATATCCACGTACTCTTTCAACAGCTCAATCAACCCGCTCTTTACATCAGGATGCAACGATGCTCCAATCTTAACCTCCTTCGGATCTTCTTATGAACCCAAATTAACCACTTCCAAAGGCTTCTTATATGGATGGATGGTATTTTCCTCATGCTCAAGCAACCGTGAGACCTCTTCTAGAATCTCATCATAATCTTCTTCTTCAGCTCCAAACCCAGGACAATCAAAGTCGGGAGAGGGTGCAGGGTCATTGTATTCAACGGGTTTTTTAATTAATCTGCACATGTGATTTATGATTGCTTTTAGAAACTGACACATATAATAAGTGATCATGCAGATTAATTTTCAGTTATTACTTATTTTGAAAAGTTTTTATTTATTTATTTATTATCATTTCCCAATAAAAAGGCAGAAAATAAAATACATAATTTGCAAGCAAAGACAACTTTTATTAATGATCTTATCAATTATAGAAAATAGATAAGCCCTACAACATTAATACTTCCACCTTGGGCAGAGTGAAAGCTTTTCAAAAGAAACAGATTAACAAAACAAATTACTTTGAAACATGCATGCAAGAAGGAACACCAATGGTGACCCAGTTCTGAACTCGGACTCCATGCGTCACATAATTCGGTACTTCCTGCTCTACTTCATCCTCTTCAACAACATTAATTCCAGAACCAATCGGATGGAGATAGCCTCCACTGCAGAAAACATCTTGATAACTGTTCACAAAAAACTTTGATTTCAAACCTCCGCTTTTAGCATTCCCCGAGGAGAAACCTAAACCAGCTCTGTTTTTATTTACGGGTGGATCCACAAGTCGTCCCCAAACTGCATTATGACCATTGCGCACAACCTGCTGTGCATCCTTCAAAGAAACCACAGAATTCTCATTCTTCCTTATGTTGTCAATGGATAGGGCTTGGAATTGGGTTCCAACAGCAGCCTCATCCGCTTCTACAATACTGAAAGAGGATAGATGGGATATCAACAACGCCTGCTCCCCATTTATGATCACCACCTTCCCTTCATGCATAAACATTAGCTTCTGATGCAGAGTTGAAGTGACAGCCCCTGCTTCGTGTATCCATGGCCGTCCAAGCAAACAACTATACGCGGGAATAATATCCATTACCTGGAAAGTTATCAAGAACAAATGTGGTCCTATATGGATGGGCAAGTCCACTTCACCAATGACAGATTTCCTCGACCCATCAAAAGCCTTCACAATGATGCCACTCGGGCACATAGGTGTTCCCTGATACTTTAAATTCATGAGGTTACTTCTTGGTATAACATTCAACGCAAATCCGTTATCAATTAGCACATTAGATAGCGAGTCATTCTTGCAGTTCATGGATATGTGGAGGGCCAGGTTGTGATTTCTCCCTTCATCTTGTAACTCATCATCGCAAAAACTCAAGTTGTTACATGATGTAATGTTTCCAATTACATTGTTGAATTGATCCAATGACATGTCATTCTCTACAAAATCTTGGTCTAGTACTCTCATCAATGATTCCATATGAGCGGAGGAATTCATCAGCAATGCCAGGATGGATGTCTTTGAAGGAGTCTGCAATAGCTGTTCTACAATTTTGTAGTCGCTCATCTTAATTACTTTCAGGATATCATCCATTTCTTTCTCTAATGTGGTTCCACTAGTCTCTCCTGCAGCCTTCTTAGGCTCATCATTCTCAGCAATTTTCTTTCCAGCAAGAACATCTTTTCGAATAACCGGTGCAAACACACGACCACTACGGGTCACCCTGCTATTATCAGCTATATTCCCAACATCTGGCATCGGCTGGATGGGAACCTCCACCCCATCTTCTAATATTGTAGTGTTGTATTTGTAAGGCACACCCTTATCTGATTTATAGGGAACAGGTCCTGGTAGACTAATTACCAATGGGGTAATAGCTGGTTTGCTATGGTACTCCACCTCAAGATGGGCGGGTGCACCAAAACAAGGTACAATGACGTTTACACCTTCCTCGACACAATCAACCCTTAAAAGACCATTTCCGGCAAACAAATCTTCGTCTGAAGAGAAATACTCATCAACGGAGGCATATTCTTCTTTTGACTCTTCTCCCATCAAACAAACTTCAACCATATCAATCTCGTGATAATCATCTCTCTGACCTGTGATCTTGATAGTTCCATTGTCTAACAGCAATTGAACACCCTTTCTCACAATAGAACATCCTCGGGGGTCTTGACAGCAAATTACGCATGATCCATATTGGTGTTTTACCTGACCAGCAGTACGACAGAAGGTAGCATGCAACTGTACGAGATCTTCATTTAAATGCTCTACTTCAAAAATTATGAATTCACCCGGACATCCAGAAACCATATTAACTTCCTCTTCATATTCTTCCCTAGGTCTGATTATATGGATTAAACCTTCATTCATCATCTCCTGCAAATCAGCCTTTATCTTCTCGCAACCCTGGATGTTTGTACTGCAAACAACACAATCGGCATGGTCATGCGTATAATAACTGAATTCACATAGATCTGCGTGCATCTTTACCAAATCCCCTCTTACCAGATTAATGTCAAAAATCCGGAAATCACCGGGACAACCGGCCACCATATTTACAACATTCATTCCCCCGTGCTTGGGTAGAGGATTGTCTTTCACATTAGGTCCCATGTCTTTAAAAGATAAAATTCCAGACTTCACCAACCTTTTCACTTTGGTCCTCAAAGGATAACAATTCTCAACACTATGCCCTGGTGCTCCCTGATGAAAGGCGCACATCTGGTCTGCTTTGTAATACCAAGGCAAAGGTGATGGTACTACTGGAGGTGGTCGTGTCTGGACCAACGTCTTCTGGATCAATGCTGGTAATAGCTCTGCATAACTCATGGGAATAGGGTCATAGTTCTCCCTTCTATGATTATTCCCTTGGTTCCCCTACTGGGATTATCTTTGATAAGCAACGGTAGTTGGAGCGGCATTCATAACAGGAGTCACTGAAGCAACTTGGTGGTGACGCTGAAAATTACTTCTAGGAGCATTCACTCTCCCCTCTTGTATGACAACATTGGTATCCCCCTCTTTCTTCTTCGTAAACCCATAAGTTGGCTTCTTCATACCTCCAGATCCTTCACCATTTGTCAAACGGCCTTCTCTTACTGCCTCTTCTAGGCAGACACCCATTTATACCATTTTTGTAAAATCACTCGGGGCACTTACTACCATTCTTTCGTACTAGAAGGAACTCAGCGTCTTTAGAAAAATTTTAGTAATTTCTTTTTCTTCCATAGGAGGAATCACTTGTGCAGCCACTTCGCGCCATCTCTGCGCATACTCTTTAAACGATTCTTTGTCTTTTTAAACCATGGCCCTAAGCTGGTCACGATCGGGTGCCATGTCCACATTTTACTTGTATTGTTTTATGAATGCTTCTCCCAAATCATTAAAGGTATGGATGTCGGCGCTATCTAAACTCATGTACCATTTCAAAGCTGCGCCGGTTAGACTATCTTGGAAAAAGTGAATCAGCAGACGCTGATCATCAGTGTGGGTTGACATTCTCCTTACATACATCACCAAATGAGCATGAGGGCTAGTGTTGCCCTTATACTTCTCAAACTCAGGGACCTTGAACTTAGCAGACACTTTAACATTTGGGACCAAACACAGCTCATTCACGTTCTGCCCAAATAACTCTTTTCCCCTAAGAGCCTTCATCTCTCTTTGCATTCTATCAAACTGCTCTTGGAAATCATCCATTCTGTCATAAAGACCCAAATCTTCACTCGGCGGAGGGAAAGGACGACACACATCTTCAAACGGAATCAAATTCACCGAAGGAGGTGCAGCAGGAACAGTATGCACCATAGGAGGTGCTGGAGTAACAACATTTGGAACCACTGGAGCATCTTGGGGGCCCAAAATGAAACCTTCAGGTGCAAAATTCTCCGGCATTCCCCATGGATAACTCTGAGGTATACGGTTCTGAATAACAGTCGGAGTAGCAGATACAGGAATAGCAGGAACTTCAGCATTTGCCCTTGTTCGTTGAGGTTGAACACTCGATGGCTGATTCTGAGAAGCCACCAGAGCTTCCATCAGAGTAGTTAAATTGGCCAAGCCAGCCTTTAGAGTAGAAACTTCTTCGCGCAGCTCACGATTATCCTGTTCCAAATTGTCCATCTTCTTTTTGAAGTTAGCCCGAGTGTTGTGGCGATGAGTCAGCTTGCTATTGAAGCAAATAAGCTGGGTAAGGCACCTGGGTATGCATAATAAATGCAAGAAATATGTGTAATATGATGCATGTCATGCAATGCACATGATTATTTTTATTTCATCATTTTAATATTTCAAGGGATTTAAGATCTATATACATATTGCAAACATCAAAACAATAACGCATTTGAAATACTGAAAATTCTTTATTATAATAATCTCAAAATGGATTACAAGTTTTAATGATCCCAAGTACAAGATGAAAATACAATCTAAAAATCCTGAGAGAAAGAAACTGATAGAGATCAATTTGTTATGCTTGCACTTCTCTGTGAGCCTGTACACGTAGTTCCTCTTTTAAAAGATTTGAAACACAAGTGTGTTGGTTGATTTTAAGAGATAAGACATCATTGTCATTGTCTGTGTGGAAAACATACTTACTACCCACAATCATAAGAAAGGAGAATTTGCATCATCTCAAAGTGGAGGATATGACTTGGATTTTAAAATAAACAATGCCTCACTCAACACCCAAGTGGAAAATATATCTCTTCACTACATATTTTAGAAGTATAGTTGTTTGCGTCACTACAAGGATTGACAATAGTCTAATCGTTTGAGAAAAAGTTTAAGGGTAAAAGCCAAAGTGGCAAAAATGGTTTGAAATGAGATTGGTTGACTTTTATTCTTCTCATAAAAAAATGTCAAAGTATTATTAAATTGATTGAGGTTTATTTATGAAAATGTTTTGAAAATGCATGGACCTAAGTCCAAGTTTATTATGAAAGTGTTTAAGTTTCAAAACAAGAAGAGTTTTCAAAAGGAGGGAGAAGATTTTTGAAATTAAAGAAGGTGGGAGGAGAAGAAGAGACTATCCTAAAGCATAAGGTAAAAGCTAAGGATAAGGACCATCTAACCAACAAGAAGCCAAAAAAAACTTGACATTATGAGTCAAGATAGCACTCCCATTATTTGGATTGAAACCAAGCAAGCAAAGATACTAGACCTTTTCAAATGTATTAAGTCTTCACAAAAATTGGGCAGAGTAACGACTGTATACGGGTGAATTCCAGATTACAAACCAAGGATGCAATCACAAAAATATGCACACAAAAACAAACAAGCAACCCAATGTCTTGAGGTAAACCTCAAGATCTCCATACAAAATAATCAGATAAGATCACAAGGTATCCAAGATAGGCCAAGGTTTCTAATCCTAAGTCCAGAAAAGTCCACTGCTCCATAATGCCAAGGACAGTAACCAAATAGTCCAAGTACCATTAAGAGTTTTTTAGGGTTTATGTTGATTATTAAGTATCTTAGGAAAAGAAAAGAAAAGAAAAGCTCAAGTGAGCAAAGTAAAAATGACAATAATAGATAAATTCTCAAATGAGCAAAGATAAAAAATGGCATGAAATGTAAAATGCTAAAAATAAATAGTACATAAAGCATAAAAAGAATAAAGCATAAATAAACAAGTCAATAATTAGTGGTTAGTTGGATGACCATCTAGAAACTTGCATTTGAAACTCATTATAAGATTGGTAGAACCAAAGCCTCCACACAACAAGTTGCATTTTCTTTTTGTCAAGTATATCATCCATTTGGAATTCTCACAAGTACTTATTTAATGATCAATGATGTTTAAGTGATCTGCGTTGACCAAAGGTGTTGTAGATCCATTAGAGAATTGGTAGAACCAAAGCCTCCACACAATGAATCTCAAGGTTGTTGGATCAAAGAGATCAAATTAACATACTTGGGCTTGCAATCATAAGTTTGGGCCACGAATGATCATTTATTTGAATCAGGACAAAATTTAGCGCTATGTTAAGCAATCGTAAGTGGACTTATATAGAAGTCACACCTATTTTGAGGCCAGTCAATAGCAATCTATGCACCATTTGTTTTGAGACATGATATAGATATCATGCTCCAACAACATTTAGTGCAATAAGAAGGAGATGAGATGAAGAGGGATTTGGGTAAAAAGATGAATAAACCACTTTTGAATTAAAAATTTAATCAAACTATTATTAAAATCATTCATCCATTTTGATGGAGTTGAACTCAACACCCAAGATCCAATGATGTTAATAAAGTCATGATCAAAAAATCAACTCAAGACAGCCAGAAAATTATCACAAAATAATAATACATTAAATATATACATTTAAAGGGTTAAAAAAAAGTTTAAAAATAGAAAATAATGAGGAAAATATCAATTATGTTCAAATTAATCAATAAATAAAAAATAAGGCCATAGAAAAATCAGAAATGGATCCAAATATTTTTATAAAAATTTTGGTAATTTTTAAAAGTCAGAAACTATTTTTAAAAATTAAAATAAATGAGTAAAATAAACAAAAAAAGTAAAGTCAAACATAAAAATAAAATAAAGTCACTAATATTTGTCACAATGTCATTAGATCATTCCATAATTTTTTTCAGAATTTAAAAATGTGTAAAAGTATTTTTAAACATTTTAGATAAATCAAATAAGTGCAAAATTCATAAAACAAATACCAAAACACAAAATTAAATTGTGAAAAAATAAAAATTAGAAAGAGAATAATAAAAAATATTTTTCATAATTTTTTTGGATTTTTTGGACTAAAAATGAATTTTCTATGATTTTTTGAAATTTAAAACAATTAAAATATAAAAATCAGAAAAAGAAAATAAAAGAAAAAGATGTGGACCATTGGATGAGAGTCAAAATAAGTTAGTAATCAAATCCAAGGGATCTGGTGCACTGTGCATATCATGGTCTTTACTGAAAAAAGCACTGAATCAAATGTAAAATCAGAAATTCAAAAAAAACAAATGGCATGCTTTCATTGGTTTGAAGGTGACACGTTGTTCATCTTCAACCTCTAGCCTCACGAATTGCAGGTCTCTTAAACTATAAAATTAGAAGCTCAGACCTATGCCATTCGTTTCGTCTCTTCAAGACGAAGAAAACCATACCCTCGCGCCATTTTTATATAAACTATAACCCAAGCAATTTGGAAAGAAAGTTTTGAAAGGGGATTTGAAAATACATGGTCCAAACGTGTTTCCAAAAGAAAGTAACTATTGCGACTAGAACCTGGGCAATGAGAGCAACACAATGGTACCAAAGTTTTGAAGAATTGATGAAGGAATCTACCTATTGAAGTTGAGTTGCAGAGCTCTGAAACTGGACTTCTATGGAGCAATATAGGGCACGATTCTTTAATGTAATGGCATGGTTAGCTTCAGGGACGATCAAGGAAGGTGAATTGATGGAGAAAATGGATTGAAAAAGGCTTGAGAATAGGATTCAAAGTAGTTGAATTCTGAGTTGGGAAGCAAGTTTGGCAGGGTGATTCTGGCTATCTAAGCTTGGGGAATTGAATGGGGGATGACCCTCTATTTATAGGGAAGCAAATGGAATCAAAAGGTAGAGTTAATGATGCGTTTTGGAGGGAATTCGTGCAAACCTGATGCACGAGTAAAGTGTGATCCAAACTTCACCAAAACTCATCCAATTCTTGTGTTTTGATGCACTAATCCACTTGGGAAAGTTGGATAATCATGTTTAGACCCAAAACGCGTGCTAATTTGAGCTTTAGAGGTTGTAACATGAAATTCAAATTCTGACTTGCAGGGAAACATCAATTCCAAGTTACCACTTTTGAAACAATGGCATTTCCATCTCAGGGAGTCTTAAGGAATGATTCTTGATGCTTTGGAAAGATGAGGCAACAAACTTTGTAATGGAAAAAGAATGGAATCAATGGGAGGCTTGAGCTGAAAATTACATGGAGTCAAAGTTGGAGAAAAAGAGTTGACTTTCCATACTTAGAAATATTTCAAATTCTTCTTTAAAAATGACCTATAATCTCTTGCATCCAAACATGGCTTTCCACTTAGAATTTTCTCTTGACCCAAAAAGATGGAATGAATTATATCTCTTGAATGACATTTTGCAATTTGAACCACTCAAAATCTCCAAAAATCAAGCAAGTTGTGACTTGTTGAAGTTGGCCAAAAATCATGAAATGACCTATAATCTTTTGCATTCTTAAGGCAACTTCCATCCATTTTATTACTTTACACATAAAAGAAGGAATGAAGTACACATCGTTAAGATCATCATGGAAAAAGAATGGGATCAAGGTGATAAAAATTGACCAAGTTATGACAATTTGAAGTCACATATGGGAAATTAGGGATTCAACTGGATGACTTGTGATCTTTCTTCTTTACCAAGTTCCTTCCACATGAAAACTCTTTGGAGCTTTTAAAGTGATTTTTTGGTAACTCTTTGAAGAGAAGAATGTTTTTGGAATCACTCAAAAATGACAAAAGATGAGGAAGATATGCCTCTTTGAAGTCCAAAACCCTAGACTCTAGATCAAGAGAATGCTTGGTGGAACTTTGCCAAGTTTGAACAAACTTTTTGTGCCAATATTCTTCCTTTGTGAATAGAAGTTGTTGAGGATGATGATGAGGACTTATGGCAACCAAAACCAATTTCATATCAACTTCAAAACAACTTCAATGGTGAGGTTTGAATCTCTCCAGCTTTTGACTAGGGCATGGAAATAAACTCATGAACCCATGAAGCAACTTGCTAAACCTCATTGCTTTCACCTACATTATCAACAAGTAAGACAAACCAATATTGAATTTTATTAATTAGAGAGAAAAATAAAAGTACAATATCTATGATCACAAAAGAAAACAAATCAAGGTGCTTGGTAACTTCTCAAAGAGCAAAGCTAAAGATAAGGAGAAGAACCAAAAATCCCTAATGTGGTTTTGTGGTGATTGAAACAATGTGGTATGATGAAGGGATCTTAGGGGGGAAAATTGGGGTATAAGAGATATCTAATGAGAGATAAGCCAATTAGTATTCATCTGAGTGGTTTCTTTCTCAAAGAGGGAGTGGATCATAAGAAAGATAAATAGGAGATCGCAAAGGCTTGGTGCCATATTCACAGAAAGAGTAGAAAACACTTGGGACCTAGAGGAGTTGTTTCTTTAGAACCTTATCTCCATTTGGTAAAAGCAAGGGCACTTCAGTTGAAGATACCATATTCCCGTGAAGCACCTATGCCTGATATGTTTGTGAAGATGACTCCTCCCCTTTTACATGACGTGGAAGAGTTTCAGCTTGCCCTAGTCAGGATGCAGTAGGAGAAAGAGGCCTTGAAGAATAAGTTTCAGACTTTAGAGATATCCTACCGAGCAAACATGAAGGAGAAAGATGACCTAATTTAGATTATTTAGAGTCGTGCTGTAGAGATGATGGAGAAGCAAGAGGATTTATTTTGCTCTAAAGCTCGATCAAGATTTATTCATTCACTTCCTGCCACTGGTGATTGGAAAGTGGTTGCTGATAGGTATGCAGAAGAGAACAAGCAAATGAAGGCTCAGATTACAAGGCACACTGGAAAGCATCAGTGTGTGGAGTGATCTTCATCAGATTTTCTTTCTTATGATTTTAGATTCTATCTCTTATTGTACTTAGGATTGTTGAAACTTGTACTAAAAAGTTGTAATTTGTTTTGAAGTTATTACAATAAGATTTTCAATATTTCAAAATGTGTTAGTACTTTAGTATTTGTAAAGTGTCTATAATTCTTAGAGTCCCTTGAAATAATAATAATAATAAAATAAATAACTTCCATCACATATCATGCATCATCTTGTACATATTTCTTGCATTTCTTTTCATACCCAGTGTCTTACTGAATTTCTCTACTTCATTCAGCAAGTTGTCTCATAGGTACAATACTCGAGCTAATTCCAGGAAGATAATGGATAATCTTGAATAATAGAATCGCGAGCTACGCGAAGAAGTTACTTCTTTGAAGTCCGGTATGGCCAATCTGACTGCTTTGATGGAATCATTGGTGGCTTCTCAGAATCAGCCACCACTTGTTCAACCACAATAAACAACAATTGCTTCTGAAGGTTCATCAGTTCCCGTTTCTGTTAATCTAGGTACTGCTTCACATAATTGTATGCCTTAGTTTTATCCATGGAATGCCAAAAAATTTCATTCTAGAAGGTTTTAATCTTGACACTCAAGCTGCTCCAGTTGTGCAAGCTGCTGCTACTCCCGCACCTTCTGTGGTTCATGTTATTCCTGCTGCTAGAAATGAGATCCACTATGTTACACCTCCTTCGGTAAATGCTATGCCATTTATTAATGACGACGTTTTTTGTCCCGTTCCTCCACCAAGTGAAAGTATGGGTTTCTATGACTGGTTGGATGACTTTCAAGACTAGTTCAATGAGATGCAGAAGAAAATGAGCGCCCTTCGAGGAAAATAATTGTTTGGAAAGAATGTCAGTGAACTATGCCTAGTTCCTAATGTAAAGGTGCCAGCGAAGTTTAAAGTGCCGGAATTTGATAGGTACAAGGGAAACTCTTGCCCTCGTGACCACCTTGTGATGTATATCAGGAAAATGTCTACCCATACTGATGATCAGCGTTTAGTCATTCATTTCTTCCAAGATAGTTAAACTGGTGCTACTCTGAAGTGGTATATGAGTCTGGATAGTAGTAGTATCTGTATCTTCAATGATCTGGGAGAAGCCTTCATCAAATAGTATAAGTACAATATGTTCATGGCGCCTGACCGTGACCAGTTGAGGGCAATGTCTCAGACAGACAAGGAGTCACTCAAAGAATATGTGCAGCGCTGGCGCGAGATAGATGCTAAAGTGGTACCACCTATGGGAGAACAAGAAATGACCAAGGTCTTCCTGAATAAACCTTGGATCATTTTATTATGAAAGGATGGTCTCTAGTGCACCGAGTGATTTCACTGAAATGGTAAGCATGTGTGTTTGTTTGGAAGAGGCTGTCAAAGAAGGGCGCTTGACAAAAGATGAAGGGATGAAGAAGTCGTCATACGGGTTTTCAAGAAAGAAAGAAAGTGAAACAAATGATGTTATTAGGGAAAGAAAGATTAGGCCACCTATAAGACATCAACAATACCAATAACAAGTTGCTTCTATGACTCCTGTCGTTAATGTAGCTCCAACCAATGTTGCCTATCAAAGAACATCTCCTCAAGGAAATCAAGAACAAAGTCATAAGGGAGAGGCTTTTGTCTCTAATATATTGAGCTATGTAGAGTTACTTCCGACTTTGATTTAGAAGAAGTTGGTTTAGACCAGGCTTCCCCCTGCTATACCATCACCTTTACCCTGGTATTATAAGGAGAACCAAACATATGCTTTTCATCAGGGAGCACCAGGGCACAATATTGAGAACTGTTATCCTTTGAAATATGAAGTACAAAAGATGGTGAGATTTGGATTCTTATCCTTTAAAGATGTTGGCCCTAACGTGAAAGATAATCCTTTGCCAAAGCATGGAGGAGAAAATGTTGTAAATATGGTTGCTGGTTGTCTAGGCGACTTTCCAATTTTTTATATCTGATAACACTGAATCGCACTGTATATTTGACTTGATTCACACATGTTTATTAGGTTTTTATTGTCATTTTCTTGTGTTATGTTTGAATTTTGTTTTGTTTTCATTTTTTTTTGTATTTCCTAAGCCTTGCTTGAAGAAATGAAGAAAAACGAGCTAAAAATCAAGATTTTGGAGTTTTTGCACTTGTGGCTTCCACCACGGCACCCGCCATAGGGTCAGCCATGAGATGACCACCTTAAGCCAACTTCCAACGGCCATGTTCTCCATTACTTATTCACTTTTGGAGCATGGCGGCCGCCACACCCCCATGGCGGGTGCCACCTTTGCAAATTTGTTTCCCGCTTAAAAGAAGTTAGAGGGCATTCTTGTGATTTCCAAAATCCTCCTAGACCTATAAATAGAAGTGATTTCAGTTCTTCTTCTTCTTCCAAGCTTAGATTCACTAACTTAAGCCATATATTGTCCAATTTTAATTTGTAATCTCTTCACATCGAAGAGTTATCGCACGAGTCATTGAGTCTGTAATCAAGTTTAGAGCACTTTACAATCTTGCCGCCATTTTAATTCAAGTTTCCTTTATTTCAGTCAAATTTACCTTCCAGTCAAGTTGCTTTAAAGCCCTACGTTTAGAGTAGGTTTCTATTTAAGTTTTCGCATTTATCGCACTTATTTCCTCGCACTTGATTTACTTTGTTTACTTTCTCACATTGAACTTGCTTCACTTTGTTTATTTTCTCGCAACGCACTTACTTTGTTTATTTTCTCGCATCGCATTTTCTTATCTTTTAACCTTTTTACTTTTTTCTTAAACCTGATTTGCTTTAATAAGTTTATTTCCATGTCTGGCTAATTTCCTTTAGGGTTATAATGTAATGATCATTGTTAAGGTAAATGTCTAAACATTGCATCTGTAGGAATACTTTAGGGGCTATTTTGGTTTTTAGCATAAACTTTCTACACTTTATTTTCTGTTGCGTAAGATCGAAAGTCGTCCAACCATTGATAAACTTGGTTAGTCTTAATTTCTCAAAGAGAGCGAAAGCGTTTTTGTTCAATTAAGTAAGAATCTTTAACTTTTTAGAAGAAATGATTTCAAAACCTTTTTCGGACGCGTTTATAGGTTTAAAAGTCTAATCATCTCTTGGTTATAAGTTCTGATTTAAAATCAGTTTTCAACTTAGTCAAGTAACTATATTTCTTGAAACTAGGTTTATTACTTTAACGCAATACACACCTTTTATTCATGACAATAAAAAGGCATTATTTAAAGAATAAACTCGGTTCTAAATACGTGAAGGCGACAGTTCCTGTTAAATTAGTTCTTCTCAAAGTAGGAAATATTTCCCCATAAGTAGTTCTATTAGAAGCATTTTAGAGTATTATCTAACTATTGTGATTTGCATTCGAACCTGTTGCTTTTATCTGAACTGACATCTTTTACTTTATTTATTATGCTTGCTATAAAACCCTGATTTGATCTGCCTTAGATAAACATAGTGACAATAGAATTTGATAGATTGACGTTTTGGTCTCTGTGGGATCGACAACCTTTTATATTACTATGACGCAATTCATATACTTTCAAAAATCACGCACCAAGTTTTTAGCGCCGTTGCCGAGGACCAATTACGTCAAATTTTGTACTCTATTGTTACACCGTCTAGACTAAGGATTAACTAGCCGGTCAATGTGAAAAATTGCAGTACCAGGAGTTTATTAAACCCTTTAGCGGAACCTGAACGTTACGCTCGTGCTCGCCTCTTACTCCAAAGAGTTAGGGAAGCTTTGGCCGAAAATCGTGACCAAAGACCCCTTAAGAAGTTCGTCTAACCCTCCAAAAAAGAACCTAGTTCTATTATAGTAAACCCTGCTATTCATGCCATCAATTTCGAACTAAAACCCTCTCTATTACAACTAGTACAACAAAACCAATTTGAGGGTCTTTCTATAGAGAACCCAAATCAATATTTGAAAATCTTCATTCAACTAGTCGATACCTTTAAAACCAACGATGCTACATTCGAGGCGATTTGTTTAAGACAATTTCCTTTCTCCCTCAGAGATAAAGCTCGTTGTTGATTAGATTCCCTTCCAGCCAATTCGATAACAACTTGGGAAGACCTTAGGAGAGTGTTCCTTGCCAGATATTTTCCCCCTAGTAAGATTGCCATTCTTAGAAACCAAATAACAAGATTTACTCAAGTCCAAGGAGAATCATTGTTTGAGGCATGGGAAATGTATAAGGAATTATTAAGAGTTTTCCCCCACCATGGCCTAGAATAATGGCTGATCATACATACCTTCTATAATGGACTCCAATATAACACCAAGATGACCATCGATGCTGCCTTCGCTGGCGCTCTGATGAACAAACCTTACCCTGAAGCTTGCGTTCTCATTGAAGATATGGCTAAAAACAATTACCAATAGGGAACAGAGCGAGCAAAAGTGGAGAAGAAGGAGCCCCAAGGAGGAATACATGAGATAAGCTCTATAGACATAATGCAAGCCAAAATGGATGCTCTAGCTCTAAAAGTCGAGCACATGTCCAATACCCCAGCCACTGTAGAAGCAGTCACCCAAGAATGCGAGATATGTGGAACCCAATCACACCAATCAGTAGAATGCAACCTGTTGAACGAAATAACCATCGAACAAATCAACTACACCTAAGGAAACCCCTTTTCGAACACTTATAACCCTGGATGGAGGAATCACCCAAATTTCTCCTTAAGAACAATAACCCTATCCAAAACTCTTCACCCCAAGACCACCAAGTTTTTAAGCTCCAAGACCAAATCAACCTATGCAAGTTGTGCCCCCAAAACCAAACCTTGAGAAAACCATGGAAAATTTTATCTCGTCCCAAACTCAACAAAACAAAGAATTCATGAACCAAAACATTCATGTAAATGAATTGATCACACAATTAGGAACTAAGGTTGACCAGATAGTAACCCATAAAAAGATGCTTGAAATCCAAATCTCACAAGTAGCCCAAACACAAGCTCTCCAGACTATGCCTGGAGAACAATTTCCTAGACAACCTCAACCAAACCCTAGAGGTCAAGCCAATGCAATTACCTTACAAAGTGGGACTGCTTACGATGAACCTTTTAACCCAACCTTAAGTGAACCTAAAATCCATAAGGAAAGTGGAGTAGAAAAACCAGTGGAACCCGAAAAGGATAAAAACCAAGATAAAGAAGAGACTAGAGACAAAGATTATGTACCACCTCCGCAATACAAACCTCTGATATCGTATCTGCAAAGACTAAAGCAAACCAAAATCAAAAACCAGTATAAAAAATTCTTAAAGATAATAGAGAAACTTAATGTAGAGATTCCTTTTACCGAAGCCATCACCCAAATACCATCATATGAAAAATTACTTAAAGACATTCTGACCAACAAACGAATACTTGACGATCCCAAACACTTAGAATGCAATTCCATCTCTAAAAACAGATTTGCCAAGAAAGAGTGAGACCCTGGAAACTTTACCATACCTTGTATATTAAGGGACCATGTGATCAATAAGGCATTTCTGGATTTAGGAGCTAGCATTAGCCTAATACCTCTGACAGTTTGTGAAAGCTTGAACTTAGGAGAATTGCAACCTACTAAAATGTATCTTCAATTAGCCGATAGATTTGCCAAATATCCCATTGGTATATTAGAATACATCCCAGTTAGAATCAGTCAGTTATATATCCCTACCGACTTTGTTGTCATGGACATCAAAGAAGATGACGATATCCCAATCCTCCTAGGAAGACCCTTCTTATCTACAGCCGAAGCCATAATAGATGTCAAGAGAGGAAAACTAACCTTTGAAGTGGCCAATGAAAAGATATAGTTTATTCTTTCAAAGTTCCTTATGGAACCAGTAATAAGAGACGCATGTTATGCCATAGACATTATTGATGAGTGCGTAAGAGAATTAAACGAGGAAGGACCTATCAAATCAATCAAACTACCTTCTACAACCATATGGGAGGACGATGGATTAGAGAAGATGGAACCCTACATTGATGATAACCTCTATGAATGTTTATCCCTTACCCCAGATCCTATACCTAGCCCTAAGCAAACCACTTTAGAACTTAAAGAATTACCCAAGAATCTAAGATATGAGTTTCTGGACGAGGAGATGAAGCACCCAATTATCGTGAGTGCTACCTTAAACCAAGCTGAAACAAACCAACTCTTAGAAGTTTTGCGAAAATATCCCTCAGCCTTAGGGTATAACATTTCTGATCTGAAAGGAATAAGTCCGTCTATATGTATGCGTCAGATTTTACTAGACGAATATTCTAAACTTTCCAGAGAGCACAAAAGAAGGATGAACCCTATAATGAATGATGTTGTAAAGAAATAAGTCCTTAAGTTACTAGAAACTGGTATCATTTATCAAATCTCAGATAGTAGATGGGTAAGCCATGTGCATGTAGTACCTAAAAAGGGAGGCATCACTGTCGTGCAAAACAAAAAAGGAGAGCATGTAGCCATGTGTTTAGGAGGAGGTTGGCGTATGTGCATAGATTATAGAAATCTAAACAAAGCGAATAGGGAGATTAAACGGATCCTAGAGAAAACTGTTTCAATATCTAGAAAAGATTGGTCTCAAAAGCTACAAGAAGATTTGTGGGCCTATAGTACATCTTATTAAACCCCTATTGGAACTACCCCTATCAATTAGTCTATGTAAAGTCATGTCATTTACCCTTTGAGTTAGAACACAAAACCTATTAGGCCATCAAAACCTTAAATCTAGATTATTTGGCTACTGGCGAGAAAAGAATCCTTGACATTCATAAACTTGAAGAACTCCGCCAGAATGCCTATGAAAATGAAATAATATACAAAGAAATAACTAAGGCATGGCATGACAAGAGGATTTTAAAAAAGTAATTCAACATAGGCGATCATGTCCTCCTTTTTAACTCCAGGTTGAGACTTTTTCTAGGTAAGCTACACTCCAAATGGACTGGTCCTTATGAGGTTTCTAAGATCTTAAAGTCAGGTTTCATGGAAATCAGAAACAACTCTTGCAATCCATTCACATTAAATGGAAAAAGACTCAAGCTTTATAAAGCATGTGACATTCCAATTGACTACTCCAGCCACACTTTGATCGACCCTCCAGTACCCATTTCCGAGATTTGAAGTCTATTTTTTCGAGATAATGACGTTAAACAAGAGCTACATGGGAGGCAACCCATGGGTTTTATTTTCTTTCCTTTTTCTTTACTTGAATTTATTTATTTATTTTATAATTTTATCGCCTTATGTTTCCCTATTTTTCGACTAACAGTTTTAATGTTTGTATTTTTCAGGACAGTATTCTCCTCTTACCATACCTTTTCTGGATGTCGCCTTTTGATGACATGCACGTCAACTTCAGAAATGAGATTCTGAAACAGCTCTATGAGGCCTTGTCCCTTCTCCCGATGGCTCCTACCCGATATCTAGACGAAAGTTTCTTGGAAGTCTTAGGCTTGGAACCTAGTGTCAGATTCTTATGCCACCAACTCAACTGGGAGGAGTATGCTGACAGCAAGAACGAGACATACCGAAACCTCACTTTAGAGTTCCTCATCTCATTGGACTATGATCCATATGTTGATCCAGATGGCCACATCAGTTTCATATTATTCGCGACAGAGTATTCTTTCAACCACAAGGAGTTCAATGATCTTTTAGGTTTTCGGAGTTATCCTAATGCTATTATAGAGTTACCCTTAGGTTACTTCATGACTAGAGACGTGGATAAGTTTTGGGATGACATCACTGCTTGGAGTAGCCATGATCCTTACCACATGATGTCAAACATCATCCATAATCTGACCCTTCGCTATTTTTCAGATGATTCTAGCCCATACCTTCTTAGGAAGGAGTGATGCTGACCACCATGTAGGTGATGAGGAGGTATTCTTCTTGTTTTGTGCTAATCAGTCATGTCCAGTTTCCTACGGTAACTTCTTGATGTGGAATCTGCACACCATTGCCCTTCCCTCTGAGAGTGTCATACATGTGGGAGGGACGGTGGCACACATTGCTATTGCTTTGGGTCTTGAAAGGAAGTTATGTCACTTGACCCCTTACTGTAGATACACACTGTTGGATATCGATTATTGCTTGGATCGTGGATTGATGAGGCGGGTCTCCTTTAGCTCAGACTTTTTCAGGATCCTGATTAAGAATGAGACAATACTCCACTTCACTTTGCCATATCCTACGATGACCAATGTACATGATCCGGCTAACTGCACCTACACTTTGGAAGGCCAGGGAGAGACCATTGATGCACCTAGATCACCACTTATTACAGAGTACATCACTGCACCACTTTCACCCAGGTTCACTGTACTTTCTAATAAATTTTCTTTTTAGAAACCGGATGTGCATACGCAGCTAGCTGAGCTGCATATGGAGGTGGCCCGACTTCGATAGGAGATTACTAACCTCATCTTGTAGCATAATGTCTCTGATTTGGCTCATGCGACGGAGGCCGACTTTCTTTACCAGGAGATTGCTGAGTTGCACCAATAGATAGAAGGAGGCCCACAAGCCCCAAGAGGCTCTGACTCTAACCTTGATAACGATCCCCCTGCCGGTGTTGACGGTGTTTCTCCCATCTTAGAGAGAGATGCTATTTATATGCTTTATCATTATTTTCATTTCCAGACTTATTGTTATCTATATTTGATTTCTACTTGGAATATTTTTCATTTTTATGAATCTATCTCTAACAATCGTATTGCATATCTACATATATTAATATATTGCATGTTGATGTTTTTCATTATTTACCTTTCTCTTATCTTTGTATTTTATTGTATTTTATTTTATGAATTTCCATTTTGATTTTTATCAAGCTATGTAATCCAAGATTCAAATTATGAAGAAAAACATGTGAAAGATGATGTCTGTACCCCCCCCCCCCCCCCCCCCCCGCGCGAAAAGTACAAGACCCATGAGCAAATATTCAAAATTTGGCCCATCCAGATTTTGTACACATGGCGCCCGCCATGGGGTCTATACCTTTTACGGGGCAAAACCACCACTTTTCATCTTCCAACCCCAAAAACGCCATTTTTGCCTCTCCAAAACCTCCAACAAAACCCACTAAAAGTTCATAACTTTCCCATTTATTCACAACCCCATTAACATTTCCTATTCCACCAATTCATTTCCCTTATTAAAAATCCACAAACCACCACTTTCACCTTTGTGATACGGTGGGAGAACTGACTTGAGGTTTTGCGTTTGTGTTCGCAAATGTTGCGGTTTAGCAAGAGTCGCCACCGACTTTTCTTTTATCCAAAAGGAAATGTGAAAAAGCACAGGAAAGACCCTTAAAGATGTTTTCTTGAGTTCGGGGGGTAGATTATGAAAGGGAAGGTGTTAGCACCCTTTTCATCCATGGTTTTCCATGGGCTCTTAGTTACTTGCTAGATCAATTGCTTTTGTTTGAATGTGTTTGTGGTGTGGTTTTTGAAAGTATTTTGAAAATGTAACTTTGTAATGATTCTCGTTTCTATAAGAACGCATAAAAATGTTTGTTTCGAAAATGTTTCCAAATGAAAGTGTTAGTGTATAAAATGTTTTTGTTGTGAGCAAGCGAGTAACTAGGAGCAAATCTACCTACTCGAAAAGTCTTAAATGTGCTTTTCCTTCTCCTTTAGATGTGGCTATCTTACCATTGATTTGGTAAGAAGCCCCATCGTTGGATGTGAAGGGATGGACGTTGGGACGTTTTTATAGTCATAGAAGGCAACTTATGAGACATTTTAGCAATGTCGTTTTAGGGACTAGATCGTTTTACCGAAGGTAACATCGAGGGTCATCGAGGGACTACGATCTTTTTTATCGAAGGGTCTTTGCTAAAACGTCCCATGTTCGAGGGACATGACTATTTTCCGATAGGAAACAAAGTGGGATCACCCTAAGGGTGCTAGTGTGCAAGTGTGTTTGATTGCATGCATTTTAGTATTGATTAGGGTGATCTATTTGTTGATTTTCATGTCTTGCCATACACACCCTAATTATTAGCATTTACATTTTATCGCGATAAGTTGCAGAAATGTAAAGTCCTACACTATTACAATATTTAGGGGATGGGGGTACATATTTATGAATGGGGGTTGCAAGTAAAAATAAGTTCTAAGTTACTATTACAACCATATTGAAATGTACAATATAAGAAAGAAAAAAAGACTTGTTTAGAAAATGGTTTTATTTGTCTTATTATAAAAAAAGAAATAAATAAATTAATAAAAGAAAATATTTTTATGTCTTTTTATGTTAATAAAGAAAAGGAGTTAATATTAAAAATGATGAAAAAGGAAATAAATGAAAGATAGAAACAGTGTTGCTGCAAGCAAAACAACAAGGATCAGAAGTTCTGAAGCCATGCACATGATGACTCAGAAAGGAACGTCAGTGGAATAAAAAGTTATGGATTGGTAAAATCTGAGGTCCTGCAAGACACGTTAGAGGGAAAACACAGAAGTTCTGGGTGGTATTCAAACAGTGGGCCACAAGTCAGAAGTTCTGTATTAAACTAAAACAGTGAGTAAACGTCAGCAGTTTAGTGCGTTATCAGCATGTAAAAATCAGAAACTATGAGTGTTTGAAAACAACGAGTGGAAACATCAGAATTTCAGTGTATTTGACATGTAAAGAGAACTCGGAATTTTTGTGTTGTGTTAACAGTGAGAAAAAATCATAATAGTTCTGTGTGTTAAAACAGTGAAGAGAACTCAGAAGTTCTGCGTGCTTAAACAGTGAGAAAATCCTAGAAGTTCTGTGTCACATTTCAACTCTTAATCAACACATCAGTAATCTAAACAGCAAATCAGAAGGATAAAAAGCACAACAGTTTACAAAAGTTCTAATCCTGATCCTGAGCCTAACCTTAATCATGAAGTTCTGATCCACAGTTTTTCTACTTATGCAATGATATGGACAACATTAATACTTTGATATTTACATGTTAATGATGTTCAGATTGAAAAACAAGCAAATTCAAAAAGACTTACCTTGAACCTGGAGCGTGCTTGAAGCTTTGAGTTGCTGCCTTTGGATGATCTAAAATCAGCAAGAGTAACAGAAGAGAAAATGCAAAGTTCTTTGATTCAAAGGGAAGAACAAAGGTTTGGTTTTCTGTTTGGGAAATATGGATTTTTATGAAGGGTTTCACAGGTTTATTTTTCTCTTTTGATAGTTCTCTCCAATAGCCAGCCCCTTGGAAGTGTGATGGAGCAATTTTTTATAGGTGAATTTGTTGTGATTTTGGGGGGAAAACAAATGGGATTTGCACCTTTTTTGGCATCCTGTTCCCATGCTTTTTCATCACTATTTTCGTATGCTAGTTTGGTGCAATTATGGGATGCAAGCATAGGCTGAACTAGCTGCTGATTAGCAGCTTTTAACCATGCTTAAGCTGGAGTTGTCAGCAGGATTTAAGGAAAAGAAAAACAAAGCATGTGCCTAGTACCAAAGTTTGCTATCCCACGACAGTAGAGGTACACGTGGTGAAAAATCCTTTGGATAAAGACTTAGAAAGTGGTTGTGAGCATTAATGACGATGAGACTTATTACAACCAGAAATCCTGTAACGTGAGATTCTACACCAAGGCTTAGTTCTGGATCAGAAGTTCTGCTTCAGTGTAGCATCCAAGCTCTGATCTTTGAATATTCTGGCTCCAGCATGTTCTGAAGGAGTTTCCAGGATCTCCAAGAAGTTTGTAACACGCTTTGTAAACCTTCTTTGAACTGCTCTTGCAAGCTCTGACTGTTCCTTTGTGAAAACTGGTCCAGAAGTTCTGACCAAACTCTACCTTGAGAGTGTCCAGAATTTGTTGAGTGTTATGGTGATAATCTGGTCAAAAGTTCTGAAACTGTCATAATTCTTAAAACTTAGAAAAAATTTCTAAGTATTTAGAATTTGACTTTTCCAAAGTAAAATTTGACTTTTGGATTCCTTGATGAAACAAACTTCATATTCTAACATGTCTTGATGAAATATGATTTTTGAGATTTGATTTTGATCAAAAGTCAAAGTTGGACTTCTTAGTGTGCAAATGACCATTTTACCCTTGCGAATGACTTTTCTTGAAAAATTACAGTTCAAGGCTTGGAATTGGATGGAAGCAAACTTGAGGATCCAGGGTGATTCCTTGAGAAATGAGATGGCAAATTTTGGGGTACAACAACTGCCCCTGTTCAATATTCTTACACCTGAAGAGTTAGATTGGTAATTCTGCCATTCGTGACTTGAAAGTGTAAGATGATTGAACACTAGAGTGCCCAGAAAATTTGCACTCGAAGATATGTTAATTGGTTATGTAGGGAATGGGCTTAAAGATGCCATTTAGAGAGGTAATGGATAGTTGTTGGAGATGGGCTTAAAGATGCCATCCGAAGGTGATTGTATCTGGACTTAGCAGGATGATGAAGGAATCTTGGAGGATTACTACCTCAGCAGGATGATGAAGGAATCTTGGACGATTACTACCTCAGCAGGATGATGAAGGAATCTTTGGGAGATTTCTACCTCAGCAGGATGATGAAGGAATCTTTGGGAGATTTCTACCTCAGCAGGATGATGAAGGAATCTTGGACGATTACTACCTCAGTAGGATGATGAAGGAATCTTGGATGACTACTACGTCAGCAGGATGATGAAGGAATCTTGGATGACTACTACCTCAGCAGGATGATGAAGGAATCTTGGATGACTACTACCTCAGCAGGATGATAAAGGAATGTTGGATGACTACTACCTCAGCAGGATGATGAAGGAATCTTGAATGACTACTACCTCAGCAGGATGATGAAGGAATCTTGGATGACTACTACCTCAACAGGATGATGAAGGAATCTTGGATGACTACTACCTCAGCAGGATGATGAAGGAATCTTGGATGACTACTACCTCAGCAGGATGATGAAGGAATCTTGGATGACTACTACCTCAGCAGGAAGATGAAGAAATCTTGGATGACTACTACCTCAGCAGGATGATGAAGGAATCTTGGATGACTACTACCTCAGCAGGATGATGAAGGAATCTTGGATGACTACTACCTCAGCAGGATGATGAAGGAATCTTGGATGACTACTACCTCAATAGGATGATGAAGGAATCTTGGATGACTACTACCTCAGCAGGATGATGAAGGAATCTTGGATGACTACTACCTCAATAGGATGATGAAGGAATCTTGGATGACTACTACCTCAGCAGAATGATGAAGGAATCTTGGATGACTACTACCTCAACAGGATGATGAAGGAATCTTGGATGACTACTACCTCAGCAGGATGATGAAGGAATCTTGGATGAGTACTACCTTAAAAGATTATGACCTTTATCTGTTGATTGATATTTCCTGAAAAGGCAAAGAGTTAGTTGTATGCAATGTCATGATGTATGCATTATATAATGATGTTCTCAATATAAATGAGATTTGTGTTATATGTATTTTGTATGCATATGCTATGAATGTTATTGAGATGTAAGTGTGTCTTCAAACTTTGCTCAGAATGTTTCCATTGAGGATTCCTGTTTTATTGTTTGTGGAGAACTCCGCTGGAGAATGTTGAAAGCTCTGTATAGAGTGTTGATTCCTGCTTGGGGAAAAGAGTTCAGGAGTCTTAGTCATCTATTTCTCTATTGGGGAGTCAAAGTTGAATTTATATCTGGTCGGGTCCAGGTTTCACAGTAACTTGTTGGGGATTGTAGAGTAGTCTATTGGGGAAGAGGAGCTGTGGTATTTTGATTTGTAGTAGTCAGAGAGGCTACCTCAAGCTGGGGGTTCATTCTGTTTATTGGGGAAATAAACCATGTTGCCAGTCGGCTAGAGAGGTGACGACTTCGTTGGAGAAAGTCCTCGAGGATTCTTGAGGTTGTCTCAGCTGGTGAAAGGTTTTCAAAGATTAAATTCTGGCTGGGAGTCATCCTATGAGAAGGATTTTAGGGAGATTTGTCACCCCCCTTAGTAGCGAGTGTTTGTGGCACTGCCAAGAAATGTTTAACTGTACGTAACCCTTTGCTGAGATTGACGTTCAATGCCCCAAGTGATGGAGATGGATACCTTCCCCTGGTTACTCTGCATTTCTTGAGAGGTTTCTTGGATTCTTGACTGGACTGCCCCAAGTGCGCTAGATAGTGACATGTCATGTTCCCTTGTTGATAGGAGCTTTGACAATGGAAGTATCATCCTTCTTGAACTAATTTTGTTCATTGAGAGAGATTTCTTTCACTGGATATCCATTGTGTGAATTTCTCCGCTGTCAAACAAATAGCCATATGCAAACAATGATATTCAAATAAATGAAAAGTTTATGCTTGTCTTGAAGTTTTGAAAAATGCGTTTTTAGCAAGTAAAGAAGATTGTAATTCAACTCTGGATTTTGAGTAAAGCCTTACAGGAGTCAGGATACCTTTTGTAACAGTATGCTTTCGAACTAACCCATGCTTCAATTAGGACTGTTGAAGGGTTGTAACGTGGCTTGGTTCATGTTTTTAAGAAACAAAGGATAAAGGCTCAAAGTGTATTTGTACCCGCCCGTTCTTCGTGATGTTCTTCAGTCCTAAGCTCAGTTAATTATACGTTTGAACTCCAATTGAGTCTGGAATGACGTTTTGGTGATGGTTCAGACAAATTAAGTTTGTCGGAAGGCAGTCATTTTTGCAATATTTTGTTTTCTTTTAATGTTGTTGAGGATTTGTAGTGACCTCTTTCTTTTGATTTGTTATCCCTAATTTTTGCCTGACTGTTCTTGTTTTGAGATTACAGTCAGCGGGATGCCCCAGTTTTCTTTAAGTCTCTTTTGTAGGTTTTGATTTAGTGGGCTTTTCTTTTTGAGGGATAATGACTGCCTATGTGATAGGGAACCATCACCGTCTTTTGATTCCAGAGGAATGTTTCTTGACGTCATTCGTTGTATTACGAGATGAGAGTTTACGGCTTAATGCGCATTTGAATTAACTGAGAGACTACCCTGCCCCAGGTTTTGTTTAAAGGTTTTAATTTTGTGAAAAATAAAAACTTCTACTTCTTTGGCTCGAAGGGGTTGACTAGGGATTATCTTCCTTATAACTCTAGTGTTTAGGATTTGAAAGAATGCCTGTACATCGTCAAAAAGGTATGTCCAAAAGCATACTGTATGAGATTATGACATTGTTTTCGTCATCCTCCCTCTAAAAGGATTGTAACTTTTAGCAAGAGTTGAATGTCATAAAGAGAGTAAAAAAGCATAGTTTAAATGTAATGAAAATGAATGGATCAAATCAAGACAAACACATGCAATGCATTAATGAAACAAAGTTTGACAATAGTAGATAATTGTTTGAATAACAAAAGAAATTACAATTGAAAATTCAAAATGAACAAGACGCTCTGAATGATTTGGAAAAGTAGTAGTGATCATGTTTGGAGTCCCCGGATGGTCAAACTCGATCTCCTTGGCATCAATCATGTCTTGTACCTTGTTCTTCAGAGCCCAACAGTTGTTTGTGTCATGTCCCGGGCTATCAGAGTGGTATGCACACCTTTCATTGGGATGATAGGTAGGAGCAGAAGTATTTGGGTTCCGGAGAGGAGCCTTTAATGTAATCAGCTCTGCCTTCAACATGCGTTGTAGCCCTTGAGCCAGTGACATGTTGATCTTAGTGAATTTTCTTTTGGGCTCGCTTTGCCTTTGCTGATTTTCCGGTTGATATTGACGAAGTCGTTGTTGGGCTCGTGACGTGGAAGCAAATTTGGAAGGTCTTCTCTCCCTTAAATCGGCTTCTTGTCTCATGGGAGGCTGAATGATGACCTGATCCCCAATTCTAGATGTTTTCCTCATTTGGTTACATCCGTCTTGACGAAGCATGTTGACAAGGGATTTCAACTCCTCTTGTCCTTGAGCCAGGTTTTGAGTAAGAGCCATCTGGCCCACCAGTTGTCCCATCATCTGGACTTTCATTGTTGCCATTTCAATTTTTAGGCTTTCCAACTGATCATCCTTGGTGCCCTCTGGATTCCCCATGACCATGCCCCTTGTGAGGAGAGCTTTCACCTCTTCTTTCCCCTTAGACAGGTTCAAGAACATCTCTTGGAGTTGAGCGTTTTGAATATGAATGCTCTTGATGGTGTGTTCTAGGGCCATCTCTACTGAAATAAACAGTAAGAAGATAAGTAAACATGTATGGGAGAAACCTGTCATGATATGATGCATGATATGTGGATGCATGTTTTCAAGGATCTCCCAGGGTAAACATAAGAAAAAGTTAGAAGTTGATCTTTGATCAACAACATTGATTGGAGAACTTTGTATTGGTGGATGTCCTTCCACGAGAATTAAGCTCACCATGTCCAGTGGGTTGTAGCCTTTTGACCTCATTTGTTGTACTTGATTTTTGACGGTGTTTGGTTAGAGGAAAATAAATCCTCTCGCCTCTTGGTAGATGTATGGTTCAACGTGACCCTGCATCAAAGACCCTCGAGATCCTTGAAACGACTATTGAAAATGCTAGGTATGATATTATGATGTTATGTACAAATATGCGAGGTAAGAAAGTTTATATACAGATAATCATATTCACACCAAGTAGACAACCTTTAGTTTTAGGCCAGCATGGAGTTTGTAGGTAAGTACCCTCTTGAAATTTAGTTGGCTCAAACTGTCCTAGTTAATAGTAACCGGGTTTTATGGGATCTCAATATCACTGACCTTTTCCATAAGCTTCGTTCGGTAGGCAATCGACTTGCAACCAAGCAAAACTCAGGAGTCAAGTCTCAATGAGTGTAGCATCGAGTATAAACCAATTTTCATCTTTACACTGAAACCGACTATCTCACTACTTCCTAATGGCCAAGTTTGTCATGTAAGGTTCTAAGGTCAGTTGATGCTTCACGACACCACCCGGAGGCCCCGTACTCTCCTTGATTCGACTCAAGGGTTACCATTACAACCCAGAGTGCCACATCAATGTAGCTACTGCTTTAACCATGTCGGTATACCCCGCATAGTTCCCTCACAATTTATTGCTACTTACCTAAAAGGTGTCACCAAATCCGGGTGTCGGATTTTTAATAGTAACCCAAACAAGGACCCATAATGTAAAGCAAACAAATCAAACAATGTAAGCAAGTAAATGTGTTCTATCCCTAAGGTAACCCCACTTTTAGAACAACTCCCCAGCAGAGTCGCCAGTTCTATGATACGGTGGGATAACTGACTTGAGGTTTTGCGTTTGTGTTCACGAATGTTGCGGTTTAGCAAGAGTCTCTACCGACTTTTCTTTTATCTAAAAGGAAAGGTGAAAAAGCACAAGAAAGACCTTTAGATATGTTTTCTTGAGCTCGGGGGGTATATTATGAAAAGGTAAGGTGTTAGCACCCTTTTCATCCATGGTTTTCCATGGGTTCTTAGTTACTTGCTAGATCACTTGCTTTTGTTTGAATGTGCTTGTGGTGTGGTTTTTGAAAGTATTTTGAAAATGTAACTCTGTAATGATTCTCGTTTCTATAAGAATGCATACAAAGTGTTTGTTTCGAAAATGTTTCTAAATGAGAGTGTTAGTGTATAAAATGTTTTTGTTGTGAGTAAGCGAGTAACTAGGAGCGAATCTACCTACTCGAAAGGTCTTAAATGTGCTTTTCCTTCTCCTTTAGATGTGGCTATCTTACCATTGATTTGTTAAGAAGCCCCATCATTGGATGTGAAGGGACGAATGTTGGGACGTTTGTATAGTCATAGAAGGCAACTTATGAGACGTTTTAGCAATGTCGTTTTAGGGACTAGATCGTTTTACCGAAGGTAACATCGAGGGTCATCGAGGGACTACGATCTTTTTTATCGAAGGGTCTTTGCTAAAACGTCCCATGTTCGAGGGACATGACTATTTTCCGATAGGCAACAAAGTGGGATTACCCTAAGGGTGCTAGTGTGCAAGTGTGTTTGATTGCATGCATTTTAGTCTTGATTAGGGTGATCTATTTGTTGATTTTCATGTCTTGCCATACACACCCTAATTATTAGCATTTACATTTTAAAGCGATAAGTTGTAGAAATGTAAAGTCCTACGCTATTATAATATTTAGGGGATGGGGGTACATATTTATGAATGGGGGTTGCAAGTAAAAATAAGTCCTAAGTTACTATTGCAACCATATTGAAATGTACAATATAAGAAAGAAAAAAAGACTTGTTTAGAAAATGGTTTTTTTTGTCTTAATGAAAAAAAAAGAAATAAATTAATTAATAAAAGAAAATATTTTTATGTCTTTTTATGTTAATAAAAAAATGGAGTTAATATTAAAAATGATGAAAAAGAAAATAAATGAAAGATAGAAATAGTGTTGCTGCAAGCAAAACAACAAGGATTAGAAGTTCTGAAGCCAGGCGCGTGATGACTCAGAAAGGAACGTCAGTGGAATCAGAAATTCTGGATTGGTAAACTCTGAGGTCCTGCAAGACACGTTAGAGGGAAAACACTGAAGTTTTGGGTGGTATTCAGACAGTGGGCCACAAGTTAGAAGTTCTGTATTACACTAAAACAGTGAGTAAACGTCAGCAGTTCAATGTGTTATCAGCATGTAAAAATCAGAAACTCTGAGTGTTTGAAAAAAATGAGTGGAAACATCATAAGTCCAGTGTATTTGACATGTAAGGAGAACTCAGAAGTTTTATGTTGTGTTAACAGTGAGAAAAAATCATAGAAGTTTTGTGTGTTAAAACAGTGAAGAGAACTCAAGTTCTGCGTGCTTAAACAGTGAGAAAATCCTAGAAGTTTTGTGTGACATTTCAACTCTTAATCAGCACATCAGTAATCTAAACAGCAAATCAGAAGGATAAAAAGCACAACAGTTTACAAAAGTTCTAATCCTGATCCTGAGCCTAGCCTTAATCAAGAAGTTCTGATCCACATTTTTTCTACTTAGGCAATGATATGGACAACATTAATACTATGATATTTACATGTTAATTATGTTCATAATGAAAAATAAGCAAAGTCAGAAAGACTTACCTTGAACATGGAGCGTGCTTGGAGCTTTGAGTTGCTGCCTTTGGATGTTCTGGAATCATCAAGAGTAACGAAAGATAAAATGCAAAGTTCTTTGATTCAAAGGGAAGAACAAAGGTTTGGTTTTCTGTTTGGGAAATTTGGATTTTTATGAAGGGTTTCACAGGTTTATTTTTCTCTTTTGATAGTTCTCTCCAAAAGCCAGCCCCTTGAAAGTGTGATGGAGCAACTTATTTATAGGTGAATTTGTTGTGATTTTGGGGAAAAAATGGGATTTGAACCTTTTTTGGCATCTTGTTCCCTTGCTTTTTCATCACTGTTTTTGTATGCTAGTTTGGTGAAATTATGGGATGAAGGCATAGGCTGAACTAGCTGCTGATTAGCAGCTTTTAACCATGCTTAAGCTGGAGTTGTTAGCAGGATTTTAGGAAAAGAAAAACAAAGCATCGGCCTAGTACCAAAGTTTGCTATCCCAAGACAGTAGAGGTACACGTGGTGAAAATCCTTTGGATAAAGACTCAGAAAGTGGTTGTGAGCATTAATGACGATGAGACTTATCACAACCAGAAATCTTGCAATGTGAGATTCTACACCAAGGCTTAGTTTTGGATCAGAAGTTCTGCTTCAGCGTAGCATCCAACCTCTGATCTTTGTATGTTCTGGCTCCAGCATGTTTTGAAGGAGTTTCCAGGCTCTCTAGGAAGTTTGTAACACGCTTTGTAAACCTTCTTTGAACTGCTCTTGCAAGCTCTGGCCGAGCCTTTGTGAAAATTGGTCCAGAAGTTTTGACCAAACTCTTCCTTGAGAGTGTCCAGAATTTGCTGAGTGTTATGGTGATAATCTGGTCAGAAGTTGTGAAACTGTCATAATTCTTAAACACTTAGAAAAAATTTCTAAGTATTTAAAATTTGACTTTTCCAACGTAAAATTTAAATTTTTGATTCCTTGATGAAACAAACTTCATATTCCAACATGTCTTGATGAAATATGATTTTTGAGATTTGATTTTGATCAAAAGTCAAAGTTGTACTTCTCAGTGTGCAAATGGCCATTTTGCCCTTGCGGATGACTTTTCTTGAAAAATTGAAGTTCAAGGCTTGGAATTGGATGGAAGAAAACTTGAGGATCCAGGGTGATTCCTTGAGAAATTAGAGGCAAATTTTGGGGTACAACAACCTTCTTTCCATAAAAACCCATTTTCTCCTCTTTCACCAACAATGGAAACAATGGAGTTCGATGGATTGTTGCTTCGTGATGGAAAACTGGGGTCGAGGCAAAGAAAAATTCTCGAGAAGTTGAAAACACAAGAAATTGTCCGACAAGGTATATCGATACTTATTGGCTGTACACTTTAGGAATTTATCACAGTGTTTTCCACATGTTAGACACTTTAGGATTGAATGATATTTTTTCTAGGAGAGAACCTACCTATGAGAGGCTGACCAAAGAATTTTTAAGTTCATTGATTTATACTATCAGTCCCAACACTACTAGCACAATCCGTAAGGTAAAATTTAGAATGTTTAATGTTGAATATGAACACACTACCGATGCTTTAGCAGAGTTGTTGGACATGCCTCATGGGGTTCATTGTTTTTTTCAATTCGGGTGTATTGATTGGGATTCATTGTTTTTTCACTCATAGATCCATTAGTAATTGGTTGAGTTTCGAGTTTGTTATGGATATATTGGATTTCAAGAGTTATAAATATGTATCTCCATTATTATTGTCTTTATAACTTTCATAACTTTATAGCTGAAGACAAAGATAAGATTTTGATAATTCTAGTGGTAATCTTATGAAGGAAAGGGTAAATTCCTAAGATTATATTGATAGGAATTTGAGAAACCCTTAGAGATATCAAAAGGGTATTGATAAACACGTGTGAACACCTTGGGCTTGTGTGATTCATATATAAAGCGTTGGAAATTTTGGGGAACATTTGGGTAGAAAATAGGGTTTGTTCTTCGGAACTTGGGTGACTATTTTCTTGTAACTAATTTGCAATCGTTTGTAACAACTCTTTAAAATATAGTGAATCAGAAATATTCTTTCTCCTTCATAGTAAATCATTTGATCAAGCTCGGTAAGTTATTATGTTTCTTGTCATTTATATTCTTATGTCAGGTTGAATTGTTTTCTTATTTCATAGAGAGTTATTTTTGTTGAGATCATTTACTTTAGTAGCCATTACTCTTTTCCTTCACATATCGAATTTCTTGGTGTGATTGAAACTTTAAATTTTACAACAAGTGGCACCCACCATGGGGCAAAGGGATTTTACTTGCAGGTGAGAAATTTTAGGTTGTGGAAAGTGAACATGTAAGCAATATTAACTGAAGAGTGGGGTATTTATACATGCACGTCTAACAAAAGTAGATAAAACTGAGATGGTGGATAAGGAAATAAGTGTCATTATCTTGTGCCTCAGGGATAAAGTTATAATTGAAATTTCCTAGAAGAATATATTTTCATTGATGACGGAAAAACATGAAACATTGTACATGACAAATAATTTGCTCATAGATTGTGTCTGAAACAACATCTCTACTGATTCTGAATGGTAGAGAAAAAAATTTATGAAGGAGCGGTTGCCAGAATTTCACAAGATCATTGATGATTTAGAAAATACTAAGGTGAAAATTGATTATTAGGACAAGGATCTACTCTTATTGAGCTTATTTATAGATACTTTTGAGCATTTTAATGATGCTCTTCTTTATGGTAAGGAATGTACCATTAATTTGGGTTAAGTCAATGCGGCAGTGAGATCAAAAGAATTTTCAAAAATGAAAGATTTGAAAATTGAAGAGAGTGGTTAAGCTTGAGTGTATCATGAGGATGAATTGAACATAGATGAATGTATAAATCAATGATGTTTGACAAGTTAAGGTTTAAGTGCTTTATTTGTCATAAACTCGGTCACTTAAAGAGGGATTGTTCTCAGAGAGTGGAAAATGAAGATTATGTTCATATTGTTGTTTCCTCATATGAGGATATTTATGAGAGTGGTGGTGCACTACTAGTGCAAATTTTGTAGACTGGAGAGAGTTGGGTCATGGATTCATGTTGCTCTTATCACATGTGTTTAAGAAAAGAACACCTTGAGACTTTGAATTTGTTGCAGTATGGAGTAGTTCTCCTTGCAAAGGTTATGGTATTTGTATTACCAGACTCAAAATATTTGATGATTGTGAGTTTCTTCTTCATAATGTGAGGTATGTTCCAAAGCTTAAGTGAAATTTCTTATCCATAAGCATGTTTAATTATCTAGGCTATTACACTAGAGTTGAACACTGAGTGTTGAAGATTTCACATGAAGTGATCATAAATAAAAGGTATAAAATATATGGCTTATATATTTTATAAGAATCCAATGTTGTTTTTCATTCATCATGAGATAGTGAAAAATTTCATGGTATTTGAGGTAAAGTCACGGTAGATGCTTAGAGGTTGTTTCAGAGCACAATGAATTTTTGCAAATGACAAGGGATAAAAACACATTTAACCTTTTTTTTTTCATGGAGTTTGTGGGGGTAAATGATGGTGTCAAAATAGCTTACCTGTGGAGTTTGTTTAGAGTCCCGCATTGCTTAGTTTTTCAGATTATTGAATGTATAAATGTGTGAGGGAAACCTCACCCTTCTATATAGATTTTAGAGATGAGATCCAAACATATTTAACATGGTATCATAGTCAGGTTAAAGACTTCAATATAGAAATTAGAATCAAACCCATGTTAAGCATGAGGGTATTCGTTGAAGTTGTATGTAAGTTTTGGAGTTTGTTTGGACACGTTGCTTAGGTTTCTGAGTTGTGGAATGTATAAAGGTGTGAGGAAAATATCACTCTTTGAGCTAGATTTTGAGGATGAGATCCAAACTCATTTAATATGGTATTAGAGTTAGGATAAAGACTATAATATGGGAATTAGACTCTGGCATGATTTTTTGGTATAAATCGAGATTCCTCTGCGCGTAACTACATAGACTAACCATCGAGCCGGAGAAGACCATACTAGGCGGTAAAGCTCTCCCCCAAGAGATTTAACACTGTTCCATGACCAGGATTGGATTCAAACTCAGGACCTCTAGTTAAGTTATAAGAGATCCCTACCAACTCCACCAAGTTCTCTTCAGTATCTTTAATATGATGTTTGAGAAAGCAGTAATTCATTAATTTGTATAATATATTATTTTATTTAAAATACTCTAATAATTTGTATGATACCCATTTTTCCACATCAAATTTTAAATTGAAAAATAAGTTATAGATTCATATTTTTAAAGGGTTAAATATGTTTATAGTCCTCCTAAATATTTTATTTTCATTTTTAACCCTTGTTCGCTTCTCAAAGGTGTCACACGCAAGTATAGATGTTTTGATTGTAACAAGTAATAAATATAAGAGTGTCGTACCCACATAGAATGTTGTTACTTAGATTTTATTTTTGTATAAAACTATTCTTTTGATTTAAGCATGAGAAAAGATAAAAACAATTATTGGTGATTATGATTTCAAGTTCACTTAAAAAGAGAGTCAAAAGTAAAGTGAAGAGTGGTGGAAATATATTAAGAATCATTGAGTTGAGATTTGTTCCATTAATATCTTTTGTGTAGTAATGTATTAATGATGTGTGGTATTGTTACAGGCAAGGTTAGAGTGGTCTTGAGGTGTATTCCTATATCATCCAGAGCATACATAAAAGGGCAGGGGAACAAATCTCTAAGTCTCACTTATAACTCGAATACACGTCTTTTAATTAATATGAATTCCTTAATGGTTGCAATTTCTTATCTCTAAGAAAACTAGGTCAAGTGAATATCTCTATCCTACTCTTTCAACCATTTTTATACATGCAATACGCTTGTTGTTGGATCTCTTAAAGCAACAAGTTGTTATTGTAAGTGTTTGTTGGCAGCAATTTTGGTAAAACAATGTGTTGTTGATGTTTTGCTAAATGTCTTGACATTTGTAGCAAACTATTTTGAATAATGTCAAAGAAGATATCTTGACATCTTCCTCCTGAACTGAACTCAGCCAACATCAGTTTATGTTTTTTCTGTTTCCTGATTTCCTGCGCTCCATAATTCAGGATTTATGACTCACAGTCTTTGAAAAATATGGAGGAATATTTTTCAAATTGCATGGATTTTATCTTGGCCTGTTTTTATGGAAATATTCAAAAGAATTGAATATTTGTTTTTAAGCCCAAGCCTACAGTTGCGCATATATAAGGACTTACTTCCTTATTCAAAGAACTGTAACTTTTGAACAAGAATACTTTCTTTCTGTCTTAGAAGTCTATGTATTTTAATTGTTAAACACTCTAGTATTGATTTAATACTTGTGTTGTTATTTGGATTTTTAATTGTGTATCATTCATGAGCTTTTAAGCATTGAATGATTGAAGTTTTTAAACTTATTATTTATGTTGTTTCTTCATTGTAAGTGATTGAAGGGATTTGAGGAGGGCCTCATACCTAGGTGAGTCTTAGGTAGAAGTATAGCACGGGTAGTGATTAAGTGATTAGATCGTAAACTAGTTGTTTACTGAGGGTCTATGAATTGATACTATTTAGTGGACTTGTCCCTGGCTTGGTAGCCCCCAGAGTAGGTGTTGTTGTACACTGAACTGGGTGAACAATCTCTTGTGTTTTTAATGCTTTTGTTATTACTTCTCTTTACTTTTAAACAAATATTTATGTCATGACATCTCATTTGACATCACATATTATATACCAGAATTTCAATTGGTATTAGAGTAGGCATCCTTCTCTTTATCTGGGTGAAATCCAGAGAAGATACTTTCTTGTAATATGGACAAGGAAGGAGGATTTATGGACAGACTACCCATTCTGAATGGAAGTGATTATGACTACTGGAAACCAAGTATGGTTGCCTTTTTAAAGTCTTTGGACAATAGTGCTTGGAAAGCTATTTTAAAAGGGTGGAAACACCCTGTCAAATTGGGAGAAAATGGAGAACCTACTTCTGAGTTAAAACCATAAGAAGATTGGTCTAAAGAAGAAGATGAAATTTCTCTTGGAAATTCTAAGCCTTTAATTCTATATTCAATGGAATTGACAATAACATTTTCAAATTAATGAACACATGTGAAGTAGCTAAGGATGCATGGGGAATTCTTCAATCTACTCATGAAGGCACATCCAAAGTTAAGATGTCAAGATTTCAGTTGCTCACCACAAAATTTGAGAATTTTAGAATGAAGTATGATGAAAGTATTAATGACTTCCATATAAACATTCTTGAAATTGCTAGAGCATCCAGTGCATTAGGAGAGAAAATACCTGAAGACAAATTGGTGAGAAAGATGCTCAGATCTCTTCCCAAGAGATTTGATATGAAAGTGACTGCTATAGAAGAAGCTCAAGACGTTGAAAAAATGAAAGTTCATGAACTTATTGGATCCCTCCTGACATTTGAATTAAGCATCAATGAAAGATCTAAAAAGAAGAACAAAAGCATAACCTTTGTATCAAATACTAAAGATGAAGAGGAAGACTGTGTTCTAGATACAAATGGAGGAATATCAAATTCCTTAGCTATGCTTAGAATACAGTTTAACAAAGTGATAAAAAGAATGGATAGGAACAAAAGATCAAATGTCAAGAAAATCTAATCTGACATCCATAAGTCAAATGAGTTTGGAAGAAAAGGGGCTGATGAAAAATCCACTCAAGGGAAGGGAGTACAATGTCATGAATGTGAAGGCTTTGGTCACATTAGAGTTGAATGTCCTACATATCTTAAGAAACAAAAGAAGAATTTGCTTGTTACTTGGTCTGAAGAGGACTCAGAGAGTGATCTTGAAGAATCTACCATGTATTTTAAAGCATTGACATGGAAATAGGTATCTGATGAAGAGTCTAGTGATGGGAACTAACCTTGAATGAGTTATATGCTTCATAAAAAGAATTGTGTGTCAGAAGTGTAGAAGTGTGCCTTGAAGGGGAGAAACAGAAAGTCCTTATAACTCAGCTGAAGGAAGAAAGGGAAGAGCATTTAAAAACTATTTCTAAACTGGAAAGTGAAGTGACCTCCTTGAATTCAAACCTTGATAGAATGGTCAAATCTATCAAAATTTTGAATAATGGGTCTGACACTTTAGGTGAAATTCTTCAAGCAGGAAGAGTGACAGGAGACAAGAGTGGTCTAGGGTTTAATGACAAAAAGTAACCAAATTCTAAATAACCATCAGTAGATTCTACTCATGCCAATCCTAAACCAAGGATGTCGAATCAAATGTCTAAACATCATGGCAAGAAAGGACATCATGGCAAGAAAAAGTTTAATCACACGAAGGAGAATCCCCATCCCTGGAGATGTCATCATTGTGGAAGGCTTGGTCATATAAGGCCCTTCTATTTGAAGTTGTGTGAGTACCCTAAGACTACTCCTCCCAAGACTGATAAGATTCCACAAAATAGAAAAAAGAAGAAACAGTGGATTCCCAAGTCTAATGTTGCTAGTTTCATAGCTCACACCTCCCTAAGAGTATCAACCAAAAATGACTGGTATTTTGACAGTGGCTGTTCTCGACACATAACAGGTCTCAAGAATCTATTGGTGGATGCTAAATCTCATTCCACCAGTTATGTGACTTTTGGTGATGGAGGAAAAGGTTAAATCAAAGGTGTTGGCAAGCTTGATTGTTCAGGAGTCCCTATGTTTAACGATGTGTTACTTATTAAAGGATTAACAACTAACCTGATAAGTATAAGCCAATTGTGAGATCAAAGATTCAAAGTTAACTTCACCAAGGAAGAATGTCTTGTCTGCAATGAAAAGAATGAAGTTATTATGAAAGGAATCAGATCTATATACAACTGTTATTTATGGGTTCCTCAAGAGTTGAACTTCTCCTCAACATGTGTTTTATCCAAAGAAAATGAAGTTAAACTATGTCATAAAAAATTGGGACACTTGCATCTAAAAGGTATGAAAAGAATTATATCTGAAGAAGCAGTGAGAGGGATTCCTAAGCTCAAGATATAAGAAGGTAGAGTATGTGGTGACTGCTAGATTGGAAAGAAAATTAAGATGTCACATCAGAAGATCCAACATCTCACTACATCAAAAAATTTGGAACTTCTTCACATGGACTTGACGGGACCTATGCAGGTTGAAAGTCTTTGTGGTAAGAAGTATGCCTATGTTGTTGTAGATGATTTTTCTAGATACATATGGATAAGCTTTATTAGAGAAAAATCAGAAACTTTTGAAGTGTTTAAAGATCTTTGTCAAAAACTTCAAAGGGAAAAGGAAAGTCATGTCATAAGATTCAGAAGTGATCATGGAAAGGAATTTGATAACAATAAATTTGCTGATTTTTGCTCCACTAAAGGAATCAGCCATGAATTCTCTTCTCCCATTACTCCTCAACGGAATGGAATTATGGAACGCAATAATATAACTCTCCAAGAATCTGCCAGAGCCATGATTCATGCTAAGAAGTTACCCTACCATTTTTGGGCTGAAGCTATGAATACTACATGCTATATCCATAACAGAGTCACTCTAAGGAAAGGCACTTCAACGACCTTGTATGAAATATGGAAGGAAATAAAACCAACTGTTAAATACTTTCATGTTTTTGGAAGTAAATGTTACATCTTAGCTGATCGTGAACAAAGGAGGAAGATGGATCCCGTGATTAATGAAGGAATATTCCTAGGTTACTCTACAAATAGCAGAGCTTATAGAGTTTTTAATTCCAGAATAAAAGTTATGATGGAGTCAATAAATGTTATTATTGATGATAGAGGATGGAATGCTGAAGAAGATGTCTCAGAAGATGTTGGAACATCCGTGTTTGATATTCCAACAGAATCAAATGACAGAAGTATTGATTCTAATCCACCTCAAGAAGATCCTGAGCCTAGTCATCTCAATAAAGGATCTTCAATTAGAACCCAGAGAGATCATCCTAAGGAGCTTATCATAGGAGATCTAAATAAAGGAGTTACTACCAGAGCAAGAGATGGGATATAAAACTCTTGCTTTGTGTTAAAAAGTGAGCCTAAGAATGTCAAAGAGGCCCTAACTGATGAGTTCTGGATTAATTCTATGCAGGAAGATCTAGAACAATACAGTAGAAATAAAGTTTGGGATCTTGTTCCAAGACCAGAATGGACAAATGTGATTAGCACAAAATGGGTGTACAAGAATAAATTTTATGAAACAGGGGTGGTCACTAAAAACAAGGTAAGGTTAGTTGCACAAGGGTATACTCAAATTGAAGGAGTTGACTTTGATGAAACTTTTTCCCTTGTGGCCAGACTTGAATCAATCAGACTACTCTTGGGAGTTGCATGCATACTGAAATTTAAATTGTTTCAAATGAATGTAAAAAGTTCCTTCTTAAACGGCTATCTGAACGAAGAAGTTTATATGGAATAACCAAATGGATTTGTTGATCCAAGTTTTCCTAAACATGTCTACAAACTGAAGAATGTTCTGTATGGATTAAAGCAAGCCCCAAGAGCTTGGTATGAGAGACTGACATAATTTCTTGTTGAGAATGGATACAGGAAAGATGGCATAGACAAAACTCTTTTTATCAAGGAAGAAGAAGGGAAGATCATGATTGCACATATTTATGTTGAAGATATTATGTTTGGTGGGATGTCAAAGGAGTTGGTTCAACATTTTGTCAAGCAAATGCAGTCAAAATTTGAGATGAGTCTTGTTGGTGAATTATCCTATTTTCTTGGTCTGCAAGTAAAATAAATGGAAGATTCGATATTTTTATCTTAGAGCAAGTATGCTAAGAATATAGTAAAGAAATTTGGGATAGAAAAGGCCATCCATAACAGAACTCCTGCTCCCACACATCTGAAGTTGTCTAAAGGAATAAAAGGAGTAAGTGTAGATCAAAGTCTCTACAAAAGAATGATAGGCAGCCTTCTATATCTCATAGCTAGTAGACCTGACATTGCCTTTGCTGCAAGAGTGTGTGCAAGATATCAAGCTGATCTTAAAGTTAGCCATGCCAACCATTGAAGAGGTTTCTTAAATATGTGAATGGAAAAAGTGACTATGGTATGCTATACTCTCATGGATATAATTCTGCCTTAACTAGTTTTTATGATGCTGATTAGGCATGAAGTGCTGATGATAGAAAAAGTACATCAAGAGGATGCTTCTTTCTGGGAAATAATCTCATATCTTGTTTTAGTAAGAAGCAAAATTGTGTATCTCTGTCCATTGTAGAGACTGAGTATATTGCTGCAGGAAGCAATTGTTCTCAATTGGTTTGGATGAAACAAATATTAATAAAATACAATGTCAAACAAGATGTCATGACATTATTCTGTGAAAATTTAAGTGCCATCAACATATCAAAGAATCCATTAAACATAGCAGGACAAAACATATTGATATCCTTCATCACTTCATAAGAGAGCTTGTTGAAGAAAAGATTGTTGTCTTAAAACATGTAGCTACTGAATTGCAATTGGATGACATTTTCACTAAGGTTTTGTGTGATACGGTGGGAGAACTGACTTTGGTGTTTTACGTTTGATTGCAAATGTTGCGGTTAGCAAGAGTTGCCACTGACTTTCCTTTTATCCAAAAGGAAAGGTGAAAAAGCACAGGAAAGACCTTTGAGGTTGTTTCTTGAGTTCGGGGGGTAGATTATGAAAAGGGAAGGTATTAGAACCCTTTCACCATGGTTTTCCATTGGCTCTTAGTTACTTTCTAGATAACTTGCTTTTGTTTAAAAATGTGCTTTGTGTGGTTTTTTGAAAGTATTTTGTAAAGATGCCATTGTTTAGGTAAACTTTGCAATGATTCTCGTTCGTAAGAATGTATACAAAATGTTGATCTTTTGAAAATATTTCATGTTTGGAAAATGTTTTAAAAGTGTTTTGAAAGTGTTTGGTGTTTGTTTTGAAAATATGCAAGGAGGTTTGATTTGAAAATGATCAAGCAACAAGGAGTAATCTACCTACTCAAAAGTCTTTCATGTTTATTCCCTCTTTCCTTTGACATTGTTATCTTACCATTGATTTGGTAAGTAACCCTATCTTTGGATGTAAAAGGGACGGGCGAGGGTCATCGTATAGTTATGAATAGCAATGTTGTAAGATATCTTAGCATTTTCTTTAAGGGACTAAGATCATTCGTAAACCAACATTCGTAGCGTCATCGAGAGACTATGATCTTGTATTCTGTTTGGTTTTGCTAGGACGTCTTACGTGCATCTTATGACCATTTATTTCTCAAGGCAACAAGTGAAGTTAACCCTAGAGGTCCAAGGTGTGCGAGTGTATTTTTTTCATGCTTGATTTGTCTTGCATTAGGGTTTTCTATTGGTTTGTTTTATCTTGCCATCACACCTAATTACTAAAAATGCGGAAAAGTAAAAATACTAAGCTATTACAACAATAGGGGAGGGGTGTACGAATTCACAAATGGGGTTTTTTGCAAGAAAATTAAATCTAATTAACTATTACAACCATATTGAATATTGTACAAAAATTGAAATGGACTTGTTTTGTTTTAAAAAATATTTTTAGTCTTTTGGTTTTAAAATAAATAAAATAAAGTATGTGAATATAAAAACGTTTTTTGTGTTATTGATTAATGAAAATAAAAATGATGATAAAGAATAATAAGAGAAAAATGGGTCAGAATTAAAACCAGTGCATTGCTGAAGTAAGAAGCTCTAACTCTGGTGCGCTGCAAGTGAGAAGGAAAATGTTAGCAAAAAAGGGGACGGTCAGAAGTTCTGGGTCCGGGTACACTAAAGTTCTAGGGTTGCTGGGGACAAAGGAAATCCTAGGAGTTCTGATGAAACTGTCAACCTAGAAGTTCTAATATTACTGGAAGATTAGAAGTTCTGGTTATTGAGAGAATCTAGAAGTTCTGATGTAGCTGGTCATCTAGAAATTCTGATAATGGGTAAGTGAAGTGTCAATGCTGTTGGATGGGAATGTCTATAAGTTTTGGTCCAGGATCAATGTTTTGATAAGTAATTAAAGGGACTGATCGAGAAGTTCTGGTCCAATTAATGGGGTAAAAGTGTCAGGAAATAAATGTAAAAAGGGGTGTTTATAGGGTTAGAACTCAGGACCCTTAACACTAATGTCTTATGCACACAAATTCTACCACTGGGGTGGCTATACATCTGGTATTAGAAGCAGAAACGTAAACATATAACACAAAGTGAGTTCTGATGATGAGCATCATCTCCACGCCAATTAGAGCATCTGCAGCTTAACCATTTCTCAAAAAAACAGAAAATGCACACATAACATTTATAGCAAGTTTAATCATGATTTCAGAAGTATAATATATTAGAACTGTAAATCAGAAGCGAGCATGAATTTTGCTAATCCTAATTTTTAGTCCTAGTTTCCTCAAGAAGTATTGAACTGAGATTCTCTCTATTTAGGAAAAAATACATGAAATCTGGGTATGTACATAATCAGAGCCAGGATATCTACATTGTATCTTTGAAAATGAAATCCTAGAAATGTCTAAGCAATGAGATACAAGTCAGAAGAAACTTACCTTGCTTCTGGAGATTGTTCTGAATTAGAGTCTGGTTCAGGCTGCTGTGATATTCTGGTCAGCTTTCTCACGTGCTCAGAAGGCTGGAACAATCTTTGACTTGAGCTAAGGAATGGTTGGAAAATTCTGCAATAACCAAGAATCAAAGTTCTGATTTTTGAAATGGAAGTTGGTGGAGATGGAATTGTAGACTGTAAACAGAAGTTGGGATTAATTCTAATTTGGACAAGATATGTCCAAGAAAATTAGTGTTTGGTCGTGAAAAGAAACTGAAGCTTAACAGGTTTTTGTGTTTATGCTTTTAGTTTCCAGTTCTTTGAAATTTTAGCAAGGTTTCAACGATAATTTTAAAATTCTCCACCCGTTATAGTTGCAAATGAAGTTCAATTTATAGGAAAGAATTTAGTAGCTTGGAGAAGTCAAAAGTACAACCATCATACACTAGGCTTTGACTTGTTCTTGAAGCAAGTTTCAAACAAGTAAGGTTCAATCGCACAAAGTAAGGTGTTTAGCATCTTTTAGCCGTGCCTAAGCTGGATTTGTAAGCTTGAATTAAGGAAAAGTACCTTCAGAGGAAAAAGCAAAGCATGGGCCCAGCATAAACTTGTACAAACGTTTTCTTTTCAAGGACAACAATGGTGCTTTTATCTCATACGTGGGGAAATCCTTTGGATAAAAACTAAAAAGTGGTTGTGAGCATTAAATGATGGTGAGATTTATCAAACCAGAAATCATGCGCTACGAGATTGTGCTTCATAGCTTAGACCTGAGCCAGAAGTTCAGCATCAATGCAACTTAGAACAAAATATCTAACTTCTGATCCTTTAATCTTTTCGCTCCAGCATGTTCTGAAGGAGTTCTCAGACTTTTCTGAAAGTTTGTAACAAGCTTTGTATACTTTCTTTGAGTTACTTTTGCAAACTCTGGCTGAACGTTGGTAAAAAAATGGCCCAGAAGTTCCAACCAAAATCAATCTTGAAAGTGTCAAGAATTTGCTGAGTGCTTCAGTTTCACGGACGTGTCTTTGAACATTTATAACTTGAAATTCCAGCATTTCCAGGAGAAGTTCTGTTCTGCGATATTTTAGGTTTTATTGAGATCTAAAATTCTTGTGTTAGGAATTCTTCCAAAATCAGCTTGCATCATGGTGATAATCTGATCAGAAGTTCTGAGCTTGTCAAAACACTTAGAAAAATTCTAAGTATTTTAGGATTTTGACTTTTGAATTTCTTGATGAAATAAACTTCATATTTCAACATGTCTTGATTGAATATGATTCTTGAAAACATGATTTTGATCAAAAGTCAAAGTTTGACTTTTCAGTGTGCAAATGACCATTTTGCCCTTGTGCCAATTCCAAGTCTAAATTGATGTGTCAGTACTGCAAACTTGATGTCATAAAAGACCTTTGTGAGAGAATCCTTGAGAAATGAGAGGGCAAATTTTGGGGTACAACACTTTGGATGCTAACCAGTTTGCGAACTTAAGAGGAAAATTAGGGATTTTCCTATATGAAGGTTTGTAGAAATTAAAGGCGTGTGGGAATATCATTAAAGTGATACTATATTATTTGTGTTTCCAACAAATAAAATTTTGAAAGCAATCATTACAGGAATGCCTCAAAGTGTTTCCCACACGCTACGAAATAACATCCTTCTACTTTCACAAACTTTGCATTCTCCTCTACAGAAAAAGAACCCTAGTCATTCTTCATCCTTTTGCTCAAAAATCTTCAAAGATGTCTCAACACATACATCGTCTTCTTCAAAATCTTCAAATGAGAATCTCTCCCTTGACAGAGTACTTGATGCTACTCCTCTAACAACAATCCCACCTCTTGATAAGAAGGTCAAGAAACCTAGATCATCACATGCTAAGAAATACAAAGACGATAAAGGTAACTCTTCTACTGCTACTAACAATAGGACATAAGAAGAAATTGTTAATGTTGATAGAAGAATTAAAAAGCTAGTAGACATAATGTTTAATGAAGGCTTTGTTGTTCCTAGTATTTCTACCCCTCTTGCGCGTATGCCTCCTCCTGCTGACAAAAGAAATAATCCTAAAAGTGTTGTTGCTGGATCATCCACCTTCAAGAAAGATGTTGCTGAAAGCAAACTTGAGAAGCTTGCTACCTATTCTCTAAAATAAGTGGAAGAAGAAAATGTTGAACAAGATGCTACTCCCTCCAAATATGCAGAAGGTAAAAATACTGAGAATGTAGTCAATGTAGAAGAGTTGTCTGACAGTGAGCTCATTACTAATGTTGTGCCTGGTATTGCAAGAAGACTCAAATCCAGGAAAGTGAAGGATGCAAGTATCACACTCCCTGCCAAGTTAATCAAGAAAAAAATCATGTATGGAACCCCAAATCCAGGAAGTAAAGTGGTCCCTTCCTCTAGCAAAAGAAAAGCTAGACCTGTTAGCTCCACATATGATGATAATGAGGATGATGTTAAAAGATCCAAGAGTAAGAAGAAAGTTGTTCTAGTTGAAGAGACTGACTTTGAGTATGATGTCGAGAAAGATGTCCAGGACATCTCTCCTATCAAAAAGTCTGCAAGTAAGAAACTGTCTGTTAGGGTTCCTGATGCCCCACTTGACAACATCTCCTTCCATTCTCTTGGGAATGCTGAAAAGTGGAAGTATGTGTATCAAAGAAGGATTTCCCTAGAGAGAGAACTGGGAGTTTGTGCTTTGGAATTTAAAGAAATCATGAAGCTGATATCTTATGATGGATTGATGAAAACAATTACCAGGTTTGCTAATTGCTATGAAACTCTTGTTAAGGAGTTTATTGTTAATATTCATGTTGATTGTGCTGACCATAAAAGTAAGGACTATAGAAAGGTTTTTGTTGGAGGAAAGTGTGTAGAATTTTATCATGCCATCATAAATAGATTTCTAGATAGGTCTGAAGATGTCTGTTGTGAGCTGGAAGTAACAGATAATCAAGTGTGCAGAGCCATCACTGCTAATCAAGTAAGTGAGTGGCCCATGAAAAATAAACTCCTTGTTAGCAAGCTAAGTGTGAAATATGCTATTTTACATAGGATTGGAGCTGAAAATTAGGTTCCCACTAATCAAACTTCAACCATCTCCATTGGATTAGGAAAGTTTATTTATGCTGTTGGAACCCATAAACTTTTTGATTATGGTACTTACATCTTTGATCAGAGTATTAAGCATGCAGGAACTTGTGCCATTAAGGTGCCAATTTCTTTTCCTTCCCTCATATGTGGAATTATTCTTAATTAGCATCCTGGGATTCTAAGTGGTAATGAATTAGTTTGTAAGAGGGAGTCTGCTTTGACCCTTCATTTTAAGCTTTTTCAGGAAAACATGTCCCAGACATTGTTTTAACATCTGCACATGCTGAAAACAAGACCTCCATCGAGGATGACATGATCAATGAATTAAGAGAAGCCTGCAAGGAATTAGATGATGTGATCAGAGTTAGCTCAACAAGGAAGCTAAATTTTGAAAAGTTTATCAAGGACCTGCAAAAGGACAATAACCTTGATGATACAGTAAACTCTGAAGGTGAAGACTCTAGTGAGGAAGGAAGTTCAGGCTCAGCCAACTCAATCGGTCCTAATGACAGTTAGACTAATTGATGTTTCTTTATTTGACCCTTTTGTTTCATTTTGGCACTTGCATGTGCTTGGCATTCTTGAATGCATCCTTTTATTTGGCATATTATGACTAAAAAGGGGGAGAGGAAGTGATTGACTGACCACTGACCACTGAGTGTCCACTGTTTGAGGGGGAGCTTAATAATTGAGGGGGAGCCCCTTGTCTCAGAAGATGTTTTGACATCTTCCTTTGTTAATAACTAACTGCTAATAGATATTGTGCTTGCTTTGCTTATACTACTCATCTGATATTGCTCCGATAATATATTGCTCTGCTCGGATAATATGCTCTGATAATGTTTTATCCAAAATTTGCCAAAGGGGGAGTTTGTAAGTGTTTTTTGGCAGCAATTTTGGTAAAATAATGTGATGTTAATTTTTGCTAAATGTCTTGATATTTGTAGAAAACTGTATTGAATGATGTCAAAGCAGATGTCTTTACATCAGCCTCCTAAACTGAACTCAACCAACATCCGTTTATGTTTTTCTGTTTCCTGATTTCCTGTGCTCATTAATTTAGGATTTGTGACTCACAGGCTGCTAAAAAATATGGAGGAATATTTTTCAAATTGCACGGATTTTATCTTGGCCTGTTTTTATGGAAATATTCAAAAGAATTGAATATTTGGTTTTAAGCCCAAGCCCACAGCTGCGCTTATATAAGAACTTGCTTCCTTATTCAAAAAACTGCAACTTTTGAAGAAGAATACTTTCTTTCTGTCTTAGAAGTCTAAGTATTTTAATTGTCAAACACTCTAGTATTGATTTAATACTTGTGTTGTTATTTGGATTGTTAATTGTGTATCATTCATAAGCTTTTAAGCATTGAATGATTGATGTTTTTAAACTTATTATTTCTGTTGTTTCTTAATTGTAAGTGATTGAAGGGATTTGAGGAGGGCATCATACCTAGGTGAGTCTTAGGTAGAAGTATAACATGGGTAGTGATTAAGTGATTAGATCGTAAACTGATTGTTTATTGAGGGTCTATGAATTTGTACTATTTAGTGGACTTGTCCCTGGCTTGGTAGAACCCAGAGTAGGTATTGTTGTACACTGAACCGGGTGAAAAATCTCTTGTGTTTTTACTGTTTTTTATTACTTCTCTTTACTTGTAAACAAATATTTGTGTCATGACATCTCATTCGACATCACATATCTGATACCAGAATTTCAGTTACCTATTTCATAGTTGATCAATCAAAGAAACAGATTTTTTAACAAAACAAACACAAGGTAAAGCGACACTAGCTACACAACATATAACATAAAAACAACTTGATATTAATTTCACATTGCTCAACTACAAAAGATTTAGCTCATATTGAGCTGAGTACAAGAAACAAACATGGTTCTCAAAGAAAACATTTTAAGACAATAAATGAACGAAAGATATAAACCTAAGAGAGACTTGGAGGATGCCTTGACATGACTAATCTTTAAGGATAAGTCTAGTCGCACCATATCTCATCAACAAGCACATGATTGGATGAGGAAAGAAGACTTTAGCACACTTCTACAACATCAGGCACTTAAAATCTAGTAATATCATCTTGCAACGGCTGAACTCTCTTTTAATCTTCAATCACTCTTCTATTTATAGACCAAGGAATAGGGTTTGTATGTTTCATTGGGTCATGGTCTTATGTTCATGAAATCACATCAAGCCCACATAAAATTAGCACCAACACACAATTTTGTAGCATAGGATCAAGGAATCTTCATACAAGTAGACAATGGTGGCGAATAAGGTGTAGTGTGGCATTCTTCCACAGCAGGTGCAAGCGGCACGCTCTATAATTGTAGTGTACTATTGTTCCAACTTTTGTGTATTAGTGCCTCCACTATATTCTTTGAATTTGAATATTTTATTTCTCTTTCTCAACACCACCAAGCTTTCCCTCCATTTAGTACTTCCTTCCATGCTATCCTCATTGGCCAACAGCTTCCGTTGCTTTTTCTCATTGGTCTAAGTTCTCTTAACTTCCTTCAGCTTGTGCTCCATGCAGCAGACTACTACAGTCTTGTCTCAGCTTGACCCTGCCAACCTTTGCTAAAACAAAAACACAAGTAAAAGATAAAAATGGAGCACCTATTGTGCTCCAAATTAAAACATTTAAAAATACTAAAATGCAAGAAATTATAACAAGTAAATAAAATAAAAAGACTAAATATACAATACTAAAGGCATGTATTATCTCACAAAATTTGGGTTAACACACATCCAAACTTAAATCAGTACTTGTCCTCAAGTGATGCCACAAGAAAATACAAACAAAACAACACTACTTTACTAACCCACCCCTCCTTGTCAAGACCAACATTTTTCAAACTTAAAAATGCATTCTCAAGGGACTTGTTCCAAAAATAGATACAACTTAGTCCTGAAGCACATTCTAGATTACATGTGCTCTTTGGCCCACTTATAATCCTTGTCATGAAAGAACTCTTCTGTTAAGATAGCCAGCCAAAATTCAAATATTGATTGTTTCTTACTATGGTTTATAACTAAACTTTTAGCTCTAGCAGGGGGTTTTACTTCTTGAACTTACACCTAGGACCACACTTTCATTTAATAAAAAGGAAAATTTTCGCTTGCATCTATCCCCACATTTTCACCAGGAAAGATATCACTTGTGACGAGTCCCACTTGCTACTTATAATGAGAATAACTAATGTTCCTCCAGACACAGGCACATGAACTTTATTAAAATATGGTCTTCCAGTTTTAGGCACAAGAGTTGTTCCTCCAGTTTCAGGCACACGAACTTATTGAGAAGTGCCTTTGGCAACTTCTATTACACACTTTAGTGTGTTTATTCAATCAGATGCAGTGTTCTCGGAGTGTTCGAGTCCTTATAATAGAAGTATAAACCACCCTAACCAAGCCTAATAACTATTTTTCTTCCATACTTAAAAGTGATTCAACTTTGTCTACAGGCTTCTTACTTTCCAGACTACTAGACTCACGATAGGGGTTATCAGTAACATAAGAACAATGTAGAAGAAACTCCTTAAGTCTTAGTTCCCTATATTGTTAAAGTCCCAATAGAATTTTCTCTAAGTCTCACTCATATGATTTTTCCTAAGGGGGTACTAGCTAAGCTTTATTCTATTGTATTTATTCTATTTTTATTTTTTTAGCATTAAAAATGAAAAATTATCTACAAGAATATGGAAAATAAAATAAAATAGTTCATTAATTTTAAAAGGCTGCTGAAATAACCGACTCAAATCATCAAAGATAAAATTCAATGAAGTCGCCACCGAACGTCTTTTATCCCAAAGGAAGGGAAAGGTAAACATCGAGAAATCCTGGATGGGGTGAAATCATGATCTTGCGATCGTAGAGATCGGGTAAGAAATTCGGTTACGTGAGGGGAAGGTATACGCACCCCACACATCTGTGGTACTCCACAGGATCCACTTATGTTATTCTAGTCTATGGGTGTGTAAATTAATGTCTAAAGCTTAGAGCTAAAAAAAAGATGCAAATGGGAATGCATGCAAAGGAAAAGACAAAATAATGTATGGAAAATAAAAGTTGTGCTCGTTCGTACCCTACCCCAATACCTACGTATCCCTTTTAAGGAATCAAAGCAGTCATAGTTCGGCTTCAAAAGTCTCGTTTGTTTTATGTTTTTTAATGAACAATATTAATTATGCCTTCTACCGCAACTAGACCTTTGGAGACTTACACGCCAGCACAAAAGTGAATTAACATGTTCTTCTAAAAAAAGTATTTAAAAGAAAAATCCCAAAGGAAAAAGTTTATGTTGGTTGGTGTTTTTGTTGCAGATAATAGTTAGTTGATCTCAAGAGAGAGATATTAGCCACTTCTCTACTTACTCATGAAATAAGTCTTTGAGATTTGAATCACACCAAGGCTTAGAATGGAAGATTAATAAGATTGAGAAGGTACCTGCTTATCATTTCCCATCCTCAGCAAACGTATGATTCTCATCAGTAAGTTTTAAGTGTTTTGAAGTTTGCCAGAAAAATAAGTTTTTGTTTTAATGCAAGTGCAAAGGGGAAAGAAAGGTCTAAGGGGAGACTAGCAAAATAACCCTAGAGTTCTCATGCATTATTGATACTATAGTTGAGGATAAAAGAGGGGAAAGTCTACCTAATATTAGCATACATGGATATAAGTCTAAGGTCTATTCAATTCACACTTGGAGAAGAGTGAATTAAAAACTTATGGGGAGCATACAATAGGTTGATCTATTAGAGAAGGGAAGAGGGATGACCAAGCATAAAAAACATTCAACACTGGTGATGAAAAAAAGCAAAAGTTGGAAATCTTAAACCCACCAAGAGAGGTGGATAAGAAGTAATCAAGGTCAAGGTAAAGCCCTAATATGTTCCTTAATCAAGATTAGGTTAAAAAAAGAAGAAAAATTTGTAAAATTAAATCAATTAAAAATTAACTTTATAAAGACTTGTAAAATCCAAAAACATGATTTAAATTCCTTGGATTAAATTAAGGAGTTAGAAATGATTGGGAATTAACAAGACTAGTTAATAAAAGGATCAAACTAGAGAGTTTAGCAAAAATATTAGTGAAAAAAAGTAAAATCAAAGGTTAAAATTCAACAAAAATGCTTTTGTGATTTTAATGCATCCAAGGAATTTAAATATATTTTATTTCCAAGTAGAGGAAGTTAGTTTTTAAAATGTGTCTTAAGGCTTAAGCAAGAAGAAATTTCAAAAAACTAATATTAGTTTCTAAAAAAAGAAAGAAAAAAAAGAAAATTGAAGTGTAAATTCAATTAAAACTCATAAAAGATTAGTTTAATTCTTAAAGTCAGTAAAAGTATTTTTATGAAATTTTAGTACTAGAGGAAAATATCAAACAAAAATTATTTACACAATGTGACAAAAAAAGTAAAGAAAATGATATTATCAAAGATTGATTTTTTTTTCTTATCTCAAATTTTTGTAAAATCATACAAGAATTATTTTTATGAAGTGTACTCAAAATGAAAAACCTAATATATTTTTTGGTGATTTTTTCAGATTAGTGAAAGTTGAAAAATAAAATTCTAAAAGCTTAATGAAGAAGAAAACCCTAATTGAATTAATGAATTATTTAATTCTAAAAAAAAAAGATAAAAAGAAATAGAATTCAAAATATGAAAATTTAGTAAGAAAATAGGCCTAATATATTTTTTTGATAATCTTAGGGTAAGGGAAAATATTAAAACAAAATTAAGAAAACAATTGAAAATGCATTAAAAATTCAAAAAAATACCAAAGCCTATTACACATGTTAAAACCAAAACGTGTTGTAAAAGAAATTTAAAACATGTTCAATGGATGTGCGCCACGTAATCGTCCCTGAGCCCGAGCCATGCACTAACACCTTTATCCAGTTTTTCATGCTTATTTCAGATCACGTTGTCTCCTTTAATTCTTGATAAAAACGCACAAAATTGTTATCAAATTAAAGTTCTCATTGAGTAGATTAATGTATGATCAAAGATTTTCAAAAATGATTCATATATCAAGGAGAAAAGCGCGTATGGAAATTACTAGAAACAACATGTTATGAACATGTAAAAACATAATTCAATCAAGCTATTTTAGATCCACCTATCTCTCTCTATTCTCCACCAAATCCAATGATCCAAACATCAAAGTTCATCAGGAAATTGTAAGGAATACGAATGTGCTATTATATTTTTCAATTATTGCAAGAGTAAAACTAAATTTGAGCATAAAGTCACTGGAACAAACAGTTTGCACACAACTTACAGAGCACGATTTCAAGCTTCAATTTGCACGTGAACACTCATCAAATCTAGGATCTGGCCAGGTACGCTATCATACAAGATCTACATCTTAAAATGTAAACACAAATTCAAATCGAAATTCAAAAACAACTTACCTTAAGTGAGTGAAAAATAAATTCACTCTAGGCCTATGAACTTGCAATAAATCCAATGAGCATTGCTCTTTCACTTCAAATGTAGTGTAGTTGTGCAGAGACTGGAGCTTCGAGCAAATAATTTGAGAAAATATGCAAAGGTGAAAATTCTGTTTCAAGAAAAAGGTTGAGCCTCAAGCAGAATTTCAGAGGTTTAGTATGAGTATTTAGAAAGCTCCTTTGAATTGAGAATAGATGAGAGCTTATATAAAGCAATGAAGTGTGTTGAAGAAGTTTTTCAAGGGTATGGAAGTCTTTTGCAAATTAGATTCATTGGAAACAATTTTATGATTTGCTGCATTTTGAGCTCTCAATGTTCAAGCTTGCAGTCGTTTTCGACACTTATAGGGAAAATGATGAGAGTGTGAGGCGTGCATAACATGTGATACAAGAGCATGTGCAAAAATAACAAAAATCAGATATGTTGCATATACTGTTCATGACCAGCTTAGTTTCAACTTGAAAATCTCTTAATTGACTCGTGCGACTTCTTTGCTTAAGGGGCCTTTAAAAATATATTTCCATGTAGATCATCACGATGCTTTGAGTTTCTCAATTTGGAGTTGAAATGATGGAGATATGATGGAGAGAAGTTGAGAAAAAGTGATGCTAGGTAAGGCAGGCTGCACACGCGTGCATGGGCCTGCATGGAGGCATGTTTGATCAGTTCAAGGTACCAACCTCAAGAACCCACATCTCATTCAACCTTTGGCCATTTTGAGTGATCCAAAGCTTAATATTAAGCTCCCATGGAAAAATATAAGATGCTCTTATTATATTTTCAAATTGATGCTTAGAGGAAGAAATAAGCTCATACATTTGGCGCACCATGTGTTTGATCAAAATACACGCGTGACTTGCCAATGAGAAGGCAACTTGACATCTCTTTATGGCCAGAACTTCTAACCTCAATAACTCACAAATACTTCATTTTTGGGACTTGAACACACATTGAAAATCTTGTAGATTTTCTCTCAAGCTTTCCAAGCATGTAGGGTTTTCCTTCATTGGATAAAAAATGAGAAAGTCATGGATGTCCAAAGTTCAGTACTGTGGAGACTTAAAGACTTAGAAATTTTCTAAATGTCCAAATAACTTCTTGAACAAGTTATCTCCATTTTGACCTCTTCTCTTGATTTTATGACACCAATGATCATGAAATATGAAAATAGGATACTTGAATTGATAGTAGACCAAAACTCCACTTGGTCAACTTTGCCTTTGGTTGACTTTTGGTCAAAATTACAATTTTGCCCCTTTTGATCAATTGAACTTCTTTCACTCAAAATTGGCACCCAATCTTTCAATCATAGGTGCTTATCAACATATAGAGAGGCATGGAATTAAGTATTGCCCAAAAATTCAGAAATTCCTTGATTAAAATCAAAACCCTAATTTTAGCACTCTATCTTATGAGATAATGATCAATCTTCAAAGCTCTCATTCTTCTGAAAAAATAGAGAGATTCTTTGAACAGAGATGCCTTTATATGATGATGAGAAGGTAATACTTCACACACCTGACTCCTACAAGCCTCAACCTCTTCAACTGGCCAAAACCCTAATCTTGAGAAATCAATAGTAGAAATGTGATTCTTCTCCAAACTTCAAAAATTTCCAACTTCTAATGATCATATGGGACAAATGTAATGTCTTGAAATATAAGAAACCCTTGTAGCTTGAGAGAGTTTAAATATTGAAGATATGAGATCTTCTTTTTCACTGATTGATCGAACAAACATCTCTTATAGCCTGTAGAAGAACTTAGGAACCAAGATACCTTAATCCCATCATGAGAATGTATGAGTATGTATGATGAAGCATAAGCCATGAAAGGTAAAATGAAGAGGGAAAATTTTAGGGTGCAACAGCTGCATGCAACCAATAAAAAAGCTAACAAACAGGATGAACATAGTCATCAAGAAATAGAAAAACAAAACAAAATAAAAACATAAAATATGATTGTGATGTGATGCGCATGCCCCTTTTCTATGGGCTTACCAGCTAGGCCTTAAGTCAGATGCTCTTGCGTACAACATCATGCTTCTTTTTCTTGCAAGCCTCATTCTTTGCAGGCTCAGGGATAGTTGACTTCACTTTTTCACTAGCAGGTGCGTCATAAACAACAAGAGCTACGCCTGTAGTCTGCACCTTTGTGGACTTAACTGGTGACTACTTGAGGGGAGACTCTGTCTTTGTTGGAGTCTTGACCAGAGTAGCCTTTTTAGTTACCTTCTTAGATGGGTGGGGGTGCTAACCTTTGTAGGTCCCTTAACATTCTTAGGAGTGACCACTGGAGTCACATCAACATCCATCTCTTCAGGAGACTCATCAAATTATTCTAATTCTTTTAAACTTTCTCAAGTGTTGTCCCTTTCTTGATCTTCCTTCACCTCCTCCTCTTATTCTTCCTCCTCCTTAGCTTTTTCTTTTCTGGTATCCTCCTTCATTGCCTCATCTTTAGATTTATCATTTTCCTCATACTCTTCTTTAGAAAAGTCAACCACAGTCAAGTCTTTTTCTTCCTGCATCTCTACATTATCAACTTTTCCCTTTTTCTCCTTCTCCTTCTCTTAAGTAACTTCATCCACCACATTCTTAAGAACTTTATTCAATTACTATTTAGAAACCAAATTAAGGGATTTCACCTTTTTAAACTCTTCATCTCTAATATCCTTTTTGTCCATTGTAGCTTGTTTCAACATCTTGTCTAGGGTTTTTTCACCATCCTCATCTTCTTTAGCAATTTCTTTAATTACAGGCACATCTTCCTCAATCTTCTTCTTTACTCTGGCTCTTTCTATCACTTCTTTCTTGGTCTTCTTCATTGGTTTCTCTGGAGAGAAGTCCTTAGGCACGCCTTAAGTAGACGCACTATGATCCTTCACAGATATAGTCTTCACAACTTTCTTAGCTTTCGTCTTATGATTACCATTTTCCTACTCCTCTTTGTTCACATCTTCTTCTTCCTCCAACATTCCAAATATGTGATCCGGGAACACTTGAGTTGGCTCTTCATTGTCCATCATTTGATTAACCTTCAACTACCATTCATACTTCTCTTTTTGGAACTTGAAAACTCTCTCTGATCCTTCTACATATGTAATACAACTTTCTAGGTCAAGTTGTCACCTTCAACATTCAGCTCTCCTTCTGTTGAGCATTGTCCTGCCTCCAACCTTTTTCGTGCTCTTGGTTTGATCAACATTTGCAGGCTAGTTTTATCAAAGGCGTCTGGAAGACTGCATATTTCATCAGTTTATTTGTTGTGAAACCCATGCATAGCACACAAAGTAATAAGTAGGCAAGGGAAATAGAGCATTCCCTCCTGTTTTTTAGCACACGCCTGAATCTCTTAGACCATAATCTTCCCCATATTCACATCCTCCCCAACAGTGATACAATTTAGCAAGGTAAGCCTTGCTTTTTTGACAATTTTGTTGTGGGTTGTTAGCTTCACATAATTCTTAATTAACTGATACTAGGCTTTTGCCCCTGGTTTCAAATCCATTCTCTTTACTGTCTTTTCTCCAGTCGACTCTACCCAAGTGTTACCTGGGTTTCAAAAGGTCTGCATGTAGACCTCATACTCATCTTTATCAACTCTGTCCAGAATCTCTTAGTATTGTTCCGTAGGGTTTTTCAACTCATATATAATGTTAATGGTATCTTCAGAGTAGAACACATTTTTACCCCTCACCATGACTTCGTTTTTCCTGTTAGTGTTTGACAGATTGAAGTAAAATTCCTTCACCAACTGCATGTTGTAAGGTGTGGCTGTTGACATAACTTGATCCATTTATTGAGCTTGATCAGAGAGCCAGTGCTTCTAAGGAGACCTAGGTTGGCATCTTCTCGGTCCAAAGTAAAACCTCGTTCAGAATGCATTACCATACTAGAGATGGAATTGGTGAATCTTTGCTTTGTATCACTGTTGATGAGGACTTCGCAGCCACTTCCCTCATCATCATAAATCTCCATGCAGGGGTAGCATTTTTACGGGCACAAGTTTTGATCCTTCCCTTTGAGTATGTTGGTCTCATTCTTTTTAGGGTTTGAGAGAGGTAAGTGATTTTTGGTGTGAAAAAGGGTTGAGAGAGAGAGTGACAAAGATTGTTGGAAGTTTAGGGAAGATGGTAAAGGAACCGTTTGAGAGAAAGAATGATATGATAGGTAGTTATAATGTGAGTGGGTGTTAAGGAGTTAGGAGGTTTGAGAAAATTTTATGTAATGTAAAAAATTGGAGAAATTTGAATTTTTTGACAAGAGAGAGGGTTTGGACAGTCTAGGGCATTGTGAGGGTTACTCCAGGTAATGATTCAACATAAAAACGTGCAGGTGATAATTAATGCATTGTCCCTTTTATGACATCACGTTGGAAGTTGAACATGTCAAGCGTGTGTGAGGATTTCTCTCTTCACTTGCATTTTCGCTTCCTCACGTGCCCCATGAAATTTACCTCTCTCATGCTATATCCTAGGGACTTAGTATCATAATTTGTTCTCCTTTATTGTGCAAGACTCTCTCAGCTTTATCAGTCAAGAAAAAACACATCAGTGACTCTTCCCCATTTTATTACATCAATCACATCATCTGGAAAGAAAAAAACTAAAACATGAGAGTTAAGTTGGGCTGCCTCCTAGTAGTGCTATTTTATAGTCTTATAGCCTGACTACAAAAAATTTCAAATGGATTCAATCAAATTTATAGTGACCCTTGTGTTGTTTAAGGATTCAGCATGATACACTTTCACCCTTTGGCCATTTACTTTGAAAGTTTTGCATGTTCTTTCATTCAATAAATTCACTGCCCCATGAGGGTAAATCTTTATTAATTTAAAGGGCTCAAACCATCTAGATTTAAGTTTCCAAGGGAAAAGCTTTAACCTACATTTGAATAAAAGAACAAGATGTCCTTCAATTAACTCCCTCTTCAGGAACTTCCTTTCGTGCCACCTCTTGGTCTTTTATTTATACAACTCAGCACTTTCATAAGAAAACAACGTATTCTCCTCAAGCTCATTGAGTTGAAAAATTCTAGCTTGGCCAGCCTTAGTCAAATCACAATTCAGGGTCTTGGCTTCCCAAAAATCTTTGTGCTCTAACTCAATGCGCAAATGACATGCCTTCCCATAGATAAGTTTGTATGGAGACATGCCTAAGGGAGTATTTGAATTTGTTCTATATGCCCACAAGGCATCATCCAAAAGCTTAAACCAATATTTTCTAGAGGGGTTAACAAATTTTTCCAAAATCCTCATTATTTCCCTATTTGAATTTCAGCTTGCCCATTACATTGTGGGTGGTAGGCCGTGGCAACTTTGTGCTTAACTCCAAACTTTGCCATTAGATTCTCAAAGATCTTATTGCAAAAATAAGTTTCTCCATCGCTAATGATGACTCTATGGGTTCCATGTCTAGACAGAATATTTTTCACTAAAAACTTGGTCACCACCCTTGCATCATTAGTGGGAGTTGTCACCGCCTCTACCCACTTGGAAACATAACCCACAACTAAAGATATATATAAATTACCAAAATATTGAGGAAACGGCCCCATGAAGTCAATGCCCCATACATCAAAAATTTCAATTTCTAAGATGTTGGTAAGAGGCATTTCTTGTCTCATGGAGATGTTTCCCACTCTTTGACATCTGTCACATTTCCTAACAAACTCATGAGCATCCTTAAAAAGAGACAGCTAGAGATAACCTGATTGTAAGAATTTGGCTGCTGTTTTGGCTCCTTCATATGGAGCTCCATGACAGGTAGATAAGATGTGTCTTGCCTTTGGATAATCCACACATATTCTCAACAATTGATTAACACACTTCTTATATAGGAAAGGTTCATCCCATAAATAACTTCTAGTCACGTGGAAGAACTTTTTCCTTTGTTAGGAATTGAACTTAGGTGGCAGAACTCTGCTGACAAATTAATTGACAATGTTAGCGTACCAGGGAGTCACACCAACAATTATCATTAACAACTTCTCATCAGGAAAATACTCTTGAATCTCTCCATTGATTTTCTCTTGTACCTCCTCTAGCAGCCTTGATAAATTATCAGCTACCAAGTTCTCAACTCCCTTCTTGTATCTGATCTCAAGATCAGACTCTTGCAACAAGAGTACCCATCCAATAAGCCTCGACTTTGCATCTTTTTTAGTAATTAGGTACTTAATTGCAGCATGATTAGTGTACATAATAACCTTGGTTCCAACCAAGTAAGATTTGAACTTATCAAAGGCAAATACAACAGCTAGTAACTCCTTCTCAATGGTGGTGTAATTGACTTGAGCTTTAATCAAAGTTTTACTAGCGTAATAGATGGTGTGAAATACCTTGTCATGCCTCTGCCCCAGTACAACCCCAATTGCAAAATCGCTTGTATCACATATTAACTCAAATGGCATCATCCAGACAGGATCTTTCTTTATAGGTGCATAAATCAGAGCTTTCTTCATCAAGTTAAAGGAGATAAAACAATCTTGACTGAAGACAAAAGGAACGTCATCTTGTAGAAATTGAAAAAGTGACTTGGTGTTTTTTGAAAAGTCCTTGATAAACCTTCTATAGAAGCCAACATGCCCCAAAAATCTTCTAATGCCCTTGATGTTCACAAGTGGGGGAAGCTTCTCAATGAATTCTATCTTGGCTTGATCCACTTCCAAACCTCTTTTTGAAATCATGTGACCAAGAACAATCCCTTCCTTTGTTAGAACATAGTTTGATTCTACAACCATTGAGTAATGTTTTGATGATAACAAAATACATAGAATAAAATTATTTCTAAGGTATACACAAAGAACAATTATGCTCCTGAAAATTATGCTATGTATATGCAGAAGCTCTGATGGAATCAGCATCAGAATAGAAGCAGCATCAGAAGATCAGCAACCTATGTTACACGCTGAAACACTGAAGTTTGATGACCAGAATATGCGCCTAATCAAATACACTCTGACTCTAATCAAAGACATCTTTTCCAAGTCATCTATAATCTGAAGCGTTATCAACAGATACAGCAAAGAAGATTCTGAAGCGTTACAGGGCATTCAAGACTGAATTAAATGCTAACGGCTTTCTTCAGACAAAAATCTTCTACAAAAGGAAAGTGCATTATTATCATTAAACCTGCTTTATGGACAACGTATCCTTGCTTGCCTATATAAACAGGACTTCTTGTGAAAATAAGCACGTACGTACGCACTCAATTTTCTAAGCTATTCAAACCACGCCCATTCAAAGCTTTAGCAAAGTCATTTTATTCCAATCTTAGTTTGTGTAATTATCACAGTTGTGATATACAGTTTTGTAAGAAAACAACATACACACTAGTTCAATTCATTTGTAAAAGATTTCCTTGAGATAAACCGGTCTGTGGTTGTACTCAAGAAGACTTTAACAGTTGTTAAAGTAGCTATTGTAATCCTTTGAAAATAGTGGATTAAGACCTCGTTGGAGAGAGGCGCAATCACCTTGACGGGTGGACTGGAGTAGTTTGAGATCAAATGAACCAGGATAAAAATACTGTGTTGTTAAGCCATTTGTTTTAAGTTTTACAATTCAACCCCCCCCCCCCCCCCTTCTTGTGTTTTTCACATCTTCATTTGGCATCAGAGCGCCTGGTTTTGAGCTTTAACATTTAACCGTGTCAGTACAAGATCCAGTGTCAGAAAAACACAATGGCAGGACCAAGTCAAAACATCAGCAATGACAACAATAAAGAAAGGGACAGATTCAGTGGCAAACCTCCAGTCTTTGATGGAGAAAACTTTGACTACTGGAAAGACAGAATTGAGAGTTTCTTTCTGGCCCATGATGCTGATCTGTGGGACATAGTGACTGATGGGTACACACACCCAATGGATGGACGTGGTCAGAAGATTAACAGAAAAATGATGTCTGATCAACAAAAGCGTGAGTTCATAAATCATCACAAGGCCAGAACAATTCTTCTCAGCGCTATCTCATATTCAGAGTATGAGAAAATATCAAACAGAGAAACTACTAAGAATATGTTTTATTCTCTGAGAATGACGCATGAAGGCAACATTCAAGTCAAAGAAACAAAATCCCTTACGCTCATTCAGAAATATGAGGCATTCAAGATGGAAGACAGTGAATCTATAGAAGCTATGTTTTCAAGATTTCAAATTCTTGTTGTTGGTCTAAAAGTTCTTGACAAAGGATATTCCACTGCTGATCATGTCAAGAAGATCATCAGAAGCTTGACAAAACAGTGGAGGACAATGGTCACACAACTTAAGCTAGCCAAGGATCTCAACAAAATCTCTCTGAAGGAACTTGTCAGCTACCTCAGAAGTCACGTGATAGAGCTAGAAGCAGATGAACCTCAAAAGCAAGGTAAGACATTAGCTTTAAAATCTAACAGAAAATCTGACTCCAAAGTTTTGCAGGCTCTGGAAGAAACCTCTGATGGATCCTCATCAGAAGAAGATGAATTGTCTCTTCTCTCCAGAAGGGTGAACCAATTGTGGAAGCAGAGGCAAAGGAAGTTCAGGAATCCCAGAAGATCAGAAAATCAGAATAAATCTTCCTCTAGATACAGAAGGTCAGAATCCTCCTCTGGAAACAAAAGATCTGAAGGCTCCTCAGGATACAAAAAGCCAAACTACAAAGACATCATCTACTATGAGTGTAACGAGCAAGGGCACTACAAAATTGATTGCCCAAAGCTTCAGAAGGAGAAGCCCAAAAAGAAGTTTGGCAAAGAAAAGAAGAAGAGTCTCATGGCTACATGGGATGATTCTGATACATCTGAAGCTGACTTAGAATCAGATGATGAAAGAGCAAACATAGCTCTCATGGAAAACGTATCTGAAGACAGTGAAGCTTCTGAGTCAGACTCTGAATCAGATACAGAAGAGGTATTCCCTTACTTTACTATGAATTTTACCAAGGCTGAACTAGCAGAAAGCCTTAATGAAATTCTGGAAAGGTATCAGCAGATCAGAGTCAAATTCAGAAACATGAAAAGGAATCTTGCTTCTGACTCTGATAAGACTGAGAGTCTCAAATTGGAGAATTCTGAGTTAAAAGATAAAATTTCAAAATTAGAAAATCAAATGCATAACTCTCAGAAGGAAACAATCCCTGAAACTCCCAGCAATGCTGATGAGATCATCAAAGAGTATGATCACAGCTTTCAGAAGTTTCTAGCTAAAAACATAGACAGAAGCAAAATGGCTTCAATGGTCTATGGGGTTAGTAGAAACGGCAGAAAAGGGATAGGATATCAAGGTAAGGTTCCTATACCAAAAAATGCCATGGATTTAGTTATAAAGCGTACTCCACTTGACTCACACTTTACATATGGGCACACACATGACATAAAATATAAAACTTGTGATTACTCAATCAAACCAAAATTCAACCAGAGTTTTGGTAGAACTAACAAATCAGGACCCAAGAAAATATGGGTACCTAAGGATAAAATAATACATGTGGCAGATATCTTTAGCAGCAAAGCAAAAACACCAATCATGGTACCTGGACTCTGGTTGCTCACGACACATGACGGGAAGAAGGCATATGTTCCAAAGCCTGGAATTTAAGCCTGGAGGCCACGTAGGTTTTGGAGGCAATCAGAGGGGAAAGATCATTGGCTCTGGAACAGTAGGTAATGGAAATCTTCCCTCTATTAGTAATGTCTTATTAGTTGATGGATTAATGCATAACCTGTTATCCATAAGTCAATTAAGTGATACCGGTTATAATATAATCTTCAATCAAAATTCATGCAAAGCTGTTAGTCAGAAAGATGAGACTATCCTATTTAATGGAAAGAGGAAAAACAACATTTATAAAATCAAACTTTTTGAACTGAAAAGTCAGAAAGTAAAATGTCTTATGTATGTTAACAACTACCAATGGATCTGGCACAGAAGATTAGGTCATGTTAGTATGAGAAGAATATCTCAGATTAACAAACTCAATCTGGTCAGAGGACTTCCTAACTTGAAGTTCAATACAGATGCTCTGTGTGAAGCATGTCAGAAAGGAAAATTTGCAAAACCTGCTTTTAAATCCAAAAACGTTGTTTCCACCTCTAAGCCATTAGAACTTCTGCACATTGACTTATTTGGTCCAGTAAAGACTGCCTCAGTCAGTGGCAAGAAGTATGGGTTAGTAATCGTAGATGACTATAGCAGATGGACATGGGTAAAGTTCTTAAGGCACAAGGACGAGTCACACTCTGTGTTTGTTACCTTCTGCAACCAAGTTCTGAATGAAAAGAATCCTAGAATTGTTAAAGTCAGAAGTGATCATGGTGGAGAATTTGAAAATAAAGATTTTGAATTATTCTTTAATGAAAAAGGCATTCTGCATGACTTTTCTTGTCCTAGAACTCCCCAGCAAAATGGAGTTGTAGAACGAAAGAATAGAACATTGCAAGAAATGGCCAGAACCATGATCAACGAGACTAACGTTGCTAAGATATTTTTGGCAGAAGCAATAAACACATCGTGTTACATTCAGAATAGAATCTCCATCAGACCTATTATGGAAAAGACTCCATATGAATTGTGGAAGAACAGAAAACCCAACATTTCCTATTTTCACCCATTTGGATGTATATGTTTTATTTTGAATACAAAAAATATTTGAACAAGTTTGACTCTAAAGCACAAAAGTTTATTATGTTAGGATACTCTGAATGCTCAAGAGGGTACAAAGTATACAATACAGAAACATAGATGGTTGAAGAGTCAATCAGTGTTCGGTTTGATGATAAGCTTGACTCTCAAAAGTCAAAGCATAATGAACTCCTTGCTGGTATGGAAGTTGAACTCACGGGTACTGCAGACAACTCAGAGTCTCTCAACAGAGACACTCCCTCAACATCAGAAAGAGTCACTACAAGCAACCCAACACCTTTTGTTGATCAACTCCAGAAAAGACCATCCAGAAGCAGAATTGATCACCCAGAAGAAACAATCTTAGGAAGGAAGGAAGATCCAATCAGAACAAGATCTACCTTTAGAAACTCTGAAGAATCCCTCATGGGACTTATTTCTCTGATTGAACCAACAACAATTGATGAAACACTTCTGGACAATGACTGGATTCTGGCAATGCAGGAGGAGCTAAATCAGGTCACAAGAAATGACGTATGGGATCTGGTTCCCAAACCAAAAGGACTCAACGTCATAGGCACAAAATGGGTGTTCAGAAACAAACTGAACGAACAAGGTGAAGTCATCAGAAACAAAGCACGACTGGTAGCACAAGGTTATAGTCAGCAAGAAGGGATAGACTATACAGAAACCTTTACTCCAGTCGCCAGGTTAGAATCTATCAGACTTTTAATTTCATTTGCTGTTAATAAAGGCATCACCCTGTATCAGATGGATGTCAAGAGTGCATTCTTAAATGGCTATATAGAAGAAGAGGTTTATGTGCACCAACCCCCTGGTTTTGAAAGTTCCAAAAATCCAGAATATGTTTTCAAACTAAAGAAGTCACTCTATGGTCTGAAACAAGCTCTCAGAGCTTGGTATGAAAGACTAAGTAACTTCCAGTTAGAAAAGGAATTCACCAAAGGGAAAGTGGACACAACCCTGTTCAGTAAGACAGTTTAGAATGACATCTTAGTATGTCAAATTTATGTCGATAACATTATATTTGGATCCACTAAACCCTCTCTGGGAAGAGAGTTTGCTAAATGTATGCAGGTAGAATTTAAGATGAGCCTGATGGGGGAACTAAAGTTCTTTCTGGGCATTCAAATTAATCAAACCCCAGAAGGAACCTACATTCATCAGAGCATATATGTCAGAGAACTTTTGAAGAAATTTGATCTCTCAGAATGTAAGCCCTCAAGAATTCTAATGCGTCCCACGTGCATTCTGGAAAAAGAAGAGGTAAGTAACAAAGTAGAACAGAAGGTCTACAGAGGTATGATTGGTTCTCTTCTCTATCTGACGGCCTCAAGGCCTGAAATTCTATTCAGTGTTTTCATTTGTGCTAGATTCCAATCAGATCCTAGAGAATCTCACTTAACAGCAGTTAAGCGAATTTTCAAGTATCTGAAAGATACTACTAATCTGGGTTTGTTTTATAGAAAATCAAGTGATTACAGCTTAGTAGGATACTGTGATACTGATTTTGCTGGAGACAGAGTAGAACGTAAAAGCACTTCTGGAAGCTGCCAGTTTCTGGGAGAAAATATGATCTCATGGTCCAGCAAAAGACAATCCACAATAGCTCTATCAACAGCAGAAGCTGAATACATAGCAGCAGCTGGATGTAGCACGCAAATGCTCTGGATGAAAAGTCAACTTGAGGACTTCAATATATTTGAGAGTAACATCCCTATCCTCTGTGACAATACTTCTTCTATTTTTCTAAGTAAAAATCCTATTTTGCATTCTAGGGCTAAGCATATAGAGATAAAACATCATTTTATTAGGGACTATATTCAGAAAGGGATTCTAAATTTAAAATTTATTAACACAGACCATCAATGGGCTGATATCTTTACAAAACCTCTTTCTGAAGATAGGTTCAACTTCATTCTGAAACATCTCAGCATGAAGCTCTGCCCAGAATAAAACTGTTTTGCTTCCATATCTTAACCTTCAGAACTTTGATTATTTTTCTGTGAACTACTGATCAATCTTCCTTCAGATCTTTAGAAGTACAAATTGTATCAGAATCTATCCATGAAGATCTGAGCGCTTCATTTCAAGGATAGAAATGTGCTGTTCACTCAAGAAAACAGTTGTCATCCAGTCATCAGCTACTTTCTGAGGCTGAACACACGTTCACGTTTCTAAAAGGTCAAAAGCGCTGATTGGATGCATTGGGACACATGTCATGGGTAACCGTTCCAATATCTTTCTGAATCCCCCAAAATTAGTTGTCATTAAATGCTCATAATCATTATAATTTATTTCTCTCTCTTTCCGTTTATGTTTTCAAAATATTTTTCAAAATCTATTTAAACACATTTCTCACTCTTTACACTCTTTCACTTTCACTTTCATTTTCTCTACAATCTAATTGATTTCAGTTTGCATCCTTTCTCAAAACCCTTTCAATTTCTTCTCAAAACCTTCTGTGTGAACATGGCTTCCTCAAGAAACCCTACTTACAGTACTCAGAGAACAGATTTCTCCGAACAATATGAAGAACCCTTCAGAACTCTTCTCACACCCATCAAAAATCTAGAAGTACTCTCAGAATTGATTGTGGACTTTAACAGTCTTCAAGAGAACGAGTTTAATCTCTCTGAAGAGATAAAGGCTCAAGGCTGGAACAAATATTTTGATCGACTGGTAGGTCCAACATTCCCAATCCTTGTGAAGGAATTTTGGATTCATGCTTCATCTTCCAACCATCAAGTTACTTCATACATAATAGGGAAGAAGATAGTCATAACTGAAGACCTTATTGCAAGATTAATAGGCTACAAAGGTGGTGGTGTACGATGCATAGACATGGCTGAAAGATGTGCTAATGTCGCCCTAATTGCTAGAGAAATCTTCACTCTGGGTCTTCCCTCCAGCAAGATAAGGGATCTAAAAGACCATCACAAAATATGGGCCAATATTATTCTGGGATGCATAAACCACAGGAAACCAACCAGCTCTCCTGACTACATCAATATTGATCAGCAATTTCTGATCTACTTCATCTCCCAGAAGATTAAGGTGAATCTGGCTCATCTGTTGTTCAACCATCTAAGGAATAGTGTTAAGGAAAGCAGAGAAGAGGAGCGCACAAAAAGGGACTGGATACCCCTAGGAAGGCTTATATCAGATATTCTAATAGAGAATAAGCTGATTGATCATCTAAAAGAAGCTCAGGAAATCAGCTCTTTGGAAGCTACTGTTGGCAAACAGTTGAATGCAAAGAATCTGAAGAAGATGAAGTTAATTGAGAACATCAAGAAGGAACCCAATGTCACTTCTTTTGCAACAATCTCCAGCAGAAGAATCCCTCTGGATAACTTTCCCATGTTCTCAGAGATTGATTCTAAACCTGAGATAATAGTCAGATATCTGGATGCATGCAAGGCGGATGGTACATCACCAGATTTGAACATTCAGGATCTGCAACAGAAGGCTCCAAAAGTTGTGCTGAAGAAAAACAAGAAAAGGAAGGCTGTAGCAGAAGGATCATCCCAGCAGACTCCTAAAAAGAGAGGTAATCCTTCTTCTGTAACGGTTTTAAATTCAATATCTGTATCAACATCTGTACCAATCCCCACTCAATCAGAAAACCCCACACCACAAACACTTGATGACTTTGACATTGAATTTGACCCCTCAGAAACCATAACTCTTAGAGGATCTCACTCCCTACCTACAAATCCAAATATTGAAGTAACCCAACAAGAACTTGCAAAAGTTCTATCAGATATAGAAACCTTTGACCAACATATATCTGCTCCCATACCAGTAAATCCAAACTCTGAAACCATTTCAGAACCACCTCAACCAGAAATTCCACTCTCTCCACTACCAGAAACTCATCCACCTTCTCCACAACCTGAAACCTTACAACCAGAAGTACAAACTTCTGAGTTCCAACCCTATGAATCTTGCGAACCAGAACTTCATCACCATCAATCCAACCAAACACTTGATTCTAATCCCATTCCCATTCCTGGAATCACTAAACCTTTAAACATCAGTATTCCCCAAATTCCCTCTTCATGAGAATCCACTCCACCAAAGACCCAAACTAGTCCAATAATCATTCTAGACTCTCCCACTTCCTCACCAAATATCAATCCAAATGACCATACCAAAACTATCATTAACTTAAATGCTTTTGAACGCCTGCCTGCCATAACCAAAAAAACAGCCATTCCAAAACCAAAACCATCTGAACCCACACCAGACGTTGGTACCAGATTATTAATATTTGAAACAGAAGTGTAGAAGTGGATGACTTCTCTGAAGCAAGCTAGTCTGAGCTGATTGATCCTGCTGCATCAGACTACCTTTGGACAAGGTTCAGAAGATGGGTATATTCTGAAACCCATAAAATGCAAGAACAGAGCTACGAACTAGTTCAGCAGAACTTCAGCAACCTGCTAAAAGTTTTTGAAGATCAAGTTCTGAGCCAGCTACTTAAGGAAAAAGCTCTTCCTCTGGACAATGCTCCCTGGTCTGAACATCGTCCAGCAGACAGAGTTCAACCAGAGTCAGAAGATCTCAATCTGACTGACACTCCAGAGCAGATAATTTTTGCTGAACAACTGGGTCAAAAAGAGGACATTGCAGAATACTCTGAGAAGCATCCAGTTGCTGAAGATCCTCAAGCTTCCTCCTATGAAAGGCAGACTTTAGAAGACCTGAAGAGATCTGATACTTTGATGAAGGAAAGAATGGATAAACAGGATGACAAAATTTCGGAAATCAAGAACATGTTAACCAAGCAGGAGGAAACCAACATCCAAATCAAGGGATTGTTGGAAGCTTTGTTCACGCGTCTTCCTCCTCCCTCTTAGATTTTCCTATGTTTAAAATTTTTGTTTTTCTGTAATATTCTCTACATAGCTCTGAACTTATCATTGATTTTGTTTTAATATAAACTTATTTTGGCTCTGATTATGTGTTCTTTTTTATAATTGACAAAAAGGGGGAGAAAGAAAAAGATATTTTCAATAGCGTATTACTGAGACATAATAAGTCTCAAACATTCTAATCTACATAAATTCTCTCTTCTAAAAAGCTTGAACAAGTACAAAACTCTGCTAAAAGATACAGTAAAACTCTGATGCTCAAATACTCATGGAGTTAAAAGAAAGTAATCAACTTAGGGGGAGTTTTTCTACTTAACTCTATACTTTTTGTTCCTTATTCTTTATTGAAAAATCTATTTTTTGTCATCATCAAAAAGGGGGAGATTGTTAGAATATAGTTTGATTCTACAACCCTTGAGTAAAGTTTTGATGATAACAAAATACATAGAATAAAATTATTTCTAAGGTATACACAAAGAACAATTATGCTCCTAAAAATTATGCTATGTATATGCAGAAGCTCTGATGGAATCAACATCAGAATAGAAGCAGCATCAGAAGATCAGCAACCTATGTTACACGCTGAAACACTAAAATTTGATAACCAGAATCTGCGCCTAATCAAATACACTATGACTCTGATAAAAGACATCTTTTCCAAGTCATCTACACTCTGAAGCGTTATCAGCAGATACAACAAAGAAGATTCTGAAGTGTTACTAGGCATTCAAGACTGAATTAAATGCTAACGGCTTTCTTCAGACAAAAATCTTCTACAAAAGGAAGTGCATTATTATCATTAAACTTGCTTTATGGACAACATATCCTTGCTTGCCTATATAAACAGGACTGCTTGTGAAAAGAAGCATGTACATACGCACTCAATTTGCTAAGCTATTCAAACCATGCTCATTCAAAGCTTTAGCAAAGTCATTTTATTCCAATCTTAGTTTATGTAATTATCACAGTTGTGATATACAGTTTTGTAAGAAAACAACATACACACTAGTTGAATTCATTTGTAAAAGATTTCCTTGAGATAAAACGGTCTGTGGTTGTACTCAAGAAGACTTTAACAGTTGTTAAAGTAGCTATTGTAATCCTTTGAAAATAGTGGATTAAGACCTCGTTGGAGAGAGGCGAAATCACCTTAACGGGTGGACTGGAGTAGTTTGAGATTAAATGAACCAAGATAAAAGTACTGTGTTGTTAAGCCATTTGTTTTAAGTTTTACAATTCAACCCCCCCTTCTTGTGTTTTTCACATCTTCATCCTTTACCATAAAATGACACTTCTCCCAATTCAACACTAGATTATTCTCTTCACACCTTGTCAAAACTAAATCTAGATTATCTAAACACTTCTTGAATGACTCTTCCAAAATAGAGAAGTCATCCATGAATACTTCCATGGAACTCTAAATAATATGAGAAAAGATAGCCATCGTGCACCTTTGGAAGGTGGTTGGAGCATTACACATTTCAAAAGGCATCTTTATAAAAGCAAAGGTGTCATAAAGACAAGTGAATGTTATCTTCTCTTGATCTTCAGGAGCAATGCCTATTTGATTGTAGCCCGAGTATCCATCTAAGAAGCAATATTACTTCTTTACAGTTAATCTATCCATTATCTGATCAATAAAAGGTAAGGGGAAAATATCCTTCCTTGTGGCCTTATTTAGCTTCTTGTAGTCCATACAAATCCTCTACCCCATAATTGTTCTTGTGGTGATTAATTCATCCTTCTCATTGCTTACTACAATCATTCCTCCCTTCATAAGCACACACTGAATTGGGCTCACTCACACACTATCAGAAATGGGATAGATCATCCCAGCATCTAACCACTTTATAATTTACTTTTTGAACACTTCCTTCATAATGGGATTAAGTCTTCTTTGACCTTAAATATTGTTTTTGGCATTTTCTTCTAGCAAAATTCTACGCATGCAAACCGTAGGGCTGATCCCCTTAATGTCAGAAATTTTCTGAGCAATGGCTCTCTTGTGTTTCTTCAGGATCTCTAGAAGATGCCTCCTCTGTTCTTCAATCAGATCTGTTGCAATAATTAAAGGCAACTTTGTCCTGCCTCTAAGAAAATATATTGTAGGTGGGAAGGAAGTTGATTAACTTCTAGTTCAGGAGGAACTTCTATTGAAGGTTAGTTGTGCTTTCGATCATCAGTAAGTCATTTCAACACCTCCATAAAGTCCTTTTCAACAGTAGATTTATTCAAAGGTCCACACATAATTCCTTCTTGTGAGATGTCACTTTTTTCTAATTTTCCCAGTTCTTGAGTAAAGACATTGCTTGTTTTAAGTAAACTTCTGTGAATGATTCCTTCCCAACTAGAAATCATAGAATAATCATCCACATCTTCAATTGGATATTGTAATGGATTGAGCACATTAAAAACCATTTGCTGACCATTCACCCTCATGGCGAGTTCTCTTTTTTCCATATTAATTGACGTCCTTCCCGTAGCAAGGAAAGGCCTCTTCCCAATGGAATAGGAGTATCTTCATTTGTATCAAAGTCCATAATGATGAAATCAATAGGAAACATAAACTTTTCCACCCTTACCAAGACATCTTCTATCTTCCCTTGAGGGTAGTAAATGTGTCTATCTGCTAGCTACAAACTGATAATTGTAGGCCTGGCAGCGCCTATCCCTAGTTTATTAAAAATGGATAAGGGAATAAGGTTGATACCTTGAACCAATTGGCTACACTCTTGAGTGAGTGCAACGGTTGCAAATTTTCCTACTATTTTACTTTTAGTAAGTACACTCTTCATGAACCTAGAGTAGTTTGGCATTTGTTGAATAGCCTCAATCAATGGTATGTTGATATGCAGCTGCTTCAGAATTTCCATGAATGTGTCAAACTATTTCTCTTCTTTTGCATTCCTAATCCTTTGGGGAAAATGAGGTGGTAGTATTTCTTAAATGAACTTCTAGGCTCTGTCTAGATCAGGCGTGACCTCGGGTGACTTCTCTGGGCTAGGAGTCATGCCATTAATAGTGGTGTTAGTATTTTTCTTCATAATGTCCAGATGAGGATTGTTTCTCACTGGATTCTTCTTTTTCTTCGGCATTATCTTGCCCAGTCAAGACTTCACTCGCCTTAGTACTGTTAGGAGCGGAACCTTCATATTCCCTTCCACTTCTAAGCCTTATAACTTGACACGTCTCAAAACTATTTACTCTAGAAGGCGTGGCTAGAGTTTTAGTAGAGCTTGGGAGTGTACCCACGGTTCTTAAGTTTAAGGAAATAGGAATTTTCCCCACTAGGTTCTCAAGATTCATGATACTCACCCTTGCGATTTAAACTGATTTTTGGTTTCTTGAAAGAAGGACTCCAAAATGTTTTCTAGCTGGTTGTTGGCTTAATTTGCCACAACATAGTTAGGTGCAACAAATCCAGGTGGAACTTGTGGTACTTGATTCTATTAAGTATTTTTAGGTTTCGCTGACCTTGAGTATTACTCCATGAGAAATTAGGATGGTTGCGCCATCCTAAGTTGTATGTGTTATTGCTGGGGTTGTTATTTCTATTGTAAGTGTTGCCAACATAGTTGACAGAAATAGGATTTTTGCAGGGCATTCCTCAAACAGATGTGTACCTCCACAATAAACACGTGAAACTTCAGAAGTATCAATAACCACCTTCACTGGCTTAGACATAGTCACTTCTGGAGTCCATCATATTTTTCATCATTTGGTGAATTTGAGCCACCTGAGCAGCAAATGTTGTTGCCTCAGTGACTTCATGAACTCCAGCAGGTTTCTTTTGAGTTGAATTAAAAGTGGCTCTTGTAACTGGCCATTGATAAGTGTTGGATGTGGTACTCTCAATCAATCTATAACTGCATTCATATGAATTAGACAAAAGAGCTCCTCCACTTGAGGCGTTAAGCATATTCCTTGAAGAAGGAATCAACCCATTGTAGAAATTTTTAACTTGAATACATATAGGTATGCAATGGTGAGGGAATTTTCTAAGAAAATATTTAAATCTTTCCCAAGCATCAAATGAATACTCTTCATTTCCTTGCCTAAATGAAGTAATTTCATTTCTCATTTTTGCATCTTGGAAGGAGGAAAGTACTTAGCTAAGACCTTTTCAGCTACATCATTTCATGTGGAAATGGAATTAGGCTCCAAGGAATTTAACCAACTATTGGATCTATCCCTAAGAGAGTGAGGAAAAAGCCTCAACTGAAAGGCATCATCAGTTACGCCAGGAATTTTGAAATTACTAGCAACATTTAGGAATTGTCTTAAGTGCAAATGAGGATCTTCATTAGGTGGCCTGAGTATTGGCCACTAGTTTGTAGCATTTTAAACATCACAGGCTTAAACTCAAACTGAGTTGCAGTGAATTCTGGCAAGATAATACCAGTGCTCATAGCATTCAGAATAAATACTACATAGTCTCTGATGTTACAGGCCCTATCATTGGATATATCGATAATATCATTATCAACCATGACAAGGATTGGCTCCTCTTCCTTTACTGGTGGTACTGGTGGTTCAAGGTCTATTTCTTATGTCAAATCAACAACAATAGGATCTCATGATCTGTATCCTGTAACTTGATATATTCTTAGTGCTCTGAGTGCTCTTTCAGGTTCAGGATATCCACTGTAAACTGGGCATAACGATCGGTGCATACAATATCTAAAAGACCTTTCATGACACTAGATTACAAGGAAACATTAAAGTCTCAAATGTTTAAAAGCAAAAACAATAGTATTGAATACAAATAATCAGAAATGTAACTAATTTACTCCCTGAAAATGGTGCCAAAAACTTGTTCTCTTCTCAAAGGTGTCACATGGAAGTATACATGTTTTGATTGCAACAAGTAATTAATATAAGAGTATTGTACCCAAAGATAGTTTTTTTACTTAGATTTGATTTTTGTATAAAACTATTCTTTTTATTTAAGCATGAGCGAAGAGAAAAACAATGATTGGTGATTATGAGTTCAAGTTCACTTAAAAAGATAGTCAAAAGTAAAGTGAAGAGTGGTGGAAATATAATAAGAATGATTGAGTTGAGATTTTTTCCATTAATATCTTTTGTGTAGTAATGTATTAATGTTGTGTGGTATCGTGACAGGCAAGGTCAGAGTGATATTGACATGTATTTATATATCATCCAGAGAATACATAAAAGGGCAGGGGAACAAATCTCTAAGCCTCACTTATAACCCTAATATACGTCTTTTAGTTAATCTGAATTCCTTAATGGTTGTAGTTTCTTATCTCTAAGAAAACTAGGTCAAGTGAATATATTTATCCTACTCTTTCAAGCATTTTTACTCATGCAATACACTTGTTGTTGGATCTCTCGCAGCAACAAGTTGTTACCTATTTCTAAGTTGATCAAATAAAGAAGCAGCTTTAAAAAAAAACAAACACAAGGTAAAGCAACACTTGCTACCCAACATATAACATAAAAAAAAACTTGATATTAATTTCACATTGCTCAACTACAAAAGGTTTAGCTCATAGTGAGCTGAGTGCAAGCTACAAACATGGTTCTCAAAGGAAACATTTTAAGTCAATAAATGAACAAAAATATATAAACATAAGAGATACTTGGAGGATGCCTTGACATGACTAATCTTTAAGATATAAGTCCAATCGCGCGACAACTCATCAGCAAGCACATAATTGGATGACGAAAGAAGACTTTAGCACACTTCCAAAACTTCAGGGACTCAAACTCTTGTAATATTATCTTGGAACAACCAAACTTACTCTTGATCTTCTATCCCTATTTTAATTATAGACCAAGAATTAGAGTTTTCATGTTGCATTGGATCAAGGGTTTATGTTCATGAAATCACATCAAGCCCACATAAAATTAGTGCCAACACACAATTCTGCAGTATAGGATCAAGGAATCTTTATACAATCACACAATGGTGGGGTACTGTTACACTATGACAACGTATCTAGCGGTGAATAGAAACCCAATTTAAAAATAATATTTCAAACATAGGGATTTAAAAACTTATTTGAAAAACAATGTTGAGCGGAAGGTTTTTAGCCTAGATTAAAATAGTAGTCTAAACGAACCTAGTTATTGGAAACTCAGATATGCACAAGCCATATGGAATTAAGATAATGATAAAATAAATCAACATAATAATATCTCAATTAATAGTTTAAAATCAAACCCAACAGTTTCCTATTTTTAATGAAATCATATTAAAAACTTAAGTGGACAATTTATCGAACATGTGGCGCGCAATCAATTTTTCGGAATTTTCTTTGAGCTTTGTTGATATGAAAAGGAATTACAATAAAACTTATTATAAGCTAATAAACAAATAAATTTAATCTTTAACAACCAAAGAAAATTTTTATATGAATCAACCGATCAAAAAACACATTTAACAAATTACATATATATAGTAAGAGATAGAACATTGCAATTTTCATTTGAGTTGAACAAGAAAACAATTTGTCATAATTTTCCTTTGTGTTGTGTTGATATGAAAAAGCAATTATAATCAAAAGTGATTATAAGAAACTCAATGCACAATTCAAAATAAAAACAATCTTAGAAAATACCTACGCGTTGATAGATTACTCAATTCTATTTGACAAATTGATGTATGAAAATTAAAGCAAGTAAATCAATAAAAGAAAAGAGACACAAGTATTTATTTACGCAATTATCCATTTGCGTCCTCACATGTGGGTACGATTGCACCCAATTCCAATGTGGAATTATGATACTTTCTTACTTTGCAAAGAGTATGAATACAAGAGAAGTGTTCCAAGAGCAATCCTATAAACACAACTGTTTGATGTTTATTCAACCCCTTTATATTCCTTTGGTCTTCAACAAGACCAAGAAACAATATCTACTAATTGATTATCTGGATCTTTCTACTCCTTTGCATACTTTATCTCCAAAGCTTTTGTGTACCATCTATTATACCTATTGTAACACAAGACTTCAATTTGATTCGCTGTTCTCTCACTACATCCTTTGTGTTCTTTATCTCCAAAGGACCCTTTGCGTTCTTTATCTCCAAAGGGCTTCACTTGGCCGCAGTTCTCTCTTCAATGTCTTGCACATAAACCCCCAAATCAACCAATGATCTTGGAGGACAAACCCATAGTTTTTCTAGATGAAGACCCCTACAAATATCAACCCAATATTCTAGGCTACACAAAAACCTAATTGGACGTTACCAAACCATTTGCATGAACAATAATGATTGTGATGCAAGAGAAAGCTAGTAAAGTTGCTTCTATAGCATCATGATTACGTAACATAACACAATGGAACTCCCAATGCCGCACTTACATGTGCTTAGCATAGAGACAAGAACATGTCACCACTCAATCCAAAATGAAAATGTTGCCATAAAATGTGACTCAACTACAACAAGAACCGTACATACAATTAACATGCTTACATTAAACTCATACATAAATGCAAGAAATAATAATAGAAACACATGCTTGTACATACAAGAAGAAACTTATAAAAATATGAAAGAATTAATAAATAAAGTCATTATAAGCATATACATTGAAAAAACACAATGGTTATCAATCAATTTTTTTTGGAAATGAATATTCATGGTTTTCATCATTTGAGAACATGTCAAGCATTTTTAACCAACAAGTAACATGTATTAAGAAAAAGTCTTACTTTCAAGGAGAAATTGAAATGTTCTTACCTTACTCTTGATGTAACGGAAGTTGCACTCACATGATGTAAAATACTCAAACAAAGGGTTATAGTACAAGTATAAAAGTGAAAGTGACGTAATAAAGAAAACAACATTGGAGACATTAATAATGATCTCCAATTCCTGACGTATGTTGAATTTGTTGTCACGGGAGTGTCAATTTACTTTGCATTATCCATGCCGAATTATTTTAGTAATCGGAGACAATACTTTGCTTGAAACACAAATCGTTCCATCCTTAAGTTGCTTTATTTGGAGTCTGAGGAAGTAATTTAACTCTCCTATGAGACTCATTTCAAATTCGCCCTGCATAAGCTTATAGAACTCTTTGACGTGTTGCATGTTAGTAGATCCAAATATGATATAATTTCAAATGTATTATGCTTGATGTTTAATGAATCTAAACATGTCTATGTACACATAAGTGTTTATAAATTAAAAAACATGAAAATATAGTATGATGAAATCATTATAAGTATATAAATTGATAACACCCCATGATTATCAATTAAGAATTATTTTGCAAATGAATACTCATAACATATATATCATACACCAAGTATGTCATGTATTTAGAAAAATAAACAAGTAAAAGAGAGAACTTACTAACACAGATAAAATTGAATCGATACTACCTTAGGGTAATATGATGGAGGATGCACTTACATTTCATAAGGAACTCTCGAAAGTTGAACCAAATGCAAATTATGCCACAAAGATTTTAGAATAACACGATCTTACCACTTTTCACTTTGACCAAGTACCCAAAAGTATAAATTGTGAGGAACCCAAGAAGGTTATTAATTTTATGATCATTCATTTTGATTGAACTCTTATCTTTATCCTTTTCAATTTAGTTATATTTCTCCTCCTCGTGTTTCACCGATTCAAGTTGATCAATTACTTCTTTGGCGTCATTGAGTATGTCTCTTGAAGATACACCTACATCATGAAATGAAATACCTTTTCCAAGTATTCTCGGATATAACATCAAAAGTAACTTACGCCTCTTTTACCGATTAAACAAAACTTGTCGTTTCTTTCTAGATCAAATAATCCATCTTCTTTCCCCATATGCAATAGGATTAGAATATATTCATATTCCTTGAGCCATAATAAATGAGAACCCATATTCTCTTCATATAGTCAAGACAATGTTCCTACAAAAACAATAAGACAATATAGGTACCCAATCTTCATTGGACCCTAGGGGGTTAGTGAAAAATTGATTTCATTTAGGAAACCATTGAAAAACATCTTTAGGATCAATTAAAACTCCTAAATTTGAATTTTTCAATAGGGTGGCCTTTCTTGCAACTATAGTGACAATTTAAATATTCACCATCACTAGAATCACTATCAACATGTTCACCTTTTGAGAACCTTAAACGAGAAGTCCTAAGTGTAAGAACAAGATTTGGATCTTTGTTTAATCTTTGAGTTTTGATGATAAAAAGCACATATTTTATAAAGAACAATTTTATTTATAATGGTTTCATTGATTTTTTGTATACATGAGTAGAATTCTGGATAGTATAAATCAATATATCATCAGAATCACATTACTACTCGGAAGAAGAACCATTAAATTATGTTTCTAATGTAACATCATTAGCTTTATAGAATGATGGATGTTCAACAAGAAAAGAATCTCAATGAGTTTCTAAGAAGAGAGAGTTTCTGATAAGTTGTCGCTTCAAGATCCGAAATTAAGATTGCACAAGAAACAAGTTGAATGTTCTAAGGAATGTTGAATGTTCATTGGAAAGGGAATCAATTCAAAGATCAAGAGATCACAATGAAGGAATTCAACGTAAAAGTCAGATGTATTGATATAAGTTATTGCTTTAGAAATTAGACATCAGATATGCAGCTTAGAAAAGCTGATTATCAAGAAATCAAGACAAGAGCAAGAAGTCAAGATCAGAAAAGCTTTCACTCTAAAAGTAGACATTGTTCATCAGATAAGTTGTTGCTTATATATCTGAAGAAAATGCTCAACTATCTGAAGGACTCTGACTATACAACAATGAAGAATCTTCTGGATCATTATCACTCCTCAAATCATAAATAATCCAGCAAGAACAAAAGAAGACAAGGACAAGATCAATAGTTTTCTTCCAAGCTTACTACTTTAAGCATAAGTAAATCATTAGAAGATAAAGTCTTAATAAACTTAGCACTAAGTTTATAGTACAATAAATACGTTTAAAATATTCAACTACTTGCTTACGTATTGTATTATGTTGTCTCCCACGATAAAATGCTACTGTTACTATAAATGGTAATGGAAAGCGACATATTTGTACTACCAACAGTCTTATTTGCAAGTCTATATAAAGATATCTCATCAGCGTTTAAAGATGACGAATTATCAACTATTATCACTCTTAAATCAAACTGCTGAAATACTGTGAAACACCAAGAGAAAATAAGAATCATTACTCATATACATCTACAAATATTCTTCTAAGAGAAATATCAAGAACACAAGAGTTGATGCTTGTTATTGTGTTAAGACATTAAAAGGTTAAACACAAAAGAGTTGTTTCTCATTATTTGTGTTTTAATCTTAGAGTTCTCAATACAAAGAGTTGTTGCTCATTATTTGTATTAAAGACTTTGTTCTTAATCATTGTGTTAATCTGCTTATTTATAAGCAAACATTGCAAACACAGTTGATTGTAATTATGTTAACAATTGATTATTACCTCAAGTGACTAGGATGTTAGTCTGAGACTTGAGAGGGCTAAGGTGTCAGGTAGACTCTTACACGGTTGTGGTTAGTAATCGGTGGGTAGCCCGTGCATTTGTAATCTGTTGAGATAAGTTGATTAAGTCCTTATTAAAGTCAAAATCACCTGAGGAGGGTGGACATGAGTTGCCTAGCTAGAGGTGAACCTGGATAAACCAAAGTATCTTTTATAATCTTTCCTTAGCTATATTATTTCTAGTTCTTTTGCGAATTATTTTTCATAAATTATCTTTTCAGAAAACCCAATTCAAATCCGCCTTTCTTGTATTTTTCTCACTCTTCAATTGGCATCAGAGCTCCGTCTCTTCATTGATTTGTAAATCAAACACTTAACCGTGTAGAGAGATCCAGTTGAGAAAAAAATTATATGGTTGCGTCTGCAAACAACAACGAAAGAGAGAACTATTTTTCTAAGCCTCCTATCTTTGATGGATAAAGATTTAAATACTTGAAATATAGACTAGAGAGTTTCTTTCTGGGTTATGATGCTAATCTCTGGGATCTGATTACAAAAGGTTATAAGGAACCTATATCTGCGATCAGTATGCCTATTCTAAGAACCAGAATGAGTGAAGATCAAAAATGTCATAGAAAAAATCATCATAAAGCTAGAACCATTATTCTCGGTGTTATCTCTTATAATGAATACGAGAAAATCGCCAACAAAGAATCAACTAAAGGGATTTTTGACTCCTTAAGAATGACACATAAAGGCAATTCTCAAGTAAAAGAAACTAAAGTGTTAGATTTAATCCAAAAATATGAAGCCTTCAAAATGGAAGAAGATGAAACTGTTGAAGCTATGTTCTCAAGATTTCAAATGCTAGTAGAAGGACTTATGGTTTTGGACAAAGGTTATACAACAACTGATCATGCAAAGAAGATTATCAAAAGTCTTCCAAAGAAATGAAGACCAATGGTAACTGCATTAAAGCTCTACAAAAAGATCTGAACAACATTAGTATTGAGGAGTTAGTTAGTTCTCTCAAGAGTCACGAGATTTAGTTGGAGGAAGACGAACCTCGGAAAAATTTTAAATCTGCTGCTCTAAGATCAAGAACAGAAAAGAGTAAATCACATAAATACAAAGCTCTCAAATCTGAAGAAGAAGAAGATTTTGATAAAGGTGCACCAAATGATGAAGAGGAGTTATCACTTATTACCAGAAGGGTCAAGAAACTATGGAGAAGACAGAGCAACTTCAGAAAGCCTAGAAGGGATCACTCATACTAATTTTCAAAGGGAAACTAAGAAGCTACATGCTATGAGTGTAATGAACCAGGACATTACAAAAAAGGATTGTCCAAATCTGAAGAAAGAAAAATTCAGAAACGAAAGCTTCAAGAAATATAGATTCAAAAGTAAAGGTCTTATGGCAACATGGGGTGAATCTGAAGCATCAGAGTTTGACTCTGACAAAGAACATGCAAATGTAGCATTCACAACTACCATGTTAGAAGAAAGTGCATCACAAATTGAGTATAACTCAAAAGAGGTATTTTATGACATATCTTGTACTAATATTGAATTAATTATATCTATATTTTTGACTAAGTATTAGAAGCTTAAATAAAAACTCAAGAATCTTAAAAAGGTCCATGAAATTGAAATTAAGAAATATGAGAAGATAAAAGAAAAACTTTCTGAATAGAAAGATGATCATCTTATCTTAGAAAGAGTAAGTAAGTGTCAAAGTAGAAATAACATAGCACTAAAAAGAACTCTTTCAAAAGCTCCATCATCCTCTGATACTATTTAAAACAAGCATGACAAAGCTTTTCAATGATTTTTAGAAAATAACCTGGATAGAAGCATAATGGCTTCCATGATCTATGGTATTATCTATAATGGAAAAAGTGGAATTGGTTATGACCCTTATGAGGACAAGACTCCACCTCACAAAAAATCCTTTTCTCCTTTCTCTTATCTATATCCTCCTGCACAAACACAAATAGCTAGAAATTCACATAAACCCAAAGTTGTAAGATACTCTGGGAAGACTAATTCTAGAGGACCCAAAATTTTATGGGTACCAAAAGATAAAATAGTGTATGTTGCAGATATGTTATACCACGGAGAAAAGAAATCAGTCATGGTACCTGGACTCTGGATGCTAGCGACACATGACGGGAAGCAAGCATGTGTTCTAAAATCTGGAACTTAAAGATGTTGGTTACATAGGTTTCGAAGCAGATCAGAAAGGAAAAATAAAAGGTTCTAGAACTATCGGTATTGGAACTCTTCCTTCTATTTCTAATGTACTCTGTGTTAAAGGTCTAATGCATAATCTACTATCACTAAGCCAATTAAGCAATAACTGTTATGACATTATTTTTAATCAGGAGTCTTTTAAAGCGTTTAATCAAAAAGATGGCTATATTTTCTTAATTAGAAAGAGGAAAAACAACATTTATAAAATAAAACTATCCGATCTTAAAAATCAACATGTAAAATGCTTAATGTCAGTTAACGATGAGCAGTGAGTATGGCATACACGCTTGGGTCATGTTGTCATACCCCAAATTAGTCTGCCTTAGGCATTAGCACTTGAATCATTTCACTAGGATTTAATTATGCTATTTGTTTTTAATCAAGTCACGGGGTGCACATTTAAATAACTCTCATATTCTAGATGGAGGTGTATATATCTTGAATTGGTAATACATGGTGTAATTAATTGGGCTTAGCAAATTGGTATGAACCCTCTAGAGGGGAGGGGTGTATTGGCTTATAAAAGGGTGTGTGTTTTGGGGCCTAACTAACTCAAATGTCTTTGGAGCCCAAGTTAATAGAATACTTGTAGGTTTATTTCTAATTATTTTGAACGCTTACCGAGTCAACTATCACTGTGTATAATTCTGATTAATTTTATTAGTGATTATTTATCAATACTGATTATTATTATTAGTTATTAGTCATTGTTATGCTTAATATTATAATTTTGATTTTACTAATATTACTATAAGTTGTTATTTTATTATTATTATTATTTCAAATTTTGTTGACCAAGTCAACATTAGGGTAAAACCTTAATTCCTAAAAGCTGCACCCAATCTGTCATCTTCGTCCCCCAAGGTACCCAGGCCCAGAATTCAAACAAATTTTGGATCAAATCTGCAGCAAAATCAAATTGAATCTGGAATTTTATTTGATTTTGTTTAGAATTTATACAATAACAAGTTCAAGTACATTACAAAGTTCGCAAACCCTAATCTAATTTACAATAAAATCAAATATAATCCTAAATTGATTCTGAATGAATCAATCATACAAATCATACAAAAGTAACAGAAATCACTAACTAATTTCTTAATTCAACCTAAAACTGCTAAAGTCCTAAAACTATAAATTTAGACCTAAGCTATTGAAATCAAGACAGACATAAAACCCTTGGAGATTCTTATTGTTTCTGCGTAATCCTTACACCTCCACCAGAGCTCTACATCAGTAAAGACTTGAGTTTCACGATTGAAACTCCAAGTTCTTTAAGCTAAACCTCCCACCTTTCAAAGTACCTTCAAAGAGAAATAAGAGGGAGATTAGAAGGAGAAGAAGAAAATACCAGAAGAGGAAATGACACGAAAAGAATCACTGCATGGAGGGTAAACCTAATTACTTAGCTTATGGTTTATATTTAGTTGATGTTGATTGGTGTTGTTCTTCTTTGATTTCTGTTGAGATTGCGGTTTCTGGTTTAGATTTTGATTTAGGGTTAGGGTTAAGGTTAGGGTAAAACATGTTAGGGTTTTGTGATTTGGATTAGGGTTAGGGACGAATAATTTAGGTTTGAATGATTCAGTTAGGTTTTCGAAGTAGGTTTAGGGTTTGGATGAAGATTTCTAGGTTTAGGTTAGGGTTCGTGGGTTTTTGTTGAAGATCATGAAGATCTGGGATGGGTTTAGTTAAATATATGAGGGATTTTCTGGGTTTGGGTTTCATTTCTGGGTTTTGGTTGAAGGTTGGGATGAATGTTGTTGCATTTCTGGGCGGTGGTCCACAGTGGTTTTTCTGGGTTTAGTATGAACACCACCGATGGAGACGATTTCCGGCTGAGTGTTGTGGGACAAAAACTTAGAGAGAGGTCAGAGCCTCTCTCTCTCTCTGAGTTTATAACACTGTTGTTTTTATTTTGGCTAGAGATAGAAAAGAGAATGAAAAATGAGCCTGGAGCTCATGATTTCGCTTTTATAATGCTCTCTCCATTCTTAGATGCATGCTAGGTGGATCCTTGAGAGCCCTTGGATAAGGTGACTGTTGTACCCCAAAATTTGTCCTCTCATTTTTCAAGACATGCTCATAGAGGTCCTTAATTGCTTAAGGTTGACTAAGAATTGACCAGACAAATTATCCCCCTAAGCAATGGATTTCCAACTAGATTTTAATTTTTCATAAAGAAGTTTGGGTTTCAAAGGCATCAAGTGTTTTCCATGGTTCCTAATATGTCCTCCATAATGTCCATTCCAAGTTTCATGCCTTGCATCACAAGTTTGCTCAGTTAATTACTAAGATGACTGAAAATCAACTATATTAGGTCAAAAGTCAATTGTGGTTAACATACAGTCAAACTTCAAGATTTTTGGTCAACATCAACATTTTTAAGTGATATTCATCATTTAATCAAGGGTTAATCATGATTCCTCAAGGAAAGTCCTCAGATCATCAAAAGTCAAGATTTGCTAATTTAGGGTTTCTTAGGAAAAGTTAACCGAACTTTGACAAGGTATAACTTTCACATGCTTCATTTATTTTTCCCCAACCAACCCTCATTGTGAATAGAATCCAAACCTTTACAACTTTTTTTTATTCTCAAGTCCAAAAACTGCTTCATTTGAAAGATATGAGCCAATACATTATAGGTCTTTTTGAAAATCAATAAAAAGGCATTTTTTTGTCAAGACAAGTTACATACAGACAAAAACTCCAAATGAAAAAATGGCCAACATAGAGATTATAGGTGAAATATTGAGCTTTCTAAAAAGTTTCATATCATCTTCAAAATATGAAAATTGTACAAGTTATGGCAAGTGAAAATTGGGCAAATAGGTGAAAGTGCAAAAAAGTCAACTTTGAGCAAAAATGCATTTTTAAGTTCATAGACCTATTTTTTGAGATTCAAATATGCTTATCACTTACTCAAGGACTCCCAAATTCACCCTCACCTTGCTTTTAATTTTTTTATATTTTATTCATATTTATTTTTATTTTTATTCAAATAAATACTAAATAAAATGCATAAAATAATAGATAAATGGTTTGGACACATGAGATGATGTTTTGAATCAATATTGGGCCTAATAATTTGTGCAAATACATGGCATAGGTACAGGTTCATTGTATGTTAAGAATGTCAAGAGAATAATGCAAAAAAATGTATGTTTTCAATTGGTTTGATTTTGGTTCAAACATTGTTTGATGGTTTGGTTCTTGCCATATTAGTGGAGATATCCTATTCCTCTATAAGTACAGAGCCAAAGTGAAAGCAAAACACAGACATTACCTATCAAAGCAGCACAAAATTACTCTTCAAAAAGCTTTTTAAAAGCTCTTCACAAAACTCTCTCAAAATTCTCAAAATCGTTCAAAATTTGTGAAATTTCAAAACCTAAGGTACCTAAGAGTCATTTCCATTCCTCACATTGGCCTGGAGCACGCCTGAGTCGTCTATACAAGTTGCACCATTCGGTATATAGTTTATTTAAATTGAATCTTGTTAATCTGCATTTATTAATCCATTTGACGGTTGGATACATGTTTGTAGTTGTATATAGAGCAGGTTGGACGTGAAGCATGTAAGTTTTGAGACCTGGTTCATGAGATGCCATTCTCAACCCCGATCGGATGCTTGGCTTCGTAACAAAAAATTCAGAGACCTTTAGCGAAAACTAACGCCAGATATCTTTATTTACCTCTTTTTATATTTACTTTTTTCAAAATCATTCTTATTTAATCATAAAATAAAAAATAAATAAATAATAGATTTAGGTTTTTTTTTATATATAATTAAATTTGATTTGTGCAAGTTAATTAATTATATTTTGATATATTTCAAGTAATTTAAAATCAATTAGAACTTAGATTTAATCATTTCAAATCTTTTTCTCAATAATAAAAATCCAAAAAATGTTAGAATTATTTTCCTTTTGATTAGTTTTAATTGCATCTTATTTATCACTCTTTTCTTTATTTAGTTAAAATTAATTTTTTTAATTTAAGTATTTTTCTTAATAAAAATGACAAAAAAATGCTAAGTATGTAGAAGTATTTTAGGGCTTACCTCGCTTTCCATATTCGCGCGCCCATTTTAAATTTCGTTCATTTTATATTGATGTATCTGCAAAAAATTTGTAATAGTAAAATTTAGGACATTTTACTTTTTGTTTCCCCATTTTGGACTTGTAAATACCCCTCCCGAAGCCATGTAGTAGTTAGGTTTTATATTCCTGTACATATATTAACTATTAGATGTATGCCTAATAGGATTGCATGACAAGAATTAAAAACAAAATGTTAGCAAACCTAACTTCAAAGAAAAATGACTGAATACAACACACTCTCACATATACACCTCTAGGGTATCCCTACTTTGGTTGCCTTCGGAAAATAGAAACAACTCTCGAAACGTGAGAGACTTTAATGGATACCCTCCAGTTTAAAAGATAAAAATTGGCCCTCTCGATGTTGCCTCGGTATGATCTTAAAACCATAGGGTAGTTACTAAGGTTTCTTACCCAGTTTCATTTATGACTATACGATGTCCCTTCGAATGTCCCTCAAAACATCCGATGATAGGGCTACCTACTCACTAATAGTAGGATATCACTGTCTAAAGGAAAAGAGGAAAAGAACAAAAAATTTTGAGTAGGTAGATAGTTCTTAGATGCTTGCTCAAAATAAATAAAAAAATTCACATACACAAAACTCTTTCCAAAAACATTTTCAATACACTTTGTATACATTCTCAATAATACGAGAAATATTAGAAAGTTCTCCGCACTAAGGCATCCATTCAAAATACTTTCTTCAAACATACAAATAAAAGGTATTTTCAAATGAGCTAGCATGTAAGAGCCCGTAGATAAATATGGATGGAAAGGGTGCTAACACCTTCCCTTTCCATAATATATCCCCCTTACTCATAAATAATCTCGAAAGGTCTTTTTTTATTCTATTCACCCTTTCCTTTGTTGGATAAAAGAAAAGTCGGTGGCGACTCTTTCTTACCGCGACATTTGCAAATACAAATGCAAAACCAGTATAACAGTCATTTCTTCCACCATATTACAGAACTGTCGACTCTGCTGGGGAGACATAAAACTAAAAGTGGGGTTACCTTAGAGCTAGATCATATTTAAAAGGCTTTACTTATTTGATTTGTGTGCTTTATTTTTCGGGTTTATGTTTGGGTTATTATTAAAAAGATCCTATACCCAGATCTGGGGAACTTTTAGGTAAGCAACAATAGATCATAGAGATTGTACGACATAGATCGATATGGTTGAAGTGATGGCTGTGTTACTGTGACATATTTGTTGGTACTGGTATCCCTTGTGTTAAATCGAGGAGAATACGGGGTCGTTGTGTGGTGTCATAAAGCACTAACTGAACTTAGAACCTTAGTTGAACAAACTTGGATATTAGAAGGTAGTGAGATAGTCGGCCTCAGTATAAAGCTGAGGATTGGTTTATACTCGATGTTACACTCATTGAGATCGGACTTTCAGGATATTTCAGCCATGAGAAAAGATCGCCTGAGCTGAAACAATGTCTGATAAGAAAGATTGGTGATATTAAGACTCCTTAGAACCCGGTTACTTCTCTAAGACAGGTTGAACCAACTAAACTTCAAGAGGTTACTTACCTACAAACTCCATTGAAGCCTGAAACTAAGGCTATTTGTGTGACTTGCTTGCTTTCATTATCAAACAACTTCAACTCCTTGCAGGGGTTATTTGATTTCATTACCTAACGAAGTGAGTTCCTTGCAGGACCTTTTTGTATCCATTAACCAATAACTTAGATTTGTTGCAAGATTTACTTGTTTACGTCACCTTACACTTTTGCTTGGTGCATAACATACACATCATGACATCATGCAATAATATTTTGTTAACCATTTCAGGGATCTCAAAGGGCATGTGATGCAGGTTATGATGAACCAGACGTCTATCAAGGGGCAAGGGTATTTATTTTCCTCTAGCCAATAGCGTCAAAAGACCAAAGCACAATAACTTGAGTCAGAGGCTATGACCCAGTCGACATAGTGAGCTTGATTCTTATAGAAGGAGATTCAACGAGACGAAGTTCTTCAATCAAAGATGCAATCAAAATTCAAACATTTTCTAGTGTTTACCCCGTGAGATCCTTGAAAACATTGCATGCATGTCATTACATAACAGGTCTTCTAGTACATGTTTCTCATTTTCTCGCTGTTTATTTCAGCAGAAAAATGGCTCTCGAACAGATTGTGGAGGTTTCCAAGCTCAACATGCTCAGTTCGAGAAAATGTTCCTAAATATATCCAAGGGGAAAGAAGAATTGAAATCACTCCTCGCTGGGAACATGACCAAGAAAAATCCTGAAGACAACAAGGATGACCAGTTGGAACAATTGCAAGCTGAGATGGGAAGGATGGTAATCCAAATAGGTAGTCATATGGCTCTTATCCAAAGTTTAGCTCGGAAACAAGAAGAGTTGAGGATTCTCATCAGCAAGCTTGATCAAGACAGATACGACCGTCTGGGGCAAAATGCTAGAATTTGGGACCTAATCAACGATCAATCTCTCTTGGCAGACGAGGAATCAAGTGACATGTTCATGCGGGAACATTTTAAAAATAAACTCAGGAGTGGTGAAAGTACTCAAAAGAGATCATACAACGGAAAGAAGGAGTCCAGTACTGTGTTCAACCTGAAGGGTTGTAATAAGAGTGATCTCCCAATTTGTGGGGGAAGTGTGGATCTCTAATCCAGCACCAGTGCAACAAATATGACAAGGCAATTAGCGTAAGCAGGACACACCTAAAAGGCAATTCACCAAAATCAACATGTCCTCGGCTCAGGTATTGCAACACATGTTGAAGATGGAGTTGATAAAATTGAAGGATCCTCCTCATAATCCAAACACCGTCGTTCCTCGATACAACCCTAATGTGAGATGCACTTATCATTCCAATAGTCCGGGGCATGACACTAATAGTTGTTGGGCATTGAAAAATAAGATTCAGGACTTGATCGATGAAGGGGTGCTGGAGTTCACACAAGATGGTCAGACTGAATTCTACTTCCATCCCTCAAAGGCACACCATCTAAAGTGACAAGTTCAGACGAAAAGGATTTTTATTCATTAGAATTTTCAAATTGTAATCTTCTTTTGATTGTTCGAACACTTATTTTATGTCAATCTTTGCTATTCCATTAATGCATTGCATATGTTTGTCTTGAAGTAATCCATTCGTTTTCATCTATTATGTTTTTACTTTTGTGACATTCAACTCTCGATTAAAAAATATAAGCCTTTAGATGGAGGATGACAAAAATGATACCATAATCTCTACACTATGCTTTTGAACAGACCTTGCTGATGATTTACAGGCGTTCTTTCAAATCCTAAACATTGGAGTTATAAGTAAGATAATCCCTGGTCAACCCCTTTGAGCCTAAGAAGTAGGAGTTTTTCTTTTCACACAAATTAAAACCCTTAATCATAACCTAAGGCAGGGTAGTTTCTCAGTTAATTCAATGGTGCGTTCAATCACAAACTTTTCTTGCGTACACGACGAATAGTGTCAAAGATGCTCTTCCAAATCAAAAAACTGGTAATGGTTCCCCGAAATAAATAAAAAAGTCAGACAGTCACTGTCTCTCATAAGAAAAGCCCGCTAATTCAAAACCTACGAAGGAGACTTAAGAAAAAAACGGGGGCATCTTGCTGACTTCAATCACAAAAGAAACAGTTCAGGCAAAAATAGGGATAATAAATAAAAAAATAGGTCGTTACAAATCCTCGACAACATAAAATAAATATTACCAAAAATGACTTCCTTCTCAAACAAACTTTCAATTTCTGAACCATCACCAAGTATCCGAGCAATGATTCCATACTCAATTAGGATCTAAACGCATAATTAACTGAGTATAGGACTGAAGAACATCACGAAGAATGGGTTGGGTACAAATAAAGTTTGAGCCTTTATCCTTTGTTTCTTAAACCGTGATCCAGGCCACGTTATAACCCTTAAAAGTCCTAGCTGAAGTATGGGTTAGTTCGAAAGCATACTCTTACAAAAAGGTATCCTAACTCCTTTAAGGCTTACTATAAATCCTGAGTTAAATTCATATTCTTACAAATCCTATTTTTTTACTAAAGATACATTTTCGAAACTTCAAGACAAACATAAGCTTTGCATTTTTAAATGCCACTGTTTGCATATGACTAATCGTTTGACAATAGATAAATTTTCACGACAGATATTCAATGAATGGAAATCCTCTCAATGAATAGAATCACCGCAGATGGAAAGACATTTCCAGTAATAGGCCTTTCATAATAAAGGGGCATGACATGGTGTCTAAATGATCTAGGGCAGTCAAGTCAAGATTCAAATAATCTCTCAAAAGTGTCGAATATCCAGGGGAAGAGCTCCATCTGAATCAAAAGGGGCATGTCATAGTGTCTTACTGATCTGGGGGCAGTCGAGTCGAGATTCAAGGAATCTCTCAAAAGCGTTGAATAGCCAGTGGCAGCTCTCCATATGAATCACTTGAGGTATTAAACATGAATTCTATCATGTACGATTGAGCAAACATTTTTCTGGCAGTGCTACAACACTTACTACTATGGACAGTGACAATTCTCTGCACCTTGTGAACACAGACATAGTCGAAAAATACTACGCATGGAAAAAGACCCGCTAGGTTGACTGGCCTAGGAAAAAAGAAGGGCATCCCGGCGAACCAAAAGAGTTCATCCAAAAATTAAGGATATATAAATAAAGTTGTATACCCGACTAGTCGAAAACCTGAAAAGGTGCCTTAGGCAAAAAAGGGTATCCCGACGGACTGAAAATCTGAAAGGACAATCCAGGAAAAAGTTAGGGATTAAAGCGTATGACTATTTCCCGTCATCTCGTCACTTGTCTATCAGTAGAAGACTTATTGCCCTGATCATCATTCACCAAGGGATCTAGAAGTTGAGGTATGTTCAAGTCTCCACGGACCCCCATAGAGCCAATTCCATGAGATTATCTCCACAAAGTAATCTTCACAAATTCATACATTCCCCACAATTTCTCCGGCTGATCGCTCTAGAGGATAAAGGAGTATGATCTTTATTCGTGCCAATATCACTTACCTACGGAGTTTCAATCAGTACAGTTTATGGAGTTTCTCTTCCCCAGCTGAGCTTGTTCCTCAAAGGTTGTAAAACCCCCTTCATACTTCTGCTCTCCAACATAGTTCATTTCCTTAACAAGGGTGTTTCCTCAGTAAGAGTACTTCTCCATCAATATGGTTTATTTCCCCAAACAGTTTATCATCTTCTAGATACAGTTCAGATACAATCAAGACACAAATTAATTTTGGAACTCATTCCATATTTCTCTTCTAGATTCAATACAAATACAATCAAGACACAGATTCATTCTGGCACTTATTCCATATTTCTCTTCCAGATAAAGTTCAGATACGATCCATATATGGATGTCATACTGATACTCATTCAGTACATCTTTCAGATATGGTTCAGATACAGTCTAGATATGGATATTATTCTGATACCCATTCAATACATCTTGAGATACAATCAAGGCATGGATTTATTCTTACACTCACAACTTGAGTGTACTTCTACCATAAATCACTGGCAAATCCCTATCTCCAGTGAAGTCGTCACTATCCCTAGAGAGTTGTTATGAAACCTAGAAACCGGACCAGATGTCAGTCAACTTTATCCTCCCCAGGTGAGCTGGAAGGTTATCTATCTCTTCTATTCCCAGTCAAGGGTATGAACTCCCCAGTAGAACAATGAACATCAAATGTTCTTAAACTCTTCTCCCCAATCAAGAATTAACACGATCCAACAGAGTTTCCTCAAGCAAAAAGAAAAAATTAATGTTCCCCAACGGAGTTTCCTCGAACAAGAAAGTAGGGATCCCAAGTGGAAACAATTCCTAGAAGATCGAATATACATATACTTTCCATCTCCCAACAATTCAACTTCAACAAATAATGAAGAATCACATTCTTTATCCCCAGCAGTAGTCAGGGATTTATTTTCCCTCAATTCAACGACACTACAAAGAACAACTAATCAGTTCATATTTTGCATTCATACATTATTTTACAAACTTCATAGCATATGCATACAAAATACATATAGCACAATCTCATTTATTTTGAGAACATCATTACACAATGTGTGTCATGCATCATGACATTGCATATAGATAATTATTTACCTTTTCAGGAAATATCAACAAGCAAATATCATCATCAATTTTTAATAAGTTCCAGATTAATTCCTGAAACAAGACAGGGAAACTATCTGAAGTAACAACTCATCAATCATTTTAAAGCCTGGAATCCGACCAGATAGAAGTTAATATCAAATTCAAGACACTGCGAAGCTTGGAATCCGACTAGATAGCAATTTACAACACTGTGAAGCCTGGACCCGACCATATAGAAGTTAACATCATTGCTGAAGCCCAGAATTCGACGGGATAATAGTTAAACTTCTACAACACTGTGAAGCCTGGACCCGGCCAAATAGAAATTAACGTCATTGTTGATGCCTGGAATCCGACCGGATAATAGTCAACCTACAATTCAATACACTGTGAAGCCTAGAATCCGACCAGATAACAATATAAGTTGTTGCGAAGCCTAGAATCCGACCAGTTAGTAGTTTACTCTGCCAAATTACTGCGAAGCCTGGAGTCCGACCAAATAGCAGTTTATTCTGTCAATTACTATGAAGCCTGGATCCGACCAGATGAAAGTATAATCTAAAACATTGTAAAGCCTAGATTTCGACCAGATAACAGTCAACCTCAAATTCTAGTTGAAGCCTGGATCCGACTAGATAACAGGTTAATTTCTTCAAATCACTGAAGCCTGGACCCGACCAGATAACAGTTCAAGTAACTGAAGCTTGGACCCGACTAGTTAACAGTTCAAGCTACTGTGAAGCCCATATTTCAACTAGATAACAATTTAAGTTGCTGCAAAGCCTGGAGTACAACCAGATAGCAGTTTAATTTCGTCTAAAACACTGTGAAGCCTGGAATCCGACCAGATAATAGTTCAAGCTACTGTGAATCCTGGATTTAGACCAGATAACAATTTAAGTTGCTGTGAAGCATGTAATACGACCAAATAACAATTTAACTTCTTCAATTACTATGAAGCCTGGAATACAACCAAATAACAATTAATTTCAATTTACTACGAAGCTTGGAATTCGACCATATAGTAACTCACCTTGTCCTTACATCCAAGTTATTGCAAAGCCTGGAACCCAACCAGATAGCAATTAACTTCTATCCTTTCAAGAAAATTATTGCGAAGCCTAAAATACAACCAGATAACATTTTAACTTCATTTTTCTGTGAAGCATGGAATTCGACAAGATAACAGATTAATTTCAGTAAGTGGTTGCGAAGCCTGGAATCCGAAAAGATAGCAATTAGCTTCATCCTTTCATCTAAGTTACTGTGAAGCCTGGAATTCGACCAGAAAAAAGTTTAACCTTAAGCTAGCTACTATGAATCCTGGAATCCGACCAGATAATAGTTAATTTCACATTCCCCAGTAATTCATCGTGAAGCCTGGAATACGACCAGATAACAGTCAACTTTATTATCCTCAGCAAGTTACTGTGAAGCCTGGATTTAGACTAGATAACAATTAACTTTCATTCTCCCTAGTCAAGAAATAATTCCCCAGTAGAAACATTCTAAAAAATGAGATACAATTCAGATACGCTCCAGATACAGATGTTATTCTGATGCTCATTCAATATATCTTTCAGTTCAAATATGATCAAGATATAGATTCATTCTGATACACATGCTCAATACATCTCCAGATACAATCATGACATAGATTCATTCTGACACTCCCTAACACATCTGCTAAGATACAATCAGACACAAGCTCATTCTAGTATAATTCTCATACGAATTCAAACAAAGAGACCTCTTATGGCTTAGGGTAAATCGACCAAAGATTTATTATAATACTTATTCCAGTTCGAAGTCAATGTTTATTTTGGATGTCATCTATAAGCCCATCTCCGACGACTCTCCGTCATCTTCTCCAAATGGCATCTGTAAGCCTATTCCTGATATCATCAACCAACAACATCACTTCGTACACAGGCGAGTGAAAATTTCTGGGCACTCTAGTGTTTAATCATCTTCCACCTTCAGTTCACGAAAGACAGACAAGCCAATCTAAATCCTCAGGTTTAAGAAGATTGAAAAGGGACATCTGTTGTACCCCAAAATTTTCTCTCTCATTTTTCAAGACATACTCGTAGAGGTCCTCAATTGCTCAAGGTTGACCAAGAATTGACAAGACAAATTTTCCTCCTAAGCAATGGATTTCCAACAAGGTTTTCATTTTTCACAAAGAAGTTTGGGTTTCAAAGACCTCAAGTGATTTCCATGGTTCCTAAAATGTCCTCAATAATGTACATGCTAAGTTTCATGCCTTGCATCACAAGTTTGCTCAGTGAATTGCTCAAATGATTGAAAATTAACCATATTAGGTCAAAAGTCAATTGTGGTCAACATACAGTCAAACTTCAAGATTTTTGGTCAAAATCAAAATTTTTAAGTGATATTCATCATTTAATCAAGGGTTGATCATGATTCCTCAAGGAAAGTCCTCAGATCATCAAAAGTCAAGATTTGCTAAATTAGGGTTTCCTAAGAAAAGTCAACTGAACTTTGACCAGGCATAACTTTCACATGCTTCGTCCATTTCCCCCAAATAAATCTCATTGTGAAGAGAATCCAATCCTCTACAACTTTGTTTTTAATCTCAAGTCCAAAAAATGCTTCATTTGAAAGATATGAGCCAATACATTACAGGTCTTTTTGAAAATCAACAAAAAGGCATTTTTTTGTCAAGGCAAGTTACATCAAGATAAATCCTCCAAATGAAAAAATAGTCAACATAGATATTGTAGGGGAAATCTTGAGATTTCTAAAAACATTCAGATCATCTTCAAAATATGAAAATTGAGCAAGTTATGACCAAGGCAAATTGGTGAAAATGCAAAAAGTCAACTTTGAGCAAAAATGCATTTTTAAGTTCATAGACCTATTTTTTGAGATTCAAATATGCTTATGACTTACTCAAGGACTCCCAAATTCACCCTCACATTGCTTTACATTTTTCTATATTTTATTCATATTTATTTTTGTTTTTTTTTCTAATAAATACAAAATAAAATGCATAAAATAACATATAAATGGTTTGGACACATGGGCTGATGTTTTGAATTAATATGGAGCCTAAGAATTCGTGCAAATACATGGCATAGATCCAGGTTCATTGTATGTTAAGAATGGCAAGAGAATAATGCAAAAAAGACATGTTTTCAATTGATTTGGTTTTGGTTTAAACATGGTTTAATGGTTTGATTCTTTCCATATTAGTGGAGACATCCTATTCCTCTATAAATAAAGAGCCAAAGTGAAAGCAAAACAAAAACATTGCCTATCAAAGCAGCACGACATTACTCTTCAAAAAGCTCTTCCAAAGCTCTTCAAAAAGCTCTCTCAAAATTCTCAAAATCGTACAAAGTTGTGAAAATTCAAAACCTGATCTCAAACTTTCCTCCCTCCAATCTCGTGCCATCTTTGCACTCCTGAGGATCCCTAGGAGTCATTTCCATTCCTCACCTTGGCCTAGAGCGCACCCGAGTCGTCCATACAAGTTGCCCCATTCGGTATAGTTTATTTAAATCGAATATTATTAATTTGAATTTATTAATCCATTTGACGTATACATACATGTTTGTAGTCGTATATAGAGCAGGTTGGACGTGAATCATGTAAGTTTCGAGGCCTGGTTCATTGATAACGAGAAATCGTATCATATATTTACTATGAAATTAAACCGCTTTATATCGTATTGACCCGATTAACTCCCGAATACTCTGAGTTTTGTATGATTTTATGCAGGCACAACATATCTTAGCTCAAACTAGAAAGAAACATGAAATGTACAAGATTGCGGCCAAGACCAGAAGAGAAAAGATAAATCTGTCAAAAATCCAAAATTTGCTGCTATTACGGTCGTCACACCCTTGCCACGACCGTAAGACACTTCAGAAGCGTGTTACGACCGTCATGCATTGGCCACGACCGTAACACGCTATTCATGGAATCTGCACGTAACACACCAGCCACGACCGTAACAAACATTTTATTAGTTATTTTGAACGTGCAGTACGTGGTCAAGTAACGAAGCATGCATGTGTGCCTTAGTTTTCTCCAACGACCAAGACCACCTTCTCCTTATTTTTCTCAGCAAGCCAAGAATCTAGCAACGTGAAATATAGTCCCAACTGTATTCATTCTCTATAAATAGCTTGGACTTCAAAGAAGAAATTACAGAGTTCAGTTCAGAAAATTCTTGCGGAAGCTCTGCTGATTTAAAACCCGATTTTATTTTCCAATTTTATTTTGTTCTTGTTATTCCCTTTCCTTTCAGAACCTTTAATAGCATTTCCAACATTAGGAAATTGCTATTGTAGTTAGGATTTCTTTTAAGCCTTAGCATTTTGTTTATTTATTTTTCATTCCGACGTTCCGATCTTACCGGCTTGTGGAATAAGGATCTAGGATACTATTGCTTTTCAGGTTTTTATCGTATTCAATATAATTGCAATTTATTTATGTTAAATTTCTGTTCTTTATTTATAATGCATGTGTTATTGTTTTCTGATTTTATTTCCCGCATTTTAATTCCGAGCATTATGAGTAGCTAAATACCCGTAGTCGGAGTGTGATGAAATAACCGAATAAATTAATGTATTTCTAAGCTAAAACCTTAATTAACTTAATTTCTGGCCGTGACTTTTTATAATTAAAAATTAAGCTTTTTGTTACGAGAGTAAGGAAAGTAAAATAGGGAGAAATCAAGACCACGAGAGTGTGAGGTTTTAACCGGATAGCTAAAGTTAGGCATTCGATTTAAATACAGCGAGAGTGCTTTAAAACGAATTAGATTTATTTAGTTTTCAAAAAGATGCTTTCTAAACACTTATGGGCTAGCGAGAGCAGACATTTGGTTTTAGGAGTATGATCCGAGGTAAGACCACGAGAGTGTGAATCGAGGGTTTTTAAACTGATAAGTACTACAGAACAATTTAAGTTAAATATTTTTATATGCTTAGGTACAATTTAATTCGCATAGGTTCAAAACATTACACTCCGACCACTTTAATATTATAATTCTTTTAATTGAATTTAGTTTCTCCTTTAGTTTTAAACTTCTAAAAACCAAACGTGACAATTTCCGCCTTAGCTAAACTAACCTGTTTCATAACACTAGAGTGATTACGAAGTCCCTGTGGGTTCGACATATTTTTATTACTACCGCGATAGACTGTGAACTTGCAGTTAAGATACCGTTAGACACATTAGGTCAATCGCACATCATTCATGAGATACCAATCTCAACCCCAATCGGAAGCTTTTCTTCAAAATGCAAAATTCAGAGACCTTTAGCCAAAACTAACACCAAATTATTTATTTACTTCTTTTTATATTTACTTTTTCAAAATCATTCATATTTAATCATAAAATAAATAAAAAAATAAAAAAATAGATTTAGGTTTTTTTTATATATAATTAAATTTAATTTGTGCAAGTTAATTAATTATATTTTGATTTATTTCAAGTAATTTATAATCAATTAGAACTTAGATTTAATCATTTCAAATCTTTTTCTCAATAATAAAAATCCAAAAAATGTTAGAATTAGTTTCCTTTTGATTAGTTTTAATTGCATCTTATTTATCACTCTTTTCTTTATTTAGTTAAAATTATTTTTTTTAATTTAAGTATTTTTCTTAATAAAAATGACAAAAAAGTGCAAAGTATGAAGAAGTATTTTAAGGCTTACCTCGCGTTCCATATTCGAGATTCCAATTTAAATTTCGTTCATTTTATATTGATGTATCTGCAAAAAGGTTGTAATAGTTAAATTTAGGACTTTTTACTTTTTGTTTCCCCATTTTGGACTTGTAAATTCCCCCTCCCCGAAGCCATGTAATAGTTAGGTTATAAGTTCCGCACTTTAAATTCATGTACATATATTAACTGTTAGATGTATGCCTAATAGGATTGCATGACAAGAATTAAAAACAAAATGTTATCAAACCTAACATCAAAGAAAAATGACTGAATGCAACACACTCTCAAATATACACCTCTAGGGTATCCCTACTTTGGTTGCCTTTTGAAAACAATCACAACCCTCGAAATGTGAGAGACTTTAGTGGCTACCCTCTGGTTTAAAAGATAAAAAATGACCCTCTCGATGTTGCCTCGGTATGATCTTAAAACCCTAGGATAGTTACTAAGGTTTCTTGCCCAGTTTCCTTTGTGACTATACGATGTCCCTTCAAATGTCCCTCAAAACATTCGACAAATGGGCTACCTACTCACTAATAGTAGGATAACACTGTCTAAAGGAAAAGAGTAAAACTTTTCGAGTAGGTAGATAGTACTTAGATGCTTACTAAAAAAAACAATTTTTCACATATAAAAAACTCTTTCCAAAAACATTTTCAAAACACCTTGTATACATTCTCAATAATACGAGAAACATTACAAAGTTCGCCATGCTAAGGCGTCCTTTCAAAATACTTTCTTCAAACACACAAACACAAGGTATTTTCAAATGAGCTATCATCTAAGAGCCCGTAGATAACTATGGATGGAAAGGGTGATAACACCTTCCCTTTCCATAATCTACCCCCTTACTCAGAAATAATCTCGAAAGGTCTTTTTCTGTTCTTTTCACCCTTTCCTTTGTTAGATAAAAGAAAAGTCGGTGGCGGCTCTTGCTTACTGCAACATTTGCGAATACAAACGCAAAACCAGTATAACAGTTAGTTCTCCCACCGTATTACAGTGACCATTAAGTGGTCACCTGCGCTTTCCCACATCATTCTCCCCGTCAAACATGCAATCTAAGCCCTCTATCTTGCATACTTCAGATCTAGGGCCTAAAGTTGAACTCTGATTCCTCTTTTATTTAGAATCAAACTAGCCATATTCCATTTACTTCACCATAACGCATGCACCTCTCTATACGAAATCCAAACGAACCCAGATTTGTTTGGGGCCTTGGTACAATGTTTTTGGGCTAAAGCCCTTTCTAATCACACCCTTGTTTGTACTAGTCAAGTCAAAATTACACCCCAGGCGCTTTTGGACTCAGAATTAATGTTGGGCTTAAGCCCTTCATATTTACACCCTATGGATTTATTATTTGCACCCCCTTATGTAATTTTAATATTTATTTAATTAATTAATTTTTTTGTTTTGTTTAATTTATTTACTTTATTTATATATTATCTCGTGACATTTTTAAGCGTATTGCCTTAAAATATTTTTGGGCATTTTGTCATAAAATTATTGATAAATAAATATTGGATTAATATTAAAAATATTAATATATTTTTAATAATAAGAAAATGATTATTTATTAAATATTTTCTAAAATACTAATCATATTTTCTTTCTATTTATCAAATAGTTTCATCATTCAAAACTTTTTTTACATATTGCATCATAAATTCTAAGACAGCTAACCAATCAAATACTATCTTTTTTTTAGTAACATAATCTCAAATTCAACTTTATTTTTCAAAAAAGGATTGTGGATATATTTCCTATTAACTGCGAAATACGTCTACGACCACATTATTTTCAAACCCATACAAGGTTCCAGGAGAATTCAAAATATTTCCACAATCCATAAAAAAAACCAACCAAACACATTCGAACTACGAATTTGGACTCTGATTCTTCGCAAGGAGATACGTAGGCATGCAGTTAAAACCAAGGCGAGTTCACGACTAAAACACTTAAATCCTTTTCTCAGTATATAGAAATATTACCTACCAAATTCCCATTTTACCCTTAAACCTAAAAGCGGATCCCCTTGAGAACAAAGGAGGTGAAGGGTGCCTAACACCTTCCCTTCGTCGAACCGACTTACAAATTTGGAATTTCTATACGAATTAGGGTTACCCGTTATTTCCTCGTCATTGGGACAAAAATTAATGGTGGCAACTCAGCTGGGCACACAACCCTAGGGTTTAAAGTCTTTCCTTTTTTAGGTCTAGGGTTTTCTTGGATATTTTCTATTTTTGGTATTTTTTTCCTGTAAATTATTATCTGCTTATTTTATTTATTCATGTTATTCATTATTATCATGATTATTTTGTTGATTGGTGAGATTTAAATTCAATATAATATCAAAACCTTAGAAAGAAGGAGTGTCTATTGCCAAGGGGGCTAAACACCTCTACGAGCTTTTGTGACGACTTCGCCTACAGTCAGTTGAATTCCAAAGAAGGGATATCTTTTAGAGGGATAGACTCTCTAAGAGGTAGGACTTCAGAATTTGGCCAATGACTCTTTGTATAACCCTAAAAACAAAATATCATGGTGAGACCTTGTACAACTCAACAGACAAAAGTCTTGTTCTACAAAGAGGCTTCACTTAAGGGAGGTCCTTGTGCATTTCCCTCTAGTATTATACATGATACCCTTAAGGAAGTCACCTTATGGGGAGGCTAGAATACCCGTAGGATAAAATTAGGAACCTACTTACTAAGGTTAACTTTCACAAATCCCACTACCATGTTACATTACCATGCATGCATATGTCATTACATTTCAAATGTTCATTGTTTTTTGCATTTTTCTTGTCTTACTCACAGGATTTGTGAAAAAAATAATAAAAGTTTTTTGGTGAGTATCTTAAAAATGAATACCAACAAGAAACAAACCATCTGAGTTAGCATCGTGATTCCTGATATGTAGAGGACAAAACTGATTATGGGAAATTAGACTAACAAAGCTATGAAAATGTTTGTTTGATGCTATGGGGACATCCTTAAATTGACCAAAGTAACTGTGCAAGAGTAAGTTGTTGCTTCCCTAGCTCAATTATATGACCCTCCACTCTGATGTTTCACTTTCAAGAATTTTCAGTTAGCACCTGCATTGGAGGAATTTGATAGGATCCCATATTTCTCTAGAATCAAGGACGAATCTTACATGGGGATTTGCAAATTTTCAATGTCTGAGATTTGGCTAAAGGATTGGGAATATCCTTCACAGACTTATTACTCAATTACAAGAAAGATGGCGGAGTTCGAGGAATTAAAAGACAATACTTGGAAGCAAAAGCTCTTACTTTTGCTAATAAAAAAGAATGCGGGCCTTGTGTAGATTGTTTGGCACTACTGATTTTTGGTTTGATTCTCTTTCTGCATATTGTGGATTACATAGATCTTGTTGATATTAGTGTGTTTTTGGGCCGTAAAGGTGTTGAATGCTGATCTGACTTCCGCTTTACTTACAAATGTTTATTATGCTCTTCATTATCGTTCTGAAAAAGGAAGGGTGTGTTGAATTATTGTATCCCGCTCTTATATTCTTGGTGTATCACTCATCTCTACAAAGAATATTATATGGTTAAAAATCTAACCCGATAATAGTGGTCCCAAAAATTGAGGGCTCTCACTGCCGATTCAATTTTATGGTACTCGAGGAAGCTAAAGATAGAGGAAATTATCGTTAACTACAGAGATTTCCCTAATGTTCACTTAATTGGATCAAGAGGACGTATTAACTATAATCCCACTTTGGCTTTATGTACACTTGGATACCCTTTGGAAGATAAGCCTTCCAACAAGTCACTTTGAGAGTTAATTCTTCATGACATGGGTAAAAACAACCCTGAATTATTCAATAAGATCATTTGAGCTTGGAATAGAGTTCACAAGAACGAATTCAGAAGAAAGAATGTTGTGGCAAAGGAACCCTATACTGAATGGATTTTGGTGAGAGTTTAAATAGTCAATCTACCTTTTGTTGTTGATCCTACCTATACACCAGATGTGTTAGATCCTCTTCCAAGGTCTGTGGAAGAGATATAAAACTTGAAGAAATACTTGGATCAAGCTCAAAAAGAAAGAGAGGGATTGGAGCATAGCTTCCATGACCTTGAGCCAAAAGATCTTGAGCCAAAAGATAAATAGATTCAAAGAGACTAAAGTGATTTAAAATGAGAGTCTTAAACGAAAGATCTTGAGCCAAAAGATAAATAGATTCAGAGAGACTAAAGTGATTTAAAATGAGAGTCTTAAACGAAAGAATTCGACTGAAGGACTATTGAGTGTCACTTTCAAATTAGATTCCCACAACCAACGCTTGGATGATGCTGCTAGAGAAATTGGAAAGCTAAATAGGTGGTATGAAAAATCCCTACAAGAAAAAAAGTAGATGGAGAAGAATCTGAGAGCCCAAATGCAAGGGCTAGCAGAAGGTGATCTAGAACAAGAAGAGCAAATCCAGTATCTCACTACAAGACTCTAAGATAGCCAAGAATCAGATGTAGGAGAATGTCTCAAGCGGATAAGGGCAGAAAGGCTTCTCTTCCAAAGACAAAAGAGTATGAGGAATTTTGTCAAGAGCTGGAAGGCCTCCGAAAATACTTCCTCATTCAAAGGGAAATTTATAAGGAGATGAGGGCTGAAAAGATGTATTGGGAAGGACAATATATGAATACTGCTCAAGCGGGAGAACACAACAAGATCATAGTTCCTACGCTCTATAAGGAGTATCTAAAATAAAAGGACAAGCATGGAAGGATTACCTCTTTGGCGAACAATCTTATTGGTGACATCCTAAGAAGTTTGAAAGATGCAGAAGCTGTGATGGTCCCTCTTCTGAAGGACGTTGAAGACTTCCTCAAGCTTTGTAGGGAGATGGTTGATAGTTTTAAGGCAGAGATCCACAAACTCACTTAGGAGATTTTGGTTTCCTTTCTGTATTTCTTTCAATATTTGACATTTGGTTCAGTATTTTCCCTGTGGTATTTTGTTTTAAAGATTTGGAGTGTATTTCCCTTTTAAAGATGGTTTAATTCAATTAAAGTACTTTTGATTCTGTATCCAAATTGTGTGTATATATATATGTATGTATAAAAACAAAAGGAAATCCAATGTGAATAAGACATAAAATTTGAGCATATTCATATGCATTTGTGCAATCACAAGCATCGCATTTAGCAATTTCATAAATAAAACTCATTTTTCAAAATCCTATCCAGGTAAATCATTGCTAAAAAAGCACCACCTCTCCGACCTCCATATCAAACCAGAGCTCATCAAAAGAAAGTGGTGGAACAGATCAAACAGAATCAAGCCGTCTTCCAAGAAGATTCGGAGCAACTGAAGGGTAGCATTGACTCGATGAAAGGAGACACGAGTCAAGTCCTTCTTGAAGAATGGAAAAACACAAGAAGGGGGGGTTGAATTGGGATCTAAAAATTCAGTGGAAAGAGCACGTTGATTTTTATCCTAGTTTGTTTGAACTCGAACTACTCCAGTCCACCCGCCAAGGTGATTTCGCCTCTCTCCAACGAGGTCTTAATCCACTAATCAATCTTGATTACAAAATTACTTTGACAACTGCCAAAGTCTTTTTGAGTCCAAAACCACAACCTAGTTTTCTCAAGGAAATGTCTAAACAGTAATTGAATAAATGTGTACAATAGTGTTTCTAATAAAACAGTACCACTAACAATGATGTTTTACAATATTTTAATATGAACGTTTGAGGATGAAAGGTAATTGTTGCATTACTGTACTTTCATGTGAATTCTTCTTTTTGTGCACAGTAGTTCATCACTTGAATTCTTCTATGTGTTTGCTTTATATAGGCCATGCAATAGTGACATAATAAGATGCTTTTGGTATGTTCATAACACGAGTTAATCAACTTTCCAAACCAGGAGATCCTTGTCGATTTGTAGCCGTTACTTTTGATATTGCATTGATAAATTGTAACGCTTCAGAACTTCTCACATCAGAAATGAATGTTACCGTTGAGAGTCCCTTACTGCTTGTATCAGAACTTTACATATCATAGTATCAGAGATCCTGTTTCACATCATTGGTGCATTTAGAAGTTGTAATAGAACTTCTTAATATAAGCGCATCACACAGATTTACTTCTGAGAAGGATGCGTCTGATTCTATCATGGTGCTCTCATCTTCTGTGCTTGCATAATCAACACTTCTAGTGATATTCTGGCAGATCGTCTATGCTCCTTACATCAGAACATCTTTTTCACATCAGAACTTCTTGAATATAAAGATACTTTTATTAGCGAGCATATGTGTTCTTTATGTATATATATATATATATATATATATATATATATATATATATATATATATATATATATATATATATATATATATATATATATATATATATATATATATATATATATATATATATATATATATATATATATATATATATATATATATATATATATATATATATATATATATATATATATATATATATATATATATATATATATATATATATATATATATATATATATATATATATATATCATGTGTTTGTTAACATCAAAACTCATGCAGGGATGTAGAACCAAATTATGTTCTAACACTTTTAGCCTTGAAGAACATCATTGAAAGGCAAGATCAGATTCCTAAGGTAGCCTTTAAAGAAGTAGGCCAGACTATTGGAGCATCGAACAGTCACCAACCAAGATAAGAACCAGAACTAAGTCCTCTAAAGTCAACTTTGGCTCTGCAAGAGTTCAAGCAAGCTGATACTGAAGGCTTTGTCCCACCTTCTCCAAAGGTATAGGCATCTCATACTTTCCAGATTCCAATCAATATTACACAAAACATGGATAATTACATAGATCTGATGTATGGAGACCATGACTTGGAAGGAATCAACCAAGTGCCTCATAGGACTAACCATACTAACATTGCTGAAAATCATACAACACTCAATCAGTTTAAAGCTCTTGAAGAAAGGTTGAAGGTTGTGGAGGGCTACAACGCTTTCGACGTCAATGCTCTCGAAATGGTTCTAGTTCCAGATGTGGTGATCCATCTAAAATTCAAAGTACCTGACTTTGGAAAATATAAGGAATCACATGCCTAAGGAACCATCTATGCATGTATTGCAGTAAAATGCATGCCTATGCTCAAGATCGGAAGCTGATGATCTATTGCTTTCAAGACAGTTTGAGTGGGCATCTCTAGATTGGTATATGCAATTGGAGCGAGTCCATATCCAAACATGGGCAGATATTGATAATGCTTTCTTGAGAAATACAAGTATAACTTGGATATGGCTCATAATCACATGCAACTCCAGAACCTATCTCAAAAGAAAGATGAATCCTTCAAAGAATATCCGCAACAATGGAGAGAAATGGCCGCCTGATTAAAACCACCACTACTTGAGAAGGAATTGGTCGATATATTCATGAGAAGACTACAAGGCCTATATTATGATAAAATGGTAGGTAGCGTCTCTTCCGAATTTTCTGACTTGGTAACAATTGGAGAAAGAATTGAAGCAAGTGTGAAAAGAGGTAAAATACAAGGGGGCATCTTCCAGTACTCCTTATAACCCAAAGAAGCATACTCCAAACTTCTCGAAGAATAAGGAAGGAGGAGATAATTTTGTCGTATCACATCCGAAAGCTCAGTAACCACTGGTAATCCCATGAGAACAATAATAGAACAGGTTTGAAAGGCCTTCAAGAATATTTAATCATTTCCCCATGCCTCACAGTCAACTACTATAACAATTACTCAAGGCATATTTGGTAGAGATGAAGCCACTAACTCCTCCAATTGGGTCACTCCCACAAAAATATGATGCAAACGCCATGTGTAAATATCATGCCAACTCTCTAGGTCACACAATAGAGAAGTGTTGGACCTTTAGACATAAAGTGCAAGATTTGTTGGACTCCCAAGAAATCACCTTCAACCAACCTAATATCAAGACAAACCCCATGCCCCCGCATGGAGGGCTAACTTTGAACGCAATCAAGGTAGTCATTAATTATGGGGTTGATAAACGAGTAAAAACCCCGATAGATTTCCTGAAGGAATATCTGTTTGAACATGGTTTCCTGTTGGAACATAATGATGCTTTTGAAAAGACTTTACAAAAATTGGTGGATCAAGAGATAATCCAATTCGGGTAATGTTCTGAAGTAGAATATGTAGCTGCAATTAATGGAAATATGAAGAAGCCATTGGTGATTCCTTGTCAAGGGCCGAGTCATTCCAAGAAAACTCTTGTAATTCCTTTGGGAGAGTCAAATACGACAAAAACACCAACAATGATTCCACGCCAGACTCTGAGGATACTAATATTTCCAAAGACTACAATGATAATTAGGTGACCATCTACCACTCCTTATGAAAATGACAAAATCATTTTGTGGAACTATGATATGAATGTTTATGTCAATGGTTTAAAGCAAGAATATGAACCACAACTCGCTAAGGACCTGCAATTAAAAATATAGCAGGGACATGGGGCATGACCCACAATGGTCGAGCATACGGTCCTGAACAACAAAAGAAGAATGCTATTATAGTCAAGGATAAAGGAAAAGCTGTTGTGGAGACAAGTCAAGAACAAGAATATCCGAGTAATAATTTTACTGACCTAGAGGCAGAAGAATTCTTTAAAATAATCAAGAAAAATGGTTATAGGGTGGTGGATCAGCTACACCAAACCCCGATCAAGATTTCAATACTCTCGTTGCTCAACTCATAAGCGCATCGAGACTCTCTAATGAAAATTCTAAGTTCTGTTCATGTTACAAAGGAGATTACAGTAAATCAATTTGATGTAGTCATGGAGAATATCACATCAGGATCACGCTTAGGCTTCAATGTTAGTGAGTTTCCTCCACATGGTAGAGCTTACAATAAAGCGTTGCATATTTCTATTCATATAGGAACAACCAACCTATCTAGGGTTCTCATTGATACAGGTTCTACACTCAACGTACTATCAAAAACCAGTTTGATGAAGCTAACACTAGATGGTGTTGTCATAAGACCAAGTTCTAATATAGTTAAAGCTTTCAATGATTCTCAAAGTACAATATTTGAAGGAGTTGATCTTCCTGTCAAGATCAGCCCACATATGTTCTACATTACCTATCAGGTGATGGATATAAAACCAATATGTGCATGCTTTATAGGGCGACCTTGGATTCATTCGGCATGAGTTGTTACCCCAACCTTGCATCAAAAATTGAAGATCCTTGTTGAAGGAAAGTTGGTCATGATCTATGGAGATGAGGACATATTTGTAAGCCACTTAAAGTCCTACAGATATATCAGTGTGGATGAAGACTGTGTGGCAACACCGGTTCAAGCCCTAGAAGTTGTTTCCGTGGTAACCCTATTGGAGGAGAAAATAAAGAAATCGGGAACTACTATGGCTTCTTGGAGAGATCTACAAACAATGGTGTAGGATCATACCTCAAAAGGTGTAGGATCATACCTCAAAAGGTTGGGCTAAACTTGTAGAGATACCTGAGAAGAAATATCATTTTGGTTTGGGCTACAAACCGTCAAAGGCTACTCTGAAAGGCAAGAGAGAATTTCCTCCCATCCAAGAAACCTTTGTTAGCAAAGGAGTAGAGCATGGTGGACAAGTAGAAATGATATACAACAAGAGCAACACCAAAGGAGAATCATACTTTATTCGTGAATGTGCTCCAGGCGAAGAGCTCAAGAATTAGACAACTGTGGAGATTCTAGAGATCTTTTTCTTTTCTAAAGTAATTTTTTCTGTTTTTAAAAGAACCTATGCCATGCTCGAGGAATAGGGGTATCTTGTAAGGGCCCCCACCTGTTTTCAAACAGTATTTTCAATTAATAAAAGTTATGTTTTGCATTCAATTAAGATCCTTATCTTTATTTTTGCATTTCCCTCTGCTTTTCAAAAAAAAAACGGCAATACTTTTCTATATATGCATTTTTCAAATTCACATTCTTAAATGTACCAAAAAATTATAAAATATGAAGATCCACATCTAAACCCACCTATAATGTTACTGATGCTATCCGATATAATTTTGATGCACCAAGTAACGAACTGAAGAGGAAAATGAAGAAGATCTTGAACTCTTTGAAGAATTGGCAAGGGTATTTAAGAAAAAAAGAAGATAATATACAACCACACCAAGAATCTATTGAGATCATCAATCTTGGCATTGTAAAAGATCCAAAAGAGATCAAGCTAGGGGCAACCTTGGAGGTAAGCGTCAAAGAAAGGTTGATCAAACTTTTGCATGAGTACATGGATATATTTTCCTGGTCTTACAGAGATATGTAGGGATTGAATACAAATATCATGGTGCATAGACTACCTCTCAAAGAAGGTTGTTCTCTAGTTAGGTAGAAGCTCAAAAGAACTAGTCTGGACATGTCTGACAAGATTCGAGAAGAGGTCCTTAAACAATTTGATGCAGGGTTCCTAGCCGTGGTAGATTATCCACCTTGGATAGATAACATAGTGCCATTACACAAGAAGGAAGTTAAAGTACACATGTCTGTAGTCGGGATCTAACTAAATCAAGTCCCAAAGACAATTTCCCGTTACCATACATAGAAGTTTTGGTGAACAATTCAGCTCAAGCTTCAGTATTTTTTTCATGGATGGTTTATGTAGTTATAATCAAATCAAAATGGCACCCGAGGATTTGGAAAAGACAACTTTCATGACTCCTTAGGGCACCTTCTGTTACAATGTGATTCCCTTCGGTCTAAAGAAAGCAAATGCAACTTATCAACAATCAATGGTTACATTATTTCATGACTTAATCCACAAAGAAGTTGAGGTATATGTGGATGATATGATTGTGAAATCCCATATGAAGTAGGATCAGATTATTCACTTACTGAAACTATTCGAACGTCTATGCAAATTCAAACTAAGGTTGAATCCGGATAAATGTACATTTGGTGTCAGGTCAGGAAAACTGTTGGGTTTTATTGTAAGTCAGTAGGGTATTGAGGTGGATCCCGACAAAGTGAAGGCCATGCAAAAAATTCCAGCTCCGAGAATAGAAAAATAGGTTTGTGGTTTCTTAGGACGATTGAACTACATCTCAAGGTTCATATCACACCTAACTACTACGTGCGAGCCTATAGTAAAATTACTTTGAAAAGATCAAACATTGGAGTGGAATAATGACTGTCAGATAGCCTTCAAAATAATAAAGCAGTATTTACAAGAGCCACCAATCTTGATGCCACCGGTTCCTGGAAGACCACTTATCATGTACTTAATGGTGCTTGAAGGATCTATGGGGTGTGTATTAGGGAAACACGGCGAAACAAGTAGAAAAGAGCATGCAATCTACTAGCTTAGCAAGAAATTGAATGACTACGAAACCAGGTACTCACTCCTCGAGAAGACTTATTGTGCTTTGGCTTAGGCTACTAAATGAATAAGACAATATATGTTAACTTACATCACATGGTTAATAGAAAGAATGGATCCTTTGAAGTATGTGTTCGAATAACCAGTTCTTACAAGAATAATTGCCAGATGGCAGATGTTACTATCCGAATATGATATCCAATATATCACTCAAAAGCCATCAGAGGTAGTATACTAGTTGATCATCTAGCTCATCAGTCATTTCTAGAATATCAACCAATGAAGTTTGAATTTCCAGAAGAAGATTTCATGTGTTGTACCCCAAAATTAGCCCTCCAATTTTACTCAATCAATGGCATTTGAGGTCCCCAAGTTGCTCAAGGAAGTCAAAGAGTTGACCAGACAAACTCTCCCCTAAGACAGTGTACCTCCAATTAGGGTTTCTATTTTCATCAAGATGGGTGGACTACAAAGGTCTAATATGCTCTCCATGGTCTTAATATGTTCTCAAGACCCTACATGTCAAGTTTCATGCCTTGCATAAGAAGTTTACTCAGTCAACTGCTCAAAATGCTTGAGAATTGTCTGTATTAGCTCAAAAGTCAATTGGGGCCCACATACAGTCAAACTTCAAGATTTTAGGTCAACATCATAATTTTGAAGTTTTATCCATCATTTGATCAAGGGTTGATCATGATTCCTCAAGGAATGCTCCAAATTCATGAAAACCCAAAAGTTGCTAAATTAGGGTTTTTCAGTAAAAGTCAACCCAACTTTGACCAAGCATAACTTCTTCTTAGTTTATCAGAAATTTCCCATACAAGGATCATTTTGAAGAGGATTCAATTCCCTGCAATTAATATTCAGCCCTCAAGTTAAAAATATGCACTCATCAAAAGATATGAATTTCTACATTATAGGTCCTTTTGAAAAGTCAACAAAAACACCTTTTGGGTCAAAGCTTCATACATGAACACGAAAGACTCAATTGAGATGAAACCAAAAGGGTTGCATAGGGGACATCCTAAGATTTCTAAAAATTCCAAGAACACCTCTCTAGAGTAAAATTTGAGAGAGTTGTGCATTGTCAAAGTTTGAAATTTTTGGAAAATTGTCAAAAGTCAACATTGATCAAATTTGCATTTTTTTTCCAAAGGGGCCCATGTTTTCTTGCTTGAAACATGTTTCTAATAGGACCCACGACCCCTGAGCTCATTAACCTCTTATTTTATTATTTTTATAATTTATTTTTATTTTGTATTCATTTAAATCAAAATAAATCAAATTAAATGGTAAAATAATGAAATCAAATCAAATCTTGGGATTTTTGTGCACATTTGGAGTCCATATACAGCTAGCATGATGATCAATTCGTGCAAGGCTCATTAGGGTTGGAAAAGATTGGATTGAGGCTTGTTTTAGAAAGATATCATACATGAATCAAATCAAATCCAATTTTCATAATTCTCAAAGATATGATGCAATTTTATAACCCTAATTCAGTTTATTATATGTATTGAATAATTTCAGACCATAAGCATAAGGATTGGAGGCGTGATACAGCAAGAAAGAAACCAAAATTTTGCAAGAAAATTGTGAGACCTATCTTTGTCTACAGGCCAATTCAAGCCAGTCCAACGTTTCCAATCGATTCCTGGTCATCCTAAGAAGCTAACAACATCATTTGCAAGCCTCAAAGCATCCAGAAATCGTCCCCAAAAGCATCACAATTTGCCCTAAAAATCAAACTCGATTTCAATGTTTTACGCATCGTAAACATGTTCTAACCATATATTCTTGTTCATAATCATGTTTTCAAGCTTTCTGTATCACTTAATTGTACTAACAGTGCAGGAATCCATATTCACCATTGTTAGGGTTTAAGAGCACGATTTGGGGATTTCTGATACAGGAAAAATCAGGCCAAGAAAATGATACCATGATACTCGTGAGACTAAGACGAGTTGATTGGTACCATCACCATTGATTTATCATGCTTGTATGGAATTTTTGAATGAAACAGGTTATAGATACAGACTTGTGTTTGTAGGTAAAAGTTCTTTACCTAATACGACGGTTGCAGTGAAGAAGATAGTATGTTGCAGTCCATCAATGGCTCATTTGAAATTTACGCGCTTTTCTGAATTTACTGCATTATTTTATTTATTATATTTTTTTCTCCTTGTACAAACAAGTTAACAACGCGACTCAGTTGGCAACACATCATTGGTAGGGAGTACAAGGACCTGGGTTCGATCCCAGGTCCCAACAATTTCTTTGTATTATTTTTTCTCATGTAATCAGGTATACCACGCTCTTCACCATCCACCATGCACTAGAAGTTCCTGGCCATTGGATGCACTTCCATCCAGATCCAACGCTTCCAGCCATGAATGTCCATGGTACACGTACAAGTCAATGCTACACCGGATCCAAAGGTTGACTGGGCTTGGAGCTTATGGGCTTGGAACTTCAGATTCATACCCCCCTTTTACTAGCATACATGCCCATTCTTTTTCTTTTCTTTATTTATTTCTTTTGTTTTAATTATTTTTCACCAAAAAATTAATTGTTTTTTTAATTAATCATAAAATCAATAAATCACAAAAACACAAAAAACATTTTTTTAAAAATAAATTATTTAATTTAATTAGTAAGTTAGGTAAATTTATTTTTTGTTTCATTTAAAATCAAATAGAATCTAGGTTTTAATTTTACAATTTATATTTCTTTTCTCAAATAAAAAACCAAAAGCATACAAAATTTTTTTGTACAAAATATTTTCTATTTCTTTAATTAATTAATTTAATTAGGAAATTAGGTTAATTTAATTTCTTTCATAATTTAAAAACAATTAGAAATTAGGTTTAATTAATTTGCAATTAAATGTTTTCTCAAATGAAAATCCACAAGAACAAAAATCTTTTTCTCTCAATTAGAGTTTTAGGTTATCTTTTCAACCGTCCTCGTATATAATTCTCCGCGCGCTCATTAATTATTTTGCCATTATTTTGGAACTGCTAAGGGTATGTAATAGCTTTAAACTAGAGTTTTTATTTACCTCTTTTCCCCCATTTTTAATTATGTAATTAATCCCCCTCCCTGAAGCCTTGTAATAGCTAGGTTTTATTTCCTCGCACCTTTAATTTCCATAATCTTTAACTGTCTAGATGTATGGCTAATAGGATTGTATGGCAAGAATGTGTAGAAAATTAAAACAGTAGATCACCTAATGTGCAAAGATTAAATAAATGAAACAAATCATATGCACATATTCACTCCTAGGGTTTACCTCATTTCGGTTGCCTTCGGTAAACAATCATTAAGCATAGGAGATTTTAGTGGTTGCCCTCCAGTCTAAAAAGATCAGATTGTCCCATTCGAATGTTGCCTCGAAAATGTTGCCTCGGAAAGATCTTAAGACTCTAGGGTTACTACTAAATTTTTCTAACTATTGCTTTAGTGACTATATTTGTCCCTTTCGAATGTCCCTTAAAACTCCAATGACGGTTCTACCTACTCCTTAATAGTAGGATAGCGCTGTCTAAAGGAAATAAAACGAACAATCCTTTTTTTCGAGTAGGTAGAATCTTAAGTACTTGCTCAATGAAAACTTTTCACACAAACGCATTTTTCAAAGCCAATTTTCAAAACAAACTTCGCCACACCCTTGAGGACTGATACAAGGATTATCATGAAGCAAAATTTTTCAAAACAATCACACACAAGCAATTTTGAAAAATGAGCAAGTACCTAAGAGCCCGTAGATAACTACGGATAGAAAGGGTGCTAACACCTTCCCTTTCTATAATCTACCCCCCGTACTCAGAATATCTCGAAAAAAGATTTTTTCTGTTCTTTTTCCTTTTCCATTATTGGATGAAATAAAAGTCGGTGGCGACTCTTGCTTACCGCGACATTTTGCAAACAAAAAACGCAAACGCAAACCAGTATCAAACAATCAATTCTGCCACCGTATCACAGAACTGGCGACTCTGTTAGGGATATAAAGTGGTATTTACCTTAGGATATAGGTCATTAAATTAATTATGTTGATTGTCTTGATTACTTTACTTTTTAGGGTTTTATCTGGGGTTACTATAGATCCTAAACCCGGATCTGTGGGCACTCATTAGGTAAACAACAATAGATCGTGGAGACTGTACGGCGTAGACCGATATGGTTTAAGCGATGGTTGTGTTAGTGTGGCACTTTGGTTGGTACGGTATCCTTCATGGGGAAACGAGGAGAATATGGGGTCGCTGGCGGTGTCGTGAAGCACTAACGGACCTTAGAACCTTAGTTGAACAACTTGGCCTTTAGAAAGTAGTGAGATAGTCGGCCTCAGTGTAGAGCTGAGAGTTGGTTGATACTCGATACTACACTCATTGAGATCATAATTTCAGGATATTTTGGCCACAAGAAAATATTGAGAGCCGAAACAATGCCCGATAAAGGATGGTCAGTGATATTGAGAATCTCTAGAACCCGGTTACTTTTTAGGACAGGTTTGAACCAACTAAACTTCAAAAGAGTACTACCTTTAATCTCATGCAAGCCTTAAACCTAAGGACTTTTTGTGACTTGACTTTGCTTGCTATACCTGTGTTTGCTATACCTGTGTTTTATCATGACATCATGCATCATAACATAGCATTCATTCTTATTGCACTAACCATTTCAAGGACCATGGGAATTTATCTTTGTTCTGTTTTGAAGATCATGGTTTCTGTTCGTATAAACACTATCTGAATCAGCTTTGTGAAGATACCTTCCTAACTCAAAGAGCTAGCATCAAGGGTTTCTAAAACTTCTACGTTCACTAAGAGACATGGTCAACTTCTCAACCTGGTTACTTCAAACTTTGATGAAAAGATGATGAGTGTACTCTTTCAGTTCTTTGATCCCAAGCACCACTGCTTCACCTTTCCAGACTATCTGTTGGTGCCTACCTTGGAAGAATTTTCTCAGCTATTGGATATACCCATTCTTGAACAAGTACCCTTCACAGGTCTAGAAGAAGTTACTAAGCCAGAGGCCATTTCCTCAGCTTTACATCTGAAACAGGCCGATGTGGTATCCAATTGGAAAATGAGAAGACGAGTCAAGGGTTTTCTAGCTAAGTTTCTGATAGATAAAGCCCAACTGTTTTGGGATGATATGGATTTTCAGGCTTTTGAGGAGGTCTTGGCTCTTCTTATGTATGGTTTACTTCTATTTCCTAATCCGGACTCATTCATAGATGTGAATGCTATCAAGATCTTTCTCTCTCGTAACCCGATGCCTACTTTGCTCAGAGATATTTTGCACACTCTTCATACTCGTACCATGAGGAGAAGAGGGATTCTCGTGTGCTGCATGCCATTGCTGTCGAGGTGGTTTATTTCTCACCTCCCTAAGTCCATACTGAAGAATGAAGAAGGTCTAGTTTGGTCACAAAGGATAATATCACTCGCTCATACGAATATTCTTTGGTGTTCTCGATCTATGGAAAGCATTGCTATCATTGACCGTTATGGGGAGTACCCTAATGTCACACTGCTTGGTATCATAGGGGATATAACCTACAATCTTTGTTTAGATCTGCGACAATTTGGTCACGCTCAAAGGGATGGTCCCCATGAGTTACTTATCGAGGGCATTGTATTCAACTATGAGGATGATATTAAAGAGTATCGTCGGAGGTTCATACGAGCTTGGGGCATGGTAAACAGATCAAGCGTCAGGGTTTTGGGGTCAAAGACTTCCATTCCAATAGAACCTTATCTACAATGGGTACGAGATCGTGCTCAGCAGCTTATGCTTCCCTATGTGGCTGTTTTGCCAGTGATTGTGGAACCCACTACTGAAGAAGGCATTCCTTACATGGTTCTCTATCCTTATATGCCCACTGATCTTGGGGAATTAAAGAGGTCTTGGATTCAGTTGATGAAGGAGCGGGATACTTATAGGGATCAGTTCCATTCTCAAGAGAGGAAGGTCTTAAAGCTCACAAAGCAATTGCATGAAGAAAGAGGACTGAATGACTATCTTGGCACAAAGAGGAAGCATCCATGGAAATTCTGATGTCTTTTATAGTTTTAGATTTGTTTATTTTTAATTGTAACGCCTAAAGGGCATTTGAACTACAAATTCAGCTAATAAAGTTTTGTTTATTTTGGTTTGCAAATTTAAATTTCCTGAAGTCTTTGAAATCATTGCATGCGCATACCATTATCATACACATCATTACAAGTACCATTACAGGTTTCTCATCTTCTTCGCTCTTTATCACATAGAAATGTCTTTCGAACAAAGCATTAAAGACCTGCAGGAACAGAACATCCAGCTCCAACTAATGTTCATCAGTCTGGCAAAAGGGCAGGAGGATCTGAAAGCCCTCATTCTGAAAGAGAGGAAGAATAAGAAGAAGGTTGATGGTATTCTGAACATGGGCCCAAGGTTTGGAGAGCGGTTGAAGAAACAAGTCGATATGACCTCTTCATCTAAGGAAGGGGAGAATCAAGAAGAAGAGAAAGACTCCAGTCCTGCAGTGTCTGACAATGATACTGATTACAATGATAAGCAATATCCTCCTACTGAGGATAGATACAAACAGTTGGAAGATCGTCTGAGTGCCATGGAAGTTCAGAGGATACCTAGATTGGATTTTAAAGAATTGGGTTTGGTGTCGGGAGTGGTCATCCCGAAGAAGTTCAAAGCTCCAGTTTTTTCCAAGTATGATGGGGTGTCCTGCCCAAAGCCCCATCTCCGCTCTTATGTCAGGAAGATTCAGCCCCACACTGCTGATAGAAATTTTTGGGTGCATTTCTTTCACGATAGTCTGTCAGGGACTCAACTTGAATGGTTCTACCAGTTGGAGGTAGCCAATGTCTGAAACTGGGAAGATCTGGCTGCTGCTTTCTACAAGCAGTATCAGTACAATGCCGATGTTGCTCCCACTCGTACTCAACTCTCGAGTATGTCCATGGGTGCAGGTGAAGGTTTTAAAGATTATGCACAAAAATGTAGAGACTTGGCTGAGAGAGTTTAACCTCCATTGTCTGATAGGGAGTTGGTCGATATGTTCCTAGGGACACTATCTGGTCCATTTTTCAATCATTTGATCGGCAGCTCGTCAGCTAGTTTCACCGAGCTAATTTTAACTGGGGAAAGAGTAGAAGCCGAGATTCGAAGCGGAAAAATACAGAAGGATGCCTCGTCAAGTTCAGTAAAGAAGCTTTTTGCTGGTAAGAAAGAAGCCAATGTCGTCTATAGCTCGAGGGGCCAGAAGAGGGCTGAACCTCGTCAGACAGTAAGTGTCGTGATGATACCTACACCTGCAGTTGCTCCACAATGCAACAATCAACAAAGGGGGGAACGACCACAACGGCAGTTTACCCGCATCAACATGACCTTGGCTGAAGTTTTACCTCACTTGCTGAGATCCAACTTGGCAATCTTGAGAGAGGCCCCCAAGAATCCAAATACTACATCCCCCTGATATATTCCGAATGCCCAGTGTGCTTATCATTCTGAGAGTCCTGGCCATGATACAAATGACTGCTGGGCTCTGAGAAACAAAATACAAGACTTGATTGAAGCCAAGGTGATAGATTTTGATGCTGCGGAGAAGCCCAACGTCATAAATGCTCCCATGCCCAAACACGGTCGTGGAGTTAATGTTGTTGACACTATTTTGTTTGTTACCTCTGTTGATGAAATATCTACTCCTCTCATGACTGTCAAGAGGAATTTGTTATTGGCCGGTTTATTTCTGGGTTGTGGTGAAGGTTGCCACATGTGTTTGCTTCTACCGTCTGGTTGCTGTTTGCTGAAGTTAGGTGTTCAACGCCTGATAGATAGCAAAGAGATTTTGTTTAATAATACTATGATTCTTGTTGTTCCAATTGAAGACGTTGCCATTATAACCATTTCCGCCAATCCTTCCAAGGTTTCCTCGAGAAGACCTGTTAGGATTACATCTGCTCCAAGAATTGCTCCATTGATAATTACTGCTCCTGATCTTGTCCCGTGTGTCTTGGACAAAGCTGTCCCATGGAATTATGATGCCGATGTGTACTATCATGGCATCAAACAAGATCTGAAAGATGAAGAGGTTGATCCTGATATTGATAAAATTTTCGGAACCAGCAAAATCACCCAAAGTGGAAGGGTCTTTTGTCCCGAGATTTCCCCTAAGACTGTTAACAAGCCTATTGTCATTACATCTGTTGTTCCTGCTAGTACATGAACTACTGTTCCTATTATAACTCCAGTCGGTGAATCATCTGATACCCGCGGAAAATAGATTGTAGGTGAGCCTGCCCGGACGAAGGCGCCTAAGAAAATCGTTGTGGAAGCCTCTAAGAAAGAAATAGAGGAAATACTAAAAATCATTAAGAAGAGCGACTACAATGTGGTCGAGCAGCTGGGGAAGACCCCATCGAAGATATCCATGTTGTCTTTGTTGTTGTGCTCTGAGGCCCATGCGAAGGCTTTGATCGTATTCCTCAAAACTGGGCATGTGCCACAAGAGACTTCAGCTGATCAGTTCAAAGATTGTGTGGCCAGCCTGACTGCTGATAATGGGTTGGTTTTCTCAGATGCAGACTTAACACCAAAGGGAAGGAAGCATAATGATGCACTGCATGTCTCGATTGAATGTAGGGGCACCACTATGTCTCTTGTGCTGGTAGATACTGGGTCTTCACTGAATGTTCTGCCGAAGAAAGCATTAGACCGGTTGGATTGCAAGGGTTTAACTCTAAAGCCTAGTAACATTGTGGTAAGGGCTTTTGACGGATTAAAGAGAATGGTGCATGGGGAGGTGGACATCCTTGTCAAAGTAGGTTCTCAGACTTTTGGGTCCACTTTCTATGTAATGGATATCAGGTCGTCGTATTCTTGTTTGCTGGGTGTCCTTGGATTCACGAGGCTGGGGAAGTTACTTCCACACTCCACCAAATGCTGAAGTACCCGGTGAAAGGAAATATTGTCACGGTACGAGGGTGAAGAAGAATATATGGTGAGCCACATCAATTCCTTCCGGTATGTAGAGATGGACGGGGAATTCATAGAAACTCCTTGTCAGAATTTTGAAGAGGTCCTTCAGATATTGGCATCGACGGAAGCTACTACCAACAAACCTCCTTTGGAGATGGCTTCCCTCAAGGACGCCAGGGTCGTGGTTGAAGAAGGTGGGTGTGCCAATTGGGGTCAGCTCCCTGATTTCACTCAGAAAACTGACAAATTTGGTTTGGGCTTTACTACAGAGGCTCAAAGGGCTGTTAGACGCGCTCGTACTGGAGGACCTCCCCTACGCATCAGCAATCGGGGAATTAATTCCATTGAAGATAGTGAAGAGGAATCAGACATCGACAACTGGATCTACCCAACTACCAACGGTGAATTGAGTAACTGGATGGCTAGGGACTTCATACTTGATTCTTTTATTCTGCAGTAATTGACTTGTTTGTTTTAAGATTTATAATAAACAATTCGAAACATTACGGCCTGGTGCCTTGGTCGAGGCACCTTGGCTTTTCTTGTGAGGGCTTTTATTTGTCATTTCATATATCATTAATAAAGCATTGGACGTTTCTTGCATACAAATTTTGCGTTCTCTATTTTTCTTTTCTATTTTCACTTTATTAAAACAGCTATTCTCTTACACACACTCACGTATCATAATGCAGATCTGTATCCACTCCGGATCCCAATAATAAAAGCTCTGCTATTGCCAGTTACGACTTCAAAAATCTGATCAACCAAGCTGAGGACGAATGTGAGGATGATTGTGAGGTGCCTGGAGAACTTGCTAGACTATTACAGCAGGAAGAGAGGGCTATACAGCCTCATGAAAAGCCGGTTGAGACAGTGAATTTGGGTAATGAGGAATACAGAAAAGAGGTTAAAATAGGTGCAAATCTGGAGCTTAGCGTCAAACAGAGGTTGATACAAATGTTGCACGACTATGTTGAGATCTTCTCTTGGTCCTATGAAGACATGCCTGGTTTTGACACTGATATTGTGGTACATCGCCTGCCGACTAAAGAAGAATGTCCTCTGGTTAAATAGAAGGTTCTTCGTATGCACCCTGAAATGTCAGAGAAAATCATGGCAGAGGTCATGAAACAGTTCGATGCAGGATTCTTAGCTGTCACTTCGTATCCACAGTGGGTTGGCAACGTCGTCCCGATACCTAAGAGGATGGTAAGGTACAGATGTGTGTTGATTACAGAGATCTGAACCGGGAAAGCCCCAAGGATGACTTCCCACTTCCTCACATTGATGTTCTGGTCGACAACACCGTGCATCACAAAATTTTCTCCATCAATGGATGGTTTCTCTAGCTACAACCAGATCAAGATGGCTCCTGAAGACATGGAGAAGACAACCTTCGTTACACAGTGGGGCACCTTTTACTACAAGGTGATGCCTTTTGGGTTGAAGAATGCTAGGGAAACCTATCAACGCGCCATGGTTGCTTTGTTCCATGATATGATTCACCATGGGATCGAGGTCTATGTTGATGACATGATCGTCAGGTCTCAGACTGAGGAAGAGCACCTTCATCATCTCTAGAAGTTGTTCGAGAGGTTGAAGACATACGAGCTGAGGTTGAATCCGAACAAGTGTACCTTTGGGGTAAGGTCTGGTAAGCTTCTGGGTTTTATTGTCAGCGACAAGGGTATTTAGGTAGACCCTGCGAAAGTAAAGGCCATACAAGAGATGCCAGTTCCCCGCACAGAGAAGGAAGTTAGAGGTTTCTTGAGACGCCTGAATTATATCGCCAGGTTCATTTCACATCTGACTGCTACTTGTGAGCCAATCTTCAGGCTTCTGAAGAAAGATCTAGAGGTAAAGTGGAATGATGAATGTTAGACCGCTTTCGAAATAATCAAGGAATACCTTCATGAACCGCCAATTCTGATGCCTCCAGTTGAAGGAAGACCTTTGATATTATACTTGACAATGCTAGTCAATTCAATGGGGTGTGTGCTGGGTCAGCATGACGAGTCTGGCCGAAAAGAGCACGCCATTTACTACCTTAGAAAAACGTTTACCAACTGTGAGACCCGATACTCATTGCTCGAGAAAACTTGTTGCGCTTTGGCATGGGCTACTCGCCGGATGAGACAATATATGCTGACTCACACTACCTATTTGATATCAAAGATGGATCCGATCAAGTATATTTTCGAGAAGCCCGCTCTCTCCGGAAGGATAGCATGGTGGAAAATGATCTTAACTGAGTACAACATACAATATACAACCCAAAAAGCTATAAGGGGGAGTGTATTGGCTGATCATTTGGCTCATCAGGACGTGGATGACTACCAGTCCATGAATTTCGAGTTCCCGGATGAGAATATCATGTTAGTGACTGACTACGAAGAACCTGGACCGGATGAAGGACCCGAGGAGGGATCCCGATGGTCTATGTATTTTGATGGAGCCTCGAACGCACTGGGTAACAACATTGGTGCTGTGATCATATCTCCTGAGGGCTGTCATACTCCTTTCACTGCCCGTTTATGTTTCAACTTCACCAACAACATGGCAGAGTATGAAGCATGTATTATGGGACTTCGAGTTGCTATTGACCGAAGGATCAAGTTCTTGAATGTATTTGGGGATTCCGCTCTGGTGATAAGTTAGATCAAAGGCGAGTGGGATATGAAGCACCCGAATCTCATTCCTTACAAAGAGTATGTACTGACATTGCTCCCATACTTTAAGGAGGTAACCTTTGAACATTTCCCACGAGAGGAGAACCAGTTGGCGAACGCACTAGCTACCATGTCTTCTATGTTCAAGGTTAGGTAAGACAATGAAGCTCCCCAGATTACCATTGAGAGGTTGGATGAACTTGCACACTGCTGTGAGATCGACACCGAAGAAGTGGCAGACAAACCCTGGTTTCACGAAGTCAAAAGGTGTCTCGAGGTTCAGGAATATCCCGAAGGGGCGTCTGTCAATGATAAGAAGTTTCTGAGAAGGTTCGCTGCGAAGTTCTTCCTCAGTAATGGAATCCTCTATAAACGCAACCATGACTCAACACTGCTACGGTGTGTAGACAAGAGCGAAGTAGATAGGATCATGACTGATCTACATGAAGTCACCTTTGGAACCCATTCTAGTGGACATACCATGGCTAAGAAGATCCTACAGGCAGGATATTATTGGTCCACTATGGAGGCAGATTGTTATCAGCACTCTCGAACCTATCATAAGTGTCAAGTCTATGCTGATAAGGTGCATGTACCTCCGATTCCTCTGAATGTATTGACGGCTCATTGGCCTTTTGTGATGTGGGGTTTCAACATGATCGGCAATATCATACCTACTGCGTCTAATGGGCATCGTTTCATTCTGGTAGCTATTGATTATTTCATAAAGCGGGTTGAGGCAGCTTCCTTTGCTACAGTAACTAAGAACGTCATAACGCGATTTATTCAACACAATCTGATCTGTCGATATGGTGTTCCAGAGAGAATTATTACTGACAATGGTACAAATCTCAACAACACAATGATCACCGAGCTCTGCAAACAGTTTAAAATACATCATCATAATTCTTCTCCCTACCGTCTGAAGATGAATGGCACTGTTGAAGCAGCTAACAAGAACATCAAGAAGATTGTGCAGACGGTGACATATAAAGACTGGCACGAGATGTTACCATTCGCTCTTCATGAGTACCGTACCTCAGCACAGACGTCGACAGAGGCAACACCCTACTCTCTGGTATATGGCATGGAGGCAGTCCTTCCCATAGAGGTCTAGACACCTTCTCTCAGAATTATGAAGGATGCCGGTTTGAATGAAGACGACTGGATCCAAACCCGACTTGATCATCTAAATCTAATTGATGAGAAGAGACTTACTGCTATCTTCCATGGTCAGACGTATCAAAAGCGAATGATCAAGGCTTTTAACAAGAAAGTCAGGCATCAAGAATATCAAGTTGGGGATCTGGTGATCAAATGCATCATACTGCCGCAAGGAGATCCCAGGGGCAAATGGACTCCCACGTACGAAGGTCCATTTTTGGTTAACAACATTTTCTCGGGAGGAGCTATGATTCTAACCAACATGGATGGTGACGACCTTCCTCACCCTGTCAATGCAGACATAGTGAAAAGATATTACGCATAGTCAAAGACCCGCTAGGTTGACTGGCCTAGGCAAAAATAATGGTTTCCCGGCGAACCAAAAGTGTTCAGGCAAAAGTAAGGGATTAAAATGAAAAAAATTTGTACACCCGACAAGTCGAATACTCGAAAGGGTGGCTTGGGCAAAAAAGGGTATTTTGGTGGAATGAAAACCTGAAAGGGAGGTCCAGGCAAAAGTTAGGGATTGAAGTGTATCACTATGTCTCATTGGATCATCTTACAACCAGACTTCGGTATCGATTATCAAGCTCAGACGACACCAATCAATTTGATCAACCTTCGGCCAAGTAGCAAAATGATGAGACACTTGAAGATATAAAGGCAATAGCAGAGTTGGAACCCAATGGGGTCGTTTCACATAGCTGTTTTTCTTTCTTCTACACAAATTGTATAATTTATGACTTTCGGCAGCGTTCTCTTACTAGGACGTCAACCTCCTTGTACAAAACGCCTATTACAGGCTAATTTCAAAATCAATACAAGTCATTTTTACAAGACTTCAATTTGTTTCTTTTTCTTTTTCTATTTTGTTTTGCGAGAACGTCCAATGATTTATTTTTGATATATGCATTTGAAAATGATTGCTGCTCACAAAGATTTACATAAGAAACAAAAGACAATTACTCGTAATTCTAGAAACAGGGAAAATAAGAAGTGCCAAACCCTACAGTTACTCTGCCCAGCAGGTACCGAGATGGAGTCAGCTTGGGAATATGATTATTGGTATACGCACTCCCCACAGAGTAAATGTATCCAAAGGCATTGATGTCAGCTTTCCCAAAACAGGACATAAATACCCCTAGCCGAGGTTTGTAATCACAGGCGAGTCAATAAACCTTATTCCCCAAGCAAAGTTTATTTCTCCAAGAGAGCTCATCACTTCCAGCAATCGAATTTCATCCCCAGCTAAATTTGTTCCTCCAGATCAGCAGGTCTACTAAACAAAGTATCTCTTCCCCCAAAATTTGGTCCCCGCAGAGTTATTCTCCAATATCTCTTCCCGGCGGAATATTGGCAAATCTCCAGAAACCGTCAGGGATTTATTTTCCCAGACGCGAGCATACTACGACAGCATTTCATGAACATACATCATGACATACGCATACATATCATATACAGCATAATCTCATTTATTTTGAGAACATCATCTCGCCCTGAATTTCATGCATCACATATAACTAACACTGATATCTTTTCAGGAAAAGACGATCAGCTTCGACGAATCCAGCAGTTATGCAAATCACATCTACAGACAACTAATGGAAACTCAGTTCCCGAAATCAAACGGGTCAACTAATCTACATTATCAGATCAAAGTAACCTTACCCCGGTTCATTCTGAAGTTTTACACGAACTTATAACCTTACCCCAGTTCATCCTGAAGTTTCACACGAACTTATAACCTTACCCTGATTCAGCCATAAGTTTTACACGAACTTATAACCTTACCCTAATTCATCCTGAAGTTTTACATGAACTTATAACCTTACCTCAGTTCATTCTGAAGTTTTACACAAACTTATAACCTTACCTCGATTCATCCTGAAGTTTTACACGAACTTATAACCTTACCCTGGTTCATTCTGAAGTTTTACACAAACTTATAACCTTACCCCGGTTCATCCTGAAGTTTTACACAAACTTATAACCTTACCCCGGTTCATTTTGATGTTTTACAAAAACTTATCTCAAAGTAACCTTACCCAGGTTCCCACTGCAGTTTTACCCAAACTCCTCACGAAACAACCTTATCCAGGTTGTCATATCAAAATAACCTTACCCCGGTTCATTTTGATGTTTTACATGAACGTATCACGAAGCAACCCTACTATCCAGGTTCCTTCTCATAACCTTGCTACCCAGGTTCCTTCTCACAGCCCTACTACCCAGGCTTTCATATCGAAGCAGCCCTACTACCCAGGCTTTCATATTGAAGCACCCCTACTACCCAGGCTTTCATATCGAAGCAACCCTACTATCCAGGTTCCTACTTATAACCTTACTACCCAGGTTTCTTTTCTCTTATCTCCAGACAGGAGTCCATAACACTGTAAGACCGGGACCTAATCAAACACGATTAGTTTCGCATTTCCCCAGTAGAGTAACGGAAAACTAAAATCTCCTAAAACTATATTTCTTGAGACATATACCAATATTCCTCAGCAGATTCAACGGCAACAGGGACTCTCGTCGAAGGAATGTCTCAGGAAATCCACATTCTCTAGATGGCATCTTTAATCCCATCTCCGACAATTCTCCATCGCATCCAGGATGGCATCTTTAATCCCATCTCCGACAAATCTTCTATCATCAACCTACCAAATGGCATCTATAAGCCCATTCCTGATATCACAAATCAATTGCCACTTCACGCGAGTACAAATTTTTGGGCACTCTAGTGTTCAATCATCTTCCACCTTCAGATCACGAAAGGCAGAACAACCAATGTACATCCTCGGATTTAAGAAGATTGAACAAGGGCAGCTATTGTACCCCAAAATTTTCCCTCGCATTTTACTCAATCAATGGAAATTGAGGTCCCTAAGTTGCTCAAGGAAGTCCAAGAGTTGACCAGACAAACTCTCCCCTAAGGCAGTGTACCTCCAATTAGGTTTCTATTTTCATCAAGATGGATAGAATACAAAGGTCTCATATGCTCTCCATTGTCTTAATATGTTCTCAAGACCCTACATGTCAAGTTTCATGCCTTGCCTAAGAAGTTTGCTCAATCAACTGCTCAGATGTTTGAGAATCGACTATATTAGGTCAAAAGTCAACTGGGGCCCACATACAGTCAAACTTCAAGATTTTTGGTCAACATCATCATTTTGAAGTTTTATCCATCATTTGATCAAGGGTTGATCATGATTCCTCAAGGAATGCTCCAAATTCATCAAAACCCAAAAGTTGCTAAATTAGGATTTCTTAATAAAAGTCAACCCAACTTTGACCAAGCATAACTTCTTCATACTTTAACAAATATTTTCCATCCAAGGCTCATTTTTAAAATTATGTCACTCCCTACAATTCATCTTCATACCTCAAGTTCAAAATATGCACTCATCAAAAGATCTGAATTTCTAAATTATAGGTCCTTTTGAAAAGTCAACAAAAACACCTTTTGGGTCAAAGCTTCATACATGAACATGGAAGACTCAATTGAGATAAGACCAAAAGGGTTGCTTAGGGGACATCCTAAGATTTCTAAAAAGTCATAGAACACCTCTCTAGGGTCAAATTTGAGAAAGTTGTGCACTGTCAAAGTAGGCAATTTTCGGAAAATTGTCAAAAGTCAACATTGATCAAATTTGCATTTTTTCCAAAGGGGCCCATCTTTTCTTGCTTGAAACATGTTTCTAATAGGACCCACGACCCATGAGCTCATTCACCTCTTATTTTATCATTTATTTTGATTTTTTTATTCATTTAAATCAAAATAAATCAAATTAAATGGTAAAATAATGAAATCAAATCAAATCAAATCTTGGGTTTTTGTGCACATTTGGAGTCCATATACAGCTAGCATGATGATCAATTCGTGCAAGGCTCATTAGGGTTGGAAAAGATTGGATTGAAGCTTGTTTTAGAAAGATATCATAAATGAAGCAAATCAAATCCAATTTTCATAATTCTCAAAGACATGATGCAATTTTACAACCCTAATTCAGTCTACTATATGTATTGAATAATTCTAGACCATAAGCATAAGGATTGGAGGCGTGAAACAACAAGAAAGAATACAAAATTTTGCAAGAAAAGTGTGAGACCTAACTTTGTCTACAGGCCAATTCAAGCTAGTCCAACGTTTCCAATCGATTCCTGGACATCCCAGGAAGCAAACAACATCATTTGCAAGCCTCAAAGCATCCAGAAATCATCCCCAAAAGCATCACGGTTTTCCCTAAAACTCAAACTTGATTTAAATGTTTTACGCATCATAAACATGTTCTAACCATATATTCTTATTCATAATCATGTTTACAAGCTTTCTGTATCACTTAATTGTACTAACAATGCAGGAATCCATATTCACCATTGTTAGGGTTTAAGAGCACGATTTGGGGATTTATGATACAGGAAAAATTAGGCCAATAAAATGATACCATAATACTCGTGAGACCAAGAAGAGTTGATTGGTACTATCACCATTGATTTATCATGCTTGTATGGAATTTTTGAATGACACAGGTTTATAGCTACAGACTTGTGTGTGTAGGTAAAAGTTCTTCACCTAATACGATGGTTGCAGCGAAGAAGGTAGTATGAGGTAGTCCATCCTTGTACAAACTAGTTAACAATGCGGCTCAGTTGGCAACGCATCGTTGGTAGGGAGTACAAGGACCTGGGTTCGATCCCAGGTCCCAACAATTGCTTTGTATTATTTTTTCTCATGTAATCAGGTATACCACGCTCTTCACCATCCACCATGCGCTAGCAGTTCCTGACCATTGGATGCACTTCCATCCAGATCCAACGCTTCCAGCCATGAATGTCCATGGTACACGTACAAGTCAATGCTACACCAAATCCAAAGGTTGATTGGGCTTGGAGCTTATTGGGGTTGGAATTTCATATTCATACCCCCGTTTTGCTAGCATACAGGCACATTATTTTTATTTTCTTTATTTGTTTCTTTTGTTTTAATTATTTTTGTTTAATTATTTTCACCAAAAAATTAATTGTTATTTTAATTATTCATAAAATTAATAAATCACAAAAACACAAAAAGCATTTTTTTAATAATAAACTATTTAATTTAACTAGTAAGTTAGGTAAATTTAATTTTTGTTTCATTTAAAATCAAATAGAATCTAGGTTTTAATTTTATAATTTATATTTCTTTTCTCAAATAAAAAACCAAAAACATACAAAATCTTTTTGTACAAAATATTTTCTATTTCTTTAATTAATTAATTTAATTAGGAAATTAGGTTAATTTAATTTCTTTCATACTTTAAAATAATTAGAAATTAGGTTTAATTAATTTGCAATTAAATGTTTTCTCAAATAAGAATCCACATGAACAAAAATCTTTCTCTCAATTAGAGTTTTAGGTTATCTTTTCAACTGTCCTCGTATTTAATTCGTCGTGCGCTCGTTAATTATTTTGCCATTATTTTGTAACTGCTAAGGGTATGTAATAACTTTAAACTAGGGTTTTTATTTACCGCTTTCCCCCATTTTTGGTTATATAATTAATCCCCCTCCCTGAAGCCTTGTAATAGCTAGGGTTTATTTCCTCGCACTTTTAATTGCCGCAATCTTTAACTGTCTAGATGTATGGCTAATAGGATTGTATGACAAGAATGTCTGGAAAATTAAAACGGTAGATCACCTAATGTGAAAAGATTAAATAACTGAAACAAATCATATGCACATATTTACTCCTAGGGTTTACCTCATTTCGGGTTCCTTCGGTAAAAAATCATTAAGCATAGGAGATATTAGTGGTTTCCCTCTAGTCTAAAAAGATCAGATTGTCCCATTTGAATGTTGCCTCGGAAATGTTGCTTCGGAAAGATCTTAAGACTCTAGGGTTACTACTAAAGTTTACTAACTATTGATTTAGTGATTGTATATGCCCCTTTCGAATGTACCTTACAACTGCAACGACGATGCTACCTACTCCTTAATAGTAGGATAGCGTTGTCTAAAGGAAATAAAACGAACAAACCTTTTTTCGAGTAGGTAGAACCTTAAGTACTTTCTCAATGAAAACTTTTCACACAAACGCCTTTTTCAAAGTAAATTTTCAAAACAAACTTCGTCAAACCCTTGAGGACTGATACAAGGATTATCATGAAGCAAAACTTTTCAAAACAATCATACACAAGAAATTTTGAAAAATGAGCAAGTACCTAAGAGCCCGTAGATAACTACGGATAGAAAGGGTGCTAACACCTTCCCTTTCTATAATCTACCCCCGTACTCAGAATATCTCGAATAAAGGTTTTTTCTGTTCTTTCTCCTTTTCCATGATTGGATGAAATAAAAGTCGTGGTGACTCTTGCTTACCGCAATATTTTGCAAACAAAAAACGCAAACACAAACCAGTATCAAACAGTCAGTTCTGCCACCATATCACATCATGGTTATAGGTGACTACAAAATACCAGAACCCAATGATGGACCTAAACCAAGGGCACTTTGGACACTCATGTTTGACGGTGCTTCAAACGCGCTAGGACATGGAATTGGGGTTGTACTAACTTCTCCAAATAATTTCCATAAACCTTAGAATACAAGGATATGTTTTGATTGCACCAACAACATTGCTAAATACGAAGCTTATATATTGGGTCTAGAAGCTGCTATTGTTCTAAGAATTAAACACCTCTAAGTGTATGTAGACTCAGCATTGGTTATATACCAAGTCAATAGTGAATGGGATACTCAACATCCCAAATTGAATCCATATCGGGATCATGTTTTGAAGCTAGCTATGGAATTTACTAAGATCACTTTCACACACATTCCACGAGAATAAAATAAAATGGGAGATGCCTTTGCAACTTTTTCATCCATGTTCAAGGTACCTTGGCCAAATCACAAACCGTGCATCACGATCAGACATTTCGAAGAACCTGCGCATTGTCTTGCCATTGAAGAAGGACTAGGTAAGAAACCTTGATTCTATGACATCAAGACGTATTTGGAGAAACAAGAATATCTAGAAAATTCCTCAATAATTAACAAGCGAACTCTACGAATGCTAACTGCGAAGTTCTTTTTAAATGGGGATCTGTTGTACAAAAGAAACTATGATATGGTGTTACTACGGTACATGGAGAAAAATGAGGCAGGTACACTTATGAGAGAGATCCATGAAGGAACCTTCGGGACTCATACAAATGGATATTCCATGGCTATAAAAAATATTAAGATCTGGTTATTATTGGTTAACGATGGAAGCTGATTGCTACAATTATACGAAGACATGTCACAAATGCCAAATCTATGCTGACAAGGTGCACGTACCACTAACTCCTCTGAATGTACTAAAATCACCCTGGCCATTCTCAATGTGAGGAATTGATATGATAGGAATGATCAAACCGAAGGCTTCTAATAGACACCGATTCATACTGGTCGCCATTGATTATTTTACTAAGTGGGTAGAAGTTGTGTCATATGCAAATGTCACCAAGCAAGTGGTTACTCGATTTATCAAATAGAACATTATATGTAGATATGGGATTTCAAGCAGAATTATTACAGACAGTGGGTCCAACTTGAACAACAAAATAATAAAGGAATTATGTGATGATTTCAAGATTGAGCATCATAACTCATGGCCTTATAAACCTAAGATGAATTGAGCCGTTGAAGCTGCTAATAAAATATCAAGAAAATCATTCAGAAAATGGTAAAGACATATAAAGATTGGCTTAAAATTATTCCCTTTACTCTACATGGCTACCATACCTCAGTACGTACTTCGACAGGTGCAAATCCTTTCACACTTGTATATGGCATGGAGGTTGTTCTCCCTGTTGAAGTGGAGATTCCATCACTACGAGTTTTAAGAAGGGGATTTGGTTCTCAAGAAGATTTTGATACCACGCCTAGATTCATGTGGTAAATTGACACCTAACTACAAAGGTCTGTATGTGTTTAAAACAACATTCTCAGGTGGAGGTCTTATCCTCACAACTATGGATGGGGAAGAACTACCACACCCAACGATTTCTGACGCAGTAAAAAAATACTATGTATAATAGGACCTCTAAATTTAAACCCCAAACATGATACTTAGGAAAAAAGGAGCATCCTGGTGGATTAAAAACCATAAAGGGCTATCCAGGCAAAAATTAGGGGCATATAAACAAAATCATTATCCTGGTGGATTAAAAACCTGAAAGGGCGGTCCGGGCAAAAATAAGGGATCTTATTCAAAAAATGAGCAGATAGATTATGATTCAATAATTTATTACCACAACTACTAAAGAGAATGATCAATCTAAATCATCTGACTCAGAAACAAAGGAGATTGGAATTATCAAAGGATATTGGAGAAACAACAACTGCAATTATCATTTTCATTGCCATTTTCATGTTTTGTTAAAAATTTATGTAATTACCTCTTTTTAGGAATTGCATCTTGTACTCTCGCCTAATCAAATGCACTTTCGTCAAATAAACAATCTATTTTTCAAGTTCAAATTCAATTGTGTTTTCATTTTTTCAACTTGTTTGCAAACTACTACGAATATTTCTTGTAAACACTGCGTTGAAATTATCTTGGGTATTTGACAAAAAAAATAAAATCATTTGATAAAACGTCAAGAAAGAAGTTTATTTAGAAAAAAATCGACAAAAAATCGACGTCTAGGTCCACGCCTACACCTAAGCCTACGCCCACGATACAATTATCAATACCTTGCTGACACTGTTCACTAGGATATATCAAAATTCCAATCAACTTGGGACACCACGACGAAACAACAAACAATGTTGGGGAGTCAGTGAATTAGAAAGCCCAATGATTTAAAAAGGAATAAAATATTAAAAAAAAAACATTTACTTGGTGCATATACATATGATACATTGGGTGCATATATAAAATAACACATTTGGGTATAATTTCAATTTAGGGCATTATCCATACACATTGGGCATTGCATTTTCAAAAGTTGTTTAGGCCAAGAATACTGCAACATATCTTAGGGCTTATTATGAATCAACTTATCTGCACAAGACAAACAAATACCTTGGTTAAGAACAAACACGACCGGTAAATCATCATATCTTTAGTTTAGTTATCTAAGATTCAATTATCAAAACACTTTCTCAAAATCCGCATTATTATCCCCTAAGATGTGATAGATATGAAAATTTGCAATATAGCTTACTATGTTAAACTCGAAGCTTTAGTAAGTTATCTATTTTCAAAGCTCGTGTTATCTACCCCTAGATTGCGGTAAGTATGGGAAAATCTATGATATAATTCATTATATCAGTCTCCAAGCAACAATAAATTATCAAGTTTGTGGTATTTATCCTCTAGGTCGTGATAGATGCACAAGTCTACGTTATACCTTACTATGTTAGTCTCGAAGAATTAGTAAGATATTTTCAAACCAGTACCATTTACTCCTTAGGTTATATTAGATATATGGAATCTACGATATAACTCGTTGCATTAGTCTCGGAGCAGTAATAAGTTATCTATTTTCTGTGATTTAATTCATTGTGTCAGTCTCCAAGCAACAATGAGTTTTGAAACTTTATGTTGTTCATCCCCTAGGATGTGATAAATAGGAAAAATCTATGTTGTAGCTTACTATATTAGTCTCAAAGCATTAGTAAGTTAATTTTCAAACTTGGGTTATTTATCTCCTAGTATACGGTAAATACACAAAATCTACGACTACTTTTTCTAGGTGCTGACGGGTCATCTGCATCATCTTATATAGGCTAATTATCTTTTGGGGTTTATTTGTTCATGTCTGCAGTCAAATTTTGGAGGTCTTCCATTATTTAATCACCCTCTGATCCGAATATGTGAGACCTTCGTATTCTCGCACTTTCAATGGAAGGGCGATTAAATAGGGGTAGCTGGCATACCCTAAATTTGCCCGACTTAGGCATTAGCAGTTAAATTATTTGACAAGCATTTAATTGGGATATTTGTTTTTAATCTAGTTATTGATTCTTCGAATTATGTAATTGGAATTATGTTTGATAAAACTAATAGAGTAACAATATGTTAGATAGGATGTATTTACTTGCTAACAGGAACAGGTTGTGTAAGAACTCCTACCATATGTTGGGACATGTTGAGTTGAAGTATTTCAACAACTAGAGCAACATGTCCGATAAGATGTCCTACGGAGGATCATACTACATCGCGCCTGAGCTTAAATGATCTGTTTATTCTGTTAAGTCATAATGACAAAATATATTTTAGGATATTATATTATCCTATTTGGTGTTGTTTTATAGGTCATGAAGAATCAAGTCAAAATATTGAAGATTATGAAATTTCTAATTATGGAGATAATTTAGGAAACTAATGATTGAAGACTTATTATTATGCAGAATCTTCTGCAGAATTGTAACAGCTGACAAGCTGTGAGAGATGGACCAAATCCAATTGGGCTATAGGTTATAAAAAGAAGCTTTGTAACCTAGGATTGGCACTGACCGTGAATTACCAAGATGTAGTTATTAGGGTTGAGACTGTAGCCACTCTCAAGGAGAGTTGGTGTAAGTGAACCACTCGAATTGTGAGATGGTCACTATGTTCTCCTCGAAGCTGTGAAGCAAGTGTGAGTATTGTTCTTGGAGGAAGCTATTAAGCAACTCCAAGTTGGTGTTCTTAGTCAAGAGTCTTGGTTGAGTTTAGAGGGAAGTGTGTCATTCTGCTCATCATAGAAGTGAGTCTTCTCATCATGGAAGTGTTCCTTCCTGTTTTTTGGTGTTTGAAGTGTGATCTTCATATAGGTAGAAATTCGTTGATACAGTAACTGGGATTAGGATTGTTACACATCATTGTGTGATTAGAGGTGAGATGGGTTTTCTCATATCTAGGGAGGACCTAGGTAGAAGTTAAACAGGGTAGTGATTAAGTTATATGTCGTAAAAGGGGATTTTAACTTGCAATTTTATATTCTCTAGTGGATTTCCTTCCTGGCTTGGTATGCCCCCAGAGTAGGTGTTGGTTTGCACCGAACTGAATTAACAATTTTGTGTGTTGTTTTACTTTTCAGTACTGTTTTTTAGTATTGTATGCCATGACATGTTTTTTTAATCAGAACATAAGTCTCGACATCTTATAGTACATATATGATATGATATAACATAATTTCAATTGGTATAAGAGCTGGCTTCCTATCCGTTTCTGGATGAGATCCGACGGGGTACTTTCTAGTTCATGGTCAAGGTAGAAATTTCTACTAAAAATTTGTTTGAACTTGGGTAGTTCATATTGTTTTTTAGTGGTCCCTTAAAGTGGAGGATGGACTTTTCATGACTAGGTAGTGTTAGACATGTCTGTTTCCTTCATTCATGTAGGTTTGGTGGTAAGCTACTATGTTAGGTTTGATATATTTTCAAACCTAGGATGTTTTCGATTGCATATGGATGCTTGTGTGAAATTTGTGGTGCTTGAAGAGTGTTAAGGAGTGATATGTTGTTGTGTATTCTGTTGCATGGTATTTTGTGTAACCCTAGTTTTTTCTTGTTCTGCAAGTAAAAGAAGAACATTAGGGTTTGGTTTCCTCAGCAAATTAGTGTGTGATCTGTGCAAGACATTATCAACTGGCTATGTGATGTTGCCAACGATACTTCAGTTTTACCTCTCAAGTCCACTCATAAAAGAACTTTTGATAAGTATGTTGAAGGATGTTTAAAGCCATTTATGTTGGATTCACATAGAGTTATCCTAATACTTTACCTAATAAGGAAAAGGACTCTGAGTCTTGCAGATGTTGGAGCTTGGGAATTCCATCTGAACCTTGAAGGTGATCAAGGATTATTTGTTTTCCAGAAGCAGTGTTAGGGTTCAGAACCAAGCTTTTCTTTGAGAGTTCCAGAAGAAGGGAACTAGTGTCCTACAAGATGTTGGGACATTGTGTCAGCAGGTGTGTGGATTCCTGTTGCAAAACATATGCTTTGGGTGCTAGACAAATGTGTAAGGATCATATATGTTTGGAACCTACTTCTGATTTGAAAGAGGAGGCATATGGTCTGTTTATCTAAGATAGTTTATCCAGAAGACATGTCTTAAATTGATGAACGGGTTGAATGTTGATTAACCAATTGGTTACTGCTTGACTCAGTTTATTTCTGATCCAAGTTAGTAAAAGTGCAGAGGTTGAGCTCTAATTCCATTAGAGATTTGTCATCTCAGTCGGGTTCCTTATTTTATGGAGGTCAAGTTCATATGGCAAGGGCATTCTCTTTGACATCTGGTTTATTCTTCTGATCAAAGAAACAAGATTTGTATGGAATCTTGTTTATGACCATAAAATAGGTTTTGTCTAAGGGGAGTAATGGTGGTATGCACTAAATGCATGTTGTGATGCTTGAAGATTCGTAGCAGTTGTTGAAAAAAGACCCTAGTCTTGAGCTAAAGGGGTATTGAAGAAATGTATGATGTAATGTCTTGACATCTTTGGGTTGAGAATTTATTTTGTCTCAATGTGTTTGACTTGTGTTTCTCTCAAACAAGATAGAGGTTGTTTACTCAAACTTGATATCTCGTATCAAGTCTATGTGAACACTGAACTCTTGTTCTGCTAAAGTGGAAGAGACATTTTAGGGTTGTGTGAAATGGAGATGCATCATCCTGGAGTAAGTTGATAATCTAGAAGATTAACTTACAGTCATTTTATTACTCAGCCATGTTTTTATTAGCTTTGTCCAAGTTGCTTGGATAAGGGGTTTAATTGGTGAAGGTTGAAGAATTGGAGAAACAAACATCATTGTACAGTCTGGTTATGGATTAATACCATGGTTGTGATGCTTTACATTTTAGAGGGAATCTCCTCTTTATATGTAGAAGGATGACACCTTACAGAAGGTCAGGATATTATGTTTATGAAGAAGCCCCCCTGAGGTGTGGTATCAGTTGTTGGCTTGAGTATGCATATATGGTCGATTACTTAATCATGTCTCTCTTGTGTTATCCCTCAAGATTGTTGTATGGATTACTACGATGTTATCTCCAGAACCATAGTTAAGGGTGAAATCCATACCACTGAGATTGATGTCTTATCTGATATTAGAACATCATCTCAAGTGTTTGTTTCTTTAGAAGGAAGCTATTTTGAATATCACAGGGTGAACAGTGCTGATTACCAATGAATTCCAAAACTAGAATAATTAACTATGATGTAGTATGATGTCCAGGTATTGACCAAGTCTGGAATGTTGTGAAGAATCCTCTTGTGCTAAGAATGTGAAGAAGAAAGGATGTCAGATCAAGTATTCTAACATATGTTGAAAGGGAGTATAATCTGCACCTATGTGTGTAGGAAAGTTTTTCCTCTGATGACAAAATACTTTGTTAGGAGCTGGATATAAGTCGGATCTTGTGAAGATGTGCATGTTACTGATGATAAAGACCTTGTCTAAAGTTGGGCACTTATTTGATGTATGGATGCAAATCTGGTCTCTGAACTGTTAGTTTAGAAAGTGGTTGAGAGTTTATTTCTCTGAATGGTATTCAGGTGGTTGTATTAACCTGAACAAGTTGCCAAAGGTGTGATGTTTTGGGATCTTCTCTTAAAATTACTATCAAGCTTAATGAGCGCTTTGGATGATAAATCTAAAACCAAATTATTAGGTTCTCCGAAGAAAGATTGATTTCCTAAATGATGTTGTAACATCACTTTTTTCCTAAAGGAAGGTCTGGGATTATGATTATGGAGGATTGAGGATCAACATTGGTGTCAGAAGAAGGAGTTCTAACTTTGTAGATCAGAATATGAAGATTCTGGTCTTATCCACAGTAGTATGATTGGTGAAGCCATGACTACCATGGTGAAGACTTCACTAGTACCAACAATTACTAGTGAATGTGAGGGAAAAGGAATAGTATCAGATAGTGCGATTTGATCGTAAAGATTTTGGAGAAGTGATTTTTCCTCTACATCAAATCTATTAGTGTGGAGTTTTGAAAAACAAGCAACTGAGTGCTTCTGTGTAAATGATGTCATAGCTGTGCGGATCTATCCAGAAGAAGCTAGTCTCTACTACTCTCTCCAACAGTCAGTATGATTTGTCTGCAAGAATCTATTTTCATTGTTTGATAAAGCCTTCTTCAATGTCTATTTGAAGATACCACATGTGATGCTCAAATGTCTGGTCAGGACATTTATCAGGACATGTTGTGTTCTTAGGCCTAGCAAGGAAGTAATATGGGATGTGCTGTTAGGAGGCTTAAGTAAAAAGTGTCTTGAGTCTCTGCATGTGCTTTTTTTTTTTGGAATTATAAAGTAGTCAAAATCTACTTTAGAAGATGCATCAGTTTTTTTTTGTGTTTTTGTTGCATCCTTAACCAAAATCTCTGACCCCTTCTAGGATCGTTAATTCCTATGTCATTTATTGGTTATTTATTGAGGTCAATCTCTTTCCAATATTTCCCTTGTGTCTGTATGTTAGTTATCATAGTCCTCATGTCTTTTTCGGTTACGGGTAAGTTCTGTTTGGGTCTGGGTATGTAAAGATTATGTTTGTCAATTTGTGGCAAGCATAAGGAAAATGGGTAGAGTTCAGACATTGGTAAGTCCGAGGTCTATTTTTGGATTTGATTGGCAAAAATGTCAAATAGGTTGTCCTGTTCTAAGTTTTTTGGTTATACTATTCTGATTTTGTTTTGCATTTTTTTGTGTCTTGTGTTCTGAGTTATGAACACAACTGTGTCTTGTGGTTGGTTTCCCCTTAAGGATTATCTTGGCCTCCTTGTGTTGAAGATATGTCCCCCTATGAGGAGTATTTCTGGATTAAGGGTGAGTAAAATCAGTTTGTGAAGAATGTTTCTGGGATTGACAACATTTTGTGTTGGCCGTAAGGGATTTATTCGACTAAATATGAAGAGGAACGGTATGTGGCAGCTGAGCTTTTAAGTCTGGAATGGAAATGTTTAGAGATGTTGTGAAAATATGTTGGATGTGATGTCTTCACATCAAACAGGTTGTTATCTCTTGATAAAATGCTTTGTCATATTCTGGCCAAAAAATGGGAGAGAACATCTGTATGTGTTGAGATTCTCTTTCTTTGTGCTAAACTTGTGTGTGTAGATTTTAAGGGGGAGAGAATATGTGTTGGATTGTCATGAACAAGTACTATTATTGATGTTGTGATATCTTGTGAGAAGACAGTGAAGACTAAAGACTTTCAAATGTGTGAAGACTATAAACTGACTGCTTCTGATGTTTTTAGATTTCTGCTGATTTGTATTAATGTAATTTCTTAATCTTGAATATGCAAAGAATATGTAAATTAGTTTTATCCAAAATAAGCCAAAGGGGGACATTGTTAATTCTATGAATTATGTAATTGGAATTATGTTTGGTAAAACTAATAGAGTGACAATATGTTAGATAGGATGTATTTACTTGCTAACAGGAACACGTTGTGCTTGAAGTCCTACCTTATGTTGGGACATGTTCTATTGAAGTATTCCAACATCTGGAGCAACATGTCAGATAAGATGTCCTACGAGGGAGCATGCGACATCGCGCCTGAGTTGAAGTGATCAATTTATGCTGTTAATTCACAATAACAGAATATATTTCAGGATATTATATTATCCTATGTGGCATTGTTTTATAGGTCATGAAGAATCAAGTCAAAATATTAAATATTATGCAGTTTCTAATTATGGAGATAATTTAGGAAACTAATGATTAAAGACTTATTGTTATGCATAATCTTCTGCAAAATTGTAGAAGCTGACAAGCTGTGATTGAAGGCCCAAATCCAGTTGGGATATAGGTTATAAAAAGAAGCTTCGTAACCTAGGATTGGCACTGACCGTGAATTACCAAGATATAGTTATTAGGGCTGAGTTTGTAGCCACTCTCTAGAAGAGTTGGTGTAAGTGAACCACTCGAATTGCGAGATGGTCACTATGTTCTCCTCGAAGTTGTGAATCCAGAATGAGTATTGTTCTCGGAGAAAGCTTTTAAGAAACTCCAAGAGTGAGTTTAGAGGGAAGCGTGTCTTCCTGCTTGTCATAGAAGTGAGTCTTCTCATCATGGAAGTGTGCCTTCCTATTTTTTGGTGTTTGAAGTGTGATATTCATATAGGTAGAAAGCCTTTGATGTAATAATTGGGATTTGGATTGTTAGACATCATTTCAGGGATTGGAGGTGAGATGAGATTTCTCATATCTAGGGAGGACATAGGTAGAAGTTGCACAGGGTAGTGATTAACTGAGAAGTTGTAAATGGGGGAGTTTAACTTCAAGTTGATATTGTCTATTGGCTTTCCTTCCTGGCTTAGTATGTCCCTAGAGTAGGTGTTGGTTTGCATCAAACTGGATTAACAATTGTGTGTGTTTATTTACTTTTCAGTACTGTTGTTTAATATCGTATGCCTTGCCATGTTGTTTTAATAAGATTATATGTCTCTACATCCTATAGAACATTTGGGATCTGATATACCAGAATTTCACAAGTCACGGGGTTCACATTTAAATAAGTCTCATATTCTAGATGGGGGGTGTATATATCTTGAATTGGTAATACGGGATGTCATTAATTAGGCTTAGCAAATTGGTATGATCCTCTAGAAGGGAAGGGTGTATTAGCTAATAAAAAGGTGTATGTTCTTGGGCCTAACTAACTCATATATCTTTGGGTCCCAAGTAAATAGAATATTTTTGGATTTATTTCTAATTTTTCTGAAAGTTAACTGACTCAACTATCACTGTGTATAATTCTGATTAGTTTTATTAGTGATTATTTATCAATACTGATTATTATTATTATTATTATTATTATTAATTATTAGTCATTCTTATAGTTAATATTATAATTCTGATTTTACTTATATTACTATTAGTTGTTATTTTATTAATATTATTATTTCAAATTTTGTTGACCAAGTCAACATTAGTGTAAAACTCTAATTCCCAAAAGTTGCACCCAATCTTTCAACTTCTTCCCCCAAGGAACCCATGCCCAGAATTTAAACAAATTTTGGATCAAATCTGTAGCAAAATCAAATTGAATATGGAATTTTATTTGATTTTGTTTTGAATTTGTACAATAAGAAGTCTATGTACATTACAAAGTTTGCAAACCCTAATCTAATTTATAATCAAATCAAATTTAATCCTAAATTGATTCTGATTGAATCAATCATACAAATCATATAAAAGTAACAGAAATCACTAACTAATTTCCTAATTCAACCTATAAATGCTAAAGTCCTAATACTATAAATTTAGACCTAAGCTATTGAAATCAAAACAAACAGAATACCCCAGAGATTCTTGTTATTGTTGCGCAATCCTTACACCTCCACCAGAGCTCTGCATCAGTAAAGACTTGAGTTTCATGACTGAAACACCAAATTCTTTGAGCTACATCTCCGACCTTTCAAAGTACTTGCGAAGAGAAAGAAAAGGGAGATTTGAAGGAGAAGAATAAAATGCCAAAAGAGAAAACTACATAAAAAGAATCAATGCGTGGATGGTAAACCTAATCGCGTAGCTTAGGGTTTATATTTGGTTGATGTTGATTGGTGTTCTTCTTTGATTTATGTTGAGATTGGGGTTTCTGGGTTTTAATTTTTATTTAGGTTTAGGGTTAGGGTAAAACATGTTAGGGTTTTTTAATTTGGGATAGGGACGAACAATTTAGGTTTGAATGATTCAATTAGGTTTTGGAAATATGGTTATGGTTTAGATGAAGATTTCATGGTTTAGGTTAGGGTTCATGGGTTTTTGTTGAAGATCATGAATATTTGGGTAGGGTTTGGTGGAATATGTGAAGGATTTTCTGGGTTTGGGTTGCGTTTCTGGGTTTTGGTTGAAGGTAGGAACGAATGTTATTGTGTTTTTGGGTTTCTAGGTTGGTGTTGTGATGAAGGTTTGAATGTGGATGGTGGTCCACAGTGGTTTTTCTGGGTTTAGTATGAACACAACTGATGAAAATGATTTATGGCCGTTGGTTGTGGGGCAGAAACTTAGACAGAGGTCAGAGCCTCTCTCTCTAAGTTTATAACGTGTTGTTTTTGTTTTAGCCAGAGATGGAAAAGAGAATGAGAAATGAGCTTTGAGCTCATGTTTTTGGTGTTAAAATGCTCCCTCCGTTCTTAGATGCATGCTAGGTGGCTCCTGAAAGCCCTTGGATAAGGTGACCGTTTACTGGTCACCTGCGCTTGCCCCCATCATACTCCTCGTCAAACATGCAATATAAGCCCTCCATCTTGTATATTTTAGATCAAGGGCCCAGAGTTGAACACTGATGCCTCTTCCGATTAGAATCAAATGTGCCAGATTCCATATGCTTCACGATAACTCATGCACCTCTCCATACGAAATCCAAACAAACCCAAATTTGTTTAGGGCCTTGGCAAAAATTATCTAGGCTAAAGTCGTTTCTAATCACACCATTGTTTTTACTAGCCAGTTCAAAATTACGCCCCCAGGCGCTTTTGGACTCAGAATTAATGTTGGACTTAGGCCCTTCATATTTATACCCTATGGATTTATTATTTGCACCCCCTGCGTAATTTTAATATTTATTTAATTAATTCATTTTTTTGTTTTGTTTATTTTATTTACTTTATTTATGTATTATATCATGACATTTTTTACCATACTGCGTTAAAATATTTTTGTACATTTTGTCATAAAATTTTTGATAAATAAATATTGGATTAATATTAAAAATAATAATATATTTTTAATAATAAGAAAATAGTTATTTATTAAATATTTTCTAAAATACTAACCATACATATTGCATCATAAATTCTATGACAGCTAACCAAGCAAATACTATCATTTTTTTACTAACTTAATCTCAAATTCAACTTTATTTTTCAAAAAAGGATTGTGGATATATTTCCTATTAACTGTGAACTACGTCTACGACCATGTTATTTTCAAACCCAGACAAGGTTCAAGGAGAATTCAAAATATTTCCACAATCCATAAAAAACTAACGAAACACATTTGAACTACGAATTTGGACTCTGATTCTTCGCAAGGAGATACGTAGGCACGCGGTTAAAACCAACACGAGTTCACAACTAAAAATTTAAATCCTTTTCTTAACATATAGAAATATTAACTACCAAATTCCTGTTTTCCCCTTAAACCTAAAAGTGGATCCCCTTTATAACAAGGGAGATGACTTGTGCCTAACACCTTCCCTTCATCTAACCGACTTACAAAATTAGAATCTCTATACGAATTAGGGTTACCCCTTATTTCCTTGTCCCTAAGACAAAAATTTATGGTGGCGACTCTTTACTTTTTCTGATTACGACACATGTTAGCTTAAGAAGCATATCTCAGCTAAATAAACTCGAGTTAGTTAGAAGCCTACCTAAGTAGAAGTTTACTTCGGATGCTCTTTGTGAAGCATGTCATAAAGGCAAGTTTTCTAAATCCTCTTTCAAAACTAAAAATGTTGTTTCTACCTCCAGACCTTTGGAGCTTCTACATATTGAATTATTTAGTCATGTTAAGTCAACATCAAGGAATGGTAATAAGTATGGACTTGTCATCTAAGATGATTACAGTCGTTGAATTTGGGTAAATTTTCTAAGACACAAGGATGAGTCTCATTCTGTATTCACTAGTTTCTGTTCACAAGTGCAAAATCAATTAAATTCAGAAATTGTCAAAGTCGGAAATGATTGTGGAGGAGAATTTGAAAACAAAGGTTTTGAAGAACTATTTGACTCAAATGGCATATCCCATGATTTCTCGTGTTCTAGGATCCACAACAAAATGGAGTTGTAGAAAGGAAGAATAAGACTTTACAAGAAACAGCCAGAACCATGATAAATGAAACAAATGTTGCTAAGCACTTCTAAGCAGAATTTGTAAATACAACGTGTTACAAGAATAGAATTTCTATTAGACCTATTCTGGAAAATACTCCGTATGAGATGTGCAAAGGAAGAAAAATAAATATATCTTATTTTCATCCTTTTGGATGCACAAGTTTCATTTTAAACATTGAAGAGAATCTGAACAAGTTTGATTCTAAAGCACAAAAATGTATTATGTTGGGATACTCATAACGCTCTAAAGGCTACAGAGTATACAATACAAAAACACAAGGTTTTGAAGAATCAATTCATGTTAGGTTCGATGATAAGCTTGACTCAGAAAAGTCAAAGATGTTTGAAAGTTTTGCAGAACTAGAAATAATTCTTGCTGATTCTGATGAAAATGCAAATAACTATGAAGATGAAAATACTAGCAAAAATAATCTAGATGATGAAATATATGAGACACAAGCATCAAAAATCACACATGTTTTTAGAAGACCCACTTTTAATAACAAGATCCTGTCAGAACAAGATCCACTTTTAAGAAGACTGAGGAGTCACTTCTAGGATTAGTGTCTTTAGTGGAACCAACATCTTGTGATGAATCGCTTCAGGAAAATGAATGGATTTTAGCAATGCAAGAAGAATTGGATCAATTTTCAAAAAAAATGATGTAAGGGAATTTATACCAAAGCCTAAAGGAACTCATGTAATTGGAACCAAGTGGGTATTCAGAAACAAGCTCAATGAAAAGGGGGAAGTGGTCAGAATCAAGGCCCGACTGGTTGCACAAGTTTACAGTCAACAAGAAGGTATTGACTATAACAAAACCTTTGCCCCAATCTCCAATTTAGAATCTATTTGTCTTCTAATTTCTTTTGCTATTCTTAATAATATGATTATATATCAAATGGATGTTAAAAGTTCATTTCTAAATGGATATATTTCTAAATAAGTATATGTATACCAACCTCATGGTTTTGAGAACATCGAACTACCAGAACATGTTTTTAAACTTAAAAAACAATATTTATATGGTCTTAAATAGGCTACCAGAGCTTGGTATGAAAGACTCAACTCCTTTCTGGAGGAAAATGGTTTCTCAAGACGGAAAGTGGACACTACACTCCTCAGGAAATTTTTTGGAAATGATCTTATGATATGTCAAATATATGTAGACAATATAATCATTGGTTCAGCTAATCCCTCTATTTGCAAAGAATTTTCTATGTTAATGCAGGCAGAGTTCGAACTGAGCTTAATGCAAGAATTAAAATATTTTCTGGGAATTCAAATTCATCAGACCTCAAAAGCTACCTATATTCATCAGAGCAAATATACAAAAGAACTTGTGAAGAAGGTTAATATGTCAGAATGCAAACCTACTAAACCCATATGCATCCTACATGTTTTTTTACAAAAAGAGGATGTAAGTTGAAAGGTTTGTCAGAAGCGCTATCATGGTATGTTAGGCTCTCTTCTTTATCTAAGTGCTTCCCAACCAAATATTCTATTTGGTGTATGTCTATGTGCTTGTTTTCAATCAGATCCAAGGGAAACTAATTTAACTGATGTAAAGAGAATCCTAAAGTATCTGAATGGAACTCCTAACCTTGGTCTGATATATAAGAAAACATCAGAATACAAGCTATTAGGGTTCTATGATGCAGACTATGTTAGTGACGGGATCAAATGTAAAGGCACTTCTGGAAATTGTCAACTTTTGAGTAATAACCTTATATCATGGTTTAGAAAAAGGCAATTAACAGTTTCCTTATACACAATATAAGCTGAATATATCTCAGCCTCACTTTGTAACACTCAGATGCTCTGGATGAAAAATCAACTAGAGGATTTTCAGATTTATCAAAATGGCATCCCCATCTACAATGATAACATTGTGGCCATCTGCCTGAGTAAGAATCCTATCTTACACTCCAGAGCTAAACACATAGAAATTAAACATCATTTTATTAGAGACTATATTCAGAAAGGGACTCTCGTTTTGAAATTCATAGATACCGACCATCCATAGGCTGATATCTTTTCAAAACTATTAGCGGAAGATAAATTTATGCTCATTCTAAAAAACTTAAACTTAGTATTTTGTCCAGAATGATTAATTTCTATTGTTTACCTTGATTAAAATTCCATCACTAATACTTGTACAAGTTAGAAGATGTCAGTGTCAGAAATATCTCAAAATTTTCAAAATTTATTTGAGATCATTATGTTTGGTGGTTCAACAAACTGATTAAAGTTTAAAAGACAATTGTTAAATCAAGTGTTATCTAAAACTGTTGGTAATACCTTGAGCAGTAAAAGGATTCTTTTTTGAGAATAGGTTAAAATCCTTCATGTTTCTCCCTATTTTATTTTTTTAACAGCAAAATCTTGTTTAATTTTTATATATATACTACTTCATTTTTTTTTTGGAAATCAAGAAAACTTGAAATTCTCTTACAAACACCTTCTTAGATTTAAAAAATATATATAATGAAAAAAAGGGAGAGAAAGCATAATGATTTTGATACATATATATTTCTCTAAATCTTATTGCTTACATTTCAAACAAAGATATATATATATATATATATATATATATATATATATATATATATATATATATATATATATATATATATATATATATATATATATATATATATATATATATATATATATATATATATATATATATATATATATATATATATATATATATATATATATATATATATATATATATATATATATATATATATATATATATATATATGCAAAAGCTTTAGAAATGTTTTTCAGGAACAAAGTAAATTCACTAAGAACTTCTAAAGGCTAGAAGGTTAAATAAATCAAGCTGTGATAAAAGGACTTCTAATGTTTTAAAAGGGTCGGTTGATCAAACTATGATAAAAGAAATTCTTGGGTATAGAATATTCTGAGAGATCATGTGTTGATAGCCAACTTCAAACATAGAAGGATCTGATTGATCAAGTTATGATAATGAACCTAACTGTTGATTAGAGGGTTCTAATAAAGCAAAATCTGATAAAATCTCTTCCATCTGCTTTAAATCATAATTCTCAGGACGGATAACATTGCTCATAAGCTTTGAAATATCATAAGTTTATGATTCGAGGAGAGATTGTTTATGCCAGTGGGAGTTTCCAACTCGGGGAGGGGGGTTTCTAAACTCTTACTTTACTTTGTTTATGATTTAACCCTGTAAAACTGTTTCATCAAAATACATGGTTTTATCATCATCAAAAAGCGGGAGATTATAAGAACAAGAGTTGGATTTGTGTTTAATCTCTGAGTTTTGATGATAACAACCATATATTTTATGAAGAACAATTTTAGTTCTAATGGTTTCATTGAGTGTGTAGATACATGAGTATAATTTTGGATAGTCTAAATCAAGATATCATCAGACTCACATTACCACTCAAAAGAAGAACCATTGAGTTATGTTTATAATGTAACGTCAATAGTTCTATGGAATACTGAATGTGTAAACAAGAAAAGAATCTCAATGAGTTCCTAAGAAGAGAGAGTTTTTGATAAGTTATTTCTTCAAGATCACAAATCAAGACTGCATAAGAAACAAGCTTTCAATGTAGAAGATCAGAAGCCAAGATTCATTCATTATAAGAGCTGCTGCTTGGATTCTAAAGACAAAGTCAAGATTCTGAACACATGGGAATAAAGATTCTACTCCAAGATTAGAAGTCAAGACTTGCTCATCAGAAGAGTTGCTTCTCAGATTTCTGAAGACAAAGTCAAGATTCTGAAGACTCAGAGACTTCATGGAACATGAACCTTCATTTAACATCAGAAGTATTCCATCAGAAGAAAGGATAAAAGAAAGATCTTGTGGACTAATATCTTATAAACATTTCAAAGTCCATCAAAAGACAAGATCAAAGAATGATATATTCTCAAGCAAATCTACTCAACAAATGTAATATTCGTCAGAAGACAGATATCATCAGAAAGACCATTGCACTCAATAGAAGAAATATTGTGACCACTTCTATAGAAATATCAGCAATTCCAAGGAATGTTGAATGTTCATTAGAAAGTGAATCAATTCAAAGATCAAGAGATCAGAAAGAAGGAATTCAACGTCAAAGTCAGATGTACTGATATAAGCTTTTGCTTTAGAAATCAGACATCAAATATACAACTTAGAAAAGATGATTATCAAGAAATCAAGACAAGACCAAGAGGTCAAGATCAGAAAAGCTTTCACTTTAAAAGAAGACAGTGTACACCGGATAAGCTGTTGTTTATATTTCTGAAGACAATTCTCAACTATCTGAAGGACTCTGATAATACAACAATGAAGAATCTTTTGGATCATTATCACTCCTTAAATCAGAAACAATCCAGCAAGAAGAAAAGAAGACAAAGACAAGATCAAGAGTTATCTTCTAAGCTTACTACTTCAAGCAAAAGTAAATCATCAGAAAATAAAGTCTTATAAAATTTAGCCACTAATTTTATAGTATAGTAAATATGTTTAAAATATTCTAATACTTTCTTATGTATTGTATTATTTTGTCTCCCACTATGAAATGTTATTGTTACTATAGTTGACAAAGGAAAGCGACATCTTCGTACTACCAACGGTCTTATTCTCAAGTCTATATAAAGAGACCTCGTCAACATTTGAAGATAACGAACAATCAACTGCTATCCTCTTGAATCAAATTGTTGAAATACTGTTAAACACCAAGAGAAAAGAAGAATCATTATTCATATACATCTACAAATATTCTTCTAAGAGAAAAATCAAGAACACAAGAGTTGTTGCTCGTTATTGTGTTAAGATATTAAAAGGAGATATTAAAAGGTTATACAAAAAAGAGTTGTTGCTCATTATTTATGTGTTAATCTTAGAGTTCTCAATACAAAGAGTTGTTGCTCATTATTTGTATTAGAGACTTTGTTCTTCATAGTTATGTTAATCTTCTTATTTAGAAGCAAACATTATAAACGCAGTTAATTATAATTCTGTTAAGAATTAATTATTAACTCAAGTGACTGGGTTGCTAGTCTGAGACTTAAGAGGGCTAAGGTGTCAGGTAGACTCTTAGACAGTTGTGGTTAGTCACCGGCGGGTAGCCCGTGTATTTGTAATCTGTTGAGATTAGTGGATTAAGTCCTTGTTGAGAGAGAAATCACCTAAGGAGGGTGGATAGGAGTAGCCTAGTTAGAGGTGAACCTAGATAAACCAAAGTGTCTTTTATAGACTTTCCTTAGATATATTCTTTCTAGTTTGTTTTTTAATAATTTTTCATAAATTAGCTTCACGGAAAACCCAATTCAAACCTACCCTTTCTTGTGTTTTTCTCACTCTTCACTAAGAGCATGAGACTTTGTTCCTTCCTCCCTATTCATGAGTTTCTCCTTTTTCTTCTTCTTCTTAAGCTTTTTATCATGCTTGTCTAGGAAAGTAAGTTTTTTCTCATGTTCTTCAAACTTACCAAACAATGTAGTGAGATCAAGTGTTATAAGATCATTAGCTTCCTTGATCACGGTGACCTTTGATTTCTAATTCCAGGTAAGACATCTCAAAACTTTGCTAGTAGAAATTCCATTGGAAATAGGCTTACCAAGTGCGTTTAAACAATTAATGAGATATAATAAAATTTTCTTATCATCATTATTCAATAGGGCTTCCGGCTTAGGTGCGACAATGCCGTTAACATCAGTTTGAGTAATAGCGTCACACATATCCTTGTCATATGAATTAACATGAATTTGCATACAAGATTTCCAATAACTATAGTTTTCTTTAGGGAAAAAATTGGGGTCGTTTGGTAGTCACCTTTAGGTTCGTACGCCGTTTACTAATAAGAGTTTCAAAGCACAGAATAATCCAGAGCTCTAATACCACTTGTTAAACTATGGAAACCTATCTAGACGAGGGGTGAGTAGATACCCAATTTAAAAATAATATTTCAAACATAGGTATTTAAAAACTTATTTGAAAAATAATGTTGAACGAAAGGTTTTTGGGCTAGATTAAAATAGTAGTCTAAACGAACCTAGTTATTGGAAACTAAGATATGTAAAATCCATATGGAATTAAGATAATGATAAAACCAAATCAACATAATAATATCTCAATTAATAGTTTAATATCAAACACAACAGTTTCCAATTTTCAATGAAATCATATTAAAAACATAGCTTGACAATTTATCGAACATGTGACGCGCAATCAATTTTTCAGAATTTTCTTTGAGCTTTGTTGATATGAAAAATATCTTACAATCAAAGTGATTATAAGCTAATAAAAAAATAAATTTAATCCTTAACAATCAAAGAAAAATTCTATATGAATCGATCGATCAAACAACACATTCAACAAATTGTATATAGATAGTAAGAGATAGAACATTGCAATTTTCCTTTGAGTTAAACAAGCTAAACAATTTGTCAAACACTTGGTGAGCAATCAAAGTTTTAGAATTTTTCTTTGTGTTTTGTTGATAGGAAAAATTACTTATAATCAAAAGTGATTATAAGCAACTCCACACACAATTCAAAACAAAAATAGTCTCAGAAAATTCCTACACGTCATTAGATTACTCAATGCTATTTGACAAATTGATGTATGAAAATTAAAGCAAGTAAAGTAATAAAACAAAAGAGACACAAGGATTTGTTTATGCAGTTACCCACTTTCGTCGTTGCAAGTGGGTACATCTGCGCCGAATTCTAATGTGGAATTAGGATATTTTCTTAATTTGCAAAAAGTATGAATACAAGAGAAATGTTCCAAGAGAAATCCTACAAACACAACCATTTGATGTTGATTCAACCCATTATCTTTCTTTGATATTCAACAAGACCAAGACACAATAGTTACCAATTGATTATCAAGATCTTGCTACTCTTTTGCATACTTTATCTCTGAAGCTTATGCGCACCATCAATTGTACCTATTACAACACGAGACTTTAATTTGATCTGCCATTCTCTCGCTAATTTGTTTTTTTTCTTTATTTCCAAAGGATCCTTTGCATTCTTTATCTCCAAAGGGCTTCACTTTGCCGACGTCCTATCTTGAATGTCTTGCAAGAAAACCCCCAAACCAATCAATGATCTTGGAGGATAAAGCCGCGGTTTTTCCGGATAAAGACCCTTATAAATTTCAACTCAATATTCTCAGCTACACAAGAACTTAAAAGGATGTTATCAAACCTCGTCTAGATGGCACCCCAACAAAAGATCGTTATAATGGAATGTTACTATGTATGCATAGATTGGAGGTTGAAGATGAAGAGAAAATGTAGACTAATGTTATGGTATCATCAAGTTGAAATGATGCATGAATGATATATTTATAGTTGGGATCATTTTAGGCAACAGAGGGAAGTTTCAGAATGAAAAAGTTATGAAAAAATTACCCACAAAATAGTATGTGTCGACCTGAAAAAATTATATGTCGACACATGCAAAACAGTAGCTACAGACTTTAAAAATATAGTACATGTGCTGACAAATAAATCGTATGGATTGACAAATAAGTCGTATGTATCGACGCATAAATCATATGTGTCGACACATACTGAGGTTTTTCAGAAATTGCAAAAATGATGTTATGTGTTGACACTTAGAAAGTTTAGGTCGACTCATGAATGTTGTTTTTATGTAGTAACTGATTTTTCATGACTGGGACCAATTTTAAAGTTGTTTTAAATGATTCCTAAGACCTCTAGTGTAACGGAGTGCCATAAGACATAGAGATATCATCTAATATACATAAATGCTAAATTTCCCTAGTTTTGACATCATGCAAAACATCTAATGATGAAGTTGCACTCACAAGGACAAGGTGTAGTGTGGCACTCTGCCATAACAGGTGCAGGCGGCGCACTCTGCAATTGAAGTGTACTATCGTACCAACTTTTGTCTTCTAGTGCCTCCATTATCTTCTTTGAATTTGAATTTTTTTTATCTTTTTCAGCACCACCAAGATTTCCCTCCATTTAGTACTTCCTTCCATGCTATCCTCTTTGGCCATCAGCTTCCCTTGTTGTTTTTCATTGGTCTGAGTTCTCTTACTTTCATTCAGCTTGTGCTCCAAGCGTCAGACTACTGCAGTCTTGTCTCAGCTCGACCCTGCCAACTTTTGCTAACACAAAAACACAAGTAAAAGATAAAAAGGAGCACTTATTGTGCTCCAGACTAAAACAAATAAAAATAGTAAAATGCAGGAAATTATAACAAGTGAACAAAATAAAAAGACTAAATAGATAATAATAAATGCACGTATTAACTCACAAAATGTGAGTTAACATCCCTAAAAAAATTTCCTTTAAAGAATGGTCCTCATGAAAATTTTATCCATACTTTGGGACCCTTCTGCAACTTAGTGGCGATTTTACAACTTAGAGACTGAATTAGAGATATTTTTAGTGACAGTTTACTACCTAGCCAATGAATTAGTGATAGTTTTAGCGATGGTTTTAGCAGGAGGGACCAAAAGTGTGAATGGAAATTTTTAGGAGGACCATTCTTTGAAGGAAATTTTTTGAAGGACTAAAAGTGACATATGAGCTATTTAGGAGGACCACAAACATATTTAACCCTTTTTAAATAAACAACTTTTCCAACAAAATTCTCCTAATAATCAATTTTCCCCATAAATTTCCAAAGTATCCATGTTCCAAACAAAAAAAATTGAACACATAGGACTAGCCAATCCAATTAGCGACAAATTTTATAAAGTAAGTGCCCTAGCGAATTGAATTAGCGAAAACACCTAGTGTAACTAATTTCATTGTTTCTACATAGCTATTGGTGTGATGAATATACACTGAGTCAGTTGTTGTTGAAAACGCAAAGCCTTTTTAAACCAACTTGAATTAAAATGATTATATCTTTTGCTAACCACTTTGAGCCTTAGCCATTAATTCTGTGGTATAGAATTTTATATAACCATTTGACTTGAAAGATTAAATCTTTCCATCCTCTATGGAGTTCGGTAGAAAAGTTTATTTTCCTTGTTTGATGCAAATGAATACATTTGGGGTTGCTCTAGGAAGTTAGAAACGTTTAAGTTTAGGGTTGGCGTACTAGAGAAATTGGTCAAAAGAAAGAAAAAGATAAAGAAAATCAAAAAGTTAAAAATGATTTCTTCAAAAAAAATAGTGAAAAATAAAACATAATTGATGAATAGGACCAACAAATTGAATTTTCTAGTACATATTGACTAGAAAATGAGTGATACGAAAGGAATCAGGTAACATAAACCTTAAACCCTAATATCCCAAAATATCCTACCCTGATATAAGTTGCGTTCCAACCGTAAAAACACCTAAAAAGTGTGTGTTCAAATACGACTTTGATTGAGTTTGATAGAAATATTACAAACTCATTGTTAAATGCTTATGTATGTTGCTTGTATGGTTACCTTGTCAAATTGAGTGAATAAATGTGAGATGAGAGACAGGTTGATTACCTGTGTTGTTGAAGAAATTTTCCGAGTGAATTGGATTGGAGCAGAGAATGAGCGTGTTGATCGGAAGAAGAAAGGTGACGTTCATTGGTAAGGGTAAGCATTTTGATTCTAATGAATTTTTCAATGTGCAGATAGGTTACTTGGGAACAAGTATCAGAGTAAGTTTGGGGTTGTGAAGATACTCGGTCATTACATAATATTTGCGAGAAATTTAGGATAAAATCAGTGGAATTATGAGCAAAAGCTAAGATAAAATGTGAATCAGAGTTATAAAAATTATGCAACTGAATCAGGATGCCACAAATTCAACTTAAAAACCATTGCATTCAACATGGAAACATAACACTTTAAAACTTCACATTATTAACGAGAATTCATAACAATCACAACAATAACTCAACATAAATCAACATTGGCCATAAGCTTATCACATCAATCAACATTTCAGTCATTAACAAAATCAAACAACAACTTAACATAATTCACACAACACAGTTAACGACTAAAAACACAGCATGTAAAGGAAAAAGGGATAGGGAACTACATGCCCCTTGACATGCACAACAATTAGGACAGATTAGCAACTAAATCATACTCCTCGACACACACAGGGGAAAACAGGGTAACAACCAACCTATGCTCCTCTGGAATGTCCTTCAACCTAATTCTGGTCGAAAAATCCAAAGCATCATTACCCGACATGCCTCACAGCCTAAAACGCCGCTTGGTACCTACTACTTCAGTATCCTCCCAGACCACTAATTCGGCCAACAACAAAGTCACGATATAGTATCTAAACAACGACACCACTAATTCATAACTTCCGGCCAAATGCTCAGAATAACACAATAATGGGCAACTATATTCCTATCGACAGATTCGTTCATTATACAAGACTGACTACAACAATAACTCCTAACATCGTAACAACCATACCCTCTTAACGACCATAACAACCTAATGACCACAACAACAAGCAACAATCTACACTAACCTACTCATCGATTAAACTGGGCAGTCACAAGGATACACAAAACGTCCACAACACATAACCGGGCAACTTCCTAAAACGGATTCATTGAACGGTCATACGGTTCTTCCCAACGACCTCAACAAGAATAAATGAGCAATTTTGATAGCAATTCAAAAACATCCATGCACAACAATCATAAAACGACTGATTCCCACGTAATACACATCATAAGTCCCATTATAAGGTCATAACTCCACCCTTACCTGGATTGAAGGTCGCTTAACCAAAAACTCTAGCCGGCAGCTTTGCTTCACTCTGCTCGACATCGGGAAGCTTGCTCCTTGTCCGTGCAGCTCTACTGGTCAGCGTACAGAAAACCTTATTCTCCAACTAAAACAAATCCTTGTGTTAAATTCTCCTTATATATCAATTCCCTTGGGCCTAACCTACACCCCCACTTTACTACTTTTAACCAATAGCATAAGTCCAACATTATTTCATATATTCCTTTTTAATTCCACATTATAATTATTATTAATAACTAATTAATTAATTAATAATAATCCAACAACTTATACCAATAATTCTCAATATCTCGCAACTTCACAAATAATCCAAAAATAATTTAATTAAATAACTAATTAAATTCAATTACGAGCGTTACAAATCTCTCCCACTTAGAATATTTTCGTCCTCAAAAATTTACCTAATTCAAACAACTCAGGATAGGAGTCCCGCATCTTGATTTCCAACTCCCAAGTCATGCTCTCTCCAGCAGCTCCTAGCCAAACTACTTTCACCAGAGAAATCTCCTTGCCTCTCAGAGTCTTCATTTCACGATCCGTGATTCGTACATGCATCGTCTAAATAGTAAGATTATCCCTTACTTGCACATCATCCATTTGAATCACATGAGATGGATCTGAAATATACTTCCAGAGTTGTGACACATGAAACACATCATGCAAATTCGAAAGATTAGGCGGTAAAGCCACTCTATAAGCCATATTCCCAACTCCTTCCGAAATTCTGATATGGACCAATAAAACGAGAAGTGAGCGTCTTAGACTTCAGTGCTCTCCCAACACCAGTTACAGGTGTAACTCTCAAAAACACATGGTCACCAGCTTGAAATTCCAAATCCTTCCTGCCCTTATCATGATAACTCTTCTGTCTACTTTGGAAAGCTTTCATCTTTTCCTGAATCATCTTCACCTTCTCAGTAGTCTCACGAACAAGTTCAGGTCCAAGCACTACCCTTTCTCCAAATTCATGCCAACATAAAGGAGTTATACATCGCCGACCATACAACGCTTAAAAAGGTGCCATCCCAATACTATAATGGTTACTGTTATTATAAGTGAACTCTATCAACGGAAGATAAGTATCCCATGAACCTCCCTGCTTAAGAACACATGCGCTCAACAAATCTTCCAATGATTGAATAATACTTTTTGTCTGACCATCCGTCTGAGGATGATACGCCGAACTCAACCTCAACTTAGAACCCAACGCTTCTTGCAAACTCTTCCAAAAATCAGAATTAAACCTTGTATCTCTATCTGAAACAATACATAAAGGAACACCATGCAACTTCACCATTACACTAGTGTAAATCTCAGCCAACTTCGACACTAGAAAACTGATGTTAATAGGAATAAAATGAGCCGACTTTGTAAGCCTATCAACAATCACCCAAAATGAATCATGTCCTCTTAGAGTATTAAGTAATCCCGTCACAAAGTCCATCGAAATACTATTCCATTTCCATTCTGGAACTTCTAACGGTTGCATTAACCCTGCAGGCTTCTGATGCTCAACTTTTGAATTCTGACAAGTCAAACATGCATACACAAACCAAGCCACATCACTCTTCATCCCAGGCCACCAAAACAAATTCTTCAAATCCTGATACATATTCGTAGCTCCTGGATGAATACTCAACTTACTTCTATGAATTTCCTCAAGAATCACTTTCTTCATCTTCGCATCATCAGGAATACAAATCCGATTATGAAATATCAACATACCTTGCAAATCTAACTTAAAATCATCCTTCTCAGACTGATCGAGTCTAACCACCGAATCTACCAATTTCACATCTAACTTCTGAGCTTCTCTGATACTATCCAGAAATTCATTATTAATCTTCAGCATTCCGAACATAAACACTTCGTGGTGTCACTTTGCAAACTAAGCTCATATCTCTGAACTGTTCAATTAATTCCAACTCTTTAACCATCATTGCCGACATATGGAAAGTCTTTCGACTCAACGCATCGGCCACCACATTTGATTTTCCTGGATGATGATTCAAACCAAAATCATAATTCTTTAATAACTCCAACCATCTTCGTTGTCTCATAATCAATTCCTTCTGATCAAATAGATACTTTAAGCTCTTATGGTCACTAAACACTTCAAATATAGAACCATAAAGATAATGCCTCCAAACGTTTAACACAAAAACAACCGCAGCAAGCTCTAAATCGTGCGTAGGATAGTTCTTCACATGAGTTCTTAACTTCCTTGACTCATAAGAATTTACCTTATTGTTCTGCATAAGCACACCTCCTAAACCCATCTTAGAAGCATCACAATATACCATAAAATGCTCTCCTAGATTAGGTAGTGTCAAAATCGAAGCCGACGTCAATATTTTCTTCAATTCCGTAAAACTTTCTTCACAATGGACATCCCACATAAAAGCTCTACCTTTACAAGTCAACGGGAGTGACAACTTAGAGAAACCTTCGATAAACCTCCTATAATAACCGACTAATCCCAAAAATCTTCTAATCTCAGTAGCCGACAAGTATGAAATATGCGATCTACTGCATTTCCACTATCTGAGATCACATGACCAAGAAAACTAACCTCCTTTAACCAAAATTCACACTTACACAACTTTGCATACAACTTCTTCTCCTTAAAGACTTGCAATATTATTCTTAAGTGTTCTGCATGCTTTTCTTCTGACTTAGAGTAAATCAAAATGTCACCAATGAACACCACCATAAATCAATCAAAATAAGTATGAAATATGTGATTTATGTATTCCATGAATACTCCCTACGCGTTGGTAACACAAAAAGGCATCACTGAATACTCATAATGTCCATAATGTGTTATGAAAGCTATCTTTTGGACATCTTCATCCTTCACTTTAATCTGATGATATCCCGATCTAAAATTAATCTTACTAAACAAAAAAGCACCCACCAATTGATCCATCAAGTCATCTATTCTTGGAAACGGATACTTGTTCTTAATCGTCACTTTATTCAACTGTCTATAATCAACACAAAGCCTCATAATTCCATCTTTCTTCTTTACTAAAAACACTGGAGCTCCCCACGGCGATACACTTGGCCTCACAAACTTCTTCTCAAGTAACTCATACAATTGCTTCTTTAATTCTGACAATTCAGATGCGGACATCATGTATGGTGCCATTGAAACAGGTCTGGTACTAGGTACAAGATCAATAGAAAATTCAACTTCTCTCTCTGGCAGTACATCAGGAATTTCATCAGGAAAAAGTTCAGGAAATTCATACACCACCTACAATTCCTCAATTATAGCTTGATTCTCGACAGATAGCGACGCCATTAACGAGAACATCTGAGCCTCTTCTTGCATTAACTTCCTCAACTGTCTAGTAGACAATAAACTATCTTCCTCTTCTTCAGGAGTAGAAAAACTCACAGACTTGTTATAACAATTAATGTGAACATAGATATGCTCTAACCAGTTCATACCCAGAATCACATCTAACCCTCTTAAAGGAAAACAAACCAAATCAACAGCAAAGTCTTTGTCATAGATCAACAAGGGACACTCTAAACACACAAAAGAAGTAGTCACCGACCCCTTGGCTGGAGTGTCGACGACCATATCTCCATTCATAGAAGATAACATAAGACCCAATCTTTCAACACAATCAACAATAATAAAATAATGAGTAGCACCGGTATCAATTATAGTAATTAAAAGAGTACTATTAATGAAACATGTACCTCTGATGAGTCTGTCTTCAGTAGCTTCCTGATCCTCAACCAAAGCGAACACTTTACCACTGGTTTGCGCCTTCTTTGGTTTCTGACACTGACTACCGATGTGTCCTTCTTCACCATAATTGAAACAAATCACTTCCTTATGCTTGCACTAAGACACAACATGTCCAGTCTTACCACATCGGAAACACCTCTTCACCTCAGCAGCACACACATTACTCTTATGCCCAGGTTTTCCACATTTGAAACAAACCACACCAGCAGGAGCATCTCCCCCATTATTCCTCTGACCCTGAGAAACTTTCTGTTTACCTTTACCAACTGGGGCATCATACGGCTTACCACGATTCTATTGGTGCTTACCCCTCTTCTCACTGATAATCTTATAGTGAGCATCATTATCCTCTTCATAAATCAGAAAAGACACGGATCTTCTGGTATCCAACTGACTTCTTGATCTTTGGGCGCAACCCATTCTCAAACTTGATACACTTAGAAAACTCAGCATTTGCCCCACTGTAGTGCGGATAAAACTTAGCCAACTCAGTAAACTTTGCAGCATACTCTACAACTGACATACTCCCTTGCTTCAGCTCAAGAAATTCAATTTCCTTCTTACCACGAACGTCTTCAGGGAAATACTTCCTCATAAATTCCCTATGAAACACAGCCCAAGTGACATTTTCACCTGCAGCTTCCAACCTCTGATACGTCTCTAGCCACTAGTCATCACCCTCGACTTCTAGCATATGAGTACCATGCCGAACCTTCTGCGCTGGAGTGGAGTCCATCACACGGAAGATTCTCTCAAACTCTTTCAACCAATCCAACGCTCTGTCAGGATCATACTTCTCCTTGAACGTAGGTGGATTCTCCCTCTGGAAAGTCACCAAACTACGAGATCCAGCATTCTCGTCAATGTTCGGCTGATTCTCCATGGCATGCGCCATTGATTCTAAAGCAATAACAAGTGCAGCATCATTCCTTCCAGCTATCTCAACTTATCACTACAACATAAACAACGGTTATAACTCAAATTAACAATACTTGATTGTTAAACAATCTATGACTCGACAACTTGGTTGGACGAACCAACTTTACTCTGATACTAACTTTGTAACACCCCAATTCTACCCTATAATATAAATATAAATAAGAGTTATAAAAATTATGCAAGTGAATCAGGATGCCATAAATTCAACTTAAAAACCATTGCATTCAACATGGATACATAACAATTTAAAACATCGGATGAACCAACATCAAAATAAGTTAATCTTTTAAATCAACAACTTGAACAACTACGTGGAGGAATCATAATAACATTTTTATCCAACATTAAAGCAACTTCCAAATAACGAGTACTTAATAACAATCAACTTAAAGTTCAACAACTGAAATAACAAAAACTAAAACGACTAGCATTCATCCCCCCGAGTGTTACATATCAGAGCAATGACACCGACTCGAACTACTGAAGGTCAAAAGCCTTCACTCTGGATTACCTGCACGTTACCAACATAAGGGTAACATTCAAACAGAAGGGGTGAGATATCGAACATTATAATAGAACGTATGATAAATATTACACTAGAATCAGTTCGTGCAAAAATCACCACTTCAAAACTTATAAATGACAACCATCACAACATGCTATCAACAAAACACAACTAATTCATCATCACAACAGCTCAATTATACAACTTGGAATGCGACTTAATACTATGAAAATGCATGTGGTACCATTGGAGCAGAACTCCCATCTTAAAAACGCAGCAGAACTCCCATCTTAATAATTGCCAATTAATGGAGGCATCAACAAGGCATAAGCCTTCTTCGCTGTTTGCCAATCCAAGCCATCACAGAGTATGCAAATGTATATGACTCAATGAATGCACTATCACGTACCCACAACAATCACAATCCATCGTAAGGCATAAGCCTACATCACCATTATTACCAGTAAATAGAGGTAATTCATCATCATGTAAATTCCCTGCAACTTCACATTATCAACAAGAACTCACAAAAACAACCACAACAACACCTCAACATAAATCAACATTGGCCATAAGCCTATCACATCAATCAACGTTTCAGTCATTAACAAAATCAAACAACAACTTAACATAACTCACACAACACGGTTAACGACTAAAAACACAACATGTACGGGTAAAAGGGATAGGGAACTATGTGCCCCTCGACATGCACAACAACTAGGACAGCTTAGCAACTAAATCATACTCCTCGACACGCATAGGGGAAAACAGGGTAACAACCAACCTATGCTCCTCGACACGTCCTTCAACCTAATTATGCTTGAAAAATCCAACGCATCATTACCCGATATGCCTCACAATCTAAAACGCCCTCGGTACCTACTACTTCAGTATCCTCCCTGACCACTAATTTGGCCAACAAAACAGTCACGATATAGCGTCTTAACTACCACACCACTATAATTCATAACTTCCTACCAACCGCTCAGAATAACACAGTAACTAGTAACTGTATTCCTATCGACAGATTCCTTCATTATACAAGACCGACTATAATAATAATTTCTAACATCGTAATGACCATACCCTCTTAACGACCACAACAACCTAACGACTACAACAACAGGCAAAAATATACACTAACCTACTCATTGATTAAACAGGGAAGTTACACAGATACACAAAACATCCACAACACACAACCAGGCAACTTCCTAAAACAGATTCATTGAACGGTCATACGGTTCTTCCCAACAGCCTCAATGTGAATAAACGAGCAACTTTGATAGAAATTCAGAAACATCCATGCACAACAATCATAAAACGACCAATTCCCACGTAATATACATCATAAGTCCCATTATAAGGTCAGAACCCCACCCTTACCTGGATTGAAGGTCTCTCAACCAAAAACTCTAGCTGACGACTTTGCTTCGCTCTGCTCGACACCGGGAAAATTGTCCTCGTTCGCGCAGCTCTACTGGTCAGCATACAGAAAACCTTATTCTCCAACTAAAACAAATATTTGTGTTAGCTTCTCCTTATATATCAATTCCATTGGGCCTAACCTACACCCCCATTTTACTACTTTCAACCAATAGCATAAGTCCAACATTATTTCATATATTCCTTTTTAATTCCAAATTATAATAATTATTAATCACTAATTAATTAATTAATAATAATCCAACAACTTATACCAATAATTCTCAACATCTCGTAACTTCACAAATAATCCAAAAATAATTAAATTAAATAATTAATTAAATTAAATTACGGGAATTACATGTTACTTGAGAATAAGTATCAGAGTAAGTTTGGGGTTGTGATGATACTCGGTCATTACATAATATTTGCGAGAAATTTTGGACAAAATCAGTGGAATTATGAGCAAAAGCTAAGATAAAATGTGGAAGAAGTGAGCAAAAAAAAGGAAGAAACTTGGGACTTAGTGAAATGTGAATAAAAAAAAGGAAGAAAATAAGTTATTTTGCCTCTGTTTTTCTCGCAACCACGATGATTTCATCATGGGCGACATGACGTCGTCACGAGTGTGATATATGCCAACATGGTTATGATGATGCGTTTTTTCTTACATACGCTAACTTCTATATAAAGGGTTTATTGTTAATTTTTTTGGGGTTCAGAATTTGAGATAGAAAGTGATGGCCAAGAGTTTTTAGCATGAATTTGAAGAGCATTAGAGCCATTGTAGAGCATATTTTCCATTGATTTCGATGAATAATTCTTATCAACTCATAGTAATTATTAATTTCATAATAAGAAGCTAAGTTATTTTAGATTAGGTATTTCGAAATAAACCTAATTATACTTTTTTTGGTCATAAGATTGTTTGATATTATCTTAATTTATTTATGTTATAATCATTATTTAATTGTTCTTGTAATTAATGTTGTTTGTGTGTTGATTAGCGTGTAAATTGATATCTAATGAGTAACGATTATTGACCGTAAGTCTACCGATATGAATTAGGATAATTATTCAACTTAGTAATTAACTAGGAATAGATATTTATAAGTTGTGGCTTCTCAATTAATGAACTTAGAAACACCTGATTTAACTCTGAATTGGCCTAAAGAATTAGAAATTATTGTATAAATTAGTGAGTTGTACACCAAGGAATTGGGTATAAGGGTCTTGTTAATTTGTCCTGAGATTATAACCTAAATGTAGTTTATTTAATACACACTTCATCAACAAGTATGATTAGGGCATTCGATAAAAATATATAACCTCCTTTCCGCATTGAACTTTACTTCGTTAATTTTCTCGTTCTTGTTTTTGAAACCCCCCAATCATTTATTTTAAATTACATTGTTATTACCATGTTTTAATTTTCAATCCTTGTGGAGATGAATTATTTTATTACTTCGATGATACTGGTAGACCTACTAGTAAAGTCTACTATTTAGCTTTGATAGTTTCCTCCTTCATCACTTTCATGTAGTTTTCATTGAACAATTGCTCTGATTGTAACATTGAACTCTAATTTTTGCTTCTGATTGCAAACAGTGATCCCAACCTAAAATAGGTTTCTCTCACAAACGCGATTATGGGTAGGTTTCTAATTCCTATCAAGAAAGAGTTTGTGTGAATGCATTTACCTCTTAGATATGATTTGCGTGATGTCAAAACTAGGTTAATTTTAGATTTCATGTTTACTTCGAGTCACTGTGGGCACCCTTGCATTAGGGATATTAAAATGCATCTAGAACATGTCTCAAAAGGTTTGAAAAGGTTGCCATTAGGTATCATGCACTAAAAATCAATTTTTGCATAAAAATCAGGTGTATTTGTCGACATATCCTTTCTACGCGTCGACATATTTGGTAAATTGTGTAGGCTCTGTAACTATGTGTTAATACATAGCTCATTTTAGGTTGACACGTGTCATTATGAAACCTTGGATGTGTCGACACATACGCATTTTGTGTCGATACATGTACTGTTGTTTTAAAGCTTATAGCTTCTGTAACTCTATATCGACACAACGACCTCATATAGGTCGACATATGTTATTACATGTGTCAACACATAACTCACATATGTTGACAAATGTGTTAGAATTTCTCAAACGTTGTTTTCCTTTTCAAACTTCTAGATTTCTCTTTTGCCTCCAACTTATACAACTATATATACTTCATACATGCATCATTTTTTATTTTATGAAACTATAAACACATACTAAGATTAACCATCATATTCAACCTTGCACCTATGCATACACTCATACAAAGTACACATAATCATTCATTGTTTGGGTGTCATCTAGACTTGTGTTGATAACTTTCAATTTTGGTTGGTTGTAACCTAAGGTTGGGTAGAGAATCATAGGTGGTTTCATCGGAATAACGGTGATTGTTTTTACCTCGAGATCAAATTATGGATTTTGGGGTTTTACAAGGTTTCACAAATATTGGATTCGACAAAGTGAAAGGCTTTGAAGAATTGGATGTTCTTACAAAGGAGTAGCGTGAGACGATGAATCGTTTGGAAATCTTAGGTGACAATAATTTGCAATTTGGATTCAGCCGAGTGAAGAGCTTTGAAGAACGATGTTTTATTACAAAGGAGTAGCGCGAGAAGATTGATCAAATTGGTATTGTTGGGTGACTTGATCAAACTCATATCAAGGGAAGAGATATTACTAGGATCAACATCAAACATAGGGTTTGTAGGGTTAGATTGCTACATTTCTCTTATAAATAACTTTTTGCATAGTAAGAATTCATATCTCAATTCCAAACATAATTGGGGGCAGACGTAGCCATAGCGAGGACGATTGGTGAACTGCCTAAACAAATCCTTGTGTTGTTCTCTCTCTATATATATCCCTCATTTACATTTTATTAGCGATTTGTTAAACTGTTTGATTATACAATTGATTCGTATAGACAAATCCTTTAATTGTTAAATTACTTTGTTGATTATCTTAAAATCTATTAGATTGTAAGAGGTATTTCATACCAACAAAGTTCAAAGGAAAATCTGAAAAATTAAGTGCACACCAAGTATTCGATAAATTTTTTCACTTAGTTTTATCAATTGTTTTATTGGATATTGGTTGCCTTGTAACTGTAAAACAAATACTTTAGAATTTATTATATTAAGATCTTATTGTCTTCATTCAGTTGAGTTTGATTTTATGCATATCTGAGCCTCTAATAACCAGTTTGGTTTGGACGACTTGTGATCTAGGATACATTTTCCACTGGCCATAGTTTTTGCTTAAATTTTGAAAACAAGTTTTTAAGTGAAAATTTTCTTTGGTGATCTATTCACCCCCTCCTCTAGATAAGTTGTCATCGTTTATCAAGTGGCATCAAGAGCCCATTTGATTCTTTCTGATTAAAAATGCTTATTTTAAAATGGCTACCGAACCTAAAGGGGTGTATGGTAGAGAGCCTATTTTTACTGGTGAAAACTATGGTTATTAGAAAGCTTACATACGTATTCATATCAATTCATATGATAATGGTGTGGGGGATGCTATCGCCAATGGTCCAACAGAAATTACCATAACCATAGATGGTGTCACCACACCCAAACCAGAAGCACAATGGAGTGATGATGATAAGAAAAAGGGGGGTTACCATTGGAAAGTAGGAAACATTCTCATATCCTCTCTTGGGGTTGATGAATTTTATTGTGTTTCCCATTGTGAAACCCCTAAAGCTATGTGAGACTGTAATATGGTGGGAGAGCTAACTTGGTTTTGCATTTATTTGCAAATATGTGGATAGCAGGAGTCGGCACTGACATTTCTTTTATCCGAATAAGGAAAGGGTGAAAAGAACAGGAAACACCTTCGATATTTTTGAGTTCGGGGGGTAGGTTACGAAAAGGGAAGGTGTTAGCACCCTTTTCATCCATAGTTATCTACGTGCTCTTAATCTCTTAACTCACTTTGAAAATTTTCTTTTTTTGTGTAAGTGTTTGAAAATATTTTGAAAAGCCAATGTAAGGCTAACTTTTTAATGATTCTTGTATCAGTCCTAAATAATGCGTACAAAGTGTTTTGAAAATATTTGTTTGAAAGTGTAGTGTGAGAAATGTTTTGAGAAAAGTTTGTGAGAAAAGTTGTGAGGAAGAAATTAGGAGTTTCTTACCCACTAAAGTATTTCTTATTCCTTTCCTTCTCCTTTAGAGATGATATTATCCATACCATTAGTTGGTAGGTAGTCCTATCTTTTGGATTTGAAGGGACAGGCGTGGGTCATCGTATAGTCATCGAAGGCAACTGATACGGACACTTTAGCAATTTTTCGTTTAAGGGACTAGATCATTTACCGAAGGCAACATCAAAAGGATCATCAAGGGACTACGATCTTTATTTTTGAGGGACTGTGCTAAAGCGTCCCCACGTTCAAGGGACATGACTATTTTTTTCGAAGGCAATAAGGGAGGTTACCCTAGAGGTGCGAGTGTGTGAGGTGATTTGGTTTTAGTTATTTTAATCTTGGAATTAGGGTTAGCTAACATTTTATTTTAATCTTTCTATACAAGCCTAATTACTTTAGCAGTAAACATAATAGTAATTAAAAGTAGTAAAGTGTATAAAATAGCGGTCAGATCCAGAACACTGTTAGGTATATGATTAGAGGTCTTCCTTCAACTAGTGGTATCAGAATCAGAGGTTCTTGGAGGTACTCCTTGATTTTGTAAAAGGCTATCTGGAAATTACTGTTCCACTTCACTACCTGATCTTTCTTTAGTAACTTAAAGATTGGCACACAAGTAGCGATCAGATGAGAAATAAATCAGGCAATGTGATTCAGTCGTCCCAAGAAACCTCTGACTTCCTTCTCAGTATGGGGAGTAGGCATTTCTTGAATAGCTTTGACATTGGCAGGATCAAATTGATAACTTTACCACTTACAATGAAACCCAGGAGTTTACCAGATCTCACCCCAAAGGTGCACTTTTTCGGATTCAACCTCAGCTTATACTTCTTCAATCTCTCAAACAGCTTGTGTAGATGGTCAAGATTTTCCTCTTCAGTCTTAGATCTAGCTATCATGTCATCAACATAAACCTCTATCTCATGATGAATCATGTCATGGAACAAAGCTACCATAACACGCTGCTATGTGGCACCGATGTTCTTTAACCCAAAAGGCATAACCTTGTAACAGAAAGTGCCCCACTGTGTGACAAAGATTGTTTTCTCCATGTCTCTAGGTGTTATATAAATCTAGTTATAACCCTAGAAACCATCCATGAAGGAGAATACTTTATGTTGAGTGTTGTTATCGATCAGAACATCAGTATGTGGAAGCGGAAAGTCGTCCTCGGGGCTTGCCCTGTTTAGATCTTTGTAATTTACGCACATACGCACCTTGCCATCCTTTTTAGGTACTAACACCACATTTTCAACCCACTGAGGATATGATGTAAAGGCTAATAACCTTGTATTAAATTTCTTCATAACCTCAGTCTTGATCTTCTCGGACATCTCAGGACGCATATGACGAACCTTCTGCTTTATCGGAGAACAAAACTCTTTCATAGGTAGACGGTGAACCACAATATCAATATCTAGCCCTAGCATGTCTTTGTATGATAAACCAAAGATCTAAACATAATCATGCAAAACATTTGGATTAACTTGTTCTTGATATCATCTTCTAGGTTGGCACCTATCTTGACTTCTTTCATGTTGGCTTCGATACCCAAGTTTACAACTTCAATTGGCTCTTCATGCGATTGTGTAGCCTTTTCTTCTTGCACTAATAGTATGGCAAGTTCTCCAGGTATTTCACAATCTTCCTCACCTTCATTCTCGGCTTGGCAGATCGAATTTTCAAAGTCATAAGTGGCAATAGCATAATCGTTATCAACGGGATCCATAGTGGATGTGGATCTGCAATTTATTGTATGGGTGTATGTATGAACACATAACTATTTTAAAAGTGATAAGAATAAAAGAAAGACAAAGAGCATAAAATTTGAATGCAAAACGTCCAATGCTTTATTAAATGAAGATATGCTTATGAAATGACAACCCTTAACAAGTGGGCCATTGTGCCCCGGGTAAGGCACAAGGCTTAAAGTCATTGTTTAAAAGTTACATAGCCAAAAATTCAAGCAATAAAAATAGAAAGTAGGTATTACTCCTGACTAAAGGAGATTGAGATAATGTCTTGGGTCTTCTAGTTGTTGAGCCCTTTACCAATGGTAGGAAAGAGCTAGTTGTCAAGGTCATAATCACTGTCAACATCTTCTATAATGTTGACTCCATCAATAGCATTAACGCCTTTGTCGTGCTTTGGCATAGGTGATGTGATCATATTAGGGGTCTCAGGAGGATCAAACTCAATTTCTTTATTGTCAATCATGTCTTGAATTTTGTTTTTCAAGGCCCGGAAGCTACTGGTGACGTGCCCGAGGCTATTGGAATGGTAAGCACACTTCACATTAGGATTATAACGGGGAGAGGAGGTGTTGGGATTCTGAGGAGGATCCCTTAACGTTATCAGTTCTGCTTTTAAAAGATGTTGTAATGCCTGAGACAGTGGCATGCTGATCTTAGTAAACTTCCTTCTAGGTGCATATGACCTACGTTGATTGTCTTATTGTTGTTTTACAGGCGCATGATTAGAATTTAACACCCCTCCTACAGACTGATTGTGGTCACTTCTAGTATGACCCTTCTGGCCATAAACAATTGTTGCTTCATTTTTACCATTGAACGTCTTCTTTACAGTACTAAAGACGTAGCCACTTGAATCTTTCCACTTCTAATTCCACCTTCGACATGTTCCCCAGTTAGAATCAACTCGGTAAGACCAGATGAGGAGCTTCCAATCATATGGTTAAAGAAATGACTTATCAGAGTTCATATGAACATATCAACCAACTCCCTATTAGATAAAGGAGGTTGCACTCCTTCATCCAGATCTCTCCACTTTTGGGCATTCTCTTTAAACTCTTCATTTGAGCCCATAGTCATACTTTGTAGTTACACATTAGTTGGTGCAAGATCAACATTATATTCATACTTCTTGTAAAAAGAAGAATCCAGGTCTTCCCAAGCATGTATATTGGTTCCTTCTAGATGATATAACCATTCCAATTGTGTCCCTGGTAAGCTCTCTTGAAAGAAGTGAACCCATAATTTTCTATCAGCCATATGGGGTTGGATCTTTCAAACATAGGACCACAACTGAAGCTTGGGACAATAAACACCATCATATTTGGAAAATATGGGGACCTTGAACTTGTGATGGATGACAACCTCCGAGATAAGCCCCATTTCTTCAAAATCCATCCCAGACACTCTTTGGAATTCGATAGCATTAAGGCGATCTTCCAACTGTTTGTATCTATCATTATTTGGATGATACTATTTAGTAGAATAGTCTTCATCATAATCTTGGCCAAAACCAAGGTTGTTATTCTCTTTAGCTTTCACACTTTTTTCATCTTCTTCTTGGTTATCGTCTTCATTTGACGGGACCTCAAAATCTAGAGTCCTTTTGACCGGGCCATTGAATCTTCTGCCCATATTAAGAAAGATTGATTACTTCTTCGTCTTCTTTTTATTACCTTTTGTGATGAGAGTCTTCAACTCGTCTTGTCCCTAAGATAAGTCCAGGAACATTTGCTGAAACTGGGTGTTTTGAGCTTGAAGTTCTTTCACAGTTTGTTAGAGAGCCATCTTTTTCTGAAATAAACAGCAAGAAGATGAGAAAACATGTCTAGAAAGTACCTGTTATGTGATGATATGCATGATATGTAAATGAAATTGCAATGTTTTCAAGGATCTTTGTGGGATTTAAATTTGTTAAACAAAAGGAAACAAAGAAGTTTTAGTAACAAGCTCAAATTATAATTGCCTTCTAGGCTTATAATGACAACAAAAAGAGTTACAAAGAAGAAAAATATGAACTCAAGTCTCCCATGGGCGCTTCCTCTTTATGTTGACATATGAATTAATGCTTTCTTCTTTATGGAGTTGTTTCGTCAGCTCCAGTACTTTCTTCTCACTACCACAAAACTGAGTCTCGAAGGTATCCCTTTTTTCTTTGAGTTGAATCCAGGACTTCTGTAGTTATTCGGAGTCAGTAGGCATATCAGGATGAAAAATGGTTTGAGGAACATCTCCTTCAACAATAGGTTCTACGATCACTGGTAGGATAGCAGGATATAGAATCATAAGATTTTGAGCACGAGATCGCGCCCATCTGAGGTAAGGCTCTAAAGGAATGGAATTCATATGCCCCTAAGTTCTTCTATCAATCTTATTGATCATGCCCTAAGCACGTATAAACCTTTGACGTTAATTATGAGGATCATTCTCATAGTCGAATACTATACCTTGGATGAGAATATCATGAGGACCGTCTCTTCGAGCATAACCAAAATGATGTAGAGCTAGGGAAAGGTTGTAAGTGATACTTCCACTTATGCCAAAGAGTGGCACATTAGGGAATTCCCTGCAATAGTCAATAATAGTGTTGTCCTCCTGAGATCGGGAACATCAATGGATATCTAAATGGGTGACATCACCCTTTAAGACCACCTCAAGCCTTGTTCATTCTTCATTACTGATCGAGGGAAGTGCCAAATAGACCACCTAGAAAATATAGGTATGCAACACATGAGAGTCCCTTGCTTCCTTCTAGTACGAGTGTGAAGAGAACGTAAAATATCTCCAAGAAAAATAGGCACTGGATTATGGATAAGAAATATTTTGATGGCGTTTACATCTATGAGTTGGTATGGGTTAGGAAAAAGCACCAAACCATAGATTATCGAAGCCAAAATATCCTCATAAGAATTAAAACTCACAGAATATAGAAACCACTCAGCCTTCTCTATCAGAAATTTAGGAAGAAAACCCTTGACTCCACTTCTTGTTTCCCAATTAGATACAATATCCAATCGTTTCATATCTAAGGATGCTGCAATGTCTTTAGGTTTTGGAACTTGCTATAGACCGGTGAAAGGTATCTAATCAAGAATAGGCACTCAGAGTAATATAGAGAATTCTTCCATTGTGGGAACTAACTGATAATTCGGGAAGGTAAAATAGTGATGTTTATGATCAAAGAACTGGAAAATAACACTCATCATGTCTTCTTTGAAACCGATAGTAACCAAATTGAGTAGATGACCATGTCTCTTGGTGGATTGAGAATTGTCAGGAACCCTTGATACTAATTCCCCAAGCTTGTAAGGTACCTTTTCAAAGTTGATTTGGATACTATTTCTGCAATTGGAAACCATGACCCTGCAACAAAGAACAAAGATAAATTCCCTAGATCCTTGAAATGTTTAGTGAAAATGTCATGATATGATGTATGATGTTATGATGTCATGTTTAAACAGATAAAAAACACAAACAAAGAATGAAAGAGCCTTAGTTTTAAAGCTTTCATAAGGTCCTTGGTAAGTACCCTCTTGAAGTATAGTTGGCTCAACTTGTCCTAAAATAATAATCAGGTTCTAGGGATCTCAATATCACTTATTTTTCTCACAGGTTTTGTTTAGCACAGCAACTGACTTGCCACCAAAAAAACCCGAGAGTCAAATCTCAATGAGCGTAGCATCGAGTATCAAGCAACTTTGAACTGCACCAAAGTCGACTATCTCACTACCTTATAATGGCCAAGTTAGGTCAATTAAGGATATAAAGGTCAATTAGAGCTTATGACACTACGTGGCATCCTATTTTTCTCCCTGACTGACTCGAGGGACACCAGTACAAACCAAAGCGTCACACTAACATAGCCATCATTTCAACCATATCGGTCTACGTCATACAGTTTCCATGATCTATAGCTACTTACCTAAGGGTACCCTCAGGTCTGGGTATAGGATCTTTGCAAAAAACCCCAGCACCCCTTTAAAGATAAATCAAGAAAATCACACAAATAAGATAAAGTGATCTAACTCTTAAGGTAACCCCTATTTTAAGTAAGTCCCCAGCAGAGTCGCCAGTTTTTTAATACGGTGGGAGAACTGACTTGGTTTTGCGTTTATTCGCAAATATGCGGATAGAAAGAGTCACCACCAACTATTATTTTATCCAAATAAGGAAAGGGTGAAAAGAACAGGAAAGACCTTCGAGATATTTGAGTTCGGGGGGTAGGTTATGAAAAGGGAAGGTGTTAGCACCCTTTTCATCCATAGTTATCTACGGGCTCTTAATCGCTTATCTCACTTTGGAAATTTTATTTTTTGCGTAAGTGTTTGAAAATATTTTGAAAAGCCAATGTAAGGCTAACTTTGTAATAATTCTTGTATCAGTCCTCAAGAATGCATACAAAGTGTTTTAAAAATATTTGTTTGAAAGTGTAGTGTGAGAAATTTTTTGAGAAAAGTTTGTGAGCAAAGTTGTAAGCAAGCAATTAGGAGTTTCTTACCCACTAAAGTCTTTCTTATTCTTTTCCTTCTCATTTAGAGATAATACTATCCATACCATTAGTTGGTAGGTAGTCCTATCTTTTGGATGTGAAGGGACAGGCGCGAGTCGTTGTGTAGTCATCAAAGACAACTGGTAGGGACACTTTAGCAATTTATCGTTTAAGGGACTAGATCGTTTACCAAAGGAAACATCGAAAGGGTCATCGAGGGACTATGATCTTTGTTTTCGAGGGACTTAGCTAAAGCGTCCCCACGTTCGAGGGACATAGAAACAAGGGAGGTTACCCTAGAGGTGCGAGTGTGCGAGGTGATTTGTTTTTAGTTATTTTAATCTTGCGATTAGGGTTAGCTAACGTTTGCTTTTAATCTTTTCATACAAGCCTAATTACTTTAGCAGTAAACATAACAGTAATTAAAAGCAGTAAAGTGCGGAAAATAAATGCAAAAAATAAAGCCCTAGACTATTACAATGCTTTGGGAGAGGTACATAAGTAAAAGTCCGGAAATAAACCCTAATTACTATTACACCCCATAGAGAGTTACAATAGTGGTAAAAATGTGAGAAACAAATCTACGCTAATTGTAAGACTAATAAAAAGGAAACGAAAATTTTTTTGGTGATTTTTTGATAAAAGATTTTAATGATGATTAACCCTAAAAATTCTAATTGATTTTAAAATTGCAAAAAAGGTTAATTAATTAAATTAAAGGGTTGATAAAAAAAACATAAAAAATTAATTAATTTTAATTAGTAAAAGGGTAATTTAAAAGTTGATTAAAAACCTAAAACCTAATTTAATTAGGGCTTGTAAAAAATATTAGGCTAATTAAAATAAATAGGGTTAATTAACTAAAAATAAAATAATTGAAAAAATGAGATAATAAGGGTTAGTGAAAAAACAATGAAAAAGAATGTTGGGGGTGGGTGTTTAACCCATGCCCCCTGCCTCTCCAGCGCGCCTCTTAACCATTGCGCCCAACGCTTGTTGGTGTCAAGAAAATAAACGTGCTGCAATACATATGAAACCTGTAAAAAGTATGAAAATACAAAGAAATTTTGCAAAAGGCAGGGATCGAACCCACACCCTAGTGCAGTAATGCCTTAACGCGCGCACTTCTACCACTTGGATGGCCATACATCCGTTTATTTTTTCAAATCAAAATATATATAAAATAACTTTGATCAGGATGGCAGGAGAAGAGTCGGATCTCTAGCTCCGGTCGTCTTCTCTGGCTAGGTTGTTGTTCAAACCTGCAAAATAGCAACTATTAGTGATCCAAAGGGACCCTACCCCCCTAAATCGACCCTTTTGAATCTAATGGTGTGGTTGTTTTGGTCTGGAACTGATTGTACTATGAGTTTCGAAGCAAAGGTCCGATTGTTCCCTAACAATGACACTTTGTTATTCCTGCGTTATAGCTCACATGTTATGCATCAAACTTGTTCTAATGATGGATATGAACACATATAAACACACCAGGTTAATTAACAATGCATAAATTAAAAGTTTGGATTTGAAAAACAATACCAAAATCGGTGAGGAGAAAACGTGGTGTTCTTGCGTGCTTTAGGCTTCAAAGAGGGTAAGGATGGCCTCCTGGGATCTTCAGGGAGATGATAGAAGGCCTGGATTTGATTGTAAGAGGTTAGAGACAAGGTTTTTCTCTTGCCCTAGTTTTGACAACTTTTGGAATTTTGGAATATTGATCTGTGCAAGGTTTTCCTCATTCCCCTTCTTTGTCCGAATGCATGCAATATATAAAAGAGAATTTAGGTCAAATGTTGGGCTTGGACTCTTGTAATAAGCCTTGATCTTATTTTCTTTTTTTTTTAATTTTAAGTAAATAAAAAATATATATATATAATAAACCAAAGGGAGGTGTATGAACAAATCTTGAGGTTCACTATAAGCTGCAAAGCACGTTTGGACTTTGAAACAGTAGCTCACTAGCCCAAAATTCAAGTTTGCTCATTTTGAACTTTATGCATTTGCTCAAATTTTCCCAAATTGAACCAATAATAAATCTATCAATTTAAACCAATTAAAGGTGATCTTATACTTTTTGTAAAGCTCAACATGCCTTATAGAATATCTATGTTGACCATTTTTTCACTTGAAGACTTTATATTGATGTAAGTTGCCTTGACAAAAAGTGTCTTTTTGTTGAGTTTTGAAATGACCTATAATGTATTGGCTCATATCTCTCAAATGAAGCATTTTTTTGGACTTGAGCTTAGAGAGACAAAGTTGTACAGAATTGAATTTCCTTCAAAATGAACTTTGGTTGAGGAAAATCTGATGAAGCATGTGAAAGTTATGCCTGGTCAATGTTCAGTTAACTTCTCCTTACTGAACCCTAATTTGGCAACTTTTGACTTTTGATGATTTGAGAGTTTTCTTTGATGAATCATGATAAAAACTTGATAAAATGATGAATATGACTTAAAAATGTTGATGTTGTCCAAAAATTTTGAAGTTTGACTGTATGTTGACCACAATTGACTTTTTGTCCAATAGAGTTGATTTGCAGTCATCTGAGCCATTGACTGAGCAAAATTGTGATGTAAGACATGAAACTTGGTATGAGAATTCTTGAGACATATAAGATACCATGAATTCCATTATATACCTTATAAACCCAAACTTCCATGTGAAAGATGAAACCCTAGTTGTGGATCCATTACTTAGGAGGAGAGTTTGTCTGATCAATTCTTGAGCAACCTTGAGCATTTGAGAACCGTAGGAGAATGTCTTGAATAAAAGGGAGGGTAAATTTTGGGGTACAACAGAGATGCATTTCAAGTTTCCCATGAGGGAACCAATAAAGTCAAACAAGCTAGAATTAATACATTAAATCAAGAGTTTGAACTTTTTCGCATGAAGCATGGTGAAACCATTGCCAAAATGCAAAAGAGGTTCACTCATCTCATTAGTTGCTTGAATACACTTGGGAAACCTGTGTCAAATGAAATTTATACTTATAAAGTTTTGATATGCATTACTATAAATTGATAAACAAAAGTCACCGCGATTAAGGAAGTTAATGATCTCAATATACTTGATCTCACTACATTATTTGGTAAGCTTGAAGAACATGAGCAACAACTCACTTGCTTATAGAAACATGAGAAAAAGGATGATAAGAATATAAAGAAGGAGAAAGGCAAGGATAAGGAGGTAGAAAAGAAGTCCATTACTCTAAAGAATTCTAATTCAAGTTCCTCAACAAATGAGCAAAGTGATTTTGAAATAAGTGACGATGAGAAATCAGATTATGAAGATATGGTACTCTTTTTGAAAAGATACAATATATATATATATATATATATATATATATATATATATATATATATATATATATATATATATATATATATATATATATATATATATATATATATATATATATATATATATATATATATATATATATATATTATCAAACTAAATTGTGTAAGGAATTCCGAAAAAAATCTCACTAAGCCTAGAAGACAATATACATCCTCAAAGGAAGATGACAATAACAAAGGAAGATCAAGACGTTCTTGTTATAATTGTGGTAAATATTTCCATTACAAACCACAATGTTCACTCCTTGATAAATATAATGAGAAGGGTCAACACAAGAAATCTAGAAAGTCTAGAAAATGTTAAGTGGCTTGGGGAAGCGATAGTGATTCCTCAAGAGATCGAGATCAAAGTGATAATGAAGAATCGAAAGCCGTTTTTCTCTCACAATATTATGATAAAAGGAATAAAAAGGATGTTAAATCATTAAAATATGATGAAGTTTGTCACTCTCCTCATTATCATGAAAAGAAGAAAAGTGATGCCAAACCATCGAAACATGATGAGGTTTGTCTTTCAGCCAATTATCATGAAAGGAAGAAAAATAATGTAAGTCATCCTAAACATGAACATATTGATAGATTGTCTCATTCTGAATTACTATATGCTTTCGAAAATCTACATAGAGAAGCGATAAAATCTTTCAAAAATCTAGCTTCAAACAAAAATATCTTTTCATACTTGGAAGCTAAGGTTGTTGAAACCGAAAATAAAATGGAAGCTCTAAAGCATTCTATGGTAGAAGTTCAAAAAGTACAAGATGAAAATGAAAAACCCTCGTGGTTTGACTTTGGTTGTGATACTTGTCACATTTGGCAAAAGGAGGTTAAATATATAAAGTTCAAATTAAACAAGGATCTAGAACCTAAGGTAAATTTTACCATTGATACCTCAAAATACAAATTTCCTTCTCATAACCTTATAGGAGGTAAAAATTTGTTGAAAAGGGATCAAAGGACAAAAGCTTATCTCATCTTAATTTGACTTATCACTGTTACTGTGTGAAAGGTCATACTAGGAAGTTTTTTAGTTCATAAATGCGTTTATCAATGGTTGCCTAGATGCAACCAAGGTTTTACTTACCCTCAAGGACCCAATGAAAATTGGGTACCTAGTTTTTCTTGTTGATTTTGCAGAAAAATGTCTTGGTTCTATGAAAAGAATATGGATTCTCATTTATGGTAGCTCAAGGCATATGATATGTGACATCTACAAGTTCCATTGACTTTGTGGAAATGAAGGAGTTTGTGACCTAGAAAGCATCGCCAAGTATCCCTAATTTTGTAAAATCTATGTAAGTTACTTTTAATGAATATTACCCGAGAAATATTGAAAAAAGTATTATGTTTCATGTTATAGGTGTATATTCAATAAGACATACTCATTGATGCTGAAGAGGGAAGTAATCAAACTGAATCGGTGAAACATGAGGAGGAGCAAGATAAGTATCATGAAATTGACAAAGATGAAATTTTATCAAAATGAATGATCGTCAAATAAATGGCCTTCCTAGATTCATTACAAGTCATACTTTTGGATACTTTGTCAAAGTGAAAATTGGTAAGAACCTTGGTGTCTAAAGCTTTTGTGGAATTTTGTTGCATTTTCTTAAACTTTCATTTGAAAGTTCCCTGTGAAATGCAAAGTGCATCCTCCGTAATATTGAACAGTTACGTAGTATCGTTTAAAATTTTCACTTTGTAAGTAAGTACTTATTTTACCTGTTTATATTTCAATGGTACATGATAAACTTGGTATATGATATATGTTATGAGTGTTTGTTTCATAATATCTCAGTTGATAACCATGGTATGTTCTCAATTTATATGCTTATAAAGACCTCATTATACTATACTCTCGTGTATTCTTTTTGTTTATCTTTATGATCACTTATGTGTGCACAAGCATGTTAAGTTTCATTAAAAATCAAGGAAAACACATACTTCTAGTTCAAGTTTATGTTGACGATATCATATTTGGTTCTACTACCATGCATTTAGCCAAGGAGTTTTCTAAGCTTATGCAGGGGGAATTTGAAATGAGTATAATGCAAGAGTTGAATTACTTCCTCGGACTGCAAATCAAACAACTCAATGAAGGAATGTTCGTGTGTCAAATGAAATATTATTGTGAATTGCTAAAACGATTCGGTATGGATGAGGCTAAATAAATTTACACTCCAATGCCAACAAATGGTAACATGGATAAAGATGTAAGTGGTAAGGATGTGGATGTGAATAAATATAGAGATATGATTGGATATCTTCTATATCTTACCGCATCTAGGTCCATCATCGTGTTTAGCATTTGTATGTGGCCCAATATCAATCGGCTCCTAAGGAATCACATTTAAAAGTGGTTAAGTGCATCCTTAGATACCTTCATGGTACATCTAAGCACGAGCTTTGGTATTCCAATTAAAGCAATTGTAGCTTGGATTGTTATTTCAATTTCGACTTTGCTGGTTGCACGTCGGATAAGAAGAGTACTAGTGGAACTTATCACATGTTTTCAAATTCTATAGTTAGTTGGCATAGCAAGAAACAAGCTTTTATGGGTTTGTCAATGGCCGAGGCGAAATACATCACAACTGGTAGTTGTTGTGCCCAAATTTTGTGTCTCAAAAAACAATTACTTGACTTTTATATTAAACTTTCTCATATTCCTATCATGTGTGACAACACTAGTGCGATTAACTTAACCAAAAAACCGTGTTACATTCTCACACTAAGTGTGACACAGTGGAAGAACTGATTTGGGTGTTTTGCATTTGATCGAAAATATTGCAGATAGAAAGAGTCGCCGCTGACTTTTCTTTTATCCAATAAAGGAAAGGGTGAAAAGAACAATAGATACCTTTTGATAATTTTCTTGAGTTCGGAGGGTAGGTTATGAAAAGGGAAGGTGTTAACACCCTTTTCATCCGTAGTTATGTACGAGCTCTTAATTGCTTGATCACTTTGAAATGCTTTGTGTTTGTGTAAGTTGAAAATATGTTTTGAAGATGTTTTTTAAAGTGGTGATTTTGCAATGATTCTCATATCGTTAAGAATGTAGACAAAATGTTTGTTTTTGGAAATATTTTGAAAATGCCTTAGTGTGACAATTTTGCAATGATTCTTGTATCGTTGAGAATGTATACAAAATTTTTGTTTTGAAAATACTTGTTTGAAAAGAGAGTGTTTGAAAAGATGTTTGTTTTTGAAAGTGTGAGGTGTGAAAATTGTTTTAGTTTGTGAGCAAGCAATTGCGAGCCATCTACCTACTCAAAAAAGTCTTTGTTATTTTCCTCCTCCTTTAGATAGTGCTTGTCTACCATTAGTTAGTAGGAAGCCATATCGTTGGATGTGAGGGACGGGCGTGGGTCGTTGTACAATCATAGAAGGAAACTTGTAAGATGTTTTAGCAATTTTCGTAAGGGAATAAGATGATTAAGGCAACACAGAAGGGTCATCGAGGGACTACGGTCTTTTAATCGAGGATCTTTGCTAAAACATCTCACATTCAAGGGACATGACTGTTTAAATTTGAGGCAACAAGTGTGGGTTAACCCTAGAGGTGCATGTGTGAAAAGTGTTTTATTTTCATGTATTTTGTCTTGAATTAGGGTTCTCTAATGTTTTATTTTAGTCTTGTCATACAAACCCTAATTACTAACAATAAATAAGGAAAGTGATAAATTGCGGAATTTAAATGTCCTACGTTTTTACAACGCTTTAGGAATAGGGGTACAATTTTGTGAATGAGGGGAAGAAAGAAATAAAGCCTAATTATCTATTACAAACCATTGAATATGAATAGTAGAATGTACAAAATTTAAAGAGGAAGAAAGATATTATTTATTTAGGGTTTTTTGATAGAAAGGGTATTATAGTTAATTTAATCACAATAGAAATTAATTTGGTTGTTTTAAACAAAACCTAAAATCTATGTTTATTTAAAATAATAAAATAAACTAAGTCTAATTCAATTTGTTTATGAAATAATTTTGAATGTTAATATTAATTTAGAAAAATATTTTAATGTGTGGAAAATAAATAAAATCTAGTTCTAAATATTAACAAAAATAAGAGAAGTGTTTAATTTAAAATATTTAGTTATTTAATTATTTAAGAAAAATATATTTTGGTATTTTTGGTTCAAATAAAATAAATAGATAAATAAAAATAGAAAGTATAAAGGATATGAGAAAATATTGGGTTTGGGGGTTAAAAAAAGAAAAGTGGGAGTTAAAAGTAGCAAAAAGGTTGGGCCTAAGATGCATTTTGTTTAAATCAGAAAATAAAAAATAAAAAAGTGTATATGGGCATGCATTATTTTTGGTAAAAGAGGGGGTATATGGAAGAAACTCAGTCAATGGCCCAGAAACAAAAGTCCAATGCTTTCTAATCTAGTGTGATTAATTTATGGGAGTGCACCATGGGCTCTCCATTATGAGTGTTGGATGAAGATTAATAATGATCTGATAGTGTGGATTTGGGGTGAAGCGTGTGGGAAAATGGCTTGTATGTATAGAACCTGTAATGGAAATGTTAGAAAAAACCAAAAGTGTACCACTAGGGCTCGAACCCAGGTCCCTACACACTAATGCTTTACGCGCGCTTCCTCTTCCACTAGGGTGGTTGTTTCATCTTGTCATAATACAACATGCAATAAACTTAAAATAAACTCAGTCTTGATTATAACTTCATCTTCTTCCTCGCGCCATCCTCCATTGTTACATTTTCATTCTGAACTTGCTCATTTCTCAATCATTTTTAAAAGTGTAAACATGAAACTTGCTCCATTTTTCAACACGATTTCAACCATGTAAATAACTAAGGCTACAAATTAAATATGAACATGAATTTTGTTTGGTACCAAATAAAACGTAATTTTTTCAGAAAGTTCAACTTTAAAATTCACATCACTCAGGCAACATAAATGAAAACTAAAGGCATGGTTAGCTTCCGGGAAATCATGTCTACATTTTTCCTTCACGGAGTAGTCATTAAAGATGCTTGTATGAGAAGTTCAAAGTTGAGGAAACTTACCTCGAAACTTGAAATCGTGTATGGAGATTGAGCACCCCTAGAAGTGTGGTGATGATCTGTATAGCTTCTTTGGACTCCTAGGAATCTAATGCAACTCTTACTTTATGCTGAGAGTGGCTGAATCTTCTTGGAGAAGTCAAGTTGCAGAGCTGAGTTTTTGAGTCTAGAGGAAGATGAAGATGGAGTTACAATTATGAAACAGGGGCGGGGATGAGTTCTAAATGAAGTATGGAAGCTTTGTGATTGATTAGAAATGAAACCACATAATGAAATTAGGAGTTTCGAGTTTATGGTCAGAGTGTGCAACAATGGAGGTTTGAAATGAAAATCATGACTTCAGAGTATTTGAGGGTGTTTCAAGGCTTGTAAACTCGTTTCTTGCTTGCAAAATAGTATCTCTATTTATAGGTAAAGGTTAGAAGGAAGGAGAACATCAGGTTTGTAAGTTACAAAGTTAGGGCTATGTGACTTAGTTTTGAAGCAATCTTGAAACATCTTGTTCCAATGCATAGTAAAAAGGCTCCTAGGGTGGTTAACAGGTTATAGATGGTTGCTTCTTCACTTTACAATGAAGTGTGATAAGTAGGAACAAGTGAAAGGCTCAAGAAGTTGACATTGTGATTAAAGTTGGCTTTTCTAAAATGGAAGTGTTACCTTTGTGAAAAAAATGGATTAATCACTTGGATAATGGCTCAAATGCTTTGATAAAGGCTCAATCAGTTGTGTAAACAATTAATTATGGAGTGATTTGAAAATTAGAAGCCTGCAAAGCAAGATTTATGCAGCATGGCTTGACATTGGATCATGCATTCTTCATGAAAATTCCTTGTAATTCAAGAATGGATGCTCAACTTTTTTTCTTCGATTCTCCTAGCTCGGGCATGATCTCTTCAAGTTATTGGACATTTTGGAAAGCTTTAAACATTATCTATAACCTTCATGTTGACCATTTTGGCTAAATAAATTTGGAACTTGATGAAAATTAACCAAGAAGTTAGGACAAAAAATCTGCCTAACTTGCTAAAATTTTCACTAAGTGTTTATACAAAAATGTCATGACTTCATGGGCCTATATCTTCAAATCTAAGCAATTTTTGTACATAAACCCTAATTAAAAAATTTGTAGAATTCATCAAGATCTATAACTTTCATGTTGAAAGTTTTCCTTGAATCATCTTGTATCTTGGCGAAAAATGGTCATGAAGTAGTGAAAATATCAAGATTAAAAAACACTTAGAATTTTTCTAAGTATTAGAAATCTTGAATTTTTGATGAATTTATTGACTTTATTGATTATTGATGATCAAGTTTGATGTTTTTGAATGTCTTGATGAATCTTGATCTTTGAAATTCAATGTTTACCAAAAAGTCAAAGTTTGACTTTTTTATGTATCAGTTGACTTTTCATCTATTGATCAAATTTCAAATATCAATACATTGATCTTGAGAAATGATTTGAGCCATGAAATTATGTCACCATATTGTGCTTGATTTCTTGAGATAGTGCTTAAAGCTATTAGGTTATGTTCTAGGTCAAAAGTCAATGATCAGTCATTCTCAGTCGAAACCCTAATTTTAACAATTTTCCCCCTTTGATGATTTGAATGATTTTCTTGAGGAATTGTGATCAACCTTTTATCAATTTATAAATATGACTTCAAAATGTTGATGTTGGCCAAAAATCACGAAGTTTGATTGTAATTTGGCCACAATTGACTTTTTACCCAATACAGCTGATATTCAGTCATTTAAGCAATTGACTAAGCAAATTTGTGATGCAAGACTTGAAACTTGGTATGAATAATCTTGGAGACCTATAATCAACCCTGAAAGTCATTTGAAACATCTAAAGTCTAATTGTCCTTGATAAAACCAAAACCCTAATTTAGAGGCTGAGTGCTTAGAAGGTGAGCTTGTCTGATCAAACCCTTGAGCATTTGAGATCATTGGTGAGAAATGTCTTAAGAAAAGAGAGGGAAAATTTTGGGTTACAACAGCTACCCCTGTTCAATCTTCTTAAACCTGAAGAGTTAGATTGGCACGTCTGCCATTCACAACTTGAAGGTAGAAAATGATTGAACACTTAAGTTCCCAGAAATTTGCACTCGCTTGTGCACAAAGTAATGTTGTTGGTTGATTATACTAGGAATGAGCTTAAAGATTCCATTTGGAGAGTGACGGAATATTGTTCGAGATGGGCTTATATATGCCATCCAAAGGTGATGGAGAGTCGTCAAAGATGGGTTTATAGATGTCATCCAGGATAACTGTTGATAAAAATTTTACTAAGTCTAAGCTTGACTCCTACTGGAAGAAGTATCAGAACAAATCTATGTTTGATTTAATCTGAGCTAGAAAAAGTTTCTACCTAAAGAAGAATCAGACTAAACCTTTGGTCAATTTAAACTGAACTAATAGATGTCTGTGTTGTCTTTAACTCGGAAAGAATCAGAATAAATATTTAGTTGATTTAAACTGAGCCAGAAGAAGTTTCTATTGGAAAAGCATCAGAATAAATCTTTGGTCGATTTAAACTGAACCAAACAGATGTATTGTGTCGTCTTTAACTCGGAAATAATCAGAATAAATCTTTGGTCGATTTAAACTGAACCAGAAAAAGTGTCTACTGGAAAAGTATCAGAATAAATCTTTGGTCGATTAAAACTGAACCGACAAATGTCTTGTGTCGTCTTTAACTGGAAAAGAATCAGAATAAATCTTTGGTTGATTTAAACTGAACCATAAAAAGTGTCTACGGGGAAAGTATTAGAATAAATATTTGGTCGATTTAAATTAAACCAACAAATGTCTTATGTCGTCTTTAACTGGAAAATAATCAGAATAAATCTTTGGTCGATTTAAACTGAACCAGAAAAAGTGTCTACTGGAAAAGTATAAGAATAAATCTTTGTCCAATTTAAACTGAAGCAGCAGATGTCTGTGTTGTCTTTAACTGGAAAAGAATCAAAATAAATTTTTGGTCGATTTAAACTGATCCAGAAAAAGTGTCCACTGGAAAAGTATCAGAATAAATCTTTGTTCGATTTAAACTGAACCAGCAGATGTCTGTGTATTCTTTAACTGGAAAAGAATCAGAATAAATCTTTATTTGATTTAAACTGAATCATAAAAAGTGTCTACTAGAAAAGTATCAGAATAAATCTTTGGTCGATTTAAACGGAACCAACAGATGTTTGTGTTGTCTTTAACTGGAAAAGAATCAGAATAAATCTTTAGTCGATTTAAACTGAATTAGAAAAAGTGTCTACTGGAAAAGTATCAGAATAAATATTTGGTCAATTTAAATTGAACTAGTAGATGTTTGAAGGGAGTATTCATCATGTAGATATTTGCCATGTCTTGTTTCAGGGAATACTCTTTATCTGAGCAGAGATAAAGAAAGGAAGATAGTTTCCCCGTCCTGTTTTGGGAGTTAATCTTTAATTTTCTTGTTCTTCACAGATAATTGCCCTGTCTTGTTTCAGGGATTAATTTGTGGCTGGTTATCTGGATAGTTACCCCATCTTGTTTTGGGAATTAATCTGGAACTGTTTGAAAATTGTTGATGATATTCGTCTTTTGATTGATCTTTCTTGAAAAGGTAACGAGTTAGTTGTATGCAATATCATGATGTATTAAATGCATTGTCTAATGATGTTCTCAAAATAAATTAGATTGTGATATATGCGTTTCGTATGCATACGTTATGATGAATGAATGTGAAATGTTGTTTAAAGTGTATTTGTAAACCCATGCGGTATCTTTGTCTAGGAAAATAAATCCCTGACCATGGCTGGGGAATGAAGAGTGTGTGTGTCTCCAATCTTGTCTATAATTCTTCTGTTGGGGATTCTTGGTTACTTGTTTGAGGAAAATCTGCAAGGGATGTATTGATTTCTATTTGTGGAGTAGAGTTTAGGAACATTGGTCGTCTGTTGCTCTATTGGGGAATTTATTTCTTATATACCCTGACTGGGGATAAAAGATATGGTTAAACTTCGGACTCATTTGGGGAAGATAATTCTTATATACCCTGACTGGGGATAAAAGAGATGGACAATCTTCCAACTTATTTGGGGAGGATAAAGTTAACTTGTATCTGGTCGGATTCCAAGCTTCACAACAACTTTTTGGGGATAATGATGACTTTACTGGGGAGAAGAATTTTGTCAGCGATTTGTAGTAGTTTGAGGAATATACTCGAGTTAGGGAATTCATAGTCTGTTGGGGAAATAAACCCTATTGATGGAGAAGTACTCTTGTTGAGGAAACAAATTCTTTTGGGGTAATTGAATCTTGCTATAGAGAAGAACTCTGCAAGGTTTCTTTTTCAGTCTTGGAGGACCAAACTCAGCTGGGGAGTAGAATTTCCAGGAAGTGTACTGATTGGAACTCCGTAAGGAAATTACGGGAAGGTGATTATACTCCTTTATTTGCGAGAGTGATCTGTCGGGGATATTATGGGGAATGTACCATTATTTATGAAGACTACCCTGTGGGGATGGTCTCTTTGAAGTAGCTCTGGCGACCTTACTGGGGATAATCTTATGAAAGGGACTCTGGGGATTTACAGACATCTTAAGTGTCATCCCAGCTCCTAGAGTTTTGAGTAAATGCTTTGTCATGTTCTTATGCATATATTTGTTAACGGTTAATCATGTTCATATGAATATGTTCATTCAATTTTAGTCATTGGACGTTTTTGCAAACAAAATAGAAAAACAAAAAGCTTGAACTTCAAAGTATATTTGTATTGATAATTTGTCTATAAATAGACGATTTTGTACGAAGAGACAGAAATCCTAGTAAGAGGAAGTCATCGTGAAATGAAAAGAGTACAAAGTGAAAACATATATATAGCCATGTGAAAGTGATCTCATTGGGTTCCAACTATGCTATTTCCCCTATGTCTTCGAACATCTCGTCCCTTCCTGTTAGAAGAAGTTTATTGCATTGATCTTGTACCATTTGAAATTTTGACCTTGGTAATAGAGTTGGTTGTAAGCGATCCAACGAGACATAGTCGTACGCTTTTAATCCCTAAATTTTTCCAGGACCTCCCTTTCAGGTTTTCAGTCCACCACGATACTCTTTTTTTCTCAAGCCTCCCTTTCTGGTTTTCGACTTGTCGGTGTCATACCCCAAATTTGTCCTACCTTTTGATTTTGTCTGGCTTAGACTTCGCATTTCATCTGCATCATTTTCACTAGTTCATTTGCATATCATGCATTTCATTGAATAAATACACATGAGGTCCAAGAGTTCAATTATTATGCAATATTAAAGTTTCACATTGTTTTTAGGAAACTAGGATTTTTGCTTCAAGGCCACATTGATCTTTATTTCCTTCTACAAGTCAATTGCTTATCAAGAGGTTTAAGGGGTGAAATCAAGGATTTCTTCTCCTATGGATTAAAATTTTATTTGAGGAGTTTCTTGAGGGACTAAATTTTGAACTAGGATGGCATCTATAATTTTCAAAGTGGTTTGAATTCATCATGAAGATTCAAAATTGACAGAGAAAGAAAACTTGGATTGGGATTTCCAATTGGAAATAATGGAAATTGGTATTTCACACAATGTCTTTGGTTCACAAGTCACCAATTCCTTACATCACAAGTTACTATATTCAAGATTCAAGTCATTATTGATTATCTTGCAATTATTTTTGGATTCATGCCATGACCATTTGAAACCATATAAAGGAATTTCTCACTACAAGTCAAAATTGTCCAAATATAATAGGCCAAAAACTAGTCCAAACTATCCAAATCTAACATGCAAAAAAAAAAACTGCCCAAACTATCAAAACATGCATAATAATGTCCAATTTGCTGGTGTATAAAGCCCAAAGTTTGCACCAACCAGCCCCACAAAATTGTCCAAACTGTTGTTGTCCATTCTGCTGCATATCAGTCAAAAACCTGTTGTTCCTACACCAAAACAGTTCATGCATAACAGTCCAAAAACCTGCAAAGACAGCCTGCTAAAACTGCTACCAACAAATGCTAAACATTACACAAAATAGAAGTCACCCAAACCTGTAATAAAAAAGTAGTGAAACAACATGTAAAAATGGTTTAAAATCTAACCAACTTTCCCCCCCAATTATCACCTCTCAGCTGATATACAAACAATAGAATGAGCAGAAAAAAAGGGGGGAAATAGAAAAAATAAGAGAGGAGTTTTGTGAAAAGAAAAAGGATATACAAGAGCAATATTGAGGGAGGAGAGTTTTGTGTGAAAAGAAAGAGAGACAATAACAATATTGAGAGAGAAAAAGACAGCATAGGGAAGAGAGAGAAAAAATACTATGAGAGGAAGAGAAAAAAACAATGTAAAACCATAAAAGAAAAACAGTAGCAACCATGAAACTGTTTTGAACCATAAAATAACAGCCACAAAAAACCAGCAGTAACAAAAAATAGTAGCAACCCAAAGGAAAACAGAAACATAAAAAAACCTTCAACCCCCTGTGCAGCCTTGCAACTCTCAATAGAAAGTAAGGATCGAAGCACCTTCCTGGAGGTTCACTGAAGCTATTCTGATCATCACACACTCTTGAAAGGTGTTCAAACTCAAAACACAATTTTTCAGTTTCAAGGTAAGTCTTCATGACTTTGAGCTCTTCATTTCAAGCAACATTAGTGATTCATTTTTGAAGATAAATGTAGATATAATACCCTTGAAGCTAAGCATATCCTTTCTTTTCATTTTTATCAATTATATGTTGAGAACTGACTTGTACATGTAGCAGAACAATGTTAGAAGTGAAAAAATAGGTTATGAGTCTATGCATATCTCTATGTGTCGACACATATATGGTGTAAAACAGGTTATGGGTCGACACAAAACACGCATGAGTCGACTCATTTTAGTTACAAAATAGGGTATGAGTCGATACAAGGCTTTATGCATCGATGCATACTGTTATCCAGGAACAATACAGAGAGATAAAAGGTGTATGAGTCAACACAAAACACGAATGTGTCGACACAAACAAGAAATGAGTCGACACTTACCATTATGTATTGACTCATACTGAGTTGATTTTGTTTTTTCAGAAACAAGAAGTGGAATGTATCGATGCATAAGGATACATGTCAATACATAAAATTTTTTTTTCCTTCTTTGTACACTATTTTCCTTTTTATATTTTTATTACTATTCATTTATTCAATATAGTTATAATAATTTAATTAGGCTTGTATTTCATCACCATATATAACCTTGTACCCCCATCCCCATATGATTGTAATAGCTTAGGGTTAATTTTTTGTATGTTTTAATTATTTCTTAATCATGCATATGTCATCCAATTAGAACACATGGCCTCATCTTGGTCTCATCATCAATGGGTAGGTATCCACTTGCAAATGCACACTTGCACATATTTCATAGCTTGGTCCTGGGCTTTCCTACAATGAAAATTATTCGTTCGATTATTACAATTGGTCATTTAGAATACTAGTGCCATGCTAGTCCCACTTTCTAGGAGCATGCATATAGCCACCTTGTATGAGCTTTAATTTTTATCTTATCCATTGAAGCAACTTATCTTCCCTTGGTTTACATACCAAGCATCTTCTTAAAGGGTCTAATAGTTGAGTTTGGGCATGGCTATTCTCACGAGGTTAATCATGTCTTGCCCTTGGTTAACCATAACACGAATAAACCACTTTGGTCTATATACCAAGTGTTTCCATGCACAAAGGGTCTCATGGTTGAGGGTAGGAGCACCTATTCTCACGAGATTAATCAAGTACACCCCTTGGTTAATCATAACCCAATTCAATTCCCATACACCAAGCATTCCATTTACTCCTTTCATAACACTACTCATTTTGTCGTCACTTTTCCATGATCACTCTTCACAAACACCATTTCCTTTTTATAACATGCTCCATTAGGATGATAGTTTCCTCTTCTTTAAGATTCAAACTAATTAGACCTCAGGTTGGAACCCATGCATGACAACATTAGGGTAGACTTTCCCCTTTGATTTTTCTTTTGTAATTACGATTAAAACTTATCACTCACAAATTAAAAATCCAAAAACATTTAATCATTATTTAAATTTATTCTAAAACTCGTAAAACACTCAACCAATCAAAACTCCCCCCAAAGGGCATGTTATCTCCATTCTACCGCGATACAGGTTGTGCCTATTACTAGAATGTGTGTGTTAACGTCACCCACTAAAAAACACCAACAAACTAACTTTTTTAGAGGAACTACGGTGTTCTAATTCCTTCACTAGATAAGTAGGAAAAGGGTTGCGAGAGCCTCACGAGCGCACTAATAAAAAATCATTTCTTTCCCCTTAGCAAGTATAGTTATAGATAAACACACCCTTAGAAGAAAATAAACAAAATGGATCCTGTTGTGTACAAAGGATGTGAGGTGTGCTAATACCTTCCCCTCCCATAATCGACTCCCTTACCATTTCTCTTGCTTGCAAGACCATCTTATCCATCCTATTGTGGTTTTCTCGATATTTCCCCTTCCTTCAGGATAAATAAAGTTCGGTGGGGGCTCTGTGTTTTTCTGCCAGTAGCTTCAGCTGGTGACTCTGCTGGGGATCTTTGTGAGTGTATCCTAGTTTTTCTTATTTGTCTCTTTGGGGGTTTATTTATTTACTTTATTTTCTTTAATGTTTTAATTCTTTATTGTTTTTTGTATTCTTTTGTATATAGTGCATTATTTTGTTGCTACTCACATATTTTCTAGATATGTTGTGATGTTGGTTTGGGTGATTACATTTGATAAGTCTTATACCCAGACTTCGGTTACACCTAGGATTAAGACGAACGATATAGTCATGCTAACTATGAGGGAGTAATTCCGAAGAAGGAGTCATGAAAATCTCCCACTCAGTGGAGGTCCCTTTGAAAGTAGCATTGTTTACCAAGTAATCGGGAAGATATTGTTTCTTTTGACCTGGGAACCAGAGAAGCCGAGGGTCGTAGAACCATTAACCCCTCCTGGCCTTTTTAGGTGTAGTGTGGAGACTATAACGAAGTAATTCGGAAATAGTTGTCACGTCATACTGCACTTGGACGAGCTTTTCCTGTGAATATTACTGATTACTGAGTAATTGGGACGTCGGTAATATCCAAAGGAAAAACATAGACTCTGAGGTTTCTCTAGAACCTTGTTAGACAGGTGATAAAACCCTAGTGCATACCTTATGAGTGGTTACTTTGACTCCATGCCTGTGACGTCAGACTTTTGATCTGGTTACTTTCAGCTATGAAAAGGTCTACAATGTGGCTATCCAGAATATGTGGAGCTAAAATATCATGTCATAGCATACCATGATATCATTCCATCATGTATATACATCTCATATCTAAGGAATTCCAAAGATAAGCCTCGTTGGTCGAGCTATTCAAAAATGAAAATAAATGTTTTTTAAAGATAAACGAGTCTTTGGATTTCCTCAGAAATAAAGATAAAACATTCATTCATACTATCATGCATTCATTATTCACAACATAAACTTATTGGGGTCCCTTTTCCATTAGACTTTAGTGAACATCAAAGACGACTTCTCCACATCCAGTGGACATATGGATCTTTTTGAAGAGAATCAGAATGCTCCCCACCGAGATATGGACACCGTGGGCACTCACATGGATCAGCTTATGGAAACCCTTCATACTGTTATCAAGGGTCAAGAAGAGTTACATCAAAGTGTTTCCAAGCTTGCTACTGCTGCTCCCTCCATTTCTACAAATGGAAGGAATGATAATGCAAATGTTGAGACCCCTCCTAGAGCTCCTCTAAATGATGTTGATGTTCATCACGACGTCATCGGTCTTGATGAACCCCACGTGAATCTTGCTGCTGGAGTTGTTGAAACTGCAAAAATGTATCATACTCTTGAAGGTGTCTCAGAGCCATAGAGGGTATCAAGACTTCGTGATTCAATATTGCCGCAATGTGTCTCGTTCCTGGGGTAGTTATCCCTCCCAAGTTCAAGGTTCCTGATTTTGACAAATACAAAGGCACCTTCTTCCCAGAGACTCGTCTTCGTTCTTATTGTCGCAAGATGGCAGCATATGTTGAAAATGAACCGTTACTCATGCACTTCTTCCAAGATAGTTTGGTCGGGGCACCGTTGGACTGATATATGCAACTAGAAAGAACTCATGTCAGTACTTGGAGAGAGCTTGCTGACACCTTTTTAAAACATTACCATTATAATACTGCCATGGCTCCTAGCCGCTTTTAGCTTCAAGGGATGATACAGAAATCTGAAGAGTCGTTCAAAGAGTATGCTTAAAGGTGGCGTGAACTGCCTGCAAAGGTCCAACCTCCTCTCTTGGATCGTGAATTGATTGATTTGTTTATGGGTACTCTACGAGGTCCTTATCTCCAACACATGATCAACAATACCTCTACTCCTTTCTCTGATATGGTCATTATTAGAGAACATGTTAAAACTTGTATTAAGGCTAGAACAATCCAAGGTATCCCTAACAATAACCACAATAATACAGGTGTAATACACTGGGAGAACTGACTTGGGTGTTTTGCATTTGATCGCAATTGTTGGGGATAGCAAGAGTCGCCACCCACTTTTCTTTTATCCAATAAGGAAAGGGTGAAAAGAACACGAAAGACCTTTCGAGATTATCTCATGAGTTCGGGGAGTAGGTTATGAAAAGGGAAGATGTTAGCATGCTTTTCATCCACAGTTATCTATGGGCTCTTAGTAGCTTGCTAGATCACTTGCTTTTGTTTGAAAATGTGTTTGCGGTGTGGGTTTTGAAAGTATTTTGAAAAACGTCCTTTTAATGATTCTCGTTTTTATAAGAATACGTACAATGTGTTGGTTTTTGAAAATGGTTCAAAGAGGTGTTTGTGGAATGTGTTTTTGAAAGTGATTTTGAAGAGTATCTGTAATGATTCTCGTCTCTATAAGAACACGTCAAATAGATTTGTATTTTGAAAATGTTTCAAATGAAAGTGTTAGTGTATAAAATGTTTTTGTTGTGAGCAAGCGAGCAACTATGAGCATCCCACCTACTCAAAAGGTCTAATATTCTTTTCCTCCTCCTTTAGATGTAGCTATCTTACCATTGATTAGGTAAGAAGCCCCATCACTGGATGTGAAGGGACGGGCGTGGGTTATTTGTATAGTCATAGAAGGCAACCTATGGGACGTTTTAGCAACGTTGTTTAGGGACTAGATCGTTTACCGAAGGAAACATCGAGGGTCATCAAGGGACTACAATCTTTTATCGAGTGTCTTTGCCGAAATTCCCATATTCGAGGGACATAACTATTTCCCGACGTAACAAGTGGGATTACCCTAGGGGTGTATGTGTGTGAATAATGTGTTTGATTGCATGCATTTTTGTCTTGAATTTAGAGTTTTCTAGCATTGGTTTTAATCTTGCCATACAAACCCTAATTAGTAGCATTTATATGAAAGCGGTAAATTGTGGAAAGTAAATTTACTACGCTATTACATCACTCGAGGATGGGGATACAAATGTACAAATGGGGTTTGCAAGAAATACAATTCTAATTGTCTATTACAACCAAACTAAATGTGAATAAATGTACAAAAATTGGAATGAAAAGAAAATGAACTTTTTTTTGACTTTTATCTAAGGAATGGTTTTGATTAATTAATATAATTATGAAAATGAAATATTATTTTGATATTTAAATATATTCATGAAATAAAACTTGTAAGTAAATAATGTATAAAAAATAAACTCAAAAGGAGTTGTTTTGATTGGTTAGAAAAATATTTGTAGTTGTGTTAGAAAGAAAAAAGAAACAAAACAAAAGGCAAAAACTGCTTTTCGCCCTGCCAAGCTATGAACTCAAGACCCTACACAGAAATTCTTTTCGCGCGTGCTGTTTATACCACTAGGGTGGTCTGTTTCATCCGTTAATAATGCAGCTTCGACTGGGTATAAGGTAAACTTATTTATGAATGTTTAAAGGGCCTAGATCCCCCCTTAGATTGTAGGAATGAAAAACTCCCAAGTTGAGATTCGAAAGGCTTCAATATTCAGCCAATCGAAGGATACATACAACCTACCTAAATTTTGGACATGAACCTAAAAAAAGTAACTCTCGAAAGCTACAGGCCAAGGGTTAACACAAGTTTATTTGGCACCAAAATCTAGAGGCTAACTATACAGCCAATGATAATCGAAAGCTAAAACATTGTCAACTTCCTAGATGTAATATCTACATTTTCTTTTATTTATAAGTATAAATGATATTTAAATGGAAAGTTCCAAGTTTAGAGGAAACATACCTCTTGTAGTGCCAATCGAAGGAGCTGTATGTGACTTCCTTGGTGATGGATTGAGCTTTGCTGGAACCTTCCTTAAGCTACTGGGACCACTTCTCTGCATGAATCGAAAGATTGGTACTTGACAGCTATGAGGAAATCGAAGGTTTTGTTATACTGCAGTTTGAGGGAGTGAATCGAAGGTTGTGTTATACTGTTGTTTAGGGGAATGAATTGAAGGTTGTTTTATACTGTAGTTTAGGGGAATGAATCAAAGGTTTCACTACTGTATTGAAGGGATTTGAGATTTTTTTTGAGAGTTTTAGAGTTTTGAAGGTTTGAGAATGATGGAGAGTTTGAGAGTTTGAGAATTTGAGAGTGTTTGAGGTTTTGAGAGTGTTTGAGGATTTGATGATTTTTCTCTACAGCAAAAATCTGGCCCCTTTATTTTTCAATGGGTTCTTTATTTATAGAGAAAAGGTTTGGGAGTTTGAACAAAATGTGGCTTGGTTGAAACGTGAATATTAAGCTATGTCATATTTTCCAAGATCCCAAGGTGAAGTACTAAAGTTGTTGGTTAAAAGGGGATAATTTCCCTGACTTATGGTGAAGTATAATCAGGATTTAAGCAAAGCATGGGCTTGAGATAAATTTTGTACTAGCGAGTTTACCTCATGGAAAAATATTTTGGACAAAGGCTTAATAACCTGGATAATAGCTTAATTCATGGTGTAAATAATTAATTATGGAGTGAAATACAAGCATTGAGGCCTGCAAAGTAAGATCATGTAGCATGGCCTATGGATTTGATCAGTGTTCCTTCAAAATTCTGTTTTCAACTTGTGTGTCGAAGTGTTTTAGAAACATATCAAATAAGATTGCTTCGAAGGGAGCAAAATTCCCAAATGAAGCTTATGGATTAAACTTGCATCGAACGAGACTTCGTAACCAAAACTTTCATTCGAAGAAGGCCACAAGCCCAAACGAAAGATGCATGCATGAGGTCTAAATGCCCAAACGAAGCTTGCATCAAAGGGGGCCATATGCCCAAATGAAAGAGGCATGCAGGAAGTAAAAATGCCCAAACGAGGCTTGCATCAAGGGAGGGCCACATGCCCAAACGAAAGAGGCATGCAAGAAGTCTAAATGCCCAAATGAAGCTTGCATCAAAGGAAGGCCACATGCCCAAAAGAAAGAGGCATGCAAGAAGTCTAAATTCCCAAACGAAGCTTGCATCAAAGGAGGTCCACATGCCCAAACGAAAGATGCATGCAGGAGGTAAAGAGTATAATCGAAGGGTGTATGCAGGAGATAAATTGTGTAATATAAGGATGCCAAAAGGAGGTAAAAGGTGCAATCAAAGGATGCCAAAAGGAGGTAGAAGGTGCAATCATAGGAAATCAAAAAGAGGCCTTTGCCTCCTGAATCGAAGGAAGCTACCAGGAGGTCATCAACTTTTTGAGTCGAAGGAAGACAAAGAGGAGGCCTTTGCCTCCTGAATCGAAGGAAGATAACAGGAAACCCTTGACTCCTGAATCGAAGGTTGTTATTTCAAAGGGAAACAAAAACTCAGTAAAAGCTTGCATGCATGGGAGAGTTCAGTCAAAGTTAAGCATGAATCTAAGCAAACTTGTTTTTCTTCAATTTTGTCAGAAAAATAAAATTTATCTGCTTTGCTCTTTTAATAGTTTACTTTTTGAACTGATGCTTGGAAATCCAACATAATCCTTGGAAATCACAGGGGGCATTAAAAATCCAATTGTACTTCTATAAATTCAGACTCTAGTTTTGAGTCATCAGTGTTGAGGAAGTATCTTGAACTGATCCAACCTTGTTCAACCTTGACCCAACAAAAAGCTTGTGAGAAAATTCTTGAAGAATAAGAGGGAAAATTTTGGGGTACAACAGCTGCCCCTGTTCAATCTTCTTAAACCTGAAGAGTTAGATATGCGAGTCTTCCATTCGTGACTTGAAGGTGGAAGATTATTAAACACTAGAGTGCCCAGAAATTTACACTCGATGATATGGTTGTTAATTATGTAAGGAATGGGCTTAAAGATTCCATTTGGAGAGATGAGGGAGAGTTTTCAGAGATGGGCTTATAGATGCCACCCAAAGGTGATTGTTGACAGAAATTAGACTAAGTCTAAGCTTGACTTTAAACAGAAAAGAATCAGGATAAATATTTGTAGTGATTTATCTGAACCAGAGAAAGTGTCTACCAGAAAGGAATCAGGATAAACCATTGATCAATTTAAACTGAACCAGTAGAGGTACGGAAAAAAATCAGAATAAATCTTTGGAGCGATTTATCTGAACCCGAGAAAGTGTCTACCAAAAAGGAATCAGGATAAATCATTGATCGATTTAAATAGAACCAGCAGAAGTCTTGAATAATCTTTAACTGGAAAGAATCAGGATAAATCTTTGGAGCGATTATCTGAACCAAGGAAAGTGTCTACCAGAAAGGAATCAGGATAAACCATTGATCAATTTAAAATGAACCAACAGAAGTCTAGAATATTCTTTGACTGGAAAGAATCAGGATAAATCTTTGGAGCGATTTACCTGAACCAGAGAAAGTGTCTACCGGAAAGGAATCAGGATAAACCATTGATCAATTTAAACTGAACCAGCAGAGGTCTTGAATAATCTTTAACTGGAAAGAATCAAGATAAATCTTTGGAGCGATTTATCTGAACCAGAGAAAGTGTCTACCAAAAGGAATCAGGATAAACCATTGATTGATTTAAACTGAACCAACAGAGGTCTGAAGAAAGTGTTTGTCATGTGGATAGTCACCCCGTCGTGTTTCAGGAATTGATCTACAAGTAATTTGTTCACAGATAGTTGTTTGGTATTTTTTCAGATATTAATCTGGAACATGCTTTTTGTTGGCCGTAGAGATAGTTGTCCTGTCTTGTCAAAAATTATTTGATGATAATTTTTTGTTGATTGATCTTTCTTGAAAATGTAAATAGTTATATGTATGCAATGTCATGATGTATGAAATTCATGGTGTAATGGTGTTTCTCAGAATAAATGAGATTGCGATATATGCATTTATGTTATCGATGTTATGATGTATGAATGCAATGTATGAACATATTTGTTGTTCTGCTGCAGTGTTTGCTGGACTGGGGAAAATAAATCCCTGACTACTGTTGGGAATAAGGAGTGTAAGTCATCAAATTTTGTTTAAGTTGAAGTGTCGATAGATGGGTTTTCATTTTTAGAGAAATAAACTCTGTTGGGGAAGGGAAACTCTATGCATTGTTTGGGCATTTTGTGAAATCCTGCTGGGGAATCCTGAGAAGCTCGGCGATTTTCACTAGGGAATCTTTGGAGCGGTAATTAAAAATTTTTCTCCATCAGGGATATGAGAGTACTTGATACCATTAGGCTGCATACTGGAGATACGACAGTGATCCTGTAGTAAGATATCTTTGCCTCTGCTCCTGTTGGTGAAAGTACCTGCGGGGATTTTATGGAATGGCCTATAGACATTATCATGTTTCTTAAACCCATTAGTAATTGTCTTTCTGTTTTCTTTTCCTTTTTTATGCGTATATTTGTAAATAGTAATTAAATTCAAATGCATATGTTCAAAAATAATCAATGGACGTTTTTGCAAACAAAACAGGAAAGTAAAAAAATAGATCGTTTTGCACTTTTAAAAGAATAGCTTTGTATTAACTTGAATAAACATTTTTGTACAAACAGATGAACATCCTAGTAAGTGAATGTCGTCGTAAGAATGAAAACTAATACAAATAAAGACAGTTATGTGAAATAATCTCACGGGGTTCCCATTCTGCTATAGCCTTTATGTCTTTGAGCATCTCGTCCACCTGCTTATTTTTCTGAAGCTGATTGGATTGATTAGTACCATTTGAGTTTTCCAATTGATGCTGAAGGTTGGCTGTAAGGTGCTTCAACTGGACATAGTCATACGCTTTCAATCCCTAACTTTTTCCTGGACCGCCCTTTCAGGTTTTCAGTCCACCAGGATACCCTTTTTTGCTCAAACTGCCTTTTCAGGTTTTCAGCTTGCCGGGTGTACAAATTTTTTGTGTCTATCCCTAATTTTTGCCTAGTCCAGTCAACCTAGTAGGTATTTTTTCATGCTTAGTATCTTTTAACTATGTCCATGTTTAAAGGGTGTGAAAGGTCGTCGCCGACCATAGTGGTTAAAATCATGGCCCCACCAGAAAATATGTTTTTTATCACAAATGATCCTTCATATGGGATCAACTTGTGGCAGTATGATACGTTTGATTACCAGGTCACCAACCTGATATAACCGACGTCTGGCCTTCTTTTTAAAAGCTTTAATCATACATTTTTGGTACATCTGACCATGGCAGACATCCGTAAGCCTTTTCTCATCAATCAGGTCCAATTGGTCAAGTCGAGTTTGAATCCATTCATCTTTATTCAACCTTGCATACTTCATGATTCTCAAAGAAGGTATATGGACTTCAATTGGTATGACAACTTCCATAGCATATACCGAAGAGAAAGGAGTTTCCACTGTTGATGTGTGCGACGTGGTACGCTAACCGTGGAGAGCAAATGGTAACATCTCATGCCAGTCTTTATAGGTCACTGTCATCTTCTGTATGATCTTTTTGATGTTTTTATTAGAGGCTTCCACAACATCATTCATCTTCGGCCGGTAAGGAGAAGAGTTATGATGCTGGATTTTGAATTACGTGCATAGTCTGATCATCATAACATTGTCGAGATTGGTACCGTCATCTATAATAATTCTTTCTGGAATACCATACTGATAGATAAGATTATTTCTAATGAATCGGGCCACAACGTTCTTGGTAACAGAAGCAAATGAAGCCGCCTCAGCCCATTTTGTGAAATAATCAATGGCGACAAGGATGAAACAATGTCCATTTGAAGTTGTAGGTCTGATCTCCCCAATCATGTTGATGCCCCACATTGCAAACGGCCAGGGAGCGGTCAAGACGTTTAGAGGAACCAGTGGCACATGTAATTTATGAGTGTAGATCTGGTATTTGTGACAAGTTCGTGATTCCTGATAATAATTTGTTTCCATAGTGGACCAATAGTATCCTGCCCGTAGGATCTTTTTAGCCATTGTGTGCCAACTAGAATGGGTGTCAAAGGTACCTTCGTGTAAATCAACCAAGATCTTTTCTGCCTCACTCTTGTCTATGCACCGAAGTAAAGTAGAATTATGGTTGCGCTTATAGAGGATTCTATTACTAAGGAAGAATTTTGCAGAGAACCTTCTTAGGAACTTCCTATCATTAACTAACGCTCCCTCATGATATTCTTGGGCCTCGAGATATCTTTTAATTTCATGGAACCAAGGTTTTCCATCTACTTATTCAGTATCGACCTCATGACAGTATGCCAGTTCATCCATCCTCTCAATAGTGATTTTAGGAGCCTCATTATCCCATCTGATTTTGAACATGAATGACATAGAAGCTAATGCATCTGCTAGTTGATTTTCCTCTCGTAGAAAATGCTCAAAGGTATCTTACTCAAAATGTGGGATCAGTGTCAACACATGCTCTTTGTAAGGGATGAGATTAGGATGCTTCGTGTCCCATTCTCCTTTGATATGACTAATTATTAAGGCTAAGTCTCCAAATACACTTAAGGATTTGATCCCCAAATCTATGGCAGCTTTGAGACCCATAATGCATGCTTCATATTCAGCCATGTGATTGGTACAGTTGAAACACAACCTGAAAGTGAAGGGAGTATGACAGCCTTCAGGAGATATGATCACAGAATCGATGCCATTGCCGAGTGCATTGGAAGCTCCATCAAAAACCATAGTCCATCGGGATCCTTGTTCAGGTTCGTCATACGGTCTGAGTTCTTCACAATCATTCACCAACATGTCCTTGTCCGGGAATTCGAAGTTCATGGATTGATATTCATCCACAACCTGATGAGCCAAATGATCATCTAGTACACTTCCTTTTATTGCTTTTTGGGTAGTGTATTGAATGTCGTATTCGGCCAGGAGCATTTTCCACCTTGCTATTCTTCCTGAGAGGGCGGGCTTCTCGAATATGTATTTAATAGGATCCATCTTGGATATCAAGAAGGTAGTGTAAGTCAGCATATACTGTCTTAACCGGCGAGCAGCCCATGCCAGAGGGCAGCAAGTTTTCTCGAGTAGTGAATATCTGGTTTCACAGTCGGTAAACTTTTTTCTCAGGTAGTATATTTCATTCTCTTTTCGGCCAGACTCATCAGGCTGCCCCGGCACACACCCCATTGAAATTTCCAAAACAGTTAGATGCATGATCAGAGGTCTTCCCTCAAATGGAGGCATAAAAATGGGAGGCACTTGAAGGTACTCCTTGATTCTATCAAAGGAAGCCTAGCAGTCGTCATTACATTTCACAACTCGATTCTTCTTCAGTAATTTGAAGATTGGTTCACAAGTAGCGGTTAGATGGGAAATGAATCTAGCGATGTAGTTTAGACGTCCTGAGAATCCCCTAACTTCCTTCTCAGTGCAGGGAGCGGGCATTTCTTGTATTGCTTTTACCTTTACATGGTCTACTTCAATACCTTTGCCCTGACAACGAAGCCTAAGAGCTTTCTGGACCTTACACTAAAAGTGCATTTATTCGGTTTTAACCTTAGTTTGTATTTCTTCAGTCTTTCAAATAGCTTTTGCAAGTGGTCAAGGTGTTCCTCTTCAGTTTGAGATCTGGCTAACATATCATCCACGTAGACCTCTATCTCGTGATGGATCATATCATGAAACAAAGCTACCATGGCACATTGATAGGTTGCCCCGGTGCTATTCAGCATAAATGGCATAACCTTGTAACAGAGAGTGCCCCATTGTGTGACGAAGGTCGTTTTCTCCATGTTCTCAGGTGCCATTTTAATTTGATTGTATCCAGAGAAACCATCCATGAAGGAGAATACTTTATTCTGTGTGGTTTTGTCAACAAAAATATTGATTAGGGAAGCGGAAAATCATCCTTGGGGATTACCCTATTTAGGTCTCAGTAATCCACACACATACATACCTTACCGTCCTTCTTAGGCACAAGAAAAACATTAGAAACCCATTGTGGAACAGAGGTGACAACTAAGAATATGGAATTTAAGTTCTTAATGACTTCATTCTTGATTTTTCTAACATTTTTGGCCACATACGACAAACCTTCTATTTCACTAGAGGGAAGTCTTCTTTTCTGCAGATGATGGACCATGATATTAGTGTCGAGTCCTGACATGTCTTTGTATGACCAGGAAAATACCTTAACATAGTCATGTAGTATCTAAATTAAACACTTCTTGACCTCTTTCTTGTCCTATTCGGTACCTAAGTTAATTGTTTCAACCGGATCTTCGTGGGGTTGTATTGTCCTTTCTTCCTATTGTAATAATCTAGCATGTTCTCCTGGTACCTCACAATCTTCCTCACTTTCGTCCTCGGCTAGGTAGATCGGATTTTCAAAGTCATAATTGGCAATAGCAGAATTGTTACCAATGGGATCCCGAGTGGATGTGGATCTGCATTTTGATATGTGAGTGTGTGTAAGAGCATAACTATCTTTGATAAAATAAAATGTAGAAAAAGAAAACAAAGAGCGTAAAATTTATATGCAAAAACACCCCATGATTTATTAATGACATATGAAGATGAAGTAACAACCCTCATAGATGGACCATTGTGCCTCGGGTAAGACACAAGGTTTTAAAATTTAAATTTTTTAAATATTACAAGTCCGAAAATTTAAAAGACAATTACTCTTGAATAAAATTAATTGGAATAAAATCTTTGGCCTCCGAATTATTGAGTCCACCGCTGATGGTTGGAAAAATCCACTCGTCCATGTCACAGTTGCTATCACTGTCTTCCAATGCATTTACTCCACAATTGTTGATGCGTAATGGTGGTCCCCCAGCACGAGTACGTCGAATATCTCTTTGGGCCTCCAAAGTAAAACCCATACCAAACTTGTTAGATTTGTAGGGAATATCTGGAAGTTGACCCCAAATGGTACATCCACCTTCCTCAACTACTGCTTTAGCATCCTTCAAAGAAGCCATTTTCAATGGAGGTATGGTAGTCTTCAGAGCCTTGGTAGCAGTCTTGGTCACAACAACCATTTGTGGAACCTCCTCAAAATTCTGACAGGGGGTCTCAATGAACTCGCCATCCGTTTCAACATACCTGAAAGAGTTCATGTGGCTAACCATGTATTCCTCCTACCCATGGACTGTGATAATATTTTCCTTGACTGGGTACTTCAACATCTGATGTAGGGTAGAAGTGACAGCACCAGCCCCGTGGATCCAGGGTCGACCCAATAAACAGGAATAAGATGGGCGGATATCCATCACATAGAAGGTTGAATCAAAATTTTGTTCTAACTTTGATAGGGATGTCCACCTCCCTGTGCACCGTTCGTTTAGAACCATCGAAGGCCCTTACCACAATCTTGCTAGGCTTCAATGTGAGTCCTTCGCAATCTAACTGGTCAAGAGCATTCTTGGGTAATATATTCAGCGATGAACTTGTATCCACCAGAACATGGGCTAATGTAGTGCCTATGCACTCAATGGAGACATGCAGGGCATCATTGGGCTTGCTTCCCTTGGGAGTTAAATCAGCGTCAGAAAAACCCAGTCCATTATCAGCGGTCAGGCTGGCCACGCAACTCTCGAATTGATCAGTGGAGGTTTCTTGGGTTACACGGGCAATCTTCAGAAATTTTATTAAAGCCTTAGCATGGGCTTTAGAGCACAAAAGTAAGTCTAGCATTGATATCTTTGAGGGGGTCTACCCCAGTTACTCCATGATGTTGTAATCACTTTTCTTGATTATTTTTAATATCTCTTCCATTTCTATTTTGGAAGCCTCAAGGGTGACTTCTGGATGCGCTTTCGTCTGGACAGGCTCAACCAATACCACTTTTCCCCATGTCTCGGCCGACTCGGTATCAGGGATAACAATAGGACTAACAGTAGGAGTAACACTGGGAATGTTGATAGAAACAGTAGCAGGAATAATCACAAGAATAGCAATAGTTTTTGGAAAGATCTCGGGAGAGAAAACTCTTCCGCTTCTCATAATTTTACTGGTCCCGACAATATTGTTGACGTCGGGCTCAGTATTTCAAGCAAATTTGTCTTCAATAGCCAATAGTTCTTGCTTGACGCTATGGTAATAGACGTCAACCCCATAATTCCAGGGAAAAACTTTATCCGAGGAATAAGGTATTGGCCCTGGCATGGTGATGATCAAGGGAGAAAACTTGGGAACATATGTAATCCTAACAGGTCTTTTGGTGGAGACCCTGGGAGGATTGTCGAAAATGGTGATTATCGAGACATCTTCACAACAACTTCTTGTAAGGGGAATTTTTTCGAACATAATTTCTCTGTTAACCATGAGGCGCTGGACGCCTATCTTGAACAACAAACAGCCATCAGGTAGAGACATACATAAGTGGAAACTTTCACCACAGGCCAGAAATAAACCGTCATGCAATAGATTCTCTTTAACAGTCAAAAGGGGAGTAGTTAATTCATCCACGGAGGAAACAAAATGGTCATCATCAATAGCATTGAAACCTTGGCCATGTTTGGGTATTGGCGCCGTTATTACATTAGGTGTTTCTGGAGGGTCAAACTCAATCTCTTTCGCCTCGATAAGGTCTTGTACCTTATTTTTCAAGGCCCAACAATCATTTGTATCATTCCCCATACTTTCATAATGATAGGCACATCGAGCATTCGGGTTGTAGCGGAGAGAAGTAGTATTGGGGTTCTTGGGAGCTTCCTTTAGAGTCACCATATTAGACTTCAACAGATGTGGAAAAACCTAGGACAAGGTCATGTTGATCCGAGTGAATCGTCTTATGGGCGCATCAAACCTGCGTTGATGGTTCCGTTGTTGAATTGATATCGGATTGGAGATCATAACAGCCCCTACAGTCGGACGACGTTCAATTTTGTTTTAATTTATCTGGCTATAAGCAGCACTGACTTCCTTCTTTCCAGTGAAGGGTTTCTTAGTCGTGCTTAAGGATGAACCCCTTTAAATTTTTCCATTCTTAATACGGGCTTCAACCCGCTCACCGGTCAGGATCAAATCAGTAAACCCAGTTGAAGAGCTTCCAATCAGATGTTTGAAGAATGGACCCGACAACGTGCCCAAGAACATATCCACCAGCTCTTTATCAGATAAAGGGGGCTGGACTCTTCCCGCGAGATCCCTCCATTTCTAGGCATAACTTTTGAAACCTTTTCCATAACCCATAGCCATACTTTGTAGTTGCGTATGAGTCTGTACGAGGTGAGCATTATACTGGCATTGCTTGTAAAAAGCAGCAGTCAAATCTTCCCAATTGCGAATATTAATTCCTTCCAACTGATAGAACCATTCTAACGGTGTCCCTAACAAACTTTCTTTGAAGAAATGTATCCATAGGTTCCTATCAGCAGTATGGGGTTGAATCTTCCTGACGTATGACCTTAAATGCAGCTTAGGACAAGAGACACCGTCATATTTAGCAAATGTCAGGACCTTGAATTTCTGTGGGATGACCACCCCTGAGACCAGTCCTAGCTCTTCAAAATCCATCCCGGGTACCCTCTAGATCTCCATAGCATTGAGGAGATCCTCCAGATGTTTATATTTATCATCAGTGGGAGGATATTGTTCGTCATAGTAGTCAGCTTCATCTTCCTCAGACTCTGGGTTGTCATTTCCTTCCTTGTTCTTTCCTTCTGGATTATCTCACTCACCCGACGAGGTTGTGAAATATGGAGTTCGTTTGGCTGGTCCTCTGAACCTTCTTCCCAAAATCAAAACACCGACGGGTTTCTTTGCCTTCTTCTTCTTATCTCTAATCATGAGAGCCTTCAGATCCTCTTGTCCTTTAGCCAGAGCCAGCAACATGTGTTGAAATTGAGTATTCTGTGCTTGAAGATCTGTTATTGTCTGTTCAATGTCCATCTCATTGAAATAAACAGTAGCAAGATAAGGAGAACATTTGTAAAAACCTGTTTGTGTTATGATGAATGAAAAATGCATATGCAAATGATTTCAACGAAACTAGGAGATTTAAATTTGTTTAGACAACAGGAAACACACATTGTATTAATAAATCCAAGTTTGATTACATCATGCCTCTTGGGGATTAAAAATAAGTAAATAAACAAAAAATAAACTCCTAAGACAAGAAGGTCGAGCGCATCCTTTTTGGCCAATGTAGGCGTTCAAACTTCGCTCTTCATGAAGATGCTTTGTGAGCTCTAGAACTTTCTTCTCACTCGCGTGGAACTGGGCTTCGAAGGTGTCTCGCTCTTCCTTTAGCTGAATCCAATCCTTTTGTAAGTCTTCAAGAGAGGTAGGCATGTTGGGATAAAGGATAGTATATGGAATATCTCCTTCAACTAATGGCTCCCTGATGATAGGAAAAATGGCAGGGTGTGGCATACCGAGTCTTTGAGCACGAGTTCGTACCCACTTAAGATAGGGCTCCCGAGGGATGGAGTTCTTACGCCCAAAAGTCTTGCTATCCACTTTGTTATCATTCTACAAGCTCGTATGAACCTTTGACGGTAGACTTGATTGTCTCCCTCGCAATCGAATACCAACCCTTGGATGAGTGCATCATGGGGGCCATCTCTTCGCGCATACCCAAATTGTCGTAAAGCCGAACAAGGGTTGTAGGTAATACCTCCCCTTATGCCAAGTAGAGGGACATTAAGTAATTCCCCATAACGGTCGATGATAGTAATATCCTCCAAGGATCGAGAACACCAATAAATATCAAAATGTGTGAGTGACATCACCCTTTGAGACCATGTCAAGCCTTGCTCATTCTTCAACCTTGATTGAGGTAGGTGTGAAATAGACCACCTAGAGAGTAATGGAATGCAACATAAAAGAGTACCTATTTTATTCATGGTGCGAGTGTGGAAACAATGTAAAATGTCTCCAAGCAAAGTAGGTATAGGATTACGAGAGAGGAAGACCTTGATGGAATTCTCATCTATGAATTGGTCCAGATTGGGAAATAGAACCAAACCATATTTTAGAAGGGCCAAGACATCTTCAAAAGCTTGGAAGTCCATATCCTCCCAAAATGAACGATCCTTCTCCAACAGAAACTTGGCTAGGAAACCCTTAACTCAACTTCTTGTCTCCCAATTTGTAACAATGTCGGCTCTCTCCAGATGCAGGGCTTCGGAAATGACTTCAGGCTTTGGAGTCTCCTCTAAACCAGTGAACAGTATTTGATCAAGCATGGGCACTCCTAACAGTTGAGAGAACTCTTCTTATGTAGGCACCAACTGATAGTCAGGAAAGGTGAAGCAATGATGCATGGGATTAGAGAATTGGAAGAGCACACACATAATTTCTTCTTGGAAATTGGAGGTAGCCAAGCTGAGAAGTCGACCATATTTCTTGGTGAAGGGAGAATCTCCAGGCACCCTTGATGTTAAGTCTTGGAGTTGAGGGTGTGCTTTCATGAAGCTGATTCGGATGGTATTCCTTCGAATGGGATTCATGGCCTACAAAACAAAGTAAAGATAAATTCCTAAATCCTTGAAATGGTTAGTGAGAATGATTATGATGTTATGATTTTTATGATGTTATGTACAAGTATGCAAAGCAAGCAAGTTGTTATGTACACACAAAGCAGACAAGTCCTTAGGTTTAGGCTTGCATGGAGTTTGTAGGTAAGTACCCTCTTAAAGTTTAGTCGGCTCAACCTGTCCTAGAACGTAACTGGGTTCTAGGGGATCTCAATATCACTGTCCTTTCTTTTAGGCATTGTCTCATCTTAATCAATCTTTTCTTGCGGCCAAGATATCCCAAAAGTCTAGTCTCAATGAGTGTAGTATTGAGTATCAACCAATTTTCAGCTTTCCACCGAAACCGGCTATCTCACTACTTCCTAATGGCCAAGTTGTTCAATAAGGTTCTAAGGTCAGTTAGTGCTTCATGACGCCACTCAACTGTCCCGTATTCTCCTCGATTCAACACAAGGGATACCTGTACCAACAAATATGTCACACTAACGTAGCCATTGCTTCAACCATATCGGTCTATGTCGTACAATTTCCATAATCTATTGCTACTTACCTAAAAGGTGTCCCAGATCAGGGTGGAGGATCAATACAAGCCCAAACAAGGAACCATAATTTAAAGCAAGAACTCAAACAATGAAAAGCAAGTAAAGGTGATCTAGCCCTAAGGTAACCCCACTTTTAAGATAATTCCCCAGCAGAGTCGCCAGTTCTGTAATACGGTGGAAGAACTGACTTGGGTGTTTTGTGTTTGATCGTAATTGTTGCGGATATCACCGCCTTTTATTTTATCCAATAAGGAAAGGGTGAAAAGAACAGGAAAGACCTTTCAAGATTATTTCTTGAGTTCATGGGGTAGGTTATGAAAAGGGATGGTGTTAGCACCCTTTTCATCCGTAGTTATCTACGGGCTCTTAGTTGCTTGCTAGATCACTTGATTTTGTTTGAAAATATACTTGTGGTGTGGGTTTTGAGATTATTTTGAAAAAAGTCTTTGTAATGATTTTCGTTTCTATAAGAATGTGTACAAAGTGTTAATTTTTGAAAATGGTCCAAAGAGGTGTTTGTGGAATGTGTTTTTAAAAGTGATTTTGAATAGTTTCTTTGTAATGATTTTAGTCTCTATAAAAACGCGTACAAAGAGCTTTGTCTTTTGAAAATGTTTCAAATGAAATTATTGGTGTATAAAATGTTTTTCTTGTGAGCAAGTGAGCAACTATGAGCGTCCTACCTACTCAAAAGGTCTAATGTTCTTTTCCTCCTCCTATATATGTTGATATCTTACCATTGATTTGGTAATAAACCCCATCATTGGATGTGAAGGGACAGGCATGTGTCGCTTGTATAGTCATTGAAGGCAACCTATGATAAGTTTTAGCAATGTTGTTTAGGGACTAGATCGTTTACTGAAGGCAACACCGAGGGTCATCGAGGGACTACGATCTTTTATCGAGGGTATTTGCCAAAACGCCCATATTCGAGGGACATGGCTATTTTCCGATGTAAATGGTGGGATTAACCTAGGGTGTATGTGTGTGAATAATGTGTTTGATTGCATGCATTTTTGTCTTAAATTTAGAGTTTTGTAGCATTGGTTTTAATCTTGCCATACACACCCTAATTATTAGTATTTATATGAAAGCGGTAAATTGCGGAAAGTAAATTTACTATGCTATTACATCACTTGGGGATGGGGATGCAAATATACAAATGGGGGTTGCAAGTAATATAATTCTAATTGTCTATTACAACCAAACTGAATGTGAATAAATGTATAAAAATTGGAATGAAAACAAAATGAACTTTGTTTTGAATTTTATTTAAAGAAAGTTTTTGATTAATTAATATAATTATGAAAATGAAATATTTTTTTGATATTTTTATATATTCATGAAGTAAAACTTGTAAATAAATAGTGTGTAAAAAATCAACTCAAAATAAGTTGTTTTAATTGGTTAGAAAAATATTTGAAGTTTTGTTAGAAAGAAAAAAGAAACAAAACAAAAGGCAAAAACTGCTTTTGGCCCTGCCAAGGTTTAACTCAGGACCCTACACAGAAATGCTTTTCACGCGCGTTGTTTATACCACTGGGGTGGTCTGTTTCATTCGTTCATGAGGCAACTTCGACTGGGTATAAGGTAAACTTGTTTCTAATCGTTTAAAGTGTCCACCTCCCCCCTTCGATTGCAGGAATGCAATATTCCCATGTTGAGATTCGAAAGGCTTCAATATTCATCCAATTGAAGGATACACACAACCTGCCTAAAGTTTGGACATGAACCTAACAAAGGTAACTCTTGAAAGCTACAGGACAAGGGTTAACACAAGTTTATTTGGCACCAAAATCCGCAGGCGAACTATACAGGCATTGATAATCGAAGGCTAAAACATGGTCAACTTCCTAGATGTAATATCTACATTTTCTGTTATTTATATGTACAAATGATATTTAAATGGAAAGTTCCAAGTTTAGAGGAAACTTTCCTCTTCAAGTTCTAATCGAAGGAGTTGTATGTGACTTCCTTGGTGTTGGATTGAGCTTTGCTGGAACCTTTCTTAAGCTACTGGGACCACTTCCATGCTTGAATCTAAATATTGGTACTTGACAACTATGAGGAAATCGAATGTTTTGTTATACTGCAGTTTGGGGGAGTGAATCAAAGGTTGTGTTATATTATAGTTTAGGGGAATGAATCGAAGGTTGTGTTATACTGTAGTTTAGGGGAATGAATTGAAGGTTTCATTATTGTATTGAAGGGATTTGAGATTTTTTAGTGAGATTTTTAGAGTTTTGAAGGTTTGAGAATGTTGGAGAGTTTGGGAGTTTGAGAATTTGAGAGTGTTTGAGGTTTTGAGAGTGTTTGAGGATTTGATGATTTTTCTCTACAACAAAAATATGGCCCCTTTCTTTGTCAATGGTTTCTCTATTTATAGAGAAAAGGTTTGGGAGTTTGAACAAAATGTGGCTTGGTTGAAATGTGAATATTAAGTTATGTCAAAATTTTCCCAGATCCCTGACTTATGCTGAAGTATAATCAGTATTTAAGCAAAGCATGGGCTTGAGATAAATTTTTTAATAGCAAGTTTACCTCATGGAAAAAATCTTTTGGGCAAAGGCTTAATTACCTGGATAATAGCTTAATTGATGGTGTAAACAATTAATTATGGAGTGAAATACAAGCATTGGGCCTGTAAAGTAAGATCATGTAGCATGGCCTATGGAATTGATCAGTGTTCCTTCAAAGTTCTATTTTACACTTGTGTGTCAAAGAGTTTTAGAAATGTATCAAAGAAGACTGCTACAAAGGGAGCAAAATGCCCAAACGAAGCATATGGATTAAACTTGCATCGAAGAAGACTTTGTAACCCTAAATTTCATTCGAAGGAGGCCATAAGCCCAAATGAAGGATGCATGTAGGAGGTCTAAATGCCCAAACGAAGGTTTCATCAAAGGGGGCCATATGCCCATACGAAAGAGACATGTAGGAAGTAAAAATTCCCAAACAAGGCTTTCATAAAGGGAGGGCCACATGCCCAAACAAAAAAGGCATTCATGAAGTATAAATTCCCAATCGAAGCTTGCATCAAAGGAGGGCCACATGCCCAAATGAAAGAGGCATGTAGGAAGTCTAAATTCCCAAACAAATCTTGCATCAAAGGAGGGCCACATGCCCAAACGAAAGATGCATGTAGGAGGCAAAGAGTACAATCGAAGGATGTATGTAGGAGATAAATTGTGTAATCGAAGGATTCCAAAAGGAGGTAAAAGGTGCAATTGAAGGATGCCAAAAGGAGGTACAAGGTGAAATCGAAGGAAATCAAAAAGAGGCCTTTGCCTCCTAAATCGAAGGAAGCTACCAGGAGGTCATCAACTTTATGAATCGAAGGAAGCCAAACAGGAGGCATTTGCCTCCTGAATTGAAGGAAGCTAATAGGAGGCCCTTGCCTCCTGAATTTAAGGTTGTTATTTCAAAGGGAAACAAAAACTCAGTCGACGCTTGCATGCAGGGGAGTGTTTAGTCGAAGTTAAGCATGAATTAAATCAAACTTATTTTTCTTCAATTTTGTCAGAAAAATCATATTTATCTGCTTTTCTCTTTCAATAGTTTCCTTTTTGACCTGATGCTTTGAAATCCAACATAATCCTTGGAAATCACAGGGGGCATTAAAAATCCAATGGTACTTGTGTAATTTCTGACTCTAGTTTTGAGTCATCAAAGTTGAGGAAGTATCTTTAATTGATCCAACCTTGTGCAGCCTTGACCCAACAGAAAGCTTGTGAGAAAATTCTTGAAGAATGAGAGGGAAAATTTGGGGTACAACAACTGGCATTGGCAGAAAGCCATTTACTAGTTTTGTCAAGAAGAAATATGGTGAAACTAGTGTTGTCACCATTAACCAAGGGAAAGCTCCTGCGTATCCTCAAGTTCCGTTTACTTATTTCCTAACACATGTTGCTTTTCCTAATCAATATGTTCCTCAATTGTATGCTGCTATAACTCCAGCACCCTGGATGGCCCAACAACGGCCTTCCACTCCTTAACCACAATATCTTCCACAACAACAATTTGCACCACCTCCAAATTATCAACAACATAATCAGCAACCTCAAGGTCTGTGAGCTCCACAGAGAGAAAGAGCGCCTGAAAGAAGATTTGATCCCATTCCTATGTCATATGCTCAGCTTCTCCCTCAGTTACTTGCCAATCAGTTGTTTTAACTGCGCGAATTTGGTCCACCACCTAATCCTCTCCCCAGGGGGTATGGAATTAATGCTCATTGTTAATTTCATTCTGAAGCCCCAAGCCACACGATTAAGAATTGTAGAGCATTTAAATGTAAAGTTCAAGATAATCCTCGATGCAAAGGCCATAAATTTCAACCATGCTGGTCCCAATACTACGAATAATCCCATGCCTCCTCACCCAGGGGCAGCGGTCAATGCTATTGGAGAAAGTAGTGAACAGACTTTAGTAACCGAAGATGACGAGATCAAGATGTCATTAGGAACTGTTAGAGAATATTTGTTGGAGCACAAGGTGCTGCAACATACCCATGTGTTTTTCTTAACATGTTCATCTAAACATGAAGAGTGTACTGGTTTGAAGATTGCTATCCAACAACAAATGGATCAAGGTGCCCTACAGGTAGAGAATATATTTCAAGAAGAAGAAATTTATGTCTTGGAAATTCCTTATTATCCGAGAAGCATCTCAGTAACACCAGGTACCCCGTTGACAATCCAAGCTCCTACTACCCCATTAACGATTCAAGCTCGGATTTCCCCTGCGATAACTCAAGCTCTTATTCCTCCTCTATGTAACAACTCGAAGGCAATTCCGTGGGAGTATAATATGGTCTATATTCTTGGGAAGAAATATGAGTGTCCCCCAGTAGTTGACAAGGGTATTACCAACATTGCAGGAACCAGTAACATGACTTGTAGTGGCAGAATCTTTTCTCCCGCGCCACCGCCTCCTAGAGAAACTAATAGTGATGCTCTGGCTAAGGCTAGGGGCAAGAAAGTGATTGATAGTTAGCCTGAACCTTATGTAGGACAAGAAGTAGAGAAGCTTTTGAGGATTCTTAAGCGAAGTGATTACAAAGTGGTGGATCAACTCAATTAGACGCCATCCAAGATCTCCATATTGTCTCTCCTCTTGTGCTTGGAGACCCAGCGTAATGCTTTACTGAAGATTTTATGTTCTGTCCATGTTACTCAAGACATTTTTATGGCCTAGTTTGAAGGGATCGTAACCAATATTGCTGTAAGAAATTGTTTAAGTTTCAGTGATGATAAGCTCCCAGTTGAAGGCAGAGCCCATAAAAAAGTGTTGCACATTTCCCTGAAGTGTTTGGATACAGTTTTATCTCGAGTTTTAGTAGATACGGGTTCTTCACTCAATGTGATGCATAAGGCTACTCTGTTTAAGCTGAATATGGACGGGGTGATGATGAGGCCTTCCACCTTAAGTGCTTAAGCATTTGATGGTTCAAGGAGATCTATGGAGGGAGAAGTGGACTAGCCTAACAAGATTGGTCCCCACACTTTCTATCTGTCATTCTATGTTATGGACATCCGTTCATCCTATACTTGCCTTTTGGGTCACCCATGGATCCATGTAGAAGGAGTTGTGACATATACTCTTCACCAACGCCTGAAGTTCATTGTAAATGACCAAGTTATCGTTGTTTGTGGACAAGAAGATGTAGTGATTAAAAATATGATAACCTACCGTTATGTGGAAGTAGAAGGCGAGGTGAAAGAGTTGCCCTTTCAAGCTCTGGAGATTGTTTCTGTCGAAAAGTTCCCCCTCATGGAAGGTAAGAAGTCTGAAGCACCCATGGCCTCATTGAATGATGACAAAGCCCTCATAGAAGCTAGATCTCCCCATGATGGTTGGGGAAAATTGATCGAAGTACTTAAGAAGAAAGATCGTTAGGGTCTTGGGTATCAGCCATCGTCCTCCGTGCAAGCTAGTTTGGTTCCTCTCAAAGGAATGTAGGTTCCCCCAATTTCTAAAGTGTTTATCAGTATTGGTACAAGCAAAGAAGGACAAGTTCTCTCAACAGATGATGAAGGTGACGATGAAGATGTTTCCAGATTTATCTATCAAATTGTGCTAGACCAGGAGCTTAACAATTAGACTATCGTGGACATCCTTGAATTTGTTTTCCTTGATGTGTAATTTTCTGTTTCCATTAATTCATATGCCATGCCCAAGTCATAGAGACATCTTGTAGAAGGGGCCCCTTATGTTTCAATCTTCGTTTAAAATTGAATGAAAAATTGCACTTTCGTATACAATTTTGTTCCCTGTCTTTTCTTTTACTTTTACTTTTCAAAATAAAAATGGAAATGCTTTTCTTTTCATATTCTAAATATTTTCTTGCACTTTCTAAAAAAATATAAAATCATCGATCATGCAGATCTGTATCGAATTCCATCGAAAATGATAGTGCTATGGTTCCTAATATCCTTGAGAATTCAGTTAACCATGTTGATGAAGATAATGGGAAAGATTGTGAAGTCCCTGAAGAACTAGAAAGACTCTTGAGACATGAAGAGAAGTTCATCCAGCCATATCAGGAAGAAACAAAAGCTATCAATCTCGGTACTGAAGAGGTAAAGAGAGAAGTCAAGATAGGTGTTGCCTTGCAAAGTGAAGAAAAGAAAGGTTTGATTGAGTTGCTTTGAGAGTATAATGACATCTTTGTCTGGTCGTATGAAGACATGCCCGGTTTAGACACTGATATAGTGATGCACATATTGTCACTCAAGCCAGAATGTCCTCCTGTAAAGCAGAAGCCGAGAAGGACCAAACTCGACATGGCTTTGAAGATCAAAGAAGAAGTTCAGAAACAACTTGATGCATGCTTCCTATCTGTGATAAATTATTCGTCTTGGATTGCTAACATTGTTCCTATACCTAAGAAAGATGGTAAGGTACGTATGTGTGTTGACTACCGAGACTTGAATAGAGCAAGCCCAAAGGATGATTTCTCGTTACCTCATATTGATGTATTGGTTGATAATACTGCTCAGTCTTCAGTGTTCTCTTTCATGGACGGGTTCTTGGGTTACAATGAGATAAAGATGGCTCTTGAAGACATGGATAAAACAACTTTCACAACTCCTTAGGGTACCTTTTGCTATAGGGTCATGACTTTTGGTCTCAAAAATGCTGGTGCAACATATCAGCATGCTATGGTGACTCTCTTTCACGACATGATTCATAAAGAGATTGAGGTGTATGTGGGTGATGTGATCGCAAAATCACAAAATGAGGAAGACCATCTAGTCCATTTACAGAAGTTATTTGATTGTATGTGAAAGTTCAGGTTAAGTCTTAATCCAAACAAGTGCACCTTTGGGGTTCGATCGGCAAAGTTACTTGGTTTTATCATAAGTCAGCGAGGAATTGAAGTAGATCCTGATGTCCATTAGGATGAAAGATGTCAAGAGGCCTTCGAAAATATTAAATAGCACCTTCAGGAACCACCAATACTCATACCTCCTATTCTAGGGAGAACTCTCATTATGTATTTGACTGTGCTTGAATGATCTATGGGTTGTATGCTCGAACAACATGATGATACTGGATGAAAAGAACATGCCATCTATTACCTGAGCAATAAGTTTACTGGTTATGAATCAAGGTATTCATTACTTGAGAATACTTGTTGCGCTCTTACGTGGGCAGATCGTCGTTTGACGTAGTACATGTTGACGGATTCTACATTGCTGATATCTAAGATGGATCCAATAAAGTATATCTTCGAGAAACCAGCACTTACAGGGAGAATGGCTCGGTGGAAAATTCTCTTGTCTGAGTATGAAATCTAGTATGTCACACAAAAGGCTATCAAAGTTAGCATTTTTGCTGATCACCTCGCCCACCAGCCATTGGAAGTGTATCAGTCAATGAAGTTTGATTTTCCAGACGGGAATGTTATGAAACTTGATGATAAAGAAGGACCTGAACTATGGGAGAGATGGACTCTCATGTTCGATGGTGCATCAAATGCCATGGGCCATGGTATTGGGGCCATTCTGACTTCTCCATGGAATACTCACATACCTTTCACAGCCAGGCTATGTTTTGATTGTACGAATAATGTCGCAAAATATGAAGCTTGTGTAATGGGTCTTGAAGCAGCCATTGATTTGAAGATCAAGATTCTTGAAGTTTATGGGGACTCTGCCTTAGTAATATATCAAGTACGAGGGGATTGGGATATATGACACCCTAATTTAGTTCCATATCGAGATTATATAATAGAGTTGTTTCCCGCTTTTGATGAGATCACCTTTGAGAATATTCCTAGAGAAGTAAATCAACTGGAAGATGCTTTGTCCACTTTAACAGCAATGTTCAAAGTCAATTATCCGAATCATGCACCTAATATAAGAATCCTTCGTTACAAGGAGCCATCACACGTTTTCCCTGCTCATTGTCTCACAACTGAAGACATGTCAGGCGAAAAGTCGTGGTACTTCGACATCAAAATATACCTTGAGAAGCAAGAGTACTCCGAGGGTGCTACAATTTGTAATAAGAGGACTCTTAGAAGGTGTGAATCCAAGTTTATACTGTCAGGAGACGTTTTGTACAAAAGAAACTATGATTCAGTTTTGCTCAGATGCGTGGATAGACACGAAGTAGAATCCATCATACGAGAAATTCACGAGGGCGCTTTTGGGACTCATGTCAGCAGACATTCCATGGCAAAGAAAATCCTACGAGCAAGTTACTTATGGATGACAATGGAAAGTGATTCTTATGTGTATGCAAAGATGTGCCACAAATGTCAAGTTTACGCAGACAGGATACGTATTCCTCCCACCCCCTTTGAATGTGATAACTTTGTTAGAACATAGTTTGATTCTACAACCCTCATGAGAGTTTTGATGATAACAAACACAAAGAACAAATGTGCACTCTAAATTTGTGTTCTATGTTGTACAGAAGTTTTAACTGAAATGGAATCAGAAGTTAAGCCACAGAAGCACTCAAGCTGAGTAATCAGAATGTTCTGAAGTATGATGATCCGAATTTGCGCTAAAGAGAAAGATATCCTGATTCTGAATGAAAGTCTAACACGCTAAAAGAACCTTATGTTTCTGACTTCCCAAGTTCTGAAGCAAAGAAGCGTGCAAGATTCCTAAGTTCTGAAGCGTTACTTTTCCATTAAGGCATAATCATTTACAACGGCTACAATCAGACAAGGATCTTCTCATTATGGAAAGAGAGTTAAGTGTCCACTATCATGTTTCCATTTGGACAAACTGCCAAGCCTATATAAACAAGCTCAAAGGATAAATCGTTTATGATTTCACACCACTGCTCCATACAATCTTAAAAAATCTGCAAAATTTATATTCATATTATACTCCGAATTCGTGTAATACATCACAATAGTGATACAGTTTTTGTAACGAAAAACATATAGTACACAATGAATTTCTTCTTTTATTAATTGAATTTCCTTGAGATAAACCAGGTTGTAGTTGTACTCAAGTAGACATTGGCAGTTGTCAAAGTAGAATTGTAATTTGTTTGATTAGTGAAATAAGTCCTCGTTGGAGAGAGGCCAAATCACCTTGACGGGTGGACTGGAGTAGTTTGAGATCAAGCGAACCAGGATAAAAATCATCGTGTTTATTGCTTTTGATTTTTAAGTTTCAATTGAACCCCCCCCCCCCCCCTTTCTTGTGTTTTTCACTTCTTCGATTGGCATCAGAGTGCCTGGTTATGAGTTCATACACTTAACTGTGTCAGTACAAGATCCAAGCTTAAGAAAAACACTATGGTGGGACCAAGTCAAAACATCAGCAATGACTATTATGATGATAAGGACAGAATCAATGGTAAACCTCCAGTCTTTGATGGAGAAAATTTTGAATACTGGAAAGATAGAATTGACAACTTCTTTCTGGCTCATGATGCTGACTTATGGGATATGGTAATTGATGGATACATGCATCCCGTGGATGAAAGTGGTCAGAAGATAGATAGAAAAAGAATGTCTGACCAACAAAAGCGTGACTTCATAAACCATCATAAGACCAAAACAATTCTTCTTAGTTCTATCTCATATTCAGAGTATGAGAAGATCTCAAACAGAGAGACAACCAAAAACATGTTTGACTCTATGAGAATGACGCATGAAGGCAACATACAAGTTAAAGAAACCAAGGCCCTTGCGCTCATTCAGAAATACGAAGCCTTCAAGATGGAAGAAAGTGAATCCATAGAAGCAATGTTCTCAAGATTCCATATTCTAGTTGTTGGGCTGAGAGTTATTGACAAAGGGTATTCTACTGCTGATCACGTAAAGAAGACCATCATAAGTTTACTGAAGCAATGGAGGCCAATGGTCACTGCTCTCAAGCTAGCAAAAGATCTCAACAAGATATATCTGGAAGAACTTGTTAGCTCCCTCAGAAGCCATAAGATAGAGCTAGAAGATGACGAGCCTCGGAAGCAAGGTAAGCCTTTAGCATTAAAATCTAACAAAAACTTGATTCTAATGTTTTGCAGGCTATGGAAGAAACCTCTGATGGATCCTCATCAGAAGAAGGAATTGTCTCTTCTCTCCAGAAGGGTCAATAAGTTGTGGAAGCAGGGGCAAACAAAATTCAGAAACTCCAGAAGATCAGGGAATCATAATGAATCCACCTCTGGATATAGAAAGTCTGAGCCCTTCTCTGGACACAGAAGGTCTGGAGCTTCTTTTGGTCACAAAAATTCAAGAAACAGGGACATCGTCTGATATGAGTGTGATGAACAAGGGCACTGCAAAAGTGATTGTCCAAGGCTTCGGAAGGAGAAGCCCAAAAAGATATGTGTACCTAAGGACAAAATTATATATATAGCAGATGTCTTTAGCAGTAAGGCTAAAACACAAGTCATGGTACCTGGACTCTGGATGCTCTCGACACATGATGGGAAGAAAGCATATGTTCCAAAGCCTGTAACTTAAACCTGGAGGCTACGTGAGTTTTAGAGGAAATCAAAAAGGGAAGATCATTGGCTCTGGAACAGTAGGTAATGGTAACCTTCCTTCTATTAATAATGTTTTGTTAGTTGATGGATTGATGCATAACCTGTTATCCATAAGTCAATTAAGTGATAACGGTTATGATATTATCTTTAATCAAAATTCATGCAAAGCTGTTAGTCAGAAAGATAGAACTATCATGTTTAATGGAAAGAGGAAAAACAACATTTATAAGATAAAACTTTCTGAACTAAAGAGTCAGAATGTAAAATGCCTTCTTCCTGTTAACAACGAGCAATGGGTCTGGAACACAAGATTGGGGCATTTTAGTATGATAAGAATATCTCAGATTAACAAACTCAATCTGGTCAGAGGACTTCCTAATCTGAAATTCAGCTCAGATGCTCTGTGTGAAGCATGTCAGAAAGGAAAATTTGCAAAACCTGCTTTTAAAGCTAAAAATGTTGTTTCTACCTCTAGTCCATTAGAAATTCTGCACAAAGATTTATTTGGACCAGTAAAAATTGCGTCTATTAGTGGCAAGAAGTATGGGTTAGTGATCATAGATGACTATAGTAGATGGACATGGGTAAATTACTTAAGACACAAGGACGAGTCACATTCTATGTTCGTTGCTTTCTGTAACCAAGTTCAGAATGAAAAGGATCTTAGAATTGTCAAAGTCAGAAGTGATCATGGTGGAGAGTTTGAAAACAAAAATTTTGAAATATTTTTTAGTGAAAATGGCATGTTGCATGATTTCTCTTGTCATAGAACTCCCCAACAAAATGGAGTTGTAGAACAAAAGAACAGAACATTGCAAGTAATGGCCATAAACATGATCAATGAGAATAACATTGCTAAGATCTTCTGGGAAGAAGAAATTAACACAGCGTGTTACATTCAGAATAAAATCTCTATAAGACCTATTCTGGAAAAGACTCCATATGAATTGTGGAAGAACAGAAAGCCCAACATTTCTTATTTCTATCCTTTTGGATGTACATGTTTTATTCTGAAAACTAAAGAACATCTGAGCAAGTTTGACTCTAAGCACATAAGTGTATTATGTTAGGATACTCTGAACGCTCAAGAGGGTATAGAGTATACAATACAAAAACACAGATTGTTGAAGAGTCAATCAGTTTTAGATTTGATGATAAGCTTGGCCCTCAAAAGTCAAAGCAGAATGAATCTTTTGCAGATATAGAAGTTGAATTCACAAGTCCTGAAGGCAACTCATTAGAAGTTCCCAACAGAGACGCTCCAACAACATCAGAAGGAAATGTCACAAGCACTCCAGCAACTTCTGTTGAAAAACTTCAGAAAAAGTTATCCAGAAGCAGCATAGCTCACCCTGAAGATAAAATTCTTGGAAAGAAGGATGATCCGATCAGAACAAGATCAACATTCAGAAATTCTGAAGAATCCCTCATGGGATTGGTTTCTCTGATTGAACCAACAACAATTGATGAAGCTCTTTTGGACAACTAATGGATTCTGGAAATGCAGGAGGAGTTAAACCAATTCACCAGAAATGATGTATGGGATCTGGTTCCCAAACCAAAAGGTTTCAACGTCATTGGAACAAAGTGGGTGTTTAGAAACAAACTGAATGAACAAGGAGAAGTCATCAGAAACAAGGCAGGACTGGTTACACAAGTTTATAGTCAGCAAGAGGGGATAGACTATACAAAAACCTTTCCTTCTGTCGCCAGGTTAGAATCTATCAGACTATTAATCTCTTTTGCTGTAAACAATGGAATCACTATGTATCAGATGGATGTCAAAAGCGCATTCCTAAATGGTTTCATTGATGAAGATATATATGTGCACCAACCCCCTGGGTTTGAAAATTCCAAACACCCGAAATATGTTTTCAAACTAAAGAAGTCACTTTATGGTCTGAAACAAGCTCCCAGATCTTGGCATGAAAGACTAAGTAACTTTCTGTTAGAAAAGGAATTTACCAGAGGGAACATGGACACAACCTTGTTCTGTAAGACATTTAAGAATGAAATTTTAGTTTGTCATATTTATGTAGATGATATTATATTTGGATCTACTAAATCTTCTCTGGGAAGAGAATTTGCTAAGTACATGCAGGCAGAGTTTGAGATGAGCTTGATGGGAGAACTTAAATTATTTATGGGCATTCAGATCAATCAGACTCCAGAAGGAACTTACATTCACCAGAGCAAATACGTCAGAGAACTTCTGAAGAAATTTGACCTCTCAGAACGTAAGCCATCAATGACTCCAATGCATCCCACATGCATTCTAGAAAAGGAAGAGGTAAGTAAAAAGATAGAGCAGAAGGTCTATAGAGGTATGATTGGTTCTCTCCTTTATCTGACAGCTTCAAGGCCTGGCATTTTATACAGGGTTTGTTTATTTGCTAGATTCCAATCAGATCCTAGAGAATCTCACTTAACTGCAGTTAAGCGAATTTTCAAGTATCTGAAAGGTACTACTAAACTGGGTTTGTTTTATAGAAAATCCAATGAATACAACTTAGTAGGATATTGTGATGCTGATTTTGCTGGAGACTGAGTAGAATGTAAAAGCACTTCTGGAAGCTGCCAGCTTCTGGGAGACAATATGATCTCATGGACCAGCAAGAGGCAGCCCATAATTGCGTTGTCAAGAGCAGAAGCTGAATACATTACAGTTGCTGAATGCAGCACACAGATGCTCTGGATGAAAAGTCAGCTTGAAGACTTCAACATATTTGAGAGTAACATCCCTATTTTCTGTGATAATACTTCTGCAATTTTTTTATCCAGAAATCCTATTTTGCATTCTAGGGCTAAGCATATAGAAAAAAACATCATTTTATTAGGGACTATATTTAGAAAGGAATTTTTAATTTAAAATTTATTGACACAGACCACCAGTGGGCTGATGTTTTTACAAAACCCCTTTCTGAAGATAGATTTAATTTCATTATGAAGCATCTCATCATGAAATTATGTCCAGAATAAGAAGTTTATTTGCATATTCTGTAACCCTTATAACTTTATTTTCTTTCTGTGAACATCTAATCAACGTGTTTTCAGAAGTTAGGAGTATAGTTACTTCAAAATATATCTATGAAGATCTAAACCTTTCATTTCAAAGATAGAGGCGTGCAGTTCACACCATCAAACATCTGTCATCCTCTCACAAGCTACCCTCTGAGGCTGAACACGCGTTCAAATTCTGAAGGGACTAAGGCTCTGATTGGATGCATTCAGACACTTGTCAATGGTAACTGTTCAGTATCTACACGCAATCCCCTAATTTTAGGTTTCATAATTACAGTAGAATCATTACTTATTTTCTATTTCTCACTGATTAAGTTTTCAAAAGCGTTTATAAATCCACATTCACTATTTCATTTACTTTTACTGCATCTATCATTCTCTCTTGATCTCATTTTGCAAAAACCCTTTTCTCAGTAATTTTTTCAAAACAAATCCGTGTGAACAATGGCATGCTCATCAAGCATCAAAAATCTCCACAGTGCTCCTGGTTCTTCTTCAACAGAATAGTATGAGGAACCCATAGGAACGTTGCTCACTCCGGTGGATAAGCTTGAAGTTCTATGTGAGTTAATCGTCAATTTTGAGATCTTAAAGGAAAATGGTTTTGATTTGTATAAAGATGAACGACTCAGGGCTAGAACAGATACTTTCATTGTCTGCTAGGACCAGTATTCCCCATTCTTGTTAAGGAATTCTAGATTCATGCTACTTCATCCAATCATCAGGTTACATCATACATTATGGGGAAGAAGATAATGATTACAAAAGACTTGATTGGGAAACTTATTGGGTACAATGGCAGCGGCGGAGTCAAGTACATTGACATGGCTGATAAGTGTTCTGACCTAAAATCTATTGTTAGGGTAATTTTTACTTCTGGACAACCATCCAACAAGATAAGAGACTTGAAAGATTATTACAGAATCTGGGCCAGGATCATTCTGGGATGTATAAATCATAGGAAGCCTACAAGCTCTCCTGACTACATCAACATTGATCAGTAGTTTCTGTTGTACTTCATTTCAAAGAAGACCAAAATAAATCTTCCACACTTGCTCTTCAATCATTTGAGAACAAGCGTGAAAGAAACAAGGGAAGAAGAAAGGACAAACAGGGATTGGATTCCTCTGGGAGGATTGATTTCTGACATTTTGACAGAGACCAGGCTGATAGAGCATCTCACAGAGACTCGGGAGATTAGAACTTTAGAGGCAAGTGCTGGGAAACCACTAAATGTCAAGAATCTGAAGAAAATGAAGATTATTGAAAGCATTAAGAAGGAACCAACAATTGCTTCTCGTGAGGTCATTACGTCTAGGAAAATCCCTTTGAAAGATTTTCCATTATTTTCTGAGATGGATGCTTCTCCAGAGATTGTGTTCAGATACCTTGAAGCTTGCAACGAAGATGGAACTATTCCAGAACTCAACATTCGTGATTTACTTAAGACACAAGGACGAGTCACATTCTATGTTCGTTGCTTTCTGTAACCAAGTTCAGAATGAAAAGGATCTTAGAATTGTCAAAGTCAGAAGTGATCATGGTGGAGAGTTTGAAAACAAAAATTTTGAAATATTTTTTAGTGAAAATGGCATGTTACATGATTTCTCTTGTCCTAGAACTCCCCAACAAAATGGAGTTGTAGAACAAAAGAACAGAACATTGCAAGTAATGGCCATAAACATGATCAATGAGAATAACATTGCTAAGATCTTCTGGGCAGAAGAAATTAACACAGCGTGTTACATTCAGAATAAAATCTCTATAAGACCTATTCTGGAAAAGACTCCATATGAATTGTGGAAGAACAGAAAGCCCAACATTTCTTATTTCTATCCTTTTGGATGTACATGTTTTATTCTGAAAACTAAAGAACATCTGAGCAAGTTTGACTCTAAGCACATAAGTGTATTATGTTAGGATACTCTGAACGCTCAAGAGGGTATAGAGTATACAATACAAAAACACAGATTGTTGAAGAGTCAATCAGTTTTAGATTTGATGATAAGCTTGGCCCTCAAAAGTCAAAGCAGAATGAATCTTTTGCAGATATAGAAGTTGAATTCACAAGTCCTGAAGGCAACTCATTAGAAGTTCCCAACAGAGACGCTCCAACAACATCAGAAGGAAATGTCACAAGCACTCCAACAACTTCTGTTGAAAAACTTCAGAAAAAGTTAACCAGAAGCAGCATAGCTCACCCTGAAGATAAAATTCTTGGAAAGAAGGATGATCCGATCAGAACAAGATCAACATTCAGAAATTCTGAAGAATCCCTCATGGGATTGGTTTCTCTGATTGAACCAACAACAATTGATGAAGCTCTTCTGGACAACTAATGGATTCTGGAAATGCAGGAGGAGTTAAACCAATTCACCAGAAATGATGTATGGGATCTGGTTCCCAAACCAAAAGGTTTCAACGTCATTGGAACAAAGTGGGTGTTTAGAAACAAACTGAATGAACAAGGAGAAGTCATCAGAAACAAGGCAGGACTGGTTACACAAGTTTATAGTCAGCAAGAGGGGATAGACTATACAAAAACCTTTCCTTCTGTCGCCAGGTTAGAATCTATCAGACTATTAATCTCTTTTGCTGTAAACAATGGAATCACTATGTATCAAATGGATGTCAAAAGCGCATTCCTAAATGGTTTCATTGATGAAGATATATATGTGCACCAACCCCCTGGGTTTGAAAATTCCAAACACCCGAAATATGTTTTCAAACTAAAGAAGTCACTTTATGGTCTGAAACAAGCTCCCAGATCTTGGCATGAAAGACTAAGTAACTTTCTGTTAGAAAAGGAATTTACCAGAGGGAACATGGACACAACCTTGTTCTGTAAGACATTTAAGAATGAAATTTTAGTTTGTCATATTTATGTAGATGATATTATATTTGGATCTACTAAATCTTCTCTGGGAAGAGAATTTGCTAAGTACATGCAGGCAGAGTTTGAGATGAGCTTGATGGGAGAACTTAAATTATTTATGGGCATTCAGATCAATCAGACTCCAGAAGGAACTTACATTCACCAGAGCAAATACGTCAGAGAACTTCTGAAGAAATTTGACCTCTCAGAACGTAAGCCATCAATGACTCCAATGCATCCCACATGCATTCTATAAAAGGAAGAGGTAAGTAAAAAGATAGAGCAGAAGGTCTATAGAGGTATGATTGGTTCTCTCCTTTATCTGACAGCTTCAAGGCCTGACATTTTATACAGGGTTTGTTTATTTGCTAGATTCCAATCAGATCCTAGAGAATCTCACTTAACTGCAGTTAAGCGAATTTTCAAGTATCTGAAAGGTACTACTAAACTGGGTTTGTTTTATAGAAAATCCAATGAATACAACTTAGTAGGATATTGTGATGTTGATTTTGCTGGAGACTGAGTAGAATGTAAAAGCACTTCTGGAAGCTTCCAGCTTCTGGGAGACAATATGATCTCATGGACCAGCAAGAGGCAGCCCATAATTGCGTTGTCAAGAGCAGAAGCTGAATACATTACAGTTGCTGAATGCAGCACACAGATGCTCTGGATGAAAAGTCAGCTTGAAGACTTCAACATATTTGAGAGTAACATCCCTATTTTCTATGATAATACTTCTGCAATTTTTTTATCCAGAAATCCTATTTTGCATTCTAGGGCTAAGCATATAGAAAAAAACATCATTTTATTAGGGACTATATTTAGAAAGGAATTTTTAATTTAAAATTTATTGACACAGACCACCAGTGGGCTGATGTTTTTACAAAACCCCTTTCTGAAGATAGATTTAATTTCATTATGAAGCATCTCATCATGAAATTATGTCCAGAATAAGAAGTTTATTTGCATATTCTGTAACCCTTATAACTTTATTTTCTTTCTGTGAACATCTGATCAACGTGTTTTCAGAAGTTAGGAGTATAGTTACTTCAAAATATATCTATGAAGATCTAAACCTTTCATTTCAAAGATAGAGGCGTGCAGTTCACACCATCAAACATCTGTCATCCTCTCACAAGCTACCCTCTGAGGCTGAACACGCGTTCAAATTCTGAAGGGACTAAGGCTCTGATTGGATGCATTCAGACACTTGTCAATGGTAACTGTTCAGTATCTACACGCAATCCCCTAATTTTAGGTTTCATAATTACAGTAGAATCATTACTTATTTTCTATTTCTCACTGATTAAGTTTTCAAAAGCGTTTATAAATCCACATTCACTATTTCATTTACTTTTACTGCATCTATCATTCTCTCTTGATCTCATTTTGCAAAAACCCTTTTCTCAGTAATTTTTTCAAAACAAATCCGTGTGAACAATGGCATGCTCATCAAGCATCAAAAATCTCCACAGTGCTCCTGGTTCTTCTTCAACAGAATAGTATGAGGAACCCATAGGAACGTTGCTCACTCCGGTGGATAAGCTTGAAGTTCTATGTGAGTTAATCATCAATTTTGAGATCTTAAAGGAAAATGGTTTTGATTTGTATAAAGATGAACGACTCAGGGCTAGAACAGATACTTTCATTGTCTGCTAGGACCAGTATTCCCCATTCTTGTTAAGGAATTCTAGATTCATGCTACTTCATCCAATCATCAGGTTACATCATACATTATGTGGAAGAAGATAATGATTACAAAAGACTTGATTGGGAAACTTATTGGGTACAATGGCAGCGGCGGAGTCAAGTACATTGACATGGCTGATAAGTGTTCTGACCTAAAATCTATTGCTAGGGTAATTTTTACTTCTGGACAACCATCCAACAAGATAAGAGACTTGAAAGATTATTACAGAATCTGGGCCAGGATCATTCTGGGATGTATAAATCATAGGAAGCCTACAAGCTCTCCTGACTACATCAACATTTATCAGTAGTTTCTGTTGTACTTCATTTCAAAGAAGACCAAAATAAATCTTCCACACTTGCTCTTCAATCATTTGAGAACAAGCGTGAAAGAAACAAGGGAAGAAGAAAGGACAAAGAGGGATTGGATTCCTCTGGGAGGATTGATTTCTGACATTTTGACAGAGACCAGGCTGATAGAGCATCTCACAGAGACTCGGGAGATTAGAACTTTAGAGGCAAGTGCTGGGAAACCACTAAATGTCAAGAATCTGAAGAAAATGAAGATTATTGAAAGCATTAAGAAGGAACCAACAATTGCTTCTCGTGAGGTCATTACGTCTAGGAAAATCCCTTTGAAAGATTTTCCATTATTTTCTGAGATGGATGCTTCTCCAGAGATTGTGTTCAGATACCTTGAAGCTTGCAACGAAGATGGAACTATTCCAGAACTCAACATTCGTGATCTGCACAAGCCAACTCCAAATGTTGTGCTGAAGAAATCCAGAAAGAGAAAGGCAGCAGGAGAAAGATCCTGTCAAAGGACACCCAAAGCTGCTAAAAAGAAAGGTAACACATCTTTTGTTTCTGTTGTAGAATCTATAGTTTTCCAAAATCTGAAATAGTTCCCCCTCAACCAACAGAAGATCCCTCACCACAAACATTTGAGGATTTTGACATATAGTTTGATCCTTCTATAACTCTTGGCAGCTTCTTAAATGAACCTCATTCCCCTAATCCAAATCAAGAACAAAATCAAACAGAACTTGAAAGAGTTCTTTCTGATATTTAACTTTTTGATCATGACTTTCAATCACCAATCCCAAAAAACCCAAACCTTCATTCTCAACAACCAGAAAATCCCAACCTTCACTCTCCACAACCAGAACATCAAAATATCCATTCTCCTCGACTAGAAAATGAAAACCCTCTCCCTCCCCACAATGAAAATCCATGTTCTAGAACCCCTGAACCAGAAAATCAACACGCTACCACAAACCAATCAGAAGACTCTTTTACAGTCTCTAATACCACTACCCCTATTCCTGGAATAACAGAACCTCTTATGGTTCATCAACCTCTCTCCATACTTGGTATTCCAAAAATACCTTCACCATACCATTCCACACCACCAAACACTCCTCGCTCACCAATCCTAATTTCTGATTCTCCCACTCCTTCTCCAATTAAAGGTTCGACTGATCACCTCAGAACTGTCATTAATTTAGAAGCACTGGACCATCTAACTTCAACCACAAATAAAATTGCCATTCCCAAACCTAAACCAACCTTAACCAAAATAGATGTTGGTAAGAACTTGTTGATTTTTGAAACAGAAATACAGGAATGGGTTAATTCTTTGAAGCAAGCAAGTCAAGAGAATTCTAATCCTTCTGCCTCTGATTCTCTTTGGGGTCGATTTAGAAAATGGTTCAACTTTGAATCCCAGAGGCTGAAAGAATCATGTTATGAAATGGCTCATCAGAACTTCAGTGATCAGCTGAAAGCCTTCAAAGACCAAGTTCTAAGTCACTGGGACAAGAAAGAAATTCTTCTGCTGGAAAATGCTCCCTGGAAAGAGCACCAACCTTCAGAAGCCACTGAACCATGTTCTGATAGTCACCCTCTGGCTACTGCTCAAGAAAAGGAAAATGCAACTGGAGAAGTAGTTAAATCAGAAGATGTTGCAGAGTGTTCTGAACGACTTGCACCCTTTGAGGAAACACCAGCTATGTCTCTGGTCATGCAAACTCTGGAATAGATGAAGAAGGAGAATGATATAATCCACGAAAGATTGGATAAGCAAGAAGACACAAACAAAGAAATCAGGGATATATTGGATAAGCAAGAAGACATAACCAAAGAAATCAAGGATATGCTGGGAAAGCAAGAAGAATCAAGCACTCAGATTAAGAGCTTGTTGGAAGCGTTGTTCACACGACTTCCCCCTCCATCTTAGATTTTTTAACTTGATTTCCGTACTCTTCATCTTATCTTCTCTGTTTCTGAAAGATGTCATTGCAATTTGTTTTTAATATAAATCATTTTTTACTCTAAAAATTTATGGTTATAGTGCTTTTTGATACCTGACAAAAAGGGGGAGAACGTAAAATATTTTCAATAACAGTTTACGGGGACTAAGTTTCAAACATTCTGAATATCTTAACTTCTTATTTTTTTCTGAAAGCATAAACAGGAACAAATTCTGATAAAGACAGAATGAGATGCATCAAAAGCTCTGATAAGAAGGAACTTCAGGTAAGTATTTAATCTATATCTGAGCACTTAACTCAGGAGGAGACTCTCTTAAGCTTTTTGTTCAGTATATTTTTATTGAAAAATCTTAGTTTTTATCATCATCAAAAAGGGGGAGATTGTTAGAACATAGTTTGATTCTACAACCCTCATAAGAGTTTTGATGATAACAAACACAAAGAACAAATATGAACTCTAAATTTGTGTTCTATGTTGTACAGAAGTTCTGACTGAAACGACTTCAGAAGTTAAGCCACAGAAGCACTCAAGCTGAGTAATCAGAATGTTATGAAGTATGATGATCATAATTTGCGCTAAAGAGAAAGATATTCAGATTCTGAACGGAAGTCTAACACGCTAACAGAACCTTATGTTTCTGACTTCCTAAGTTCTGAAGCAAAGCAGCATGCAAGATTCCTAAGTTCTGAAGCGTTACTTTTCCATTAAGGTAGTATCATTTACAACGACTACAATCAGACAATGATCTTCTCATTATGGAAAGAGGATTAAGTGTCTATTATCATGTTTCCATTTGGACAGATTTCCATGCCTATATAAACAAGCTCAAAGGATAAATCGTTTACGATTTCACACAACGGCTCCATACAATGTCAAAAAAGCTGCAAAATTTATATTCATAATAAACTCCAAATTTGTGTAATACATCACAGTAGTGATATAGTTTTTGTAACGAAAAACATATAGTACACGGTGAATTTCTTCTTTGATTAAGTGAATTTCTTTGAGATAAACCAGGTTGTGGTTGTACTCAAGAAGACTTTGGCAGTTGTCAAAGTAGAATTGTAATCAGTTTGATTAGTGAATTAAGTCCTCGTTGGAGAGAGGCGAAATCACCTTGGAGGGTGGACTGAAGTAGTTTGAGATCAAGCGAACCAGAATAAAAATCATCGTGTCTATTGCTTTTGATTTTTAAGTTTAAATTAACCCCCCCTTCTTGTGTTTTTCACTTCTTCAGACTTCACCATGGCCCTTTGCAATGTGGGGCATTGATATGATTGGACGGATTAAGTCGAGCTCTTCAAATGAACATAGGTTCATTCTCGTTGCTATTGACTATTTCACCAAGTGGGTGGAAGCAGCTTCGTACAAGAATGTGACCAAGCAAGTTGTCACCCGCTTCATCAAGAAAGAAATCATTTGTCGTTATGGGACTCCTAACAAGATCATCCTTGATAACGGGTCGAATCTCAACAACAAAATGATGAAGGAAATATTTGAAGAATTCAATATTGAGCACCATAATTCATCACCCTATCGGCCAAAGGTGAATGCGGAAGTCGAAGTCGCTAAGTAGAACATAAAGAAGATTGTCCAGAAAAAGGTTATAACATACAAGGATTGGCATGAGATGTTGCCCTTTGCTCTGCACGGCTATCGAACTTTAGTGCGTACTTCCACTGGGGCAACTCTCTTTTCACTAGTTTATGGTATGGACACGGTGCTCATAGTCGAAGTGGAGATTCCTTCATTAAGGGTCCTGTATGATACTAAACTTGATGAAGTTGAATGGATTCAAACAAGGCTTGACCAACTCAGTCTCATTGAAGAGAAGTGCCTAGAATCCATTTGTCATGGTCAGTTATATCAATAACGTCTCAAGAGAGCATTTGACAAAAAGATTCGACCTCGAGAGTTCCACACAAGTGACCTGGTCTTAAGGAATATTCTCCCAATTCACTCTGATCCAAGAGGCACGTGGACTCCCAACTATGAGGGGCCGTACTCGTGAAGAAATATTTCTCAGGAAGTTCTCTAATCCTGAAAAACATGGATGGGGAAGACGTTTAGTTTCCAGTCAATTCAAACTCAGTCAAAAAATACTACGCATAAAAAAGACCTGCTAAGTCGAATACCTGAAAGGGCGGCTTATGCAAAAGTTAGGGCTAAAAAATAGAGAAAAAAAGAATAACCCGCTAAGTTGGAAACCCCAAAGGGCAACTTAGGAAAAAATGGGTATCCCGGTGGATTGAAAACCCGAAAGGGCGATCCAGGAAAAAATTAGGGACAAAAAGCGAGAGACTGTAGTCTGAAAACTCTTCACGAATAACAAATACACCATATTAACACTGGATGGGTCAATTCAAATATTATCTTTCGAAAGCTCAACACTAAGACGATCTGGGATATGGGAACTTAGCAATATCAGTTTTAATGGAAGTTTGAGATTTTCTTATTGCCACTTTACTTGTTGTATTTTGTATTTTCTTCGCAACTTCCTCATTTAGGAGTTGTTTCCATGTACGAATGCCTGTTCACAGGTCAAAATTATTAATAAAAGTGTGCCCTTCACCAAAAAGCCTTTGTTGTGCCCTTTTTACTTTATTTTTCGTATGCAAATTGTGATTTAAATTCTTTATTAAGCATTGCATTGAAAACAATAAGGAAATAATAATCACATCTAAGATGTGAAACATGACATTACATGGATATGAAGGCATCTCAAGGGAATGTCATGTTGTTCAATTGTTTGTTTTTCTTTGCAGGTAAAAAGTCGTAACGGTCACCTCGACCAAGCTTTCATCCTCATCACCTCCTTACAGACGGCTAAGCACCCGATTCTCCAACACTGATAAACTTGGGGAATTTGATGAGATCCATGTATCTACTCAATCATCCACAAGAAGTCTAGCATGTCAGGTCAAACTACTCCTTCTCAGTAAGATTTTATCCCCAGTGAATTCGACAAGGCTATAACTCAATTCTCAAAGTTTTCAAGCACCAATCTGTATTGGCATCTCAAGACAATAGGCAACAGACCCCAATGAGACCCATTGCTCGCATTTTGAATTTAATAATCATCATGACATATTACATTGCATCTTCAAACTCATAGAATATCCATGGATCATCATGCCGCACTTCAAAAGGCATATGAAGCTTGAGCCAGATTTAATACCTTGCACGAAAGCCCCAAATCAACCCTCAAATCAATAAAACATCCCTACAAATAATATCATCCTTATAGTTCCCAGTTGTCATCCGTCTTTACACTACCAACCAAAAATAATAATAAATAAAGGGTCATGGTTCCAGTACATTATACTCCCCAACTCTCAATACTCACGTTATCTTTTTTAGGGTCGTAGGTCGCTCGTAGGTCTTACCCTCACATTATCTTTTCTAGGGTCGTAGGTCGCCCGTAGGTCTCAACCTCACGTTATCTTTTCTAGGGTCGTAGGTCTCCCGTAGGTCTTAGCCCCACGTTATCTTTTCTAGGGTTGTAGGTCGCCCGTAGGTCTTACCCTTATGCTATGTTTTCTAGGGTCATAGGTCGCCCGAAGGTCTTACCCTCATGTTATCTTTTCAAGGGTCGTAGGTCGCCCATATGTCTTACCCTCATGCTATCCTTTCTAGGGTTGTAGGTCGCCCGTAAGGTCGCCCGTAGGACTTACCTTCAAAAAATCTTTTCTAGGGTCATAGGTCGCCCATAGGTCTTACTCTCACATTATATTTTATAGGGTCGTAGGTCACTTGTAGGTCTTACCCTCGTGTTATATTTTATAGGTTCGTAGTTCGCCCATAGGTCTTACCCTTACATTATCTTTTATAGGGTCGTAGGTCGCCCGTAGGTCTTACCCCCATGTTATCTTTTCTAGGGCCGTAGGTCTCCCATAGGTCTTACCCTCACGTTATCTTTTAGGGTCGTAGGTCGTTCGTAGGACTTACCATCACGATATATTTTATAGGGTCGTAGGTCGCACATAGGTCTTACCCTCACATTATCTTTTCTAGGGTCATAGGTCACCCGTAGGTCTTACCCTCATGTTATCTTTTCTAGGGTCGTAGGTCGCCCGTAGGTCTTACCATCACGCTATCTTTTCTATGGTCATAGGTCGCCGGTCGGACTTACCCTCACATTATCTTTTCTAGGGTCATAGGTTTCTCATAGGTGTTACCCTCATGTTATCTTTTCTAGGGTCGTAGGCCGCCCGTAGGTCTTACCCTCATGTTATATTTTATAGGGTCGTAGGTCGCTCCTAGGTCTTACCCTCATGTTATCTTTTATAGGGTCGTAGGTCTCCCGTAGGTCTTACCCTCACGTAATCTGTTCTAGGGTCATAGGTCGCTAGTAGGTCTTACCCTCACGTTATATTTTATAGGGTCGTAGGTCGCTCGTAGGTCTTACCCTTACATTATCTTTTCTAGGGTTGTAGGTCGTCCGTAGGTATTACCCTGACATTATCTGTTCTAGGGTCGTAGATCGCTAGTAGGTCTTACCATCACGTTATCTTTTCTAGGGTCATAGGTCGCTCACAGGTCTTACCCTCATATTATCTTTTCTTGGGTCATAGATCATACGCCGATCATTACACATTGTCTTTAACTTTCTCTTGGGTCATAGATCATATGCCGATCTTTACCTGTTGCCTTTACCTTTCTTTTTGGGTCGTGAATCCCACACGACGGATTCTTCATTGTCGTCGAGTTTACCCATTGTCTTTAAGTTACCATGTTGTCTCTAATCATACCTTATGTCACCACGACATCATCAACCATATCTTTTCAGTCATTTTAATGCCCACCCCCCGAGAACCTTGTATTGACAATGTTACCCCAGTACAAGCTATCATTGTTCGAACCGCATTCAACCATCATGACCAGTTCACCTGAAAGTTCATTTTCACCCCCAACAGACATCACAAATAATAACACTCATACCATTTCTCCAGGACAAATTTCAGGTCTTAGTATTTAATCATCTTCTACCTCGAATGATCGAAAGGATGACGTCAATCTCATCTTCAGGTTTAAGACAACTAAATAGGGGCAGTTGTCATACCCCAAATTTATCCTACCTTTTGCTTTTGTCTGGCTTAGACTTCTCATTTCATGTACATCATTTTAACTAGTTCATTTGCATATCATGCATTTCATTGAATAAAGACACCTGAGGTCCAAGAGTTCAGTGGTTGTGCAATATTAAAGTTTCAGTGTTTTCAGGAAACTAGGATTTTTGCTTCAAGGTCACATTGAGTTTTATTTCTTTCTATAAGTCAATTGCTTATCAAGAGGTTTAAGGGGTGAAATCAAGGAATTCTTATCCTATGGATTAAAATTTTATTTGAGGATTTTCTTGAGGGACTAAATTTTGAACTAAGATGGCATCTATCATTTCCAAAGTGGTTTGAATTCGTCATGAAGATTCGAAATTGAAAGAGAAAGAAAACTTGGATTGGGATTGCAAATTGTAAATAATGGAATTGGTATTTCATACAATGTTTTTGGTTCACGAGTTACTAATTCCTTACATCACAAGTTACTATATTCAAGATTTAAGTCATTATTGATTATGTTGCAATTATTTTTGGATTCATTCCATGACCATTGAAAACATACAAAGGAATTTCTCATTACAATTCCAAAATGTACAAATATTACAGGCCAGATATCAGTTCAAACAATCCAAATCTAACATGCGAAAAAAACTGTTCAAAATATTAAAACCTGCATAATAAGACTATCCAATTTGCTATTGTATAAAGCCCAAAGTTTGCACCAACCAACCCCACAAATATGTCCAAAATTCTGTTGTCCATTCTTCTGCATATCATTCCAAAACATGTTGTTCCTACACCAAAATAGTCCATGCATAACAGTTCAAAAACCTGCAAAGACAGCCTACTAAAACTGTCAAAACTACTGCCAATAAATGCCAAACATTACACAAAATAGAAGTCACCCAAATCTATAATGAAAAAAGTAGTGAAACAGCATGTCAAAATTGTTTCAAATCTCACCAACCTTTCCCCCCAATTCCCACATCTCAGCTGATATACAAACAATAGAATGGGCAGAAAAAAAGGGGAACAACATCAAAAAAAGAGAGAGGAGTTTTGTGAAAAGAAAAAGGATATACAAGAGCAATATTGAGGGAGGAGAGTTTTGTGTGAAAAGAAAGAGAGACAATAACAATATTGAGAGAGAGAAAAGATAGTAGAGAAAAGAGAGAGAAAAAAATATTGTTAGAGGAAGAGAAGAAAAACACTCCAAAACAAGAAAAGAAAAATAGTAGCAACCATGAAACTGTTTTGAACCATAAAATAGCGGCCACAAAAAACCAGCAGCAACAAAAATTAGTAGCAACCCAAAGGAAAACAAAAACAAATAAAAAGCTTCAACCCCTTGTACAACCTTGAAGTTTTCAATACAAAGTAAGGATCGGAGCAACTTCCTGGAGGTTCACTGAAGCCATTTTGATCATCACAGCCTCTTGATAGGTGTTCAAACTCAAAACACAATTTTCAGTTTCAAGGTAAGTCTTCTTGACTTTTAGCTCTTCATTTAAAGCATCATTAGTGATTCATTTTTGAATATAAATGTAGATATCATACCCTTGAAGCTAACCATATCCTAGATTTTCATTTTTATCAATTATATGTTGAAAACTGACTTGTACATGTAGCAGAACAATGTTAGTAGTGAAAAAACTGGTTATGAGTCGATGCATATCTCTATGTGTCGACACATATAAGGTGTAAAATAGTGTGATACGGTGGAAGAATCGACTGTTTTAAAATGCTGCTTTGCATTTTGCGTTTTGTGTTCGCAAAATGTCGCGGTAAGCAAGAGTCGCCACCGACTTTTATTTCATCCAACTGGAAAGGAAAAAGGTACAGAAAAAATCCTTTTTTAAGATATTCTGAGTACGGGGGGTAGATTATAGAAAGGGAAGGTGTTAGCACCCTTTCTATCCATGGTTTTCCATGGGCTCTTAGGTACTTGCTCATCTTTTAAAATTGCTTGTGAACGTGCTTTTTTTTTCAAAATGTTTGACTTCGTGATAACCCTTGTATCAATCCTCAAAGATGTGATGAAGTTGTTTTGGAAATTTGTTTAAAAAGTGTAAGTGTGAAAAGTTTTGATTTGAGCAAGTACCTACTAGCATCTACCTACTCGAAAAAAGATCGATTCTATTCTTGCTTCCTTTAGACAGCGCTATCCCACTATTGAGAAATAGGTAGCACCGTCGTTGGAGTTGTAAGGGTCAATTTGAAAGGGACTTACAATCACTAAAGCAATGTTAGGATGACTTAGTAATAACCCTAGAGTCTTAAGATCGTATTCGAGGAGACATTTCTGAGGAAACATTCCGAGGAAACATCCGAACGGGACATTTGATCTTTTTTAGACAGAAGGGTAAGAACTAAGACACCCTATACTTAATGATTGTTTACCGAAGGCACCCGAAGTGAGAGCATATCCTAAGAGTGATATGTGCGAGTGTTTTGTTTCAATTATTTGTCTTTGCACATTAGGGTTTTCTAACTGTATTAAATTATCATGCAATCTTGTCATACAATCCTATTAACATACATCTAGACAGTTAAATATTTGCAGAAATTAAGATGCGAGAAAGTAAATCTACGCTATTACAAGGCTTCGGGAGGGGAATTAATTACATAGCCAAAAAACCCGGGAAGAAGTCATAAATAAAAATCCTAGATTAAACTATTACAAACCATGCACAGTTACAACAATATTGACAAAAAACGAATCATACGCGCACGATGAATCAAATACGAGATAATTAGGGTTTTGACCCTTGCCTATACATAATTGCGATTAATTAAGAAAATGTTTTTTTTTATGTTTTAAGAAAATAATGGAATTATTAAATTAAAGGAAAATCCTAAGTCTAATTAATTTTAAACTAAGAAAAATAAATTAAATCCTCTAAGAGCCTATTTTGGTATTTTTATTTATTTGAGAAAAAGAGTATAATAAAATTAAATAAAAAGTTTAACCTAATTTCTATTTGATTTTATTTTTGAAAAAAAATATAATTTTTCTAATTTAAACTAAATTAAATTAATTTTGATAAATAATAAAAAAAACTAATCCTAATTTTGTGATATATTGATTTTATATTTTTAATTAAAAAAAGATTAATTTGTTAATTGAAATGATTAAAGAAATATTAAAAGAATTAAATAAAACATAGAAAAGAAATAAGAAAAGAAATAAATGGGCCTGGTTGCAATGCTAAAAGGGTGGGGTGAAAACTGAACTTCTGGACCCAACAAGGCTAAGGCCTGTTAGACCTCGTTTGATCCAGTACGCGCATTGACTTGAGGAGCATGGTGGTCCTCCAATGATGGCATGTTGATCTGAGGCGTTGATGAACTGTGTGGCCAGATCCTGAGGGTGTAAGGTGAACTCCTTGACTTGCTACGCATTGGATCACCTATGGAAAAATATTAAGAACAAAGATTGGGACTTGGGAATCGAACCCAGTTCCTTTGCACTTTCCCCCTGCACGCTTACCAACTGAGCCAAGTGTTTTGTTAGTATATACAATAAAGCATAAATATTATATGATGAAAACACTAAATCCTGGAGAGAAAAAACGCGCTAAATTTAAATGGCCCAACCAAGGGATGACACGTATCATCATCTACCTCCCATCCGTCGTTTTAGATAAACAGACTTTTACCTACAGACACTGGCTGTAGGTACATCCCTGTCCATCTCCAAAATTGCGTGTGTTCAAGATAAATGGCCATGGATGGTACCATTCTACTCGTTTCAACCTCACGAATCTCTTGGAATCAGAATCATTACTCAATTTTTCCTATCCTGCAAAGCCCTAATCAAGAACATAAAACCCTAGCTATGGCAACTTCACGTACAAGCGTTAGAAATACAATTAAATGATACCAACAGCTTGCAAACTCAATAACAAACAAGAATATATCATTAAAATATGCAATGGATGAGTGAATCAATTAAACTGAATTTGAATTTGGAAGCATGTCGTGATACCTATAACTTACAGTTCCAGGCGTGAAAAGGCTTGAATCTGATTGGAATATGCTCCTGGAACGTCCAGCAACCTCTTGGCAATGTGAGAAAGGAACGATCCGATCTCTAATATGGAAATTGGATTGCCACTTTTCTTGAAGTTTTTTTAGTTTTGTTTTCTCTTTTCATGACTGCTTCTAACCTCTCCATGCCTTGGTCTCCTTCTGTATATGAAATGCAAGCTATTAGGTCAACAAAAACAACCTCAATCTTGCTCATCATGGGGATTTGATTTGATCTTTAAATGCATATGATTCCTTTCCAATTTTTGCTCAAATCCAATATTTTTCAAACCAAATTGCATTTGCATGAGTTGATATTCAATTGGAAGCATATGATATCTTTTTTCAATGCAAAAATCATCCCTAAAATACAATATATGATTTATTAGGATTTATTTGATTTTATTTGAATTTTAAATGAATAAAAATCAAAATAAATTAAATAACTGAATAAATAAAGCATGTAGGGTTCCATAGGTCGTGGACTATGTTATGAATGATATGCAAGCATAAAAAGTTGGGTCCATTTAGCAAAAGACGCAAATTTGAGCATGTTTGACTTTTGGCAATTTTGCAAAAAAAGGTCAACTTGGCCAATGCATAACTCTCTCAATTTTGACCCTAGAGAGGTATTTTATGACTTTTTAGAAAGCTTAGGATGTCCTATAAGCAACCCTTTTGGTCTCATATAAATTGAGTCTTCCATGTTTATGTATGAAGCTTTGACCCAAAAGGTGTTTTTGTTGAATTTTCAAAATGACCTATAATGTCCAAATTCATATCTTTTTGTGAGTGCATATTTTGAACTTGGGAGATGAAGATGAATTGAAGGGAATTGCATCCTCTTAAAAATGATCTTTGGATGGGCCATTTTTGATAAAGTATGAGAAAGTTATGCTTAGTCAAAGTTGAGTTGACTTTTCCTACAAAACCCTAATTTAGCATCTTTTGGGCTTTAATGAATTGTGAGCAATCCTTGAGGAATCATGATCAACCTTTGATCAAATGATGTATAATACTTCAAAATGAAGATGTTGACCAAGAAATCTTGAAGTTTGACTGTATGTGGGCCACAGTTGAGTTTTGACCTAACATAGTTGATTTTTAGGCATTTGAGCAACTGACTGAGAAAACTTCCTCTACAAGGCTTGAAACATGTCATGGATGATCTTGAGAACATATTAGGTCCTTGGAAAGCATTTTGGATCCTTTAGACTCAAGCATCTTGATGAAAAATGAAACTCTAATTTGAGGTAGACTACCTTAGGAGAGAGTTTGTCTGGTCAACTCTTGGACCTCCTTGAGCAATTTGAGGACCTCACTTGACGTGTATTGAGAAATATGTGAGGGCAAATTTTGGGGTACAACAGCTGCCCCTGTTCAATCTTCTTAAACCTGAGGATGTAGATTGTCTTGTCTGCCTTTCGTGGTCTGAAGGTGGAAGATGATTGAACACTAGAGTGCCCAGAAATTTGCACTCGCATGAAGGGATACTTGTCTTGCGATATTGGGAATGGGATTATAGATGCCATTTGGAATTCGATGACAGAAGATGGGCTTAAAGATTCCATCTGAAGGGGTTTCGATCTCATAAGACATTCCTTTGCGAGAATCTGTATACCTGTTGTTGAGGAGGACTTCGTGGTGGAATGCTGGTTTCTGTCTTGGGAGAAATAGAGTTTTAGGAGCTTCGGTTGTCCGTTACTCTACTGGGGAATAATTCCGGTTTGGGAAGCAGAAGTGAACTGTGTGTTTGGTCGGGGTATATGATGCACCGCAACTTACTGGGGAAATGTGAAATCATTTGTGTTTGATTAGGTCCCGGTCTTACAATGTTGTGGACTGTTGTATGGGGATAAGGGAGGCCGAACCAGAATAGTAAGGTTAGGAGAAGGAACCTGGATAGTAGGGTTACTTTGATATGAAAGCCTGGATTGTAGGGCTGTGAGAAAGAACCTGGATAGTAGGGTTACTTCGATATGAAAGCCTGGATAGTAGGGCTGCGAGAAGGAACCTGGATAGTAGGGTTACTTCGATATGAAATCCGGGATAGTAGGGCTGTGAGAAGGAACCTGGATAGTAGGGTTACTTTGATATGAAAGCCTGGGTAGTAGGGCTGTGAGAAGGAACCTGGATAGTAGGTTTACTTCGATATGAAAGCCTGGGTAGTAGGGTTGTGAGAAGGAACCTGGATAGTAGGGTTACTTCAATATGAAAGCCTGGATAGTAGGGATATGAGAAGGAACCTGGATAGTAGGGTTACTTCAATATGAAAGCCTGGCTAGTAGGGCTGTGAGAAGGAACCTGGATAGTAGGGTTACTTCGATATTAAAGCCTGGATAGTAGGGCTGTGAGAAGGAACCTGGATAGTAGGGTTACTTCGATATGAAAGCCTGGTTAGTAGGGATGTGAGAAGGAACCTGGATGATAGGGTTAGTTTGATATGAAAGCCTGGATAGTAGGGCTGTGAGAAGGAACCTGAATAGTAGGTTTACTTCGATATGAGAGCCTGGCTAGTAGGGCTGTGAGAAGGAACCTGGATAGTAGGGTTACTTTGATATGAAAGCCAGGATAGTAGGGCTGTGAGAAGGAACCTGGATAGTAGGGTTACTTCGATATGAAAGCCTGGATAGTAGGGTTGTGAGAAGGAACCTGGATAGTAGGGTTACTTCGATATGAAAGCCTGGATAGTAGGGTTGTGAGAAGGAACCTGGATAGTAGGGTTACTTCAAGATGAAAGCTTGGATAGTAGGGTTGTGAGAAGGAACCTGGATAGTATGGTTACTTCGAGATGAAAGCCTGGGTAGCAGGGCTGTGAGAAAGAACCTGGATGAGGTTGCATTTTTTGCCGATGATTACTCTGTTTAGCTTTGAGTGTTGATCATGGACCTACTGGAAGTTGTTGACAATAATGTCTTTCCTGAAAGAAATACATGTTTAGTTATATGTGATGCATGAGATGCAATATGTAATGACGTCCTCAAAATAAATGAGACTATGTTATATATGATGTATGTACATGTCATGAAGTATGAACTTGAAATGCTGGCATAATAATCTGAGTTCGGGAAAGTAAATCCCTGACTGTTGTGAAAGTCATAGTTCCTCCCCCTCTGTTGGGGATGGTGAACAAAGATGACCGTGCTGGGGATTTGCCCCTTGGCTGGTAAATATTCTGTAGGACGAGACTCTGTCTGAGGATAACTCTGTGGGGAATAACTCTGTTGGAGAGGAGATACTTTGTTGATAGATCTGTTGACTTGGAGAACCAACTCAGCTGGGGATGAATTACCATTACTGGTGATGATGAATTCTGTTGGAGATTGGATTTCTGCTTGTGAGAGAAATAAACTCTTCTTGGGGAATAATTTACTGACTCACTCGCAATTGTGAACCTCAGCTGGGGAGAGTCATGTCCTGCTCGGGGAAGCTGACATCGCCGTCTTTGGATATTTCTTACTCTGTCGGGAGTGTATGTACCACCACTCATGCTCTCCAACAGGTTCTATCCCGATACCTGATGGGCAGAGTAATTGTAAGGTTTGGGTCACTTCTTGTTTTCCCTGTTTCTAGAATTACGAGTAATCGTCTTTTGTTTCTTGTGTAAATGTTTATGAGCAGCAATCGTTTTCAAATGCATATATCAAAAATGAATCATTAGACGTTCTTGCAAAACAAAACAGAAAAAAGAAAAACAAATTGAAATTTCTTGTAAAAATGAATTGTATTGATTTTTGAAGTTGGCCTGTAATAGGCATTTTGTACAAAGAGGCTAACGCTCTAGTAAGAGAACGTTGCCGAAAGATAGAAATTACAATTTGTGTAAAAGAAAGAAAAACAACTATGTGAAACAATCCCATCGAGTTTCAACTCTGCTATTTCCTTTATATCTTCAAGCGTCTCATCACTTTGCTACTTGGTCGAAGATGGATCAAATTGATTGGTGTCATCTAAGCTTGATAGTCGATACCGAAGTCTGGTTGCAAGATGATCCAATAAGACATAGTGTTACGCTTTGATCCCTAATTTTTTCCTGGACCGCCCTTTCAGGTTTTCAGTCCACCGGGATACCCTTTTTTTACCAAGTCGCCTTTTCAGGTTTTCGACTTGCTGGGTGTATAGTTTTTTTTCATTTTCATCCCTTACTTTTGCCCGAACCCTTTTGGTTCATCGTGAAGCCCTTATTTTTTCCTAGGCTAATCAACCTAGCGAGTCTTTGATTATGCGTGTATCTTTTCACTATGTCTGCATGGACGGGGTGGGGAAGATCATCACCATCCATGTTGGTTAGAATCATAGCCCCTCCCGAGAAAACTTTTTTAAACACAAATGGCCCTTCGTAAGTAGGGGTCCATTTGCCCCTAGGATCACCTTACGGCAGCATGGTGCGTTTGATCACTAGATCCCCGACTTGATATTCTTAACGTCTGACTTTCTTGTTAAAAGCCTTGATCATTTGCTTTTCATACGTCTGACCATGACAGATAGCAGTAAGTCTCTTTTCGTCGATTAAGTTTAGTTGATCAAGTCGGGTTTGGATCCAGTCATCTTCGTTCAAACTCGCATCCTGCATGATACTGAGAGAGGGTATCTGGACTTCGATGGGTAGGACTGCCTCCATTCCATACACCAAAGAGTAGGGTGTTTCCCTTGTCGATGTCCTTGCTAAGGTACGGTAACCATTAAGAGAAAATGGTAACATCTCGTGCCAGTCTTTGTACGTCACCGTCATCTTCTGTACAATCTTCTTGATGTTCTTGTTAGCCGCTTCAACAGCTCCATTCATCTTCGGCCGGTAGGGAGAAGAGTTATGATGCTGAATCTTGAACTGTTTGCAGAGCTCGGTGATCATCGTGTTATTGAGATTTGTACCATTGTCAGTAATAATCATCTCTGGTACACCATATCGACAGATCAAATTGTGTCGGATAAACCGCGCCACGACGTTCTTTGTTACTGTAGCAAATGAAGTTTCCTCAACCCAATTTGTAAAATAATCAATAGCCACGAAAATGAAACGATGCCCGTTAGACGCAGTAGGCCTAATCTCGCCGATCATGTCAATGCCCCACATTGCAAAAGGCCAAGGAGCTGTCAAAACATTCAGGGGAACCGGAGGTACATGTACCTTATCAGCATAGACTTGGCACTTATGACAGGTTCGAGAGTGTTGGTAACAATCAGCTTCCATAGCGGACCAGTAATATCCTTCCTGTAGGATTTTCTTTTCCATGGTACATCCACTGGAATGAGTTCCGAAGGTACCTTCATGTAACTCTTCCATGATCCTTTCTACCTCGCTCTTGTCTATGCACCGCAGTAAGGTTGAATCATGGTTACGCTTATAGGGGATACCATTGCTGATGAAGAACTTCGCAGCGAACCTTCTTAGAAACTTCTTATCATTAACGGATGCCCCCTCGGGATATTCTTGAGCCTCAAGATACCTCCTTATCTCGTGAAACTAGGGTTTATCTGCTACTTCTTCAGTCTCAATGTCACAGCAATGTGTGGGTTCATCCAACCTCTCAATGGTAATATGGGGAGCTTCATTATCCCACCTCACTTTGAACATAGAAGACATGGTAGCTAGTGCGTCCGCTAACTGGTTCTCTTCTCTGGGGAAATGTTCAAACGTTATCTCCTCGAAGTGTGGGAGCAACGTCAGTACATACTCTTTGTAAGGAATAAGATTCGGGTGCTTCATATCCCACTCGCCTTTGATCTGACTTATCACCAGAGCGGAATCTCTGAATACACTCAAGAACTTAATCCTTAGGTCAATAGCAGCTCGAAGACCCATGATACATGCTTCATACTCCGCCATATTGTCGGTGCAGTTAAAACATAATCGGGCGGTGAATGGAGTATGACAGCCTTCAGGAGATATAATTACAGCGCTGATGCCATTATCCAATGCGTTTGAGGCTCCATCAAAATACATAGACCATCGGGATCCCTACTCGGGTCCTTCATCCGGTCCAGGTTCTTTGCAGTCGGTGACCAACATGATATTCTCATCCAGGAACTCGAAATTCATGGACTGGTAGTCATCCACGGCCTGATGCGCCAGATGATTTGCCAATACACTCCCCTTGATTGCTTTCTGAGCTGTGTATTGGATATTGTACTCGGTTAAGATCATCTGCCATCTTGCTATCCTTCCGGAGAGAGCGGGCTTCTCGAAAATATACTTGATTAGATCCATCTTTGATATCAACAAGGTAGTGTGAGTTAGCATATACTGTCTCAGCCGGCGAGCAGCCCATGCCAAAGCGCATCAAGTTTTCTTGAGCAATGAGTATCGGGTCTCACAGTCGGTAAACGTTTTGCCAAGGTAGTAAATAGCATGCTCTTTTCGACCAGATTCATCATGCTGCCCCAGCACACACCCCATTGAACTGTCTAGCACTGTCAAGTATAAAATCAAAGGTCTTCCTTCAACTGGAGGCTTCAGAATTGGTGGCTCTTGAAGGTATTCCTTGATTCTTTCGAAAGCGGTATGGCATTCATCATTCCACTTTACCACTTGATCTTTCTTCAGCAGCTTGAAGATTGGCTCACAAGTAGCAGTCAGATGTGAAATGAACCTGGCGATGTAATTCAAACGTCCTAAGAAACCTCTAACTTCTTTTTCTGTGCGGGGAGCCGGCATCTCTTGTATGGCTTTTACCTTTGCAGGGTCCACCTGAATACCTTTATCACTGACGACGAAACCTAGAAGCTTACCAGACCTTACCCCGAAGGTACACTTGTTCAGATTCAACCTCAGCTTGTACGTCTTCAACCTGTCAAACAGTTTCTGGAGATGATCAAGGTGCTCTCCCTCAGTCTGGGACCTGGCTATCATGTCTTCAAAATAAACCTCGATCTCGTGGTGAATCATGTTGTGGAACAAAGCGACCATGGCGCGCTGATAAGTTGCCCTAGCATTCTTCAATCCAAAAGGCATTGCCTTGTAACAGAAAGTGCCCCATGGTGTAACGAAGGTTGTCTTCTCCATGTCTTCAGGAGTCATCTTGATCTGGTTGTAGCCAGAAAAACCATCCATGAAGGAGAAGATTTTATGCTGTACGGTGTTGTCAACCAAAACATCGATGTGAGGAAGTGGGAAATCATCCTTGAGGCTTTCCATGTTCAAATCTCTATAGTCCACACACATCTGTACCTTACTGTCCTTCTTAGGTACTGGGACAACATTGGCAACCCACTGTGGATAAGAAGTGACAGCTAAGAACCCTGCATCGAACTGTTTCATGACCTCTACTTTGATTTTCTCTGACATTTTGGGGCGCATACGGCGAACTTTCTGCTTTACCGAAGGACATTCCTCTTTGGTCGGCAGGCGGTGTACCATAATATCAGTGTCTAAACCAGGCATGTCTTCATAGGACTAGGCGAAGATCTCAACATAGTCGTGTAGCATCTATATTAATAGTTGCTTGACACTAGATTCTAGATTCGCACCTATCTTAACTTCTTTCCTGTCTTCCTCTGTACCCAAATTCACTAACTCAATTGGCTCTTCATGAGGCTTTATGGCCCTCTCTTCCTGCTGCAATAGTCTAGCAAGTTCTCCAGGAACCTCACAATCATCCTCACCTTCGTCCTCGGCTTGGTTGATCGGATTTTCGAAGTCATAAATGGCAGTAGCAGAACTATTATCAATGGGATCCATAGTGGATATGGATCTTCATTATGATACGTGAGTGTGTGTAAGAGAATAGATGTTTTGATAAATTGAGAGACAGAAAATAAATACAAGGAGAGCAAAATTTGTAATGCAAGAAACATCCAATGTTTTATTAATGATATATGAAATGACAAATAATAAGCCCTCACAAGCAAAGCCAAGGTGCCTCCGACAAGGAACTAGGCCGTAAAGTTTCAAACTGTTTATTACAAATCTTAAAACAAAAAGTCAATTACTTCGAAATAAAAGAAACAGGTATGAATTCCTTCGTCGTCCAGTTGTTCAATCCACCATTGGTTGTTGGGTAGATCCATCTGTCGATGTTTGAATCTTCTTCACTGTCCTCAATTGCATTAACTCCCCGATTGCTGATGTGTAGAGGAGGTCTTTCGATCCGTGCATGCCTAATAACCCTTTGAGCCCCTGTAGTAAAGCCCAAACCAAATCTGTCAGTTTTGTGAGTGAAATCAGGGAGCTGACCCCAATTGGTACACCCACCTTCTTCAATTACAGCTCTGGCGTCTTTGAGAGAAGCCATCTTCAGCAGAGGTTTGTTGGTAGTAACTTTAGTTGATACCAAAGTCTGAGGGACCTCTTCGAAATTCTGACACGGTATTTCTATGAATTCCCCGTCCATCTCTACGTAGTGAAAGGAGTTGATATGGCTCACCATATACTCTTATTCACCTCGTACTGTGACAATCTTCCCCTTTACTGGATATTTCAGCATTTGATGGAGTGTGGAAGTCACCGCCCTAGCCTTATGAATCCAAGGACAACCCAGCAAGCAAGAATACGATGGCTTGATATCCATTACATAGAAGGTTGACCCAAAGGTCTGAGAACCCACCTTGACAGGGATGTCCACCTCCCCGTGCACCATTCTTTTTTACCATCAAAAGCCCTTACCACAATATTACTCGGCTTTAGAATCAAACCTTCACAATCCATACGGTCTAGCGCTTTCTTCGATAGAACATTCAGTGAGGACTCGGTATCTACTAGCACATGGGCCATAGTGGTTCCCCTGCACTCAATCGAGACATGCAGAGCATCGTTATGATTTCTCCCCTTAGGGGTCAGGTCCGCATCTGAAAAACCTAGCCCATTGTCAGCAGTCAGGCTAGCCACGCAATCTTTGAACTGATCTACAGAAGTTTCCTGCGGCACATGTGCAGTTTTGAGAAACGCAATCAAAGCCTTCGCATGGGCTTCGAAACACAATAACAGGGACAACATGGAGATCTTTGACGGGGTCTGCCCCAGTTGCTCGACCATATTGTAGTTGCTCTTCTTGATAATTTTCAATATTTCCTCTATTTCTTGTTTATAGGTTTCCAGAATGATCTTCTTAGGTGCCTCCGTCCGGGAAGGCTCACCTATAATTTCTTTACCCCGAGTCCCAGATGGCTCGGCGACAGGGGTGATAACTTGAGTAGGAATTAGGACAGTAGTTGATGTACTAGCAGACGGAATGACAACATGTTCGTGGGCAGTCAGAGGGGAAATCTCGGGAGAAAAGAGTCTTCCACTTCTGGTGACCTTGCTTGCCCCAACAATACTACTGATATCCGTATCGGCTTCTTCAGCCCTCAGATCTTGTTTAACACCATGGTAATATACCATCAGCACCGTAGTGCCATGGGATAGCCTTTTTTGAGGTATATGGGATGGGGCCAGGAGCGATGATTATTAATGGAGCAATTCTTGGAACAGGTGTAACCCTAATAGGTTTTCTTGAGGAAACCTTGGAAGGATTGGCGGAAATGGTGATAATGGCAACATCTTCAAACAAAATCGTAGTCTTCTCAAACAAAATTTCTTTATTATCCATCAGGCGCTGAACACCTGACTTTAATAAACAGCAATCGAAAGACAGAATTGAACACATGTGGCAACCTTCACCACAGCCCGGAAATAAACCGGCCAACAACAAATTCTTCTTAACCGTCATAAAAGGAGTAGAAAATTCTTCCACAGAATTCCACATCCTTCTGTATTTTACCACTTCGAATGCCAGCTTCTACTCTCTCTCCAGTAAAAATCAACTCAGTAAACCCAGATGACGAACTGCTGATCAAGTGATTGAAAAATGGACCAGATAACGTCCCTAGAAACATGTCAACCAACTCCCTATCAGACAAAGAGGGGTTGGACTCTTCCATCCAAGTCTCTCCACTTTTTTGCATAGTCTTTAAAACCTTCACTTGCGCCCATAGACATACACTGGAGTTGAGTACGAGTGGAAGCAAGGTCGGCGTTGTACTGATACTGCTTATAGAAAGCAGCGGCAAGATCTTCCCAGTTTCGGACACTGGCTCCTTCCAACTGGTAGAACCATTCAAGTTGAGTCACTGACAGACTATCTTGAAAGAAATGCACCCACAAATTTCTATTAGTAGTGTGAGGTCGGATTTTCCTGACATACGAGCGGATATGGAGTTTTGGACAGGATACTCCATCGTACTTGGCAAAAACATGAGCTTTGAACTTATGAGGGATGACCACTCCCGATAACAGTCCCAATTCTCTGAAGTCCAAACCAGGTATTTTCTAAACTTCCATAGCACTCAGACGGTCTTCTAACTGCTTGTAGCTATCCTCAGCAGGAGGATATTGCTCATCATCGTAGCCCGTATCATTGTCAGAAACTGCTGGACCAGGGTCCTTTACCCTCTCTTGGTTCTCCTAGTCCTTGGATGAGGAAGTCAGATCAGTGGGTTGTCTCAACCTTTCTCCGAACCTTCTACCCATGTTCAGAATCCCGACCTTCTTCTTCTTCTTTTTCTCTTTCAGAATAAGGGTCTTCAAATCCTCTTGCCCTTTAGCCAGACTTATGAACATCTGTTGGAATTGGGTGTTCTGTGCCTGAAGATCTTTGATGGCTTGATCAGAATACATTTCTACTGAAATAAACAGTGAAGAAGATGAGAAACCTATAGCGGTACCTGTAATGATGTGCATGATAATGGGATGCATGTAATGATTTCAAAGACTTTGGGAGTTTTAAATTTGCAAACCAAAAATAAACAAACTTTATTAGATTAACTTTGAAAGGTTCAACAATGCCTTTAAGGCGTTACAAAGAAGTAAATAAAACAAGATCTAAAACTAGAAAAAGCAAAATCAAAAGCCCCATGGATGCTTCCTCTTTGTGCCGATGTAGTCATTGATCACTCTTTCTTCCTCGAGCTTCCTGGTGAGCTTCAAAATCTTCCTTTCTTGTTCATGGTACTTTTCCCGGTAAGTATCCCGCTCGTTCTTCAGCTGAATCAAGGACCTCTGCAACTCCCCAGGATCGGTGGGCATGTAAGGATAGAGAACCGTGTAAGGAATGCCTTCTTCATTAGTGGGCTCTAAAATCACTGGTAATACGGCCTTATAGGGCATCCCAAGCTTCTGAGCACGGGCTCAGAACCATTAGAGATAAGGCTGCATAAGAAGGGAAGTCTTCAGCCCCAACTCTTCGGGGTCAGATCTGTTCACCATGCCCCAAGCTCGTATAAACCTCCGACGGTGCTCCTTAACGTCCTCCTTGTAGTCAAATACAATGTCCTCAAGAAGTAGCTCATGGGGACCATCTCTCCGAGCATGACCAAATTGTCGTAAAGCTAGGCAAAGATTGTAAGTTATACCCCCTCTGATTCCAAGCAATGGGACATTAGGGTATCCCCCACAATGATCAATAACAGCAGTGTCTTCTATAGCCCGGGAACTCCAAAGAATATTTGTATGGGCAAGTGACATTATCCAGTAGGACCAACCCAATCCTTCTTCGTTCTTCAGCACATACTTAGGGAGGTGAGAAATAAACCACCTCGACAGCAGCGGCATGCAACACATAAGAATCCCTCTTCTTCGCACGGTACGAGTATAGAGGGCATGCAAGATATCACCCAGCAGGGTAGGCACATGGTTGTGAGAAAGGAAAATCTTGACAGCATTCACATCTACAAAGGAGTCCGGGTTAGGGAAGAGAACCAAACCATAGATAAGAAGAGCCAAGACATCTTCAAAAGCCTGAAAATCCAAATCATCCCAAAATAGTTGAGCCTGGTATATCAGAAACTTGGCTAGAAAACCTTTGACCCCGCTTCGAGTTTCCCAATTGGATACCACATCATCCCGTTTCAAATGAAAAGCTGAGGCAATTTCTTCTGGCCTAGGAGCTTCTTCCATACCTGTGAAGGGTACCTGTTCGAGAATGGATATGCCCAATAGATGAGAGAACTCTTCCAAAGGGGTACCAGCTGGTAATCTGGAATGGTGAAGCAATGATGCACGGTATTGAAGAACTGAAATAGTACGCTCATCATCTGTTCATCTAGATTTGAAGTAACCAGGCTGAGAAGTTGACCGTGTCTCTTAATGAACATAGAAGTTTCAGAAACTCTTGATGCTAGCTCTTTAAGTTGGGCAGGTATCTGCACAAAGTTGACTCGGATGGTATTTCTACGCACGGAAGCCATGATCTGCAAAACAGAACAAAGATAAATTCCCTTGGTCTTTGAAATGGTTAGTGTAATGAAGCATGAATGCCATGTCATGATGCATGATGTCATGGTAAACCACAAGTATAGCAAACACAGATATTGCAAACACAGTCAAATCACACAAATCCCTTAGGTTTAAGGCTTGCATGAGGTCAAAGGTAATACCCTTTTGAAGTTAAGTTGGTTTCAAACCTATCCTAGAAAAGTAACCGGGTTCTAGAGGATTTCAATATCACTGACCATCCTTCATCCGTCATGGTTTCAGCTCACGCAATCTTTTCTTGCGGCCGGAACTATTCCGAGAGTATGGTCTCAATGAGTGTAACATCGAGTATCAACCAGTTCTCACCTCTACACCAAGGCCGGCTATCTCACTACTTTCTAATGGCCAAGTTGGTCGATTAAAGGTTCTAAGGTCAGTTGATGCTTAATGACACCATGCGGCAGCCCCATATTCTCCTCGTTTCTCCACAAGGGATACCAGTACCAACCAATGTGCCACATCAGCATAGCTACTGCTTCAACCATATCGGTCTACACCGTATAATTCCCTCACAGTCTATTTCTACTTATCTAAAAGGTGTCCCCAGATCCAGATTGGGATCTATAGTAACTCCCAAACAAAACCCTTAAAAGTAAAGCAATCAAAGAAATCAAGAGAAGCAATTATGATGAACTAGATCCTAAGGTATACCCCACTTATAATTCCCCAGTAGAGTGGCCAGTTCTTTGATACGGTGGCAAAACTAACTGTTTTGAAATGCTGGTTTGCATTTTGCGTTTTGTGTTTGCAAAATGTCGCGGTAAGCAAGAGTCGCCACCGACTTTTATTTCATCCAACTGGAAAGGAAAAAATTACAGAAAAAAACCCTTTTTCGAGATATTCTAAGTACGAGGGGTAGATTATAGAAAGGGAAGGTGTTAGCACCATTTCTATCCATGGTTTTCCATGGGCTCTTAGGTACTTGCTCATCTTTTAAAATTTCTTGTGAACATGCTTTGTTTTTGAAAATGTTTGACTTCGTGATAACCCTTGTATCAGTCCTCAAAGGTGTGATGAAGTTGTTTTGAAAATTTGTTTGAAAAGTGTAAGTGTGAAAAGTTTTGATTTGAGCAAGTACCTACTAGCATCTACCTACTCTAAAAAAGATTGTTTCTATTCTTGCTTCCTTTAGACAGCGCTATCCCACTATTGAGAAATAGGTAGCACCATTGTTGGAGTTGTAAGGGTCAATTCGAATGGGACGTACAATCACTAAAGCAATGTTAGGATGACTTAGTAATAAACCTAGAGTCTTAAGATCATATTCGAGACGACATTTCCGAGGCAACATTCCGAGGCAACATCCGAACGGGACATTTGATATTTTTTAGACAGAAGGGTAACCACTAAGACACCCTATACTTAATGATTGTTTACCGAAGGCAACCGAAGTGAGAGCATACCCTAAGAGTGATATGTGCCAGTGTTTTGTTTCAGTTATTTGTCTTTGCACATTAGGGTTTTCTAACTGTATTAAATTATCATGCAAACTTGTCATACAATCCTATTAACATACATCTAGACAGTTAAATATTTGCATAAATTAAGATGCGAGAAAGTAAATCTACGCAATTACAAGGCTTCGGGAGGGGAATTAATTACATAGCCAAAAAACTCGGGAAGAAGTGATAAATAAAAATCCTAGATTAAACTATTACAAACCATGCACAGTTACAACAATATTGACAAAAAATGAATAATACGCGTGCGATGAATCGAATACGAGATAATTAGAGTTTTGACCCTTGCCTAAACCTAATTGTGATTAATTAAGAAAATGTTTTTTTTATGTTTTAATAAAACAATGGAATTATTAAATTAAAGGAAAATCCTAAGTCTAATTAATTTTAAACTAAGAAAAATAAATTAAATCCTCTAAGAGCCTATTTTGGTATTTTTATTTATTTGAGAAAAAGAGTAAAATAAAATTAAATAAAAAGTTTAACCTAATTTCTATTTGATTTTATTTTTGAAAACAAATTAGAATTTTTCTAATTTAAACTAAATTAAATTAATTTTGATAAATAATAAAAAAACTAATCCTAATTTTGTGAGATATTGATTTTATATTTTTTATGAAAAAAATATTAATTTGTTAATTGAAATGATTAAAGAAATATTAAAAGAATTAAATAAAACAAAGAAAATAAATAAGAAAAGAAATAAATGGGCCTGGTTGCAATGCTAAAAAGGGGGGGGGGGGGTGAAAACTGAACTTCTGAGCCCAACAAGGCTAAGGCTTGTTTGACCTCGTTTAATCCAGTACGCGCATTGACTTGAGGAGCATGGTGGTCCTCCAATGATGGCATGTTGATCTGAGGCGTTGATGAACTGTGTGGCAGATCCTGAGGGTGTAAGGTGAACTCCTTGACTTGCTACGCACTGGATCACCTATGGAAAAATATTAAGAACAAAGATTGGGACTTGGGAATCGAACCCAGGTCCTTTGCACATTCCCCCTGCACGCTTACCAACTGAGCCAAGTGTTTTGTTAGTATATACAATAAAGCATAAATATTATATGATGAAAACACTAAATCTTGGAAAAAAACACGCTAAATTTAAATGGCCCATCCAAGGGATGACACGCATCATCGTCTACCTCCCATCCGTCGTTTTAGGTAAACAGACTTTTACCTACAGACACTGGTTGTAGGTACATCCCTGTCCATCTCCAAAATCGCGTGCGTTCAAGATAAATGGCAATGGATGGTACCATTCTACTCGTTTCAATCTCACGAGTCTCCTGGTACCAAAATCATTACTCAATTCTGCCTATCCTGCAAAGCCCTAATCAAGAACATAAAACCCTAGATATGGAAACTTCATGTACAAGCGTTAGAAATATAATTAAATGGTACCAAAAGCTTGCAAACTCAATGACAAACACGAATATACCATTAAAATATGCAATGGATAAGTGAATAAATGAAATTGAATTTGAATTTGGAAGCATGTCGTGATACCTATATCTTACAGTTCCAGGCGTGAAAAGGCCTGAATCTGATTGGAATATGCTGCTGGAACGTCTAGCAACCTCTTGGCAATGTGAGAAAGGCACGATCCAGTCTCTAATATGGAAATTGGATTACCACTTTTCTTGAATTTTTTTAGTTTTGTTTTCTCTTTGCACGAATGCTTCTAACCTCTCCAAGCCTTGGTCTCCTTCTGTATATGTAATGCAAGCTATTAGGTCAACAAAAACGACCTCAATCTTGCTCATCATGGGGATTTGATTTGATCTTTCAATGCATATGATTCCTTTCCAATTTTTTCTAAAATCCAATCTTTTTCAAACCAAATTTTCTTTGCACGAGTTTATCTTCAATTGGCAGCATATGATATCTTTTTTCAATGCAAAAATCATCCCTAAAATACAATATATGATTTATTAGGATTTATTTGATTTTATTTGAATTTTAAATGAATAAAAATCAAAATAAATTAAATAAATGAATAAATAAAGCAGGGAGGGTCCCATAGTTCGTGGACTATGTTAGGAATGATATGCAAGCATAAAAAGTTGGGTCCATTTAGCAAAAGATGCAAATTAGAGCATGTTTGACTTTTGGCAATTTTGCAAAAAAGGTCAACTTGGCCAGTGCATAACTCTCTCAATTTTGACCCTAGAGAGGTGTTATGTGACTTTTAAGAAAGCTTAGGATGTCCTATAAGAAACCCTTTTAGTTTCATATCAATTGAGTCTTCCATGTTCATGTATGAAGCTTTGACCCAAAAGGTGTTTTTGTTGACTTTTCAAAATGACCTATAATGTCCAAATTCATATCTTGTTGTGAGTGCATATTTTTAACTTGGTAGATGAATATGAATTGTAGGGAATTGCATCCTCTTAAAAATGAGCTTTGGATGTGTCATTTTTGATAAAGTATGAGAAAGTTATGCTTGGTCAAAGTTTAGTTGACTTTTCCTACAAAACCCTAATTTAGCAACTTTTGGGCTTTGATGAATTGTGAGCAATCCTTGAGGAATCATGATCAACCCTTGATTAAATGATGGATAATACTTCAAAATTAATATGTTGACCAAAAAATCTTGAAGTTTGACTGTATGTGGGCCACAGTTGACTTTTGACCTAACATAGTTGATTTTTAGGCATTTGAGCAACTAACTGAGCAAACTTCCTATACAAGGCTTGAAACTTGACATGGATAATCTTGAGAACATATTATGGAATTGGAAAGCATTTGGGATCCTTTGTACTCAAGCATCTTGATGAAAAATGAAACCCTAATTTGAGGTAGACTGCCTTAGGAGAGAGTTTGTCTAGTTAACTCTTGGACCTCCTTGAGAAATTTGAGGACCTCACTTGACATGTATTGAGAAATATGGGTGGGAAAATTTTGGGGTATAAAAAATAGGTTATTTGTCGACACAAAACATGAATGAGTTGAGTCATTTTAGTTACAGAACAGGGTATGAGTCGATACAAGGCCTTATGCATCGTTGCATACTGTTATCCAGGCACAATAAACAGAGACAAAAGGTGTATGAGTCGACACAAAACACGAATGTGACGACACAAACAAGAAATGAGTCGACACATACCATTATGTATCGACTAATACTGAGTTGATTTTCTTTTTTCAGAAACAAGAAGTGGCATGTATCGATGCATAAGGATATATGTCAATACATAAATTTTGTTTTTCTTTATTTGTACACTATTTTCCTTTTTATATTTTTTATTACTATTCATTTATTCAATATGATTGTAATAATTTAATTAGGCTTGTATTTCATCCCCATTTATAAACTTGTACCCCCATCACCGTATGATTGTAATAGCTTAGGGTTTATTTTTTGTATGTTTTAATTGTTGCTTAATCATGCATATGTCATCCCATTAGAACACATGGCCTCCACTTGGGCTCATCATCAATGAGCAGGTATCCACTTGCAAATGCACACTTGCACACATTTTATAGCTTGGTCCTCGGCTTTCCTACGGTGACAACTATTCGATCAATTGTTCCAATTGGTATATTAGAATACTAGTGCCACACTAGTCCCACTTTCTAGGAGCATGCATATAGCCACATTGTATGGGCTTTTGATTTTTATCTTATCCATTTAAGAAACTTATCTCCCCTTAGTTTACATACCAAGCATCTTCTTAAAGGGTCTCATAGTTGAGTTTGGGCATGGCCATTCTCACGAGGTTAATCAAGTCTTTCCCTTGGTTAACCATAACCCGAATTAACCACTTTGGTCTATATACGAAGTGTTTCCATGCACAAAGGGTCTCATGTTGAGGGTAGGAGCACATATTCTCACGAGATTAATCAAGTACACCCCTTGGTTAATCATGACCCGATTTAATTCCCATACACCAAGCATTCCATTTACTCCTTTCATAACACTACTCATTTTGTCGTCACTTTTTCCATGATCACTCTTCATAAACATTGTATCCTTTTTATAACATGCTCCCTTAGGATGATAGTTTCCTCTTCTTTAAGATGCAAACTAGTTAGACCTTAGGTTGGAACCCATGCATGACAACATTAGGGTAGACTTTCCCCTTTGACTTTTCTTTTGTAATTAAGATTAAAACTTATCATTCACAAATAAAAAATCCAGAAACATTTAATCATTATTCAAATTCATTCTAAAACTCACTAAACACTCAACCAATCAAAACTCCCCCAAAGGACATGTTATCTCGGTTCTACCGCGATACAGGCCGTGCATATTATTAGAATGCGTGGGTTAACGTCGCCCACTAAAAAATACCAACAAACCAACTTTTGTTAGAGGAACTATAATGTCCTGATTCCTTCATTGGATACGTAGGCAAAGGTTTGCGAGACCCTAATGAACGCAATAATATAAAAACATTTCTTTCCCCTTAGCAAGTATAGTTATAGATAAACACAGCCTTAGAAGCAAATAAACAAAATGGATTCCTTTGAGTACAACAGATGTGAGGGGTGCTAACACCTTCACCTTGCATAACCGACTCCCTTACCCTTTCTCTTGGTCGCAAGACCATCTTATCCATCCTCTTGTGGTTTTCTCTATATTTCCCCTTCCTTCAGGATAAATAAAGTTCAGTGGCGGCTCTGTGTTTTTCTGTCGGTAGCTTCAGCCATGTGTACAATCTTTCGTATATATCCCTAATTTTTGCCCAAACCCTTTTGGTTTGCCGGGATGCCCTTATTTTTGCCTAGGCATGTCAACCTAGCGGGTCATTCTTATACACAGTATTTTTTGACTATGTACGCATTCACAAGGTACGAGAAATCTTCGCCATCCATAATGGTTAGCATCATAGCACCGCCCGAGAATACTTTTTTAACAAAAAATGGACCTTCGTAGGTGGGAGTCCATTTGCCCCTAGGATTGCCTTGTGGTAGAATGATGCACTTTATTACCAAGTCGCCAGTCTGGTATACCTGATGCTTGATCTTTTTGTTGAATGCCTCGATTATACGTTTTTGGTACATCTGACCATGACAAACAGCAGTCAGTCTCTTTTCGTCAATCAAATTCAACTAATCTAACCTTGTCTGAATCCATTCATCTTCGTCCAAGTCTGCATCTTTCATGATTCTTAGAGAAGGACTCTGGACTTCGACAGGCAGGAAAACTTCCATACCGTTGACTAGAGAGAATGGGGTTGCCTCAGTTGATGTTCGCGCCGAAGTACGATAGCCATGAAGAGAAAATAGTAACATCTCATGCCAGTCTTTCTAGGTCACCACCATCTTTTGCACAATCTTCTTTGTATTCTTGTTTTCCGGCTTCTACTGTGTCATTCATCTTACGCCTGTATAGAGAAGAGTTGTGATGCTTGATCTTGAACTTCGTGCAGAGTTCAGTGATCATGGTGTTGTTGAAGTTGGTACCATTATCAGTGATAATCCTCTTAGGGATACCATACTGACAGATGAGGTCATGCTTGATGAACCAAGCCATGACGTTCTTGGTAACGAGGTAAAAGAAGTTGCTTCAACCCACTTGATAAAGTAGTCAATGGAGACAAGAATGAAACAATGTCCATAAGAGGAAGTAGGTTTGATTTCTCCAATCATATCGGTTTCCCACATTGCTAATGGCCAAGGGGCAGTCATGACATTCAAAGGTATTTGAGGCATGTGAACCTTATCAGCATAGATTTGGCACTTATGGCAAGTCCTCGAGTGGAGGTGACAATCGGTTTCTATGGTCGACTAATAGTAGCCAGCTCTCAGAATCTTTTTGGCCCTAGTATGTCCACTAGAGTGAGTACCAAAGATGCCTTCTTGCATGTCCTCCATAATTTTCTCTGCTTCCTTTTTGTCCATACAATGAAGTAGAGTTGAATCATGGTTGCGCTTGTACAAAATTATGTTTCTCAGGAAGAACTTGGAAGAGAACCTCCATTAAATTTCTTGTCGTTGATTTACGCTCCTTCAGGATACTCTTGAGCTTCGAGATATCTCTTCACTTCGTGAAACCAATGCTTCTCCTCTACACCATTAATGTCAATCTTAAAGCAGTGCATCAATTCGTCAAATATTTTGACAGTAATTCTAGGAGCTTCATTGTCCCATTTGACCTTGAACATGGATGACATCGTAGCTAAGGCATCCTCCAATTGATTTTCTTCCCTCAAAATATGTTTAAAAGTAACCTCTTAAAAGTATGGGATCAAGGTTAGCACTAGTTCTTTGTAAGGGATAAGATTGGGATGTTTTATATCCCACTCTCCTTTAACTTGACTGACCACCAAAGCAAAGTCTCCATACATGCTCAATAATTTGATTCTTAAGTCGATAGCGACCTTAAAACCCAAGATGCATGCTTCATATTCGGCCATGTTGTTGGTACAATCAAAGCATAGTCTGGCAGTGAAAGGTGTATGGCAACCTTCAGGGGAAATGATCACGGAACCAATTTCGTTACCAAGTGAGTTGGAAGCTTTATCAAAAACAATAGTCCATCGGGATCCTTGTTCAGGTCCTTCATACGGGCCAGGTTTTTCACAATCCGCAATCCGCATGATATTCTCATCCTAGAATTCAAAGTTCATAGATTGGTAGTCATCCACATCTTGATGCGCCAAATGATTTTCTAGTACACTCCTTTTAATTGCTTTCTGCATGGTGTACTGGATGTCATATTTAGTCAAGATCATTTGCCATTAAGCTATCCTTCTGAATATAGCTGACTTCTCAAAGAGATGAATATATTGTCTTAGCCAGCGAGCAACCCATGCCAAAGCGCAACAAGTCTTCTCGAGCAGTGAATATCTTGTTTCACAGTCGGTAAACTTTTTGCTAAGGTAGTATATTGCATATTTTTTCTACCAGACTCGTCATGCTGTCCCAGTATACACCCCATTGAATTCTCTAACACAGTTAAGTACATGATCAGAGGTCTTCCTTCAACCGGTGGTATCAGTATTGGAGGTTCCTGCAAGTACTCTTTGATCTTGTCAAAAGCTATTTGACAGTCGTCATTCCATCTTACCACTTGATCTTTCTTCAGCAGCTTGTAGAATCGTTCACAAGTAGCAGTTAAGGGAGAGATGAATCGGGAAATGTAATTGAGTCGTCCCAAGAAACCTCTAACCTCCTTCTCAATACGGGGAGATGGAATTTCATGTATAGCTTTGACTTTAGCAGGATTGACTTCAATACCTTTTCCACTGACGACAAAGCCTAGGTGTTTTCCAGACCTTACCCTGAAGATGCATTTGCTTGGATTCAGCCTCAACTTGTATTTCTTCAGCCTGTCAAATAGTTTCTACAAATGAACAAGGTGCTCTTCCTCAGTTTGTGATCTCCCTATCATGTCATCCATATAGACTTATATTTCATGATGAATCATGTCATGAAATAGAGCTACCATATCCCGTTGATAATATGCACTTGCGTTCTTTAGCCCAAACGGAATGACCTTATAATAGAAGGTGCCCCAATGTGTGACAAAAGTGGTTTTCTCCATGTCTTCAGGTGCCATTTTGAGTTGTTTGTAACCCTAGAAACCATCCATGAAGGAGAATACCTTGTTTTGAGTAGTTTTGTCAACCAAGACATCAATATGTGGTAGTGGGAAGTCATATTTGGGGCTTGGCCAATTTAAATTTGTGTAGTCTATGCACATACATACCTTACCGTCTTTCTTCGGTACTGAAACAACATTTGTAACCCATTTGGGGTACGGCGTCACTGCCAAGAAACCTGCATTGAATTGTTTCATTACCTCAGCCTTGATCTTCTTAGACATATCAGGATGCATCCGATGAACCTTTTGTTTGATCAGAGAAAAACCCTCTTTCATTGATAGAGGATGAACCATGATATTAGTATCGAGCTCTGGCATGCCTTCATATGACCAAGAAAAGACCTCAATATATTCATGCAATATCTGAACCAATCTCCTCTTGATATTATTTTCCAGTTTGGCTCCAATCTTGACTTCTTTCTTATCCGCCTTAGTACCTAAGTTTATCACTTCGTATGGTTGGATAGCCTTTTCCTCTTGTATTAGGAGTCTGGAAAGTTCTCCAAGTATCTCACAATCTTCTTCACCTTCATCATCGGCTTGATAGATTGGATTTTCGAAGTCATAAAGGACAATAGCAGAATTATTATCAATGAGATCCAGAGTGGATGTGGATCTGCAAATGTGTGTGTGCATGTAAGGTCACATGGCTATTTGAAAATGCAATAAAGTAAAAGAAAGACAAGGAGCGCAAAATTTGAATGCAAAACCATCCAATATTTTCATTAAATAAGCATATGATATATTAGATGACAACCCTTAACAAATGGACTATTGTGCCCCGGGCCAGGAACATGTTTTAAAGTCATTATTTTTAAAGAAATTATATAGACAAACTTCTTAAAGAAATAAAAGTAGGAAATAGAAATTACTCCTGGCTAAAGGAGATTGAGATGAATTATTTAGTCATCCAGTTGTTGAGTCCACCGTCAATAATTGGGAATATCCAGTCGTCCAAGTCACCATCACTATCAGTGTCATCCAGAGAATTGACTTCATTATTGCTAATACGGAGAGGTGGTCCTCCAGCACAAACACGTTGAACCTCTTTTTGTGCCTTTGAAGTGATACCCTACCCAAAGTTTTCGGATTTTTAGGGGATATAAGAATGTTGTCCCCAGATAGTTCAACCTCTTTCTTCTACAACAGTCCGAGCATCCTTCAGAGAGGTCATTTTTGGTGTGCCCTTAGAAATTTCAAGAGTAGGAGGGGTAGAAACATCAATCATTGGAAGGATTACCTCAAATGTCATACAAGGGGTTTCAATGAATTCTCCATCCATTTCAACATATTTGAAAGAATTCAAATAACTGACCATATATTCTTCCTCTCCACACACTGTGACAATCTTCACTTTAACTGGGTATTTCAGCTTTTGATGCAATGTAGAGGTAACCGCACATGCTCCATGAATCCATGGTCGTCCTATCAAGCAAGAATAGGTCGGGAGGATGTCCATTACATAAAATGTTGAATTGAAGACTTGAGATCCCACCATGATCGGAAGATCAACCTCTTGGTGGCCATTCTCTTCAAACGATCGAAAGCTTTTACCACAATATCGCTAGTTTTCAGTACCAGCCCTTCACATTCCAATATATCTGTAATACGATGGGAGACCTAACTTGGGTGTTTTTATGTTTTATCACAAATGTTGCAGATAGCAAGAGTCGCCACCGACTTTTCTTTTATCCAATAAAGGAAAGGGTGAAAATAACAGGAAAGACCTTTTGAGAATTTTCTTGAGTTTGGTGGATAGGTTATGAAAAGGGAAGGTGTTAGCACCCTTTTCATCCGTAGTTATCTACGGGATCTTAGTTGCTATCTCACTTTGAAATTCTTTGTAAAATGTATTTGTGATTTGTTTCGAAAGTACTTTTGAAAAGTGCCTTTGTTTAGGCTAACTTTGTAATGATTCTCGTCTCCATAAGAATGTATAAAAAGTGTTGACTTTTGAAAATATTTCATTGAAAGTGTTGGTGTGATTGGAAAATGTTTGTTTTGAAATGTTTGTGAGAATGGAACTATGAGCTTCTACCTACTCAAAAAGTATTTATTCTTTTCCTCCTCCATTAGATAGTGTTGTCTCACCATTAGTTGGTAAGCAACCTTATCATTGGATGTGAAGGGACAGTTGTGGGTCGTCGTATAATCATAAAAGGCAACATTGTAAGATACCTTAGAAATTTGTTGTGAGGGTCTAATATCATTTTCCGAAGGCAACATCGAAGGGTCATCGAGGGACTACGATCTTGTATTCTAGGGTTATTGCTAAAGTATCCCACGTTAGAAGGACATGGTTGTTTTATTCTAAGGCAACAAGTGTGGGTTAACCCTAGAGGTGCAAGTGTGCAAATGGTATTGATTTCATGCATTTTTGTCTTGAATTAGGGTTGTCTACTTGTTAATTTTAAGTCTTTCCATACAAACCCTAATTATTAGCAATAATAAGGAAAGCGGTAAATTGCGTAAATTAAATGTCCTACGCTATTATAATGCTTTGGGGGATGGGGGTACAAATTCATGAATGGGGGATAAAAGCAATAAACCTTAATTACTATTACAAATTTTGACAATGATTGTTTAATCACAAAATAATTTAAAATAGTGGATAAATATGCAAGGATGGGAAAAGGGGTAAGTATAAACCCTGAAAAAGGTTCTAAATATTTTAAGAAAGAAAATATTTTTGTTTGTTTTTTGTTTGAAAAAGAAAAGTTTGAAATTTGAAATAAGAGGAATTAGTCATAATTCTAATTTTTAATTTACAAATTGAATAAGATAAAATAAGGTGTGATAAATTAATTTATTTATGAAAATAAATTCAATACTAAAATTCCCTAAATGTTTAAGAAAAAAGAATTTTTGGAGTTTTGTTTAGGAAAATATTTTTGTAGTGTGAAAAAGAAAATAAATCAAAACCCTAGTTCTAGTTAATGAACAAATTAATTAGTGAAAGTAAATAAAGTATGATTAAATTAAAATAATTTTAATGTAAAAATAAATAAATAAATTAGACAAAAAAACCTAAATCCAAAGTTTTTATGATTTTATGAGTTTTTTATATAAAATAAAATATAAAACTTAAACAATTAAATAAAAATAATAAAAAGAAAAATATTGGGCCTGGGTGTGAAAAGGAAAAAGGGGTGTAAAGTTAGTAAAAACTCATACCGAAACAGTTTTTGTTTGAACACATAAATTAAAATAAAAAATATGGGCCAGGGTTTGAAAAAGAAGCAGGGTGTATAATAAGAAAAATGCCAGGCCCAATATCAAGGGGCCCAACGCCTGTATGGTGATCCTGTGGGAGAGGCTGGATGAAGGTCCATCATGGGTGCGTGTTTTGGAGCGTTGGATCTATTGATGATGAGATTAGAGGGCTCAGGATGAGAGATGCATCATACACGCGCCAGGCTTGCTTGTACTGAATCTGTAAAAATAAAACAAGAAAAAACAAAAGGATACCATTGGGGCTCGAAACCAGGTCCCAAGGTTGAACAGGAGCGCGCTTTACCACTAGGGTGGCTATACATCTGTTACTTTATACAAAGCCACAAATATATATTTTAAACTTATTCCTGAAGACATGTTCATCTCCTTCCTCGCACAAATCATGACAACACCATTTTTGAATTTTGTATCTCCTTCATTTCTCAATGAAATTTTAAAATGTAAAAATCAAACTTGTGTATTTTTTTACCACAAATGCAACTATATAAGTCTTAAAAGCTATAGATCAAAGGTTAAGTTTAATTTATGTTGGTACCAAAAACGTTCCCTAATTGGTCAGAGATAAAATTCATCATACCCAAGCAATTAAAATGCAAACTAAGAACATGGTTAGCTTTAGGGAAATGATATCTATATTTTTACTTCAGAATGGATGTACTAAAGATGCTTGTATCAAGATATCATAATCAGAAAAATTACCTCTTGAAGTGAGATTTGTGTATGGAGTATGAGCAACTTTGAAGGTGCAAAGATGACCTGGTTAGCTTGCCTGGACCTCCCTGAGTGTGTTGCAAACCTTACTTTGCTTTGAAAGTCCCTGAATCTCCCTACTCAATCCAAACTGCAAGCTTGAATATTGGAAATGGTGGATGATGAAGATGGAGGTACAACCCATAAATAGGTGTTGGGATCACTCTTATTTGATGTATAGAGGGTGTATGAATGATTAGAATTGAAAATGCACAAGTGGTTTTTGATTTGGGGATTTGAAGTTAAAAAATGCCAAGTTTTTGAAAGTTATGTGTAGCAACGTTTGTGGGAGTTTTTGAGGATACTTTCGCTCGTGTGTTTGCTTGCAATTAACTTGTATAGTTATAAGCAAAAGTTTTTAGGGCTTGAAGTTGACAGATCTGTAAGATATAGAGTTATGGCTATGTTACTTGATTTTGAAGAAAAGTGGAAAACAAGTTTCAATGTGTTGTACAAGCATGGTCTGAAGTTGTTGGAGGCCTTAGACATGTTACTTCCAGTTTTGACTTTACTTGTGTTCATATGAAGGAAGTTTGGGAGCTCAAGAAGTTGACTTTGTGATTAAAGTGATCTTTATGAAAATGGATATGGAGCTTTTTGCAATTTCATCCAAAAATGGTATAACCAAATGGATAAAGCCTCAAATCTTTGTGTAATGCATCACAAATTTTTGTAAATCTAAGATTATATGGAGATTTAGAATGAACATGGCATGAATAGTGAGATTGGATGATAAGGTTATGAGATTTAGTCTTGAGTTCTTCATAAAAATGACTTGAAATTTAAGAATGAAATGCCAACTTCAAGTCTTCGAATCTCCTAGCTCAAAAATTATTTCTTCAAGTTCTTGGACATTTTGGAAATCTTGAAACATCATCTGCAACTTTCATGTTGACCATTTTGACAAAATTATTTCGGGGGTTGGCGAAAATTGGCCAAGAAGTTAGGTCAAAAATCTGCCTAAACTAGGTCAAATTTTCTCTAAGTGTTTTAGAAAAAAGTGCATGACTTCATAGATTTATAACTCAAAATCCAAGAACTTATAGGACTTGATAAGTAAATCAAAGTTGTATATATCATCAAGATCTACAAATTTCATGTTGAAAGTTTTCTTTGAATCATCTTGCATCATGGTGAAAAAATGTCATGAAGTTATGAAATTATCAAGGTTTAAAACACTTAGAAAAATTCTAAGTATTAAAAAGTTTGACTTTTCAATGGACTTTCTTGAATTTATTGATTCTTGATGATCAAGTTTGAAATTTTTTAATATCTTGATGAATTGTGATCTTTCAATTGAATTTTGACCAAAATGTCAAAGTTTGACTTTTTATGTATTAGTTGACTTTTCATCAGTTGATCAAATTTAAACCATCAATCCATTGATCTTGAGGAATGTTTTGAACCATTAAATTAGGTCAACATGTTGTACTTGAATCCTTTAGAATATGCTTCAAGCCATTAGATCATGTATTAGGTCAAAAGTCACTGATCAGTCAATTACAGTCAAAACACTAATTTTGGCCATTTTCCCCTTCTGGTAAATGGAGTGCTTTTATTGAGGGATTATGATTAATACTTGATAAAATGATGAATAGACTTTAAAATGTTGATGTTGGCCAAAAATCATGAAGTTTGACTGTAGGTTGACCACAATTGACTTTTTATCTAATACAACTGATTTTTAGTCATCTGAGCAATTGACTGAGCAAAATTGTGATTCAAGACTTGAAACTTGACATGAGTATTCTTGGAGGTCTATAACGATCCATGAAAGTCATTTGAGGCATTATAAGTCCAATTATCCTTGGGAAAATCAAAATCCATAATTTGAAACATTAGTGTTTAGGAGGTAATTTGACCTAGTCAACACTTGTGCAGTTTTGAGCCATTGAAGATCTTGTGAGAAATGTCTTGAGAAAGGAGAGGGGAAACTTTTGGGTACAATAGCTGCCCATGTTCAATCTTCTTAAACCTGAAGAGTTAGATTGGCATGTCATCCATTCTTGACTTGAAGGTGGAAGATGATTGAACACTAGAGTACCCAGAAATTTGCACTCGTTGATGCATGAAGTAATGTATTGGTTGATTGTATAGGGAATGGGCTTAAAGATGCCATTTAGGGAGGTGATAAAGATTTTTTAGTGATGGGATTATAGATTCCATCCTAAGATAATTGCTTGACATTAATCGGGAGAAGTGTTTTTGTCTTTATCCGAGAGAAGTATCAGAACTTAATTTGGGCCTGAGAGAGAACCACTAAAGGATGTATCAGAACTTAATTTGAGCCAGAAGATGCTTATATCTGAAAGCAATATCAGAAATTAATCTGAGTCAGAAGAAGTCTTTATATCTTCAACCGAACAAAGTATCAGAACTTAATCTAAGCCGGAGAGAGATCTACTGAAAGAAGTATCAGAATAAATATTTGGTTGATTTCATCTGAGCCAAAAAATGTCTACTGAGATAAGTATAAGAATAAATCTTCTTATCAATTTAGTTTGAGCCAAACAATTTTTACAGAGAGAAGTATCAGAATAAATCATTTTGTTGATTTAATCTGAGCCAAAAAATGTCTGCTGAGAGAAGTATCCGAATAAATCTTTTAGTCGATTTAATCTGAACCAGAAAATGTCTACTGAGAGAAGTATCAGAATAAATCTTTTGGTCGATTTAATCTGAGCCAGAAAATGTCTACTGAGAGAAGTATTAGAATAAATTGTTTGGTCGATTTAATATGATCCAGCATATAATCTTGATGTCTTTAACCGAACAAAGTATCAGAACTTAATCTGAGCCGGAGAAAGGTCTACTGAAGGAGGTATCAGAACTTAATCTGAGCCAGCAGATAATCTTGATGTCTTTAACCAAACGAAGTATCAGAACTCAATCTGAGCCAGAGAAAGGTCTACTGAAGGAGGTATCAGAACTTAATCTGAGCTAGTAGATAATCTTGATGGATCTTTCCTGAAATAGGTAAATAATTAGTTGCAAGAAGATGCATGCATTGCGTAATGATATTCTCAAAATAAATGAGATTGTGCTATATGTTTAGTATGCATATTTCATGACGCATGAATGATGTTAAAATGTATATTTTCCTTGAAAATAAATCCTTAACTACTGCTAGAGAGTTTTGGGAAGTTAAATCTCGGACTATTGTTGGAGATGAAGAGTAGGCGTATCTTTAACTTTTTTTAGAGTGCTTCGGCCGGGAATTCTTGTTTGTTGTTTGAGAAAAATCTATAGGGAATGTTGATTTCTTCTTTCGGAAGTAGGGTTCAGGAACCTTGTTTGTCCATTGCTCAACTGGGGAATTTAATTCTCATATACCTTGAGTGGGGATAAAAGAGATGATTGAACTTTCGACTTGTCTGGGAAAATTAAAGTTAACTGGTATCTGGTCGGGCTCCAAGATTTGCAGTAACTTTCCAGAGATAGTACCAACTCTGATGGGGATATGGGGTGTTGTCCATTGAGAAGTAAACTCAAGCTGGGGAGATTGTAGTCCATTGGGGAAATAAACCCTGTCAAGGAAGGTATTCTGAAGATCTTACTGGGAAAATTTTTAACATTTTCTCTTTTAGTTTTGGAAGTCCAAACTTGGTTGGGGAAGAGAATTTCCAGGGAATATTTAGAAACTATGTGTGAATTTACTCGGTGGGGATAATGTTATTGAAGTAAATCTATGGGGACATCCCAAATCCTTAAGTAAATGCTTATTATTGTTCTTGTGTGTACATTTATTAACTGTTAATCATGTTCATATGCATATGTTCATTCAATTTTAGTCATTCGACGTTTTTGCACTCAAAACAGAAAAAACTAAAAGTTTGCACTTCAAAGTAAATTTGTATTGATAATTTTCCTAAAAACAGGCGTTTTCTTACAGGGAGACAAAAATACTAGTAAGAGAAAGTCATTGAAAAATGAAAAGAATAAAAGGTAAAAAAAATTGTATAGCCATGTGGAAGTGATATCATTCGGTTCCAACTCCACTATTGCCTCTATGTCATCAAACATCATCCCTTGCCATCGAAAGAAGTTGATTGGATTGATATCATACCATTTGAAATTTTGAACTTGGTAATAAAGTTGGTTGTAATGATTCAATGATACATAGTCGTACACTTTGATCCTTAACTTTTTCCTGGACCTCCCTTTCGGGTTTTCAGTCCACCAGGATACCCTTTTTTGCCCAACCTACCCTTTCATGTTTTCGACTTGTCGGGTGTATAATATTTTGTATATATCCATAATTTTTGTCCCAACCTTTTTGGTTTGCCGGGATGCCCTTATATTTTCCTATGTATGTCAACCTAGCGGGTCATTCTTTATGTGTAGTTTTTTTTGACTATATCCATGTTCACGGGGTGCGGGTAATAGTCATCTTCCATAATGGTTAGCATCATAGCTCCATGATAGAATACTTTGTTAACAACAAACGATCCTTTATAAGGTGGAGTCCATTTTCCCCTGGGATCTCCTTGTGGTAAAATGATGCGCTTTATTACCAAGTCACAAGCCTGGTATACTCGAGGTTTGATCTTTTTATTGAATGCCTTGATCATACGCTTTTGATACATTTGACCATGACAGACGGCCGCTAGTCTCTTCTCATCAATCAAATTCAATTGATCCAATCATGTCTAAATCCATTTATCTTTGCCTAAGCCTGCTTCTTTCATAATCCTCAAAGAAGGTATCTACAATTCAACAGGAAAGACAACTTTCATGCCATAGACTAAAGAGAAAGGGGTTTCCCCAGTTGATGTTCGAGCCGAAGTACGGTAGCCATGAAGAGAAAATGGTAGCATCTCATGCCAATATTTGTAGGTCACCACCATCTTATGGATAATCTTCTTTATGTTTTTATTGGCAGCTTCTACTGCACCATTCATCTTAGGTTTGTAAGGAGAAGAGTTGTGATGCTTGATTTTGAACTTCATACATATTTCAGTGATCATATCATTGTTGAGGTTGGTACCCTTGTCGGTGATGATCCTTTCAGGGATGTCGTAACGACATATGAGTTTATGCTTGATAGAACAGGCTACTACATTCTTAGTGACTGAGGAAAATGAAGCGGCTTCAACCCAATTGGTGAAATAGTCGATGGCGACGAGGATGAAATGATGTCCATTAGAGGTAGTGGGCTTGACCTCTCCAATCATGGCATTTCCCCACGTTGTAAATGGCCACGGAGCAGCCATGACATTCAAAGGAATTGGGGGCACATGAACCTTGTCGGCATAGATTTGACACTGATGGAAAGTCCTCGAGTGATGGTGACAATCAGTTTCCATATTCGACCAATAGTAACCAGCCCTCAGAATCTTATTGGCCATAGTGTGCCCTCTAGAGTGAGTTCCAAAGATACCTTCATGCATGTCCTCCATGATCTTGTCTGATTCCTTCTTGTCTACACAATGGAAGAATTTGGCTGAGAACCTCCGCAGGAATTTCTTATCATTGACTGAAGCTCCTTCAGGATACTCTTGTGTTTCAAGATATATCTTTACTTCATAGTACCAAGGCTTCTCCTTATCAATGTCAATCTCACAACAGTGTGCAGGTTCATCAAATCTTTCGATAGTAACTATGGGAGCCTCGTTTTCCCAATTTACCTTGAATATAGATGACATAGTTGCTAAAGCATTTGCCAACTGATTTTCTTCCCTCGGGATATGCTCAAAGGTGGCCTCTTCAAATTATGGGATCAGGGTTAGCACAAGCTCTTTGTAAGGGATCATATTTGGATGTTTGGTATCCCACTCTCCTTTAACTTGACTGATTACTAATTTTGAATCTCCGTATACGCTTAAGAATTTGATTCTTAGGTCCATGGCAACCTTTATACCCATGATTCACGTTTCATATTTGGCCATGTTGTTTGTACAGTCGAAGCACAGTCTGGCCGTGAAAGGCGTATGGCAACTTTCGGGGGAAATGATCACAACACCAATTCCGTTACCCAAAGCGTTGGAGGATCCATTAAAAACCATAGTCCATCGGGATCCTTGTTCAGGTCCTTCATACAGTCTAAGCTTTTCATATTCGGTTATCAGCATGATATTCTCGTCTGGGAATTGAAATTTCATGGAATGGTAGTCTTCAATAACTTGATGGGCCAAATGATCCGCTAGAACACTTCCCTTGATTGCTTTTTATGTAGTGTACTGGATGTCATATTCAATCAAGATCATTTTCCATCTAGCTATTCGTTCGGAGAGAGTTGGTTTCTCGAAGATATACTTGATGGGATCCATCTTAGAAATCAATAAACTAGTATGAGTCAACATATATTGTCTTAGCCGGCGAGCAGCCCATGCTAAATCGCAACAAGTTTTCTCGAGCAGTGAATATCTGGTTTCACATTCGGTGAACTTTTTGCTAAGGTAGTATATTACATGCTCTTTTCGACCAGACTCGTCATGTTTACCCAACACATACCCTATTGAAGTCTCTAATACAATCAAGTACATAATCAGAGGTCTTCCTTCAACTGGAGGCATCAGTATTGGAGGTTCTTGTAAGTACTCCTTAATCTTATAAAAATCTGCTTGGCAGTCGTCATTCCATCAAACTACTTGATATTTCTTCAACAGTTTAAAGATCGGGTCACAGGTAGCAATTAAGTGAGATATGAATCTAGAAATATAGTTGAGTTGACCTAAGAAACCCCTGACCTCCTTCTCAGTACAGGGAGCTGGCATTTCTTGTACGACTTTGACTTTTGCAGGGTCGACCTCAATACCTTTTCTACTGACGACAAACCCTAAGAGTTTTCCAAACCTTACCCTTAAGGTGCATTTGTTGGGATTCAGCCTTAGCTTGTATTTCTTCAACCTCTCAAACAGCTTATGAAAATGATCAAGGTGTTGTTCCTCAGTTTGCGATCTTGCAATCATGTCATCAACATATACTTATATTACATGATGGATCATGTCATAAAATAGAGCTACCATAACTCATTGATAGTTTTCCCTTGCATTCTTCAAACTGAAAGCATGACCTTGTAACAGAAGGTGCCCACTATGTGACCAAGGTGGTTTTCTCCATGTCTTCGGGTGCCATTTTAACCTGGTTGTAACCGGAGAATCCATCCATGTAGGAGAAAACTTTGTGTTGAGCCGTGTTGTCAACCAAGACATCAATATGAGGTAGTGGGAAATCATCTTTGGGGCTTGCCCTATTTAAATCCCTATAGTTTACGCACATACGGACCTTACCGTCTTTCTTCGGTACTGGAAAAACATTTTCCACCCATTAAGGGTATGATGTTACTGCCAGGAAACCTGCATCGAATTGTTTCATTACCTCAGCTTTTATTTTCTCAGACATGTCTGGCCGAATGCGACGAACCTTTTTCTTGACGAGAGGAAAATCTTCCTTCATTCAAAGATGATGAACTACGATATCAGTATCAAGCCCCAACATATCTTAATATGACCAAGCGAACACCTCTATGAAGCCGTACAACATCTGGACCAATCTTGTCTTGACACTGGCTTCCAAGTTGGCGCCGATCTTGACTTCTTTTTTGTATGCCTCAGTACCTAGGTTTTTCACTTCAATTGGTTCCTCGTGTGGTTGAATGGCCTTTTCCTCTTGCATCATAAGTCTGGCGAGTTCCCTAGGTATTTCACAATCTTCCTCGCCTTCTCCTTCGACTTGATAGATTGGATGTTCAAAGTCATAGATGGCAATAGAAGATTCATTGTTAATGATATCCGGAGTGCACATGGATCTGCAAATATGTGTGTGTGTGTGTGTGTGTGTGTGTGTGTGTGTGTGTGTTGTACCCCAAAATTTTCCCTCTCATTTATCAAGACTTTCCTCACAAGACTGCTTGGACTCAAGACAGGATTAGGGTTTGGTCAACTCAAGATACCTCATCTTGCACTGATACCCTGAAATTAGGGTTTGAGTTTGCACAAGGATTTTTGGACCATAAATGCTTCATGTGACTTTCATACACCATCTTAGACCCCTAATATTGCTCATGTTAAGTTTCAAGCCTTGAATCACATTTTTGCCCAGTCAATTGGACAGTTGACCTAAAAATCACTTGTATTGGGGAAAAATTCAACCATGGCCAATTTACAGTCAAACTTCATAATTTTTGATCCACAACAACATTTTAGACTCATATGAACCATTTGATCAAGTTTGGATCACAACTCCTCAAGAATTTTGATCAGATTATCAAAAGGGCAAAATGGTCAAAATTAGGGTTTTGACTGAGAAAGGGTAATTTCTGATTTTTGACCTAGCCAATGACCAATTGGGTTCGAACATGATTTCAAGGACTCAATGTTATCATCTTGACCTAATCACATGGTTCAAAAGATCTCAAGTACATAGGATTGACAGATGAATTTTGCAGTCAAACTTTGCACATGATTTCGAACTGTGCACTGAAAAGTCAAACTTTGACTTTTTGGTCAAAATAAAGTGCCAAAAGTCATAATTAATCAAGATATGTCAAAATGTGAAACTTTTTGACCAAGAAACCTAAAATTGCAAATTAGGGTTTTAATTTGAAAAATTTTCATAACTTAGAATTTTTCTAAGTATGGAAAATTTCTTATTTTTTCCTAACTTTTCACCACTTTTACACTATGATGAAATTTGATTCAAAGAAAACTTCCAACATGAAAGTTGTAGTTCTCCATGAAATCTACAACTTTTATTCACAAAGTTTTCCCAAAAGATGCTTGGGTCTCATGTTATGAATTTGTGAATAGGGATCCATGAACTAAATAACTTAGTGAAAAGTTTCCCTAATTTAGGCAGGTTTTTGACCCAACTTCATGGACTTTTTCACCTAGTTCCAAGAGGTATCTCAAATTTCATTTCAAATATTTATTGTAGAGCATGTGGAAAGCTTTCCAAAATGTCCAATAACTCTCCAAGATCATTTGTGGTTAGGGAGAATCGAAGAAGAGAAATTGGCATTTTGTCACTTTTGTTCAAGCCATTTTCACAATGCACCAAGTTGCAAATCTGATCAAACATGCTTGTACCTTGCATTACAGGTCCTAAACTCCTTCTACAATCCATAATTAAATGCAAACTCAGTGGATAAAGGCTTTTTTTTCACGTTTGAAGCATTGTAAAGTTGTAATTCCATTTTTGGCCAAAAGTGCACATTGACATTTTCATAAAGGCAAGCTTTTCCAACTTTACAAACCTTGAGCCTTGGACCTGTTCTTTTTTACAAGCAATGTCCCCAGATATCAAGCAATGTTTACCAACCCTTGGAAGCCCTAGAACTAGCCAGTACAAGCATGTTGGCTTAAGTCACTTCACTTTTCTTCAAAGGCAAGAAAAGTTGCCAAAAGATCAGAACTTATACAAGCTGATAAAGGGTGGACTTGGCATCATTCTAGAGAGATTCACAAACTTATCACAAGCCAAGACATGAATGCTTGACCTCTGAAACATTCCAAAACTCCAAAACACAAATTTCTGCCCAAACATTGCAGTTTCTACAAAATCATGGCAAGTTCAATATTCGCTCGTGCGTTTTTCCTTTCAACACTTCAAACACCTTCCATACATCATATCAAAGCTATCCAAGCATTCATCCTGCAACTGTATGCTCTGTTTCAGCCATTTCGATTTTCACTTTGGAAGGTTGCAGTTTGACTTCTACAGGGAGTTTCAGCCATCCACAAGGCAAGCTAAGCATTGGAATAACTTGAGGGAACTTCAAGGAAGCTCACACGATCCTCAGGCCTCACTCAAAGTCCCCACATTGCCTTATCCAAATCCAGCTGAATGAGGTATTTTTCAAAACTTTATCTCTCTATTTAGGCATCCTCAAGCCACGATTTGTGAAGCAAAAATGTAGTCTCTAGCATGGTGAAGTTGTACATCTGCATACTTTCCATTTATATTAACTAAGCTAAGAGAATTTGAATGTTGAACATACTGAAAAAATTAGGTAAGAAATTAGGGCTACTGAAATTCTCCCTGATCTTTGAGAGTTAGATTATGAATTTTATATCATTGGAATCGTGAGATTCCAAGCTACATTTTTTATGTTGCAAGTTTTTGTTTTTGTGCAACCGTTTGAGAGTTGCAGGTTGAACTGCAAACACGCGCGCAAAGTGGACGAAGAACAGAGACGACGGCTGGCTTGGGCCTTGGGCCTTCTGTTTTGACTTTCCACTCCCCCCTGACTTGATATACACACCCCCCTGACTTGATATCCACACCCCTTGGCTTTATTTTGTTTATTTTTCATATTTTCTTTTCATTTTTATATTTATTGTTTTATTTATTTTTTCTAAACCATAAAAAATCATGAAAAACATTTTCTTTATTTTTTGCATTTTATTTTATTTTTTTATTATTTTTTTTGCATAAGAAAATAGTTTATTAGGATATTATACTTTATTTTCTTAAATAAAACTTTTAAATAATAAAAAAATACCATACATTTTTATTTTTATTACTCATATACATAAAATATTATTTTCATACATATTTTAATTTTTAATATTTGTTAATAATATTATTTATTATTTACTTGTATAAAAATGGACAAAATATAAATATAGAATATATTTTTCTTTTAATCAAAAACTAGGGTTTCACCCTTTCAAAAATAATACTATTATTTTTTTAGGGCTTAAATAATTAATTTTCTCATACAAAAATCAAATACAAAACATTTTTGCATAAATACATTTTATTGCATATTTAAATACTTGTTTATTTATTTAATTTGTACTTAATTCAATTGGGTTGTAATAGTTATTTTAGGGTTTATTTTGTGCAATATCCTCATTCAAAAACTTGTATCCCCCCTCCCATAATAATTGTTGTAATAGTTTAGTTTTACTTTACGCAATTTATCGCATTTATATTTATGTAGTAAATTAGGGTTTTGCATGATAAGACAAAAATCAAACAAATAGAAAAGACCCAATCCAAGACAATCAAATGCATGTAAAATGACACCAATTGCACACAAGCACCCTTAGGGTTTCACCCACTTGGCTGCCTAAACAAAAATGGCCATGGTATGCATGCAAAGTATCTTGGCAAAAAAAAACAAAATAAGATCATAGTCCCTCGATGACGCTATCAAAAGGTTGCCTAAACAAAGATGATCTTGGTCCCTAAAACTTGCTAAAGATACTTGGTAACATTGCTATCATGGTCATACGATGACTCACGCCCGTCCCGTTTAACATCCAAAGATAGGGTTGTTTACAAAATCAATGGTAAATCAACAATGTCAAAGGAATAAAAATACACAATAAAGACATTTGAGTAGGTAGATATGCTTCTAGTTACTTGATCAAACTTCAAAACAATCCATGCTATTTTCAAACAAACACACACACACACACACATTTCAAAACATTTCTAAACAACTTTCAAAACATTGAAACATTTTTTAAAAGACAAACATCTTTGTATACATTCTTACGAATGAGAATCATTACAAAGATTGCCTAAACGATGGCCATTTTTCAAAATACTTTCAAAACCACACAAAGCACCATTTCAAACAATTTCAAAAGCAAAGCAAGTGATCTAAACAAGTAACTAAGAGCCCATGGAATACCATGGATGAAAAGGGTGCTAGCACCTTCCCTTTTCATAATCTACCCCCCGAACTCAAGAAAACATCTCAAAGGTCTTTCATGTGCTTTTTTACCTTTCCTTTTGGATAAAATAAAATTCGATGGCGACTCTTGCTAAACCGCAACATTTGCAAACACAAACGCAAAACCTCAAGTTAATTCTCCCACCGTATTACAGAACTGGCGACTCTGCTGGGGAGTATAATAAAAGTGGGGTTACCTTAGGGTTTAGATCACCTTTATTTGCTTACAATTTCTTGATTTGTTTGCTTTACATCTTGGTTCTATTGTTTGGGTTTAAATCCTCTACCCGGATTTGGGAAACATTATACGTAAATAGCAATACATTGTGGAAATTGTGCGGGGTATACCGACATGGTCTAAGCAATAGCTATATTAGTGTGACATATTTGTGGGTACCGGTAGCCTTTGAGTCAATCAAAGAGAATACGGGGCCACTGAGTGATGTCATGAAGCACTAATGAACTTCTAGAACCTTTACTTGACCAACTTGGCCTTTTAGGATGTAGTGAGATGACCGGCTTTGGTGCATTCCGAAGTTGGTAGATACTCGATACTACACTCATTAAGGGTTGGTTCCTTGGAATATTTCGGTCTCCAGTAAATAGGCTTGAATTGAAACAATGAACAAGGAAACAATTCAGTCATATTGAGCTCCTTAGAACCCGGTTAATATTTCTACCATAGGTTGAGCCAACTAAACTTCAAGAGGGTACTTACCTATGAAACCCCATGCAAGCCTAAACTAGGAACTTGTGTGATTTTCTTGTACATATATACTTGTGCATAACATCATGGACATCATGAACATCATATGCATCCACTAACCATTTCAAGGATTTTTGGAGATTCATCTTTGTTCTTGTTTTGTAGGTTATGGATTCACTTCGCAGGAAAACTATCCAAGTCAACCTTGTAAGAATTCCTCCACAACTCAAGGAGCTAGCATCAAGGATTCCTGAGAATTCTCCAGTCACCGAGAGACATGGTCGTCTACTCAAGTTGGTCACCACCAAAACAGAGGAGGATATGATGAAAGTTCTCTTCCAGTTCTTTGACCCTTTGCATCATTGCTTCACATTTCCTGACTACCAACTTGTGCCTACTTTGGAAGAATTCTCTCAACTCTTGAGGATTCCTATTCTCAATCCACTACCCTTCAACGGTATGGAAAGAGATCCAAATCCAGAAGATATTGCTCAAGCCCTACACTTGCACTCATCTGATGTCACAACCCATTGGGAAACTAGAAGTGGTGTCAAAGGCTTCTTGGCAAAGTTCTTGTTTGAGAAGGCCCAAAGTTGCTGGAATTCCTTGAACTTACAAGCTTTTGAGGAGATTGTATCTCTTCTCATCTATGGGATGGTTTTGTTCCCCAACCCTGACCAACTCATAGATGTGAGTGCTGTCAAAATCTTCATGACTCGCAACCCGGTGCCTACATTGCTTGGGGATATCCTCCACTCTTTTCACACTCGTACAATGAGTAAAAGAGGTGTTCTTATGTGTTGCACTCCTCTCCTGGAAAGATGGTTTATTTCTCATCTTCCCCAATCATTCTTGAAGAATGAGCAAGGTTTGAGGTGGTCACAACGACTGATGACTCTTACACATTCAGACATTCATTGGTGTTCTCGATCCAAAGAGAATGTTATCATTGTCGACCGTTGTGGGGAATTCCATAATTTCCCTCTACTTGGCATTAGGGGAGGCATCACCTACAACCCCTGCTTGGCTCTAAGATAGTTTGGTTATTCCCAAAGGGATGACCCACATGATATGCTGATTCAAGGCTTGGTTTTCGACTTCGACAACAACAATCAAGGACTTCGTCAAAGGTTCATCCGAGCTTGGAGGATGCCCAACAAGGTGGATAGAAAGACTTTGGGACACAATAATTCCATCCCTCTTAAGCCTTACCTCAAGTGGGTATGAACCCGCGCCCAAAGTCTTATGATGCCTTATCCCTCCATTCTCCCAATGATTTTAGAGCCTATTATGGAAGGAGAGGTTCCATACACCATCCTACATCCTGACATGCCAACATCACTCGAAGATCTACAAAGGAGTTGGATACAGCCTAAGGGAGAGTGCGATACTTTCGAGGCCCAATTCTACGCAAGTGAGAAGAAGGTTTTGGAACTCACTCAGCTACTTCACGAAGAGCAAACTCTCAACACCTACATTGCACCAAAGAGGATGCGCAACGTCTTTTTACCTTAGAATTTTGTATTATTGTGCCCAACGGGCATTGATGTACTAACAATTCTATCTTATTAATATGACGTGTGTTCCTTTTTTTGTTTAAAACAAAGTTGAATTTCTAAATCCTTGAAAGCATTGCATGAATACATATCATTCAACATATGCATAAACAGGTCTTCACACCAAGTCTCCTCATCTCTTTGTTGTTTATTTCAGCAAGATGGATATTGAACAAACGGTCAAAGATTTGTAAGCTCAGAATTCACAATTTCAACAACTACTCTTAACCTTGGCCAAAGGACAGGAGGAGCTCAAGACTCCGCTAGAGAAAGAGAAAGAGAAAAATAAGAAGAAGCGAGTCGGTGTGGTTATCATGGGCAGAAGGTTTGAAGGACAAGCCAGACGGACCTTGGAATTCCCATCAACATCTGAAGAGGGGGAAGGAAAAGGAAAAGGAACGGCAGTGCCATCAGATTTCGAAGCAGAGGAAGAGGAAGAAGAGGACTACTCTGAACATCAATACCCTCTGGCCGATGACAAATACAAAAACATGGAAGAACGTCTAGCTGCTATGGAGATACAGAGAGTACCGGGGCTGGATTTTGAGGAGTTAGGGATGGTTTCTGGAATTGTAATCCCTCCTAAGTTTAAAGTGTCAATGTTTTCTAAGTATGATGGGGTTTCTTTCCTATAAATGCACCTCATATCCTATGTTAGGAAGATTCAACCACATTCTTCTGACAAAGATTTGTGGGTCCACTTTTTCCAAGACAGTTTATCAGGAACGCAGATTGATTGGTTCTACCAGTTGGAGAGGGAAGATGTGCATAATTGGGAAGACTTGGCGGCAACCTTCTATAAATATTACCAATACAATGTTGATTTGGCACCAACTCGTACTCAACTCCAGAGCATGCCGATGGTATCCAATGAGGGCTTTAAAGACTGCGCCCAAAAGTGGAGGGATTTAGCCGGAAGGGTGCAACCACCTTTGTCAGAAAGAGAGATAGTTGATATGTTCTTAGGAACCCTATCAGGTCCTTTATTTAATCACCTAATTGGGAGCTCCTCTGCAGGGTTCACCGAATTGATTTTAACTGGCGAGAGGGTGGAAGCCGGTATTAGAAGCGGGAAAATTCAAAAAGACGGATCTACCTATGCCGCTGTAAAAAATCCCTTCACTGGAAAGAAGGAAGTGTATGTTGTCTATGCATAGAGAAATTAGGGAAGAACCAAACAACAACCAACAGTGGGGGCCGTTATGATTCAAAAGTCTGCATCAGACCAGCCAAGAAACAACCAGCCGAGAAATGATCAGGCGAGAAATAACCAGCAAAGGGTGGAAAGGCTTGTACGGAAATTCACCAAGATAAACATGACTCCTGCTCAAGTCCTACCACATCTCTTGAAGTTGAACCTGGCCACTTTGAAAGAGGCACCAAAAAATCATAATACTACTTCTCCACATTACCATCCTAACGCCAGATGTGCGTACCATTCTGAAAGTCCAAGGCACGACACCAACAACTGTTGGGCTCTGAAGAATAAAATTCAAGATCTGATTGACGCAAAGGAAGTTGAATTTGAAGCGCCTGAGAAACCAAATGTTATTTCCGCTCCGATGCTGAGACATGGTCACAATTCCAACGCTATTGAAGAAGATATGTTTGTTGCTACTATGGATAAACTGTTAACTCCCCTACCGATTACCAAGTTGAATTTGTTAAAAGTTGGAATCTCCCAGGTTGTGACTGAGACTACCATGTTTGCCTATCCTCCTCATTTGACTGTCCTCTATTGAAGAAAGGTATCCAGCGAATGATGGATAACCAAGCAATCTTGTTTGAGAATGCTCCTGTTACACTCATTCCAGTTCCATAAGTTTCTATAATAACCATATACGCCAATCCTTCCAGGGTTCCTAAAAAACCTGTTAGGATTACATCTGCTCCTATGACTACTCTATTAAAGATAACAATGCCTGGGCCAACCCCATACAAATCAGATAAATCAGTACCATGGAACTATGGTGGAGAAATCTACTACCATGGTATTAAACAGATTGAACAGGCTGTCGAAGAATAAAGCTCCGAAGAGGATAATCCCGACATCGGTAACATTGCCGGAACAAGCAAGGTTACCCGTAGTGGAAGAATCTTTTCTCCACAGATTGCTCCTCCCACAGCAGTCTTTGGACCCGTGGCTATTCCGAAGATTTCCTTCGCACCAGTAATTATACCTACAAGTGTACCCGCTGACAAAGACAATACAATTCATATCTCTGCTTCCACTGCTGAGAATAAAGGAAAGAATGTTCAAGAGGAGCTTGTCCTGACGAAGGCTCAATCACTAGTTATTCCTGAGACATCCAAGAAGGAGATGGAAGAAATCCTGAGGATCATTAAGAAGAGTGATAATGATTTTGTTGAACAATTGGGGCAGACCCTGATCGGGATTATACTTAGGTATCCAATGATTCGGACTGCAAGTGCACAGTCTTATCGTGTAGTTTTAAAAGATATCGAACCATAGAGACTGATGAACCGATCAACCGTCTTCTATTGTTACTTCGCAAATCTAAAGCTAATGAATGTTTGATTGGGTTATAGGGAAAACTAAATACTAAATTAAGTTGGATTTTTAATAATCAATGAGCGTAACTACCAGTATGCAATAGTCAAACCTCGGGAACTAGCGACCGATTGAGTGTCTTTATATTTTCAAAACAGCTTTCAGTAAAAATTATTTAGTTTAAAAACCCTCGTCTCACACTGTCATTTTGTTGATCTAGGCTATGCAATTAAGTCCTAACGTACGCTTCCGCCATCCCGCAGGAGTTACAAACACCTTTTGAAAACTAAATAAAATCTTAATTAATTTTAAAGTGCTTCCACTGTATTTTGAGCTAATGCCTAATTACTATTGTCCAGTTAAAGGATCTCAAACTTCCGCTTTGTTGACCCTAACCTCTATCTGTTCTTTACTTTCATAACAAAACATTTTAATGATTAAAAATAATAACTTAGGCCAGAAAAGAAAGTTTTGTAGTAAAAATATACCCAACTAAGTTACTCGTTCCCTTGGTTAGGTGACCTTACATACCGGTATAGAATTCTAGCCTAACATAATATCAGACCAAATCACAGAATAATTCAAGAGACATACGAAAACAAACATAATTATATTGATTAAAAGTAATAAAAATTCGTAAACATAAACCTGGTAATAATTCTGAATATAGAAGCACTCCTGCACAAACTGTAGGCTTTGCTTCGATCGGGGAACAAATGTAACCGTACAATAAAAATAAATGCTGGAGGAAATATAGAAATTGTTGGGAAGTAAATAATGCTTAAAGAATATTTTCTAAGAGTAAAAATTAATTCTCCAAAGTTTCTTCCAAAAAAAGAAAGAACTCCTTTCTCGTATGGTCCAAGGTCCTATTTATAGCCTCTGTGTGATAAGTTTGTTCTCGGTAATCTCAGAACACTTTGTGTTCCTTTGAGAAATAATAGGACCACTAAATTTGTTACGTTCTTTATGCTTTGACTGAGTGGATCAGATAAAATAGGTGATCGTTGGATTTGCTTTGAATTGGTTTCCGTCCGTTAGATGCGAAGAAAGTGGGAGAAAGTGGCCTTGTGACGTTCGTCACGTCCAAGTGACGATGGTCACTTGGTCCATCTCAATGCGTGACGAGCGGAAATACTCCTTGAAGATCGTTAAGGTCTTCATCATGGTGGGCCACGTGCTCACATGCTTGATGGGCTTTGGCTAGTTTCTTCTACGTGGGCCCTTTTTTGCTATCTTTGCACCTTCTTTTCTTCATTTCTTCCAAAGTGTTCAGCTTAATGTATATCTGCAAAAATAGAAAAATACCTTGCATAATACTTATAAAATAATTTAATTTAAACTAAAGTATGAGAAATATTTTGTGTATATCAAGCCAGAAATATCGCATATTTGTGTGTCATCAAACTCCCCATACTTAAACTTTGCTTGTCCTCAAGCAAATGCTAAGTATAATGTTTTTCTAAACATGTTCAGAGGCACGGTTATGACTCGGATCAACTAATATATAGTTGCGTTGTGTTTTTTTCAGAAAATCGATGGCTCGATTCATGCTCCATTATTACGTCAATGACACTAGACAGTCCCATTTTACGTAAACTGGTTACAGGTCCTGTCATGGCCTACCTCGAGTATTTGTCTTGTTTTGTCCTTTTCATTCTAGCGCAATCACATTAAGCCCTTTATCTTTACACGCACATAGCAGAACAGTCGGTTAGTGGTTATGATCCTTTTAAACCTTAGAGGTTTCTGGCACAGTAATGTGGCAACCTTTTTCAATTCAATGGTTGGATGCGGGGGATCAGACTGTAATCTTCCCTACCGAGTTCAGTACCAGATGCTCTTGAACCATCTACCAAATGATTTTTCATGTTACTTTGTAAGGTTTACAACCTTTGGATTAAACGATCGGGTGAGGATCATCCGATTTAATTGGTGTGTTTCCTTATAACGTTTTGCTGAAATATTATATCATCCACTTATATTCATTGACTTCCTGCGTAGTTTGTGTTTAAGACGGTGCTGACTGCTAATATAAACTACTCAGGGTTACTACAAAGACTAAACTCAGGGTGTTGGAATAACAGGTACTTGAACTGATCTATCATACTCTGGGGTTGTAGAATGTCTAGACGGTAGAAATTTCGCTTAATCTTGCCACAATTCCTGACAATTAAAGATCTTGCAGTCTATGTACTTATCGAGTGAAAAAAAAATTTATAGGTCCCAAAAAAGAAAGGGGAGTCTAAAAGAACAACACAAATTGCTTCAATAGATAACTTGATGAAAATTTTTATTGAATTAGAGATAACGGAAGGGAAATTACAAAGAAAATAAAAATTACTTGGAAAGGGAAATACTTCCTCCCCCATACTTGAATCATACATTGTCCCCAATGTATTAACATAAGATTGAAAGGGGAAATGGAAACTAGAAAATCATTCTTCCTCCTCTTGTCTTAGGAATCTGCCATGTGTCCTCGCTCTTCGACATGCTTGTTCACTGTGTCTGGAAGATTCGCCTCTGTTCCTCTGAGATATGACGTTATACAAGTCGTCAACACGAAGTGTTAAGGCTCACATATCTTCCGTCATTCCTACGGTGAATTCCAGCATACTTTGATCATGCTTGCGAGTGTAGTCGTTTTGGTCTCTCTGCATTTGTTGCATGAGATTCATCATTTAAATTTGGCGCGTCTCGAGGTTCTGGTAGTGTTGAGTGGACAGTTGGTTTTGTTGAATTATTGCGGCATAGATTGCATCGATGGTGGAAGGATTGTTGGCGTGTTGTGGTTGGGGCTCTTGCTGCTCTAATTCTTCTTCGATTTCATCAGCGACAGCGTTGTTGGCCTCACCTTGATTTCCTTGCTCATTTTCTCTGGGTTCTGGGGCGTTCAGGTTGTAAAGCCAATTATCTGGATTGCCCAAATTAGTACGATTGTGATTCGGCATGATCACGCTACGAACTTTTTCTTTCTTAACCATTAGATAGTACCCTACTGCTTCTCACACTTTGATCAGGAGGCCAGCTCTACAGTTATCAATATCTATATAAACTGTTGGCAGCGAAGGTAGGAGTTGAATACTTTCCCCCCAGTTCAGGTGACCTGCGATTGTGGTGACAATGCCTCCAATACAAAAAGGCATAGTCCCGTCTCTTGTAACCAGGTTTTGAATATGGGCCATCATTAAAGTAACGGGATTAAGACGGAGGTCTTGTGAAAAGGTACAGTGAAGAGCATATAACTCTTTAGTGTTGACTTTGTTGTTGTTTGCCCTTCCAAATACTGTGTTTGCCATAATGCGGTGTAAGAAGAGAATGTTCGGGTTGTGGATGTGAGAGGCGTAACGTGCTTCGGGAATAACATTTGGTTCACCGGTTATTCTCTCCCATAGTGCGTATGCACTTCCATTCCAATCCAATTCCGGGGGAATGCGATATTGCACATTATTTCCATGGGGAAAATGAAATATGTCGCTCAAATTTTCATGGCTAAGTATGTACTCTCGGTTAAACATCTGAAATTGAGCGGTCCCGTTAGGTGTGCGTCGGCATCATCGCGAGTGTGATAGGAGTAGGAACTTAAGAATTCCAACGTTAGAGCTTCGTAGGTTGGTGTGTTCATCGTGCTAATAAAGCTCAGGCCAGCTTTGTTCAGCAAGCCTTGCATATGGGTTTGCAACCCCAATTCTTGCAAGCAGTTGTTGTTGATGAACCTCGTGGATGTTAGCCCTCGACGATGGAATTTTATGTACCTTTCCTTTTGAAGTTCACCTACTTCTCCTTGTCGGAGTACGAGATGTCGCATGTCGGGTTCGGGTTGGTTTGGTGGATTCCTTTGGGCGGCCATGATTTAGAACTTGATAGAAAAAAATGTGTTTATAATGAAGAGATGGAAGGTGGGTGGTAGTGATGAAAACTAAGGGATGGGGGAGAGGTTTATATAGATGGTTTTTATTGGGTAGGAAATTGAATGAGGTTTATGGGAGAATTTTGAATATGAGAGGTTATGGAAGTTAAGGATGAATGGAGTAAATGGGGTAGTGGGGGTTTTAAAACAAAATTTCGTTCAAGTTTCAATGTAGTTCAACGGTCACAGGAAGAGAAAACGTGGGAGGCAAGCTCTGACGCTCGTCACGCATTCCTGACGTTCGTCAGGGTCAAAGGGACAGGCTCTGACGCTCGTCACATGCTTCCTGACGTCCGTCAGGGTGTAATGGTGCGTGCATGTCTTTTGTTTGACCGCGTGCAGTAAAGCAGGGATTGATTAATTAATTTATTCATATAGTTTGAGTAGTATTGCAAGGGGTATTTAGTTGCACATAGTAGAATTAGAGGAATGATAGTCGAAATAAATAAATAAGAAACAAATACTGTGAAATAAATAAGAATAATAATTGAAATTGCAAAGTATGAAATGTAAATGAAAATAAATAAATACTGTGAAATAAATAGATAAATATGAAATAAATAGATAAATAGATATTTGAAATTTTAGAACCGAAAGTAACAAAGTATTCAAAAATATGAGTATAAAACAATAATGAGTATTAAGAATAATAATGAAACCCCCCATACTGAGAACAAACAATGTCCTCACTGGGGTGGCACAAAAACAAAACTATCGAGCACTAGGACCTCCTGGAGGTGGGGAAGTAGCATGCAGATGCTGATAAATATGATCAAACTGCTCCGTGACGACATCCATGAAATGAAAGAAGTCACGTTGTAGTATGCTGATATTATCTTTAATGGTAGCGAGCTCTCCTCGGAGTGTAGTAACATCTAGCTGCAGTGTCGTGATAGCGTGTGCATGATCAACCATAGGGACGTCGTCAGCTTCGGTAACAAGGGGAAGTGTAGGGTATTCTGATGGAGTATAGTCATGGTAACCGGTAGGTGTGGACGGGTCGCTCTCCTCCCTCTCAGGGTCATGTTCATCTGTCTTTTCTAGGTTATATAGCCAGTTTTTCTTAGTATAGACACTTGTGTTCTCAGGGCTAGGCAAGAGGAAGTAATAGACAGGGTCATTTCGTACTAGCAGCTGAAAGTGAGGTGGGTCGAGGTTACCAATTAAATATATGTTAAAACAGAAAGGGATATCCATGGTATAGTATCTGCCTTACGGCGTAAGGCGTGATAAAGATGACCGCAGGGATAAGGCCTCGGCTATCATAGTGACTAGCCCGCCGACACAGATGGGTCCATGGGTACACTGAGCTAGAGCAAACATGTTGGAGATCATAAATGATGCACCAATGACGGGTCTGGACTGGAAAGCACAGTAAATAATGAATAACTCATCCCTAGAAACTGAGAGTCTATTTATAGGTTTTCCAAAAAGGGTGAAAGCTAATTTGTGGTGGAAATACCTAATTACAGGGTTATGGATCTCAGTCGCATCTAGGTGGTCAGGGTTCTCAGGTTATTGGCCCGCTATGTCCCTCCAAAAATGGTTAAGTTCAAAATTAAGGTAGTCATCTTCCTGGGTTTCCATGTAGGCATCTATAGAAATAGGGAATCCTAGCAGCTCAGCAAGCCGACGAACTGTAAACTGGTGGGTGAAGCCAAATAATCTGAAGGACATATGTCCCCTACTACGCCCTAGGCCTTGGGTGGGTTTATAAATGAGTGAGCTCAAGAACTCTAAGGTGAGGCGTTGATGTGTAGGGTATTTATGGGCAAGGAATCCTTCCCATCCTATCTGGTTGAACAAGAAATATACACTCTCCCTGATGCCTAAAACTGTCAACATGGGATCATGAACATAAGTAGTCATGCTCATATGGCGCTGAGCCAGAATCTCATACCGCCACTGCTGGGCCTCCGTGGCGAAGATGATAGTATCCATAAATGAGTTTATCTTGTAATTTCCCGTGAGTCGGTACTAAAATTTGTAAAAGAAGAATGCAAATAAATAAAATATGCAATGGGAGAAAGAAAGAAAAAGAAAAATCTGAGAATAAAAATCAAAATGCAAAATATAAATATAAATAGATTTGAAATAAATTAAATGAAAAACTTGTGGGTTTCCTCCCACACAGCGCTTGTTTAATGTCGTTAGCTTGATAATGTTTTTAGACGTGAAATAGTTTCCTAATTCGGGTGGTAGCTCTAATAGTGTTAAGCTCGCGGTGTAGTCCTTGTTTTCAACGCTGTAATAATGTTTTAAACGTTGGCCATTTACTAAGAACGGGTTCATGGACTTTCCTTTAATCTCTATGGCACCACTGGGGAAAACTTTGGTCACTTCGAAGGGTCCAGACCATCGTGAATGAAGTTTCCCAGGAAAAAGTTTTAGATGAGAGTTGAATAGGATAACTACATCTCCTTCATTGAATTCCTTCCTTGAGATTCATTTGTCGTGCCACTTTTTCGTCCTTTCTTTGTAGATCCTCGCATTTTCATATGCGTCTAATCTTAGTTCTTCCAATTCATTTATGTCGAGGATCCTTTTCTCACCTGCCGCAGTGTAGCTTAGGTTTAAAGTTTTAATTGCCCAGTAAGCTTTGTGTTCAATTTCCACTGGTAGGTGGCATGACTTACCATAGATGAGTTTAAAGGGTGTTGTACCGATTGGCGTCTTGAACGCCGTCCTGTAGGCCCATAATGCTTCAGGTAACTTAGCCGACCAGTCCTTTCTTGACGTGGCAACAGTTTTTTCCAATATTTGTTTTATTTCTCGATTTGAGACTTCCACCTGTCCGCTTGTCTGGGGGTGGTATGGTGTTGCTACGCGGTGTTTCACCCTATATTTAGTTAGTAGTTTATCGAAGATTCTGGATATGAAGTGGGAGCCACCGTCACTTATGAATTGCTTGGTTACACCAAACCTTGGGAATATAATGTTCTTGAAGAGTTTAATCACGACTCTAGTATCGTTTGTTGGAGAAGTTATTGCTTCGATCCATTTTGAAACGTAATCTACATCCACGAGTATATATTTGTTACCGGATGAGGACATAAATGGTCCCATGAAGTCTATTCCCCATACATCAAAGACTTCGACTTGTAGAATGCCAGTATGAGGCATCTCATCGCGTCTGGATATGTTTCCAGTGCATTAGCATCGGTCACAGTTAAGGATGGCTATGTGCACATATTTCCATAAATTTGGCCAATAGAAACCGGACTGCAAAATTTTGGCACAGGTCTTTGATGTGCTTGCATGTCCTCCTTAAGGGGCATCATGACAATGAGAAATAATGTTTTCAATTTTGTTCTCCGGGACGCATCGTCGGAAAATACCGTCGGCACTTCTCTTGAACAGTAAAGGTTCATCCCAAAAGTAATGTTTCAAATCGTGAAAGAATTTTTTTCTTCTGTTGATAAGTCAAATCAGGGGGTATGATTTTGGAAGCCAAGTAATTTTCTATATCCGCATACCATGGTAAGGTTTGATTAGTTCGGACATAGACCACGGTTTCGTTTATATCATTATTTATTTCGTCTTGGCCTTCTTGTGAATCACGGCTAACAACTTGTGTGTCAAGTTCTAAAAGCAGTTGATTTTGATTTAATTCAGGTGGTTCTTCGCTGGCATCTCATAAGTCCATCTGAGCTAACAAATGTTTATACGGGAAGTCATCGTTAACGGGTACCTCTTCTGGTGTCAACCTCTCCATTCGGGATAAATGGTCGGCTACTACGTTCTCGGTACGTTTCTTGTCTTTAATTTCTAAATTGAACTCTTGTAGAAGTAGAATCCATCTTAATAGTCTCGGTTTCGAATCTTGCTTGGTTAAGAGATATCTAATAGCTGCATGGTCTGTATAAATGATTATTTTTGCGCCTACTAGGTAGGAGCGAAATTTCTCTAGTGCAAAGACTACAGTTAAAAGTTCTTTTTCCGTTGTTGCGTAATTCATCTGTGCAGGGTCCAAGGTTCTACTTGCATAGTATATCGCATGAAGCTTCTTATCTATTTGTTGTCCCAGGACTGCACCTACGGCGTAATCACTTGCTTCGCACATGATTTCAAATGGAAGTCTCCAATCAGGTGGTTGCATGATTGGTGCGGATACAAGAACTGTTTTTAATTGGTTAAATGCCTTTAGGCATTTTTCATCGAAATCGAATTCAACGTCTTTCATAAGGAGGGTAGTTAGAGGTTTTGATATTTGCAAGAAATCTTTTATGAATCGTTGGTAGAAACCGGCGTGTCCTAAGAATCTGCATATTTCTCTTAGTGTTTTAGGCGGTTGCACGTTTTCTATGACTTCGATCTTAGCTTTATCTACTTCAATCCCCTTTTTCAGACAAAACGTGTCCTATTACGATTCCTTGTTTGACCATAAAGTGGCACTTTTCCCAATTCAGAACGAGGTTAACTTTTACGCATCTCTCCAAGACTTTCTCTAAATTTATCAGACAATCTTCAAAACTCTCTCCACATACAGAGAAGTCGTCCATAAATACCTCCATGATGTTGTCTATGAAATCAGCAAAGATTGCCATCATGCACCTCTGAAATGTGGTGGGAGCGTTGCATAATCCGAATGGCATTTGTCTGTAGGCGAAAGTTCCATAAGGACATGTGAATGTTGTTTTCTCTTGGTCATCGGGGTGAATAGGAATTTGAAAAAATCCTGAGTAACCGTCTAGATAATAGTAATGAGAGTGCTTAGCTAATCGTTCAAGCATTTGATCGATGAACGGTAGAGGAAAATGGTCCTTGCGAGTGGCCTTGGTTAGCTTCCTATAGTCAATACACATTCCAGCTCCGCTTATAGTTCGTTCTGCTATAGCTTCGCCTGCTTTGTTTGTTGTTACTGTTATACCACTTTTCTTTGGTACATAGTGGACTGGGCTTACCCATTGACTATCAGAGATTCGGTATATGATTCATGCATTCAGAAGTTTTTTTACTTCATCTTTAACTACGGTGCTCCATATTGGGTTAATTCTTCGTTGATGTTCTCTAGAATATTTGCAGTCATTTTCCAGCATAATACGATGCATGCAAATGGAAGGACTTATTCCTTTGATCATACTCCTTGATGATCTCATCAGCGTTGCTGGGAGTTTCAGAAATTGGTTCCTTCTGAGAGTTTTGTAAAGTGTTTTCTAATTTTGAAATCTTATTTCTCAGCTCAGAATTCTCCAATTTGAGACTCTCAGTCTTATTAGAGTCAGATTCAAGATTCCTTTTCAGGTCTCTGAATTTAACTCTAATTTGCTGATACCGTTCCAGAATCTCATTAAGGCTTTCAGCAAGTTCAGCCTTGGTAAAGTTAACAGCAAAGTTAGGAAATACCACTTCAGTATCTGATTCTGAGTCTGATTCAGAAGCTTCACTATCTTCTGAGATGTTATCCATGAGAGCTATGTTTTCCCTCTCATCATCTGATTCTGAGTCAGCTTCAGACGAGTCAGAGTCATCCCATGTAGCCATGAGACTTTTCTTCTTCTCTCTTCCAAACTTCTTTTTGGGCTTTTCCCTCTGAAGCTTTGGGCAGTCACTCTTATAGTGTCCTTGCTCATTGCACTCATAGCAGATGGTGTCCTTGGTGTTTGGCTTTTTGCTACTAGAGGAGCCTTCAGATCTTCTGTATCCAGAGGAAGAATCTGTCCTTCTGTATCTGGAAGAAGACTCATTCTGATCAGATCTTCTGGGATTCCTGAACTTCCTTTGTCTTTGCTTCCACAGTTGATTTACTCTTCTGGAGAGGAGGGAGAGTTCGTCATCTTCTGATGAGGATCCATCAGATGTTTCTTCAACTGCCTGCAAAACTTTAGACTCAGATTTTTTGTTAGATTTTAATGCTAAAGGCTTACCTTGCTTCTGAGGCTCGTCAGCTTCTAGCTCTATCTCATGACTTCTGAGGGAGCTGATAAGTTCCTCCAGAGTGATTTTGTTGAGATCTTTAGCTAGCTTCAGAGCTGTAACCATTGGTCTCCACTGCTTGGGTAAACTTCTGATGATTTTCTTGACATGGTCAGCAGTAGAGTATCCTTTGTCCAGAACCTTGAGACCAGCTACCAGAATCTGGAATCTTGAGAACATTGTTTCAATGGATTCAGATTCTTCCATTTTGAACGCCTCATACTTCTGAATGAGCACCAGAGCTTTAGTTTCTTTGACCTGAATGTTGCCCTCATGCGTCATTCTGAGTGAGTCAAAAATGTTCTTTGCTGTGTCTCTGTTGGAGATCTTTTCATATTCAGTATAGGAGATGGCGCTGAGGAGGATGGTTCTGGCCTTGTGGTGATTCTTGAAGTCACGCTTTTGTTGGTCAGACATTGTTTTTCTATCAATCTTCTGACCGCTTGCATTCACAGGGTGCGTGTATCCATCTGTCACCATATCCCACAGATCAGCATCATGTGCCAGAAAGAAGCTTTCAATTCTGTCTTTCCAGTAATCAAAGTTTTCTCCATCAAAGACTGGAGGTTTGCCGCTGAATCTGTCTCTGTCCTCATTGTTGTCATTGCTGGTGTGAGAATAGTTTCCTGCCATTGTGTTTTTCTGACGTTGGATCTTGTACTGACACGGTTAAGTGTTTTAGCTCAGAACCAGGCGCTCTGATGCCAATTGAAGTAGTGAAAAACACAAAAAGGGGGGGTTGAATTGTAAAACTGAAAATCAATGCAATGAACAAGAAATTTTTATCCTGGTTCGTTTGATCTCAAACTACTCCAGTCCACCCGTCAAGGTGATTTCGCCTCTCTCCAACGAGGTCTTAATCCACTATATTCAACTGAATATTACAGACTGCTTTAACAACTGCTAAAGCCTTCTTGATGCAAACCACAACCCGGTTTGTCAAGGAAGCACTTTCTTACAAAGAAGATAAATCTAAGTGTGTGAATGTTTTCTACAAAACTGTATCACAATTGTGATGTATACACAACTTAAAGCTTAGAAACTAGATTGCTAAACAATGATTGAATAAGAGAATGTGTAGTGTTTAGCAAACTGAGAGAAGGAAGATTATGATCAGCTTTTAGGCGCGTAAAGATTTGGAGAGCATTAGCCAATTCAATCTTCAAAGTCTTGTTTATATAGCACTGAGATGTTGAACGTTGGAGCAATATTCTTGATTCAATGCTCATAACAAACTTTCCTTATCGAGCAGATCTTGTCTGGAATGAGGCCATTGGTATTAATTTGCTTTCAATGCACAGTACCGTTGCTTACTTAATGCAAGTTCTGGCTTGGCTCATTCTGACTCTGCTTAGCTGCTGATGAACTGTTGTGTTTCTTTATCAGAGTGTTGAGCGCAGTTCTGTTCATCAGGCTTCAGCATACACGTGAGTTAATCTTCTGATTCTGACATTCTGATATGGCAACTTCTGATGCTGATGTCAGGAACCAAATTTCTGATGCTGATTAGGTGTGATCTTGCTTATACCCATCAGAGTATCTGCAAATCAGAATGTAATAATTTAGGCAGCAGATAGTTCATACATGAATCATATAAATAATATATCTTTTCACTTTGTTATCATCAAAACTTAAACATAGGGTAGTAGATTCAAACTTTGTTCTAACAAACTGAGCTAAGAGAATTTGAATGTTGAACATGCTGAAAAAATTAGGTCAGAAATTAGGGCTACTGAAATTCTCCCTGATCTTTGAGAGTTAGATTATGAATTTTATATCATTAGAATTGTGAGATTCCAAGCTATATTTTTTATGTTGCAAGTTTTTGTTTTTGTGCAAGCGTTTGAGAGTTGCAGGTTGAACTGCAAACACGCGGGCAAAGTGGACGAAGGACAGGGACGATGGTTGGCTTGGGCCTTGGGCGCCTTGGGCCTTCTGTTTTGACTTTCCACACCCCCCTGACTTGATATCCACACCCCCTAGGTTTATTTTGTTTATTTTTCATATTTTCTTTTCATTTTTATATTTATTGTTTTATTTATTTTTTCTGAACCATAAAAAATCATGAAAAACAATTTATTTATTTTTTGCACTTTATTTTTTTTTTTTTGCATAAGAAAATAGTTTATTAGGATATTATACTTTATTTTCTTAAATAAAACTTGTAAATAATAAAAAAATACCATACATTTTTATTTTTATTATTCATATATATATAATATTATTTTCATACATATTTTAATTTTTAATATTTGTTAATAATATTATTTATTATTTACTTGTATAAAAATGGACAAAATATAAATATAGAATATATTTTTCTTTTAATCAAAAAATAGGGTTTCACCCTTTCAAAAATAATACTATTTTTTTTTAGGGCTTAAATAATTAATTTTCTCATACAAAAATCAAATACAAAACATTTTTGCATAAATACATTTTATTGCATATTTAAATACTTGTTTATTTATTTAATTTGTACTTAATTCAATTGGGTTGTAATAGTTATTTTAGGGTTTATTTTGTGCAATATCCCCATTCAAAAACTTGTATCCCCCCTCCCATAATAATTGTTGTAATAGTTTAGTTTTACTTTACGCAATTTATCGCATTTATATTTATGTAGTAAATTAGGGTTTTGCATGATAACACAAAAATAAAACAAATAGAAAAGACATAATCCAAGACAATCAAATGCATGTAAAATGACGCACATTACACACAACCACCCTTAGGGTTTCACCCACTTGGCTGCCTAAACAAAAATGGCCATGGTATGCATGCAAAGTAACTTGGCAAAACAAAACAAAATAAGATCGTAGTCCCTCGATGACGCTATCAAAAGGTTTCCTAAACAAAGATGATCTTGGTCCCTAAAACTTGCTAAATATACTTGGCAACATTGCTATCATGGTCATACGATGACCCACGCACATCTAGTTTAACATCCAAAGATAGGGTTGTTTACCAAATCAATGGTAAATCAACAATGTCAAAGGAATAAAAATACACGAGAAAGACATTTGAGTAGGTAGATATGCTTCTAGTTACTTGATCAAACTTCAAAACAATCCTTGCTATTTTCAAACAAACACACACACATTTCAAAACATTTCCAAACAACTTTCAAAACATTGAAACATTTTTTAAAAGACAAACTTCTTTGTATACATTCTTACAAACGAGAATCATTACAAAGATTGCCTAAACGATGGCCTCTTTTCAAAATACTTTCAAAACCACATAAAGCACCATTTCAAACAATTTCAAAAGCAAAGCAAGTGATCTAAACAAGTAACTAAGAGCCCATGGAAAACCATGGATGAAAAGGGTGCTAGCACCTTCCCTTTTCATAATCTACCCCCCGAACTCAAGAAAACATCTCAAAGGTCTTTCCTGTGCTTTTTTACCTTTCCTTTTGGATAAAATAAAAGTCGGTGACGACTCTTGCTAAACCGCAACATTTGCAAACACAAACACAAAACCTCAAGTCAGTTCTCCCACCGCATCACAGTGTGCATGTAAGGTCACATGGCTATTTTGAAAATGCAATAAAGGAAAAAAGAAAAGAGCGCAAAATTTGAATACAAAATAGCCCAATGTTTTTTCATTAAAATGAGCATATGGCATATGATAATGACAAACCCTTAACAAAAGGACCAATGTGCCTCGGGTAAGGTACATGGCTTAAAGTCATTGTTTTAATGGAAATTACAAACAAAGTTCTCAAAGTAATAAAAATAGGAAATGAAAATTACTCTTGGTTATAGGAGATTGGAATGAAGTCCTTGGTCTGCTAGTTGTTGAATCCTCCATCAACAGTCAGGTATATCCAGTCGTCAAAGTTACTATCAGCATCAGAGTCTTCAAGGGCATTAACCTCATGGTTAGTAATGCCGAAAGGTTGTTTCCCTACACGAGCACGTCGAACCTACTTTTGTACTTTGGAAGATAAGCCCAACCAAATTTTTATAACTTGAAATGGAAATCAGGAAGTTGTTCCTAAATGGTGCAACCTCCTTCTTCAACAACAGCACAGGCATCTTTGGGAGATTCCATCCTCGGTATGTCTTTAGCAGCTTTGGCAGCGTCAGGTGTGGCCTTGGAAACAACAACCATGGGAAAGACCACCTCAAAGGCTTGACAAGGAGTTTCAATGAACTCGCCATCGATTTTAACATACTTGAATGAACTTAGATGACTAACCATAAACTCTTCTTCACCACAGACGCTAACAATTTTCCCGTTAACTAGATATTTCAGCTTTTAATGTAGTGTGGAAGTCACCGCGCCTGACCCATGTATCCATGGGCGTTCATGCAGGAAAGAATAAGTAGGACGGATATCCATCACATAGAATGTTGAGTTGAAGACTTGAGACCCAACTTTGATAGGGAGATCAACCTCTTCATGGACCATCCTCTTGGATCCATCAAAAGCCCTTACTACAATGTCGCTAGGTTTAAACACCATTCCATCACAGTCTAGCCTATCCAATGCTCCTTTAGGTAAGACATTGTGGGAGGACCCAGTATCCACCAATACATGTGCTAAGGTGGTTCCTTTACACTTGGTGGATACATACAGAGCTTTGTTGTGGTTTTTTCTGACTGGGGTCAAATCTATATCAGAGAACCCTAAACCGTTGTCGGTAGTCAAGCTTGCTACACAATTTTCAAATTAGTTGGTCGTAGTTTCTTGAGGAACATGTGCATTATTCAAGAATTTTATCAATGCTTGAGCATGCGCATCAGAGCATAGCAACAAAGACAACATAGAAATCTTCGAGGGTGTTTGCCCCAACTTCTCCACTATCTTGAAATCACTTTTTCTGATTACTTTTAAAATATCCTCCATCTCTTGGGTAGATGGATCCTCAATGGTAATATCTTTTCTGGGCGCCTCCGTCCTGGCACGCTCAATCATTTTTTCCTTTCCTCGAGTATCAGCAACAGGCTTAACAGTAGTAATACGAATGAGTGTAGTAGTGTTTGACAGAGGTGAAATCTCTGGAGAGAAGATCCTCCCCGTCCTAGTAACTTTACTTGATCCAGAAATGTTTGTAATGTCAGCAGTTTCATCTTCATTAATCCAGGAATCTTGTTTGATACCAAGGTAGTACACTTCCGCCCCATAATTCCAGAGCACCGCCTTATCAGAGTAGTAGGGGACTGGCCTCAGAGTGGTGATAATTAGTGGAGCTATTCTTGGTTCAATGGGAATCCTAATAGGACCTTTGGAGGTGATTCTAATAGGTTTGTTTGAGATAGTAATGATGGACATGTCTTCAAATTCTTGAGATACACTTTGGGTCAAACTTTTCACAGGTGGAATTATTTCAAATATAATCTCATGGCTATCCATCAGGTGTTGGACACCTTTCTTAAGCCATTCACAACCATTAATTTGTACAACACAACAACAACTTTCTTCAAGGCAGCCATGAAATACCCCGTCTTTCAACAATTTTTTTTAATAATCTTCAAAGGGGTGGTCAAATCTTTGATGGAGGAAACAAAAGAGGCATCTTCAACAGCATTGACACCCTTACCATGATTTGGCATGGGTGAGATGATTACATTTGGAGTTGGCGGAGGGTCGATTTCAATTGTCTTGTTACCAATTAGGCCTTGGATTTTGTTCTTTAATGCCCAACAGTTGTAAGTATCATGTTCGGGGCTGTTTTAGTGGTAGGCGCATCTTGCATTGTGATTGTATTTTGGTGAGGATGTATTGGGATTTTGTGGAGGATCTCTTAGTGAAATGAGCCCAGCTTTCAGTAAATATTGTAGGGCTTGTGGTAAAGACATCCCAATCTTGGTGTATTGTCTTTCTTGAAACTTTATCCTTTGTTGATTAGCTCGCTATTGTGGTTGTTGAGTAGAAGTTGGATTGGAGATTAGAACTGCACTTACTAACTGAGAACGGTCTTTCCTAGCATGACTCCTCGACCCATACACAACATTAGTCTCTTTTTTACCGATAATGGATTTTTTACAACATTTGAGGTGGAGGCCATGGGTATCTTCCCGCTTTTAATCCTGCTTTCAACCCTCTCACTAGTCAAGATCAATTCAGTGAATCCTGATGATGAACTTCCAATCAGTAAGTTAAAAAATGGTCCAGTCAATGTTCCTATAAATATGTCTACCAACTTTCTATCAGTTAAAGGTGGCTGCACCCTGCCAGCCAGGTCTCTACATTTTTAAGCGTATTCTTTGAAGCCCTCGTTGGTACCCATGGTCATTCCTTGCAATTGCACCGTAGTTGGTGCAAGATCAACATTATATTGATATTGGCGGTAAAAGGCAGTGGCCAAATGCTACCAAGTATGGATGTTAGTTCCTTCCAATTGGTAAAACCTGCGTCCCAACAAGAATTTCTTGAAAAAAGTCTACCCATAGTTTCTTATCAGCGGTATGCGGCTGAATTTTGCGGACGTAAGATCTTTGGTGAAGCTTCGGACATGAGACACCATCATACTTGGTAAAATAGGGGATCTTGAATTTAGGGGGAATGACTACCCCAGGAACCAAACCCAAGTCACCAAAGTCTAAGCCAGGCACAACTTGGATTTCCACAGCTTTCAATTTGTTTTCTAGTTGCTTATATTTGTCGTCGGCCAGTGGATATTGCTCATTAAAATAATCCTTGTCCTCATAGATTTGATTGTTTCCACCCCTAGCACGGGTGCTCCTAGAATCTTCATCTTGATTCTCATCCTCTTCAATTTGGACTTGTCAGGCGGGGCCTTTAAACCTCTTCCCCATGTTGATCAGAGCTTTCTTCTTTGTCTTCTTCTTCGTAACAAGGAAAACCATCATTTCTTGCTTCCCCTTTGCTAAGTTTAGCAGAGTTTCTTGAAACTGAGAGTTTTGAGTCTGCAAGTCCTTCATAGTTTGCTCGAGATCCATCTTGTAATTAAATAAATAGTAAAATATAAGGAAACTTGTGGCAGAAAACCTGCTTATGATGATGCATGTTATGCGAATGCAATGTTTTCAAGGATTTTATGGAATTTAAATTCGCTAGACAAAGAGAAGACAACAACATTAATTTCATTAATAAGTTCATGAATTATAAATTCCTCGTGTGCTTACAAAAGTTACAAAATAAACTCCTAAAACAAAAAAGAAAGGCTCAACTTTCCTATGGGCGCATCCTCTTTGGTGCAATGTAGGCATTCAGGATTTGCTCTTCATGAAGTTTCCTCTTGAGCTCCAAAACCTTATTCTCTCTTGCGTAGAACTATGCTTCAAAGATTTCTCGTTCCCCTTTGAGTTAAATCCACGATCTTTTCAATTCCTCGTAGTCGGTAGGCATATCAGGGTGAAGAAGAGTGTAAGGGGTGTCTCCCTCAGCAACAGGCTCCATAATCACAGGTAGGATGGCAGGGTAAGGTATCATGAGACTTTGAACACGAGTTCGTACCCACTTGAGGTAAGGCTCAAGAGGGATGGAATTTTTATGCCCCAAAGTCTTGCTATCCACTTTGTTTACCATTCTCCAAGCTCGCATGAACCTTTGACGATAGCCTTGGATGTCGCCCTAGTAGTCGAATACCAAACCTTGGATGAGTGCATCATGGGGACCATCTCTTCGCGCATACCCAAACTGTCATAATGCAAGAGAAGGGTTATAGGTAATACCTCCCCTAATTCCCAAGAGCGGAACATTAGGTAAATCCCCTCAACAATCAATGATGGTAATATCCTCCAAAGGTTGGGAACACCAATGAATATCCGAGTGTGAGAGCGACATCACCCTTTGAGACCATGTCAAGCCTTGTTCATTCTTCAACGTTGATCAAGGTAGGTGCAAAATAAACCACCTAGACAGCAATGGAATACAACACAACAGATTCCCTCTCTTCTTCATGGTGCGAGTGTGAAAATAGTGTAGGATGTCTCCGAGTAGCGTAGGCACAGAATTCCGAGAGAGAAAAACCTTGACGGCATTCACATTTATGAGTTGGTTTAGATTGGGGAAAAGAACCAAACCATAGATTAGAAAGGCCAAGACATATTCAAAAGCTTGGAAATCCATATATTCCAAAAACAAACGAGTCTTCTCCAATTGAAACTTGGCTAAGAAACCTTTAACCCCACTTCTTGTTTCCCAATTTGCCACAATGTCGGATCTCTTCAAATTTAAGGCTTTGGCAATGACCTCAGGCTTTGGAGTTTACTCTAAATTGGTGAATGGTATTTGATCAAGCACAAGCACTCCTAGAAGTTGAGAGAATCCTTCCAATGTAGGCACAAATTGTTAGTCGGGAAAGGTAAAGCAATGGTGCATAGGATCAAAGAATTGGAAGAGCACACACATCATTTCTTCTTGGAAGTTTGAGGTAGCCAAGTTGAGAAGTAGACCATATTTATTGGTGAAGGGATAATCTACAGGTACCCTCGATGCTAAATCTTGAAGTTGAGGAAGCACTTTCATGAAGCTGACTCGGATGGTATTTCTACGAGTGGAAGCCATGTATTGCAAAACAGAACAAAGATAAATTCCTAAATCATTGAAATGGTTAGTGAGAATGCTTATGATGTTATGATGTTTATGATGCCATTAATAATAATCACATAAAAAACACACAAATACCTTGGGTTTAGGATTGTATGTGTTTCATAGATAAGTACCCTCTTGAATTTTAGTTGGTTCTACCTGTCTTAGATAGTAACCAGGTTTTAGGGAATCTCAATATCATTGATCTTTCTTCATTGGGCATTGTTTTAGCACAATCAATCTTTTCTTGCAGCCAAAATATCCCAAAAGTACGATCTCAATTGGTGTAGTATCGAGTATCAACCAATCTTCAGCTTTGCACCAAAGTCGGCTATCTCACTACTTCCTAATGGCCAAGTTGTTCAACTAAAGGTTCTATGGTCAGTTACTGCATTATGACACCATACAACGGCCCTGTATTCTCCTCGATTTAACACAAGGGATACCGATACCAAACAATGTGTCACACTAACGTAGCTATTGTCTCAATCACATCGGTTTACATCGTACAATCTCCACAATTTATTGCTACTTACCTAATAATGTTCCAAGATCCGGGTAGAGGATCTATACAAGAAAACCAAACATAGGCCTAAAATATAAAGAAAACAAATCAAACAAATGAAAGCATTTAAATGTGATCTAATCTCTAAGGTAACCCTAATTTTCAGTTATCTCCCTAGCAGAGTCGCCAGTTATGTAATACGGTGGGAGAACTGACTTGGGTGTTTTTGTGCTTTATCATAAATGTTGTGGATAGCAAGAGTCGTCACCGACTTTTCTTATATCCAATAATGGAAAGGGTGAAAAGAACAAGAAAGACCTTTTGAGAATTTTCTTGAGTTTGGGGGGTAGGTTATGAAAAGGGAAGGTATTAGTACCCTTTTCATCCATAGTTATCTATGGGCTCTTAGTTGCTAGCTCAATTTGAAATGTTTGTAAAATGTTTTTGTGATTTGTTTCGAAAGTAATTTTGAAAAGTCCCTTTGTTTAGGCAAACTTTGTAATGTTTCTCGCCTCTATAAGAATGTATACAAAGTGTTGACTTTTGAAAATATTTCATGGAAAGTGTTGGTGTGTTTGGAAAATATTTGTTTTGAAATGTTTGTGAGCAAGCAACTACGAGCGTTATACCTACTCAAAAATTCTTTTTTCTTTTCCTCCTCCTTTAGATAGTGTTGTCTCACCATTCGTTGGTAAGCAACCTTATCATTGGATGTGAAGGGACAGACGTGGGTCGTCGTATAATCATAAAAGGAAACATTATATCATACCTTAGCAATTTATTGTGAGGGTCTAAGATCGTTTTCCAAAGGCAACATCGAAGGGTCATCAAGGGACTACAATCTTGTATTCTAGGGTTATTGCTAAAGTATCCTACATTCGAGGGACATGACAATTTTATTCTAAGGCAACAAGTGTGGGTTAACCCTAGAGGTGCAAGTGTCAAAGTGTATTGATTTCTTGCATTTTTGTCTTGAAGTAGGAATGTCTATTTGTTGATTTTAAGTCTTGGCATACAAACCCTAATTACTTGCAATATAAGGAAAGCGGTAAATTGCGGAAATTGAATGTCCTACGCTATTACAATGCTTTGGGGGATGGGGGTACAAATTCATGAATGGGGGATGAAAGCAATAAACCCTAATTACTATTAAAAATTTTGAAAATGATTGTATAATCAAAAAATAATGTAAAATAGTGGATGAATATGCAAAGATGGGAAAAGGGCTAAGTATAAACCCTAAAAAGGGTTCTAAATATTTTAAGAAAGAAAATATTTTTGTTTGTTTTTTGTTTGAAAAAGAAAAGTTTGAAATTTGAAATAAGAGGAATTAGTCCAAATTCTAATTTTTTAATTTACAAATTGATTAAGATAAAATAAGGTGTGATAAATTATTTTATTTATGAAAATAAATTAAATACTAAAATTCCCTAAATGTTTAAGAACAAAGAATTTTTGGAGTTTTGTTAAGGAAAATATTTGTATAGTGTGAAATAGAAAATTAATCAAAACCCTAGTTCTAGTCAATGTACAAATTAATTAGTGAAAATAAATAAAGTATGATTAAATTAAAATAATTTTATGTAAACATAAATAAATAAATTAGACAAAAAAAACCTAAATCAAAAGTTTTTATGATTTTATGATTTTTTTATATAAAATAAAATATAAAACAAAAACAATTAAATAAAAATAATAAAAAGAAAAATATTGGGCTTGGGTGTGAAAAGGAAAAAGGGGTGTAAAGTTAGTAAAAACTCGGACCCAGACAGTTTTTATTTGAACACAGAAAATAAAATAAAAATATGGGCCAAGGTTTGAAAAAGAAATAGGGAGTATGATAAGAAAAATGCTAGGCCCAATATCAAGGGGCCCAGCGCCTGTATGGTGATCCATTGGGAGAGGCTGGCTGAAGGTCCATCATAGGGGTGTGTGTTGGAGCACTGGATCTATTGATGATGAGATTAAAGGGTTGAGGATGAGAGATGCATCATACACGCGCTTGGCTTGCTTGTACTGAAAAGGTAAAAATAAAACAAGAAAAAGCAAAAGGATACCTTACTTTGCTTTGAAAGTCCCTGAATCTCCCTATCAAGCCAAACTACATGCTTGAATATTGGAAATGGTGGATGATGAAGATGGCTTTATAGTCTATAAACAGGTGTTGGGATCACTCTTATATGATGTATAGAAGGTGTATGAATGATTAGAATTGACAGCGCACAAGTAGTTTTTGATTTGGGGATTTGAAGTTCAAAAATGCCAAGTTTTTGGCAGTTTTGTGTAGCACCATTTGTGGGAGTTTTTGAGGATGCTTTTTCTCGTGTGCTTTCTTGCAATTAACTTGTATAGTTATAAGAAAAAAGGTTTTAGGGCTTGAAGTTGACAGATCTGTGAGATATAGAGTTATGGCTAAGTTACTTTATTTTGAAGAAAAATTGAAAACAAGTTTCAATGTGTTGTACAATCATAGTCCGAAGTTGTTGGAGGCCTTAGACATGTTGCTTCTGGTTTTGACTTTGCTTGTGTTCAGATGAAGCAAGTTTAGGAGCTCAAGAAGTTGACTTTGTGATTAAAGTGATCTTTATGAAAATGGATATGGAGCGTTTTGCAATTTCATCCAAAAATGGTATAACCAAGTGGATAAAGCCTCAAATCTTTGTGTAATGCATCCAAAATTTGTGTAAATATCTGATTATGTGTAGATTTAGAAGCAACGTGGCCTGAAAAGTGATATTGGATGATAAGTTTTTAAGATTTGGTCTTGAGTTCTTCATAAAAATGACTTGAAATTCAAGAATGAAATGCCAACTTCAAGTCTTCGAATCTCCTAGCTCAAAAATGATCTATTCAAGTTCTTTGACATTTTGGAAAGATTGAAACATTATCTACAACTTTCATGTTGACCATTTTGACAAAATCATCTTGGATCTTAGTGAAAATTGTCGAAAAAGTTAGGTCAAAAATCTGCCTAAACTAGGTAAAATTTTCACCAAGTGTTTTAGAAAAAGTGCACGACTTCATGGATTTATAACTCAAAATCCAAGCAGTTATAGGACTTAATCAGCAAATCAAAGTTGTATATCTCATCAAGATCTACAACTTTTATGTTGAAAGTTTTCTTTGAATCATCTTGCATCTTGGTTAAAAATTGTCATGAAGTTATGAAATTATCAAGGTTTAAAACACTTAGAAAAATTCTAAGTATTGAAAAGTTTGAATTTCCAATATGAGTGTTGGATGAAGATGAATGATAATCCGATGGTGTGGATATAGGGTACAACATATGCACAAATGGCTTGTATGTATAGAACCTGAAATGGAAATGTTAGAAAAAACCAAAAGGGTACCACTGGGGCTCGATCCCAGGTCCCTACACACTAATGCTTTACGCGCGCTTCCTCTGCCATTGGGGTGGCTATTTGATTCGGTTATAATACAACATGAAATAAACTTAAAATAAACTCAGTCCTGATTAAACTTCATCTTCTTCCTCGCGCCAGCCTCCATTGTTACATTTTCGAATTTCTGAACTTTCTCATTTCTCAATCATTTTTAAAAGTGTAAACATGAAACTTGCTCCATTTTTCAACATGAATTCAACCATGTAAATAACTAAGGCTATGAATCAAAGATGAACATGAATTTTGTTTGGTAACAAATAAAACCTAATTTTTTCAGAAAGTTCAACTTCAAAATTCATATCACTCAGGCAACATAAATGAAAACTAAAGGCATGGTTAGCTTCAGGGCAATGATGTCTACATTTTTAATTCACAAAGTAGTCATTAAAGATGCTTGTATGAGAAGTTCAAGGTTGAGAAAACTTAACTCAAAACTTGAAATTGTGTATGGAGTTTGAGCACCCATGGAAGTGTGGTGATGATCTTGATAGCTTCACTGGACTCCTAGAAAGCTAACGCAACTCTTACTTTATGCTGAGAGTGGCTAAATCTTCTTGGAGAAGTTAAGTTGCAGAGCTGAGTTTTTGAGTTTAGAGGATGATGAAGATGGAGTTACATTTATGAAACAAAGGTGGGGATGAGTTCTAAATGAATTATGGAAGCTTTGTTATTGATTAGACATGAAAACGTGCGATGGAATTAGGATTTTGGATTTTATGGTTAGAATGTGCAACAATGGAGGTTTGAAATGCTAATTCTGACTTCAGAGTATTTGAGGGGTGTTCCAGGGCTTGTAAACTCGTGTCTTGCTTTCAAAATAGTGTCTCTTTTTATAGGAAAGGTTGGAGGGAAGGATAACATTAGGTTTGTAAGTTACAAAGTTATGGCTAGGTGACTTAGTTTTGAAGCAATCTTGAAACATCTTATTCCAATGCATAGTACAAAGACTCCTAGTGTGGTTAACAGGTTATAAATTTTTGCTTCTTCATTGCACAATGGAGTGTGATCAGAAGGAACAAGTGCAGGGTTCAAGAAGTTGACATTGTGATTAAAGTTGGCTTTTCTAAAATGGAAGTGTTACCTTTGTGCCAAAAATGGATTAATCACTTAGACAATGGCTCAAATGCTTGGATAAAGGCTCAATCAGTTGTGTAAATAATTAATTACAGAGTGATTTTTCAAGTTATAATCCTGCAAAGCAAGATTTATGAAGCATGGCTTGAGATTGGATCATGCATTCTTCATGAAAACGCCTTGTAATTCAAGAATGGATAATCAACTTCTTCTATTCGATTCTCCTAGCTCATGCATGATCTCTTCAAGTTCTTGGATATTTTGGAAAGCTTGAAACATTTTATACAACCTTCATGTTGACCATTTTGGCTAAATCAACTTAGAACTTAAATTTGACCAAGAAGTTAGGACATAAAATATGCCTAACTTGCTAAAATTTTCACTAAGTGTTTATACAAAAATGTCATGACTTCATGGGCCTATATCTTCAAATCTAAGAACTTTTTGGACATCAACCCTAAGGGTCAAAGTTATAGAATTCATAAAGATGTACAACTTTCATGTTGAAAGTTTTCCTTGAATCATCTTGTATCTTGGTGAAAATGGCCATGAAGTAGTGAAAATACCAAGGTTAAAAAATACTTAGTATTTTTCTAAGTATTAGAAATCTTTACTTTTTGTTGACTTTCTTGACTTTCTTGATTCTTGATGATCAAGTTTGACGTTTTTGAATGTATTGATGAATCTTGATCTTTGAAATTCAATGTTGACCAAAAAGTCAAAGTTTGATTTTTTTTTTGTAACAGTTGACTTTTCATCAGTTGATCAAATTTCAACTATCAATCCATTGATATTGAGAAATAATTTTAGCCATGAAATTAGGCCACCATGTTGTGCTTGAGTCCTTGAGATCATGCTTCAATCCATTAGATCATGTACTAGGTCAAAAGTCAATGATTAGTCATTCTTAATCAAAACCCTAATTTTGACAATTTTGCCCCTTTAATGATTTGAATGATTTTCTTGAGGCATTGTGACCAACCCTTGATCAATTGATAAACCTGACTTCAAAATGTTGATGTTGGCCAAAAATCATGAAGTTCGATTGTACTTTGGCCACAGTTGACTTTTTACCCAATATAGTTGATTTTCAGTCATCTAAGCAATTGATTGAGCAAATTTATGATATAAGACTTGAAACTTGGTATGAATAATCTTGGAGACCTATAATGAACCATGAAATTTATTTTAAGAATCAAAAGTCCAATTTTCCTTGATAAAACCAAAACCCTAATTTGGAGGCTCATTGCTTAGGAGGTGAGCTTCTCTAATCAAACCCTTGAGAACCCTTGAGCATTTGAGATCTTTGTTGAGAAATTTCTTGAGAAAAGAGAGGGAAAATTTTAGGCTACAACACTAAGCACATTGAGATTCATCAACATTTCCTACGTGACTGTTGTACCCCAAAATTTTCCCTCCTATTTTCTTAAAAACATTCTTCTAGGGTTCTCACATGCTCAAGGATGCTCAAGAATTGATCAGAAAAATTCTCTTCCTAAGCAATGGGTCCATAACTAAGGGTTTGTGTTTTCAAGAAAGTTTGGTTTGTAAAGGTCTCAATTTGTTTCCATGTTTCTCCATAGGTCTTCAATAGTGCTCATGTCAAGTTTCAAGTCTTACATCACAAGTTTGCTCATTCAATAACTCAGATGATTGAAAATCAATTGTATTGGGTAAAAAGTCAGCTATGGTCAACATAAAGTCAAACTCCAAGATTTTTTTGTCAACATCAACATTTTGAAGTGATATTCATCAATTTATTAAGGGTTGATGATGATTCCTCAAGGAAAGTCCTCAAATCATCAAAAGTCAAAACTTGTCAAACTAGGGTTTCCTTAGGAGAAGTCAACTGAACTTTGACCAAGCATGACTTTCACATGATTCATCAAATTTTCCCCAACAAAAGCCCATTTTGAAGGAAATTCAATTCTCTATAAATTTTTATTTGTATGCTTAAGTCCAAAAAGTGCTTCATTTGAAAGATATGAGCTAATACATTACAAGTCATTTCAAAAGTCAACAAAAAGACACTTTTTGTCAAGGCAACTTACATCAAGATAAATTCGTCAAATGCAAAAATGATCAAAAGATAGATTGTAGAGGACATCTTGAGCTTTCCAAAAACTAAAATATCACCTTCAAAAGATAAAAATTAAGTGGGTTATTAGTTGCACAAGTTGGACAATTTTTTAGAAATGCATGAAATCTCAATTGAGTAAATTTGTGATTTTGGGTTATTGGGCCTATGTTTTGGAATTCAAATGTGTTCATGATATACTAGAGGAATCCTAAAACGACCCTCATATTTTTTCATGATTTTTATTTCTTTTGTTTGAATTTTTATTCATCTAAAGCAAATTAAATCAAAAACAAATATGTGACTAATGGGCCTAGGAGGATTGTTGGGTTTTTGGATCAATTGAGGCCCAAAAGACACTTGACAAACCTGCCAAAACCATGCAAGGCTACTAGAAGAAAGAATCTTGAGATTTTGGGAAGATTTCAAAAGCTTATGGAAAGAAATCATCACACATTATCACATGGATTTCTTCCATATATAATTGACCTTATTTGGTCTTCTATATAAGCACAATCATCAGACCAAAAGAAGGAACACGCAGATGCCTCCAAAGATAGGGTTCTTGTTCACAAAAATTCAAAAGAGAAGTGAAAATTAGATCTCACGTTCCCAAACCACTTTCAATCCACACACAAGCCAGAAATCAACTCCTGAAGTTCCCAATAGTCGGTCCAAGACCATAGCCAAGCCTGTCAACGCCTGAATCATGCACATCACAGTTGCTCTGTTTGGTAAACATTCATGGTTTCAAACTCTAAATTCGTGTAATTTAAATAGATTTTATGCATGCATTCATATTTTTGTTGATGTTTAGAATAGATCTAACGTATTACATGTGAGTTTGGGTGTCTGAATTTTAAAACACCATTGTTAGGGCTCAAGAACTATGAAGCTTTGAATCTCACGATGCAGGTTGTTTCAGTGAAAACTAATGACACCACCGAGATTGCGAGGTCCAACATAGTTGATCTAGGATTTTGATTTTTCCTATTTGATTGATCTTACAGGTTTTTGAAAAACACCCCATCAGAGATGATGGTGTTTTCCACCCTCCACGGTGGTTTCAAAGATACAGGGGAAGTTATTACTGGTGTTGCACAATGAAGCATCATGAATGGCTGATCCAAATAATAGGGGCCCACCTGTTTTGAATTTGTTTTAAAATTAAAAAAAAATTAATTGTTTTTATTGTATATTTAATTATTTGTGTTTGTATGAATGGATGTAACGCCCCCCCCCCCCAACGGTAGAGCGAGTATTGTAAAGGAATTAGTATACCAGGGCACGGGTTCGATCCCTGCCCCTCGTATTTTCATTTTCATGTTTTCTCATTTACAGATCTAGTGTAAAGTAGCCCAGGGCGCTCACCTTGTAACCTCGTCTCATCACCAGTGGAACTTCATAATCCCAAATCTAGCGCATTCAGATAGCCATGACCACGGTGGACCTCCACTGGAGAGCAACGTTGAATCCCATTCAAAATCTGGGCTCATGTTCTTGGGCCTAACAAAAATTGCTCTCCTCACACCCCCAATTTCCTTATCTAGGCCCAGCATCTTTTTTTGTCGCTCTTTTTTTTAATTCTATTTTACAATATAATAATTATTTTTTAATTCAACTAATTAAATTAATTTAGAATTATATTTTTTTTAATCATGTTTCCTAATTAACCTAACAAATCAATTTCTTTTTTAATTAAATTAATTTCTCTTTTTCCTAATTAAAATTAATTTAGTTTTTTTTTAGGTTTTTACTAAACTTTTAAAAAAAATCAAATTAATTAGACTTTTAGGTTTTAATCAATATTTTATTTTATTCCTAATCGAAACTAATTAAGTTAATCATGAAAACCTCTTTCCCGTCAAAAATCACAAAACAATTTCTTTTCTCATTTCTCTTTTTACCGCTTCGCATACTTTATTTTTGCATTAGTCTTTTTCCCAGCTTATGTGATTGCTAATGGATTGTAATAGTTTTAATTAGGGTTTACTTTACTTTTTCCCCCGTTTTGTGGTTTTGTATCCCTTTCTCCAAAGCTTTGTAATAGCGTAAGACATTTAATTCATGTCTTTAGTGCTTTCCTGATTACTGCTAGTAACTAGGGCGTGTATAACAAGATTTAAAATCCAATGCTAAAAAACCTTAAATACAAGATAAAATCACTTAATCAAAATACAATTCACACGTGCACCTCTAAGGCGACCCCACTTGTTGCCTTCGGATAAAACAGTCATGTCCCTCAAACGTGGGACGCTTTAGCAAAGACCCTACGTTAAAAATTTCGTAGTCCCTCGATGAACCTTTGATGCTGCCTCGACAAACGATTTTAGTCCCTTACAATAAATTTCTAAAATGCCCTACGAGTTGCCTTTATGATTTTACGATGACCCGCGCCTATGCCTCTAACATCTAATGATAGGGCTTCCTACTAACTAATGGCAGGATAGTACCATCTAAAGGAAGAGGAAAAGAACAAAATACTTTTGAGTAGGTAGATAGTTCTTAATCCCTTGCTCGCGAATATTTCAAACACTTTTCAGAAATATTTTCAAAACAAACACTTTGTATGCATTCTCAACAATACGAGAATCATTACAAAGTTGCTGAACTTAGGCATTTTCAAAATATTTTCAAACTTACACATTCACTAAGCGTTCTCAAAAGTGAGCTAGCGATTAAGATCCCGTAGATAACTACAGATGAAAAGAGTGCTAACACCTTCCATTTTTATAACCTACCCCCCTTACTCAAAAAATTATCAAAGGTCTTTCTTGTTCTTTTCACCCTTTCCTTTATTGGATAAAATAAAAGTCAGTGGCGACTCTTACTATCCGCAACATTTGTAATAAAACGCAAAACCAAAAGTCAGTTCTCCCACCATATTATAGAATTGGCGACTCTGTTGGGGAGAACTAAAAGTGGGGTTACCTTAAAAGCTAAATCACCTTTAATTCTATTTCCTTGTTTGATTTTCTTGATTTATTTTTAAGGGTTGTTTCGGTATTTATTATTAAGATCCTATTACCCGGATCTGGGGTCATTTTAGGTAAGTAGCAATAGATCGTGAAAATTGTCCGATGTATACTGATACGGTGTAAGAGATGGCTACGTTAGTGTGACACATTGGATGGTGTCGGTGTCCCTTGAGTTAAGTCAAGGAGAATGTTGGATTTCTGCATGGTGTCATAAAGCACTAACGGACTGTAGAACCTTAGTCGAAACAACTTAGACATTAGAAAGTAGTGAGATAGCTGGATTTGGTGCAGAATCAAGTTGGTCGATACTCGATGCTACACTCATTAAGATTGGACTCTTGTGTTATTTCTGTCGCAAATCATATGCTTGTGCCGAAACAATGCCTGGGAGAAAGATCAGTGATATTGAGGCTCCTAGAACCAGGTTACTTCTTTTAGGACAAGTTGAGCCAACAAAAACTTCAAGAGGGTTTTTACCTACAAACTCCATGCAAGCTTAAACCTAAGGCCTTGTGTGTTTTGTTTGTGTATGATTAATTGTTCGAACATGACATCATAACATTATGACATCATACCATATCATTTTCACTAACTGTTTCAAAGACCAGGGGATTTATCTTAGTTTTTGTTGTACGTTATAGCCTCCGCATGCAGAAACACTATATGGATCAACTTTGTAGGGGTGCCTCCTCAGCTTAAGGAGTTAGTCTCAAGGGTTCCCGAAAGTTCGCCATTCATCAAAAGGCATGGTCGACTACTCAGCCTGGTTACCCCAGGTTTTGACGAAGACATGATGAGTGTTCTATTCCAGTTCTTTGACCCTACACATCACTGCTTCACCTTTAAATATTACCAGTTAGTACCCATAATGGAGGAGTTCTCTCAATTACTAGGAGTACCTATTCTAGATCAGAAACCCTTAGCCGGTTTAGAGGAAGCTCTGAAACCAGAAGATATTGCAACAGACTTACATCTGAAGCGGTCTGACAATGTATCTAACTGGGAAATGAGAAGTGGAGTCAAAGGTTTTTTGGCTAAACTTCTGATAGAGAAGGCTCAACTGTTTCTGGATGCTATGAGTTTTTAGGCTTTCGAGGAGATCTTGTCTCTGCTAATCTATGATTGGTACTAGTCCCTAATCAAGACCAACTCATAGATGTGAGCACCATCAAAATATTTCTTGCTCTTAATCATGTGTATACCTTTCTCGGAGATATTCTACATTCTCGTCACACTCGTACCATGAAGAGGAAAGGAACGCTCACGTATTATATACCTCTACTATCCAGGTGGTTTATTTCGCACCTTCCTCATTCGATAATAAAGAATGAACAAGGTTTTAAGTGGTCTCAAAAAATGATGTCACTCTCTCATACAAATATCTACTAGTATTCCCGATCTCATAAGGATATTACTATCATTGACTGCTATGGGGAATTCCTTAATGTTCCACTCCTTGGAATTGGAGGTATTACTTACAACCCTTCTTTGTGAAGAAGTGAAAAACACAAGAAGGGGGGGTTGAATTGTAAAACTGAAAATCAATGCAATGAACAAGATATTTTTATCCTGGTTCGTTTGATCTCAAACTACTCCAGTCCACCCGTCAAGGTGATTTCGCCTCTCTCCAACGAGGTCTTAATCCACTATATTCAACTGAATATTACAAACTGCTTTAACAACTGCTAAAGCCTTCTTGATGCAAACCACAACCCGGTTTGTCACGGAAACACTTTCTTACAAAGAAGATAAATCTAAGTGTGTGAATGTTTTCAACAAAACTGTATCACAACTGTGATGTATACACAACTTAAGCTTATGAAAATAGATTTCTAAACAATGATTGAGTAAGAAGATATGTAGTGTTTAGCAAACTGAGAGAAGGAAGATTATGATTAGCTTTTAGGCGTGTAAAATGTTGGAGATCATTAGCCAATTCAATCTTCATAGTCTTGTTTATATAGCACTGAGATTGTTGAACGTTGGAGCAATATTCTTGATTCAATGCTAATAACAAACTTTCCTTATTGAGCAGATCTTGTCTGGAATGAGGCCGTTGGTAATAATTTGCTTTCAATGCACAGTACTGTTGCTTACTTAATGCATGTTCTGGCTTGGCTCATTCTGACTCTGCTTAACTACTGATGAACCGTTGTTTTCTTTATCAGAGTGTTGAGCGCAGTTCTGTTCATCAAGCTTCAGCATACACGTGAGTTAATCTTCTGATTCTGGTATTCTGATATAGCAACTTCTGATGCTGATGTCAAGAATCAATATTCTGATGCTGATTAAGTGTGCTCTTGCTGATACCTATCAGAGTTTCTGCAAATCAGAACGTAATAATTTAGGTAGCAAATAGTTCATACATGAATCATATAAATAATATATCTTTTCATTTTGTTATCATCAAAACTTAAACATAGGGTAGTAGATTCAAACTTTGTTCTAACAATCTCCCCCTTTTTGATGATGACAAAAACTGGATATTTTTAATTGAAAATAACGTGAAAAGGTATCAGAGAGATGTATCAGAGTAAGAGGTTATCAAAGATAAGGGATAAGAGTTGAGAGATACTCCCCCTGAGTTTATTGCTTCCCTTTTTGATTCCAAGAGTTCTTCAGGATCAGATCTTTTTGCCTTTCTTTGAACATCAGAGTATCAGAGTCTTTGACTATCAGAAGCTTTAGATCAGCATATCAGAGCAGAGCTTCAGATCAGCGTATCAGAGCTTTTCTTGTCAGAGCTTTGCTTGTCAGAGTATCAGAGCGGGTCAGAGTTTCAGAGCTTTCTTGTACCTGTAGACTTAAGCAAAACAGAAAACATATTCAAGTATATCAGAGTTCGAATGTTCGATAATTTCTGTCTTAGTAATCCGTTATTATTTAAAATATCATTCTTGTTCTCCCCCTTTTTGTTAGCAATCAAAAAGTGTAAGTGATGTTTTAACACAATTAAGATCATAAAAACTTGTCATATTAAAAGGTTCAGAATCAAACAAAACATATTAAAACAGTACAACAGATAATCAAAGAAAACATGAAAATGACATGAATGAAAAACTAAGGTTGGTGAGCAAAGCGTGTGAACAGGTTCTCCCGCATGGCTTTGATCTGATCAGCAGTCTCATTCTGCTTGTGTACCATGCTGACAACTGTGTCAATCTTGCTATCCTGCACATCCATCCTTTCTTTCATCTTCTGGTCGTTTTCATCCATCCTTTGCTGCAGACGCATGTCATTCAGCTTCAGCTCTTCTAGAGTCTGCCTATCCAAGGCAGCTTGAGATACATCAGAAGCAGGGAGCTTCTGAGAGCTTTCTGCAACATTTTCTGCTTGACTTGCTTCAGCTAGAATGGTCTTGTCTTCTTCTGGTTGCACCTTTGGAGCTAGCTGTTTCTCAGACCATGGCTCACTATCCAGAGGGAGCACGTCTTCCTGTGGCAACTGACTTGCAACTTCCTTCAGCAGCTTGCTGAAGTTCTGTTGTGCCTGCTCATAGTTGATATCCTGCAACTTGAGGGCTTCAGCACGTACCCAAATTCTGAGTTGTGACCAGAGCTGGTCAGAGGCAGCTGGGTCAATCATTCCAGGACAGACTTGCTTTAGAGAAGCAATCCACTGCTGCAAACCTGTTTCAAAATTCATAATACTAGAGCCAACATCTGGTTGTTTTGGTTTTGGGATGGCTATTTTATTTTTCAGATCAGCAAGACGGTCAAGGATTGTTAAGTCTATGAAGGTCTTGCTGGGGTTTTCGGTGGTTTGCTTGGCAGCTGTTTGTTTTGGAGTTGGAGTGGGAGAATCAAAAATTATGATTGGACTGTTTGGTGTTTTGGGAATATTTGGTGGTGTAGATTCTGATGAGGATGGCAGCTGGGCCATTGTGATTGTTGTTCCACATGGCAGCTGGATTGCCAGAGGTGATGGTTGAGGTGAATGAGGTTCAGAAGGTGGAGGAGTTGGAGTTTCAGAGTGATGAAACTCAGGTTGAGGTGATGGTGGATGAATTTCTGGTTGAGGAGAGGGAGACGGAATTGCTGGTTGAGGAGAAGTTGGAATTTCTGGTTGTTCATGGATAAGAGGTTCTTCTGGAATGGATGAGAGAGGTTGTTGTTGTTGTGGTTCTTCAGCAGATTGCTGTTGTTCTGGTTGTGGAGGATGGACAGTTTGTGGTTCAGAGTTTGGATTGATGGAGGAGTGATCAGAAGTGTGTTGATCAATGTCAGACAGCACTTTGTCAATTGTTGATGTTGTTGATATTGTTGGTTTTGGATATTTGGTTCTGGGGCTTCTGAGTTGTAATGCCTTAGAAGGGTCATCTTCTGGTTCAGTTTCATCTATTGTTGGGATGGGGATTGAGATTCTATGAGAGGTTTGAGGTGGAATTGATGCTGGAATAGTAGAAGAATTTAAAACAGAAGCAGCAGATAAATTACCTCTTTTCTTGGGTGTCTGCTGGGATGATCCTTCTGAAGGTGCCTTCCTTTTCTTCGTCTTCTTCAGAGTCACTTCTGGTTGAGGTTGGTGCAGATCTTTGATCTTCAGATTTGGATCTGTGCCATCAGCTTTGCACGCGTCCATATATCTGAGAACTACCACTGGCTTGGATTCTATCTGAGAGAATAAAGGAAAGTCACTTAGTGGAACTCTTCTGCTGGTGATATCAGCAATAGGAGTAGCGTTGGGTTCCTTTTTGATATTCTCTATCAACTTCATTTTCTTCAAGTTCTTCGCGTTCAGAGGCTTCCCAACCGTTGGTTCAATGGTGCTTAACTCTTGAGCTTCTATCAGATGCTCTATCAGCCTATTCTCTGTCAGAATATCTGATATCAACCTTCCAAAGGGTATCCAATCCCTCTTTGTTCTTTCTTCTTCCCTGGTTTCCTTCATGCTTGTTCTGAGGTGATTGAACAGAAGATGAGCCAAGTTGATTTTTACCTTTTGATTGATAAAGTAGATCAGAAACTGCTGATCCACATTTATGTAATCAGGGGAACTCGTTGGCTTCCTATGGTTAAAGCACCCTAGAATTATCTTCGCCCAAACTCTGTGATGATCCTTCAGATCTTTGATCTTGCTGCTGGGCACCCCATGGGTGAAAATCCTTTCAGCTATGACGCCCACGTCAGCACATCTCTCAGCCATATCAATACAGCGGACGCCACCGCCACTGTAACCAATTAACCTTGCTATGTGATCCTCAGTGATCACAATCTTCTTCCCCATAATGTAGGAGGTGACTTGATGCATTGAAGCCATCGCATGAATCCAGAACTCCTTCACTAACATAGGGAATGTTGGTCCAACCAACCTGTCAAAATACCTTTCCCATTTCTGTGCCCTAACTTCTTCTGTTAAGTCAAAACCGTTTTCCTTCAAACTTCCAAAATCAATGATCAATTCAGATAACACTTCAAGATTCTTCACAGGAGTGAGGAGTGTTCTGAATGGCACTTGATACTGTTCAGATGATGCTTTCTTCTGAGAACCTGCAGAAGCACTGCTGGAGGTTGCCATGTTCACACTTAAAGATTTTGAGAAGAAAAGCTGAGAAAATGGGTTTGAGAGAGATGAACACAGAAAATGCAGAGAATGCTTGAGAAATAATGAGAAACTGTAAAAGATTGAAATGAGAGGTTAACGTGTTTAAATAGGGTTCAGAATATTTTGAAAGAGTAAACGTTTTTAAGAAAGAGAAATAAAATCATGATTACGTTTTAAAAATATGATTACTTTCATTTAATGCTTGCTGATTTTGGGGGATTTGAGAAAGATACTTAAAAACGGTTACCAGACATGTGTCTCAATGCACCCAATCAGCGTTTTGCCTTCTCAAAAGCGTGCACGCGTTCTGCTTCAGAGATTTGCTGATGATTGGATGACACTTGTTTGATGTAGTGATCAGCACGTCTGTCTTTGAGCTTAGACTCTCAGATCTTTAGACTTGCATCTGATACAATCTGCATGTTCTATCTTTCTGAAAGAAGATTGATCAGAAGTTCACAGTAAAGCAAATACATTCTGAAGATAAATATATGGAATTAAAACATTTTCACTCTGGGCAGATTTTCATGCTGAGATGTTTCAGAATGAAATTGAACCTATCTTCAGAAAGGGGTTTAGTGAAGATATCAGCCCATTGATGGTCTGCATCTATAAATTTTAAGTTCAAAATTCCTTTCTGAATATAGTCCCTAATGAAATGATGTTTTATTTCTATATGCTTAGCTCTAGAATGTAAAATGGGATTCTTACTTAAGCAAATAGCAGAAGTATTATCACAGAGTATAGGAATGTTACTCTCAAAAATCTGGAAGTCTTCAAGCTGACTTTTCATCCAGAGCATTTGTGTGCTACATCCTGCTGCTGCTATGTACTCAACTTCTGCTGTTGATAGCGCAATTGTTGATTGCCTTTTGCTGGACCAAGAGATCAGATTTTCTCCCAGAAACTGGCAGCTTCCAGAAGTACTTTTACGCTCCACTCTGTCTCCAGCAAAGTCAGCATCGCAGTAGCCTACTAAACTGTAATCACTAGATTTTCTATAAAACAAACCCAGATTAGTAGTACCTTTCAGATACTTGAAAATTCGCTTAACAACTACTAAGTGAGATTCTCTAGGATCTGATTGGAATCTAGCACAAATACAAACACTGAATAATATATCAGGTCTTGAAGCAGTCAGATAAAGGAGAGAACCAATCATACCTCTGTAGACTTTCTGTTCTACATTTTTGCTTACCTCTTCTCTTTCCAGAATGCACGTGGGATGCATTGGAATTTTTGATGGCTTACATTCTGAGAGGTCAAATTTCTTCAGAAGATCTCTGATGTATTTGCTCTGATGAATGTAAGTTCCCTCTGGAGTTTGATTGATCTAAATTCCTAGAAAGAATTTCAGTTCCCCCATGAGGCTCATCTCAAATTCTGCCTGCATACACTTAGCAAATTTTCTTCCAAGAGAAGGATTAGTAGAACCAAAAATAATATCATCAACATAAATTTGACACACTAAGATGTCATTCTTAACTGATTTACAGAATAAGGTAGTGTCCACCTTCCCTCTGGTGAATTCATTTTCTAACAGAAAGTTACTTAGCCTTTCATACCAAGCTCTGGGAGCTTGTTTCAGACCATATAGTGACTTCTTTAGTTTGAAAACATGTTCTGGATGTTTTGTATTTTCAAAACCAGGGGGTTGGTGCACATAAACCTCTTCTTCTATATAACCATTTAAGAATGCGCTTTTGACATCCATCTGATACAGAGTGATGCCTTTATTAACAGCAAATGAAATTAAAAGTCTGATAGATTCTAACCTGGCGACTGGAGCAAAGGTTTCTGTATAGTCTATCCCCTCTTGCTGACTATAACCTTGTGCAACCAGTCGTGCCTTGTTTCTGATGACTTTACCTTGTTCATTTAGCTTGTTTCTGAACACCCATCTTGTTCCAATGACGTTGAATCCTTTTGGTCTGGGAACAAGATCCCATACGTCATTTCTGGTGAATTGATTCAGCTCTTCTTGCATTGCCAGAATCCAATCATTATCCATAAGTGCTTCATCAATAGAAGAAGGTTCAATCAGAGACACAAGTCCCATGAGAGTTTCTTCAGAGTTTCTGAAGCTTGCTCTTGTTCTGATTGGATCTTCCTTTCTTCCTAAGATAGTCTCTTCTGGGTGATCCAAGCTGCTTCTGGGTAATCTCTTATGAGGTTGATCAGCAGCTGTTGTAGGATTGCTAGTAGTGCTCCTTTCAGACGTTGAAGGAGTGTCTGTGTTGAGAGCTTCTGATGACTTGTCTTCAGAACCTGTAAATTCAATTTCCATACCTGCAAAAACTTCATTCTGCTTTGACTTTTCAGAGTCAAGCTTATCATCAAAACGAACACTGATTGATTCTTCCACAATCTGTGTTTCTGTATTGTATACTCTGTACCCTCTTGAGCGTTCAGAGTATCCTAACATAATACACTTCTTTGCTTTAGAGTCAAACTTGTTCAAATAATTCTTTGTATTTAACATAAAGCAAGTACATCCAAATGGATGAAAATATGAAATGTTGGGCTTTCTGTTCTTCCACAATTCATATGGAGTCTTTTCCAGAATAGGTCTTATTGAGATTCTATTCTGAATGTAGCACGCTGTGTTTATTGCCTCTGCCCAGAAGATCTTAGCAACGTTTGTCTCATTGATCATGGTTCTGGCCATTTCTTGCAATGTTCTGTTCTTTCGTTCTACAACTCCATTTTGTTGGGGAGTTCTAGGACAAGAGAAATCATGCAGAATGCCTCTGTCATTAAAGAATGACTCAAAATCTTTGTTTTCAAATTCTCCACCATGATCACTTCTGACTTTAACGATTCTAAGATCCTTTTCATTCTGAACTTGGTTACAGAAGGTAACAAACACAGAGTGTGACTCGTCCTTGTGTCTTAAGAACTTTACCCATGTCCATCTGCTATAGTCATCTACGATTACTAACCCATACTTCTTGCCACTGACTGAGGCAGTTTTAACTGGTCCAAATAAGTCAATGTGCAGAAGTTCTAATGGCTTAGAGGTAGAAACAACATTTTTAGATTTAAAAGAAGGTTTTGCAAACTTTCCTTTCTGACATGCTTCACACAGAGCATCTGAATTGAACTTCAAATTAGGAAGTCCTCTGACCAGATTGAGTTTGTTAATCTGAGATATTCTTCTCATACTAACATGCCCCAATCTTCTGTGCCAGATCCACTGCTCGTTGTTAACAGACAGAAGGCACTTTACATTCTGACTCTTTAGTTCAGAAAGTTTGATTTTGTAAATGTTGTTTTTCCTCTTACCATTAAACAGGATAGTCCCATCTTTCTGACTAACAGCTTTACATGATTTTTGATTAAAGATTATATCATAACCGTTATCACTTAATTGACTTATGGATAACAAATTATGCATTAATCCATCTACTAGCAGAACATTATTAATAGAGGGAAGATTTCCATTACCTACAGTTCCAGAGCCAATTATCTTTCCCCTCTGATTTCCTCCAAAGCCAACGTGGCCTCCAGGCTTAAGTTCCAGGCTTTGGAACATATGCCTTCTTCCCGTCATGTGTCGCGAGCAGCCAGAGTCCAGGTACCATGACTGGTGTTTCTGACTTGCTGCTAAAGATATCTGCAACATGTATTATTTTATCCTTAGGTACCCAGATTTTCTTGGGTCCTGATTTGTTAGTTTTACCAAAACTCTGGTTGAATTTTGGTTTCACAGAGTACTTACTGCTAGTGTATTTAATATCATGTGTGTGACCATACACAAAATGTGAATTCAGAGGAGTGTGTTAAATGGTTAAGTCCATGACATTCTTTGGTGTAGGAACCTTACCTTGGTATCCTATTCCTTTCCTGCCGTTTCTGCTAACTCCATAGATCATTGAAGCCATTTTGCTTCTATCTATGCTTTTAGCAAGGAACTTCTGCAAACTGTGATCATACTCCTTGATGATCTCATCAGCGTTGTTGAGAGTTTCAGAAACTGGTTCCGTCTGAGAGTTTTGTAAAGTATTTTCTCATTTTGAAATCTTATTTCTCAGCTCAGAATTCTCCAATTTGAGACTCTCAGTCTTATTAGAGTCAGATTCAAGATTCCTTTTCAGGTCTCTGAATTTAACTCTAATTTGCTGATACCTTTCCAGAATTTCATTAAGGCTTTCAGCAAGTTCAGCCTTGGTAAAATTAACAATAAAGTTAGGAAACACCTCTTCAGTGTCTGATTCAGAGTCTGATTCAGAAGCTTCACTATCTTCTGAAATGTTAGCCATGAGAGTTATGTTTGCCCTCTCATCATCTGATTCTGAGTCATCTTCAGACGAGTCAGAATCATCCCATGTAGCCATGAGACTTTTCTTCTTTTCTCTCCCAAACTTCTTTTTAGGCTTTTCCCTCTGAAGCTTTGGACAATCACTCTTGTAGTGTCCTTGCTCATTCCACTCATAGCAGATGATGTCCTTGGTGTTTGGCTTTTTGCTACTTGAGGAGCCTTCAGATCTTCTGTATCCAGAGGAAGAATCTGTCCTTCTGTATCTGGAAGAGGACTCGTTCTGATCAGATCTTCTGGGATTCCTGAACCTCCTTTGTCTTTGCTTCCACAGTTGATTTACTCTTCTGGAGAGGAGGGAGAGTTCGTCTTCTTCTGATGAGGATCCATCAGATGTTTCTCCAACTGCCTGCAAAACTTTAGACTCAGATTTTTTGTTAGATTTCAAAGCTAAAGGCTTACCTTGCTTCTGAGGCTCGTCAGCTTCTAGCTCTATCTCATGACTTCTGAGGGAGCTGATAAGTTCCTCCAGAGTGATTTTGTTGAGATCTTTTGCTAGCTTCAGAGCTGTAACTATTGGTCTCCACTGCTTGGATAAACTTCTGATGATTTTCTTGACATGGTCAGCAGTAGAGTATCCTTTGTCCAGAACCTTGAGACCAGCTACCAGAATCTGGAATCTTGAGAACATTGTTTCAATGGATTCAGATTCTTCCATTTTGAACGCCTCATACTTCTGAATGAGCGCCAGAGCTTTAGTTTCTTTGACCTGAACGTTGCCCTCATGCGTCATTCTGAGAGAGTCAAAAATGTTCTTTGTTTTGTCTCTGTTTGAGATATTTTCATATTCAGTATAGGAGATGGTGCTGAGGAGGATGGTTCTGGCCTTGTGGTGATTCTTGAAGTCACGCTTTTGTTGGTCAGACATTGTTTTTCTATCAATCTTCTGACCGCTTGCATTCACAGGGTGCGTGTATCCATCTGTCACCATATCCCACAGATCAGCATCATGTGCCAGAAAGAAGCTTTCAATTCTGTCTTTCCAGTAATCAAAGTTTTCTCCATCAAAGACTGGAGGTTTGCCGCTGAATCTGTCTCTGTCCTCATGGTTGTCATTGCTGGTGTGAGAAAAGTTTCCTGCCATTATGTTTTTCTGACGCTGGATCTTGTACTGACACGGTTAAGTGTTTTAGCTCAGAACCAGGCGATCTGATGCCAATTGAAGAAGTGAAAAACAAAAGAAGGGGGGGTTGAATTGTAAAACTGAAAATCAATGCAATGAACAAGATATTTTTATCCTGGTTCGTTTGATCTCAAACTACTCCAGTCCATCCGTCAAGGTGATTTCGCCTCTCTCCAACGAGGTCTTAATCCACTATATTCAACTAAATATTACAAACTGCTTTAACAACTGCTAAAGCCTTCTTGATGCAAACCACAACCCGGTTTGTCAAGGAAACACTTTCTTACAAAGAAGATAAATCTAAGTGTGTGAATGTTTTCTACAAAACTGTATCACAACTGTGATGTATACACAACTTTAAGCTTAGAAACTAGATTGCTAAACAATAATTGAGTAAGAGGATATATAGCGTTTAGCAAACTGAGAGAAGGAAGATTATGATCAGCTTTTAGGCGTGTAAAATGTTGGAGAGCAATAGCCAATTCAATCTTCATAGTCTTGTTTATATAGCACTGAGATTGTTGAACGTTGGAGCAATATTCTTGATTCAATGCTAATAACAAACTTTCCTTATTGAGCAGATCTTGTCTGGAATGAGGCTATTGGTAATAATTTGCTTTCAATGCACAGTACCGTTGCTTACTTAATGCATGTTCTGGCTTGGCTCATTCTGACTCTGCTTAACTGCTGATGAACTGTTGTTTTCTTTATCAGAGTGTTGAGCGCAGTTCTGTTCATCAAGCTTCAGCATACACGTGAGTTAATCTTCTGATTCTGGTATTCTGATATAGCAACTTCTGATGCTGATGTCAAGAATCAATATTCTGATGCTGATTAAGTGTGCTCTTGCTGATACCTATCAGAGTTTCTGCAAATCAGAACGTAATAATTTAGGTAGCAAATAGTTCATACATGAATCATATAAATAATATATCTTTTCATTTTGTTATCATCAAAACTTAAACATAGGGTAGTAGATTCAAACTTTGTTCTAACACTTTGGCTCTACATTAATTTGGTTATTCTCGAAGAGATGGTCATCATGACACGCTTATTCAGGGTATTATGTTTGATTACGAGAACGATCCTCAAGGTTATCATCAAAGGTTTGTACATGCTTGGGGCATGGTGAGAAAAATTGATAGTAAGGCTTTAGGACAAAATAACACCATCCCTCTAGATCCCTATCTCAAATGGGTATGAACTAGTTCTCAAAACCTTATGATGCCATATCCCGTTGTCTTACTAGTAACTGTGGAGCCTGTTACAGAGGGAGATATTCCTTATACTAGTCTTCATCCAGATATGCCTACTGACCTTAAAGAATTGCAGATGTCCTGGATTCAACTCATGGAAGAACGGTACACCTATGAGACTCAATTCCATATGTAACACAGTGGGATAACTGACTTGGGATGTTTTTGTGTTTTATCGCAATTGTTGCGGATAGCAAAAGTCACCACCGACTTTTCTTTTATCCAATAAGGAAAGGCTGAAAAGATTAGGAAAGAACTTTCGAGATTATTTTCTTGAGTTCAGGGGGTAGATTATGAAAAGGGAAGGTGTTAGCACCCTTTTCATCTATAGTTATCTATGGCTCTTAGTTTCTTGCTAGATCACTTGCTTTTGTTTGAAAGTATGCTTTATGGTGGGTTCTGAAGGTATTTTGAAAACGTTCCTTTGTAATGATTCTCGTCTCTATAAGAACGCATACAAAGTATTATTTTAAAAATAGTTCAAAGAAGTGTTTGTTTTTTAAAGTGATTTTAAAAAGGTGTCTTTGTAATGATTATCGTCTCTACAAGAACGTATACAAAGTGTTGTCTTTTGAAAATGTTTCAAAATAAAAGTGTTGGTGTATAAAATATTTTTGTTGTGAGAAAGCGAGCAACTAGGAGCAACCTACCTACTCTAAGGTATTTAGTGTTATTTTCCTCCTCCTTTAGATGTTTCTATCTTACCCTTGATTTGGTAAGAAGAACCATCATTGGATGGGAAGGGATGGGTGTGGGTCATTGTATAATCATGATAGCAATGTTGTGAGATATCTTAGCATTTCTTTTGAGGGACTAAGATCATTTGTAAGGCAACATTCGAAGTGTCATCGAGGGACAATGATCTTGTATTTTTGATTGTTTTTGCTAAGACGTCTCACATGCATAACATGACTATTTTTCATAAGGCAACAAGTGGAGTTAACCCTAGAGGTGCATGTGGGCAAAGTGTGTTTGATTGCATGCATTTTTGTCCTCTGATCAGGGTGGTCTACTTGTTGATTTTATCTTGCCATACACCCTAATTACTAACATTTTGTATAAAATCAAAAGTGCAGAAAGATAAAATCCTACACTATTACAACCATATTGAATTGCATGAAAATATAAAGGAAAAAATAAGGTAAAAGCAAGAAAAATGGATCTTTCAATTTAAGGCAGCAAACCCTTCAATTCTGCACTTTCTGGCTCTCATAGATCTAGCCTGAAAAGGGGTGAAGGCATGGCTTTCGATTGGGGCCTAGAGGCCAGCTTGTTATTTCTTTCGATTGGGGCCTGGAGGCCAGCATGTTGTGTCTTTCAATTGGGTCCTAGAGGCCAGCATGTTGTGTCTTTCGATTGGGGCTGGAGGTCAGAATGTTGTGCTTCTTGGCTGCCTCTTTCGTTTGACCTGGAGTTTAGTGTGGAAGCTAAAGGCTTGGTCTCCAACTTCCTGTTTCCTATTTATTTCGTTAAAGTTTGAATAGCAACATGGCCTAAGACCATGCCAACATCACCTTAGGGCCAGGATAGTCTTTAAAGCATGTTTAAATATACAAAGGGCAAAAATCAAGAAGGTTGTTAACCATGAAACATATTAAAAGGATGGAAATGAATAGAAGAGAAATAGTATGTACATGTTTGAAACGAAAAGGAACTGTATTTGCATGTTATGCAAGAAATAAAGAGTTCAAGGTTTAGAAAAACTTACCTTGTTGTAGGCTGGAGCGTGTGGTGGACCTTCAAGTGGCTGAACTAGATGCTCTTGGATTCGAAGGAAATAAACAGGTGTGGTGTTCCTTTGACTGAATTCGAAGGTCAGGAGGTGTGAGGTGGTGTTGTAGCGGTAGAAATGTTTAAGACTAATCCATTGGGTTGACTAGACTTATACAGATCAAAAATAAAAATCGCCACTGCGCTTTATAGTTTCCAAAGGAATGGGAAAAGAGAGAATAACCCGAAAAGAGGGGAGAAAGATTCAAGGTAAGGGGGTTGGTTATGCAAAGGGAAGGTATTAGCACCCTAAACATCTACGGTACTCCGTAGGAACCTCTTTGTAAAATCTATATATTTTGGCTATAAAATGTTGTATAAGAATAGATGGTTGAGGAGATAAAAAAAAATATTTTTTTTATGATTTTTGGATCAAAGAGATCAAATTAACATACTTGGGCTTGCAAACATAGGTTTGGGCCACGAATGATCATTTATTTGAATCGGGACAAAATTTAGCGTTATGTTAAGCAATCGTAAGTGGACTTATATAGAAGTCACACCTATTTTGAGGTCGGTCAATAGCAATCTATGCACCCTTTATTTTGAGACATGATATAGAGATCATGCTCCAATAACACTTAGTGTAATAAGAAAGGGATGAGATGAAGAGGGGTGGGAAAGAATACACAAAGCATATTTGAATTAAATTTTAATCAAACTATTATTAAAATCATTCATCCATTTTTATGAGTTAGACTCAACACCATGAATCCAATGATGTTAATAAAGTTCATGTTCAAAATTCAACCCAAGATCAGCCATAAATAATCACAAAATAATATTGCATTTAATATATATATTAAAAAAGGGTTTTAAAATGTTTTAAAATAGAAATAAAAGAGAAAAAAAATCAACCTTGTTCAAATTAATCAAGAAATATTAAGTAAGACCATGGAAAAATCAGAAATGAACTAAAATATTTTTATAAAATTTTTGGTAAGTTTTTTAAAGTATGAAACTATTTTTTAAAATTAAAATAAATGAGTAAAATAAACTAAAAATGGTAAAAAATAATAAAGTCAGAAATCAAAAATAAATAAGGTCACCAACATTTTCCACAATATCATTGGATCATTCCATATTTTTTTCAGAATTTAAAAATGCATAAAAGTATTTTTTAAAATTTAAACCAATTCAAATAAAGTGAAAATTTATAAAAAATATCAAAACACAAAATAAAAATCAGAAAGAGAAATATCAAAAATATTTTTCAGATTTTTTTTCCAGATTTTTTGAACTTAAAATGAATTTTCTATGATTTTTGAAATTTAAAACAATTAAATATAAAAATCAGAAAAGAAAATAAAAACCAAAAAGATGTGGACCAATGGATGAGAGTCAAAACGCGTTAGTAATCAAATCCAAGGGATCTGACGCACTGTGCATATCATGGTTATTACTAAATATCACACCGGATCCAACATTTTTAAAATAAAACAACTTAAAATGTGGCGCGTTGGATGGAGTCTGATTCACAATAGTAATCAGATCCAAGGGCTGTTGAGGCACGCGTATGGTAAGGCAAGAATATTGTATCCATTTCCAAAACATATCATGGCTTCATGTCATTGGTTGAAGACGGACATGTCATCGTCTTCAACCTCCAGCCATCCCCAAATTGAATCCATCAAACTGTAAAATTAGCAATCCAGACCGGTACCATTAGATTTGTCTCTTTAAGACGATTCTAATGGTACCATCGCACCAAATTTATATAAATTGTGCAAGACTGTGTTTGAAAAAAACCAGAAAAAATAGTGAGCACGAAAATCTGGGATATCTCCTTCAATTCTCAATGAAATTGCAAACTATAAAGAGCACGAGGATCAGAAGAATACAAGGAGTGGATTAGTCTTTTATTTGAATCAATTTGGCCAAGAAATCTATCTGCACGAAGTAGTGAGAAGTTTTTTCTGAAACTGGACTTCTACAGATCAATATAGGTCACAATTCTTGAAAGTAACCGTATGGTTAGCTTCAGAGAATTTCAATGAAACTAACTGAATGGAGCTTTTGGTGTTTGAAGGTGAGAATGTAAGAAATCATAATTTAAAATTCAGAGTTCGTGTGGGATCTGAATAGGGGTTAATTGGCTATCAAAAGCTTTCCCAAATGAGTGAGGGATGATCCTTATTTATAGCTGATCATGATGCAAGGCTCAAGCGTGTGAATTGGAGGCAAAATCAATGAAATCGTGTGGACCTGCTAAGTGTGAAAAGTGAGACTTCACATGGCTCAAAATGTAGCAAGATGAATGGTTTAAGGGTCGTTTCTTTTTAAGGAAAGTTCCTAAACATGATTAGACAGGAAATTGATCCTTAAACAGGCTTGTAATTGGATTTAAACCAATTTTCAAATCTGACTGAACTTGGATTTCCATTTTATGATGCTACTTTCATAACCATGGTGCCAACAATGTAGGGCACCATATGATGTGATTTTTGAAGCATTTGAAAGATTAAGTCACAATATTTACAATGTGCAAGGAGTGAGATCAATTGGATTTTTGAGCAAGAAGTTATGTTGAGTCAAAGTTGGAAGAAAAGGGTTGACTTTCCATACTTAGAAATATTTCAAGTTTTTTCTTCAAAAGTGACCTATAATGTTTTACATTTAAACATGGTCTTCCACTTGGAATTTTCTCTTGACCAAAAAAGATGGCATTAAATAGGCCTCTTGAATGACATTTTGAAACTAGAACTATTCAATATTTTCAAAAATTGAGAGAGTTATGAATTATTGAAGTTGGCAAAAATCATGAAATGACCTATAATCTTTTGTATCCTTAGGTAATCTTCCCTCCATTTTCTCACTTTGCATATAAAAGAAGGAATAAATTTAATATCCTCAAGATCATTTTAGAAAAAGAGTGGGCTCAAGGTGATAAAAATTGACCAAGTTATGATCATTTGAAGTCACACATGGAAAATTAGGGGTTCATTTGGAGGACTTGTAATCTCTCTTCACCATCAAGCTTCTTCCACATTAAAACTCCTTGAAACTTTTGAAGTGATTTGTAATTAACCCTATTAAGAGAAGGATGTATTTGGAATCACTCAAAAGTACCAAAAGATGAGAAATATATACTTCTTTGAAGTTCAAAACCCTAGCTCATAAATCAAGAAAATGCTTTGAGGAACTTTGACAATTTTGAACAACCTTCTTGTACCAACTCTCTTGCTTTGTAAATAGAAGTTGTTGAGGATGATAACGAGGACTCATATAAACCAAAACAAATTCCATATCTTGAGAATTGGGAGAAATATGCACTTGTGACCAATAGAAACAAGACCTTGTTCAACCATGACAACTTCTTCAATCAACCCCTTGTACTTTTGAATCAATTTGATAATTTGGAAATGTAGTGGACCAAAATAAACCTTGCCATATCATCTCTTCCAAAACAAATTCAATGGTGAGGTTTGAATTTCTCAAGCTTTATTGACTAGGGCATGGAGATAAACTCATGAACCCCTGGATCAACTTGCTAAGCCATATTGCCTTTACCTACATTATCAATAAGTAAGACAAACCAACATTGAATTTTATTAATTCGAAGGAAAATAAAGAAAAAATATTCATGATCACAAAAGAAAACAAGTCAAGGTGCTTGGGGATTCCTCAAAGAGCAAAGCTAAAGATATGGAGAAGAACTACAAGCCATAATGTGATCTTGTTGTGATTGAATCAAAATGGTATGATCAAGGGATCTTAGTGGCAAAAATTGGGGTACAACAACTGTCCTTATTTAAGTTTCTTCTATCCGGAGATATGAAGGTTAAAATCTTCGTGTCGACGCGATCGAAGATAATTAAATATAAAACAAACCCTACTCTTAGCCCTAAGATGCCATGCAATGCTTATGAGTATGAATGCCTATGACCAAAATCAAAGAGACGCAAAACACCAATGGGGATGTAACAAAGGAAATAAAGAAACAAAAGAGAAAAAAAACCCGACCAAGAAAATAAATCACTGGTGAATCAAAAGAACCGACTTATAAAGGATGATAAAAAGTCAAAGGATATACTAACTTCTACTGAAGGCGAAACTACCAATGTTCACTGAAGGTAGAAAGGGAGAAGAAATAATAACACCATCATTAACTGACAGATAGCTACCAACGTTTACTGAAGGTAGAGAGAATAAATCATCGACGTTCACTGACGATGAACTACCATCTTTCACTGAAGGTAAAGAGAAAAGAAAACATCGTAACACTACCATTCACTGAAAGTGAACTACCAACGTTCACTGAAGGTATAAAAAATATAACAATCACTGACGTTCACTGCCGATGACCTACCAACTTTCACTGAAGGTAGAAAGAGAATATATCATAACACTGTCGTTCACTGACGATGAACTACCAACATTCACTGAGGGTAGCAAAAAGATAACAATCACCAACTTTCACTGAAGGTGACCTACCAACTTTCACTTAAGGTAGAAAGAGAATATATCATAACATCGTCGTTCCCTGACGATGAACTACCAACGTTCACTGAGGGTATAAAAAAGATAACAATCATCAACTTTCACTGAAGGTGACCTACCAACTTTCACAGAAGGTAGAAATAGAGTATATCGTAACATCGTCGTTCACTGACGATGAACTACCAACTTTCACTGAGGGTAGAAAAAAGATAACAATCACCGATGTTCGCTGATGGTGACCTACCAACTTTCATTGAAGGTAGAAAGAGAATAAATCATAACACCGCCATTCACTGACGATGAACTACCAACGTTCACTGAGGGTAGCAAAAAGATAATAATTACCTACGTTCATTGAAGGTGACCTACCAACTTTTATTGAAGGTAGAAAGAGAATATATCATAACACCACTATTCACTGACGGTGAACTACCAACCTTCACTGAGGGTAGCAAAAAGATAACAAGTTTTTCCCAAAATTCTGGAATTTCACCTAGAATTGGTTTCAACTTCTTCTTTAACCAAGGCACTCCGCCTGGAAAGGGTAATATATAAGATGTCTCAAATAAAGAGACCTGCTACTTGCTGTTATGGAGAATTGTCAAATGACTTCCTGGGGAAAACAAAGTGGCTTCTTGGGGAAATGCCAACATATTCCTTCTGAGGAGATAAAGTCTTCTCGTGTAAAATAAATGCATATTCTAAAACCAAAACTCGAAGCTTTCAGACATCCAAAGTAATAATATTGCTGGGAAACAAAGATTCAATCCAGAAATAAACTGGAGTAAAACAGTCTACCAAAATAGATCCTTTGAGAAATAAACTCAAGAGGGAAATCCAATCTAACCAGACAAAGAGCTATGTAGGAAGGCTAAAGAAAAAAATCTTCCACGAGGGATAAATCAGTGGGGAATTGAAAGAATATACACTTTCTGCTTAAAGCTGACGCTCTATTGGAGAGAGGACAACACAAATCTGCAAAATAGGGTAATATCTCGACAAAATGTGAATGGGTGTGAATGATCAATGATTTGTTAAGTTTAGCTACGCATGATGTATGTATGACTGTATGAGTGCTATCGTGCATATGCTGACAAAACAAACATATAATACTGGGAGTAATCAGGAAAAACCAACTCAGTCACAATCAAACTCGGCTAAATCACATCCAAGATGAACATCCCAAAAGAAGAAAAAAAAAGAACCAACTTAGGAAGAAAAGTCCTACTGCATGGCTTAACTTCACCGGGGAGAAACATAACATAGTGACAAAACAGTACAGATATAGGAATATAACATGCTTCTCCAGGCTTCACCAGGGAATAGCACTCACACTTCAAGGAGGAAATAAATATTTTCAAATGTAACACTTCTACTGGGGATTGCAAAACTATTTTCAAATAGAGATGATGGACACCAAATCATCAATTCATTCACTGGGGAATTGAGGCCCATTTTGAAGGAGGAAAAACATACACACTTCACCAAATCATATAATGCCTCATCATCGAGACATCTATTAGGGACTTTGTACTGACTCCATTGAGGAGATCAAACATCATATCATCAAAAGGGGAAACCAATATACATTCTTCACTGAGGAAACTAAAGATATGTGTTCTTCGAGAGTAATAATTGAACCAACTTTTCTAGGAAAAGAGGACTTCTATCCAATAAGAGAAACCTTCACTGGAGAAAACTTGAGTTGGATCTTCACGCAAACCCAGAAAAGAAGAAAAATGAACCAGGCCTTGACTGGGGACACTAGAGTCACAAACCTAATATAGCGAAAACATTCTGAGAAAACCCTCCCGGGGAGAAACAAAACTTCTCAAAACCACTAGAGTTCATCCGCTCCTGGGATCACTACTTTTTGTTTTCCTCTTGAATCACAAAATCTAAAGTAAAAGTAAATTGTAAGTTCTTTTTGAAAAACAATTTTGTTATTTAATCTTATCGTTTTGAAAATTATCATGAATAATAAATGGAGCCTTTGCAAGCTAAATAAAATAAGAAATACAAAGAATTTGGTAAAAGCTCAAATTTCATTAATAGAATGGTAGTCTATGAATGGCGAGACTCCATGGATGATTACAAAGTTCGGAAAATGGTAATATATAATGGAAAAGATACATTGAGATACAATGACCACAATCCCCTCTAACAACTTTTGAAATCCTGAGCAGCAACTTCCGTTGAAGTATGATGAGGATCTGAGAAGATTGTTTCTTTAATGATCAAGTCTTGTATGATATAGTTACTTTCCAAGAAAGTCCCTAACTTTTTCCTAAACTGCCCTTGCGAGTTTTCAACTTAGCATAAAATTTTATTCTGTTTATGTCTCTAATTTTTTCCTAGACCGCCCTTTCGGGTTTTCGACCTACCGAGACGCTCTTTTTTGCCTAAGCCTCCCTTTCGGGTTTTTAACTTATTGAGTTGTTCTTTTATTTCTTTAGGTGAAGTATTTCTTGACTTCATCAAAATTCATGGGACATTGGAACTCCTCGCCATCCATAGTTTCAAGAATTAATGCACCGCCAGAGAAGGCTTTCTTGACAACATATGGGCCTTCAAAATTTGGAGTCCACTTTCCCCTAGAATCAGAGTTAAAAAGAAAAGATCTTCCTGAGCACGAGGTCGCCTTCTCTGAATTCACGAGGCTTGACCTTCTTATCAAAAGCTTTCTTCATTCTCTTCTGGTATAACTTCCCACGAGGTCGTCATTCTCTTCTCTTTGAAAAAATTCAATTGGTCAAACTTGTTCTAGACCCATTCAGCCTCTGACAACTTGGTTTCCATTATCACACACAAAGAGGGAATCTCAACCTCTATTGGGAGTACTGCTTCCATTCCATACATAAGGGAGAACGGGGTTGCTCCTGTTGAAGTGCAGACAGATGTCCTATATCCATGCAAAGCAAAAGGGAGCACTTCATGCCAATCTTTATAAGTAACAACCATATTTTGGATGATCTTCTTGATATTCTTATTAGTAGCTTCAACAACCCCATTAACCTTTGGCCTGTACGGAGATGAATTGTTATGCATGATCTTGAATTCCTCACAAAGTTCTGTCATCATCTTGTTGTTCAGATTCAAGCCATTGTTGGTGATAATTCTGCTCGGCACACCATACCGACATATAAGATTATTCTTAATGAAGCACACAACCACTTGCTTGGTAAAGTTAGCATACGAAGTAGCTTTCACCCATTTGGTGAACTAATCAATTGCTACCAAGATAAAATGGTGTCCATTTGAAGCTTTGGGTTTTATCATCCCGATCATGTCAATACCCCACATAGAGAAAGGCCATGGGGAAGAGATCACATTGAGAAGTGTCGGAGGCACATGAACCTTGTCCGCATAAATTTGACATTTATGAGACTTCTTTGCAAATTAGTAACAGTCATATTTCATTGTCAGCCAATAGTAACCTGCCCTTAGCATCTTTTTAGCCATCACATGTCCATTGGCATGAGTTCCAAATGAACCTTCATGAATCTCATGCATCAACATGTTTACTTTATGTCTATCCACGCATCTGAGCCAGACCATGTCATAATTTCTCTTGTACAACACATTCTCACTGAGGAAGAAATTGCTTGTCAATCTTCTCAATGTCTTTTTATCTTTATTCGATGCACCAATCAGGTATTCCTGAGTCTGAAGAAAATGCTTGATATCATAATACCAAGGTTTCTCATCCTCTACCTCCTCTGTTGTAAACACACGAGAAGGCCTATCCATTCGCCGAACTATAATTTGAGGTATATCATTCCAAGTATTTACTTGATACATAGAAGCCAGAGTTGCCAAAGCGTCCGCCATTTGATTTTCATCTCTAGAGATGTGATGAAATTCAACTTTATTAAAGAAGGGTAACAATCTTCTAGCATAATCTTTGTAAGGGATCAAGTCGGGGTGACGAGTATCCCACTCTCCTTTAATCTGATTTATTACCAAAATTGAATCACCATACACGTCTAGAATTTTAATTCTGAGATCAATAGCTTCCTCGAGACCCATGATGCAAGCCTCATATTTTGGCATATTATTAGTACAATCAAATGTCAACCTTGCAGTAAAAGGAATGTGTGATCCATGTGGAGTGACGATCACTACACCAATTCCTTTACCATAAGCATTCACAGCTCCATCAAATATCATACTCCAACAAGATTCAGGGTCAGGACCTTCCTCAGGAAATGGTTGATCACAATCTTTCACTTTCAAAAACATCACATCCTCATCAAGGAAATCATACTTCACAGACTGATAATCATCAATTGGTTGGTGAGCAAGATATAATCTGCCAACACGATGCTCTTAATATCTTTTTGAGTGCGTTATTCGATATCATATTCAGATAAAAGCATCTGCCAGCGGGAAATTCTCCCAGTAAGAGCAGGCTTTTCAAAAATGTACTTGATTGGATCCATTTTCGAGATCAACCAAGTAGTGTGATTCAACATATACTGCTGCAAATGTTTTGCCGCTTAGGCCAGAGCACAACATGTCTTTTCCATCATGGAATACCGCGACTCACAATCAGTAAAATTTTTACTTAGATGATAAATGGAATACTCTTTCTTCCCTGTTTCATCTTCTTGTCCTAGAATACAGCCTGTGGAATTATCTAACATTGTCAGATACATAATCAATGGTCTTCCTTCAACAGGAGGGAGCAAGATAGGAGGTTCAAGCAGATATTATTTAATACTTTCAAATGCCCTTTGGCAGTCATATGTCCACACACAACCTTGATCTCACTTTAATAACTTAACGATTGGCTCACACGTTGCAGTCATGTGAGAAATGAATCTTGAAATATAATTCAAACGTCCGAGGAACCCTCTGACTTGATTTTCAATTCTCGGTGCTGGAATCTCTTGAATTGATTTTACTTTATCAAGGTCAACTTTAATCCATTTCTGGCTAACAATGAAACCCAACAATTTCCCTGATTTAACACTGAAGGTACATTTACTTGGATTCAAGCTGGGACGATACTTCCTCAAACGTTGAAACAACTTCAAAAAATCTTCTGCATGCCTTTCTTTAGTCTAGGATTTAGCAATCATATCATTGAAATATACCTCAATTTCCTTATGCATCAGGTCATGGAATAGGGTTATCATTGACCTCTAGTACGTTGCACCAGCGTTCTTCAACCCGAAGGGCATCACTCTATAACAGAATGTTCCCCAGGGTGTAATAAATGTCGTTTTATCCATGTCCTCTGGATCCATTCTTATTTGATTATACCCGGAAAATCCGTCCATGAACGAGAAAACTTTGAATTTTATTGCGCTATCCACTAACATATCAATGTGTGGCAATGGAAAATCATCTTTTGGACTAGTTTATTTAGATCTATGTAATCTATGCACATGTGAACTTTTCCGTCTTTCTTTGGTACTAGGACAATATTGGCAATCCACTGAGGGTATATTGATGTCACAAGAAAACCGGTGTTAATCTGCTTTAGAACTTCCTCTTTGATCTTCAATGCCATATCCGGGTGAGTTCTTCTCAACTTCTGTTTGATTGGCGGACACTCTGGCTTCAACGGAAAACGATGCTCTATAATATTTGTATCTAGGCAAGGCATATCTTGGTAAGACCAAGCAAAAATATCCACATACTCTCTCAATATCTCAGTTAACATGCTTTTCACATCAGGATACAGTAATGCTCCAATCTTGACTTCTTTTAGATCTTCTTCTGAACCCAAATTGATTACTTCCAAAGGCTCTTTATATGGCTGAATGGAATTCTCCTCACGCTCAAGCAACGGTGAGACCTCTTGTGGAATCTCATCATAGTCTTCATCTTCAGCCCCATACACAGGACATTCAAAGTTGGGAGAGGGTGCAAGGTCATTGTATTCAAGGGGTTTTTTAATTAATCTACACATATGATTTATGATTGGTTTTAGAAACTGACACATATAATAAGTGATCATGCAGATTAAATTTTAGTTATTATTTATTTTGAAAGGTTTTTTTCTGATTACCATTTCCCAAGAAAAAGCAAAAAATAAAAACACAATTTGGGGAAACAAAGACAATTTTTATTATTGATTTTAAAAGTCACAGCAAACATATAAGCCCGTACAATATTAATACTTTCACCTTGGGCAGTGTGAAATCTTTTCAAAAAGATTAACAAAAAAAAATTACTTTGAAACATGTATGCAAGAGGGAACATCAATGGTGATCCAGTTCTGAACCCTAACTCCGTGCATCACATAATTCGGCATTTCTGGCTCTGCTTCATCTTCCATAATGGCATTGATCCCAGAAATAGTTGGATGAAGATAACCCCCACTACGGAAGATGTCTTGATACTTGCCTGTAGCAGCCTTTGGCTTCATGCTCTTTCCTTTGTCATTCTTCACAGAGAACCCCAAGCAAGCTATGTTCTTGTTTACAAGTGGATTCATAATATATCCTCATACTTCACTATGGCCATTACACACAACTTGTTGTGCATCCTTAAGTGAAACCATGGAATTCTCATTTCCCCTTATGTTCTCAATGGATAAAGCTTGGAACTGAGTTCCAACAGCAACTTCATACTCCTCCACAATGCTGAAAGAGGAAAAGTTAGATGACAATAATGCATGTTATCCATTTATAATTACCACTTTTCCTTCACGTACAAACTTCATCTTTTGGTGTAAAGTCGAAGTGACAGCCCATGCCTCATGTATCCACGGTCGTCCCAGCAAGCAGCTATAAGTGAGTACAATATCCATGACCTGGAAAGTAATCTGAAACAAATGCGGGCCTATATGAATAGGCAAGTCCACTTCACCAATAACAGATTTCCTTGATCCATCAAACGCTTTTCCAATAATTCCCCTTGGGCGCATGGGAATTCCTTGATATTTCAACTTCATAAGTGTACTCTTTGGTATAACGTTCAAAGTGAATCCATTATCAATCAGCATATTAAATAGTGAATCTTTCTTGCAATTCATGGAGATGTGGAGGGCCAGGTTGTGATTCCTTCCTTCATTTGGTAAATCATCATCGCAGAAACTCAGATTATTACATGATGTAATATTCCCCACTACACTGCTGAATTGGTTTATATGCATGTCACTTTCCACGAAGTCTTGGTCCAATACCCTCATCAAAGATTCTCTGTGAGCAGAAGAGTTCATCAATGAAGCCAAGATATATATTTTTGAAGGAGTCTGCAGTAGCTGATCTACAATTATGTAGTCACTCATCTTAATTATCTTCAAAATATCATCCACATCATTTTCTAGTGTAGCTCCACTAGATCCACCCACTGCCTTCTTGGGTTCAACATTTTCAACAATTTACTTTCCAGCACTAACATCTCCATGAAAAATTGGTGCAAATATACGACCGATGCAGGTCACTCTGCTAGTCTCGGCAATATTTCCAACATCAGGCATCAGCTGGATGGGAACTTCCACACCATCCTCTAAGATTATAGCATTATATTTGGAAGGTACAACCTTATCTGACTTGTAGGGGATAGGACCCGCAAACTAATCACCAATGGAGTAATAGTCGGCTTGCTATGATACTCAACTTCAAAATGGGCAAGTGCACCAAAACAAGGCACAATGACGTTTACCCCTTCTTCAACACAATCAGTCATTTTGGAGTCATCTCTGGAAAACAAATCCTCATATGAGGAGAAATACTCATTTGTAGAGGCATACTCATCATCCGACTCTTCTTCATCCAAACAAACCTCAATCACATCAACTTCATGGTAATCATCCCTTTAACCTGTAACCTTGATGGTTCCATTATCCAACAACAACTGAGCACCTTTCCTTACGATTAAACATCCTCGAGAGTCCATGCAGCAAATTCGGTAAGATCCATATTGATGTTCCACCTGACCAGCCATGTGGAAGAAAGTAGCATGCAATTGTACAAGATCCTCATTCAAATACTTCACATAAAATATTATGAACTCTCGTGGACATCCAAAAACCATGTTTACTTCCTCTTCATACTCTTCCCTAGGCCTGATTATGTGGATGAGACCCTCATCCATCATCTCCTGCAAATCAGCCTTTATCTTATTATAACCCTGTATGTCTATACTGCAAATAGCACAACCGGCATGGTCATGCATATAGTAGCTAAATTCACAGAGGTATGCATGCATCTTCACAAAATCTCCCCTAACCAGATTAACATCAAAAAATTTGAAGTCACCAGGACAACCGGCCACCATATTCACAACATTTTCTCCCCCATGTTTGTGTAGAGGATTGTCTTTAGCATTAGGGCCCACATCTTTGGAAGAGAGAATACCGAACTTCACCAATTTTTGTACCTCAGTCTTCAAAGGATAGCAATTCTCAACATTATTCCTTGGTGCTCCCTGATGAAAAGCACACGTTTGGTCTGCTTTGTAATACCAAGGCAACGACGATGGTACAACGGGAGGTGGTCAGGTTTGAACCAACTTCTTCTGAATTAACGACTGGAGTAACTCTGTATAACTCATGGGAATAGGTTCATAACTCTCCCTTCTCTTATTATACCCTTGATTCCCCTGCTGGGATAGTCTCTGATAAGCAACGGTGGTTGGAGCTACACCAACAACTGAAGTAACTGAGGCGACTTGCTGATGACGTTGATAATTTCTTCTAGGAGGATTAAACCTACTCTCTTGCATAACACCATTTGTATCTCCTTCCTTCTTTTTGGAAAACCCATAGGACGGCTTCTTCACACTTCCAAAACCTTCACTCTTTGTTAAACGGCCCTCTGTTACAACCTCTTATAACCAGATACCCATGCCTACCATTTTAGTAAAGTCACTTGGCGCACTCGCTACCATCCTCTCATAGTAGAAAGCACCCAGAGTCTTCAAGAAAATCTTAGTCATCTCCTTCTCTTCCATGCGAGGAATTACTTGGGCGGCTACCTCACGCCATCTTTGTGCATATTCTTTGAATGATTCCCTGTCTTTCTGAACCATGGCCCTAAGTTGATCACGGTCAGGCTCCATTTCCATGTTGTATTTGTATTGTCGGATAAATGCTTCTCCCAAGTCATTGGAAGTATGGATATTGAAGCTATCCAAACTCATATACCACTTCAGCGCAACACCGGTCAAAGTATCCTGAAAAAAGTGAATCAGCAGACGCTGATCATCATTATGGGTAGACATTCTTCTTACATACATTACCATAGAGCACGAGGGCAAGTGTTGCCCTTGTACTTCTCGAACTTCGGGACCTTAAACTTTACAGGTATCTTAACATTTGGGACCAAGCATAATTCATTCACATTCTGCCCGAACAATTCCTTTTCCATGAGGGCCTTCATCTCCCTCTGCATCTTGTCAAACTGTTCTTGAAAATCATCCATTCTATCATAAAGACCAAAGTCTTCACTTGGTGGAAGAAAAGGACGACACATATCTTCATTAAAAAATGGAACAATATTTACCAAAGGAGGTGCAACAGGAGAAACATGCACCACAGGGGGTACAGGAGTAACAATAGTCTGAACAACTGGAGCTTCTTCAGGACAAATATTGAAACCTTCAAGCGCAAAGTTCTCTGGAATTTCCCACGGATAACCTTGAGGCATGCGATTCTAAACAACAGCTGGAGTAGCAGACATAGGAATAGCCGGAGCTTCAGCAGTAACCCTTGTTGGTTGAGGTTGAACACTCGGTGGTTGATTTTGAGCAGCCACCAGAGCTTCCATCAAAGTAGTGAGATTGTCCATACCGGCCTTCAGAGAAAAAACCTCCTCGCGCAGCTCACGATTCTCTTGTTCTAAGTTGCCCATCTTCCTTCTGAAATTGGTTTGAGTGTTGTAGTGGTGAGTCAGCTTGCTGAACGAAGTAAAGAAGCTTGGTAAGAAACCTGGATATGCATAACAAATGCAAGAAATACGTGCAATATGATGCATGATATGCAATGCACATGATTAATTTTTATTATTAATATTTCAAGGTACTTAAAGATTTATAGACATATTGCAAATATCAAAGTAATAACATATCTGAAATACTGAAAATTTTTATTATAATAACTTAAAAATGGATTACAAGTTTCGAAAATCCCAAGTACAAGATGAAAGTAAAGTCTAAAACCTAAGAAGCAAAGTTGATGGAGATCACTCTATACGCTGGCGCTTCCCTGTAAGCCTTTTAATTTGAGCCTCCAACCTCTGGTTTTCTTCAGCATATCTGTTGGCAACCTCCTTCCAATCATCTAAATCATGAAGTGAGTAACTAGCACCTGACTGAGGCTTAGGAGAAAATAAATACCCTTGCCTATCCATGGTATCTACAACCCGACTCTCAATAATCTCAATCAAGTCGTCTTTCTCCTTCAAGTCTGCTCTATAGGAAATCTCTAAAGTTTGGAACTTATTCTTCCAAGCATTCTTTTTCCTGCTGCATCCTGACCAAAGAAAGTTGTAGTTATTCTATACCATCCAATAAAGGAGGAGTGGTCTTTACAAACAAATCAGGCATATGTGCTTCCCAGGAATATGGCATCTTCAACTGAATATCTCTCGTTTGGACCCACTGAAGATATGGTTCCAAAGAAATAACTCCCCTAGGTCCCAAGTCTTTCCTACGCTTCTTATGAATGTGATGCCAAGCCTTCGCAATTTTTCCCTAGCTTCCTTATAGTCCTCTCCCTCCTTTAAAAAGAAACTACTCAAATGAATACTATTTGGCTTATCCCTCATTGGATAACCAAGTTGTCATCGTGCAAGAACAGGGTTATAGTTAACTCCTCCCTTTGTACCAAGAAGAGGTACATTTGGGAAACTACCAAAATTGTCGACAATCTCTACATCCTGGTAAGCTCGATGATACCAATCAATATCTGAGTGAGTAAGTGCCATGATCTTAGGAGCCCAATGAGGTTCCTTCCTGACATCCCAAAAAGCATCAGACTGAGGCATATGAGAGATAAACTACCGGTAAAATAGAGGTCTACAACAAATAATCATTCCTCCGTGATAAGAATTCCAAAGATGAATAGAGTAATAAGCATCTCCCAACAATGTAGGAACTGGGTTTCCAATCATGAAGATCCTGATAGCATTAACGTCAACAAACTTATCCACATTAGGAAATAAGAACAACCCGTAAGCAAGTAGAGCAAAGATGGCCTCAAAATCAACTGTAATCTTCATCCTGGAAAAGTAACGAGCTTTCTCCAATAAGAACTGAGCTGGTAATCCTCTAATCCCTCCTTTAGTAGTCATATGGGCTTCAACCTCAGACTTCCCCAGAAAGATCAAAGTGGTTTTGGCTCACCCTTTAAACCAGTAAAAGGAACACGATCGGTAATGGGTAAATCCAACAGATAAGAATACTCCTCCAGTGTAGGCATCAACTAATAGTCAGGGAAAGTAAAGAAATGATACATCGGGTCATAGAACTGGACCAAGGTCGAGAGAATACCCTCCTTCATCCTAAGCTTCATGAGAGGAATGATGGATCCATACTTCTTTCGAAAATTTGCAGAACACTCAATCTCGGGAATTAGACTGATCAACTCATCTATCTTGGGATCCTTGAAACTGTACTTTCCGGTCTTTCTTTTTCCAGAATTCATGGTCAAAAAGTACCTGAGATATTCACAAGTTGTCAACTTTTAAGTCCTTTGAAATAAAATTTCTTCAAAAGATGCTTATGAGTGCATGGATGCATGATGCAACAATCATACACAAGATCACGCATATAGGGTTCATAGGTTCAACATCACGAGCATGAGGTCGAAGGTACTACCCATAAGGTATGGTCTAAAAGTTATCACCTGCTGAATAAGGTTCTAGAGGTTCCCAAAGTCTACAACCTTCTTTCAGATATTACCAACTTCCCGATTGACTCAGTAATTAGTAATATTCTCAAGAAAAACTCGTCCGAGCATAGTATTGTGTGAGAACTATATCCGGATTACTCTGTCGTAGCTTCTGCACTACATCTAAAAGGCCAAGATGGGTTAGGTAATCTATGGTCCTCAGCTTCAGCAGGCTCCCAAGTCAAAAGCAATACGTCTTCCTAATTACTCGGTAAACGAAACTATAATCAAAGGGGCCTCCACTGAGTAAGGGATCTCATGCCTCCTTTTTTGGGATTACTCCATCAAAATTAACATGACTAAACCGCCCGTCCTATCTTAAAGTTTGCCCAAGTCCGGGTATAGGACTCATAAGTAATCACCAAGAACCCTGAAAACCAGGAAAGTCCAGACAAACAGATATACAACATATAACACATAAACAACAATAGCAGATATACCGATATAAACAAAGATAGGTTTGACCCACTTAGGGATGGACCAGCAAGAGGTCAATCTTTCCCCAGTGAAGTCGCCATTTTTCTGTAGCGGTAAAAATGTTTAAGACTAAGCCATTGGGTTGACTAGACTTATACAAATCAAAAATAAAAATCGCCACCGCGCTTTATTGTTTCTAAAGGAATGGGAAAATAACAAATAACCCAAAAAGAGGGGAGAAAGATTCAAGGTAAGGGGGTTGGTTATGCAAAGGGAAGGTATTAGCACCCTAAACATCTACGATACTCCGTAGGAACCTCTTTGTAAAATCTGTATATTTTGGCTATAAAATGTTGTATAAGAATAGATGGTGGAGGTGAGAAAAGAAATATATTTCTTATGATTTTTGCACCCGTCGTCGTTGCGAACCTTTAGTGCCTGTACCACCTTTCGTGCAATAGGGGATCAGGGTTTACATAGTTCACCTTTTTAAAAATTCAAAAAAAAACAAATGTGTTGGTTAATTTTATGAGATAAGACATCATCGTCATTGTTCGTGTGGAAAAACATACTTACTACCCACAATCATGAGAAAGGAGAATTTGCATCATCTCAAAGTGGATGATATGGCTTGGATTTTAAAATCAACAATGCCTCACTCAGCACTCAAGTGGAAACTATCGCTTTTCACTACATATTGTAGAAGTATAGTTGTTTGCATCACTACAAGGATTGACAAGAGTATAATCTTTTGAGAAAGGTTTTAAAAAAAAGCCAAAGTGGCAAAAATGATTTGAAATGAGATTGATTGATATTTAGTATTCTTAAAAAAATGTCAAGGTATTATTAAGTTTATTGAATTTTATTTATGAAAATGTTTTGAAAATGCATGGATCTAAGTCCAAGTTTATTATGAAAACAGTTCAAGTTTCAAAACAAGAAGAGTTTTCAAAAGGAGGAAGAAGATTTTGAAATTAAAGAAAGTGGGAGGAGAAGAAGAGACTATCCTAAAGCATAAGGTAAAATCTAGGGATAAGAACCATCTAACCAACAAGAAGCCAATACTTGACATTATGAGTCAAGATAGAATTCTCATTCTTTGGATTGAAACCAAACAAGCAAAAATACTAGACCTCTTGAGAGAACTAAACTGCAAGTATATTAAGTCTTCACAAAAATTAGGCAGAGTAACGGCTGTATACGGGTGAATTCCATATTAAAAACAAAGAGTATAATCACATTAACCTGCACACAAAATAAACAAAAAGCCCAATGTTTTGAGGTAAACCTCAAGAACTCTAGACAAAATATAAATTAAGATCACAAGGTCTTCAACATAGGCCAAGGTTTTTATTCCTAAGTCCAAGAAGTCCAATACTCCATAATTCCAAGGATAGTAACCAAATAGTCCAAGTATCATTAAAGCCTTTTATGGTCCATGTTGATTATTAGGTGTCTTAAATGAGAAAATAAGAGCTCAAGTGAGCAAAATAAAACTGACAAGAATATAAATGCTCAAGTGAGCAAAATAAAAATGGCATGAAATGTAATGCTTAAAGTAAATGGTATATAGAGCATATAAAAAAAGCCTAAAGTAAAAACAATTTAATAATAAGTGGTTAGTTGGATAACCATATTGAAACTTGCATTTGGAACTCATTAGAGGATTGGTAGAACTAAAGCCTCCACATAACTAGTTGCATTTGATTTTTGTCAAGTATATCATCCATTTGGAATCCTCAAAAGTATCATTTAATGATCAACGATGTTTAAGTGATCCGCGTTGACCAAAAGTGTTGTAGATCCATTAGAGGATTGGTAGAACCAAAGCCTTCATACAATGAATCTCAAGGTTATTGGATCAAAGATATCAAATTAACATACTTGGGCTCACAAACATAGTTTCGGGCCATGAATAATCATTTATTTGAATCGGGACAAAATTTAGCGCTATGTTAAGCAATCGTAAGTGGACTTATATAGAAGTCACACATATTTTGAGGTCGGTTAGTAGCAATCTATGCACCCTTTATTTTAGATATCATATAGAGATCATGCTCCAATAACACTTAGTGTAATAAGAAATGGATGAGATAAAGAGAGGTTAGAAAGAATATACAAATCACATTTGAATTAAATTTTAATCAAACTATTATTAAAATCATTCATCCATTTTTGTGGAGTTAGACTCAACACCATGGATCTAACGATGTTAATAAAGTTCATAATCAAAATTCAACCCAAGATCAGCCAGAAAATAATCACAAAGTGATATTGCATTTAATATATATATTAAAAAGGGTTTTAAAATGTTTTAAAATAGAAATAAAAGAGAGAGAAAATCAACCTTGTTTAAATTAATCAAGAAATATTAAGTAAGACCATGGAAAAATCAGAAATGAACTAAAATATTTTTATAAAATTTTTGGTAATTTTTTAAAGTCAGGAACTATTTAAATTAAAAGAAATGAGTAAAATAAACTAAAAATAGTAAAAAAATAACAAAGTCGGAAATAAAAAATAAATGAGGTCACCAATACTTGTCACAATATCATTGGGTCATTCCATATTTTTTTCAGAATTTAAAAATGCATAAAAGTATTTTTTAAACATTTAAAACAAATCACATAAAGTGAAAATTTATTAAAAAAAATATCAAAACACAAAATAAAATTGTGAAAAAATAAAAATCAGAATGAGAAAAATCAAAAAAAAAAACTCATAATTTTTTCAGATTTTTTGGACTTAAAATGAATTTTCTATGATTTTTTGAAATTTAAAACAATTAAATTTAAAAATCAGAAAAGAAAATAAAAACCAAAAAGATGTAGACCAATGGATGAGAGTCAAAATGCATTAGTAATCAAATCCAAGGGATCTGGCGCGTTGTGCATATCATTGTCATTACTAAATATCACACCAGATCTAACATTTTTAAAATAAAACAACTTAAAATGTGGCGTGTTGGATGGAGTCTGACTCACAAAAGTAATCAGATCCAAGGGCTCCCGAGGCACGCGCATGGTAAGGCAAGCATATTGTATCCATTTCCAAAAAATAACGTGGCTTCATGTCATTGGTTGAAGACGGACATGTCGTCGTCTTCAACCTCCAGCCATCCCCAAATTGAATCCTTCAAATTGTAAAATTAGCAAACCTGACCGTTACCATTAGATTCATCTCTTCAAGAAGATTCTAATAGTACCATCACACCAAATTTATATAAATTGTGCAAGGCTATGTTAGAAGAAAACCAGAAAAAATAGCGAGCACGAAAATCTGGGATATCTCACTCAATTCTCAATGAAATTACAAACTATAAAGAGCACGAGGATCAGAAGAATACAAGGAGTGGATTAGTCTTTTATTTGAATCAATTTGGCCAAGAAATCTACCTGCACGAAAGAGTGAGAAATTGCTCTGAAACTGGACTTCTACAGATCAATATAGGTCATAATTCATGAAAGTAACCGTATGGTTAGCTTCAGAGAAGTTCAATGAAACTAACTGAATGGAGCTTTTGGTGTTTGAAGGTGACAATGTAAGAAATCATAATTTCAAATTCAGAGTTCGTGTGGGGTCTGAATAGGGGTTAATTGGATATCAAAAGCTTGCCTAAATGACTGAGGAATGATCCTTATTTATAGTTGATCATGATGCAAGGCTCAAGCGTGTGAATTGGAGGTAAAACTAATGAAATCGTGTGGACCTGCTAAGTGTGAAAAGTGTGACTTCACATGGCTCAAAACGTAGCAAAATGAATGGTTTAAGGGTCGTTTCTTGTTATGGCAAGTTCCTAAACATGATTAGACATGAAATTGATCCTTAAACAGGCTTGTAATTGGATTTAAACCAATTTTCAAATTTGACTGAACTTGGATTTCCATTTTATGATGTACTTTCATAACGATGGTGCCAACAATGTAGGGCACCATATGATGTGATTTTTGAAGCATTTGAAAGATGAAGTCACAATCTTTACAATGTGAAAGGAGTGAGATAAATTGGATGTTTGAGCAAGAAGTTATGTTGAGTCAAAGATGGAAGAAAAGGGTTGACTTTCCATACTTAGAAATATTTAAAGTTTTTTCTTCAAAAGTGACCTATAATGTTTTACATCCAAACATGGCCTTCCACTTGGAATTTTCTCTTGACCAAAAAAGATGGCATGAAATATACCTCCTGAATGACATTTTGAAACTTGAACCTTTCAAAATTTCCAAAAATTGAGAGAGTTATGAATTGTTGAAGTTGGAAAATAATCATAAAATGACCTATAAACTTTTGTATCCTAAGGGAATATTCCATCCATTTTGTCACTTTGCATATAAAATAAGGAATAAATTTAACATTCTCAATAGCATTATAGAAAAAGAGTGGGCTCAAGGTGATAAAAATTGACCAAGTTATGATCATTTGAAGTCACACATGGAAAATTAGGGGTTCATCTGGAGGACTTGTAATCTTTCTTCATCATCAAGCTTCTTCAACATGAAAACTCCTTGAAACTTTTGAAGTGATTTTTTAATAACCCTTTTAAGAGAAGTATTTCTTTGGAATCACTCAAAAATACCAAAAGATGAGCAAGATATACTTCTTTGAAGTTCAAAACCCTAGCTCCTAAATCAAGAAAATGCTTTGATGAACTTTGAAAATTTTGAACAACCTTCTTGTACCAACTCTCTTGCTTTGTAAATAGAAGTTGTTAAGGATGATAATTAGGACTCATAGCAACCAAAACCACTTCCATATCTTGAGAATTTAGAGAAATATGTACTTGTGACCAATAGGAACCAGACCTTGTCCCACCATGACAACTTCTTCAATCAACCCCTTGTACTTTTGAATCAATTTGATAATTTGGAAATTTAGTGGACCAAAATATACCTTTCCATTCCATCTCTTACAAAACAACTTCAATGGTGAGGTTTGAATTTCTCAAGCTTTATTGACTAGGGCATGGAGATAAACTCATGAACCCCTGGATCAACTTGCTAAGCCACATTGCCTTTACCTACATTATCAACAAGTAAGACAAACCAACATTTCATTTTATTAATTAGAAGTAAAATCAAGATAAATATTCATGATCACAAAAGAAAACAAGTCAAGGTGCTTGGTGATTTCTCAAATAGTAAAGCTAAAGATAGGGAGAAGAACTACAAGCCCTAATGTGATCTTGTTGTGATTGAATCAAAATGGTATGATGAAGGGATCATAGGGGCAAAAATTGGGGCACAACAGGTGTTTGTTATTTCTTGATTCAAAGGATAAGAACAGGTGTAGTGTTCTTTCTACTAGATTCAAAAGAAAAATAAATGGTGGGGATTGTTTCAGATTCGAAAGAGAAAAAGAAACAAGTGTTATGTTTCTTTAGATTCTGGGTTTGTGTTTAGTGTTTGATAATCTTAAGAGTTTAAGAGTTTTTAGAGTTTAATGATTTTGTTAGATTCTTTCCGCACCACCCAAAATCTGCCAGCGTTTTCTCTTGTTGGCTTTCAGCCCCTCGGCGTCTCTAGCCCTTCTTTGATGTGCAAATGAACTCTCTATTTATAGAGGAAAAATTTGAAATGTTTGGGAGTAAAAATAATAAAATAAAGGCTCAGCTAGAAAGTAAGCATCCACTTGTGTCATGATAGCAAGATGAATGGTTTAGATGGATTGCTTCCTCCAGAAGTCAAATAGACGCAAGGCTCGAGAAAAAACGTTTTTCTAAAAAGTAGTATTATACTATTAAGGGCCAGTGGTCTTGGACAACAAATGGGTAAAAGCCTATTTTAACTTGCATAAACAATTAAATATAGAGTGATTCATAGGTTTGAGGCCTGAAAAGGGGAAACATGTAGCCTAGCCTATGGGTCTAATGTTCAACTTGATCTTTTGAGTTAAATCCTCCATCTTTCTACACCTTTCGACCAGACTAGAAAAACATTCATTCCTACAAGTTATGTGTCCTTCGAATGGACCAATTGTGTGTTCTTCGAATGTACCTCTTCAGTTGAATATGCCATTTTGAGTCCTCTTGCTTTTGATCACTTAGGCCCAAACCTTCGACCAGACTCCAAAGTAAGCAAAAACAATTATTCCCCAACTATGGCAAGTCCTTCGAATGGGCCACCAAGTTGCGTGTCATAATGCAGCACTATGGTGTATTGAAGGATTTGCAGATGGACTCGAAGGTGATATGAAGGTGCATTCAAAGTAAACATGAAGATGAAATCAAAAGTCACAAGAAGGTAGCCATTCATCTAATCAAAAACTTGTGAATCCAAGGCAAACAGGTGAGGGGCCAATGGTGCAATCGAAGGACACTTTTCATAAGGTTATTTCCTTCTGAATCAAAGGAGGCTTTCAGAAGATTATTGACTTTCTGAATATAATAAAATCTAAAGGAGGCCTTTACTTCCTGAATCGAAGGACGCTGTTTCAAAGGGAGACAAAACTCAATCGAAGCTTGTATGAAGATCATTTCCTTCTGAATTGAAGGAAGCTTTAAGGAAGCCCTAGTCCAATTGAAGCAATCTTGAAAGAGACTAAAGTCCAAATGAAATAAGGGAAATCTAAGAAGGCTTGAAGGAGACCAAAGTCCAATCAAAGCCTTATGAATCGAAGTAGATTTGCAGGGGACCAAAAATCCAATCAAAGCAAGGGAAATTGAAGAAAACTTATTTTTCTCCAATTTTGTTGAAAAGATTATTTTTATCTGTTTTTCCCTTTTTAACAGTTTCCTCCAATTGTACTTGTGCAAGCTTGAACTTTGAGAATCCTTGTGAGAAATGCCTTGAGAAATGAGAGGGTAAATTTTGGGGTACAACAGTTGCCCCTGTTTAATCTTCTTAAACCTGAAGAGTTAGACTGGCAAGCCTGCCATTCGTAACTTGAAGGTGGAAGATGATTGAACACTAAAGTGCCCAGAAATTTGCACTCGATGATATGGTAGTTGATTGTGTAAGGAATGGGCTTAAAGATGCCATTTGGAGAAATAATGGAAAGTTGTTGGAGATGGGCTTATAGATGCCATCCAGAGTGACTAGGAAAGGTATCATGATAAATCTTTTGGTTGATTTATATTGAAATAGTAGATGTCTTTTGCCTATTTTTAATCTGGAAGAAATAAATCTAACCAGAAGAGGTCTTTGGTCGCCTGTTATTAACTGGAAGAAATTAATCTAGCCAGAAGAGGTCTTTAAATATTTAACTGAGAGAAGTATCAGAATTAATCTTTGTTCGATTTAATATGATCCAGAAAAAGGTTTGAAGGAAGTTTTTGTCATGTAGATAGTCACCCTAACCTGTTTCGGGAATCGATCTACAATCAATTTGTTCAAAGACAAATGTCTTGTTTTAGGTATTCATCTGTAAGTATGAAGCTTGATTGTGATATATGATGAAGGAATCCTAGAGGATTACTACTCCAAAAGGATGATGAAGGAATCTGAGACGATTACTACTCCAAAAGGATAATGAAGGAATCTGAGACAATTACTACTCCAAAAGGATGATGAAGGAATCTGAGACGATTGCTACTCCAAAAGGATGATGAAGGAGTGTGAGACGATTACTACCTCAGTAGATGATGAAGGAATCTTGGAAGATTACTACCTCAGCGGATGATGAAGGAATCTGGACAATTACCACTTCAACAGGGTGATGAAGGAATCTCGAACAATTGCTACTCCAACAGGATGATGAATGAATCTTGGATGATTACTACCTCAGCAGGATGATGAAGGAATCTTGGAAGATTTCTACTCCAATAGGATGATGAAGGAATCTAAGACGATTACTACTCGAAAAGGATGATGAAGGAATCTGAGACGATTACTACTCCAATAGGATGATGAAGGAATTTGAGACGATTGCTACTCCAACAAGATGATGAAGGAATCTTGGATGATTACTACCTCAACGGATGATGAAGGAATCTTGGATGATTACTACCTCGTCAGATGATGAAGGAATCTTGGATGTATACTACCTCAGCGGATAATAAAGGAATCTGGACGATTACTACCTCAGCAGGATGATGAATGAACCTGGGATGATTGCTACTCCAAAAGGATGATGAATGAATCTAGACAATTACTACCTCAGCAGGATGATGAACGAATCTTGGACGATTACTACCTCGGCAGAATGATGAAGGAATCTGAGAAGATTACTACCTCAGTAGATAATGAAGAAATCCAAGCTTGATTTTGTCTTAGAGAAATTTATAGATTAATGACACTTATCTGTTTACCTTTTCTTGAAAAGGTAAAGAAAAAGTTGTATGCAATGTCATGATGGATGAAATGCAATATGTAATGGTGTTCTCAAAATGAGGTTATGATGTATGCATATATCATGTATGTTATATGATGTATGAATTTGAAGCATTGTTGAAATGTATTTTTGCCTCGGAAAATAAATCGTTGACAATTGCCGGGGAGTCATTAAATATCGGACTGTTGTTGAAGAATAGGTGTATCTTCAAACATTGTTTAGAATGTTTCCACTGGGGATTCCTGTTTTGTTGTTTGAGGAGAAACTTCGTTGGGGAATACTGGATTGTTTAAGAAGGCTCTTTGGAGAGTGTTGATCTCTGCTTGGGGAAATAAAATTCAATAATTTTGGTTATCCATTTCTCTACTGCGGAATTATTCCTGACTGGAGAGAATCGAAAGTTAACTGTTATCTGGTCGAAATCCAGGCTTGGCAGCAACTTGTTGAGGATAATGAAGTTTGACTATTATCTGGTCGTATTCCAGGCTTCACAATGACTTAATGGGGTGGATGAAGTTAATTGTTATATGTTCGTGTTCCAGGCTTTGCAATAACTTACTTGAAAGGATGAAGTTGAACTGATATCTGGTCGGGTCCAGGCTTCAAAGTAACTTGCTTGAATGGATGAAGTTGAACTGATATCTAGTCGGGTCCAGGATTCATAGTAACTTGTTTGAAATGTTGAACTGTTATCTGGTCGGGTCCAGGCTTCATAATAAATTCTGAATATAATTGTTATCTGGTCGGATTCCAGGCTTCATAACAAATTCTAAATTTAATTGTTATCTGGTCGGATTCCAGGCTTCATAACAAATTCTGAATTTAATTGTTATATGGTCGGATTCTAGGCTTCACAATAAATTTCTGAGAATATGAAGTTAATTGTTATCTGGTTGAATTCTAGGCTTCACAACAACTTTCTGAAATTAACTGTTATCTGGTCGGTTTCCAGGCTTTACAGTAACTTACTAAATTTGATTGTTATCTGGTCAGATTCCAGGCTTCATAACCATTTCCTGAGAGAATGAAGTTAATTGTTATCTGGTCGAATTCCAGGCTTCACAACAACTTACTAAAGTTAACTGTTATCTGGTCGGCTTCCAGGCTTCACAGTAACTTACTGAATTTATTTGTTATTTGGTCGGATTCCAAGTTTCACAACAAATTTCTGAGAGAAAGAAGTTATTTGTTATCTGGTCGAATTCTAGGCTTCACAATAAATCTGAGAGAATGAAGTTAATTCTTATATGATCGGATTCCAGGCTTCATAACAAATTTACTGAATTTAACTGTTATCTGGTTGGTTTTCAGGCTTCGCAATAACTTACTGAATTTAATTGTTATTTGGTAGGTTTTCAGGCTTCACAATAAATATGAGAGAATGAAGTTAATTGCTATCTGGTCGAATTCCAGGCTTCACAAAAAACTTACTGAAGTTAACTGTTATCTGGTCGGTTTACAGGCTTCGCAGTAACTTACTGAATTTAATTGTTATTTGGTAGGTTTCCAGGCTTCACAATAAATCTGAGAGAATCAAGTTAATTGTTATCTGGTCTAATTCTAGGCTTCACAACAAACTTACTGAAGTTAACTGTTATCTGGTCAGTTTCCAGGCTTCTCTGTAACTTACAGAATTTGATTGTTATCTGGTCGGATTCCAGGCTTCACAATAATTTGAATTTTATGATGTTGAACTGATATCTTGTCGGATTCTAGGATTCACAGTAACTTGTTGGGGATTGTAGATAAGTCTACTGGGGAAGAGGAGTTGTGGTCCCTTTATTTGTAGCAATCGGAGAGGCAAACTCAAGCTGGGGAATTTGTAGTTTGTAGAGGAATTAAACCCTGTCGCCAATCTGTTGGGGAGGTATCTTCTTCTGACAGAAATCCTTGAGGATTCTTGAGATCAACTCAGTTGGGGAGATTTATCATTGCCCCTGGTAGCAGGTGTTGCCACACTACCAGAAGATGTTTGTTTGATCGTACATGATTCATTGCTGGAACTCATGTCCAGTGCCTCAAGTGATTCAGATGGAGACCTGCCCCTGGTATATTCATCATTTCTTGAGAGATTTCTTGGAATTTTGATTGGACTGCCCCAGGTGTGTTGGATAGTGACACGTCATTCCCACTTGCTTATAGGAGATCTTTTATTGGAAGCGTCTTCTCACTTGAAGTGATTTTGTTCATTGAGAGGGTTTTTGTTCACTGGATATTCGTCGTGCAAATTTCTCTGCTGTCAAGCAAAATAGCCAAATGCAAACAACGATATTCAAATAATGCAAAGTTTATGCTTGTCTTTGAAGTTTTAAAAATGCGTTTTTGCAGATAAAAGAATTTTTGTAAGAAAATTGAACTCAAGATTTAGAGTAAATCCTTATAGGAGTCAGGATACCTTTTGTAACAGTATGCTTTCAAACTAACCTATGTTTTAATTAGGACTTTTGAAGGGTTGTAGCGTGGCTTGGTTCACGGTTTAAGAAACAAAGGATAAGGCTCAAAGTTTATTTGTATCCGCACAGTCTTCGTGATGTTCTTCAATCCTAAACTCGGTTAATTGTGTGTTTGAACTCCAGTTGAGTCTGAAATGACGTCTTGGTGATGGTTCAAACAAGTTAAGTTTGTTGAAAAACAATCATTTTTGCAACATTTTTCATGTTGTTGAGGATTTGTAGTGACCTCTTTTATATTTATTATCCCTAATTTTTCTTGACTGTTCTTGTTTTTTGAGATTACAGTCAGCGGGATGCCCCAGTTTTTCTTAAGTCTCCTTCGTAGGTTTTGACTTAGTGGGCTTTTCTTTTGAGAGATAATGACTGCCTATATGATGGGGAACCATCAACATATTTTGGTTCAGAAGGAATGTTTTTGATGTCCTTCGTTGTATACGAAGTGAAAATTTGCGACTGAACACGCATTTGAATTAACTGAGAGACTACCCTGCCCCAGGTTTTGATTAATGGTTTCAAATTGTGTAAAAAGGAAACTCCTACTTCTTTGGCTCAAAGGGGTTGACTAGGAATTATCCTCCTTATAAATCCAGTGTTTAGGAATTGAACGAACGCTTGTACATCGTCAGCAAGGTCTATCCAAAAGCATATTGTATGAGATTAAGGCATTATTTTCGTCATCCCTCTCTAAAGGCTTACAACTTTTAATCAAGAGTTGAATATCACCAACAGGAAGTAAAGCACAGTTTAAGTATAATGAAAACGAATGAATTAATTCAAGACAAACATATGCAATGCATTGATGAAATAAAAAAGTTTGACATAAATAGATAAGTGTTTGATAAAATAAGATTACAACTTGAAAATTTCAAATGAACGAAAGCCTCCTTGTCTGAACTTGTCACTTCAGGTGGCGTGCCTTTGAGGGACGGCGGGACAGAAGAAGAATTCAGTATGACCATCTTGTGTGAACTCCAACACTCCTTCGACGATCAAGTCTTGAATCTTGTGTTTTAATGCCCAATAGCTATTCGTATCATGTCCATGATTATTGGAATGGTACGCACACATTTCATTAGGATGATAGCTAGAAGCGGAGGTATTGGGATTCCAAGGAGGATCCCTCAATGTAATCAACTCCAACTTCAAAATGTCTTTCAATAATTGAGACAAGGACATGTTGATGTTAGTAAACTGTCTCTCGAGCTTGTTTTTCCTTTGCTGATTTTACCGTTGACGAGGTCGTTGTTGAGCCCGTGACGTAGCGGTAATTTGGAAATATTTGTTCTCCCATGAATCGGATTCTTGTTTCACTGGAGGCTGAGTAGTGACTTGATCCCTATCTCTAGTTGTTTACCCCAATTGGTTGCATCCGTCTTGATGAAGTTTGTTGATGAGGATCCTTAGCTCTTCTTGTCCCTGAGCTAAGTTTTGGATAAGAGCCATCTGGCCCATCAGTTGTCTCATCATCTAGAATCTCATTATGGTTATCTCAGTTTGTAGCCGCTCCAACAGGTCATCCTTGTTGCCCTCAGGATTCCCCATATCATGCCCCTAGTGAGGAGCGCCTTCACCTCTTCTTTCCCCCTGGATAGGTTCAAGAACATTTCCTGAAGTTGAGCATTTTGAGTCTGAATGTCCTTGGTAGTCTGTTCTAGAGCCATCTCTACTGAAAAACAGTAAGCAGATGAGAGACCTGTGCGGGAAAATCCTATCATGATATGATGCATGATATGTGGATGCAATGTTTTCAAGGATCTCGCGGGATAAATACAAGAAAATGTTAGAAGTTGAGTTTTGATCAACAACTTTGATTGGAGAACTTTGTATCGGTGGATGTCCTTCCACGAGAATCAAGCTCACCATGTCAAATGGGTCATAGCCCTTGACTCACGTTACCGTGCTTTGGTCTTGACGGCATTTGGTTAGAGGAAAATAAATCCTCTTGCCCCTTGATAGACGCCTGGTTCAATGTGACCCTGCATCATAGGCCCTTGAGATCCTTGAAATGGTTATTAAAAATGCTATGGTATGATGTTATGGTGTTATGTATAAATATGCAAAGTAAGCAAGTTGTTATGTACAAATAGTTATATACAAAAAGTAGACAAGTCCTTAGGTTTAGGCTTGTATGGAGTTCGTAGGTAAGTACCCTCTTGAAGTTTAATTTTCTCAACCTATCCTAGTAATAGTAACCGAGTTCTAAAGGATCTCCATATCACTGAACTTTCTTTTAGGCATTGTCTCAGCATAATCAATCTTTTATTGCGACCGAGATATCCCAAATGTCCAATCTCAATGAGTGTAGTATCGAGTATCAACCAATTTTCAGATTTCCATCGAAACCGGTTATCTCACTATATCCTAATGGCCAAGTTGTTCAGTTAAGGTTCTAAGGTTAATTAATGCTTCATGACACTGCTCATCGGCCTCGTATTCTCCTAGATTTAACACAAGGGATATCGGTACCAACAAATGCGTCACACTAACGTAGCCATTGCTTCAACCATATCGGTCTACACCATACAGTTTCCACAATCTATTGCTACTTACCTAAAAAGGTGTCCAAAATGTAAAGAAAACAAGTCAACAAACAAAAGAAAGTAAAGGTGATCTAGCCCTTAGGTTACCCCACTTTTAAGATACAAATTCCCCAACAGAGTTGCCAGTTCTGTAACACGGTGGGAGAACTGACTTGGGATGTTTTTGCATTTTATCGCAATTTTTGTGGATAATAAGAGTCGTCGTCGACTTTTCTTTTATCCAATAAGGAAAGGCTAAAAAGAATAGGAAATACCTTTAGAGATTATTTTCTTGAGTTCGGGGGGTAGATTATGAAAAGGGAAGGTGTTAGCACCCTTTTCATCCATTGTTATCTATGAGCTCTTAGTTGCTTGCTAGATCACTTTCTTTTGTTTGAAAGTATGCTTTGTGGTGGGTTTTGAAAGTATTTTGAAAACGTGCCTTTGTAATGATTCTCGTCTCTATAAGAATGCATACAAAGTATTGTTTGAAAAATAGTTCAAAGAAGTGTTTGTTTTTGAAAGTGATTTTGAAAAGGTGTCTTTGTAATAATTCTCGTCTCTATAAGAACGCGTACAAAGTGTTATATTTTGAAAATGTTTCAAAATGAAAGTGTTGGTGTATAAAATGTTTTTGTTGTGAGCAAGTGAGCAACTAGGAGAAACCTACCTACTCAAAGGTCTTTAGTGTTCTTTTCCTCCTCCTTTATATGTTGCTATCTTACCATTGATTTGGTAAGACGCTCCATCATTGGATGTGAAGGGATGGGCGTGAGTCATCATATAGTCATGATAGAAATGTTGTGAGATATCTTAGCATTTCTTTTGAGGGACTAAGATCATTTGTATGGCAACATTCGAAGTGTTATCAAGGGACTATGATCTTGTATTTTTTATTGTTTTTGCTAAGACGTCTCACATGCATAACATGACTATTTTTCATAAGGCAACAAGTGGAGTTAACCCTAGAGGTGCATGTGTGTAAAGTGTGTTTTATTGCATTCATTTTTGTCTTCTGATCAAGGTGGTCTACTTGTTGATTTTATCTTGCCATACACGCTAATTACTAACATTTTGTATAAAGTCAAAAGTGCAGAAAGATAAAATCTTACACTATTACAACCATATTGAATTTCATGAAAATATAAAGGCAAAAATAAGGTAAAAGCAATAAAAATGGATTTTTCGATTTAGGGAAGCAAACCCTTCAATTCTGCACTTTCTGGCTCTCTTCGATCTGGCTTGAAAAGGGGTGAAGGCGTGGCTTTTGATTGGGGCCTGGAGGCAAGCATGTTGTGTCTTTCGATTGGGGCCTGGTGGCCAGCATGTTGTGTCTTTCGATTGGGGCCTGGAGGCCATCATGTTGTGCCTTTCGATTGGGGCCTGGAGGCCAGCATGTTATGCTTCCTGGCTGCCTCTTTCGTTTGACCTGAAGTTTAGTGTGGAAGCCAAAGGCTTCATTTCCAACTTCTTGTTTCCTATTTCTTTCGTTTGAGTTTGAATTTCACCATGGCCTAAGGCCATGCCAACATCACCTTAGGGCCAGGTTAGTCTTTAAAGCATGTTTAAATATACAAAGAGAAAAAACCAAGAATGTAGTTAACCATGAAACATATTAAAAGAATGGAAATGAAAAGAAGAGAAATAGTATATACATGTTTGAAATGAAAAGGAAATGTATTTACATGTTATGCAAGAAACTAAGAGTTCAAGGTTTAGAACAACTTACCTTGTTGTAGGATGGAGTGTGTGTTAGACCTTCAAGTGTCTGAACTAGATGCTCTTGGATTCGAAGGAAAGAAATAGGTGTGGTGTTCCTTTGACTGGATTCGAAGGTCAGGAGGTGTGAGGGTGGTGTTTTCTATTTCTGGATTCAAAGGAGAAGAACAGGTGTAGTGTTCTTTCTACTGGATTCGAAATAAAAATAATGTGTGGGGATTGTTTCAGATTCGAAAGAGAAAAAGAAACAAGTGTTGTTTTTCTTTAAATTATGGGTTTGTGTTTAGTTTTTGAGAATCTTAAGAGTTTAAGAGTTTTGAGAGTTTGATGATTTTTAAAGATTCTTTCCACACCACCCAAAATCTTTCAGCGTTCTCTCTTGTTTCCTTTCAGCCCCTGAGCTTCTCCAGCCCCTCTTTGATGTTCAAGTGAACTCTCTATTTATAGAGGAAATATTTGAAATGTTTTGAAGTAAAAATAATAAAATAAAGGCTCAGCTGGAAAGTAATCGTCCACTTGTGTCATGATAGAAAGATGAATGGTTCAGATGGATTGCTTCCTCCAGAAGGAAAACAGGCGCAAGGCTCAATAAAAACTTTTTTCTAAAAAGTAGTATTATACTATTAAGGGCCAGTGGTCTTTGACAGCAAATGGGTAAAAGCCTATTTTAACTTGCATAAACAATTAAATATAGAGTGAGTCATAGGTTTGAGGCCTGAAAAGGGGAAACACGTAGCCTAGCCTATGAGTCTAATGTTCAAATTGATCTTTTGAATCGAATCCTCCATCTTTCTACACCTTTCGAGCAGACTAGAACACCATTTGTTCCCACCAGTTATGTGTCCTTCGAATGGACCAATTATGTGTTCTTCGAATGTCCCTCTTCTACTGAATATGCCATTTTGAGTCCTCTTGATTTTAATCACTTAGGCCCAAACCTTCGACCAGACTCCAAAGTAAGCAAACACAATTATTCCCCAACTATGGCAAGTCCTTCGAATGGGCCACCAAGTTGCGTTTCATAATGCAGCAATATGGCGTATTGAAGGGTTCGTAGATGGACTCAAAGGTGATATGAAGGCGCATTCGAAGTAAACATGAAGATGAAATCAAAAGTCACGGGAAGGTAGCCATTCATCTAATCAAAAACTTGTGAATCAAAGGAAAACAGGTGAGGTGCCAATGGTGCAATCGAAGGACACTTTTCAGAAGTTTATTTCCTTCTGAATCGAAGGAAGCTTTCAGAAGATTATTGACTTTCTGAATCTAAAAAAACCGAAAGGAGGCCTTTACTTCCTGAATCGAAGGACGTTGTTTCAAAGGGAAATAAAACTCAATCGAAGCTTGTATGAAGATCATTTCCTTCTAAATGGAAGGAAGCTTTAAGGAAGCCCTAGTCCAATTGAAGCAATCTGGAAAGAGACTAAAGTCCAAACAAAATAAGGGAAATCGAAGAAGGCTTGAAGGAGACCAAAGTCCAATCGAAGCCTTATGAATCGAAGTAGATTTGCAGGGGACCAAAAATACAATCGAAGCAAGGGAAATCGAAGAAAACTTATTTTTCTCCAATTTTGTTGAAAAGATTATTTTTATCTGTTTTGCCCTTTTTAACAGTTTCCTCCAATTGTACTTGTGCAAGCTTGAACTTTGAGAATCCTTGTGAGAAATGCCTTGACAAATGAGAGGGTAAATTTTGGGGTACAACAGCTGCCCCTGTTCAATCTTCTTAAACTTGAAGAGTTAGACTGGCAAGCCTGCCATTCGTGACTTGAAGGTGGAAGATGATTGAACACTAAAGTGCCCAGAAATTTGCACTCGATGATATGGTAGTTGATTGTGTAAGGAATGGGCTTAAAGATGCCATTTGGAGAAATAATGGAAAGTTGTTGGAGATGGGATTATAGATGCCATCCAGAGTGACTAGGAAAGGTATCATGATAAATCTTTTGGTTGATTTATACTGAAATAGTAGATGTCTTTTGCCTATTTTTAATCTGGAAGAAATAAATCTAACCAGAAGAGGTCTTTGGTCGCCTGTTATTAACTGGAAGAAATTAATCTAGCCAGAAAAGGTCCTTAAATATTTAACTGAGAGAACTATCAGAATTAATCTTTGTTCGATTTAATATGATCCAGAAAAAGGTTTGAAGGAAGTTTTTGTCATGTAGATAGTCACCCTAACCTGTTTCGGGAATCGATCTACAATCAATTTGTTCAAAGACAAATGTCTTGTTTTAGGTATTCATCTGTAAGTATGAAGCTTGATTGTGATATATGATGAAGGAATCCTAGAGGATTACTACTCCAAAAGGATGATGAAGGAATCTGAGACGATTACTACTCCAAAAGGATAATGAAGGAATCTGAGTCAATTACTACTCCAAAAGGATGATGAAGGAATCTGAGACGATTGCTACTCCAAAAGGATGATGAAGGAATGTGAGACGATTACTACCTCAGCAGATTATGAAGGAATCTTGGAAGATTACTATCTCAGCGGATGATGAAGGAATCTGGACAATTACTACTTCAACAGGATGATGAAGGAATCTCGGACAATTGCTACTCCAACAGGATGATGAAGGAATCTTGGATGATTACTACCTCAGCAGGATGATGAAGGAATCTTGGAAGATTTCTACTCCAATAGGATGATGAAGGAATCTAAGACGATTACTACTCGAAAAGGATGATGAAGGAATCTGAGACGATTACTACTCCAATAGGATGATGAAGGAATTTGAGACGATTGCTACTCCAACAAGATGATGAAGGAATCTTGGACGATTACTACCTCAACGGATGATGAAGGAATCTTGGACGATTACTACCTCATCAGATGATGAAGGAATCTTGGATGATTACTACCTCAGCGGATAATAAAGGAATCTGGACGATTACTACCTCAGCAGGATGAAGAATGAATCTGGGATGATTGCTACTCCAAAAGGATGATGAATGAATCTAGACGATTACTACCTCAGCAGGATGATGAACGAATCTTGGACGATTACTACCTCGGCAGAATGATGAAGGAATCTGAGAAGATTACTACCTCAGTAGATAATGAAGAAATCCAAGCTTGATTTTGTCTTAGAGAAATTTATAGATTAATGACACTTATCTGTTTACCTTTTCTTGAAAAGGTAAAGAAAAAGTTGTATGCAATGTCATGATGGATGAAATGCAATATGTAATGATGTTCTCAAAATGAGGTTATGATGTATGCATATATCATGTATGTTATATGATGTATGAATGTGAATCATTGTTCAAATGTATTTTTGCCTCGGAAAATAAATCGTTGACAATTGCCGGGGAGTCATTAAATATCGGACTGTTGTTGAAGAATAGGTGTATCTTCAAACATTGTTAAGAATGTTTCCACTGGGGATTCCTGTTTTGTTGTTTGAGGAGAAACTTCGTTGGGGAATACTGGATTGTTTAAGAAGGCTCTTTGGAGAGTGTTGATCTCTGCTTGGGGAAATAAAATTCAATAATTTTGGTTATCCATTTCTCTACTGCGGAATTATTCCTGACTGGAGAGAATCGAAAGTTAACTGTTATCTGGTCGAAATCCAGGCTTGGCAGCAACTTGTTGAGGATAATGAAGTTTGACTTTATCTGGTCGTATTCCAGGCTTCACAATGACTTAATGGGGTGGATGAAGTTAATTGTTATCTGTTCGTGTTCCAGGCTTTGCAATAACTTACTTGAAAGGATGAAGTTGAACTGATATCTGGTCGGGTCCAGGCTTCAAAGTAACTTGCTTGAATGGATGAAGTTGAACTGATATCTAGTCGGGTCCAGGATTCATAGTAACTTGTTTGAAATGTTGAACTGTTATCTGGTCGGGTCCAGGCTTCATAATAAATTCTGAATATAATTGTTATCTGGTCGGATTCCAGGCTTCATAACAAATTCTAAATTTAATTGTTATCTGGTCGGATTCCAGGCTTCATAACAAATTCTGAATTTAATTGTTATATGGTCGGATTCTAGGCTTCACAACAAATTTCTGAGAATATGAAGTTAATTGTTATCTGGTTGAATTCTAGGCTTCACAACAACTTTCTGAAATTAACTGTTATCTGGTCGGTTTCTAGGCTTTACAGTAACTTACTAAATTTGATTGTTATCTGGTCAGATTCCAGGCTTCATAACCATTTCCTGAGAGAATGAAGTTAATTGTTATCTGGTCGAATTCCAGGCTTCAAAACAACTTACTAAAGTTAACTGTTATCTGGTCGGTTTCCAGGCTTCACAGTAACTTACTGAATTTATTTGTTATTTGGTCGGATTCCAAGTTTCACAACAAATTTCTGAGAGAAAGAAGTTATTTGTCATCTGGTCGAATACTAGGCTTCACAATAAATCTGAGAGAATGAAGTTAATTCTTATATGATCGGATTCCAGGCTTCATAACAAATTTACTGAATTTAACTGTTATCTGGTTGGTTTTCAGGCTTCGCAATAACTTACTGAATTTAATTGTTATTTGGTAGGTTTCCAGGCTTCACAATAAATATGAGAGAATGAAGTTAATTTCTATCTGGACGAGTTCCAGGCTTCACAAAAAACTTACTGAAGTTAACTGTTATCTGGTCGGTTTACAGGCTTCGCAGTAACTTACTGAATTTAATTGTTATTTGGTAGGTTTCCAGGCTTCACAATAAATCTGAGAGAATGAAGTTAATTATTATCTGGTCTAATTCTAGGCTTCACAACAAACTTACTGAAGTTAACTGTCATCTGGTCGGTTTCCAGGCTTCGCTGTAACTTACAGAATTTGATTGTTATCTGGTCGGATTCCAGGCTTCACAATAATTTGAATTTTATGATGTTGAACTGATATCTTGTCGGATTCTAGGATTCACAGTAACTTGTTGGGGATTGTAGATAAGTCTACTGGGGAAGAGGAGTTGTGGTCCCTTTATTTGTAGCAATCGGAGAGGCAAACTCAAGCTGGGGAATTTGTAGTTTGTTGAGGAATTAAACCCTGTCGCCAATCTGTTGGGGAGGTATCTTCTTCTGGCAGAAATCCTTGAGGATTCTTGAGATCAACTCAGTTGGGGAGATTTATCATTGCCCCTGGTAGCAGGTGTTGCCACACTACCAGAAGATGTTTGTTTGATCGTACATGATTCATTGCTGGAACTCATGTCCAGTGCCTCAAGTGATTCAGATGGAGACCTGCCCCTGGTATATTCATCATTTCTTGAGAGATTTCTTGGAATTTTGATTGGACTGCCCCAGGTGTGTTGGATAGTGACACGTCATTCCCACTTGCTTATAGGAGATCTTTTATTGGAAGCGTCTTCTCACTTGAAGTGATTTTGTTCATTGAGAGGGTTTTTGTTCACTGGATATTCGTCGTGCAAATTTCTCTGCTGTCAAGCAAAATAGCCAAATGCAAACAGCGATATTCAAATAATGCAAAGTTTATGCTTGTCTTTGAAGTTTTAAAAATGCGTTTTTGCAGATAAAAGAATTTTTGTAAGAAAATTGAACTCAAGATTTAGAGTAAATCCTTATAGGAGTCAGGATACCTTTTGTAACAGTATGCTTTCAAACTAACCTATGTTTCAATTAGGACTTTTGAAGGGTTGTAGCGTGGCTTGGTTCATGGTTTAAGAAACAAAGGATAAGGCTCAAAGTTTATTTGTACCCGCCCAGTCTTCGTGATGTTCTTCAATCCTAAACTCGGTTAATTGTGTGTTTGAACTCCAATTGAGTCTGAAATGACGTCTTGGTGATGGTTCAAACAAGTTAAGTTTGTTGAAAAACAATCATTTTTGCAACATTTTTCATGTTGTTGAGATTTGTAGTGACCTCTTTTATATTTATTATCCCTAATTTTTCTTGACTGTTCTTGTTTTTTGAGATTACAGTCAGCGGGATACCCCAGTTTTTCTTAAGTCTCCTTCGTAGGTTTTGACTTAGTGGGCTTTTCTTTTGAGAGATAATGACTGCCTATATGATGGGGAACCATCAACATATTTTGGTTCAGAAGGAATGTTTTTGATGTCCTTCGTTGTATACGAAGTGAAAATTTGCGATTGAACACGCATTTGAATTAACTGAGAGACTACCCTGCCCCAGGTTTTGATTAATGGTTTCAAATTGTGTAAAAAGGAAACTCCTACTTCTTTGGCTCAAAGGGGTTGACTAGGAATTATCCTCCTTATAAATCTAGTGTTTAGGAATTGAACGAACGCTTGTACATCGTCAGCAAGGTCTATCCAAAAGCATATTGTATGAGATTAAGGCATTATTTTCGTCATCCCTCTCTAAAGGCTTACAACTTTTAATCAAGAGTTGAATATCACCAACAGGAAGTAAAGCACAGTTTAAGTATAATGAAAACGAATGAATTAATTCAAGACAAACATATGCAATGCATTGATGAAATAACAAAGTTTGACATAAATAGATAAGTGTTTGATAAAAGAAGATTACAACTTGAAAATTTCAAATGAACGAAAGCCTCCTTGTCTGAACTTGTCACTTCAGGTGGCGTGCCTTTGAGGGACGGCGGGACAGAAGAAGAATTCAGTATGACCATCTTGTGTGAACTCCAACACTCCTTCGACGATCAAGTCTTGAATCTTGTGTTTTAATGCCCAACAGCTATTCGTATCATGTCCATGATTATTGGAATGGTACGCACACATTTCATTAGGATGATAGCTAGAAGCGGAGGTATTGGGATTCCAAGGAGGATCCCTCAATGTAATCAACTCCAACTTCAAAATGTCTTTCAATAATTGAGACAAGGACATGTTGATGTTAGTAAACTGTCTCTCGAGCTTGTTTTTCCTTTGTTGATTTTACCGTTGACGAGGTCGTTGTTGAGCCCGTGACGTAGCGGTAATTTGGAAATATTTGTTCTCCCTTGAACCGGCTTCTTGTTTCACTGGAGGCTGAGTAGTGACTTGATCCCTATCTCTAGTTGTTTACCCCATTTGGTTGCATCCGTCTTGATGAAGTTTGTTGATGAGGATCCTTAGCTCTTCTTGTCCCTGAGCTAAGTTTTGGATAAGAGCCATCTGGCCCATCAGTTGTCTCATCATCTAGAATCTCATTATGGTTATCTCAGTTTGTAGCCGCTCCAACAGGTCATCCTTGTTGCCCTCAGGATTCCCCATATCATGCCCCTAGTGAGGAGCTCCTTCACCTCTTCTTTCCCCCTGGATAGGTTCAAGAACATTTCCTGAAGTTGAGCATTTTGAGTCTGAATGTCCTTGGTAGTCTGTTCTAGAGCCATCTCTACTGAAAAACAGTAAGCAGATGAGAGACCTGTGCGGGGAAATCCTATCATGATATGATGCATGATATGTGGATGCAATGTTTTCAAGGATCTCGCGGGATAAATACAAGAAAATGTTAGAAGTTGAGTTTTGATCAACAACTTTGATTGGAGAACTTTGTATCGGTGGATGTCCTTCCACGAGAATCAAGCTCACCATGTCAAATGGGTCATAGCCCTTGACTCACGTTACCGTGCTTTGGTCTTGACGGCATTTGGTTAGAGGAAAATAAATCCTCTTGCCCCTTGATAGACGCCTGGTTCAATGTGACCCTGCATCATAGGCCCTTGAGATCCTTGAAATGGTTATTAAAAATGATATGGTATGATGTTATGGTGTTATGTATAAATATGCAAAGTAAGCAAGTTGTTATGTACAAATAGTTATATACAAAAAGTAGACAAGTCCTTAGGTTTAGGCTTGTATGGAGTTCGTAGGTAAGTACCCTCTTGAAGTTTAATTTTCTCAACCTATCCTAGTAATAGTAACCGAGTTCTAAAGGATCTCCATATCACTGAACTTTCTTTTAGGCATTGTCTCAGCATAATCAATCTTTTATTGCGACCGAGATATCCCAAATGTCCAATCTCAATGAGTGTAGTATCGAGTATCAACCAATTTTCAGATTTCCATCGAAACCGGTTATCTAACTATATCCTAATGGCCAAGTTGTTCAGTTAAGGTTCTAAGGTTAATTAATGCTTCATGACACTGCTCATCGGCCTCGTATTCTCCTAGATTTAACACAAGGGATATCGGTACCAACAAATGCGTCACACTAACGTGGCCATTGCTTCAACCATATCGGTCTACACCATACAGTTTCCACAATCTATTGCTACTTACCTAAAAAGGTGTCCAAAATGTAAAGAAAACAAGTCAACAAACAAAAGAAAGTAAAGGTGATCTAGCCCTTAGGTTACCCCACTTTTAAGATACAAATTCCCCAACAGAGTTGCCAGTTCTGTAACACGGTGGGAGAACTGACTTGGGATGTTTTTGCATTTTATCGCAATTTTTGTGGATAATAAGAGTCGTCGTCGACTTTTCTTTTATCCAATAAGGAAAGGCTAAAAAGAATAGGAAATACCTTTAGAGATTATTTTCTTGAGTTCGGGGGGTAGATTATGAAAAGGGAAGGTGTTAGCACCCTTTTCATCCATTGTTATCTATGAGCTCTTAGTTGCTTGCTAGATCACTTTCTTTTGTTTGAAAGTATGCTTTGTGGTGGGTTTTGAAAGTATTTTGAAAACGTGCCTTTGTAATGATTCTCGTCTCTATAAGAATGCATACAAAGTATTGTTTGAAAAATAGTTCAAAGAAGTGTTTGTTTTTGAAAGTGATTTTGAAAAGGTGTCTTTGTAATAATTCTCGTCTCTATAAGAACGCGTACAAAGTGTTATATTTTGAAAATGTTTCAAAATGAAAGTGTTGGTGTATAAAATGTTTTTGTTGTGAGCAAGTGAGCAACTAGGAGAAACCTACCTACTCAAAGGTCTTTAGTGTTCTTTTCCTCCTCCTTTATATGTTGCTATCTTACCATTGATTTGGTAAGACGCTCCATCATTGGATGTGAAGGGATAGGCGTGAGTCATCATATAGTCATGATAGAAATGTTGTGAGATATCTTAGCATTTCTTTTGAGGGACTAAGATCATTTGTATGGCAACATTCGAAGTGTTATCAAGGGACTATGATCTTGTATTTTTTATTGTTTTTGCTAAGACGTCTCACATGCATAACATGACTATTTTTCATAAGGCAACAAGTGGAGTTAACCCTAGAGGTGCATGTGTGTAAAGTGTGTTTTATTGCATGCATTTTTGTCTTCTGATCAAGGTGGTCTACTTGTTGATTTTATCTTGCCATACACGCTAATTACTAACATTTTGTATAAAGTCAAAAGTGCAGAAAGATAAAATCTTACACTATTACAACCATATTGAATTTCATGAAAATATAAAGGCAAAAATAAGGTAAAAGCAATAAAAATGGATCTTTCGATTTAGGGAAGCAAACCTTTCAATTCTGCACTTTCTGGCTCTCTTCGATCTTGCTTGAAAAGGGGTGAAGGCGTGGCTTTTGATTGGGGTCTGGAGGCAAGCATGTTGTGTCTTTCGATTGGGGCCTGGAGGCCAGCATGTTGTGTCTTTCGATTGGGGCCTGGAGGCCATCATGTTGTGCCTTTCGATTGGGGCCTGGAGGCCAGCATGTTATGCTTCCTGGCTGCCTCTTTCGTTTGACCTGAAGTTTAGTGTGGAAGCCAAAGGCTTCATTTCCAACTTCTTGTTTCCTATTTCTTTCGTTTGAGTTTGAATTTCACCATGGCCTAAGGCCATGCCAACATCACCTTAGGGCCAGGTTAGTCTTTAAAGCATGTTTAAATATACAAAGAGAAAAAACCAAGAATGTAGTTAACCATGAAACATATTAAAAGAATGGAAATGAAAAGAAGAGAAATAGTATATACATGTTTGAAATGAAAAGGAAATGTATTTACATGTTATGCAAGAAACTAAGAGTTCAAGGTTTAGAACAACTTACCTTGTTGTAGGCTGGAGTGTATGTTAGACCTTCAAGTGTCTGAACTAGATGCTCTTGGATTCGAAGGAAAGAAATAGGTGTGGTGTTCCTTTGACTGGATTCGAAGGTCAGGAGGTGTGAGGGTGGTGTTTTCTATTTCTGGATTCAAAGGAGAAGAACAGGTGTAGTGTTCTTTCTACTGGATTCGAAATAAAAATAATGTGTGGGGGTTGTTTCAGATTCGAAAGAGAAAAAGAAACAAGTGTTGTTTTTCTTTAAATTATGGGTTTGTGTTTAGTTTTTGAGAATCTTAAGAGTTTAAGAGTTTTGAGAGTTTGATGATTTTTAAAGATTCTTTCCACACCACCCAAAATCTTTCAGCGTTCTCTCTTGTTTCCTTTCAGCCCCTGAGCGTCTCCAGCCCCTCTTTGATGTGCAAGTGAACTCTCTATTTATAGAGGAAATATTTGAAATGTTTGGAAGTAAAAATAATAAAATAAAGGCTCAGCTGGAAAGTAATCGTCCACTTGTGTCATGATAGAAAGATGAATGGTTCAGATGGATTGCTTCCTCTAGAAGGAAAACAGGCGCAAGGCTCAATAAAAACTTTTTTCTAAAAAGTAGTATTATACTATTAAGGGCCAGTGGTCTTTGACAGCAAATGGGTAAAAGCCTATTTTAACTTGCATAAACAATTAAATATAGAGTGAGTCATAGGTTTGAGGCCTGAAAAGGGGAAACATGTAGCCTAGCCTATGAGTCTAATGTTCAAATTGATCTTTTGAATCGAATCCTCCATCTTTCTACACCTTTCGACCATATTAGAACAACATTTGTTCCCACCAGTTATGTGTCCTTCGAATGGACCAATTATGTGTTCTTCGAATGTCCCTCTTCTACTGAATATGCCATTTTGAGTCCTCTTGATTTTAATCACTTAGGCCCAAACCTTTGACCAGACTCCAAAGTAAGCAAACACAATTATTCCCCAACTATGGCAAGTCCATCGAATGGGCCACCAAGTTGCGTTTCATAATGCATTAATATGGCGTATTGAAGGGTTCGTAGATGGACTCAAAGGTGATATGAAGGCGCATTCGAAGTAAACATGAAGATGAAATCAAAAGTCACGGGAAGGTAGCCATTCATCTAATCAAAAACTTGTGAATCAAAGGCAAACAGGTGAGGGGCCAATGGTGCCATCGAAGGACACTTTTCAGAAGTTTATTTCCTTCTGAATCGAAGGAAGCTTTCAGAAGATTATTGACTTTCTGAATCTAAGAAAACCGAAAGGAGGCCTTTACTTCCTGAATCGAAGGACGTTGTTTCAAAGGGAAATAAAACTCAATCGAAGCTTGTATGAAGATCATTTCCTTCTAAATCGAAGGAAGCTTTAAGGAAGCCCTAGTCCAATTGAAGCAATCTTGAAAGAGACTAAAGTCCAAAAAAAATAAGGGAAATCGAAGAAGGCTTGAAGGAGACCAAAGTCCAATCGAAGCCTTATGAATCGAAGTAGATTTGCAGGGGACCAAAAATCCAATCGAAGCAAGGGAAATCAAAGAAAACTTATTTTTCTCCAATTTTGTTGAAAAGATTATTTTTATCTGTTTTGCCCTTTTTAACAGTTTCCTCCAATTGTACTTGTGCAAGCTTGAACTTTGAGAATCCTTGTGAGAAATGCCTTGACAAATGAGAGGGTAAATTTTGGGGTACAACAGCTGCCCCTGTTCAATCTTCTTAAACTTGAAGAGTTAGACTGGCAAGCCTGCCATTCGTGACTTGAAGGTGGAAGATGATTGAACACTAAAGTGCCCAGAAATTTGCACTTGATGATATGGTAGTTGACTGTGTAGGGAATGGGCTTAAAGATGCCATTTGGATAAATGATGGAAAGTTGTTGGAGATGGGCTTATAGATGCCATCCAGAGTGACTAGGAAAGGCATCAGGATAAATCTTTTGGTTGATTTATACTGAAATAGTAGATGCCTTTTGCCTGTTTTTAACCTGGAAGAACTAAATCTAACCAGAAGAGATCTTAGTTTGCCTTTTATTAACTGGAAGAAATGAATCTAGCCAGAAGAGGTCTTTAAATATTTAACTGAGGGAAGTATCAGAATAAATCTTTGGTCGATTTAATATGAGCCAGAAAAAGGTTTGAAGGAAGTGTTTGCCATGTAGATAGTCACCCTAACCTGTTTCGAGAATCGATCTACAATCAATTTGTTCAAAGATAAATGTCTTGTTTTAGGTATTAATCTATAAGTTTGAAGCTTGATTGTTATATATGATGAAGGAATCTTGGAGGATTACTACTCCAAAAGGATGATGAAGGAATCTGAGATTATTACTACTCCAAAAGGATAATGAAGGAATCTGAGACAATTATTACTCCAAAAGGATGATGAAGGAATTTAAGACGATTGCTACTCCAAAAGGATGATGAAGGAATCTGAGACAATTACTACATCAGCAGATGATGAAGGAATCTTGGAAGATTACTACCTCAACGAATGATGAAGGAATCTGGACGATTACTACCTCAACAGGATGATGAAGGAATCTGGGATGATTGCTACTCCAACAGGATGATGAAGGAATCTTGGACGATTACTACCTCAGTAGGATGATGAAGGAATCTGGGAAGATTTCTACTCCATCAGGATGATGAAGGAATCTAAGACGATTACTACTCGAAAAGGATGATGAAGGAATCTGAGACAATTACTACTCCAACATGATGATGAAGGAATTTGGGACGATTATTACTCCAACAAGATGATGAAAGAATCTTGGACGATTACTACCTCAACGGATGATGAAGGAATCTTGAATGATTACTACCTCAGCAGATGGTGAAGGAATCTTGGATGATTACTACCTCAGCGGATGATAAAAGAATCTGGACAATTACTACCTCAGCAGGATGATGAAGGAATCTGGGACGATTGCTACTCCAACAGGATGATGAAGGAATCTGGACGATTACTACCTCAGCAGGATGATGGAGGAATCTTTGACGATTGCTACTCCAACAGGATGATGAAGAAATCTTGGATGATTGCTACTACAATAAGATGATGGAGGAATCTTTGACGATCACTACCTCGGCAGAATGATGAAGGAATCTAAGAAGATTACTACCTCAATAGATAATGAAGAAATCCAAGCTTAATTTTGTGTTGGAGAAATTTATAGATTAATGACACTTATTTGTTGACCTTTTTCTAAAAAGTTATAGAAAAAGTTGTATGCAATGTCATGATGGATGAAATGCATTATGTAATGATGTTCTCAAAATGAGGTTATGCTTTATGCATATATCATGTATGTTATATGATGGATGAATGTGAAGCATTGTTGAAATGTATCTTTGCCTCGGAAAATAAATCCTTGACAAGTGTTGGGGAGTCATTAAATCCTGGACTATTGTTGAAGAATAGTTGTATCTTCAAAATTTGTTTAGAATGTTTCCACTGGGGATTCCTATTTTGTTGTTTGAGGAGAAACTTCGCTGGGGAATACTGGATTATTTAAGAAGGCTCTGTGGAGAGTGTTGATCTCTGCTTGGGGAAATAAAATTCAAGAATTTTGGTTATCCATTTTTCTACTGTGGAATTTTTCCTGACTGGAAGGAATCGAAAGTTAACTGTTATCTGGTCGAAATCCAGGCTTGGCGGAAATTTATTGAGGATAATGAAGTTTGACTGTTATCTGGTCGTATTCCAGGCTTCGCAACGAATTAATTGGATGGATGAAGTTAATTATTATCTGGTCGAGTTCCAGGCTTCGCAATAACTTACTTGAAAGGATTAAGTTGAACTGATATCTGGTCGGGTCCAGGCTTCACAGTAACTTGCTTGAACGGATGAAGTTGAACTCATATCTAGTCGGGTCCCGGCTTCATAGTAACTTGTTTGAGATGTTGAATTGTTATCTGGTCGGGTCCTGGATTCATAATAAATTCTAAATTTAATTGTTATTTGGTCAGATTCCAGGCTTCATAACAAATTCTAAATTTAATTGTTATCTGATCGGATTCCAGGTTTCATAACAAATTCTGAATTTAATTGTTATCTGGTCGGATTCCAGGATTCACAACAAATTTCTGAGAATATGAAGTTAATTGTTATCTGGTCGAATTCTAGGCTTTACAACAACTTTATAAAATTAACTATTATCTGGTTGGTTTCCAGGCTTCACAGTAACTTACTGAATTTGATTGTTATCTGGTCGGATTCCAGGCTTCATAAACAGTTCCTGAGAGAATGAAGTCAATTTTTATCTTGTTGAATTCCAGGCTTCACAACAACATACTAAAGTTAACTGTTATCTGGTCAGTTTCCAGGCTTCATAGTAACTTACTGAATTTAATTGTTATCTGGTCGAATTCCATGTTTCACAACAAATTTCTGAGAGAAAGAAGTTAATTGTTATCTGTACGAATTCTAGGATTCACAATAAATCTTAGAGAATGAAGTTAATTGTTATCTGATCGGATTCCGGGCTTCACAACAAATTTACTGAAGTTAACTGTTATCTAGTCGGTTTCCAGGCTTCGCAGTAACTTACTGAATTTAATTGTTATTTGGTGGGTTTCCAGGCTTCACAATAAATCTGAGAGAATGAAGTTAATTGTTATATTGTCGAATTCCAGGCTTCAGAACAAACTTACTGAAGTTAACTGTTACCTGGTTGGTTTCCAGGCTTCGTTGTAACTTACTGAATTTAATTGTTATTTGGTAGGTTTTCAGGCTTCACAATAAATCTGAGAGAATGAAGTTAATTGTTATCTGGTCGAATTCTAGGCTTCACAACAAACTTACTGAAGTTAACTTTTATCTGGTCGGTTTCCAGGCTTCGCTGTAACTTACAAAATTTGATTGTTATCTGGTCGGATTCCAGGCTTCACAATAATTTGAATTTAATGATGTTGAACTGATATCTTGTCGGATTCTAGGATTCACAGTAACTTGTTGGGGATTTTAGAGAAGTCTACTGGGAAAGAGGAGTTGTGGTCCCTTTATTTGTAGCAATCGGAGAGGCAAACTCAAGCTGGGGAATTTGTAGTTTGTTGAGGAATTAAACCCTGTCGCCAGTCTGTTGGGGAGGTATCTTCTTCTGGCAGAAATCCTTGAGGATTCTTGAGATCAACTCAGTTGGGGAGATTTATCATTGCCCCTGGTAGCAGGTGTTTCCACACTACCAGAAGATGTTTGTTTGATCGTACATGATTCGTTGCTGGAACTCATGTCCAGTGCCTCAATTGATTCAGATGGAGACCTGCCCCTGGTATATTCAACATTTCTTGAGAGATTTCTTGGAATTTTGATTGGAATGCCCCAGGTGTGTTGGATAGTGACACGTCATTCCCACTTGCTTATCGGAGATCTGTTATTGGAAGCGTCTTCCCACTTGAAGTGATTTTGTTCTTTGAGAGGGTTTTTGTTCACTGGATATTCGTCGTGCAAATTTCTCTGCTGTCAAGCAAAATAGCCAAATGCAAACAGCGATATTAAAATAATGCAAAGTTTATGCTTGTCTTTGATGTTTTAAAAATGCGTTTTAGCAGATAAAAGATTTTTTGTTAGAAAATTGAACTCAAGATTTAGAGTAAATCCTTACAGGAGTCAGGATACCTTTTGTAATAGTATGCTTTCGAACTAACCTATGCTTCAATTAGGACTTTTGAAGGGTTGTAGCGTTGCTTGGTTCACGGTTTAACAAACAAAGGATAAGGCTCAAAGTTTATTTCTACCCGCCCAGTCTCCGTGATGTTCTTCAATCCTAAACTCGGTTAATTGTGTGTTTGAACTCCAATTGAGTCTGAAATGACGTCTTGGTGATGGTTCAGACAAGTTAAGTTTGTTGGAAAACAGTCATTTTTTGCAACATTTTTTATGTTGTTGAGGATTTGTAGTGACCACTTTTTGATTTATTATCCCTGATTTTTCTGGACTGTTATTTTTTTTTTAGATTACAGTCAGTGGGATGCCCCAGTTTTTCTTATGTTTCCTTCGTAGGTTTTGACTTAGTAGGCTTTTCTTTTGAGAGATAATGACTGCATATATGACGGGGAACGATCAGCATATTTTGGTTCAGAAGGAATGTTTTTGATGTCCTTTGTTGTATACGAAGTGATAATTTGCGACTGAACATGCATTTGAATTAACTGAGAGACTACCCTGCCCCAGGTTTTGATTAATGGTTTCAAATTGTGTAAAAATGAAACTCCTACTTCTTTGGCTCAAAGGGGTTGACTAGGGATTATCCTCCTTATAACTCCATTGTTTAGGAATTGAACGAATGCTTGTACATCGTCACCATGGTCTGTCCAAAAGCATACTGTTTGAGATTAAGGCATTGTTTTCGTCATCCTCCCTCTAAAGGCTTATAGATTTTAATCAAGAGTTGAATATCACCAACAGGAAGTAAAGCACAGTTTAAGTATAATGAAAACGAATGAATTAATTCAAGACAAACATATGCAATACATTGATGAAATAAAAAAGTTTGACATAAATAGGTAAGTGTTTAAACAACAAAAGAAGATTACAACTTGAAAATTGCAAATGAAAAAAAGCCTCCTTGTCTGAACTTGTCACTTCAGGTGGAGTGCCTTTGAGGGACGGTAGGACGGCAGAAGAATTCAGTCTGACCATCTTGTGTGAACTCCAGCACTCCTTCGACGATCAAGTCTTGAATCTTATTTTTTTAATGCCCAACAGATATTCGTATCATGTCCATGATTATTGGAATGGTACGCACACATTGCATCAGGATGATAGCTAGGAGCGGAGGTATTGGGATTCCAAGGAGGATCCCTCAATGTAATCAACTCCAACTTCAACATGTCTTGTAATAATTGAGCCAAGGACATGTTGATGTTAGTAAACTGTCTCTCGGGCTTGTTTTTCCTTTGCTGATCTTCCCATTGACGAGGTCGTTGTTGAGCCCGTGACGTAGTGGTAATTTGGAAAGATTTGTTCTCCCTTGAACCGACTTCTTGTTTCATGGGAGGAAGAGTAGTGACTTGATCCCTAACTCTAGTTGTTTACCCCATTTGGTTCATCCGTCTTGATGAAGTTTGTTTATGAGGGTGCTTATCTCTTCTTGTCCCTGAGCTAAGTTTTAGTTAAGAGCCATCTGGCCCACCAGTTGTCTCATCATATGGACTCTCATTATGGTTATCTCAGTTTGTATCCGCTCCAACTGGTCATCCTTGTTTCCCTCGGGATTCCCCATATCATGCCCCTAGTGAGGAGCGCCTTCACCTCTTCTTGCCCCCTGGATAGGTTCAAGAACATTTCCTGAAGTTGAGCATTTTGAGTCTGAATGTCCTTGGTATTCTGTTCTAGAGCCATCTCTACTGAAATAAACGGTAAGCAGATGAGAGACCTGTGCGGGAAAATCCTGTCATGATATGATGCATGATATGTGGATGAAATGTTTTCAAGGATCTTGCGGGATAAATACATGAAAATGTGAGAAGTTGAGTTTTGATCAACAACTTTGATTGGAGAACTTTGTATCGGTCGATATCCTTCCCCGAGAATCAAGCTCACCATGTCAAATGGGTCGTAGCCCTTGACTCATGTTACCGTGCTTTGGTCTTGACGGCATTTGGTTAGAGGAAAATAAATCCTCTTGCCCCTTGATAGACGCCTGGTTCAACGTGACCCTGCATCATAGGCCCTTGAGATCCTTGAAATGGTTATTGAAAATGTTATGGTATGATGTTATGATGTTATGTAAAAATATGCAAAGTAAGCAAGTTGTTATGTACAAATAGTTATATACTCAAAGTAGACAAGTCCTCAAGTTTAGGCTTGGATGGAGTTCATAGGTAAGTACCCTCTTGAAGTTTAGTTTGCTCAACCTGTCCTAGTAATAGTAACCAAGTTCTAAAGGATCTCCATATCACTGACCTTTCTTTTAGGCATTGTCTCAGCACAATCAATCTTTTCTTGCGACCGAAATATCCCAAAAGTCCAATCTCAATTAGTGTAGTATCGAGTATCAACCAATTTTCAGCTTTCCACCAAAACCGGTTATCTCACTATGTCCTAATGGCCAAGTTGTTCAATTAAGGTTCTAAGGTTAGTTAGTGCTTCAAACCGCTGCTCAGCGGCCCCGTATTCTCTTAGATTCAACACAAAGGATACTGGTACCAACAAATGCGTCACACTAACATAGCCATTGCTTCAACCATATCGGTCTACACCATACAGTTTCCACAATCTATTGATACTTACCTAAAAAGGTGTCCAAAATCTAAAGCAAACAAGTCAACAAATAAAAGAAAGTAAAGGTGATCTAGCCCTAAGGTTACCCCACTTTTAAAATACAAATTCCCTAACAGAGTTGTCAGTTCTATAACACGGTGGGAGAACTGACTTGGGATGTTTTTGCATTTTATCGCAATTGTTGCGGATAATAAGAGTCGCCGCCGAATTTTCTTTTATAAAAGGCTGAAAAGAACAGGAAAGACCTTTCGAGATTATTTTCTTGAGTTGGGGGGGTAGATTATGAAAAGGGAAGGTGTTAGCACCCTTTTCATCTATAGTTATCTATGAGCTCTTAGTTTCTTGCTAGATCACTTTCTTTTATTTGAAAGTATGCTTTGTGGTGGGTTTTGAAAGTATTTTGAAAACGTGCCTTTATAATGATTCTCGTCTCTATAAGAACGCATAAAAATTATTGTTCGAAAAATAGTTCAAAGAAGTGTTTGTTTTTTAAAGTGATTTTGAAAAGGTGTCTTTGTAATGATTCTCGTCTCTATAAGAACGCATAAAAAGTGTTATCTTTTGAAAATGTTTCAAAATGAAAGTGTTTGTGTATAAAATGTTTTTGTTGTGAGCAAGTGAGCAACTAGGAGAAACCTACATACTCAAAGGTCTTTAGTGTTCTTTTCCTCCTCCTTTATATGCTGTTATCTTACCATTGATTTGGTAAGACGCTCCATCATTGGATGTCAAGGGGTGGGCGTGAGTCATCGTATAGCCATGATAGCAATGTTGTGAGATATCTTAGCATTTCCTTTGAGGGACTAAGATCATTTGTAAGGCAACATTCGAAGTGTTATCGAGGGACTATGATCTTGTATTTTTTATTGTTTTTGATAAGACGTATCACATGCATAACATGACTATTTTTCATAAGGCAACAAGTGGAGTTAACCCTAGAGGTGCATCTATGCAAAGTGTGTTTGATTGCATGCATTTTTGTCTTTTGATCAGGTTGGTCTACTTGTTGATTTTATCTTGCCATACACCCTAATTACTAACATTTTGTATAAAGTCAAAAGTGCAGAAAGATAAAATCCTACACTATTATAACTATATTGAATTTCATGAAAATATAATGACAAAAATAAGGTAAAATCAATAAAAATGGATCTTTCTATTTAGGGAAGCAAACCCTTTGATTCTTCACTCTTTGGCTCTCTTTGATCTGGCCTGAAAAGTGGTGAAGGCGTGGCTTTCGATTGGGGCCTGGAGGCCAGCATGTTGTGTATTTCGATTGGGGCCTGGAGTCCAGCATTTTGTGTCTTTCAATTGAGTCCTGGAGGCCATCATGTTGTGTCTTTCGATTGGGGCCTGGAGGCCAGCATGTTATGCTTCCTGGCTGCCTCTTTCGTTTGACCTGGAGTTTAGTGTGGAAGCCAAAGGCTTCGTTTCCAACTTCTTGTTTCCTGTTTCTTTAGTTTGAGTTTGAATAGAAACATGGCCTAAGGCTATGCCAACATCACCTTAGGTCCAGGTTAGTCTTTAAAGCATGTTTAAATATACAAAGAGCAAAACCCAAGAAGGTTGTTAACCATGAAACATATTAAAAAGTGTTATGTTTCTTTAGATTTTGGGTTTGTGTTTAGTGTTTGATAATCTTAAGAGTTTAAGAGTTTTGAGAGTTTGATGATTTTGGAATATTCTTTCCGCACCACCCAAAATCTTCCAGCGTTCTCTCTTGTTGCCTTTCATCCCCTCAGCGTCTCCAGCCCCTCTTTGATGTGCAAGTGAAATCTCTATTTATAGAGGAAATATTTGAAATGTTTGGAAGTAAAAATAATAAAATAAAGGCTCAGCTGGAAAGTAATCATCAACTTGTATCATGATAGCAAGATGAATGGTTCAGATGGATTGCTTCCTCCAGAAGGAAAACGGGCGCAAGGCTCAAGAAAAACTTTTTTCTAAAAAGTAGTATTATACTATTAAGGGTCAGTGGTCTTTGACAGCAAATGGGTAAAAGCCTATTTTAACTTGCATAAACAATTAAATATAGAGTGAGTCATAGGTTTGAGGCCTGAAAAGGGGAAACACGTAGCCTAGCCTATGGGTCTAATGTTCAACTTAATCTTTTGAGTCGAATCCTCCATCTTTGTACACCTTTCGACCAGACTAGAACAACATTTGTTCCCATCAGTTATGTGTCCTTCGAATGGACCAATTGTGTGTTCTTCGAATGTCCCTCTTCAACTGAATATGCCATTTTGGTTCCTCTTGATTTTGATCACTTAGGCCCAAACCTTTGACCAGACTCCAAAGTAAGCAAAAACAATTATTCCCTAACTATGGCAAGTCCTTCGAATGGGCCATCAAGTTGTGTGTCATAATGCAACACTATGGCGTATTGAAGGGTTTGCAGATGGATTTGAAGGTGATATGAAGGCTTATTCGAAGCAAACATGATGATGAAATCGAAATTCACAGGAAGGTAGCCATTCATCTAATCGAAAACTTGTGAATCCAAGACAAACAGGTGAGGGGCCAATGGTGCAATCGAAGGACACTTTTCAGAAGGTTATTTCCTTCTGATTTGAAGGAAGCTTTCAGAAGATTATTGACTTTCTTAATCGAAGAAAACCGAAAGGAGGCCTTTACTTCTTGAATCAAAAGATGTTGTTTCAAAGGGAAACAAAACTCAGTCGAAGCTTGTATGAAGATCATTTCCTTCTGAATCGAAGGAAGCTTTAAGGAATTCCTAGTCCAATCGGAGCAGTATTGAAAGAGACTAAAGTCCAAACGAAACAAGGGAAATCCAAGAATGCCTGAAGAAGATCAAAGTCCAACCGAAGCCTTGTGAATCGAAGTAGACTTGCAGGGGGCCAAAAATCCAAAACAAAGCAAGGGAAATTGAAGAAAACTTATTTTTCTCCAATTTTGTTGAAAAGATTATTTTTATCTGTTTTGCCCTTTTTAACAGTTTCCTCCAATTGTACTTGTGCAAGCTTGAACTTTGAGAATCCTTGTTAGAAATTCCTTGAGAAATGAGTGGGATAATTTTGGGATACAACACCATGCAAGTGAAAAGAAAGTGTTGGAGCTCACGAAGCAACTTCACGAAGAGCAGAACCTTAATGCATTATATTAACACAAAGAGGAAGTGTCCATGGGAAGCTTGAGTCTTAGGTCTTAGGAGTTTACATTTTTGTCTCTTTGAGACCCAGTTGTTTTCATTGTAAGCCTAAAAGGCAATTATAATTTGAACTTACTAATAAAAGCTTTTGTTTATGTTTCCTTTTGTTTAACGAATTTAAATCTCACAAGGTCCTTGAAAACATTGCATTTACATATCATGCATCATTAAATAATAGGTTTTCATACATGTTTTCTCATCTACTTACTGTTTATTTCAGTATAAGATGGCCCTCGAATAGACTATTAAGGACCTCCAAGCTCAGCATGCACAATTTCAAGAGACTCTTCTGAATCTGGAACAGGGATAAAAAGATCTGATGGCGCTCGTAACCAAGAAAAAGAAGACTAAAAATCTGACTGTTATCCTTAATATGGGAGAAGATTCAAAGGTCCTGCTCAACCGGTTCAAGTAGATGATGTTTCCTCTGAGGAAGACGACAACCTAGAAGAGGATGGTAGAAGCGTCAAGCCTGAAGGAAGAAATAACCAGGTTTCTGAAAATATTCATGAAGATGAAGACTACTCTGACAAACAGTACCCTCCTGCAGATGAAAAGTACAAGCAGTTAGAAGACCGTCTCAAAGCTATTGAAATCTAGAAAGATCTTGGATTATATTTTGGAGAACTAGGTCTGATCCCGGGGGTGGTCATCCCTCATAAGTTCAAGGTCCCCGTCTTTGCTAAATATGTTGACGTCTCTTGTCCCAAACTTCATCTGAGGTTGTATGTTCGAAAGATCCAACCTCATACTGCTGACAAGAAATTATGGATCCATTTCTTTCAAGAAAGCTTGTCCAGCACTCAACTTGAATGGTTCTATCAGCTGGAAGGAATGAATATTCACATGTGGGAAGACTTGGCTGCTGCTTTTTATAAGCAGTATCAATATAATGTTGACCTTGCACTGACTCGAGTGCAATTGCAAAACATGTCCATGGACTCGAATGATGGGTTCAAGGAGTATGCACAAAAATGGAGGGATTTGGATGGAAGGATGCAACCTCTCGTGTCAGACTTGGAATTAGTTGATATGTTCATGGGCACTCTAACAGGAACATTCTTTAATCTTCTCATTGGGAGTTCTTCGGCTGGATTTACTGAGCTAATACTAACAGGAGAAAGAGTTGAAAGTGGTATTAAGAGTGGGAAGATTCCGATGACTACATCTTCTAATGCTATAAAGAAGCCATTATGTGGTAAAAAAGAAGACAATGTTGTCTATAGCCAGAAGGGCCATAGTAAAAATAATTGCCACCAGTCTATGGAAGCGGTGTTGATCTGTAATCCGACATATGTTCAACAACAACAACAGGGAAGCCGATGAAGTTCAGATGCTCCGGTAAGGCAGTTTACCAAGATCGGCATGCCTTTATCTCAGGCATTACAACATTTGTTAAAAGCTGAGCTCATTTCGCTGCGGGATCCTCCTCGGAATCCTAACACATAATCTCCTAACTATAATCTGAACGCAAAGTGTGCCTATCATTCTAACAGTCCTGGGAACGACACCAACAATTTTTGGGCCCTGAAAAATAAAATTCAGGACATGATTGATAATAAGGAAATTGAGTTCGACCCTTTGGAGACCCCGAACGTGATTACTGCACGTATGAGGAAGCATGGAAAAGGCATAAGTGCTATTGAAGATGTTGTGTATGTCACCACTGTAGGTGATGTGGTTACTCCTCTCTCAACAATAATAAAGAATCTATTACATGCCAATTTATTTTCGGGTTGTGTTAAAGAATGTTATTGTTGTGCAGTCCAACCCAATGGTTGTAGGTTACTGAAGGAAGGCGTTCAACGCCTGATGAACGAATACATAATTTTGATCGAGAAAGTTCTGTATGCTGAGAATTTGTGACAAGATATGTCTTTCGTATCCGGTACTCCTATCAGGATCACTTCCATGGGTCCTATAAGGATTACCTCCAATCCAAAAGTTGATCCTTTGATTATCACCACACCTGGACCCATCCCATATTCTTCGGATAAAGTTATTTCGTGGAACTATGGATCCGACGTCTACTACCATGGCGTTAAACAAGAGTTGTCTGATGAAGATGCTGAAGATGTTGATCCCAATATTGATAATATTGCGGGGACCAGCAAAGTTACTAGAAGCAAAAGGATTTTCTCCCCGGAAATCTCTCTGAAAAATGCTGCTACACCTGTTTGAGTTTATGTTACCAAGTCAACTGTCGAGGCTCAGGGTAAAGAGCCAATGATAGAGCCTACCCAGACGGAGGCACCTAAAGAAATCACAGTCGAGGACACCTCTGGACAAGTGTTGGAAGAGGTTTTGAATATCATTTACAAAAGTGACTATAAAATTATTGAACAGTTGGGGCATACCCCGTCCAAAATCTCCATGTTATCTTTATTGCTGTGTTTTAAAGCCCATGTGCAGGCTTTAGTAAAATTATTGAAGACTTCTCACGTGTCGTAAGAAATTTGACTGATCAATTTGGAAGTTACGTGGCTAGCTTAACAACTAATAATGGATTAGGTTTCTATGATGTTGACCTAACTCCGAAGGGGAGAAATCATAATAGGGCCATGTATGTCTCCATTTAATGCAGGGGCACTATGTTGGCTCATGTGTTAGTTGATATTGACTCTTCTCTGAATGTTCTGCCAAAAGGCTCTCTTTACATACTAGATTGTGAACGGTTTGTGCTGAAAACCAGTGACATTATAGTTCGAGCCTTTGAAGGGTTCAAAAGAATGGTGCATGGAGAAGTGGACCTCCCAATCAAAGTGGATTCACAAATATTTGAGTCCACCTTCTATGTAATGGACGCCCAGCCGACCTATTCTTGTATATTGGGACGTGCCTCGATCAATGGGGCAGGTGTTGTTACCTCTACCTTGCACCAGAAATTAAAGTATCTTGTAAAAGGAAAGATTGTTACCGTATGCGGGGAAGAGTAGTACTTGGTCATCCACCTGAATTCATTCTGGTATATGGAAATGGATGGGGAATTCATCGATACCCCCTGTCAAAATTTTGAAGTGATTTTCCCTACTGCAATTAAAGATGTTTCTGCCATTCCAAAGACCGTCGGGATTCCGCACAAGATGGCTTCCTTGAAAGATGCCAAAGCTACTATAGAAGAAGGTGGTTGTACTACTTGGGGTCAGCTTCCTAATATCCCTTATAAATCTGACAAGTTTGGTTTGGGCTTTACTGTAGAAGGTCAAAGGGCTGTTCATCATGCTCAGGATGGAAGACCTTTGTTCCGTATCAGCAACAATAGATTCAATGCTATAGAAGGCGTTGACAGTGATTATGACTTTGACAGCTGGATATTCTCTACCATTGGCAACGAACTCGACAATTGGAAAGCGGAAGCCATCATCCCAATATCCTTTAGTCTGGAGTAATAGCTAGATTTCTTTCTTATTTGCTTTAAAAGATTTTGGTTATGTAATAACAATGACTTTAAACCTTGTGTCTTACCCGGGGAACAATGGTTCATCTGTTAGGGTTGATAATTCATAAACATTGTTCATTTAATAAAAACATTTGAAGTTTTGAATTCAAATTTTGTGATCTCTATTTTTCTTTTATTTTATTAAATTTTCAAATAGCTATGTATTCTTACACACACCCACACACTACATTGCAGATCCCCGTCCACTCTAGATCTCGTTGATAATGATTCTGCTATTGCTGCTTATAACTTCAAAAATCTGATCCACCAAGCCAAGGACGAAGGTGAGGAAGATTATTAAATACCTGGAGAACTTTCCAGACTCTTAATACAAGAAGAAAAGGATATCCAACCACATGAAGATCTGGTTGAAGTGGTAAATTTAGGTTCTGAAACAGACAAAAAAGAGGTCAAGATAGGTGCCAACTTAGAGAGCAGTATCAAAAAAAGATTAATCCAGATGTTGCATGAATATGTTGAGATCTTTGCTTGGTCATACGAAGACATGCCAGGACTTGATACAAATATTATGGTTCATTGTCTGCCGATGAAAGAGGGTTGTGCTTCGATAAAGTAGAAGGTTCGTCGCATGCATCTTGAAATGTCAGAAAAGATCAAAGTTGATATTATGAAACAATTCAATGCAAGGTTTTTAGCAGTGATATCATATCCTCAATGGGTTGTGAATGTGGTTCTGGTACCAAAGAAAGACGGCAAGGTACGTATGTGCGTAGACTACAGGGATCTGAATAGGGCGAGCCCCAAAGATAACTTCCCGCTTCCACATATTAATGTCCTGGTCAACAACACTGCTCAGCACAAGGTTTTCTTCTTCATGGATGGTTTCTCAGAGTATAATCAGATCAAGATGGAACCTGAAGACGAGGATAAAACTACCTTCGTCACACAGTGGGCACTTTCTGTTACAAGGTTATGCCTTTTGAGTTGAAGAACGCTGGGGCAACTTATCAGTATGCTATGGTAGCCTTTTTCATAACATGATTCATCACGAGATAGAAGTCTACGTCGACGACATGATATCCAGATCACAGACTAAAGAAAAGCATCTTGATCATTTGCATAAATTATTTAAAAGATTTAAGAAGTACAAGCTAAGGTTAAATCCGAACAAGTTCACTTTTGGGGTGAGATCCGGTAAACTCCTGGGTTTCATCGTCAGTGGTAAAGGTATTGAAGTTAATACTGCAAAAGTTAAAGTTATTCGAGAAATGTTGGCTCCCCGTATCGAGAAGGAAGTTAGAGGTTTCTTAGGACGGCTGGATTATATTTCCTGACTCATTTCTCATTTGACTGCTACTTGTGAACCAATCTTCAAGCTGTTGAAGAAAGATCAAGTAGTAAAGTGGAAAGAAAACTGTCAAATAGCTTTTGACAAAATTAAGGAGTACCTACAAGAACCTCTGATTTTGATGCCACCAGTTGAAGAAAGACCTCTAATCATGTACCTAATAGTGCTGGAGAACTCAATAGGGTGTGTACTAGGCCAACATGACGAGCCTGGCCAAAAAGAGCATGCAATATACTACCTTAGAAAAATATTTACCGACTGTGAAACAAGATATTCACTGCTCGAGAAAACATTCTGCATATTGGCATGGGCTGCTCGCTGACTGAGACAATATATGTTGACCTATACTGTGATACGGTGGGAGAACTGACTTGAGGTTTTGCGTTTGTGTTCGCAATTGTGCGGTTTAGCAAGAGTCGCCACCGACTTTTTATTTTATCCAAAGGAAAGGTCAAAAAGCACAGGAAATACCTTTGAGATGTTTTCTTGGGTTCGGAGGGTATATTATGAAAAGGGAAGGTGCAAGCACCCTTTTCATCCATGGTTTTCCATGGGCTCTTAGTTACTTGTTTTAGATCACTTGCCTTTGCTTTTCAATTGTTTGAAATGGTGCTTTGTGTGTGGTTTTTGGAAATGCTTTGAAAAAGAGGCCTTGTCTAGGCAACCTTTGTAATGATTCTTGTTTGAATATATACAAAGGTGTTTGTCTTTTTGAAAAGATATTTCAATGTTTTGAAAGATTGTTTTGAAATTGTGTTGTGATGTGTGTTTGAAAGTAGCAAGGATGTTTTACAAGCTTTTGATCAAGTAACTAAGAGTTGTCTACCCTATTTTACTCAAAGATCTTTCTTATGCTTTTAACCCTTTTGACAGTGTTATTTCACCATTGCATTTGGTGAACAACCTTGTGTTAGGATGTTAAACGGGACAGGCGCGGGTCATCGCATACAATCATTGAAAGCAACTTGTGAGACTCTCTAGCAATTTTGTAAGGGACGAGATCGTTTTATCAAAGGCAACATCGAGGGTCATCGAGGGACTACGATCTTTGTTTATCGAAGGGGAATTTGCTAGAGTGTCTCATATTCGAGGGACATGATTGCATTTTCTGAGGCAACAAGCGAGGTTATCCTAGAGGTGCAAGTGTGCATTGTGTTTGTCAATTTACATGCATTTAGGTTCTTGCATTAGGTCATCTAGCGATTGATTTTAGATTTTCGCATACAAACCCTAATCTCTAATCATGGCATAATTGAAAGCATAAAGTGCGAGAATTAAATTCTAAGCTATTACAAAAGTATTCGGGGATGGGGGTACAAATTATTTACAAATGGGGATGAATCTCACAAGGATAATAATGTCCAAATATTATGTGTTACAACCAAATCGAATCGTCGCAATTCAAATATAAATTTATAACAAAACACAAAAATGAAGAGAATCAAAAATATTATGAGATGCATGTATTTATTTAAAAATAAACAAATAAAATCTAACCTAAGAAAGATTAAGTATTATTATTATTTTCTTTGTGTTTTATGAATTATGAAAAGAAAATTTTTTAAAGAAAGAAAAATTACTTAAATTAATGTTTCTATTATTCACATATTTTTAAAGAAAACAAAATTAATTAAATAACACTTCTATTATCCTTTGTATTTTATTAATGTAACAATTATTAATAATAAAAGAAGACAAATTAATTTAAGAAAATAAATAGTGCTAGTATTATTATTAACAAAATAAAAACAAATTATTGAAATAATAAAAAGGTTAGTATAAAAAGAGATTAAAAAAAAGAATGGGCTTAGGGATTTATGTGTTAGACCCAAAAATAAAAGAAATAAAATGGATAGAATGCAAAGGGAGGGGTGTACGCTGGCCAAAACATAGTGGGCTTAGGGAAATGTTTGGGGCGAAGGCCCAGTGTAAAGTTCACACAGTTTTTTGTTAGGGTTTGAAAGGATTAGGGTTCGTGTGAAAGCGTTCACAGCGGCGCCGCTCTTGCTCTCTTCTTCCTCTTCATCCTTCTCAGGCCAAAGCATTCTGATTCTCCCTCCTCTTAAGCCACTGGAGCGCCACTTCTCACTCTTTCATCCTCCTAACACTCAATTACCTTGGTTGCAAAGGTTAAGGTTCGTTCTAGATTTGAGTTTTTTACAGTTTTATGTTTGTTTTAGCTCTGTTCATGTTACCTCGTTTTAATCCATGGTGTTTTATGCTTGAGATGCAGTAAGGGGTTGAGGAAAAAAACTTACCTTGAGCGTTTCTGGAAATAAAATGGAGAGGAGAAAAAGGGTGAGACGGAGGCGCCTTCTTGGAGGCTAGAGGCGGAGGGAAGATGTGATGGACGCACTTTTGCTTTTGGTAACCTTTTCCCTCTTTGTTGAATATTGATGATGAGTATAGCTCTGAAATTTGTTGATTTTTTTTGTTCTTTCGTTGATGATGATGTAACTCTGAGACTTGTTGTTCTTGATTTTGTTGATGATGAACTTGATTCTGAAACTTGTTTTGTTGATGCTTCTGAAACTCTCTCTTTCTCTCCCCTTGAATGTTGAAGTTTAATGGATTGGATTGTTTATGATGATGTGAGAATCTGAACCTTGTTACCTGGATTGTTTTTTATAATCCTGAGTTGGTAGGCTTGAAGGTTTTTGATGATTTGAACTGAGTTTGTATGCTATGTTTGAAAACTGGTTTGCAGTTTATGGTTATTGGTTTAGCAGTTTGGTACTGCAGTGTGGGCAAGCTTTGTGGTGTTTTGTTAGGCTTTGTAGGTTTGAGCAAGCTTGGCTTGTTGAGTTTGTTTTGCAGTTTGGAAACTTGGACAGGTTTTGGCTATGCAGGTTTGTTGGCTTGGTTCCAATTGGTTTTTGTTGTTTGTTAGGCTTATGCAGGTTTCTTAGGCAGCTTGGCAAGTTTTGGGGATTTTGTAGTTTTGACAGGTTTGGCTTGTTGAGTTTGTATGATTTTCTGCAGGTTTGAGGGTTTACAGTTTGATTGTTGTCTAGAAAACTGTTGTGGTCATTTGGTTGTTCACAGTTTTGCAAGTTATGTAGGTTTATGGTGTTTTTTGTAACTTGCAGGTTTGGAGAGTTTTAGTTCTTAAGCTTGGCTCTAATGTTTTTTTTAGACTGTTATGCAGTCCTTTTGTTTTATATCTTTTTGTTTTTGCCTTTGATAACTTGAGACAACCTGCTTTAGCCAAAATGCAAACTTTTCACCCAAGGTCCTCTCTTCTCTCTCTCTCTCTCTCTCTCTCTCTCTCTCTCTCTCTCTCTCTCTCTCTCTCTCTCTCTCTCTCTCTCTCTCTCTCTCAAAAAAGAACTTTTTGCTTATTATCTTATATTTCTGAAAAATTGGCTCTGGAAAATGATGACAGCTTTTGACAAGCTTTGACTTGTCAAGTGGGTTACCTCCTGCATTGCTACATTTATCCAATTTGTCTTGTAACTTGGTTTTGGGCAATTTGTTTTGTAGCTGAATTTGGGACTTTGATTGATGTTGCATTGTATATTTGTTTGACCTATGCTTTGGCAGTTTTGGCGCCTGTTTGCCCCTTTGAATTTTGTAACTCAGTTTGGTTTGGCTGCCATGTTTAGTTGAATTGCAATGGTATAGTTTGGCTTACAATGCAGTACAATGGGTGCCCATCATGTTTGAATTTTGGCGCCTTGGTTTGTCTTGTTTATTCACTTTGTAACTCAGTATGCTTGCATTTTTTCAATTTGTATTTTTAATTTTCTCTTTGTGAACCAAGAAGAGCAATCTTCTTGTGATTTGCAGAGAGAAAAATAAAGCGTGATGAAAATAAGCATTCTGATACCAGACGGCCAATTTTAATGATGACTTTTTTTCTTTCTTTTTCTCATTTGAAAATTCTTGAACTAATTTTCTTTTCCTTTGCCTTTTGCAGGTGAACACCAATTGGACGATAGAGGAAGCAGAGGAAACAAGAAATCTTGAGCATGGGGCAATGGATTTTAGGCTTTAGACTTAGATTTATTTTCCATTTATTGTAAACAATTATTATTTTAAATATTATAAGTTGTAAACTTATAATATTCAAATAATTTTGTAACAACATTTGAAATGAATAAAAAGTATTTATCCAAAAGAATTTTTCTATTGTCACATATCTTGCCATTCTTCCTTACACCTTTACTTTATTATTTAAGATTCTCAAAATCAAAAATAATTGAAACTGCGTTTCAACAATTCTAATCCAGATAACTTAAATTCCAAATAATCAAAAACTTTGCAGTCTTGTAACCTTGCATCATTATTCCAATCACAATATGCATTGCATAATAAACAAGCAAGCATTCCATTAACCTGCAAACCTTTCACTCCATTAACAAGCAGATGCCTTAATATTCCAAATAAAAGTCTCGGCTCTCATCCCAGATAATCAGGATTTGAGAACAATCAGTTAACCTTTCAACAAACTTTGAAAAAGTGTGAAAACAATGTAACAGTAAACTGAATTTCTGTGGATTCAATTTCTTCTGAGAAATACGAGAGAAAACCTGATTCTTGATTTGCTGCCAAAGAAAAGTCTGTTTGATCGATTCCTGAGCCAATCTTAAAAATCTGAGAAAACCCTAGGGTTGTGATTTCTTTTGAAAAAGGGAGGAAAAATTTTGGGGTACAACAGATGCCCCTGTTCAATCTTCTTGAACCTGAAGAGTTAGATTGGCAATTTTGCCGTTCGTGACTCGAAGGTAAAAGATGATTTGACACTAGAGTGCCCATAAATTTGCACTCGTCAAAGCATAGTTGAGGGAATGGGCTTAAAGATGCCATTTGGAAATGTGACAGAATCTTGTCGGAGATGGGCTTAAAGATGCCATCCAAGAATATTTATTGAACTGTATGTTGTAGGTGAAAGAATGAGTATCAGAAAGGTATCCATGTTTGGAACGTCTCTGAGCTGGGGGTCTGAATAAGCAATAGATTAACAACCCTATTTGGAGAATCCGTAAACTGTTTTCAAAAGTCTTGAGGTTGAATAAGCAATAGATTAGCATTCATGTTTGGTGCATCCGTAAACTGTTTTCAAAAGTCTTGAAGTTGAATAAGAAATATATTGACATCCATGTTGGGAAGCATCTATAAACTGTTTTCAAAAGTTGAATCTGAATAAGCGGTAGATTGACATCCATGTTAGGAAGCATCCGTAAACTGTTTTCAGTGAGTTGAATCTGAACAAGCGATAGATTAACATCCGTGTTTGGAAACATCCGTAAACTGTTTTCATGATCCTTGGGTTGAACAAGCAATAGATTAACATTCGTGTTGGGAAGTATCCGTAAACTGTTTTCAAAAGTTGAATTTGAACAAGCGATAAATTGAAATCCGTGTTTGGAAGCATCCGTAAACTGTTTTCAGAAGTTGAGGTTGAATAAGCAATAGATTAACATCCATGTTGGGAAGTATCCGTAAACTGTTTTCAAAAGTTGAATTTGAACAAGTGATAGATTGACATCCATGTTGGGAAGTATTCGTAAACTGTTTTTAGAAGTTGAGGTTGAATAAGCAATAGATTAACATCCATGTTGGGAAGCATCCGTAAACTGTTTTCATGATTCTGAAGTTCGAAGCTTGCTAAACTTATTCTGAAAAGGGTAAAATATTAGCTTAAAAACAAAGTTATGTTGCATGAAATGTATGATGAAATATATGTGTTATATCAATGTTTATGAATGTAATGTATGCGCATGTAAGCTGATAAGCTGTCTTGCTGAGGAAGATAAATCCTGGATAGCTGGAGATAATAAAATCTTCGACTGCTGTCGGGGAAAATAAATCCTGGACCATTGTTGAAGAGTATGTGTGTCTTCAAGTTTTTTGACAACCTCTGCAGGGAGAAGTTATACTGCTGGGGAAATCAGGAGTTTGGGTTGTATGCCAATCTACTGGGGATTTTTGTTTCGTTGTTTGAGGAGAACTCCGCTGGGGAATATTTGAAAGCTTCGTGGGGAAATGGGAATGAGAATCTCCATTCTGCTAGGGGAACTGGTGTTGAGGAGTCAAGAAAGAGAATCTTCGATCTGCAGGGGATTAAAAATCCTGTGGGGAATAGCCATACTGCTGGAGAGTAAACTTGGGACTCTGGGAAAAGCCTATTCCTGTTTGGAAGAAGTTCAGAAGCTTAGGTTGTATGCCACTTTGAGAATGAGAATCCTCATTCTGTCGGGAATATCCGGAGCTTGGGTGTATGCCAATCTACTGGGGAAGCAAGTTTGTTGAGGACATCAGGAGAAAACTGAATGGTTTCTGTTGGGGATTAGTAGCTCAAAGTTTCCACTCTACTGGGAGTCTTAGTGACGTGCTGATTTGATTGGCGACTTCACTGGGAAACAGTTTAAAAATAATTTTTTGATGAATTATCTGGTTTAAAAGAAACTCTCCGGGAGAAGGGAGGAAACTGGATGGTCTTCACTGGTGTTCACAGGTTGAAGGTTTGACTCTGCTTGGGGAAGAAAGTTTCATTCTTACTGAGAGTTTGTAGTTCAAAGTTTTGCTCCGTTGTTGGTTGAGAATTTGAATACTTAACTCTGATGGGGATCCTTGAAACTTAACTTTGCTGGGGATATGCCTTTCAAAGCTTTAGTTCAGCCTAGGATCTGGATGATGTTTTGCAGGGAATTTCTCATGGAATAGCCTAAAGACACTTTCCTATACTTCCATCATATCAGTAATTATTCTTTCGTTTTATTTGTAAGCAATGATTATATTCAAATGCATATGCTCATTTAATAAATCATTGGACGTTTTCAAATAAAACACGAATGTAAAAAAGAAAGAAAAGGCAAGCAGTTTTTTTTTGTACTTTGAAGTAAATTTGTATTAACTTTGTGTAAGTATTTGTACAAAGGAGACAGACGTCCCAGTAAGAGAATGTTGCCATAAAGTTGAGAAAAAAATTTATACAAAGAAAGATGGCTATGTATAACAATTCCATGGGGTTCCCATTCTACTATAGCCTTCGCAACTCTGAGTATCTTGTCCATTCATTGCTTCGTCCGCAGATGATTGGATAGATCAGAAGCTTGGAGCTTGTCCGTGAAGAGATTGTCCTTAAAGTGATCCGACGAGACATAGTCATACGCTTTAATTCCCTAACTTTTTCCTGGATCGCCCTTTCAGGTTTTCGATCCACCAGGAAGCCCTTTTTGGCCCAAGTCGCCCTTTCGGGTTTTCAACTTGCCGGGTATACAGATTTTTTTGTTTATCCCTAATTTTTGCCCGAACCGCCCTTTCGGGTTTTCGATTCGCCGGGATGTCCATTTTTGCCCAAGTCTCCCTTTCGAGTTTTCAACTTGCCGGGTCGTTTATGCATAGTATCTTTTGACTATGTCTGCGTTCGCAGGATGCGGCAGGTCATCACCGTCCATGGTGGTCAGAATCATTGCCCCGTCAGAAAAGATATTTTTGATCAAAAGTGGTCCTTCGTAAGTAGGAGTCCACTTGCCCCTGGGATCACTTTGCGGTAAGATAATCTGCTTGATTACAAGATCCTCGACTTGATATACTTGTCTCTTTACTTTCTTGTTGAAAGCCTTGATCATCCGCTTTTTATACGTCTGACCATGACAAATAGCTGTAAGTCGCTTCTCGTCAATCAGGTTAAGTTAATTAAGTCGGGTCTAAATCCAATCGTCTTCACTCAAACCAGCGTCCTTCATGATTTTTAGGGAAGGAATCTTAACTTCTATAGGTAAAACAACTTCCATGCCATATACCAAAGAAAAGGGTGTTGCCCCAGTTGATGTGCGTGTCGTGGTACGGTACCCGTGTAGAGCAAACGGTAACATCTCATGCCAGTCCTTGTAGGTGACTGTCATCTTTTGAATGATCTTCTTGATATTTTTGTTCGCAACTTCGACAGCACCGTTCATCTTTGGCTGATAGGGAGATGAATTGTGATGTTGAATCTTGAACTGCTTGCACAGAGCGGTGATCATAGTGTTGTTCAGGTTTGTACCGTTGTCCGTAATGATTCGGTCAGGAATACCGTATCGGCAAATGAGGTTCTGCTTGATGAAGCGGGCAACCACATTCTTTATAACAGAGGCGAAGGAAGCTGCTTCGACCCACTTGGTAAAGTAATCAATGGCCACCAGGATGAAGCGGTGTCCATTGGAGGTCGTAGGCTTGATTTCTCCAATCATGTCGATACCCCACATTGCGAATGGCCAAGGAGCTGTTAGGACATTGAGAGGAACCGGAGGAATATGCACTTTGTCTGCATAGACTTGGCATTTGTGACAAGTACGGGCGTATTGATGACAGTCAGCTTCCATGGTAGACCAGTAGTAGCCTGCCCTTAGAATCTTCTTAGCCATCGTATGTCCGCTCAAATGGGTTCCAAATGTGCCACTATGCAGTTCAGTCATGATCTGCTCGGCTTCAACCTTGTCCATACAATTAAGTAGAACACAATCATGGTTGCGTTTGTATAGGATGCCATTTCTCAGGAAGAACTTGGCAACAAATATCCTTAAGAACTTTCTGTCATTGACTGAAGCTCCTTCACAGTATTCTTGAGTCTCGAGATACCTTTTGATTTCGTGAAACTAGGGTTGTTCCACTACTTCTTCGGTATTAATCTCATGACAATATGCAGGTTCATCCATTCGCTCGATGGTGATTTGGGGAGCCTCATTATCCCAGTTGAGTTTAAACATGGAAGACATTGTAGCTAGAGCATCTGCTAGCTGATTTTCTTCTCGCAGGAAGTGCTCGAAGGTAATCTGCTCGAAATGAGGTAACCATGTCAGGACATGTTCTTTGTATGGGATGAGATTAGGGTGTGTAGTTTCCCACTCTCCTTTGATTTGACTGATAACCAAAGTTGAATCTCCAAATACAACCAAAGATTTGATTCCTAAGTCAATTGCAGCCTTAAGACCAAAGATACAAGCTTCATACTCGGCCATGTTGTTGGTGCAACTGAAACAGAGTCTTGTAGTGAAAGGTGTATGGCAACCTTCTAGAGAGATAAGTACCACACTGATACCGTTTCCAAGTGCATTTGAAGCACCATCAAAGTACAGGGTCCATCGAGATCCTTGTTCAGGTCCGTCATACGGTCCGTTACCTTCAATGTTGTCCAATGTCATAATGTCCTCGTCGGGAAAGTCGAATTTCATGGATTGGTAATCTTCGACAGCTTGATGAGCTAGATGGTCAGCTAGTACACTCCCCTTTATAGCTTTTTGGGTTGTGTACTGGATATCATACTCAGTCAGGATCATTTTCCATCTAGCGATTCTTCTAGATAAAGCAGGCTTTTCGAAGATATACTTGATCGGATCCATTTTAGAAATCAACAAAGTGGTATGTGTTAACATATACTGCCTTAGCCGGTGAGCAGCCCATACCAAAGTGCAGCAAGTTTTCTCGAGCAGTGAATAGCGAGTCTCACAGTCGGTAAACTTTTTGCTAAGGTAATAAATGGCATGCTCTTTTCGACCAGGCTCGTCATGTTGGCCCAGTACGCACCCCATTGAATTATCCAAAATAGTCAGATACATGATTAACGGCCTTCCTTGGACGGGTGGCATTAAGATAGGAGGCTCTAGCAAATACTCATTGATTTTATCGAAAGCAGCTTGACAGTCGTCATTCCACTTAACCACTTGATCTTTCTTCAACAGCTTGAAGATTGGTTCACAGGTAGAGGTTAGGTGAGAAATGAACCTTTCAATGTAGTTTAGGCGTCTTAAGAAACCTCTGACCTCCTTTTCAGTGCGGAGGGCAGGCATTTCTTGTATAGCTTCGACTTTAGCAGGATCAACCTCAATGCCTTTGTTGCTGACGATGAATCTCAAGAGTTTACCAGACCTGACTCCAAAAGTGCACTTGCTAGGGTTCAGTCTGAGCTTTTACTCCTTCAATCTGACAAACAGCTTTTGTAGATGGTCGAGGTGTTGTTCTTCTGTTTGTGAACGGGCTATCATGTTGTCTACGTAGACTTTGATCTCATGATGTATCATGTCATGAAACAAAGCTACCATGGCGCGCTGATAGGTTGCCCCGACATTCTTCAGTCCGAATGGCATTACTTTATAGCAGAAGGTACCCCACTGTGTAACAAAAGTAGTCTTCTCCATGTCTTCGGGGGCCATTTTGATATGGTTGTACCCTGAAAATATGTCCATGAAAGAAAATACCTTATGTTGATATGTGTTGTCGACCAAAATGTCAATGTGCGGTAGTGGAAAGTCATCTTTAGGGCTAGCCCTGTTTAAATCTCGGTAATCCACGCACATTCTTACTTTGTCGTCTTTCTTTGGCACGGGCACAATGTTAGCGACCCATTGTGGATAGGAAGTAACAGCAAGAAACCCGATATTGAATTGCTTCATCACTTCGGCTTTGATCTTTTCAGACATATCAGGCCTCATTCGACGGACTTTTTGTTTTTTATTGGTGGACAGTCTTCTCTTGTAGGGAGACGGTGAACCAAAATATCTGTGTCGAGCCCCGACATATCTTCATAGGACCAGGCAAAGATCTCATCATATTCATTCAACAGCTGAACTAAGTGCTCCTTTACACTTGGCTCTAGGTTGGCACCCATTTTAACCTCTTTTCTGTCTTAGGCAGTACCCAAGTTGATAGTTTCTAATAGCTTTTCATGGTGCAGAATAGCCCTCTCTTCCTGTTGTAGAAGTCTAGCCAACTCTCCAGGCACTTCACAGTCTTCATCGCCTTCGTATTCGGCATGATTGACCAGATCTTCAGAGTCACTGAAGGCCATAGCAGAATTGTTACCCATGGAATCCGGAGTGGATAGGTACCTGCATTTTGTGAGTGTGGGTGTGTGTAAGGGATACCACCTTTAAACAAAATAAAATGTAAAAAGAAAGAAAATGAACACAAAAGTTTATAGATAAAAACAACCATTATTCATTTAAAATGGCATATGATAATGAAGAAATCAAGCCCTTACAAATGGACCTATATGCCCCGGGTAAGGCACAAGGCAAAAAGAGTGTACGAATTATTTAATTATTACAAAACAAACAGGAAATGTTCAAAGACAAATTACTGATTGATGAAAGTAATGGGAACGAAGTCTTTCGCCTCCCAGTTGTTTAATCCTCCTTCAACGGTTGGAAAGATCCAGTCTTCAAAATTACCCTCGTCTTCAGCATCTTCCAAAGCATGAACTCCATGGGGAGTGATATTTAAAGGTGGTCCTCCAGCCCGGGAGCGACGCACAGCTTTCTGGCTAGCAGCAGTGAAACCCAATCCGAACTTGTTCGTCTTGTGAGGAAAATATGGAAGTTGCCCCCACACTGTACTTCTTCCTTCTTTGATTACAGCCTCTGCATCTTTAAGGGATGCCATCCGAGACACTGGCTTGGAAATGATAGGCACATCATTCATTGTCTTTGCTACTGCAACTTCAGGAGAAACCTCTTCAAAGTGTTGGAAAGGTGTTTCTATGAATTCACCATCTAACTCCACATAGCGGAAAGAGTTGAGGTGACTTATCATGTACTCCTCCTCACCATGAACCGTTATGATCTTACCCTGGACCGGATACTTTAGCATTTGGTGTAGAGAAGAAGTGACTACCCCAGTGTTGTGGATCCATGGCCTTCCCAACAAGCATGAATATGAAGGACGGATGTCCATCACATAAAAAGTAGAGTTGAAAATTTCTATACCCACTTTGATTGGAATGTCCACTTCTCCGTGAACCATCCTCTTAGAATCGTCAAAGGCTCTAACAATGATATTACTGGGCTTTAATGTCAAACCTTCACAGTCCAATCTGTCCAATGCCTTCTTTGGTAGGACATTTAAAGATGACCTGGTGTCAACCAGAACATGAGCAAGTGTGGTCCCCCTGCATTCTATCGAGACATGTAGCGCATCATTATACTTTCTTCCCCTAGACGTCAAATCAGCATCAGAAAAGCCAAGACCATTATCGGCTGTAAGGCTAGCCACGCACTCTTGAAACTGGTCCGCAGAAGTTTCTTGAGGCACGTGTGCCGTCTTTAAAAATTTGATCAAGGCTTTGGCATGAGCCTCAGAGCAGATTAAGAGAGCCAGCATGGAGATTTTTGAAGGGGTTTACCCTAGCTTCTCTATGACATCGTAGTCGCTCTTCTTGATTATCTTTAAGATTTCTTCCATCTCTTTTTGGGTGGTCTCGGGGATAACCAATATCTGAGCCTTCATCCTGACAGGCGCTTCTTGGATCCCCTTACCTTTATCAGTGGTAATAGCAGAGGGTACAACCTCAGGAGTAACAATTTCTTCAATTACTGGACCTTGCGTAGATATCCTGACTGGCACACGAGCACTTGAGGGTCCGAAGACTGCCCTTGGAGGAGCAATCTCCGGAGAGAAGATTCTTCCACTACAAGTTATCTTACTCATTCCCGCAATATTCCCTACATCAGGGGTTTCTTCCTCGGAATTCTCTTGGACTGGTTCAATCTGCTTGACACCATGGTAGAAGATCTCTCCTCCATAATTCCATGGTATCGTCTTGTTAGATTTATACGGGATAGGCCCCGGCATGGTAATTTTCAATGGTACAAACTTAGGATCAGGCGTAATCTTAATAGGCCTTTTACAGGTCTTGGAAAGATTGTCGGAGATGGTGATTATTGTAATGTCATTGATTGGAGTAAAGGTAACAGGAGTAACATGAGTGATAGTAGCAACAGGAGTTTTCTGAAAGAGAATCTCTTGGGTATCCATCAGGCGTTGGATGCCTGATTTCAACAGTGGACAGTCGGTTTGCGAGGTTGAACAGAAGTAACAGTCTTTTTCACATCCCGGGAAAATCCCAGCTTTCAACAGATTCAATTTAATTATTTGCAACGGAGTCCTTAATTCATCAACAGCAGCAACATACAAATCCTCTTCAATAGCATGGACATTGTGACTTTGCTTGGGCATTGGGGCAGAAATCACATTCGGCTTTTCGGGCGCATCGAATTCTACCTCCTTGGCATCTATCAAGTCTTGGACTTTATTTTTAAGGGGCCAACAGTTGTTGGTGTCATGCCCTATACTGTCTGAATGGTATGCGCATTTTGCATTGGGATGATAATATGGAGAAGTGGTATTTGTATTTTTAGGTGCCTCTCTCAAATTAGCAAGGTTTAATTTCAGGAAATGTGGAAGGATCTGAGCGGGTGTCATATTTATCGAGGTATATTGCCATTATGGCCTTTCTACCCTTTGCTGATATGTTATGGGCTGATCATTCCTCGGTTGACTGTTTCTAGGCTGATCTGATGCGGACTTCTGAATTAATACAGCCCCTACCGTTGGCCGGAGTTCCTCTCTTTCACGATTTCTCTGGGTGTAAATAGCAGAACTTTCCTTCTTGGCTGGGAAGGTCTTCTTTATAGTGGCTGAAGCAGATGTATCTTTCTGAATTTTACCACTCTTAATACCAACTTCGACCCTTTCACCTGTCAGAATTAATTCAGTGAACCCTGCAGATGAGCTCCCTATTAGGTGATTAAAGAATGGACTAGACAGGGTCCCCAAAAATATATCAACAAGTTCCCTTTTAGACAGTGGTGGTTGCACCCTTCCAGCCAAATCCCGCCACTTCTGAGCATACTCTTTAAATCCCTCGTTAGAAACCATACTCATGCTCTATAGTTGAGTACGAGTAGGTGTTAAATTTGCATTGTATTAATATTGTCGGTAGAAAACGGCAGCCAAGTCCTCCCAGTTATGTACATCAGCCCTCTCAAGCTGGTAGAACAAGTCCAATTGTGTACCCGACAAACTATCTTGAAAAAAGTGGACCCACAGATCCTTATCAGAAGAGTGAGGTTGAATCTTTCTGACATAAGATCTCAGATGCATCTTTGGACAGGACAAACCGTCGTATTTAGCAAATGTAGGTACTTTGAACTTGGGAGGAATGACGATTCCAGCAACCAATCCCAATTCTTCAAAATCCAGTCTAGGAACTCTTTGCACTTCCATGGCTGCCAACCGCTCTTCCAGATTTTTATACCTGTCGTCCGCAGGAGGGTACTGCTGCTCGGATTAATCTTCATCCTCTTCAAATTCTAACTCTTCAGCCTCAGACTCGGAAGGTACTGCAACTCCTTTTCCTTTGTCGATCCCTTCATCAGACGTCGAGGGGAACTCCAGGACTCTCCTAGCTTCGTTCTCAAATCTTCTTCCCAGAGTAGCTACTCCGATTCTTTTCTTTTTCTTTTTTCCTTTTTCCTTTTCCTTCTTCTCTAACAGTGCTTTAAGGTCCTCTTGACCCTTTTCCAAGGTCATGAGGAGTTTTTGGAATTGCAAATTCTGTGCTTGCAGATCTTTGACCGTCTGCTCTATATCCATCTTGCTGAAATAAACAGTAGAAAGATAAGAAAACCTGGTGTGAAGACCTGTTTATGCATATGATGAATGATATGTTTATTCATGTAATGCATCTAAGGATTCAGAAATTCAAAGTTGTTACAGACAAAAAGAACACACATCATATTAATAAGAAGAAATTTGTCAGTACATAAATGCCCTATGGGCAAAATATTACAAAGCTTCTTAAGGTAAAAAGACGTTGCGCATCCTTTTTGGCGCGATGTAAGTGTTAAGAGTCTCCTCTTCGTGAAGTCGGCGGGTAAGCTCCAAAACCTTCTTCTCACTGGCATAGAAGCTGGCTTCAAAAGTGTTTCGCTCTTCCTTGAGCTGTATCCAAATCTTTTGCAATTCTTCCAATGATGTTGGCATGTCTGGATGTAGGAGGGTGTATGGAACCTCTCCTTCCATAATAGGCTCTTTAATCACGGGGAGAATGTGGGGGTAAGGCATCATAAGATTCTGGGCGCGTGTTCGTACCCACTTGAGGTAAGGCTCAAGGGGGATGGAATTCTTGTGCCCCAGTGTCTTACTATCCACTTTGTTGGACATCCTCCATGCTCGGATAAACCTTTGTCGAAGTCCTTGAGCGTCGTTGTCGAAGTCGAAAACCAAGTCAGGGATCAGCATATCATGAGGGCCATCTCTTCGGGCATACCCAAATTGCCTCAGAGCTAAACATGGGTTGTAGGTAATGCCTCCCCTAATGCCAAGTAGTGGGACATTAAGTAATTCCCCACAATGATCGATGATGATAACGTTTTCTCTGGACCGAGAACACCAATGAACATCAGAGTGTGTGAGAGTCATCAACCGTTGCGACCACCTCAAGCCTTGTTCATTCTTCAAGACTCACTGGGGAAGATGAGAAATAAACCACCTTACTGGAAGAGGAGTACAGCACATGAGAACACCTCTTTTCCTCATTGTTCGTGTGTAAAATGAGTGTAGGATGTCCCCAAGCAATGTAGGCACAAGATTCCGAGATATGAAAATCTTGACAACATTCACATCTATAAGTTGATCAGGGTTTGGGAACAAGACCAACCCATAGATGAGAAGTGCTACAATCTCCTCAAAAGCTTGTAGATCTAGATAATTCCAGCAGTCTTGTGCCTTCTCGAACAGAAACTTTGCCAAGAAACCCTTGACACCACTTCTGGTTTCCCAATGACCTTTGATATCAGATGGTTGCAAGTGTAAAGCTTGAACAATATCTTCAGGCTTTGGCTCTCTTTTTGTACCGTTGTAGGGTAGTTGATGGAGAATAGGAATCCTCGGGAGTTGAGAAAATTCCTCCAAAGTAGGTACTAGTTGGTAATCAGGGAATGTGAAACAGTGGTGAAGGGGGTCAAAGAACTGGAAGAGGACTTTCACCATGTCTTCTTCAATGTTGGAGTTGACCAAGTTGAGGAGTCTACCATGTCTTTCACTGAAGAGAGAATTCTCTGGAATCTTGGAAGTAAGCTCCTTGAGTTAAGGAGGTATTCTCACAAGGTTGACCTGAATTGTTTTCCTGCGAAGAGATTCCATGACCTACAAAACAAGAACAAAGATGAAGATCCAAACCCTTGAAATGGTTAGTGGATGCATATGATGGTTTATGATGTTCATGATGTATGCACAAGCATGTGTACAAACAAATCACACTAGATCCTAGTTTCAGGCTTGTACGGGGTTTCATAGGTAAGTACCCTCTTGAAGTTAGTTGGCTTAACCTGTCCTATAAATAGTAACCGGGTTCTAAGGAGCTCAATATCACCGAATTATTTTCTGTGTTCATTGTTTCAGTTTAGCCACTTTACTGGCGACCAAAATATTCCAAGAAAACAACCCTCAATGAGTGTAGTATCGAGAATCTACCAACTTCAGACTGCACCAAATCCGATCATCTCACTACCCCTAAAAAAGGTCAAGATGGTCAAGTAAGGTTCTAAGAGTTTATTAGTGCTTCATGACATCACTCAGCGGCCTCGTATTCTCTTTGATTGACTCAAAGGCTACCGGTACCCACAAATATGTCGCACTAATATAGCTATTGCTTCAACCATGTCGGTATACCCCACACAGTTTCCACAATGTATTGCTATTTACCTATAATGTTTCCCAAATCCGGGTGGAGGATTTCAAACCCAAACAATAGAACCAAATGTAAAGCAATCAAGGCAAACAAGATAAGCATGCAAAGGTGATCTAAAATCCTAAGGTAACCCCACTTTTAGAATTATCCCCAGCAGAGTCGCCAGTTCTGTGATACGGTGGGAGAACTGACTTGAGGTTTTGCGTTTGTGTTTGCAATTATGCGGTTTAGCAAGAGTCGCCACCGACTTTTTATTTTATCCATAGGAAAGGTCAAAAAGCACAGGAAAGACCTTTGATATGTTTTCTTGGGTTCGGAGGGTAGATTATGAAAAGGGAAGGTGCAAGCACCCTTTTCATCCATGGTTTTCCATGGGCTCCTAGTTACTTGTTTTAGATCACTTGCCTTTGCTTTTCAATTGTTTGAAATGGTGCTTTGTGTGTGGTTTTTGAAAATGCTTTGAAAAAGAGGCCTTGTCTAGGCAACCTTTGTAATGATTCTTGTTTGAATATATACAAAGTTGTTTGTCTTTTTGAAATTGTGTTGTGATGTGTGTTTGAAAATAGAAAGGATGTTTTACAAGCTTTTGATCAAGTAACTAAGAGTTGTCTACCCTATTTTACTCAAAGATCTTTCTTATGCTTTTAACCCTTTTGACAGTGTTATTTCACCATTGCATTTGGTGAACAACCTTGTGTTAGGATGTTAAACGGGACAGGCGCGGGTCATCGCATACAATCATCGAAAGCAACTTGTGAGACTCTCTAGAAATTTTGTAAGGGACGAGATCATTTTATCGAAGGCAACATCGAGGGTCATCGAGGGACTACGATCTTTGTTTATCGAAGGGGAATTTGCTAGAGTGTCTCATATTCGAGGGACATGATTGCATTTTCCGAGGCAACAAGCGAGGTTACTCTAGAGGTGCAAGTGTGCATTGTGTTTTTCATTTACATGAATTTAGGTTCTTGCATTAGGTCATCTAGGGATTGATTTTAGATTTTTGCATACAAACCCTAATCTCTAATCATTGCATAATTGAAAGCATAAAGTGCGAGAATTAAATTCTAAGCTATTACAAAAGTATCCGGGAATGGGGGTACAAATTATTTACAAATGGGGATGAATATCACAAGGATAATAATGTCCAAATATTATGTGTTACAACCAAATCGAATCGTCGCAATTTAAATATAAAGTTATAACAAAACACAAAAATAAAGAGAATCAAAAATATTATGAGATGCATGTATTTATTTAAAAATAAACAAATAAAATCTAACCTAAGAAAGATTAAGTATTATTATTATTTTCTTTGTGTTTTATGAATTATGAAAAGAAAAGTTTTTAAAGAAAGAAAAATTACTTAAATTAATGTTTCTATTATTCACATATTTTTAAATAAAACAAAATTAATTAAATAACACTTCTATTATCATTTGTATTTTATTAATGTAACAATTATTAATAATAAAAGAAGACAAATTAATTTAAGAAAATAAATAGTACTTGTATTATTATTAACAAAATAAAAACAAATTAGTGAATAATAAAAAGGTTAGTATAAAAAGAGATTAAAAAAAAGAATGGGCATATGGATTTATGTGTTAGGCCCAAAAATAAAAGAAATAAAATGGACAGAATGAAAAGGGAGGGGTGTACGCTGGACAAAACACAGTGGGCTTAGGGAAATGTTTGGGGCGAAGGCCCAGTGTAAAGTTCACACAGATTTTTGTTAGGGTTTGAAAGGATTAGGGTTCGTGTGAAAGCGTTCACAGCGGTGCCGCTCTTGCTCTCTTCTTCCTCTTCATCCTTCTTAGGCCAAAGAATTCTGATTCTCCCTCCTCTTAAGCCATTGGAGGGCCACTTCTCACCCTTTCATCCTCCTAACACTCAATGACCTTGGTTGCAAAGGTTAAGGTTCGTTTTTAGATTTGAGTTTTTTACAGTTTTATGTTTGTTTTAGCTCTGTTCATGTTACCTCATTTTAATCCATGGTGTTTTATGCTTGAGATGCAGTAAGGGGTTAGGAAAAAAACTTACCTTGAGCGTTTCTGGAAAGAAAATGGAGAGGAGAAAAAGGGTGAGACAGAGGCGCCTTCTTGGAGGCTAGAGGCAGAGGGAAGATGTGATGGACGCACTTTTGCTTTTGGTAACCTTTTCCCTCTTTGTTGAATATTGATGATGAGTATAGCTCTGAAATTTGTTGATTTTTGTTGTTCTTTCGTTGATGATGATGATGTAACTCTGAGACTTGTTGTTCTTGATTTTGTTGATGATGAACTTGATTCTGAAACTTGTTTTGTTGATGCTTCTGAAACTCTCTCTTTCTCTCCCCTTGAATGTTGAAGGTTAATGGATTGGATTGTTTATGATGATGTGAGAATCTGAAACTTGTTACCTGGATTGTTTTTTATGATCTTGAGTTGGTAGGCTTGAAGATTTTTGATGATTTGAACTGAGTTTGTATGTTATGTTTGAAAACTGGTTTGCAGTTTATGGTTATTGGTTTGGCAGTTTGGTACTGCAGTGTGGGCAAGCTTTGTGGTGTTTTGTTAGGCTTTGCAGGTTTGATCAAGCTTGACTTGTTGAGTTTGTTTTGCAGTTTGGAAACTTGGACAGGTTTTGGCTATGCGGGTTTGCTGGCTTGGTTCCAATTGGTTTTTGTTGTTTGTTAGGCTTATGCAGGTTGTTTAGGCAGCTTGGCAAGTTTTGGGGATTTTGTAGTTTTGACAGGTTTGGCTTGTTTAGTTTGTATGATTTTCTGCAGGTTTGAGGGTTTACAGTTTGTTTGTTGGCTGGAAAATTGTTGTGGTCATTTGGTTGTTCACAGTTTTGCAAGTTATGCAGGTTTATGGTGTTTTTTGTAACTTGCAGGTTTGGAGAGTTTTAGTTCTTAAGCTTGGCTCTAATGTTTTTTTTAGACTGTTATGCAGTCCTTTTGTTTTATATCTTTTTGTTTTTGCCTTTGATAACTTGAGACAGCCTGCTTTAGCCAAACTGCAAACTTTTCACCCAAGGTCCTCTCTTTCTCTCTCTCCCAAATAAGCACTTTTTGCTTATTATTTTATACTTCTAAAAAATTGGCTCTGGAAAATGATGACAGCTTTTGACAAGCTTTGACTTGTCAAGTGGGTTACCTCCTGCTATTTTACTTTTGCCTGCTGTATTTTTCTGTTTCCATGTTGCATTGCTACATTTATCCAATTTGTCTTGTAACTTGGTTTTGTGCAATTTGTTTTGTAGCTGAATTTGGGACTTTGCTTGCTGTTGCATTGTATATTTGTTTGACCTATGCTTTGGCAGTTTTGGCGCCTGTTTGCCCCTTTGAATTTTGTAACTCAGTTTGGTTTGGCTGCCATGTTTAGTTGAATTGCAATGGTATAGTTTGGCTTGCAATGCAGTACAATGGGTGCCCATCATGTTTCAATTTTGGCGCCTTGGTTTGCCTTGTTTATTCACTTTGTAACTCAGTATGCTTGCATTTTTTCAATTTGTATTTTTAATTTTCTCTTTGTGAACCAAGAAGAGCAATCTTCTTGTGATTTGCAGAGAGAAAAATAAAGCGTGATGAAAATAAGCATTCTGATTCCAGACGGCCAATTTTAATGATGACTTTTTTTCTTTCTTTTTCTCATTTGAAAATTCTTGTACTAATTTTCTTTTCCTTTGCCTTTTGCAGGTGAACACCAATTGGACGATAGAGGAAGCAGAGGAAAAAAGAAATCTTGAGCATGGGGCAATGGAGTTTAGGCTTTAGACTTAGATTTATTTTCCATTTATTGTAAACAATTATTATTTTAAATACTATAAGTTGTAAACTTACAATATTCAAATAATTTTGTAACAACATTTGAAATGAATAAAAAGTCTTTATCCAAAAGAATTTTTCTATTGTCACATATCTTGTCATTCTTCCTTGCACCTTTACTTTATTATTTAAGATTCTCAAAATCAAAAATAATTGAAACTGCGTTTCAACAATTCTAATCCAGATAACTTAAATTCCAAATAATCAAAAACTTTGCAGTCTCGTAACCTTGCATCAGTATTCTAATCACAATACACATTGCATAATAAACAAGCAAGCATTCCATTAATCGGCAAACCTTTCACTCCATTAACAAGCAGATGCCTTAATATTCCAAATAAAAGTCTCGGCTCTCATCCCAGATAATCAGGCTTTGAGAACAATCAGTTAACCTTTCAACAAACTTTGAAAAAGTGTGAAAACAATGTAACAGTAAACTGAATTTCAGTGGATTCAATTTCTTCTGAGAAATACGAGAGAAAACCTGATTCTTGATTTACTGCCCAAGAAAAGTCTGTTTGATTGATTCCTGAGCCAATCTTAAAAATCTGAGAAAACCATAGGGTTGTGATTTCTTGTGAAAAAGGGAGGGCAAATTTTGGGGTACAACATATACCATTTTGTTGATTTCTAAAATGGATCCTATCAAGTACATATTCGAGAAGCCAGCTCTCTCTGGAAGAATAGCCCGATGGCAAATGGTCTTAACAAAATACGATATTCAGTACACCACTCAAAAAGCAATCAAAGGAAGTGTACTGGAAGATCATTTGGCACACCAAGATTTAGGAGACTATCAATCTATGAATTTCGAGTTCTCGGACGAGAACATTATGCTAGTTACGGATTATGAAGAATCTAGACCGTATGAAGGACCTGAGCCGGGATCTTGATGGACTATGGTTTTCGATGGAGCTTCTAACGCACTTGACAAAGGAATCGGTGTTGTAATTACCTCTCCTCAGGGTTGTCATACGCCCTTCACTTCCAGACTTTACTTTGACTGCACCAATAATATGGTTGAATATAAAGCGTGCATCATGGGTATTAAGGCTACTATTGACATGAGAATTAAATTCTTGAGCGTATATAGGGATTCAACCCTGGTAATCAGTCAGGTTAAGGGATAATGGGATACGAAGCATCTGAATCTCATTACTTACCGAGAACATGTGCTAACCTTAATTCCGTATTTCGAAGAGATTACTTTTGAACATATCCTAAGATAAGAGAATCAGTTGGTAGACGCATTGGCTACTATGTCATCCATGTTCAAGGTCAGATGGGACAACGAGGTGCCCAGAATCACCATTGAAAGATTAGACAAACTAGCATATTGTTACGAAGTTGATACCGACGAAGTAGAAAAGAAACATTGGTTTTATGAAGGGAATAGGTATCTTGAGGCTCAAGAATGCCCTGAAGAGGCATCGATCAATGAAAATAAATTCTTACGGAGGTTCTTGGCTAAGTTCTTCCTAAGAAACGGAATTTTATACAAGCACAATCAGAATTTGACTTTGCTTCATTGTGTGAACAAGAAGGAAGCAAAGGAAATTATGCAAGATATGCATGAAGGCGTCTTTGGTACTCACTGTCGTACCCCAAATTTGTCCTACCTCGGTGATTTTATTTTTCAAGATTTTATTTTTCAAGATTTAAATAGAAGAGATATTTAATTAAAGATGGCACAACAGCATCTGATGGCCCATCTTTATCCAAGAAAAAGGGTGTATTTTAATTCAAGAAAATGGGGCTTTCTAAATCGGAAAGACTCATAAATCCATTCGCGACGCATGTTGGCCCATGTCCCATGCAATTCAAAAGAAAAATAATAAAATTATTGCTAAGTTATTAGATTATAAAGTATACTTAAATTTAAGTTACTATTAATTAATAATTGCTACATAAGGGTTCATTAAGTGTCATTGTTGTTAGTAAAAAGAAGGGGTGAGATTACAAGTCCATTAAAATTCATGTTGACCAATTTTCGTTTTTGTTAGGAAGAAGTAAAGAGGGGGTTTGTTTATCAATTTATAGGCCTGTTAATCAGCTTCTAAGCTGGCCCATTTGGCATTTGTGAGTATTTATTATCTGATTTATGTTTTATTAATTAATTTATTTTACAAGTTATTAGTAAGTTTAATAAATTGTTTTAATGTATAATGAAGAGTTCTGTTTTAGAAAAAAATCTATTGAATCAAAATTTTGATGCCAGTTAGGCCCAATCTATATTAAAAAAAACGTGTTTGTTTGATGAAAGTTTTGTTGTGGATGGTCGCTACAGTACAAGGCCCAACTCAATTAAAAAATAACGCAAGGCCCACGTTCAATTAACTATTGTTGTATCAATTGCAAAAATTAGGCATGTTTTTATCACTAACCAGTATTGTACACATCAAAACTAAATTAAATCTTGAATATTAAAAACAAATCTCGATTTCATTACGGTTCAAATCCAAGAGTCTCAGTTTTATTAAAATTTAAATCTCAGAAAATACATAATCGATATTACACGGAATCAAATCATTATAGTACAGAACCTAAAGTTTTTATTTCATTCAATCAATCAATTACAGCAAAACTCAAATCCCTATTTTCTCTAAGTTATCCTAAATCTAAGCTAGCTAATTTGCAACAGCGATTTAACCTAACCCTATAAACACTGAAACAACAAATAGAGAAGGGGGAGGAGAGATTATTGAGAGATCGGAAGAAATTTTGGAGGAGCAAAAGATTATACCGAGCCAAGCTTGAAGAAGGAGAAGAGCGATTAGGGTTTCAACATCTGAAACCCTAATCGCGTGACCTAATCGTGTAGCCGCACTTCCGCTGACCAACTTCGAGCTCCATCGAGGCCTGCGAAAGGGAAGAAGATTAGAAGCAAAATAAGCAAAAGAACTCAAAGTCAGGAAACGAAATTGCAAAGGGTGTAAAAAGTTATCTCTATATTTTATTGTTCTTGTATTTGTGTTTTGATAGGTGTTTGTAATAGAAGGGTTCCAGGTGGGGAGTGTTGTGCCCCGTGGGGAAAGGGTCGTTAGGGCTAGGGTTTGTAAAGAGATGAAGGTTGGTTCAAGAGAGAGAAGCAGTAGAACACTGTAAGTGAAGGGGATAATGAAAGTAATGTAAAACATTGACTTTGTATTCTGCAACGATACAATACGCGCATGTTTACCATAATAACATGTTCACTCGCATTTTTGTGTCTATGATCCTCACTGGATGGTCGTAAGGCCAAGTCCATCGTACACTCCATGCCCCTCGCCTCACTCAATCTAGCCGGACCTCCTCCTAAATGTTTTGGGACAAGCCCATTTCCTATCCACACCCCCTTGCTGCCTGATTACTAAACTCCAAAATAATTTACACCCTCCCCCTGCCTGGACTCGTAATGGGCCTAACCCATACTACTTTCAACACCCCCCTTATTTTACTTGCTAACTGAAAACGCACCCCCCTGGTAATTATATATTTTCCATGTTTTTTTATTTATATTTTGACTCTACTTTCTTATATTTATTATATTATATTTTTATAATAATTATTATTGATATTTGTAATTGTTATTATTATTAATTTCTATATTAATTGTTATTATATATTTCTATAATTACTTAATTTTTACTATTATAATTATCATTATTATTATAATTCTTTTTTATATAAATATTATTATTCTTATATTTTATCTACTATTTAAAAGTTACTATATTATCAAATAAATTTATTTTTATATTAAAATTACATATATTATTTTATATATTATTTGCATTAAATCTTTTTTCAATCATTCATCAATTAAAATATTTTTACAATTGAGACGATTAAAAAACACAAACCAATCATCAAACTATTTTCGCAATAAACTAAGCTAATCAACATTTTTTGCAAAAGGGTTTCAAAGTAGTTTGACTTACTACGCACTCAGTCAAAATCTCTGCAATCACTACTCCCGACCGAGTGCGAAGTGATTCAAAATATGAGTGCAAACCCCTAAAAAACACCAACCTCATACGAACTATGAATTGGGACTCTGATTCCTCATAAGAGGATACATAGGCATACGATCTAAAATCGTGGCAGGTCTTTCTAATTAAAACTTAAAACCCAATTTACCCAAAACCTAAACCTAGAGTCTAATATCCTTGTGAACAAGGTAGATGAAAGGTGCCTAACACCTTCCTTTCATCTAATTGAGTCTGAAACCTAGAATCTCTATCTGCGAATTAGGGTTTTCTGTTAGATTCCCTTCCCTAGGATAAAAACTAATATTGGCGACTCTTGATTTAAAAACCAGTTGCTACAACTGGCGACTCTGCTGGGGACTCTCCTTAACCCTAGGTTTAGGTATTTTTGGGTTTCTATTTTTATTTGCTTTATTTGTTTATTGTATTTATCTACTTTATCGCATTTTTTATTTATTATCAATTTCTCTTATCATCATATATTTACTACGTGGCGGGATTTTCTATATCAAAAATATTTCCAATATAACCCTTAGAAATAAGGTTCATCTATTATCTTAGGGGGTACATCATCCCTGCGAGTTTATGTGACGACTTCGCCTAGAGTCGGTGAACTTCCGAAAAAGGAATACTTATCGAGAGATATCCTCTTGACGAGTAGGACTTTGGAAGGTCACCCAAGACTCTTTGTAACGACCTTAACCTAAAATCTCATGACGAGACCTTTCACGACTTTGAGACGAAAGTTTCGGTCCGCAAAGAGGCTCCACCTAAGGGAGGCCCCTGTGCCATTTCCCTCTGGTGTTATTCATGACACCCTTAAGGAAACCACCTCCCTGGAGGGTAGATTTACCATAGGTCGGAACTAAGGAGCCTACCTTATAGGGGTACCCATCACAAAAACCTGTCACAAACTCTCGTTACTCTACACAACAGTTATACATTCATGCATTCATATATATCTCATATTCATCATTTGCTTCTTTTATTTATCTTATTCACAGGGTACAATAAAAAATATAACTAAAATCAAGATTTCTGGTGATTTCCTTTAAAATGGATACCAGAGGGAAACAACTAGTCTGTGTCAATGCCTACATGCCTGACCTTTCTGAAATCAAAACTATAAAAGGGAAATTATCTAAGAGAGCTTTGAAGATGTACGCTCGCCGCTATGGGGACACCCTTGACTTGACTAAAGTAGAGGTTCAAACGGATGCATTTTCTACCCTAATTCATTTTATGACCCTTCATTGAGATGTTTCACCTTCCAAGACTTCCAGCTAGCACCGGCTCTGGAAGAATTTGACAGAATTCTGAATTTTTCCAAAGAAAAGGCCTATGTAGGTATTGGGAAAACTGTTGAAATCAAAGTGTTGGCAAAAGGCTTAGGGATCCCATACCCTGAGTTAGTGCAAAATTACCGAAGAGAATGCCCAATACAAGGTGTCAAAAGGATATACTTGGAAGCTAAGGCGCTAAAATTTTCTAATTATAAGGAGTGGGAATCTTGTGTTGGCTGTTTAGGGCTATTGGTATTTGGTGTAATTTTATTTCCTCGGACTGTGGACTATATTGACCCCGCGGACATTAGCATATTTTGGGGTGTGAAAGTCCTTAATACGGGTCCTACTCCCACTTTGCTTGCTGACATTTATTACACTTTGCATATGATGTATGAAAAGAGAAAAGGAACGCTAAATTGTTGCATCCTGCTTCTATATACTTGGTTCATGACTCGTCTTTAAAAGAAAGACTATATGATCCCAGAATTGACCAGATACGAGTGGCCACAGAAATTAAGATCTCTCACTGCAAACTCTACATTATGGTATGAAAGGAAGCTAGATATTGGTGACATCACTATTAGCTGTGGGGACTTTCCTAATGTCCCTTTGATTGGATCGTGAGGATGTATTAATTACAACCCTACTTTAGCCCTACGACAGCTAGGGTATCCTTTGGAAGACAAACCTTCGGACAAATAACTCCGACCATTTATCATTCATAATATGGGTATAGAAGATCAAGGGTTGATCAACAAGGTTATTCGAGCCTGGAACAAGGTTAACAAGAGGATATCCGAAAGAAAGAATGCCATAGCAAGAGAACCCTACACGAAATGGATCCGAGATAGGGTGTGAATTATCAAGCTGCCATTCGAGAAAGATCCAGAGTACAAATCAGAGGTCCCAGAGATAACAGCTATATCTTTGGAGGAAGTCGACAATCTAAAAAATGCCTTAAAGAAAGCTCAAAAAGAGAAATAAGCATTGGAACTCAATCTCCTCAATCTGACCAAAGAAAAGAAATAGATGCAGCTTATACTCGAGTCGAAGGAAGAACAAATTATGAAAAGTCAAAAGGAATTGGAGAAAGAAAGTTTCAAATGAAAGCGTACAACTGAAGGGTAGTTGAGTGCAAAGTTCAACCTCGATTCCCACAACCAAAGGTTAGAAGAGGTCGCCGCTAAAATCGGATGGTTAACTAGATGGTATGAAAAGGTAACACGTGACAAGAAGGTGCTAGAGGAAAATTTAAAAGCCCAAATCCAAAGTTTGGCACAAGATTCCTTAGATCAAGAAGAGCAAGTAAAGTACCTCACCACCAAACTTTAAGATATCCAGGAATCAGAGGTCAAAGCATGCCTTGAAAGGATAGAGGCAGAGAAACTCCTGACTCAAAACTCATGAATATGAGCATGTATGCTTAGAGCTGCAGGGTCTTCAAAAGGATTTCCTCATCCAACGAAGGCTTTATACAGAAATGGAGGGTGAAAATATGTATTGGGAAGAGCAGTATACCAAGATCACCCAAGCTGGGAGAGATAACCATAAGATAATCCCACATATTTATCAGGAATACAGGTACTACAAAGACAAACATGAAAAGCTCGTCTTCCTAGCCAACAATCTCATCGAGGACATCCCTAGAAGTTTAAAGGATGCAGAGAATGTAATGGTTCCTCTTCCGAAGAATGTTGAAGACTTTCTCTAACTTTGCCGAGCAATGGTTGATGGCTCCAAAGCACACATCCGCAGGCGCACCTAGAAGATTTAGTTCCTTTTATTTTCATGCGAACAAGTTTTGATTTCAAATTGTAATATTTTGCGATATCTGGATTATATTACTTTTAATAAAGGCATTTTGTTTCCCTATATCGACGGCGTGTCTATTTTAAAGCTAGTCACCAAGTAAAATAATAAGTAAAAACACAAGCATGTACCCAAGTGAATGAGACATTTAAAACAAGAAATCATTTCATGTTCATGCACATCCATTCACACGCATGCATTTATAAAACACCTACATGTCATATCAAAACTCATTTTCTTTAAAAATCTCTCCAGTTAAGCCATTGGTAAAAGAAGACCTCCACCTCCTTGGCCCCCATATCAAATAAGGGCCCATAAACAAAAAACAATGGAACAAATCGAGGAGACTCAAGTTGTGTTCAAAGTGGATCTTGACCAAGTGAAGGGTGACGTAAGCTCAATGAAAGGAGATTTGAGTCAAGTTCTTCTAGCTTTGAAGAACATTATTGACAGGAAGGACCAAATTCCCAGGGTAGCTTTTGAAGAGGTAGCCCAAACCATTGGTGCATCGAGCGGTCACCAACCAAGGAAAGAGTCGGAAGCAGGACCCCAAAATTTCTCCATGGCCCAGCAAGAGGTTGAAACTGAAGGGTTCATCCCACCACCATCAAAAGTAGGGGCATCACATACCTTACAAATTCCAACCAACAATGCAGGCAACTACCTAGACTTGCAATACGGAGATCATGACCCAGAGGATGCTCACCAGGCACCCTTAAAGACAATTGATACTCATACTACAGATAATCCACTGGTAATGAATCAGTATAAAGCCCTAGAGGAAAGGTTAAAAGTTGTGGAGGGTTTTGATACTTTCGAAGTAGACGCTTTGGAAATGGGTCTAGTTCCTAATGTGGTGATACCGCCAAAATTCAAAGTACCTGACTTTGGAAAATATAAAGGGCTCACTTGTCCAAGGAATCATCTTCGTATGTATTGCACGAAGATGAATGCCCATGCCCATGATCAGACGCTAATGATCCATTGTTTCCAAGACAGTATGGTACATGCATTTGGAACGAACACATATCTGAACCTAGGCAGATCTTGCTAATGCTTTCTTGAAGCATTACAAATATAACCTGGACATGGCGCCTACCCGCATGTAACTCCAAAATTTGTCCCAAAAGAAGGAAGAATCCATCATAGAATGTGCTCAAAGATAGAGGGAGATGGCATCCCGTGTACAACCACCACTGTTGGAAAAAGAACTCGTAGACATGCTCATGGGAACCTTACAAGGGCTTTATTATGAGAATATGGTGGGAAGTGTCTCCTCGGGATTCTCAGACCTAATGACTCTTGGCGAAAGGATAGAAAATGGTTTAAGAAGTGGGAAGATATCAGGGGGGTCATCAAATTCCCCTTACAATTCAAAAAGACCGGCTTCAAATTTCCCAAGAAGAAAAGAGGGAGAAGTCAATGTTGTGGCCTCACAACCAAGGACATCACAACCACTGGTGATCCCACAAGGACAAAGGCAAGACAGATTTAAAAGGCCACCTAGGAATTTTGATCCACTTCCCATGCCACCAAGCACATTATTACAACACTTGGTTAAGGAATCCTTGGTGGAAATTAAGCCTTTAGCTCCTCCAGTCGGGCCACTCCCGCAAAGATACAATGCCGACGCCATGTGTGAGTGCCATGCTAACTCTTCGGGGCACACAATAGAACAATGTTGGGCATTCAAACATAAGGTTCAAGATTTGTTAGAATCTCGAGACATCACCTTTGAGAAGCCTAACATCAAACCAAACCTTATGCCTCTGCACGATGGGCCAACAATAAATGCTATTGAGGTGGTCACTGACTTTGGGGTAACCATAAAGACAAAAACCCCTATCAAACTGTTGAAAGAATATTTATTCGAATGTGGATTCTTGTTAGAGCATAATGAAGCTTTTGAAAAAACTCTGGAAAAGCTAATGGATCAGGGGATAGTCCAATTCAGACTATACCCTGAGGAAAAGTATGTAGCCACAATTGGAGGGAAGAAGCCACTGGTAATCCCTTGCCAGGGCCCAAGTCTTACCAAGAAAACTCTAGTCATCTCGTGGGAAGAGTCAGCAGAGATCACAAGAAGGGCACCTAAGCAGACTCTCTTAATACCCACCACTCCAAAAGCCGCGATGGTAATTAAGGGACCGTCACCTATCCCTTATGAAAATAACAAGGCAGTACCATGGAGTTATGACTCGGTCGTGTACATCAATAGAGAGAAGAAACAAAGCGGGCAATCCCTAAGTCAGGGACCTGCAATTTCAAACATAGCAGGGACAGGAGGTATGACCCGAAGTGGTCGGATTTTTGGATTCGAACTATCAAAAAAGACGGATGTGATTTTAACAAAGGACAATAGAAAAGAAGTGGTTGATACAAATCAAGAAACAGAATCTTCGAGCAAAGACTTTACCGATCAAGTGGCAGAAGAGTTTCTGAAAATAATCAAAAAGAGTGACTACAGAGTGGTGGATCAGCTCCACCAAGCTCCAGCAAAAATCTCCATAATCTCGCTACTCATCAACTCTGAAGCACACCGGGATTCTTTGATGAAGGTGTTAAGTTCAGCTCATGTCGTAAAAGAAATTTCAGTAAATTAATTTGACAATGTCATAGCAAATCTAACGTCCGGATCCTACCTGGGTTTTAGCAAAAGTGAATCACCGCCACAGGTCCGAGCTCATAACAAGGCACTACACATTACTATGCAAATAGGTACTACCCATTTGTCCGGGGTTCTTACTGACATCGGTTCCGCTCTTAACGTATTGCCAAAGTTAAGTCTCATAAAGTTAACAATAGACGACGTGGTAATGAGACCAAGTTCTACAATAGTAAATGCATTTGAAGGTTCTCGAAGCTCGGTGTTGGGAGAGGTGGACCTTTTAGTTAAGATTGGCCCGCATATCTTTAATATCACTTTCTAGGTCATGGATATCGAACCAGCATACACTTGTTTACTTGGATCCATGCGGCTGGGGCAGTAGCCTCGACCTTGCATCAAAAATTGAAGTTCCTATTGGAAGGGAAGTTAATCATAATTGACGGCTAGGAAGACATCTTCATAAGCCATACTGAATCGTACAGATATATCAGTACCGACGAATACTGTATAGCTACCCCATTCCAAGCCTTGGAAATTGCTTCAATGGTGACATTACTAGTCGAGAGGGGTAACAAAACTAAAGTGACATCATGGAGAGACCTGCAAACGACAATGGGAGGTGATGCTTCGAAACATTGGGGAAAGCTCCCAGAAATTCCTGAGAAGAAGAATCACTTTGGTTTGGGCTATGAATCGTCGAAAGCTACTCCAAAAGGAAAATAATGTTTCCCTCCGATCCAAGAGACTTTTGTCAGCAAAGGAACAAAGCATGGCCGACATGTGACGATTATATCAAGCAAAATCAATACCAAAAGGGAAATTGACTTCATCAGAGAGGGTGCCCCAGGAGAAGAACTCAAAGGATGGACTGCTGTGGAGATTCCTCAGATATTTTTCTTTTGTAAGTAATATTTCTTATTTTCAAAGAACCTATGTCAAACCCGAGGCATAGGGGTTGCTTGTAAGGGTTTTCCCTATTTTTGGTTTTAGACAATATTTAAAATTAATGAAAGTTATATTCTGTTTTCAATTAAGATCCTTGTCCTTCTTTTGCATTTATCTATTAAATTTAAAAATGGAAATACTTTCTCTGCATACGCATTTTCAAATTCCAAGCACTAAAATATGCACCAAAACATGATAAATGTGTAGATCCATGCCCAAAACTACCGATAACGTTACTGCTACGACCCGATACAATTTTGATACTCCTATCAACCAAGCCAACGAGGAAGATGATGAAGATCTTGAACTCTCCAAGGAAATGGCAAGGGAAATAGAGCAAAAAGCTGACAGCATACAACCATATCAAGAGGCTATTGAGACCATTAACCTGGGCACAGAGGAAGACCCGAAAGAAATCAAGCTAGGGGAAATGATGGAGCAAAGAGTCAAAGACAGGCTAATCAAGTTATTACATGAGTATGTGGATATATTCTCTTGGTCCTACAAGGATATGCCAAGGTTGGATACAGACATTGTGGTGCATAGACTACCTCTCAAAGAAGGGTGTTCTCCAGTCAGACAAAAACTCAGAAGAACTCGTCCAGATATGTCCAACAAAATCAAAGAAGAGGTTCTCAAACAGTTTGACGCAAGGTTCCTAGCAGTGGTAGATTATCCACCCTGGATAGCTAACATTGTACAAGTACCCAAGAAGGATGGCAAAGTACGCATGTGTGTAGATTATCGAGATCTAAATAGGGCAAGCCCCAAGGATGATTTCCCGTTACACCACATAGATGTCCTAGTGGATAACACAACTCAAGCCTTAATATTCTCATTTATGGACGGTTTCTCGGGCTATAATCAGATCAAAATGGTTCCCAAAGACATGGAAAAGACTACTTTCATGACACCTTGGGGAACTTTATGCTACAAAGTAATGCCATTCAGTCTCAAGAACGCAGGGGAAACCTATCAGAGGGAAATGGTCACATTATTCCATAACATGTTCCACAAGGAGGTTGAAGTATACCTAGATGATATGATTGCCAAATCCCATACGGAGTAGGAACACATCATACATCTGCAAAAGTTATTCGAGCGGCTGCGTAAGTTCATACTAAGGTTAAATCCGAATAAATGCACATTTGGCGTCAGATCAGGAAAATTATTAGGTTTCATCGTAAGCCAGTGGGGTATCGAGGTGGACCATGACAAAGTAAAACCTATACAAGAGATGCCCACACCAAGGACAGAAAAAGAAGTATGTGGTTTCTTAGGGAGATTGAATTACATCTCAAGGTTCATATCGCATCTAACAGCTACGTGAAAGCCAATGTTCAAGTTATTATGAAAAGATCAGACGGTAGTATGGAATGATGATTGTCAAATTGCCTTCGAAACGATAAAACAGTATTTGCAAGAGCTATCAGTCTTAATGCCACTAGTCCCCGGAAGACCATTCATCATGTATTTGACAGTGCTCGAAGGGTCAATGGGTTGTGTTTTATGACAGCAGGATGAAACACGTTGAAAGGAGCATGCGATCTATTACCTCAGCAAGAAATTCACTGTCTGCGAAACCAGGTACTCACTCCTTGAGAAAACCTGTTGCGCGTTGTTGTACCCCAAATTTTGACCTAAGATATCATCTCCTATCTGCATCATTACATTACAAGTGTTTTGATCTATTGATTTTTAAAATTCATAACTTTTTCAGGCCGAGAGCTATTTATTTTGAACACTAAATTATTTAATCGATTCATGCTAAAACAATGTTTATTAATTATTTATTATCTTAAATTCGAATAATTGGAATTTGTTTTCAATTGTTACATAATTTAAAGATTTATGAATAATATAATAAATATTCGAAAAGTTCATTAATTGGTCAATAATTATTATTTAATTATTTATCCTTCTAAGTTAAAATAATTGAAATTCTATTTTAATTATTATAATTTAGAAAATTATGAATAATGAATTAAATAATTGAAACTATTAGTTGATCAATGATATCATTTATTTATTTGTTTATTATTCTGGATTTAAGTAATTGAGATTTATTTTCAATTATTATACGATTTAAAGAATTGTAAACGATAAAATAAATAATTAGAGAAGGAAGAAATTAATTGGCAAATATTGGAATTTTATTCATTTTCTTCTAATTGTACAATTATTGTGTAAATATTGTATTTATTACAACAAAATTACAATAATGATTTTACAAAGTTAAAATGAAATAAAAATTAATCTAATGTTTCCTAATTCTAAATCTTCTATCCAATGCCTTTTGTCTTCTCACTTGATTTTACCTGCAAAACGATTAAAAGAAATTAGAATTGAACAAATAATTAAAAGCAAAAAATTATTTTTATGTTCATCATTAAAAGCAACGGCTGGAATCAGTTTACCCTTTTTTGCAAATCACGGGAATTCTCCCGGTTCACAAAAAAGGGAGGAATTTTTTATTTCATAAATGAATGCACAATTGTGAAACATGCACAAAATTCATTTCATTTTAAAACTGCATAGTTAAAAAAAAAATCCATTGCATTTTTCAAAGTCCCATGCATATTTCAAATATACACAGCATATGCAAGCACAAACAAAGCAGAATGCCAACGTAAACCTACATGCCATGCACATAGTAGAAGCCAAAACATAGGCTCTACTGTTGCATTGGAAGTCAAAGAAAGATGCAGTTTAAACAATTTTGCAAGCAATATAACATTCCCTTTTCATCATATTCCAGCACTTTTTGCAATTTCAGAAAATAGAGCATTACATCATTTAAATGTCAAATGGTACTTATGAGAGAGAAGAGAGATAGAAGTGTGGTTTCGCAGGTTTTGGTTTAGGCAGGAAGAGATACAAGACAAACTGCAGTAACACAGTCAGTAGGAAGTAAAAACATGAAATAGGAATAGAGACAAACCATATGGAGCAGTAAGGGTGCAGAAGCACCAAGAATATATTAAAATATATCAAAGCCCTCAACGGAAACCTGAAGGCCAAGTGGTTATAACATAACAAAAAATCACTACACACACATTCATCATCCATCTATCTCCAAACTATCAAAAAAGCAAAAAGCTTCTTTTCCTCAAGCCCTCCAAAAACCTGTTACTGCATAAACCTGCAATCTGCATAGAACCACTGTAGAACCAAAACCATAACATGACCTAAACCATTCAACTATATCATCAAAAACCTTAACCATTTGATACACCAAAAAACCATAGCCTACTGTCAAACGCCAAACCCACATAAATCAAACAATATGGCCTAAACCTCAGAAAACCTGATTGAGCCATCAAAGCCAATATCACCATTTCAAAACCAACAAAGGATAAATCATTGATATCGTTAACCTGTCATGAACCATAAACCTGCATATTACCAAAACCTTATGGCCTAACAACGAAAACCAATTCCCCTGTTTCCATCAACCATACACAACCAACATACCATAAACCTGCAATAAACCTACTGCATTATCATCATCGAAACCACATATCAAAACCTTTATGGCCTAAAACCTTTCCTATTGTATCAAAACACTTCAAAACCCAGCATGAACACCATAACCATAATGCAACTCACATGAAATTGTCCAAACTAGAAAGGCCTCAGAACTTGTCATCATAGGCTATCATAAGGCAACAGTAACAAAGCATACAGAAGTGAGAACGAAGGAAGAAGCTAGTCAAAAAAGTATTTTTCAACAGTAGCAGTATCAAAGTCAGAAAGAAGAAGAAGGCAAGCTAGTCAAATTTCGTTTCAACAAAAGCATCAAGGCAACATTAACATACACGGTAACAGGCAAGAAGAGAAGAAACAGAGTACCAGGATACCAAGCCAAGCTAACTCACGCGCCGTTCTCTCCGCCCGTGGCCTCCGTCGCACCCAACTGTTCCTCCTCCATCTCCGCCTCTAGGTAACGATTTCCTTTTCCCCTTTTTTACTCTCATAACACCTCACACAAACAATAAAACAAAATCAGAATCAAGCAGAAAGAACATGAGCATGCATTTACAATGAAACCCTAAAACGAGTGATAAAACGAGTTTGTACCTTAGAATCCGTCGCCCCTTTAACGCGTGGCTGGAGGGAAGAGGACAGTGGAAGCTGGTGGCCATAGACAGGAGGAGATTTCAGTAGCGATTGAAGAGAATAACGCGCGAGGACGAAGAGGACGATCGGAGAAGAAGACGAACGAGAGAGTGAGCGCCGTTTCGGCCAAAACCTTAACCCTAATTGGATTTCCCTAACTTTGTTTAACCCCTAAAAGAAACAAATTAAGTTATGTTTGGACCTCAACCTAAATGCCCTAAAGCCCAACGAATTTGTTTGCACACCCCCCCCCCCCCCCCCCCCCCCCCCCGTTTTTGCCTTCTTCTTAATCAGATTTGGGCTCTCCCTCAAAACTCTCTAGCCCATTTGATTTGTTATTTTACTTCTTTTTTAATTTTGACCCTTTTTTTTCTTTTTATTTGATTTCTTTAGCCCTTTAGAATTTTATTAGTTTAATTTTTAATTATAAGTTTAATTAAATGAAGATAATTCATATCAAAATTTTTTTAAATAAATAATTGAATCACTTTTATTAATTTAAAACTTTAGGTTTAAGTTAATAATTTTTAAATATCCTTTTTTTAATTAGGTTTTAAGTTAATAACTTTTAAGTCTTACTTACTTAATAAATCTAAAAAACACAAAAATAGAATTAAACAGCTTTAAATAACATTTCTATCATAATGCTAAAATATATAAAAAATATAGAGACTTAAAAAACTAAAAAATATTTTATTCCCCTTAATTAATTCTCATTTTACTTTTATCCATTTTTAAAATGCGTAAAATTGAAAACTATTAAAAATACTTTCTTTTCATTAATATTAAACAAAAATCATAAAAATGCATTATTCACATCATTTAGTCTATCATTTAATTATTGTTATTTAATCATTATCCGCATAATTTTTCTGTTTATTTATTTCATATTCATTTGATTATTCTGTTTACGTTTAAATCCAAGGGAAAAACAATAAATTTGTTGACTTCATGTCCTCAAGTCTAATTGCGCGAACTTTCGCATTTCATTAAAACTTAGGATAATTTTTCCTCAAGTATTCAATCTTTTCAAAAACGCCTTGTATTTTCATTACTTTTAAAAAGTATTATTTACATTGCATATTTAGGGTTTTATTTCCCTCTTTTCCCTTTTCCTTTGGAAACAATAAAGCGCGGTGGCGACTCTTGCTTTTGTGAGACGAATTAATCAATAATTCGATCTCCGATTTACCCCGCTACATTTTTTATCGCTACATAATTGGCGACTCTGCTGGGGACAGATTGACCTCTTGCTGGTCCATCCCTAAGTGGGTTAAGCCTAATTTGTCTTATCTGTTTTACTATTATTTGATTTGCTTGATTATATGTTTAAATTGGGGTGTTTGGGTTTTTTGAAAAGGACGAATCCTATACCCGGATTAATTAACACTTAAGGAATAGGACGGGCGGTACAGTCATGTTAACTTTGAGGGAGTAATCCCGAAGAAGGAGGCATGAGATCCCCCACTCAATGGAAGGCCCTCTTGAACTTAATATTTGTTTACCGAGTAATCGGGAAGACATTATTATTTTCGACCTAGGAGTTAGAGAAGTTGAGGACCGTAGAACCCTAACCCCTCTTGGCCTTTTTAGGTGTAGCGCGGAGACTATAACGGAGTAATTCGGAAGTAGTTGTTACGCGATGCTACGCTCAGACGAGTTTCTCTTGAGAATATTGCTAATTATTGAGTAATCAAGACGTTGGTAATATTCGAAGGAGGAATGTAGACTCTGGGAACTCTTAGAACCTTGTCTTACAGGTGTGATTGAACCGATAGTACATACCTTCGGGTGGGCTTTACCCTCGAATCCATGCTGAACGTTGAACCTTTGAACCCCATGTTTGCAAGCTTGTGTGTGACTGTTGCATTATCATTCATTCATGCACTCATTAGCATCTTTGTAAAAAAAAACTTGTCTTTCAAGGAACTTCGGAATGATTTTTGCAAACATCTCTGGTTATTATGGAACTTGGAAGGAGAAATACTCGAAGCTTTAGTTTCAAGGAGCCCGAGATTGAAGAACTGAAGAGTTTGATTCCGAAGATCGAGAGTCCGACGGATTTTCAGAAGAAATATGGGTCCATCGTACCGCTCATGAAGCGCAAGATGAAGAAAGGCATCCTCAACACGTTGGTTCAATTCTATGATCCCTTGTACCGATGTTTCACCTTTCCGGATTATCAGTTGATGCCCACTTTAGAGGAGTACTCCTATATTCTTGGTTTGCCGATCGCCGACCGTGTTCCTTTTTCTGGATTAGAAGAGGAGCCCAAATCTCACGAGATAGCAACCATCACCCACTTAAAGAAGTCAGAGGTAGAGGAGAACATGACTACGAAAGGGGGAATCCGGGGTTTGCCGGCGCAGTTTTTGTTGAAGAAAGCTCGTCATTTTGCTGAGACAAAGGATATTGTTGCCTTCGAAGATGTGTTCGCTCTACTCGCATATGGTCTATTCTTATTCCCTAACGTTGATAAGTTTGTGGATATCAACGCCATCAGAATTTTCCTGATTGGAAATCCGGTCCCTACGCTGCTAGGAGACACATACTACTCCATCCACCTTTGAAACTCTTATCAAGGAGGGATGATTATTTGCTGTGCACCGTTGCTGTATCAGTGGTATGTTTCGCACCTACCTGGGTCTGATGCTTTCTGGGATCTCGAGAAGGAACCGCGTTGGGCGCCAAAGATTATGGCTCTCACTCATTTCGACATTGACTGGTATAATCGAGTTTACCACGACGTGGAGATCATTGATAGCTGTGGGGCTTTTCCTAATGTACCTCTTCTCGGTACGAGAGGTGGAATCAACTATAACCCTGTTCTCGCGCGCCGTCAGTTCGGGTACCCGATGAGAGATAAACCAAATAACATCCATGTGAGTGGTTTCTTTCTTCAGGAAGGACAGGATCATCAGGCAGCTAAGAGGGAGATCGAAGGAGCTTGGCGCCACATCCATAGAAAAGGGAGAGATATGCTGGGACATAGAGGTGCCATTTCTTTGGAGCCTTACTTACAGTGGGTTCGTGCTAGGGCTTGTGCTCTCAAGATGCCCTATAAACTTGAGAAGCCTTTATTCCCTGCCATTGCACCATCATCTGTTGTTATCCCTATCGCGGATATAGGAGAGTACCAAGGAAATCTGGCTAGGATGAAGTCCGAGAGGGATGCTTGGAAGGAAAAGTACCATATGTCTGAATACGAGAATCGAGTCCTGACTCGACAGTTAAAGGAAAAGGAGGAGTTGCTGTTTATTCAAGACGGCCGGTTCATTGATCATGATGAGAAGCTTCGTCAGAAGGATGCCTTGCTGAAGAAGTATGCGAGTGAAAGGAAGAGAAAAAGGGAAGGTTCGGTAAGCGTGGCTCTCGTTCCTAATCCGCAGGAGGAAGTCATTAATCGACTGATAGCTGAGAAGTGGGAGATGGAAGACTTTTATGAAGAGAAGATCAAGAAGCTCCAGTTACAGTTGGTGTTTCGTCCTTCATTTGGGGATTCCGAGTGATCTTTAGCTTTTAGTTTGTTTTATTGATGTCATTTTGTAAAACTATGTAAAAGGGCTTCATGCTCCGAAGTTGTAATTTATTGTTTTATTATGGGCTTCATGCTCCAAAGTTGTAATTTATTGCTTTCATTATTGGATTTGTTATCCCAAAGTTGTAATTTACTGTTTTGATATTCCAAATTGTAAGTTGTAATTTATCGCTTTCGATTAATGGATTGAGTTTTTGTTGTTCCAAATTCCTTTACCGTTGATGTATGCAAAATTATCAAAGTTCCTTGAAAAACTTTTAAAATGAATCATCATTCGCATCGCACATCATGCATCATTCCACATTCCACTTCACATGTTTTAGAGTCTTATCCTTGTTCTTTTTCCACTCCCGAAGGTTGTCAAGCTGTCTCACCGATACGACACTCGGGCAATTCGTCAAAGGAAAATGGAAGATTTGGAACAGGAAAATCATGAGCTTCGTGGGGAAGTTGCTACACTTCGTGTCGAGAAGGAAAAGTTGACTGCTCTAGTGGAAAGTTTGGTGGCTGTTCAGAATCAGCCATCGACTACAGCTGCCGAGATTCAGACTTCAACTCTAGTGGTTTCCGAGATTGTCACTGTTCCTGCATTCGTAACTCAAATCAACTCTCCGCTTCAGCATCAGATGCCGAAAGGTTTTCCGTGGGGAATGCCTTACAACTTTGTGCCAGAGGGGTATCAGCCTGCCGTACAACCTTTGTTTCAACCTGCTTTGTCTCTTCCTCAGCCAGAGATAACTGCTTTGCCGCCAGTAATTCCGTCTGTAACACCTTTTCCGCAACCGATTATGACAACCGTTGCTCCTGTGGTCCACTCTGTGCCCTACTTGAATGAACCTACTTATCCTGCCGAGCCTGCTGAAAGTTTGGGTCTCTTTGATAGAATGGATGAATTTCAAGATCAGTTCCAGGAAATGCAGAAGGAGCTTAGAGCATTGAAAGGGAAGGATTTGTTTGGGAAGAACACGCACGACCTTTGTTTAGTTCCGAATGTCAAGATTCCAGCAAAATTCAAAGTGCCAGACTTTGAGAGATATAAGGGTGATTCATGTCCTAGAAGTCATTTGACAATGTATGTGAGAAAGATGTCTACTTATTCCGATGATCATGACTTGTTGATTCACTATTTTCAAGACAGTTTGATGGGTGCTGCTCTAAAGTGGTATATGGGTTTAGACAGTATTTAGATCCGCAACTTTAACGACCTTAGCGAAGCCTTTGTCCATCAGTACAAGTATAACGTTGACATGGCGCCGGACCGGGATCAACTCTGGGCGATGTCGCAGAGAGACCGGGAATCTTTTAAGGAATACGCCCAGAGGTGGCGTGAAATTGCTGCTCAAATCTATCCACCTCTTGAGGAGAAAGAGATGACGAAGATATTTTTGAAGACTTTAGGGTCCTTTTACTATGAAAGAATGATAGCCAGTGCACCCAGTGACTTCACCGAAATGGTAAGCATGGGTATGCGGTTAGAGGAAGGGATTCGCGAGGGGCGTTTGGTTAAAGAAGGGAGTCCATCTAGCAGTGCTAAGAAGTTTGGAAGTTTTTTACCGAAAAGAAAAGAGCAGGATGTCAGCGCTTTGTTCCCAGGTAGACCTAGGAGAGGTTACTCTCACGTTGCGGCAGTCACTCCGGCTGTCCGCCCAGCTTTGATGACCCCAGCTCATCAAACTCCACCAACTCAACAACGGCCTTTTCAGCAGCAGCCTCGACAACAGGCTTATCCATTCAACAATCAGAACCGTTCACCCAGAAAACCGCAGTTCGATGCCATTCCCATGACGTATACTGAATTGTTCCCTGCTCTTATCAGAAAGAATCTCATCACGACAAAGCCTCCTCCTGTCGCACCGAACAGTACTTCTCCGTGGTACAAGGCGGATCAGTTTTGTGAATATCATCAAGGGTCGCCGGGGCACAACCTGGAGAATTGCTTTGCTCTAAAGGCGGACGTACAGAGATTGATTAAGAATGGTATCTTGTCTTTCAAGGATGTTAATCCAAATGTCAGAGATAATCCTTTGCCTCGACATGGGGCAGCTTCAGTGAATATGGTGGAAGGTTGTCCGGGGAAGTTTCGAGTTTTTCAAGTTGAACACATAAGAGAGTCGTTGATCAGGTTACATTAGAGTTTGAGAAGACTTGCCTTTGTGAGGCACCAGCATGATTATGATGTTTGTGAATTTTGTTCAAGAGAGGTTGATTGTCCTATTGTGAAGGAGGATATTCAGAAGTTGCTAGATCAGAGAGTTATCACTATCACCTATGACCGAAATCCGGAGGATGAAGTGAATGTTATCATACCACAATTCAATTTGCCTGAATCAGTAGAGATTGCTTACGACAGTCAGACTGCACCTGTTGATCCTTTGATTATTTACCCACCTGGTCTTGTGCCTTACAACTCGGACCAAGCTGTACCGTATAAGTATAATGCCACAATGATTGAGAATGGGGTAGAAGTCCTTATACCAACAAGACCGTCTTTTGTTAACATTGCTGATGTGAGTAGAGTTACGAGAAGTGGACGTTTTTTTGCAGCAGTACCTTTGAAGAGACCAGAAGTTCAAGTTAGGAGGCCCATACCGGCGGAGATTCCAGTGAGAAATGTTGAACCAAGGGTTGAGATAGGCCGATCCAGTGAACCTATCCCTCACCCTGAGGATGATGAGATCCTGAAGCTTATCAAGAGAAGTGAATATAAGATTGTGGACCAACTTTTGCAAACACCTTCCAAGATTTCCTTGCTTGCTTTACTGAGAGATTCTGGTGCCCATAGAGAAGCTTTGATGAAGGTCTTGGACCAGGCGTTCGTGGATCATGATGTGACGGTTGACCAGTTCGATGGAATTGTGGGAAATATTACTTCATGTAACAATCTTGGTTTCAGTGATGAAGAACTCCCGGAGGAGGGGAGAAACCATAATATGGCTCTGCACATCTCAGTAAGTTGTGGAAATGATACCTTATCAAGTGTGTTGGTGGATACAGGTTCGTCGTTGAATGTGATGCCCAAGACTATGTTATCTCGGCTCTCATATCCAGGTGCTCCTATGAGACCTAGTGGAGTAATTGTTAAAGCGTTTGATGGTTCTAGGAAGACAGTCATTGGTGAAGTGGATCTTCCTATAGTGATTGGTCCCCACACTTTTCAAATCACTTTCCAAGTGATGGATATCCGTGCTGCCTACAGTTGTTTATTGGGTCGTCCATGGATCCATGATGCCGGGGCAGTCACCTCTACGCTCCATCAGAGACTAAAGTTTGTAAGGCATGGGAAGCTAGTGATGATTGGGGGAGAGCAAGCTATGGTGGTAAGCCATTTATCGTCATTCTCTTTTATTGATGCGGACGAGGATGTTGTAACCCAGTTCCAAAGTCTTTTTGTTGCTAAGAATACAGTGAAGAAGCAAGGGGCATCCATCTCTTCTTTTGAGGATGTGCGGCGAGTGGTGGAAAGTGGTTCGGCCGAAGGATGGGGCTAGGTGTTGACGTTACCCGAGAACAAGTCTGGGGAAGGTCTGGGTTTTCATCCAGTATCTGCGAGAGTCAAGAAAGAGGTGGTTGTGCGTCCGATTCAAGAGGTTTTCCGAAGTGCAGGGTTTGTACATCCCGAGGTTGATGCTATCATAGATGATGATTCCGAGGAAGATTTGCCCGTTTTTGTGACGCATGGATTGGCTTGCCAAAACTGGATAGCTGTTGATGTTCCTGTGGTTATGCACATTTCCGAGTAATGTTTTGTTTATTTTCCTTTGAAAAAAAAATTCGCTCTGCCCAAGGCGAAACGTATTTTGTGTCGGGCTATGAAAAATAATTCCTTTTGCTCTGCCCAAGGCAAAAGAGAAATGTCTGGGCTCTTTATTTCAAGTATTTCCCTTTAATGAATAAAAATGTTATTTTGTCCACTACTGTTTTATTTTTCACTTTTTCGGGGAAATAGTAATGAAAATTAATTAATAACCTTTTGTTTTATTTGCACAAATTGATTTCTAAAATAAAGCATAATCATATGTGCAGATTAATCCATGACTTAACCATCGAAAACAATGATCTTATGCCCTCTCCCAACTATGAATTCCCTGTGTTCAGAGCCGAAGAAGAGGATGAGGAAGAGATTCCTGTTGAGATTTCCCGTTTGCTCGAGTATGATGAGAAGATTATTCAACCGTTTGAAGAACCTGTAGAGTTGGTCAACTTGGGTGATGAAGAAGATAGAAAGGAAGTCAAAGTCGGAGCATTGCTTATCCCGGAAGTTAAGGAGAAAATGTTGGAGCTTCTCAAAGAGTATGTTGATGTGTTTGCTTGGTCCTACCAAGATATGCCAGGTTTGGAAAATGACATTGTGGAGCACCGTTTACCGTTGAGACCCGAGTGTCCGCCGATCAAGCAGAAGTTGAGAAGGACTCGTCCCGATATGGCAGACAAGATCAAAGAGGAGGTTCAGAAGCAGATTAACGCAGGTTTCCTTGTTACGTCGGTCTATCCTCAGTGGTTAGCGAACATAGTGCCTGTTGCTAAGAAAGATGGCAAAGTTCGGATGTGTGTAGACTACAGAGATCTGAATAGAGCTAGTCCGAAGGATGACTTCCCATTACCTCATATTGACGTATTGGTCGACAGTACTGCCAAGTTCAAAGTCTTTTCTTTCATGGATGGTTTCTCTGGTTACAATCAAATCAAGATGGAACCGGAGGATATGGAGAAGACCGCTTTCATTACACCTTGGGGAACTTTCTGTTATCGGGTTATGCCGTTTGGTTTGAGGAATGCTGGCGCAACATACCAAAGGGCCATGACTACTTTGTTCCATGACATGATGCATAAGGAGATCGAAGTGTATGTGGATGACATGATTGCCAAATCACAGACTGAGGAAGATCACTTGGAACATCTGTTGAAGTTATTCCAGCGTTTGAGAAAGTACAAACTCCGTCTGAATCCCAACAAGTGCACTTTTGGCGTTCGTTCTGGAAGACTTCTGGGTTTCATTGTCAGTCAGAAAGGTATTGAAGTAGATCCTGATAAAGTCAAAGCTATTCGGGAAATGCCCGCACCCAAGACGGAAAAACAAGTAAGAGGATTCCTTGGGAGACTGAACTATATTTCTAGATTTATATCTCATATGACTGCTACCTGTGGGCCGATTTTCAAGCTTCTTCGAAAGAACCAAGGATGTGTGTGGACAGAAGATTGTCAGAGAGCTTTTGATAGCATCAAAGAATATTTACTTGAACCTCCCATTTTGATTCCTCCGGTGGAAGGGAGACCTTTGATTATGTGCTTGACTATATTGGAAGATTCCATGGGATGTGTGCTTGGTCAACAAGATGAGACTGGAAGAAAGGAACATGCTGTATATTATCTGAGTAAGAAATTCACAGACTGTGAGTCTCGATACTCATTGCTTGAGAAAACCTGTTGTTCTTTAGCTTGGGCTGCTCGCCGTCTGCGCCAGTATATGATTAACCAGACCACTGGGTTGATCTCCAAAATGGACCCAATCAAGTATATCTTTGAGAAGCCCGCCTTATCTGGAAGGATAGCCCGTTGGCAAATGTTGTTATCTGAATATGACATTGAATATCACACTCAAAAAGCGATCAAAGGAAGTATTTTAGCCGATCATTTGGCTCACCAACCAATTGATGATTATCAATCCATCAAGTTTGATTTCCCGGATGAAGATGTTATGTACTTGAAAGCTAAAGAATGTGAAGAGCCATTACCTGAAGAAGGACCTGATCCTGAATCCCGTTGGGGTTTAATATTTGACGGAGCTGTGAATTCCTATGGGAATGGAATTGGGGCAATCATCGTCACTCCCCGAGGTACTCATATCCCGTTCACAGCGAGATTGAAGTTTGATTGCACGAACAACATGGCTGAGTATGAGGCATGTATTATGGGTCTCGAAGAAGCAGTGGATTTAAGGATTAAGATTCTTGATATTTACGGAGATTCAGCATTGTTGATTAATCAAATCAAAGGAGAATGGGAGACTCGTCATCCTGGTTTGATCCCTTACAGAGACTATGCTAGAAGGTTGTTAACTTTCTTCAACAAAGTGGAATTACATCATATCCCTAGAGATGAGAACCAAATGGCTGATGCTTTGGCTACTTTGTCCTCAATGTTTCAAGTAAATGATTGGAACGACGTGCCTACAATCCGAGTTATGCGCCTTGACATACCTGCTCATGTGTTCTCAGTAGAAGAGGTCACCGACGACCAACCGTGGTTCTATGACATTAAACGTGTTCTTCAAACTAAAGAGTACCCGCCTGGGGCATCCAATAAAGATAGGAAGACGTTGAGAAGATTGGCAGGCAGTTTCTTCCTCAATGAAGAAGTGTTGTATAAGAGGAATTATAACATGGTTTTGCTCAGATGTGTGGACAGACGTGAAGCAGAAATGTTGATGCAAGAAGTACACGAAGGATCTTTTGGCACTCATGCCAATGGACATGCAATGGCTAGAAAGATGTTGAGAGCTGGTTACTATTGGATGACAATGGAATCTAATTGCTGCAAGTATGTGAAGAAATGTCATAAATGCCAGATTTACGCGGACAAGATGCACGTGCCGCCGACCCTCCTCAATGTTATATCTTCACCTTGGCCTTTCTCTATGTTGGGCATTGATATGATTATGATGATTGAACCCAAAGCTTCAAATGGTCATCGTTTCATCTTGGTAGCAATCGATTATTTTACTAAGTGGGTGGAAGCAGCATCTTATGCTAATGTAACCAGACAGGTGGTAGTCAGATTTATCAAGAATCAGATCATTTGCCGATACGGTATCCCGAGCAAGATCATCACTGATAATGGTTCGAATTTGAATAACAAGATGATGAAGGAGTTTTGTGAAGAGTTCAAGATCGAACATCATAATTCTTCTCCTTACAGACCGAAGATGAATGGGGCTGTTGAAGCTGCTAACAAGAACATCAAGAAGATTGTCCAGAAGATGGTGGTAACTTATAAAGATTGGCATGAAATGCTTCCGTTTGCTTTACATGGATATCGTACTTCAGTTCGAACTTCAACAGGTGCAACCCCATTTTCCCTAGTTTATGGTATGGAAGCAGTACTCCCCGTGGAGGTTGAGATTCCATCTCTGAGAGTGTTGATGGAAGCCAAACTTTCTGAGGCTGAATGGTGTCAAAGTAGGCATGATCAGTTGAATTTAATCGAAGAGAAGAGATTGACAGCGTTGTGTCACGGTCAGTTGTATCAGCAGAGAATGAATAAGGCTTTTGATAAGAAGGTTCGACCACGCGAGTTCAGAGAAGGTGACCTTGTGCTCAGGAAAATATTATCTTTCCAACCTGATTTAAGGGGCAAGTGGGCTCCGAATTATGAAGGACCGTATGTCGTTAAGAAAGTTTTCTCTGGAGGTGCCTTGATTCTCACCAATATGGACGGTGAAGAACTCCCGCATCCCTTGAACGCCGATGCAGTCAAGAAGTATTTCGCTTAGGCAAGTTTTTGGTCATCCCGGTCGTGGCATCTGAGCACATTTTGGAATTCAAAGTTGTTAGGGAGAATAGTGATCATTTTTTTTGTGTAACCTTTTTTATTTCATGTACTACTTCCCAAACTTTTGTAAACTGTTGGAGGCGCATTATTAGTGAACCACCAGCTTATTAATGAAATTTGAGCATTACCTTTTGTGGGAAAAATTTTAATTTTTACGGCAACATTTGAAACAAAGTATTTAAAATATTCTTATTTCTAAAATGTGTCGCGAATAACGAAAGGAATATTAACAGTCGTTCCGAAGATGGTCAAGCCATGAAATGCAAAACAGTACAGTAATTTATACTTGCATGATGAACTTGTTTTCTTTCAAAATCGACATGAAGTGTTGGCTGTGTGCGCGCTTGGTTATAGTGGTGCTAAGTTGGTGACTCCCTAGTTGTTCCAGTTAAGTGTTGTTTTAGCTACCTTTGTTTGGGAGATTTTGAAGTGCGGTACACTTCGTCTCGTGCCAGTGGTTTATTGGTATTGTAAGTTTGGATTTGAATACTTTTCTCCTCAGAAGACTTGAGCCTTGTAGCGTTACGCTCCGACGTTGCTTTGTGTTTCCAGTTCCGGTTATATTCCGTCCTTTCAAGATTGGCCGAGTATCTATTTGGCTGTGACATCTTATTATTTCCAAGGTATTCCACCTGCCTGTTTTGTCAGCATAACATTCATTTACTCATTTACACTCATATCAGCATGCATATCCACATTTGCCGTTGATTTTGGGTCGTACTTTGTTTATTCGAACAACGTACATATTTATTTCCAAGTAGAAGGTTAGCTTAGGCAGAAAATGTGCTTCCTTTCTAAATTCCCCAACTGAGCTAATTCTCGTGGATGATTTTTTGATTCAGCTTACCTTGTCCATTTCTGGATAGAATGAATTCCTCAATCGAATCGCTTTCTCATTGGGTAGAGTCTCGTTTGACTATTTTTTTCTCTCTGGTTATCCCTGGAAAGTTGTCGCCTCTTGCATAGGCTATCTCATTGATTTTCCCCAGTGAAGTTGCGACCGAGACAGATGGTGCATTTATTTTGCACATTTGAGTATGTGATCTCCTCGGGAAAGATTGATTCATGTTTCTCTTTGACGAAGATTTATTTCTCTTCCAGTGTCATCGCAAGTTCCTTCTGAGTTATTCTTGGAAAACGACAAGCGGCAGCTCTTCACGAGCAACTTGTGCGTTATTATGATTTTGGGAACACGACAAGCGGCAGCTCTTCACGAGCAACTTGTGCGTTATTATGATTTTGGGAAAACGACAAGCGGCAGCTCTTCACGAGCAACTTGTGCGTTATTATGATTTTGGGAAAACGACAAGTGGCAGCTCTTCATGAGCAACTTGTACGTATTATTACATCGGAGAACGGAGGCGGCAGCTCTTCACGAGCAACTTGTACGTTGTTTTTATCTTCGGAAAACGACAAGCGGCAGCTCTTCACGAGCAACTTGTGCGTTATCATTATTTTTGGCAGACGGCAAGCGGCAGCTCTTCACGAGCAACTTGTACCTTATTACTTTTCTGGAATACAGCAAGTGGCAGCTTCTTTATTTGAGCAACTTGTATGTTATTGGTATTTTCTTTGGACAACGGCAAGTGGCAGTCTCTTTATTTGAGCAACTTGTATGTTATTTGTATTTTCTTTGGACAACAGCAAGTGGAAGTCTCTTTATTTGAGCAACTTGTATGTTATTGGTATTTTCTTTGGACAACAGCAAGTGGCAACCTCTTTATTTGAGCAACTTGTATGTTATTGGTATTTTCTTTGGACGGCGACAAGCGGCAGTTTCTTTATTTGAACAACTTGCGTATCTACAATATTATTATATCAGCATTATTGGGTGTATCTCCGGAAATCTCGCAGAGAAAGTTTGTTATGAGTCTTTACCTTCGGAAGTAGGTGATCAGTTATCAGCAATTTGATACTCTCTGTCTATCATTGACCTTGAGTTGCGAACTCACTGTTTTGGGTCAATAATCTGTTATGGCCTATGCAAGATGCTCTCTTTGTTAGGGTCAGAGGTCGTATCCCCTCAATTTTGTTCACTGTCAGGAGTCTGTCATTTAAAGTCGATAGCTCGTTTCCCCAGTAATGTATAATCCATGTCCTTGTGTTTTGTTGGTGTTCGATTCCTCCAACATTGTCCTGTTTCATATAACATATTTCTCTGTGAATTCAATCACTGCATTCATATCAAACATGACGACGGCATCTTAGGACAAAATTTGTGTAATTATGTATTTAAGTATCTTCAATCTCGTCGAAACGAAGATTTCGATCTTCATATCTCCGGACAGAAGAAACTTAAATAGGGGCAGCTGTTGTACCCCAAATTTTGACCTAAGATATCATCTCCTATCTGCATCATTACATTACAAGTGTTTTGATCTATTGATTTTTAAAATTCATAACTTTTTCAGGCCGAGAGCTATTTATTTTGAACACTAAATTATTTAATCGATTCATGCTAAAACAATGTTTATTAATTATTTATTATCTTAAATTCGAATAATTGGAATTTGTTTTCAATTGTTACATAATTTAAAGATTTATGAATAATATAATAAATATTCGAAAAGTTCATTAATTGGTCAATAATGATTATTTAATTATTTATCCTTCTAAGTTAAAATAATTGAAATTCTATTTTAATTATTATAATTTAGAAAATTATGAATAATGAATTAAATAATTGAAACTATTAGTTGATCAATGATATCATTTATTTATTTGTTTATTATTCTGGATTTAAGTAATTGAGATTTATTTTCAATTATTATACGATTTAAAGAATTGTAAACGATAAAATAAATAATTAGAGAAGGAAGAAATTAATTGGCAAATATTGGAATTTTATTCATTTTCTTCTAATTGTACAATTATTGTGTAAATATTGTATTTATTACAACAAAATTACAATAATAATTTTACAAAGTTAAAATGAAATAAAAATTAATCTAATGTTTCCTAATTCTAAATCTTCTATCCAATGCCTTTTGTCTGCTCACTTGATTTTACCTGCAAAACGATTAAAAGAAATTAGAATTGAACAAATAATTAAAAGCAAAAAATTATTTTTATGTTCATCATTAAAAGCAACGGCTGGAATCAGTTTACCCTTTTTTGCAAATCACGGGATTTCTCCCGGTTCACAAAAAAGGGAGGAATTTTTTATTTCATAAATGAATGCACAATTGTGAAACATGCACAAAATTCATTTCATTTTAAAACTGCATAGTTAAAAAAAATCCATTGCATTTTTCAAAGTCCCATGCATATTTCAAATATACACAGCATATGCAAGCACAAACAAAGCAGAATGCCAACGTAAACCTACATGCCATGCACATAGTAGAAGCCAAAACATAGGCTCTACTGTTGCATTGGAAGTCAAAGAAAGATGCAGTTTAAACAATTTTGCAAGCAATATAACATTCCCTTTTCATCATATTCCAACACTTTTTGCAATTTCAGAAAATAGAGCAGTACATCATTTAAATGTCAAATGGTACTTATGAGAGAGAAGAGAGATAGAAGTGTGGTTTCGCAGGTTTTGGTTTAGGTAGGAAGAGATACAAGACAAACTGCAGTAACACAGTCAGTAGGAAGTAAAAACATGAAATAGGAATAGAGACAAACCATATGGAGCAGTAAGGGTGCAGAAGCACCAAGAATATATTAAAATATATCAAAGCCCTCAACGGAAACCTGAAGGCCAAGTGGTTATAACATAACAAAAAATCACTACACACACATTCATCATCCATCTATCTCCAAACTATCAAAAAAGCAAAAAGCTTCTTTTCCTCAAGCCCTCCAAAAACCTGTTACTGCATAAACCTGCAATCTGCATAGAACCACTGTAGAACCAAAACCACAACATGACCTAAACCATTCAACTATATCATTAAAAACCTCAACCATTTGATACACCAAAAAACCATAGCCTACTGTCAAACGCCAAACCCACATAAATCAAACAATATGGCCTAAACCTCAGAAAACCTGATTGAGCCATCAAAGCCAATATCACCGTTTCAAAACCAACAAAGGATAAATCATTGATACCGTTAACCTGTCATGAACCATAAACCTGCATATTACCAAAACCTTATGGCCTAACAACGAAAACCAATTCCCCTGTTTCCAACAACCATACACAACCAACATACCATCAACCTGCAATAAACCTACTGCATTATCATCATCGAAACCACATATCAAAACCTTTATGGCCTAAAACCTTTCCTACTGTATCAAAACACTTCAAAACCCAGCATGAACACCATAACCACAATGTAACTCACATGAAATTGTCCAAACTAGAAAGGCCTCAGAACTTGTCATCATAGGCTATCATAAGGCAACAGTAACAAAGCATACAGAAGTGAGAACGAAGGAAGAAGCTAGTCAAAAAAGTATTTTTCAACAGTAGCAGTATCAAAGTCAGGAAGAAGAAGAAGGAAAGCTAGTCAAATTTCGTTTCAACAAAAGCATCAAGGCAACATTAACATACACGGTAACAGGCAAGAAGAGAAGAAACAGAGTACCTGGATACCAAGCCAAGCCAACTCACGCGCCGTTCTCTCCGCCCGTGGTCTCCGTCGCACCCAACTGTTCCTCCTCCATCTCCGCCTCTAGGTAACGATTTCCTTTTCCCCTTCTTTACTCTCATAACACCTCACACAAACAATAAAACGAAATCAGAATCAAGCAGAAAGAACATGAGCATGCATTTACAATGAAACCCTAAAACGAGTGATAAAACGAGTTTGTACCTTAGAATCCGTCGCCCCTTTAACGCGTGGCTGGAGGGAAGAGGACAGTGGAAGATGGTGGCCATAGACAGGAGGAGATTTCAGTAGCGATTGAAGAGAATAACGCGCGAGGACGAAGAGGACGGTCGGAGAAGAAGACGAACGAGAGAGTGAGCATCGTTTCGGCCAAAACCTTAACCCTAATTGGATTTCCCTAACTTTGTTTAACCCCTAAAAGAAACAAATTAAGTTATGTTTGGACCTCAACCTAAATGCCCTAAAGCCCAACGAATTTGTTTGCACACCCCCCCCCCCGTTTTTGCCTTCTTCTTAATCAGATTTGGGCTCTCCCTCAAAACTCTCTAGCCCATTTGATTTGTTATTTTACTTCTTTTTTAATTTTGACCCTTTTTTTTCTTTTTATTTGATTTCTTTAGCCCTTTAGAATTTTATTAGTTTAATTTTTAATTATAAGTTTAATTAAATGGAGATAATTCATATCAAAATTTTTTTAAATAAATAATTGAATCACTTTTATTAATTTAAAATCTTAGGTTTAAGTTAATAATTTTTAAATATCCTTTTTTTAATTAGGTTTTAAGTTAATAACTTTTAAGTCTTACTTACTTAATAACTCTAAAAAACACAAAAATAGAATTAAACAGCTTTAAATAACATTTCTATCATAATACTAAAATATATAAAAAATATAGAGACTTAAAAAACTAAAAAATATTTTATTCCCCTTAATTAATTCTCATTTTACTTTTATCCATTTTTAAAATGCGTAAAATTGAAAACTATTAAAAATACTTTCTTTTCATTAATATTAAACAAAAATCATAAAAATGCATTATTCACATCATTTAGTCTATCATTTAATTATTGTTATTTAATCATTATCCGCATAATTTTTCTGTTTATTTATTTCATATTCATTTGATTATTTTGTTTACATTTAAATCCAAGGGAAAAACAATAAATTTGTTGACTTCATGTCCTCAAGTCTAATTGCGCGAACTTTCGCATTTCATTAAAACTTAGGATAATTTTTCCTCAAGTATTCAATCTTTTCAAAAACGCCTTGTATTTTCATTACTTTTAAAAAGTATTATTTACATTGCATATTTAGGGTTTTATTTCGCTATTTTCCCTTTTCCTTTGGAAACAATAAAGCGCGGTGGCGACTCTTGCTTTTGTGAGACGAATTAATCAATAATTCGATCTCCGATTTACCCCGCTACATTTTTTATCGCTACACGCGTTGGCTTGGGATACCAAGAGGCTGAGTAAATATATGTTAACCCATACTACATGGTTAATTGCAAGAATGGATCCTCTAAAGTACGTGTTTAAAAATCCAGCTCTTACCGGAAGAATTGCACGATGGCAGATGCTACTATCAAAATACGACATCCAATATGTCACGCAGAAGTCCATCAAAGGTAGTATACTAGCTAACCATTTGGATTACCAACCTCTATCAGAATATCAGCCCATGAAGTTCGACTTTCCCGACGAGGATGTCATATTTATAACTGACTACGAAATACCAGGACCTGACGAAGGACCCGAGCCAGGGGCACGTTGGACACTCATGTTTGACGGGGGCTTCAAATGCATTAGGTCACGGTGTAGGGGAAGTATTTACATATCCAAAGGATTATCATAAACCCTACACTGAAAGGTTGTGTTTTGACTTCACTAACAACATCGCTGAATACGAAGCCTGTATACTAGGACTGGAAGCTGCCATCGATTTGAGAATAAAGCACCTTGAAGTATTTGGGGATTCTGCATTAGTCATATACCAGGTTAATAGTGAATGGGATACTAAACACCCTAAATTGATTCCATATCGGGATCATGTTTTAAAATTAGCCGCAGAATTTACAGAGATCAATTTCAGCCATATCCCACAAGAAGAAAATCAAATGGCAGACGCCCTAGAAACTCTATCAGCTATGTTCAAATTGACTTGGCCGAATCCCGAACCACATATTACGATCAGACATTTCGAAGAGCCTGCACACTTCCTTACTATTGAGGAAGGACCTGACAACAAGCCTTGGTTTTACGACATCAAGAAGTACCTGGAAAGGCAGGAATATCCAAAAAAAATCCTCTATCATTGACAAGCGAACCTTGCGAAGGTTAGCTTTAAAATTCTTTCTGAGTAATGGAGTGGTATACAAAAGAAACTATGACATGGTACTACTCAGATGTGTGAAAAAGCAAGAAGCAGATACGATCATGAGATAAATCCACGAGGGCACTTTCGGAACCCATACAAATGGGCACGCCATGGCTAGAAAGATTCTGCGAGCAGGGTATTACTGGTTAACAATGGAAGCTGATTGTTATCACTACACGAAGACGTGTCATAAATGTCAGATCTACGCCGACAAGATAAATGTACGGCCGACTCCTTTGAACGTCATGAGCTCCCCTTGGATATTTTCAAGGTGGGGAATTGATATGATTGGCATGATCGAGCCGAAAGCATCCAACAGACACCGCTTTATATTGGTAGCCATCGACTTCTTTACCAAGTGGGTAGAAGCAGCATCCTACGCCAATGTAACAAGTCAAATGGTTACACACTTCATCAAACAGAACATCATATGCGGGTACGGTGTCCCAAGCCGGATAATTATAGATAACGAGTCTAATTTAAACAACAAGATGATGAAGGAACTACGCGACGACTTCAAAATCGAGCATCATAATTCCTCATCGTACAAACCAAAGATGAACGGGGCCGTCGAAGCAGCCAACAAAAATATCAAGAAGATCATCCAGAAGATGGTAAAGACGTACAAAGATTGGCACGAAATGCTTCCCTTCACCCTGTAGGGCTATCGCACCTCTGTGTGCACATGACAGGCGCGACTCCTTTCTCACTAGTATATGGCATGGAAGTGGTTCTCTTGGTAGAAGTTGAGATACCATCACTTTGGGTCCTGAGGGAAACAAAGCTGGAAGAAGCAGAGTGGGCGCAGACACGACTTGATCAGCTTAACCTTATTGAAGAAAAACGATTGACAGCTTTGTGTCATAGTTAGCTGCATCAAAAGAGAATGAAGAGAGCCTTCGACAAGAAAGTCCGCCCTCAAATATTCAAGGAAGGGGATCTAGTGCTCAAGAAGATTTTACTACCTCTCCTCGATTCACGTGGTAAATGGACACCCAACTACGAAGGTCCATATGTAGTCAAAATAGCATTCCCTGAACGTGGTCTCATCCTCATAACAATGGATGGGGAAGAACTACTGCATCCGGCAAATTCAGACGTAGTCAAAAAATACTATGTATAAAAATCTCGCTAACCTCGAACCCCAAAAGGGCGACTTAGGCAAAAAGGAGCGTCTCGGTGGATGAAAAACCCTAAAGGGAGAACCAGGCAAAAATTATGGGCATATAACAAGAAAATCATCCCGGTGGATTGAAAACCCGAAAGGGTAATCCAGGCAAAAGTTAGGGATTTCATAAAAATAAATAAAGAACAAAAAGACTGCGATCTAAGAGCTACGACTACGAACCACGAAGGGAAGGATATATTGAAATCATACAACTCAGAAGCAAAGAAGATAAGATCATCGAAGGATATGGGGAAACAACAGTAGCGATTATCATTTTTCATTGCCATTTACTGTTTTAAAACTATTTGTAATTACCTCTTTCTAGGAATTGCATCTTGTATTCTCGCCTACTCAGAGGCATATCAATAAAACATTTGTTTTCTTTACATCTTTCGAATTATGTTTTTCTTTTCTAAGATTTTTTTACAAAATACTACGATTATTACTTGTGAATATTGTCTTGAAATTATTTTGGGGAATTAACAAAATAAAAGCATTTGACAAAACATTGAAAAAACATTTTGGTTAGAAAGATATCGAAAGAAAATCCACGTCTACGTCCATGCACATGGCTATTCCTACATCTATGCGTCCGTACACAAGGTCTACAGCGCCTATTCCTACACTTAAAACACGAGGACTATGTTTGCACGTGCCCATGCATATGTCCACTCCTGCATCAACAAATACAAACTCTATACGCATGTCCACGTCTGCGCTTGCGCTTACAACATAAGAGTCTACGCATATGCCAATATCTACGCCTACACCTATGCGCACGCCATTACCTATGTCTACGTCTACGCACGCGCTCACAATACAAAACCAATGTTCAAATTTTGCTAACGTTGTCCACTGTGATCAAGATCGACAATGTTACGACAACACACAACACTGGGAATCAGTAACTCTAAGCCAATTATTTAAAGGAGAGAATGACATAAATATTATTCATGACATTTCAAGACATATGCGCATCTTACATACATTTCATACATACACACATTTTGCAAGCATACATACATTATGAATTCTTGCATACAATGCACATATATTCAGGGTTCCATATCAATGTCAAACATCATACATTTTGCATACATCCAAACATCTCGATATCAAACATCATAAGCATGTATCATGCAGCAAACAAACAATACTACCCTCGATTCAATCATCCAATGGTCCATTAACCAAATACTTCTCCTGTGATCCAACCCGTCACCTAAGTCTCCATGTCGTGACACGCTCAACCCATCACCTAAGTCTCCATGCAATAATGAACGAAACTCAGTACATTGCCTTTAAGCCGCAATGTATTCACAAACTCAGGATGTTGCCTCTAAGCCGCAATGTATCCTCAAAACTCAACACATTGCCTCTAAGCCGCAATGTATTCACAAACTCATAATGTTGTCTCTAAGCCGCAATGCATCCTCAAAACTCAACAGATTTCCTTTAAGCCGCAATGTATTCACAAACTCAGGACGTTGCCACTAAGTCGCAATACTTCCTTAAAACCTAACACAATGCCTCTAAGCCGCAATGTATTCACAAACTCAACACATTGCCTCTAAGCTATAATGTAACCTCAAAACTCAACACATTGCCTCTAAGCTACAATGTATCCTCAAGACTCAACACATTGCCTCTAAGCTGCAATGTATCCTCAAAACTCAACATATTTCCTCTAAGCCACAATGTATTCGCAAACTCAGAACATTGCCTCTAAGCCGGAATGTGTTTGCAAAACTCAGAACATTGCCTCTAAGCCGCAATGTATTAGCAAAACTCAGAACATTTCCTCTAAGTCGTAATGTATTATCCAAACTTAACACATTGCCTCTAAGTGGAAATGTATTATCCAAACTCAACACATTACCTCTAAGCCGCAATGCATTCTACGAACTCAAACACATAGTCTCTGAGCCACAATGTATCCACGCTCGAAACATCACCTCAGACATCATGCAGTGATTTGAAAACGTAACCCATGGCCTCAGTCTTCAAGCAGACATGCACCATCAAGTATTAATAGGTGAATAAGCCAAGACATATGAAACCACTCTTTTAATATCAAAGACCATATGTCTCATTATCGAACTCGGATAAGAAATATATCATCGGGTTTGCCTGTTTTCTCAAGACTTGTAAAGGTGTGATACATCAGCATAACCTTATGATTGGTCAGACAAATTTTGGTTATTCCAAGTATTTAATAAACTCCCAATCAGAATGCGCCAGACCCGAATTTTCTCGCGTTATTCGATTGGAAGATAATTGAATAGGGGCAGCTGTCGTACCCCAAATTTGTCATACCTCGGTGATTTTATTTTTCAAGATTTTATTTTTCTAGATTTAAATAAAAAGAGATATTTAATTAAAGATGGCACAGCAGAATCTAATGGCCCACCTTTATCCAAGAAAAAGGGTGTGTTGTACCCCAAAATTTTCCCTCTCATTTATCAAGACTTTTCTCACAAAACTTCTTTGACTCAAGACAAGATCAGGGTTTGCTCAGCTCAGGACATCTCATCTTGCACTGGTAATCCAAAATTAGGGTTTGAGTTTTCACAAGTATTTTTGGACCACCAATGCTTCATTTGACTTTCATACATCATTTTGGACCCCTAAGATTTCTCATGACAAGTTTCAAGCCCTGAACCACATTTTTGATCAGTCAATTGGACAGTTGACCTAAAAATCAGCTGTATTGGGAAAAAAGTCAACCATGGCCAATTTACAGTCAAACTTCATAATTTTTTATCCACATCAACATTTTAGACTCATATGTACCATTTGATCAAGTTTGGATCACAACTCCTCAAGAAATTTGATCAAATCATCAAAAGGGCAAAATGGTCAAAATTAGGGTTTTGACTGAGAAAGGGCAATTTCTGATTTTTAACCTAGCCAATGACCAATTGATTTCAAACATGATTTTAAGGGTTCAATGGAATCATCTTTACCTAATTGCATGGTTCAAAAGATCTCAAGTTCATTGGATTGACAGATGAAATTTGCAGTCAACTGATCTAAAGTCAATTGTACACTGAAAAGTCAAACTTTGACTTTTTGGTCAAAATCAAGTGCCAAGGGTAATAATTCATCAAGATATGTCAAAATGTGAAACTTGTTGACCAAGAAAACTAAATTTGAAAATTAGGGTTTTAATTTGAAAATTTTCATAACTTGGAATTTTTCTAAGTTTAAATATTTTCTTATTTTTTCTCAACTTTTCACCACTTTTTCACCATGATGCATTTTGATTCAAGAAAAGTTCCCAACATGAAAGTTTTAGTCCTCCATGAAATCTACAACTTTGCTTCACAAAATTTTCCCTAAAGAGGCTTTGATCTCAAGTTATTAATTTGTGAATATAGGGCCATGAACTAAATAACTTAGTGAAATTTTGCCCTAATTTAGGCAGGTTTTAGACCCAACTTCATGGTAACTTTTCACCTAGTTCAAAGAGGTATCTCAAAATTCATTTCAAATATGGATTATATATCACATTGCAAGCTTTCCAAAATATCCAAGAACTCTCCAAGATCATTTCTGAGTAGGGAGAATCGAAGAGAGGAAGTTGGCATTTTCTCACTTTTTGTTCAAGCCATTTTCACATAGAATCAAGTTTCAAACCAAACCTATGCTGATTGTTTCTTGCTTTACAGGTCCTAAGCTTGCTATAAACTCCTTAATTAAATGCATACTCAGTTTACAAAGCCTTTATCCTTGCTTTTGGAACTTTACACAAGTTGTAATTCCATTTTGGGTAAAAAGGTTTCATTGCCATTTTCATAAAGATGCATTTTTGCAACTTTGTCAACTTGGAGCATTGGACTTGTCCCCTTGATACAAGAAAACTACACATCTCTCAAGCAATTTGTACAAACTCATATCATCCCTAAAGCAAGCTGGTACAAGCATGTGAGATTGGTCTTGTCAACTTTGCTTAAAGTACAAGAAAGATGGCAAAAGGGCTAAAGCTTGCACGGCTAGTAGGAAGCTGACTTGGTATCACTTATATACTAATATGCAAACAATATTCAAGGAATCACACGCTTGGCTTAGAATTATAACTCTCTCAAAATCAAAAACACTAAAAATCTGCCTAAGCACACAGTTTCTGCAAAAGCTCAGCCAACCCTCATTTGGCTCGTGCGTTTTGTGTCTAACTGATTCAAACATCTTATACACTTGATACCTAGTCAATAAAAGCCATCACCCTGGTTCTATAACCTCTGTTTCACCATCTGCCATTTTCAATTTGGAAGCTTGCAGTTGGACTTGGTCAGGGAGTTCCAGCCATCCTCAGAGCAAGATAAAGATTGGAATAGGTTCAGGGAAGTTCAAGGAAGCTCAAACAATCATCAGGCGTCCATTAAAGTCCCTACAATGCCATACACGATTCCAGCTGAAGGAGGTATTTTCTTAAACTCTATCTCTTTATACAGGCAACTTCAAGCCACGATTTGTGAAGAAAATATGTAGTTTTCATCATAACGAAGTTGTACAAACCATTACTTTGCATTTATATTACTTGTGCTAAGAGAATTTGAAGCTTGAAATATCTGAAAAAATTAGGTTACGATTTAGGGATTCCAAAATTCTCTTTGATCTTTGATAGTTAGGTTACATAATTTATATGGTTGGAATTGTGAGCTCAAATGCCACATTTTTCATGTTATGAGTTTTCATTTTTATGCAAGCATAAGGAAGATACAGGTTGAACTGGAAAACGCGCGAAGAAGATGGATGAAGGACAGGGATGAAGTCAGTGGGCTTTTTTCTGCGTTGGCCTTTTTGTTTTTTCTAAACCCACCCCCCTGATTTGCTATTGCACCCCCCTGGCTAACTATTTTATATTTTTGTTTTTTTTTCATATTTTCATATTTAATACTTTTGTTTATTTTTTCTAAACGATAAAAAATCCTAAAAAAGATTTGTTTATTTTCACACTTTTATTTTATTTTTTTATTATTTTCTCACATAAAAAATTGATTTATTTTGATAGAATAGAATTTATTTTCTTAATAAGTTTGTAAATAATCAAATATACTTAATATTTTTATTATACATTTTTATACTCATAAATACTTATTTTTTGTACATATTTAATTTTTGGTATTTAGGCATAATATTATTTATTATTTTTTATACAAAAAATACACAAAATAATAATATAGAACATTATTTTCTTTGAATAAAAACTAGGGTTTAATCCCCTTCCAAAAATAAATATTATTTTTTCCTTTTTTTTTAGGTTTAAATTAAATATTTTTCATACAAAAACAAGACATAGAAAAATCTTTTCTTTTACATACATATTGCATTGCATTTTAAATATTTGTATTATTTGTTTAATTCGCGCAATTTCGATTTGGTTGTAATAATATATTTAGCTTTATATTTGTGCAAATCCCCATTCAAACTTGTATTCCCCCCTCCCATAAAAATTGTTGTAATAGCTTAGTATATTTATATTATGCAATTTATCGCTTTTATACCATGATTAGTAATTAGGGTTTGCATGACAAGAACAAAAACAAAGCAAAATAGAAAACCCTAAATGCAAGACAAAAGCATGAAAATGATACACTTTGCACACAAGCACCCTTAGGGTTTCTCCCACTTGGTTGCCTAAAATAAAATGGCCATGTTACGCATGCGAAGTATCTTGGCAAAACAAAACAAATATAAGATCATAGTCCCTCGATGACGCTATTCAAAAGTTGCCTTACAAAATGATCTTGGTCCCTCAAAAATGCTAAGATACTTGGCAACATTGCTATCATGGTTATACGATGACCCACGCCCGTCCCGTTTACATCCAAAGATAGGGTTACTTACCAAATCAATGGTAAGTCAACAATGTCAAAGGAATAGAAAATGCACAAGAAAGACATTTGAGTAGGTAGATAGCTTCTAAGTTATTTGCTCAATTTCAAACAATCCTTGCTATTTTCAAAAACAAACACACACACATTTCAAAACATCTTACAAAACATTGAAAACATTTTCAAAAGACAAACATCTTTGTATACATTCTTACGAACGAGAATCATTACAAAGATTGCCTAAACAATGGCCTCTTTTACAAAATACTTTCAAAACCATATCAAACACCATTTCAAACAAACCAAAGCAAGTGATCTAAGCAAGTAACTAAGAGCCCATGGAAAACCATGGATGAAAAGGGTGCTAGCACCTTCCCTTTTCATAATCTACCCCCTGAACTCAAGAAAACATCTCAAAGGTCTTTCCTGTGCTTTTTTACCTTTCCTTTTGGATAAAAGAAAAGTCGGTGGCGACTCTTGCTAACCGCGACATTTGCGATAAAACGCAAAATAATCAAGTCAGTTCTCCCACCGTATCACAGGGTGTATTTTAATTCAAGAAAATGGGGCTTTCTAAATCAGAAAGACTCATAAATTCGTTCGCAATGCATGTTGGCCTATGGCCCACGCAATTCAAAAGAAAAATAATAAAATTATTACTAAGTTATTAAATTATAAAGTCTACTTAAATTTAAGTTACAATTAATTAATAATTGTTACATAAGGGTTCATTCAGTGTTATTGTTGTTAGTAAAAAGATAGGGTGAGATTACAAGTCCATTAAAATTCATGTTGGCCCATTTTCGTTTTGGTTAGCAAGAAGTAAAGAGGGGGTATGTTTAACAATTTACAGGCTTGTTAAACAGCTTCTAAGCTGGCCCATTTGGCATTTGTGAGTAATTATCATCTGATTTATGTTTTATTAATTAATTTATTTTACAAGTTATTAGTAAGTTTAATAAATTGTTTTATTGTATAATGAAGAGTTTTGTTTTAGAAAAAAATCTATTGGATCCAAATTTTGATGCCAGATAGGCCCAATCTGTATTAAAAAAAACGTGTTTGCTCAATGAATGTTTTGTTGTGGTGGTCGCTACAGTACAAGGCCCAACTCAATTCAAAAATAACGTAAGGCCCGCGTTCAATTAACTGTTATTGTATCAATTGCAAAAATTACGCATGTTTTTATCATAAACTAGTACTGTACACATCAAAACTAATTCAAATCTTGAATATTACAAAACAAATCTCAATTTCATTACAGTTCAAATCCCAGAGTCTCAGTTTTATTAAAATTTAAATCTCAGAAAATACAGATTCAATATTACACATAATCAAATCATTACAGTACAGAACCTAAAATTTCTATTTCATTCAATCAATCAATTACAGCAAAAATCAAATCCCTAATTTCTATAAGTTATCCTAAATCTAAGCTAGCTAATTTGTAACAGCGATTTAACCTAACCCTATAAATATTGAAACAACAAATACAGAAGGGGAGGAGAGATTATTGAGATATCAAAAGAAATTCTGGTGGAGAAAAATATTATACCGAGCCAAGCTTGAAGAAGGAGAAGAGCGATTATGGTTTCAACATTTGAAACCCTAATCGCATGACTTAATCGCATAGCCGCACTTCCGTTGACATTTTCTTCACACCATCACCAACTTCGAGCTTCATCAAGGCCTGCGAAAGGGAAGAAGATCAGAAGCAAAATTGGCAAAAGAACTCAAAGTCAGGAAACAAAATCACGAAGGGGTAAAAACTTAGCTCTCTTTTTTTTTGTTCTTGTATTTGGGTTTTAATAGGTGTTTGTAATAGAAGGGTTTCGGGTGGGGATTGTTGCGCCGTCGTAGGGAAAGGGTCGTTAGGGCTAGGGTTTGTAAAGAGATGAAGGTTGGTTCAAGAGAGAGAAGGAGTAGAACACTGTAAGTGAAAGGGATAATGAAGGTAATGTAAAACTTTGATTTTGTATTCTACAAGGATACAATATGCGCGCGTTCACCATAATAACATGTTCACTTGCATTTTTGTCCGTTTGATCCTTACTGGACGGCCGTAAGGCCAAGTCCATCATACACTCCATGCCCCTCGCCTCACTCAATCTAGTCGGACCACTTCCTAAACATTTTGGGCCAAGCTCATTTCCTATCCAAACCCCCTTGCTGCCTTATTACTAAACTCCAAAATAATTTACACCCCCTTGCCTGGACTCGTAATGGGCCTAACCCAAACTACTTTCAGCACCCCTCCCTTATTTTAATTTCTAACTGAAAACGCACCCCCCTGGTAATTATATATTTTCCACGGTTTTTTTATTTATATTTTGACTCTATTTTCTTATATTTATTATATTATATTTTTATAATAATTATTATTGATATTTGTAATTGTTATTGTTATTAATTTCTATATTAATTATTATTATTATATATTGCTATAATTACTTAATTTTTACTATTATAATTATCATTATTATTATAATTCTTTTTATATAAATATTATTATTCTTATATTTTATCTACTATTTAATTGTTACTATATTATCAAATAAATTTATTTTTATATTAAAATTACATATATTATTTTATATATTATTTGCATTAAATCTTTTTTCAATCATGCATTAATTAAGATATATTCGCAATTGATACGATTAAAAACACAAATCAATCATCAAACTATTTTCGCAATAAACTAAGCTAATCAACTTTTTTTACAAAAGGGTTTCAAACTAGTTTTGACTTACTACGCACTCAGTCAAAATCTCTGCAATCACTACTCCCGACCGAGTGCGAAGTGATTCAAAATATGTTTGCAAACCCCTAAAAAACACCAACCCCATACGAACTATGAATTGGGACTCTGATTCCTCATAAGAGGATACGTAGGCATACGATCTAAAATCGTGGCGAGTCTTTCTAATTAAAACTTAAAACCCAGTTTACCCCAAACCTAAACCTAGAGACTAATATCCTTGTGAACAAGGTAAATGAAAGGTGCCTAACACCTTCCTTTCGTCTAATTGAGTCTGAAACCTAGAATCTCTGTCTGCGAATTAGGGTTTTCTGTTAGATTCCCTTCCCTAGGATAAAAACTAATAGTGGCGACTCTTGATTTAAAAACCAGTTGCTACACTCACTCCAGTGGGAATACTAATGGCTAAAAATATTTTGAGAGCAGGTTACTATTGGTCGACTATAGAAACCGACTGTCACCACCACTCAAGAAATTGTCATAAGTGTTAGATCTATGCTGATATAGTTCATGTTCCTCCGGTTCCTCTGAATATCTTGACTGCTCCTTGGTCATTCACAATGTGGGGAATTGATATGATTGGAAAGATTAAACTTATTCCCTCTAACGGAAATCGCTTCATCCTCGTTGCCATCAATTACTTTACAAAGTGGGTAGAAGCAGCTTCATTCGCCTCTGTTACCAAGAATGTGGTCGCCCGGTTCATCAAATATAACCTTATCTGTCGGTATGGCATCCTTGAGGGAATTATCACAGACAATGGAACTAATCTCAACAACACTATAATCACTAAACTCTACATGCAGTTAAAGATCAAGCATCACAATTCGTCTCTGTATCGACCAAAGATGAATGGAATGGTGGAAGCAGCCAATAAGAACGTAAATAAGATCGTGCAAAATATGGTTGTGACCTACAAAGACTGGCGTGAGATGTTACCATTTTCTCTCCAAGGCTATCACACTTCAGCACGGACGTCAACTGGGGCAACTCCATTCTCTTTGGTTTACAGTATAGAAGCCATTCTACCTGTCGAAGTTCAGATTCCTTCTCTGAGAATTATGAAAGATGCAGACTTAGATGAAGAGGAATGGATTCAGACTAGGATAGACTAGTTAAATCTGATTGACGATAAGAGGCTTGCGGTTGTCTATCACGATCAAATATATCAGAAGCGTGTGATCAAGGCATTCAATAATAAAATCAAGCATCTGGTATATTAGGCTGGTGACTTGGTAATAAAGCAAATCATTCTATCGCAAGGTGATCCGAGGTGCAAATGTTTTCCCACCTATAAGGGCCATTTGTAGTCAAGAAGATCTTTTCAAGCGGTGCCATGATACTAACCACCATGGACGGGGAAGATTTCCTGCACCCTGCAAACACGGACATAGTCAAAAAATACTATGCATGAAAACGACCCGCTTGGTTTACCGGCCTAGGCAAAAATAAGGGCATCCTGGCGAACCAAAAGGGTTCTGGAAAAAAATAGGGATATATATATATATATATATATATATATATATATATATATATATATATATATATATATATATATATATATATATATATATATATATATATATATATATATATATATATATATATATATATATAACAGATTGTAAAACTGGCAAGTCGAAAACATGGAAAGGCGGCTTGGGCAAGAAAGGGTATCCCGGTGGACTGAAAACCCGAAAGGGCGGTCCAGGAAAAAGTTAGGGATTAAAGCGTGTGACTATGTCCCGTTGGATCACTTACAGCAAGCTTTATTGCCAACATCACGTTCAAATGGTACAGATTAATTTAATCACTTTCTTCCGACAATGATGGATGAGATGCTTGAAGATATAAGGGAAATAGCAGAATTGGAACCCGACGAGATTATTTTAACATAGCTATATGTTTTGTTTTCCCTTTGTACTCTTTTCATTTCACGATGATTTTCTATTATTGGGATTTCTGTCTCTTTGTACAAAACCCCCTATTTATGGGCAAACTATCAATAGAAATACAAATTTCAAAATTCAAACTTCCTATTTTACTTTTTATGTTTTGTTTGCAAAAACGTCCAATGACTATAATTGAATAAAGATATGCATATGAATATGATTAAATGTTAACAAATATATGCATAAAAACAGGAATAAGCAGTTATTCAAGACTCTAGGAGTTGGGATAATGTTCAAGTCGTCATGTATCCCCATAGAGAGATCCTTACTAGATTATCCCCACTGAGTAGTCTTAAAAAGCTCACCAGCAAAGCACTCTGGCAGATAAGGGAACAAGATATTTTTCCCGACAATGTCACTAATCTACGGAGTCCCAATAAGTATAGTTTATGGAAGTTCTCTTCCCCATTTGAGTTTATTCCTCCAAAGCTGTAAAAAAACCCTACAGATTTCTTTTCTCCATCAGAGCTCATTTCCTCAACAAGGGTGTTTCCTCAGCAGAGTAGTTTTCCGTCAATAGGTTTATTTCCCCAACAGGGTTTATTTCTCCAACAGGGTTTATCTCCTCAACAAGGTTTATTTCCCCTAAACAGATTACAGTCTCCCCAGCTTGAGTCTGTTTCTACCATAAATTACCAGCAAGATTCCCACCTCCAGCAAAAGACAGTCTGGGTTGCTATCCATAGAAAGTTGCTACTGAATCTCAAACTAGATTAAATATCATTCAATGTTATTCTCTCCACACGAGTCGGTATCCATATCAGAAACTCGGTTAGACAACACCTCAAAAGTTTATCCATCTCTTTTATCCCCAATCGGGGTATATAAGAAATAAAAATCCCCAGTAGAGCAATGAACAACCAATGTTCTTGGACTCTTCTCCCTAAACAAGAATCAACATTTCCCAGTAGAGTTTCCTCAAGCAGAAAGTAGGAATACCCATCAAGATCAAAGATACACATACTCTTCATCCCCAGCAACAGTCAGGGATTTATTTTCCCATACAAAGATGTTGCTCGGGTTTATAAATACACTTCAACAACACTTCGTACCCATACATCATTTACAAACAGCATAGCATATGCATACAAAACGCATATAACACACCCTTATTTATTTTGAGAATATCATTATGCAATACATTTCATAAATCATGACATTGTATACAGCTAACTCTTTACCTTTTCAGGAAAGATCAATCAACAAAAAAACACTATCAACTACCTATATGACCAGACATTCTTCTCAAAGGCTACATCTGACAAATGGCTACTTAAGAAATTTCCACAAAGGGTCATTCTCAAAGATGTATATTTTCTAGTTGAAGTCTGGCGTAGACATCTTCTGGTACATCGTTCAGATGAAATCGAGTGTAGATTCCTTCTGATACTCTTTTGGAAAATTCGGGCGTAGGCTCCTTCCAACATCTTCTTTCAGTTGAAGTCGGGCGTAGACATCCTCTGGCTCAGATAAAATTAAGTGTGTATTTATTCTGATAATCTTTTGTAAAATTCGGGCGTAGACTCCTTCAAACATCTTCTTCCAGTTGATGTCGTGCGTAGACATTTTTGGCTCAGAATAAATCGAGAATAGATTTATTCTGATACTCCTTCGAAAAAGTTGGGTATAGACTCTTTCCAACACCTATTCTAGTTGAAGTCGGGCGTAGACATCTTCTAGTACATCATTCAGATGAAATCAAGCGTAGATTCCTTCTGATGTTCCTTTGGAAAAGTCGGGCATAGAATCCTTTTAATACCTCTTCTAGTTGAAGTCGGGTGTAGACATCTTCTGGCTCAGATTAAATTGAGCATAGATTTATTTTGATACTCCTTTGGAAAAGTCGGGCGTAGACTCTTTCCAACATATTTTCTAGTTGAAGTCAGGCGTAGACATATTCTAGTACATAATTCAGACGAAATCAAGTATAGATTCCTTCTGAAGCTCCTTCGAAAAAGTCGAGCTTTGACTCTTTCCAACACATGTTCTAGTTTTAGTCGGGCATAGACATCTTCTAGTACATCATTAAGACGAAATTAAGCATATATTCCTTCTGAATCTCCTTTGGAAAAGTCGGGCGTAGACTCCTTCCAATACCTCTTCCAGTTGAAGTCAGGTGTAGACATCTTCTGGCTCAGATTAAATTGAACGTAGATTTATTCTGATACTCCTTCAGAAAAGTCGGGCGTAGACTCTTTCCAACATATTTTCTAGTTGAAGTCGGGTGTAGACATCCTCTAGTACATCTTTCAGACAAAATCAAACATAGATTCCTTCTGAAGCTCCTTTAGAAAAGTAGGGCGTAGACGCCTTCTAATACCTCTTCTAGTTGAAATCGGGCGTAGACATCTTTTGGCTCAGACTAAATTGAGCATAGATTTATTCTGATACTCCTTCGCAAAAATCGGGCGTAGACTCATTCCAACATATTTTCTAGTTGAAGTCGGACGTAGACATCTTCTGTTATATCATTTAGATGAAATCGAGCGTAGATTCCTTTTGAAGTTCCTTTGGAAAAGTCAAGCTTAGACTCCTTCCAACATCTTCCTCCAGTTAAAGTCGGGCGTAGACATCTTCTGGCCCAGATCAAATCGAGTGTAGATTTATTCTAATACTCCTTCGGAAAAGTCAGGCATAGACTCTTTCCAACATCTTTTCTAGTTGAAGAGCTGTCTGACAATGAGCTTATTACTAATGTGGTGCCTAGTATTGCAAGAAGGTTAAAATCTAGGAAAGTGAAGGATGCAAGTGTCACACCCCCTGCCAAAACAACCAAGAAGAAAATAATGTATGGACCCCCAAAGTCAGGAAGTAAAGTGGTTCCTCTCTCTAGCAAAGAAAATCTAGACCTGTTAGCTCCACAGATGATGATGAGGATGCTGTAAAAAGATCCAAGAATAAGAAGAAAGATGTGGTAGTTGAAGAAGTTGATTCAGACTATAATGTCGAGCAAGACGTCTAGGACATCTCTCCTATCAAAAAGTCTGCAAATAAGAAGATTTCTGTGAGGGTTCTCGATGCCCCACTTGACAACATCTCCTTCCACTATGTTGGGAATGATGAAAAGTTGAAGTATGTGTATTAAAGAAGGATTGCCCTGGAGAGAGAACTGGGAGTTGGTGCTTTGCAATGTAAAGAAATCATGGAGCTGATCTCTTATGCTGGATTAAAAAAACAGTTACCAGGTTTACCAATTGCTATGAAACTCTTGTTAAGGAGTTTATTGTTAATATTCCTGTTGATTGTGCTGGCCATAGAAGTAAGAAGTATAGAAAGGTTTTAGTAGTGTGCAGAATTTTCTCCTGCCATCATAAAAAGATTTCTAGATAGGTCTGAAGATGTTTGTTATGAGCTGGAAGTTACAGACAATCAAGTGTGTAGAGCCTTTATTGCTAATCAAGTAAGTGAGTGGCCCATGAAAAATAAACTTCCTGCCAGCAAATTGAGTGTGAAATATGCAATTTTACATAGGATTGGAGCTGCAAATTGGGTTCCAACTAATCACGTTTTAACCATCTCCATTGGATTAGGAAAGTTCATTTATGCTATTGGAACCAGAAACATTTTGATTATGGGACTTATATCTTTGATCAGACTATTAAACATGCAGAAACTTGTTCCATTAAGATGCCAATTGCTTTTCCTTCCCTCCTCTATGGAATTATCCTAAATCAGCATCCTGGAATCCCAAGTAGAAATGATGTAATGTGCAAGAGGGAGTCTGCCTTGACCCTTCATTTTAAGCTCTTTTCAGGAAAACATGTCTCTGACATTGTTTTAACATCTGCACCTACTGAAAAGACCTCCACCAAGGATGATATGATCAAAGAATTAAGAGAAGCATGCAAGGAATTGGATGATGTGATAAGAGTTAGCTCACCAAGGAAGCTAATCTTTGAAAAGATGATCAAGGACCTGCAAAAGGACAACAACCTTGATGATACAATGAACTCTGAAGGTGAAGACTCTAGTGAGGAAGAAAGTTCTGGCTCAGACAAGTCAACTGGTCCTGATGATAGTTAGACTAATTGATGTTTCTTGATATGATCCTTTTGTTATTTTTTTTTTTGCACTTGCATGTGCTTGACATTTGAATTATATGGTTTGTACCCTAATACTGATATTCTCTTGAATGCATCCTTTATTTGGCATATTATGACTAAAGAGGGGGAGAGAAAGTGGGTGAGTGAGTGACTAACCACTGACCACTGACTGACCACTGACCATTGATTAAGGGGGAGCCTCATGTCTCAGAAGATGTTTTGACATCTTCCTTTGCTAACAGTTGACTGAATATATGTTTTGATCGCTTTGCTTATATTGCTGCCCTGATAATGCTCTGATAATTGTGTTGTTGCTCTGATAATACGCTCTAATAATGTTTTAGCCAAAATTTGCCAAAGGGGGAGTTTGTAAGTGTTTGTTGGCAGAAATTTTGGTAAAACAATGACTTGTTAATGTTTTGCTAAATGTCTTAACATTTGGAGCAAAACTGTTTTGAATGATGTCAAAGCAGATGTCTTGACATCTACCTCCTGAACTGATCTCAGTCCAACATCAGTTTAAGTTATATGTTTCCTATTTTCATGCGTGGCATAATTCAGGATATGTGACTCACAGGCTGCGAAAAATATGGAGGAATATTTTTCAAATTGCATGAATTTTATCTTAGCCTGTTTTTATGGAAATATTCAAAAGATTTGAATATTTGATTTTAAGCCCAAGCCCACAGCTGCGCATATATAAGGACTTACTTTCTTTTTCAAAGAGAAGCAACTTTCGAAGAAGAATACTTTCTTTCTGATTAGAAGTCTAGGCTTTTTATTTGTAATACACTATAAGTATTAGTTTAAATACTTGAGTTGTTATTTGGGTTGTTAAATGTGTATCATTCATAAGCTTTTAAGCATTGAATGATTGAAGTTCTTCAAACTTATTAATTCTGTTAGTTCTTCACTGTAAGTGATTGAGGGGATTTGAGGAGAGCCTCATACCTAAGTGAGTCTTAGGTAGAAGATTAGCTTGGGTAGTGATTAAATGATTAGATCGTAAACTGATTGTTTACTAAGGGTCTATGAATTGATACTACTTAGTGAACTTGTCCCTGGCTTGGTAGCCCCCAGAGTGGGTGTTGTTGTACACTGAACTGCGTGAACAATCTCTTGTGTTTTTACTGCTTTTGATTTTACTGCACCTTACTTATAAACAGATATTTGTGTCGTGACATCTCATTCGACATCACATATCTGATACCAGAATTTCAATTATAAAACAATTACTTGAGAATTTATTGTATTAAGATCTTATTATAATCATTCAAATGAGTTTGATTGTACGCGTATTTGAGCCTCTATAACTGGTTCGATTTTGACGACTTGTGATCTAGGATACGACTTCTAATTGCCATAGTTTTTGCTTAAATTTTGAAAACAAGTTTTTAAGTGAAAATTTTCTTTGGGGATCTATTCACCCCCCTCTAGATAAGTTGATGTCGTCTAATAGTTCATTGATTTCACATAGTTTGTTTTCATGTGGCCCCATCGTCTACCCTCGTCAAATGACCTAATCCACTTCTCCACTGGAATATTAACGATTCACCTTAATGCATCCGCATTTGACAATCTAGTTTCATCGCAGTAGTGTTTAAATGATGGCTAATTTAAAGCATACCTCATGTTCACAATTCTTTCCATAGACTCTTCTCTTTGATTTACGGCATGATGTTTTGTGTTATATGTCTAATGCAGTAAACATGGGTAAAAGTGTGATTTTGTCAACCATTGTTAGGATTATTGTATGTACTCTCAATAGATGCATGTTTATCTAAAATCAAACAGCGATTGGGTTATAGAGCAACATGTGATATGAGATGCTTGAGAAAGAAACTCCAACCACCACCAGTCTCAACTTCAACCCGAGAGAAGACAATGGGAAAGACATTACTGTTATCGTCTTGTGCCACTGCCATAAATAACTTGCCTTTGTATTTACCGTACAACCATGTTCCATCAATTTGAATAAATCAAAACTAAACCAACTAAGAACTATATGTATTGGTATAAATCAGTTACAATTGAGTTTTTCTTCGAAGTTAGGTATTTATTCAACCTACGCCAAACCACTTACACACAATAAGCTTCAACATCTAACCCCCAAAAAAATTACCAAACCACTTACACACAACACTCTATACTCTCTACTCACTATTATAAGTAATTTTTATTTTTTTTTGATACATTTGATTATTAACGTATCTAGTTCATATATGGACTAGATACATTAATAATCAAATGTACTATCAAAAAAGGTAAAAATTGCGTATAATAATGACCAGAGGGTGTATTTAACAAAATTACCAACTCAAAAACACTCTAACCAATAACCAACAAATGTCACACGCAACCTCAAAACCAAGAACATATCTCATACCATCACCAACAACATGATTATTATCAAAATACCCTACAAACATAAAATGCCAACACATCCTCTTACCATAGTCAAATACCATAACATAAGAGACAGATGAATTAACAACTACTTATATATATTATATATTGTCCCTAATTCAATTGATTAGACTAGACTAGGTGCAGTCACCAATTTTATAGGCTAGGACACTTAATTTCTTAAAATTGTTGTCAATTGAATTTTTCAAAGTTGTCTTCAATTGAATTGGCTAATCCTTTGCATTGCAAATTTTTTAATTTGAAATATTGGTTTAGAAATTTATAAGAAAAATTAATTATTTGGGAAATTTTGTTTAAAAGAAAACCATGGATTCATCGGTTAGTAAAACTCTCCGTGACAAATTAGTACTTTTTTTTAAAAAATTTCACGAGTCATTTAAGACAGAGCAGTAGTCCGTAGTCGTGTAGCAGAAGAAGTAGGGCAGTATTAGAGGCATTATAGAGAGAGGTTTAGATTAGAGAAATGTGAAAGCCTGTGAAAAAAAGGAAAACACAGCCCAAATTTCAGTATTTATCGAGGCAGTGCAATAAGTGTTCCTTCCTTCTAGCATCTACTCTATGAAAGCCAAAATGGTCGGGCAAAAAGGTGAGCACAGCACCTATTTGTATCGTAACCAATGAATGTATATCCAAATTTAAGAACAAGTAACGTGTGATTGTACCCTAAGCAATACAGTGGCTGCGCAATACTGTACTTGCTTGCTGCCAGCACCAATACCTTAATAATGCCTACCTTACACATTACACTAGCTTTGTGCTATTGCTTCAATTCCCAATCATGCTATAAAATAAATTACAGAAACCAAAAGATACTGTGTCCCTATGGTTAATTATGCTTATAGGATAAGGGTAATCATAACATGTGTCTTAAACAATATGTTAAGAAATTTAAAAATTGAAAATTTGTATCGAAAAAATAATAAAAAAATTACTTATTTTCTCCGTTTTTTTTAAGTGTCACTTTTGTGATAAAAATTTATTTATTTTTAATTATTGTTTTCAAAGTTGAATTTTGTTTGTATATTAGTTCATTGAAGTACACTATATCTTCTAATAATAATATGCTTCTCATGTTCTTTGTTTGATTTCCCTAATATTCATAGCAGATCTTATATTGCTTCTATTTAGTGTTTCTTTCTTCCAAACATTTCATCCAATCAAAAATATGTTCTTTGAACCAATACTATAATTGGAGGATTTCTTGTTCCTTTGGATACATAACTAATACTACACTCTACGAAATTAAGTACGACAAATGTGACTACATTGTCGTCTAAAAGATTAAGAGAAAGATTAAGAGTGTCCAATGAACAATTTTTAAAAGCGTAAAAATTTGAATTTTTTTTTTTTGAAATAATCAAGTATTAATTTTTTTTCCTCAAATAATCATATTTCAGAGAAAATTACATAAATAACCATGTTTCAGAAAACCCCACAAGGGAGGAATCAACCCAATTGGCGCATTCAATCCCCATTTTGCCCTAGACGCCATCCCACTTGGCGCCTCCTCTCTCTTTTAGCCAAGTGAGATGGCGCATGCAGTTTAAAAGTGAGAGGAGACGCCATCTCACTTGGCTCCTAGGGCAAAATATAATTTTTATAAAAAATTCGTCTGTTTCTCCGTCATTCCTCACACTTTCTTGCACTGTTCTCTTATTTTTTTTCTCTGTTATTTGCGTCATGACATCGCCCATGATTTTTACCAGAGATGGTTACGTTATTTTCTCTGCCACAAAACCTCTGATGAAAATGAAATTCTGGCACATTCACTCTATGGAGCGTCTGAAGAGGGAGTTGGTGCGATGGTTATAGGGAGACATCGAGGAGGGAGAACAAATTAGAAGGATCCAGCGAAGAAGAACAACCTCACTTGCGACAGGAAGACTTAATTTTTGGTTAGAGAAAGTCAAAACAGACAGCGACGTAATGTTGATGATGCATGGGTCAGATGAAATTGTTTTAACGATTGTAATTTCGTAGACAGTTTATCGTGTTTTATTTCTTGTTCGCGCAAGGTTTATTGTAACAAATGTTGTCAATGAAAAACCCTAATGTTTACAACTTTAAAAAGTAAAGATATTTTGTATTACAATTTTTATGTGGTTGAGCCAGTAGCCCGATTCAGACAATTTTTGCGATTGTGTCCGACCTGACGACATAAACCACACTTTCTTTCCAACTTGTCAAGGGATTCCATTTCAGTTGTGATGTCTTTACTTTTGGGACGACCCTTTTTATCCCTTCGCATTTGGTCATTGTGTCATACTATTTCGCCGTCGTATGCAGGCCAATAATCAGGTTTTGCTACCAAAGGGAAGCTGTTGTTGTATACGTTGAGCAAGGTTCTAGATTTGTAAATGGGAGATAAAAGTTGTAGTGCGTCTTGATGAGTATAGGCACACGCAACAATGACATGAGAGGAAGGCATACGAAAGGCTTGAGACTTGCCACAATCGCACCAACGAGAAGGTAGTATAACCATATACTTTTGTCTTGGCAGACCCTTGTTGTGGTCGATTGTCTCTTTGACAATGAAGTTGTGGCTGTGTCGGTCAAACCGTATAACCAGATGGGTGTTAGCTTTGGCACTTTCTTCCTTAATGTATTTCATGCAGCTTTCACTCCATAGTTGTCCAGATTGCAACACAACATTCCATATTTCACCTCTTTTGGCAAACAACGAAGTCATCCTAAAATATGTTGATTTAACCAAAGCAGTTACTAGGAGATTTCGTATGCCTTTGAATAACCCGTTCATGGATTTAATTATATTTGTTGTCATGTGGCCTCATCTTTGTCCATTATCGTATGACCTAGTCCATTTTTCTACCGGATATTATCGATCCACCTACCGGCGTCCGAATTTGACAAACAAATCTCGTTGCAATAATATTTCAACGTAGGTTGTGTCAATGCATATCCTGCATTCATAACCTCTTTCCTAAGAGCTTTGTCTTTGATCTCCCTCGTGAAATTTTGGATGATATGTCTAATGCAATAGACACGCGTAGAAGAAGAGTCATGCCAACCGTTTGCAGGATTGTTGTATGCACTTTCAATGGATGCATGTCTATCAGAGATCAAACAGAGATCTGGTTGAGGAGCCATGTGTGTTCGGAGATTCTTGAGAAAAAAACTCCAAGCACCACCAGTCTCTCCCTCGACTAGGACAAAGGCAATTGGGAAAATGTTGTTGTTGCCATCTTGTGTAACTTCCATCAGTAGCGTGCCTTTGTATTTCCCATACAACCAAGTCCCATCAATTTGTATAATTTGTTTGCATGACGCAAACCCTGTGATGCAAGGTTGAAAAGCCCAAAACACTCGACTGAATATTCCATTTTCGTCGAGTTGACTACCATCTAGGGCTTACGCTGGCAGTGTTTCCAGAATGTAAACAGTATCCGAAGAATAAGTCTGGAGTGCATTCAGGTAGCGAGGAAGTTCTTGATATGACTCCTCCCAGTTTCCATATACCTTTTCAATCGCATTGGTCTTTTCTAACCACGCCTTTCGGTAAGACAAAGTATAGTTAAATACCATAGTGATATGGGAGATTACTGTTTTCACCTTCAATGATGGATCGTTACTGATGAGTGGTAGGATTTCTTGACATATGAGATCATAATTTAGTTTCCGATGATCCTGTGATTGAGTAGAACTGACACACGTATGGGTAGACATAGAACCTATGACCCAACAATCACCTCTTAATCTGTATGATGCAGTGAGCTTGAACATACAATTTGGGTGGACACACTTGATCTTGTACCTTTCTAGATTTACACGGTCCACCTTAAAATAGACCGAGTTTAGCATGTGAAATTTTTTGATGGCTCGGATACATTCTTCTCTGTTACGAAATTTGTCTTTCTCTTTTAAGTTTTCGTCCAACTGCATATACGGATTGAAAAATAAATCAGAAGACGATTCATCTCCACCCATGTTGAAGTTTGTCATGTGCGGAGGTGGTGTGTAGATCTCGTTTAAAGGAATACCAGGTATCCCATCGTCTTCGGAATCATCGTTGACCATGTCGTCAAACTCCAACTCGTCATCTTCTTCTTCTTCTTCTTCAACGACATCTACTTCTGCTTGTTCGGTCTCCAGAGGATCAACCACTTGTGACAGCTGAGGCTCTCGCAGCATAATGTACAACTCAATAGAGTCGTACCCAGAATACTCATGACTGGAAAAAATATTCTGAAGGTCCTCGTCATCTTGAGCCTCAACCTTATAAAATATTATTTGGTTGTTACCAAAAAAACCGGATTCTGATAAAATATTTGTGTCACGGGACCTCGTCCAAGTTTGGCCTCCAATCGTTTTTTGAAATACAAGAAATTGGCTTTCCTGTTTAAACAAAATCAGATGTATTCAGTGTCTCTAAACAAAAACCCAGAGGTGGGACAAATGTATGTCTCACTGTTGAAATGTGCACTGATCACATATTGGGGTGCAGAGACCATTGTGTATGACTGTTTGAAGGTTTGAAGGTTTGAAGTATATGAGTTAATTGCTTGAATTTTTGAATGTTCTAGTGTTTGAGTGATTAAGTGTAGGAGTGTTTTGATAAATGTAAGATTAAATAGGTTGTACTGAATTTGAATAAACCAACAATAAGAAATCTCTAAGGCGCCTCCCATCACGTCCAATCATGTTACATGCATGCAAAGATGCCTTCTTCAAGGCAGTCACCTAGCCCGCACCTACACTGCAACCCATGCCACCTCTTATTCGCCAACATGGATAACGACACCTTTCATTTTTGTACTCTTTCGCCAAGTCCAATGGCGCCTACCTTCACGTCCAATCGTGTTACATGCATGCAGAGATGCCTTCTCCAAGGCTGTCACCTAGCCTGCACCTACACTGCAACCCATGTCAACCTCTAAGGCGTCTCCCATCACGTCCAATCGTGTTACATGCATGAAGAGATTCCTTCTCCAAGGATGTCACCTAGCCTGCACCTACACTGCAACCCATGCCACCTCTTATTCGCCAACAGGGATGGCGACACCTTTTATTTTTGTACTCTTTCGCCAAGTCCAATGGCGCCTACCTTCACGTCCAATCTTATTACATGCATGCAGAGATGCCTTCTCTAAGGCTGTCACCTAGCCTGCACCTACACTGCAACCCATGCCAACCTCTAAGGCGCCTCCCATCACGTCCAATCGGGTTACATGCATGCAGAGATGCCTTCTCCAAGGCTGCTACCTAGCCTGCACCTACACTGCAACCCATGCCACCTCTTATTCGCCAACAGGGATGGAGACACCTTTCATTTGTGTACTCTTTCGCCAAGTCTAATGGCGCCTCCCTTCACGTCCAATCGTGTTACATGCATGCAAAGATGCCTTCCCCAACGCTGCCACGTAGCCTGCACCTAAACTGTAAGAGTGACACTTATCATGCATGCATGCACCCACATACCACCTCACTTACTCTATGATGAAATTTTTCCTATAAATACAGAGCCTCACATACTTCTATCGCATCCACAATCGTCTCACTCTCTACTACAAACTCTTTCATAATATCATACAATTTCAAACTCTTTCATAATCTCAGACATTTTCAACAATGGCTCTTCTCACAATGGGCGATTCTCACAGAGGCACAAGGGACAACATTGCAGCGTTTGTAAGTTTCTTGTATACTTATACATTTTTCATACTTCTATTAATGCTTTATTCATCTTACCTACTCTTACACTTTTTACATTATTAACTTAGGATACTAAAAGATTCAGAATCCAGTCACATAACTACCTTGCTCCCGACCCGTTGATCGTACCCTATCTCGAATACGCAGGTTTTAGAAACTTTATAAAGATCTCCAACTGCATGATTGATTCAAAGTTCATACATGCAATATTGGAAAGGTGGAGACCAGAGACCCATGCATTTCATCTACCAATAGGTGAATGTACCGTCACACTAGAGGACGTGTACATGCTATTGGGTCTCCCTGTCGATGGTAAGGCGATTAACGGGTCGGTTCAACAACTCAATTCTCTGTGTGAAGAATTGTTGGGCAGGGATATGGTTGAAGGTGGTGGTGCGAGAGGTCAGGGTATACTACTTACTGAGCTAAAAAATCATTATGCGACTCTGGAATTAAACGAAAATTCCTCTGACCTAGCTAAGGTAATAAAAGCTAGAAATTATATAATGATACTATTTGGAACCTTTTTATTTCTCGAAAGTACGGGAAATAATGTAAATTTTATGTATTTAAATTTACTTAGAGACTTCTAAAAAACTAGAAAGTATAGTTATGGTTCTGCTGTTTTAGCCCGTCTATACAGTTCCTTGTGTAAAAATGAAATCAAGGAAAATGTACATTTTATGGCTGCGCTTTTTTACTTCAAGCCTGGGGTTGGTGGAGGATGGAGTCCCTAAAACCCGTCAACAATAACACATTCGTTTTCCCATACGCAACAAAGTAAGTCATCAACTTATATCATTTATTACTATTCATCTCTTCACCAAATATATGATAAAAATAAAATATTTTTCAATTCCTTTAGGTACTGCGTGAGGGGTATGGATTACGGAAAGAATCCAAGATTCAATGTCGCTCTATACCGCAATCTATTAGATCACCTTGGACCGGATGATGTACGTCATATCTTTCAACTTTTCTACTTTTAAATTATTTATTTATTACGTTTTCATTAAGCTAATTTAATTTTATCCGTAGTTTGTCTTAAGACCATATTTGGGTTTGAACCATGAACTAAACCCCAAGGATGCATCAATTTATAGCGCAAAGACTGCAATCATACGATTGAATGTTGTGGAGATACACCACAGCGACTGTGTCAAGATGAAGTTTGGAATGTATCAAGAGATACCCGGTGATCTGACTTGTTTGTCCCTGTGGCATCTCAAAAGGGTCGACGCCCAATGGGGTCTTACCAACTGGAAAGATTTTTCTCCAGAATGGTGTAAGATGTGGCAGAGGCGTCACCGATATGTCTTGCAATTCCCAATTTTCCTCAACCATGGTAATATGCGACACACAGATCAATATTTATCTTGGTACAAATCGGTTAGTACCCCTGAAATGCACGTGTCTCATCCAAGGTATTTGGGTGACCCAGGAACACAATGGGCACAACCCTCATTTCCCCAACAACAAACCCAACACGCATCAACCTCCCACCAACCCCCCGACGAAACAGAACCACAAACACCCAACCACAGTCACCACCACAATACAATTACACCCACATGCCCCACAACCAACCACAATCACCACCTCAGTACCAATACCCCCATATGCCTCACACCCAACCACAATTTCAATCACAATACCAATACACCCGCATACCCCACACACAATTTCAGTCTTCTACATATCCCAATATGGGCCCCTCAACATCCAACCTTAGCCCTGATCTGGGATTGTCCGAAGATTATGAACCAACCGACCCAACTTACCATCAACCACAACATCACCAAAACACCCAACATTCTCAATACCAAACACCCCAAGATCCATTTCCTTTCTACCCCCCATACTCAGACGACCAGTGCTACAGACCAACCATGGAACCTCACCCACCACCAACACGACCAAACTTTGAGGATATGGGCAACCAACTGTACCAAAGAGGATCTTCTAGATATGGAGATCTAACCGATTTCATGGATCTGGAATGCATTGACTTCGCTGGACCATCTACCATGCCACAATAGGAAACACGACGAAACCCAGCATGAGAAAGGCGAGGACGGGGATGCGGAACCGGGGGTCATTACAAGGTTCCGGGAGACCACTGATTAATCTGTATTTTTTATGTAATTGTTATGCGTGTAATCATATTGTGTAAATAAAAAGTCAATTTTGTTGATCCTATATCGTTTATGTAACGCACTGCATTTAAAATAAAAAAACATGAAAAATCGCCTCCCAATTTCACTAAGGCGCCATTTCACTTGGCTTAGGGCAAGCCTTTCACACCTAGGCGCCAAGTGAGATGGCGCCTCTCCTTTAAAATAAGGTATAGGCGCCAACTGGTTGGCTCCTCCCTTGTGGGGTTTTCTGAAACATAGTTATTTGCGTAATTTTCTCCGAAACATGAATATTTGCAGAAAAAAATTCTAATACCTAGTTATTCCAAAAAAAAAATCTAAAAATTTAAGTTTTTTAGAAATTTTATTTAGAATATTTAAAGAGTCTTTTTGGGACACTCGTTAGTTTAATCCAAAAATTAATGATATAATATTGTTTAATAACATCAATCATGTCATCATTTATGTGAAATTTTATTTCTAAAGTAAAAGTTCCTGTTGGTGAAAGTCAATGCGGTTGTAAGGTGTTGTGAATTAATGTGTTACAATATTCATCATATCTATTATCTACCAATAAGAAATGAATTGCATTTTCTATAAAAATTGTCTTTCATGTTCAATTAAATTACATTACTAATTGGACTATTAAGTAATTAATAAATGTTACAATCACAAAACTAAACCATATCACATCCAAGCATGTAAGTGTCCATTTTAATTTCAAATCCAATTCAACAATCCTTTTCACTTTTCATCTATCACACTTTCCATATCTCTCTCTCTCTCTCTCTATCTATCTATCTATCTATCTCTCTCGTCTTCTCTTCTCTCTCTTTTTCTCTGAAACCCTAAAACTGTCGCCGCCCTTTCTCCCCATATTTATGGGCACCACCACCTCCAATGAAAAAATCAAAATCATATTCGTACTCCTCGTCTCACGGGATTCTTAATTGTTGTATCCTAAAATTTACCCTCTTCATTCCAATCTTATTTGGTGTATACTTAATTATCATATACATACATACATATCATCGGTTCTATGGTCATAGGATCAAGATACTTCTCTTAAGCTTCATCAAGCTACAAAAGACGTTTGTTTCATCAATCAATGCAATGAAGCATGAACTCAGGGTTTTGGAATTGAAATGCACTCAGTATGTTCCCCCAGGCTATTTAATCAGTGATTAATCAAGTCATTATCATGCCAAGCTCTCATGTGTTCCAGCATGCCTTGGATTGTAAAAAAAGTCAAGCATTTTAGTTGATTTGAAACAGTTTGAGCCGAAAATCAGCATTTCACAGTTCGGGTTCAGAAATTCATAACTTTTTCGCTTTTCAACATTTTTGAGTGGGTATTTTGGAATAAGAATATCCTTGACATCCTTTCCATTTCATATGTTCGGGTCTAGAGCCAATTATGTATGGAAGATCTCCGAAAATGCAAATACTTTGAAAATTATATGGGTGAAGCGGATTTCCAGTCAATTGTTTCTCAAATATTGCAAAAATCACAACTTCCTCGATTTTCAACATTTTGGGACGATTCTCGTGATGTGATATCATAAATTTCGTCATCTACAAATTCGCTTCAAGATTCGAGTTTGAATTATGCTCATAAAATTTAGGTTTATGGCTCGCTTCTCAAGTTGAGCACGAAAATATGATGAAAAAGTTGCACAACCAAATTTGACATGAAAAAAGAGGGAAATTTGGCTCCAAAAACTTTTTTTTTAATTTCAAATGCCATACATGACTTAAGCATTTCTCTATCTATTATTTTTCTCTCAATTTCAAAATAGGTTTCATCATTATTACAAATTCACTCTCAAATATTCAAGAATCTCTCAAGTGAAGAACTCTCTCTCTCTCTCTCTCTCTCTCTCTCTCTCTCTCTCTCTCTCTCTCTCTCTCTCTCTCTCTCTCTCTCTCTCTCTCTCTCTCTCTCTCTCTCTCTCTCTCTCTCTCTCTCTCTCTCTCTCTCTCTCTCTCTCTCTCCTCTCTCTCTCTCTCTCAAGTTCCGATCAATTTTTCGACGAAACTTCGACGCGTCACCGAAGCCGACGACTGAAGTTGATGCACCGACCAACGCGAAGCCTCAACTTCCTTCCGCCGCATGTCACCCTCCTTCGTTGCACCGTCGACGCTGCACAACCTCCCTATGTCTGCCACCTTCCTCCGGGCACTCTTCGATCAACACTTCTTCATCTCTTTCAGTGAGTTGCTTCTTGGTTCCATTTTAAATTAACTGTTGTGTTGAGATTAATTGGTCAATTAAATGAAATTGTTTTAAATTAGCATGAAGTAATTTTTAGATTGTAGAAATGATGTGATTCTTGAAAATATTCATGTTGATGTTGTTGATAATTGTTGGAATCGGTTGATTACTTGAGTTATTTGTTTTAATCTCATGGATTTCAAGTTGATAATTGTTGAATTTCATGTGTTGGTGTTTGATTCGAATTGATAATTGTTGAAGTTCATGTGTCGGTGTTTGATTTCGAGTTGATTAATTGTTGTTGACACTTGAATAATATTTGTTTCGATGCTTAGAAATAATTGTATCAGTGTGGATTTAATTGTTGCATTTTATTTATGAATTCCAAGTGAAGTTTTAAGTGTTGGTATTCGATTTTGCGCATTCGAATTTTGATTTCCAATTGATGTTTGGTGAACACCGACATATGAAAATTTGTTGCCCGATATCCACAAATACAAACCAATTGTGATTTAATTCTTGTTTGCTTCATGTTTGGATCCAACTTGATAATTGTTTCATGTTGATGTTGAGTTTTGTTGATTTCAAATTGACTTTTTGAGTATTTTCATGAGTTGAAATGTTGTTGTCCGGTACTCACACATGCATGCAAATTGTGATTTAATTCTTGCTTGATTTATGATTGGGTTTAATTTGATCATTGCTTCATGTCGGTGTTGAGTTTTGATGATTTTAAATTGAATTTATGAGCATTTCCATGAACCCAAAAGTTGTTGTCCCGTAATTGTTTTTGTTGCTCAGACACTTGTTTGGAACTTGTTTCTTCATGAAGTAAGCTTGATTTGAGTTATGATATGAATGCTTAACATTGGTTGTCACTCCTTGTTATTACTAACTCATTTGTTTACTTGCGCAAGTTCCTAAGATGGTTCAAGAGAGTTATTTGTCACACTTTTTCTCGCATTTAATCGATTAATTAATTCTTGATTATTCGATTAAATCCTTCATCCCATTTGTTTTGCGGGTCGGATTTATTTCTAACGAGTTTGAACTAGGATTCTTATTTCATGAAACTTATGGATTATCGTTTTGTCTGGACTTATATCTTATGCAGGATGTTGTACCCCAAAATTTGCCCTCTCATTTCTCAATAATTTCCCACAAAATTTTCCATGACTCAAGTTTGCAGCATTGATACATCAATTTAGGTTTGAATGAGCACAAGGGCAAAATGGTCAAAATGCATACTGAAAAGTCAAACTTTAACTTTGGGATCAAAATCAAGTTTCAAGAATCATATTTCATCAAGATATGTTAGAATATGAAGTTTGTTTCATCAAGAAAGTCAAAAGTCAAAATTACTTTGGAAAAGTCAAAATTCTAAGCACTTAGAAATTTTTCCAAGTGTTAAGAAAGTATGATAAGTTTAGAACTTCTAGCTAGATTTTCATCATGATACAAGATGATTCAAGAAGAACTTCTAACACAATAGTTGTATATCTCAACGAGATCTAGAACATTGCATAACAAAACTTCTCCTAGAAATGTTGGGATTTTAAGTTTAAATCCTTGAAGACACGTCCATGAAGCTGAAGCACTCAGTAAATTCTGGGCATTTCCAAGACAGAATTAGGTTAGAACTTTTGGGCTAGTTTTCACGTAGGTTCAATCAGAGTTTGCAAGAGAAATTCAAAGAAGTTCTACAAAGCATGTTACAAGCTTTCTGAAAAGTCTGAGAACTCCTTCAGATCATGCTGGAACAAGGAGATTTAAAGATCAGAAGTTGGACATTTGTTCTTAATTTAAGTTACGTTTATGCTGAATTTCTGATCCAGATTCAAGCTATGATGCATAATCTCATATTGCAGGTTTTCGGTTTTGATAAATCTCATCATCATTTAATGCTCACACCAAGGATTTCCTCACGTGTGGCATAGAAGTACCATTGTTGTCCTTGAAAAGCAAACTTTTGTACAAAGTTTATGCTGGGCTCATGCTTTACTTTTGCTTCTGAGGGTACTTTTCCATAAATCATGCTTAAAAACTCAGATTAGGCACAGCTAAAGCTGCTAACCACTCTACTTTGTGCCTTGAACCATACTTGTCTAAACTTGCTTCAAGAACAAGTCAGCGCCATAGCATATGATGGTTGTACTTTTGACTTCTCCAAGCTCCAAAATCCTTTCCTATAAATTGAACTTCTTTTGCAACTGTTAAAGGGGTCGAAGATTTGAGAAAAAGCCTTGAAACCTTGCTGAAATTTCCCAAGAACTAAAAACTGCAAACATAAACCCGAAACCTGCTAGTTTTTCTGATTTCTGCATTCAAACTCTAATTTTTCTTGTGTTGTTTCTGAACCAAATCATCCATACCGTTTCTAGAATACACATAGAAGCTTTCCTAACTTCTGTTTTCAAACTGTAAAACAGTATTCACCACTCTCTGTTCCAAAACCAGAATTTTGCACCCTGACTGCACCAGAACTTTCCAGCCACTCATAGCTCAAGTTAAAGCTTGCTTCAGCTTTCTGAGAACATGGGGAAGCTGACATGAACATCACAATAGTCTGAACCAGGCTCTAATTAATAGAACAATTGCCAGCTGCAAGGTAAGTTCCTTCTGACTTTCATCTCATTTACTTAAGAATTGTTAGGTTTGCATTTCCAAAGATACAATGTAGACATCATGATTTTGATTCTGTACGTTGTCATAGATTTCACATATTTTGCTTAAGTAGAGAGAATTTCAGATCAGAACTTCTTAAGGAAATTAGGATTCAGAATTAGGATTAGCAAAATTTATGTTTATTTCTGGTTTACAGTTCTGATGCTTTGTATTTCTGAAATCATGTTGAAATTTTCCATAACTGCCATATTTGCACTTTCCATTTTTTGTTAGAAATGACTAAGTCGCAGATACTCTGACTGGCATGGAGAAGGAGATGAGTTTCATCATCAGAAGTTACTTTCTAATTATATGTTTATGTTTTTGCTTCTAATACCGGATGTATAGCCACCCTAGTGGTAGTGAGTGAGCGCATAAGACATTAGTGTTAAGGGTCCTGAGTTCTAGCCCCAGAAACACCTTTTTAGGTTTATTTCTTAACATTCTTTTCCATTATTTGCCAAAACAATGATTTTGGACCAGAACTTCTAGATACTCACATCCAACAACTTTGACACCTCACGGATCCATCATCAGAACTTCTAGCTTGCCAGTAACACTAGAGCTTCTAGGTTTCCAGCTGCATTAGAACGTCTAGACTCTCTTAACCACCAGAACCTCTGACCTTCCAATAACACTAAGAACTTTTAGGTTCCCAATTACATCAGAACTTTCAGGATTTTCTTTGTTCCCAGCAACCCCAGAACTTTAGTGCACCCGGATCCAGAACTTTTGACCTTCCCCATCTCTGCTAACATTTTCTTTTTAATTTGCAGCGCATCAGAGTCAGAACTTTTGTCCCTTATTTCTGTCCTTTCAGCAATGCGCTGATTCTGATTCTTTTTCCTTATTATTTTTATCATCACTTTATTTTCATTAATCAAAAACACAAAAAATACTTTATATTCACATGCTTTGCTTTATTTCTTTTAAAACAAAAAGGGCAAAAATATTTTCTTAAGCAAATTTATTTCTTCTCTTAACCAAAACAAAACAAATCAATTTTACATTACAATTCTTGTACATTATTTCAATATGGTTGTAATAGATAATTAGGACTTTAATTTCTTGCAATCCCCATTTGTAAATTTTTACACCCCATCCCCCTAATGATTGTAATAGCGTAGGATATTTACTTTTCGCAATTTATCACTTTCATATAAATGCTAGTAATTAGGATTTGTATGGGAAGATAAAAATCAACCTTAGAGAACACTAGTCCAAGATAAACCAAGCATGAAATACACACACTATTCACACATGCACCCCTAGGTATAATTCCACTTGTTGCCTTATGAAAATGGTCATGTTATGCATGTGAGATGTCTTAGCAAAACAATCAAAAATACAAGATCATAGTCCTTCGATGATGCTTCAAATGTTGCCTTTCAAATGATCTTAGTCCCTCAAGAGAAATGCTAAGATATATCACAATATTACTATCATGACTATATACGATGACCCACGTCCGTCCCTTTACATCCAAAGATAAAGCTTCTTACCAATCAATGGTAAGATATCAGCATCTAAAGGAAGAGGAAAAGAATAAAGACTTTTTGAGTAGGTAGAAAAGTTCTTAGTTACTTGCTCATTTTCAAAACAAACATCTTTCCAAACACGCACCAAACACTTTCAAAACATGAAATATTTTCAAAATTCCAACACTTTTTATACATTCTTATAAAGACAAGAATCACTACAAAGTTTGCCTAAACGAAGGCGCTTTTCAAAAAAATACTTTCAAAAACCACTACAAAGCACATTTTCAAACAAAAGCAATGATCTAGCAAGCAACTAAGAGCCCATAGATAACTATGGATGAAAAGGGTGCTAACACATTCCCTTTTCATAACCTACCCCCCGAACTCAAGAAAAAATCTTGAAAGGTCTTTCCTGTTCTTTTCACCCTTTCCTTTATTGGACAAGAGAAAAGTCGGTGGCGACTCTTGCTATCCGCAACAATCGTGATCAAACGTAAAACATCCCAAGTCAGTTCTTCCACCGTATTACACATGACTATTATTTTCTATTCAGATACTCTTGACGCGACTTCTGCTTGTGATGTATTTTCATATTGACGATGCTTCGACACTTATCTCGTGCATTCGATTTTTGACTTTTTTATTGATGAAGCTTTCGCGAAGGTTTTCGGGTTTCTTACACTTTTTTAGGCAAAGGAAACAAACCTTTTTCTGTTTGGTACCTTTTCTCATTTATCTATTTCCCGCATTGTCTTTTAATTTATTTTCCATGAGAAGTAGGAATAGAGATGCATGATTGGAAGTCCTACTATTGTAGGAAATGGTTGATTTGGAAGTCCTACTTTGTAGGAATATTTCTGTGATTGTTAGCCTGTTCTCTCTTTTTACTTTGTGCTTGCAATCAAGTCAATAAAGTGGAGGAAGGGATCGCAATCGGACCCCACATTTTAAGTGCATTTCTCATTCTTAGCTCGCGTCTCACGTTGATGTATTGAAACATGCTTCTCTTGTTATCGGGTCAATAAAGTGGAAGGAGGGCTGCAATCGGTCCCTGTATTTTATCTTTGTTTCAACGATTTTTAGCTTACGTTTCTTAAACGTTGATGCTTTGAGTGCTTAATTGATTTGTGCTTTAGCTATTCTAGTGGAAGAAGAGTCTTTCGACTCTCAAGCTGAAATCTGCCTTGGATTCTTTTTTTGCTAGCTCACGCTTAGTGCTTAGGTGGTCACCTAATAGCATAACATGGGTTTTTCTTGCTTTGATACTTGCTTGGTTAAGTAGGTATGCTTTAGGCATCTTAGTTAAGTGCCTATTTTGTGAGTAAGTGGTTACTTCTTATGTGTTGTGTGCTTGCTTTCATATCTTGTTTAAGTTCTTGATTTCTTGCATTCTTCTCTCTCTTTCTCTTCTTGTGTGGTCACATGTTCCCTATAGGATCTTTAATTCATTATTGGTCAAGATTGAACTAAGTAGACCTTAGGATTGATATCCATGAATGAAAATATTAGGTAGAGTTCCCTTGATCCTATATTTGGATCCACAAGCATGACAACAAGTAGGATCGAGATTCCCCTTTTGTTAGTCTTTTCTTTTTCCAACCCTTCTAAAACTAAAACTCTTTTTTCTTAATCAAACTCATAAATTACTCTAACATTACTTAAACCCTTTTGCAATTAAAAGAGAAGTACTCATGTACCCACGCCTTTTGAGGGACCATTTGGTGTATTCTCTCAACAAAAACACACAACAAATACAAATCATTTTTATCTTCATACTTTTTCTTTTAAAACCTTTTCGTAATAAGGATGTGTTATTTCCTCTCCGTGCATAAGACTCATAAAGTCCTCAAAGGTAGGGAAACCCTATGTCTATTTCTAGAGTGTGAATGTAATGTTACCCGCCTAAAAAACACACAACAAACCAACATTTTTTAGGTGAACTACGAGTGCCCTGATCCCCTATTGCACGAAAGGATGTACGTAGGCAAAAAAGCTCTCAACTGTGGTGGGCACAACTAATAAAACCTTTTCTTTTTGTATATAATATTTTTCATCCATGTATTCCCTTTGTAACCTAGCTTTAGATTCAAACTTACCCTTTATATTAGAAAAGAAGAGTGTATCTCGTGGAGTACCACATATGTGAGGGGTGCTAATACCTTCCCCTTGTGTAATCGACTTCCATACTCGTTCTCTTGGTCGCGAGACCTTGATTTCTCCCTTCACAAGTTTTCTTCGATGTTTTCCTTTCCTTTCTGTGGGATAAGTAAATATTCAATGGCGACTTCATTGTTTTTCCTAGTTGCTTTAGTTGACGACTTCACTGGGGAATGCCTAAGTGATTCAATCCTAGCTCTTGTTTGTTTTCATTTCTTTGGGTGTTGTTTTGTTTATTGCTTCGTCACTTATTATGTATATATGTGTGCATTCACTTGCATCTGGATTATTGGTTCTATTATTCTGTATTATTATTGTGCTGTGATGTTCCTTTGGTGGAGGGTGTCAATTTGATGTAAAAGGCCATTACCCAGGCCAATATACACCGAGGCTTAGAGTGGACACTCATGTAAAATCACGTGTTCCTTTGACACGCGTGAAGAGGCATGAGACAAAACACATAGACGAGGTTCTCTTTACAATTCCTTTGTCTTGCATCTTTTGTGCAAAGACAAGGTGTTCGAATAAAGGACACACGACTCTGGTTGCCACTAGAAACTCTTGTTCTGATTAGAATTTACCCGTGAGGTAGGGTGGGAATTAGCCTTACAGGTACAAATGTTGATCTTTGGTACTTGGTTCTCTTGTATCTCGAAATTGTCTGGACCTTTGATCATGTTACATGTGGTTGTGGTTTTGTTATCAACACAACAATTGTTCAGATTATGGTAGCCTTGATCCCATTGCATTCATGATACATTTTATAAACCTCATTTTAACATACATGTTTTTTTTATTTCCAGGTTTTCTAGTCTTTGAGTCTTGTTGTTAGGTCATCTTAGAATATGGATACTGATAAGAAAGACAACCACATATATCATATTGTCTACAAGTTCCATACACCATTTCTTGATAATCTCCTCCTGTTAGCCAAGAGGTCTCCTCCTGAGAATGTTGAATCCTTTAGAAAAGATTACGGAAGGATTTTGATGTGTTTAGAGTCCCCTCTGAGTGAATACCAGAAGGATGCCCTCCGAGCTCTGTTAAAACTTTATGATCATACCCTGAGATGCTTCATGTTCCCTAACTATATGTTAGCATCGAATAAGGAAGAGTACTTCACCATCTTGGATATTCCTATATTTCACCAAGTACCTTTCCATACTTCCATGAAGAAACCTGATGCTGCTCAGACTACTGCCACCCTTTAATTGGGGGAGTATGTTATAAAGGCCAACTTTAAGAAGAAATGGACTGCACATGGTTATTAATTGAGTTTTCTGTTAAAGGAAGTTAATATCAAGGTTGAAAAAAATATTGGAGTGGTTTTAATGTATCTTATCCTGTTGCATTTATGGGATGGTTCTATTTCCTAATGAAGCCAAGTTTTTTGATGAGAATGTTGTTGCTATATTCATGCAAACAAATCCTATGCCAACTCTTCTAGGAGATGTCTATCATTCCATACATGCAAGAAGCTACAAGGGGAAAGGTGGAGTTGTTCATTGTTGTGCTCCATTGTTGTATTATTGGTTTAGAGGTTATCTTCCTCGTCAAGGTGCTTTTGTTGATACTCAACATACTCTAAAATGGGCTCGAAGGCTGATGGGGCTGACCTCTAAAGATATTGACTGGTACATGTGCAGTTTATCCAAGATAGAGAGTAGAGAAGTAATCTTATGTTGCAGAGAATTCCATAATGTACCTCTCATGGGTATAAGGGGTGGCATTAAGTATAACCTAACTCTTTCTAGAAGACAGTTGGGATATGCTTTGAGAGGAATGCATGAAGAAGAAGATGTACAAGAAACTTTATTCTATGATGTGCCTGATGGTACTGGATGGATGGATATAACTATCGAATACTGGAAAAGCATTCACTTAGAAGAAGGACAATACTTTGGTAAGAAGGATCCCACAACTTATAAGCCTTATACTCAGTGGATTAAATAAATAAACAAAGATCGTCATTGGCCTTTTTCCATAGAAGAACATTTGTACCCTCAAGAGCCTAATCAACCTGATGTCATACCAAAAGTAGACTATGAACAATTACAAGCTCATAATCCGAGACTGCTTGAGGAACATGAGACTATGGTGGTAAATTGTCTTGTGGCTACCCAAGAGAGAACTCAACTAGCCGACAAGCTCAAAAAGGTTCAAAGGAGATACATAAGGGGTTGTAAAGAAGAGATAAAGGGTTGAAGAATATTTTGTTTCTGTTGAAGATCACCATAAAGTCATTGTTGAGGTTGAAAAGAAGTTCAAACAAAAGTGCTGAGATTATCAGACCCTCAAAGCATCCAAAGCTAAAATGGATAAGAGGTACAAGACCAAGGTTAAAGAATTGGATAAGCAACCTTTAGCCAAAGATGCCCAGTTTGAAGAAGAGAATACCCAAAGGCTTGCAGTAGAGACTCAACTCAAGGGAAGTAACATTTAACTAGCAAAAGCTATAGAAGATATTGCAAAGATCAAAATTCAATTGGAATACCAACACAAGGTGCCTCTACCAGACTAACAAGTAGAGTGCACAAGATATGGTCATTCAATGCTAACACTTTGGGACATGGATTTTTGAGCTATGAGGAGTTGAATGTTTAATTGTTGTTTCTCTTTTTCCAAAGATCACCATCAGGCTTGTTGATGTGATCTCTCATTTGTTATTGTGATACTCTTGGTACTGATGTTTGGACTACTTGTACTCCTGCTTGTTCTAGTTTAATGAGAATTTGAGTTATTGGTGTTCACTACCTCGTCTCTTGCTCTTGCTTAAAAACTTGAATCAAAGTTATAGGACCGTTGAAATATTTAAACATGTCATTGGATGCATTACATGCACTCATGCATCCATATATCTCATGTATAGAAGGTTCTCTGGACGACCTTCTTATCTTGATTATGCTTTTATTTAGCAGAGATTGTAAATTTGATGTTTCATCATTATCCCACAAAAAGTAATCAAAGGAAACAAATGGATCAAGTTCAACCTGATTTGGCAACAATGAAGATTCAGATGGAGATGCAGATGGCTCAGTTTATTAAAGTAATTACCAACATGAATCGCGACCAACATGAGTTAACGGCTCTTGTTGAGAGGCCTCGTAATGAAGAGGAACATCCTGAGAATATGTAAAGAAATTTCTTAGATAACCATGTATTGTTGTTTCTCTGAATGTCAGTGGGTTGAATGTTAGTGGTTACACTCGTAATCAGGGTCTACATGTCGGTCATGGTTAGTTTCCACCGCCACCACCACCACTACCTGAGACACATTTCATTACTGGAGAAATGTTATGACATCCGCATGTCAGAAGGAATCCTCAGGTACATGACCTAGAAATGGATCGTAATGAGGACATATATTATGTGAATAACAACAAAGCAATTTTTCCTACTAAAGATCAAAAGTATCGTATGCTAGAGGAGAGATTGAAGGTTGTTGAAAGGAAAAGGGTTTAGGAATAGACATTACAGACCTGGGACTGGTGCCAGGGGTGAGGGTTCCACCAAAGTTTAAGGTCCCCGTTTTTTACAAGTACACTGGTACTACATGCCCGAAGACCCATGTAAAAGCTTATTACCGTAAGATGTTGGTGCATTCTAAAGATGAAGGTTTGATAATGCATTTCTTCCAAGATAGCCTGTTTGGGGATCGTTGGAATGGTATATACAAATCGAGAGGACTTATATCAGAAGTTGGAGGGATCTGGTTGAAGCTTTTCTAAAATTTGACTCAGCTGCAACATTGACATGGCACCGAACAAGTCTAAGCTGTAAAATTCGACTCAGGGACCTAATGAGACCTTTAAGAAGTATGCCAAGAAATGGCATGAACTTGCCGCAAGGGTTCAACCGCCAATGATGGAAATGGAGATGATTGATATGTTCACCAGTACTCTGCAGGGACATTACTATGTGGCTTGCAACATATCTGCTAGCTTTGCTGATATGGTTATGTATGGAGAACGCATTGAGAGTGGTTTTAAGATAAGTAAGATTCAGTCTGCTATTACAAGTAGTTTCTCAAGTGGGAACGGAAAGAAAACATTCAACGATTATCCTAGGAAGAAAGAAGGGGAAACTAATGATGTTTATTCTTAAATAAGCTGAGGAAGAGATTAACAACAAGTAAATGTTGTAACTATACCTGCTGCTCAACCACAACAACAAAAACAAAATCCTCAATACCAGAGACAACATAATGCTCCTCGGTAACCTATGCCTGAAAGGAAGTTTGACCCAATTCCAATGCCATACTCTTAACTACTCCAGCGTTTGCTCGAACTCAAACTAGTTTATATGAGAAACATGTTGCCTCCTCCTGAGAGGCTTCCTGCAAATTATAATGCCAACGCCCAATTCGAGTTCCACTCTGGTGGTGTAGGCCACAATATGGAAAATTGTATGACGTTAAAGTACAAAGTACAAGATTTGTTGGACTAAAAAATTATTCAATTCAACCCATAATAAGGTTCCAATATCCTTCATAACCCAATGTCAACCCATGTAGGGGAAAATGTTAATGCTATTATGGAAGATATGGAAAGTTTGAATCTGATTATGGACGTGAATTTGGTAACAACTCCGTTACCATTTGTTAAAGAGTATCTGATCAAAAGAGGTGTTTATCAAGGTTGTACTCCATATTGTTGTGATTTGCAAGTTTAACCAGAAGGTTGTGATGATATGAAAGCGGGAATTCAGAAGTTGATTAGTGACGGTGATCTTCAGTTTGACAAAATTGTTAGAGATAAGAAGGTTAAAGAAAAGGATATTATTGTGATTTCTATCCCTTTTAATCCAACAAATATTCCAGTACCTGTTAGACCAGTTCCACTAACAATTACCTTGCATGGTCCTGTTCTCTACTCCAGTGAAAAGGTTGGGCCATGGCACTATGGAACAAATGTTTATTATTATGGGGTAAAGAAAGAAGAAGGATCTTCTAAGGAGAAGACGTCGGTTGGTTATAGTGTGAATATTGACAATGTTACTGGCGTTAGTAGAATAAAAAGAAGCGGTAGAGTCTTCTCACCACACAATGCTCAAGATAATGTTGATGCCTTGGTGAAAGTTAAGGGTAAATAAGTGGTGGTGGAAAACCAAGAGCCCGTGCAGAATACTCCAGCTCAGACTTCAAGTTCTGATATAGATAAAGATATAGAGGAAGTAATGAGGTATATCAAGAAAAGAAACTACAATGTCATTGATCAACTAAGTCAGACTCCATCAAAGATCTTCATTTTATCCTTGCTTCGAGTTTCCGAGGCACACCTCAACGCTTTAATGAAGTTGTTGATCACAACTTTTGTCCCTCAAGAGATCTCTGTAAATTATTTCAAAGGTGTTTATGTTAGCATTATCGCCAGTAATGGCCTGGGTTTTACAGAATTTGATCTCCCTCCTGAAGGAAGAAACCATAACAAGGTGTTACATATTTCTATGGAGTGTAAGGGAACTACTCTCTCGTGTGCTGGTGGATACAGGGTCATCTTTGAATGTACTTCCCAAGTCAGCATTGATGAATATTGATTATTCAGGTGTTAATTTGTGCCTAAGTGACTTGGTAGTTATGGCTTTTGATGGATCCCGATGATTAATTTTTGGTGAGGTATATTTACCTATTAAGATTAGACCCCAGATATTCACTGCTGCATTTTTTGTGATGAACATACAGCCTGCATATTGTTGTTTGTTGGGACGTCCTTGGATATATAAAGCAGGGGCAGTGACTTCCACTCTTTATCAGAAGATTAAGTTTCATGTGAATGGAAAGACGGTAACTGTTTGTGGAGAGGAATAATATGTAGTGAGTCATATGACTTTGTTTTGGTATGTTGAGGTTGAGTGAGAGGTGCATGAGACGCCTTTCCAGGCTTTCGAAGCTGTGCAGATGATTAAGACTCTTCATTCTAAGGAGAGGAAGAAGCTTGAGACGTCCATGGCATCTTTGAAAGATGCTAGAGCAGTGGTTGAAGTCGATCACTCCAAAGGTTGGGGCCGTGTGTTAGATGTTACTCTAAAGTTCAACAAGTTTAGTTTGGGTTTTAGTCCTGATGAACAAGGGATAGCTCCTAGAGCTCCAAATTTGTCCACTCCTGGGAAGTTTTCAAGTGCTAGTATCATTAGGAATGGTCAAGTTAATGATGTCAGAAACGATAATAGTGATTATGATATTGATAATTGGATCCGTTCGAGTGTTCCAAGTGTAGAACTCAACAACTGGATTTTTGAAGATGTCATTCAAGTCACTCTTGCTCAAGAGTAATTTTCTGTTTGTTTCCTTATCATGCAATAATTCTTGCGCTATGCCCAAGGCACAATGAACCATTTGTAAGGCCACCATGTTTTCATTTCCAATTTTTATCATTAAATAAAGGATGTCTTTTAAATTCAAATATTTTGCTCCCTGTCTTTCTATTTCTATTTTAACAAAAAAATGGAAATGTTTTTGTTTTTCTTTAATCACTCACTTTCTAAAAGAAACATAAAAACACCAATCATGCAGATTCAATCCCACGGTCATCACAGATCCTTTCAATAATGATTCTTCTATTGCTCATTATGACTTTGATAATCCGATCTTCCAAGCCGAAGAAGAAGGTGAGGAAGATTGTGAATTCCTTGAAGAGGTAGCAAGATTATTGAGGCAAGAAGAGAGGGTCATCCAGTCGCATCAAGAGTCGATCGAGGTTATGAATCTGGGAACTGAAGAGGTAAAGAAAGAGGTCAAGATAGGGGATGCTATAGAACATAGTTTAAAGTAGATACTAATTAAAATTCTCCGTGAGTATGTTGATATCTTTGCTTGGTTTTACGAAGATATGCCCAGGTTGGATACCGATATTGTGGTGCATAAGGTGTCTTTAAAGGAATAATGTCCTCCGGTTAAATAGAAACTTCAAAAAAATCATCTTGAGATGTCTAAGAATATTAAGAAGGAAGTACAAAAACATCTTGGTGCAAGGTTCCTGAATGTGATTTCTTATCCCCCGTGGATTGCCAACATAGTGCTAGTGCCCAAGAAAGATGGAAAGGTTAGAATGTGTGTTGACTATAGGGACTTGAACAGAGCAAGCCCTAAATATGACTTTCCACTCCCCCATATTGATGTTTTGGTTGACAACACAACTCATGCTAAAGTTTCCTCGTTCATGGATGGTTTTTTTGGTTACAATTAGATTAAGATGGCGCCATAAGACATGGCGAAGACAACTTTTATTACTCCATAGGGGAATTTCTGTTATAAGGTGATTCCCTTTGGTTTGAAGAACGTAGGGGCAACATATCAACGTGCAATGGTGACTTTTTTTCCATGATATGATTCATAAAGAGATTGAAGTGTATGTTGAGGACATGATCACGAAATCTCAGACAAAAGAAGAGTATCTTGTTCACCTATAGAAGTTATTTGAAAGACTGAGGAAGTTCAGATTGAGGTTGAATCCTAATAAATTTACCTTCGGGGTGAGATATCAAAAATTATTGGGATTTATTGTAAGTGAAAGAGGTATCGAGGTTGATCCTGCCAAAGTAGAATAAATACAAGAAATGCCTGAACCGAGAACATAAAAAGAAGTTTGTGGTTTCTTGGGGAGATTGAACTACATTTCTAGATTTATCTCTCATATCATAACCACGTGTGAACTGATATTCAAATTGTTAAGAAAAGATCAAGCGGACAGATGGAATGAAAATTTTCAAAAAGAATTCAATAGAGTAAAAGAATATATGCAGGAACCTACGATCCTCATGCCTCCAGTGGAAGGCAAGCCTCTAATCATGTATTTGACAGTACTTGAGAATTCCATGGGTTGTGTACTTGGTCAACATACGAGACAAGAAAGAAAGAATAAGAGATTTACTATTTGAGCAAGAAATCATAGAATGTAAGTCGATGTACTCTTTGCTTGTGAAAACTTGTTGTGTACTGGCATGGGCTGCTAAGTGCCTGAGGCAGTATATGTTGACACATACTACTTACTTGATATCCAAAATGGATCATATCAAGTACATAATTGAGAAGCCAACTCTCACATGCAGAGTAGCCCGATGGCAAATGATTTTGATTGAATGTGATATTCAATATACTACCCAGAAAGCCATCAAAGATAGTGTATTGGCGGATTATCTTGTAAGTTAATAATGCCCCTAAGAGGGGGTGAATTAGGTGATGGTCAATTTTTGCCTTCTTTTAATGTTCTTATTTTTCTGGATGTGGTGATGAAAAAAATAAAGTGTGGAAATTAAATGAACATAGGATGTATACTGGTTCCCCTCACACTTCGAGAGCACGTCCAGTCCTCTTGCCAACACGAAAGAGATTTCACTATAGTTAGAGTAATTGTACAAGCCTAATCACACCAAAGGTGATGTATTACTATCTAACCTATAGGGAGATCAAAGGCTCTTGAAACCTTTAAGATCTTCAATACTAAGTGCAAGAAGAACAATCCTCTTCAATGCACACACTTGCTCCAACAATCCTGGAATGCAAGGATAATCTTATATAAAATCTGAATTTTTCAAAGTATGATCAATTCTTGAATAACACAATGGTTATCAAGATACTAAGACAAGATTTTAATAAGAATCTCATAATCAGATCTAGTGCTTAATATATGTTGAAACAATGATGAGTATGAAATTTCTAAACAATGTTTCATGCAATATGTAAATTCTCAAAGTTTTACAAAACTTAAGAATATTTGAAAGTTTGAATGATACCACTTATGTTTGATCTGAGTGAAAACAAAATTTATATATGAAATGCACCCTTTCATTACACCATAAATGAGTAGAAAGATACACTGGTTAGAGCCCTAGAGGTATCATCCAACAACCATGTAAAACGTTTTGAATTTTTCTGCAGTGGTAACCGGTTACAGTTGTGCTGTAACCGGTTATAGTTGTGCTGTAACCGATTACACATGTACGTTAACATGAAAATTTTAAAATATGCATGCATGTAACCGGTTACCCAGAAACTGTAACCGGTTACCACTGACCCAGGATGTTTAATTTAATTTTATGAAGTCCTATAACTGGTTATTGTAACCCTATAACTGGTTACCACTGACTGAAAGTGATAAAAACATGTTTTATAAGTGATGGACATGCAATTTTTTACACTCAAATGATCATGATACTTATGTAAAATGTTTAGAGTATATTTTGAGCACTATGTCATCTTAAAAACCTCAAACTAAAGCTTGTACCTAACTTATTGATAAATCTTCATAATTCTTCATCTTGAGAGTTGATTGTACACTTGTCGAAGACTTCAAAAAATGATCTTGAATATCATCTTTTCCAGAACTGTGATATTTCTTTGAATTTATGTATGGTGGTCTTCATCAAAACACTTTGATTGGAGTGCATGAAATCACATTCTCCCCCTTTTTGATGTAGACAACCAATTTGACATTTGTAGCTTGCTCATCAAGGTCTTTGAGTGTAGCTTGTATGTGTATCATAGTGATGTGCATTCTCCCCCTAAGTTGGACATCTCCGCCTGAATTTATGTAGCCTTTTAAGACTTGTATTTCAAAGAGGAAGCTTTAAAAATATGGAAAATTTTCTGCATCACTAAACACAAGCACACAATGTCTTCTCCTCCTTTGTCAATATAAAAAAGGACGGGGAAAAGACTATAATAAAGCAGTATATAAAAAAGTAGAAAGATAACATAATTTTATAACAAAACCCAAAGTTAATGGATACTTAGAATCATAATTGGACACGACGTTGTTGAAGACATATATGGTATGGAAGAAAATACGATACAAAATGCAACAAGATAAAACATTTCATAGGAAACAACAAAAACAACAAACAAGGGTACTAAGGCATTTAAAATTCTTCATAATCACTCTCAACCATAGAGTCCTCTTGGATTGGTGTTTAGAGGGCTGTTAATTCTTGACGGATGTCACGAAATTCTGAAATCATGAAGTTTTCCATTGAGCAAAGCTTGTGATAAGTCATCGCATTGGATATTTCTCTGTCATGTGTGGGTGGTGGAAGTTATGCATCTTGATTGGAGGAAGTTCCCTTTTCTCTATTCTTGAGCAATCCATCATCATCTTGAAAAATGGCCATAATTTTGTTTGCCGCCGCAATTGAAATTTCACAATCTGTTGAAGTCATGTTTGTTTCGGATTCTCCTTGGAAGCTAACTTTTCCAAACTTGAGAAGCTTGGTTATCCAATGAGCATATGGAAGTCCACCAGATATATTTTTGAGATGCTCCATATAGTTAATGATTTAGTATGCCCAATTTATTTGAAGATCATTTTTGATTGCAAACAAGACTTGCATCTCAACATCACTTATTTGAGAGTGATTTGAGTTCTTAGGGAGCAAAATGAAAGAAATAAAGTAATGCAACATACGATCACTTACAGTGAGGTTGGAGGCATACAAAGTTAACCGACTTGTTGTAGAACCAAATTCCTTTTTCTTGTCCAAGATTTCTTTTTCTGAGAGACGAACGATGCTATAGTAGTAACGAGTACGACTGTAAGCATAAACATCAATAGTATACCCATGCTTGATGAGTAGGCCTTCACTAGGGACACGCGAGCATCTTCCAAATTGAGTGGTTGACATTAAGATGTGCTTCCCTTTTACCCATGCCGAAAGAACACTGCCGACACCAATTTGCATAGTGGCATAGAATTCAGACCAAATCAGGGTAGTAAACTCCACATTCGGTGATGAGTTCACCTACTATTTTCCTATTCAACATTGATGGCAAACTAAATCTTGTTGAAGGGAAGGATGAGAGATTACCATATTTTACCGGAGTGAGAAGGTGGAAGCGGAATGCCAAGATTGGATCACGTTTTTCTTGATTTTGGGATTCTCCTTCCATTTCCTTTGACCTGCCTTTCTCCTTTCTTGGTGGTGCCATGATAAAGGTTGAAATTTTTCTTGGGGAGAAAGGGTTTGGGATGGAGAAATTTATGTAAGAGAGAGTGTTTGTGTTGTGAGTTGAAGATGTGGGTCTGAATGGGTATTTATAGATAAATTTTGGAGGGAGTTCATCTTTTGGTGAAGTAAATATTGGAGGGAGTAATATTTGGTAATAGTAATTTTTAGTGGGATGATTTTAGGTGGGAAATAATTTTGGTCAAATAGGAGAAATAATTGGAGGGAAATGATGTGGGAAATCATAAATTCCTTGACACAAAACTGAAAAAATATGAAAAATTTTCACATGGTAACCGGTTACATCATATGGGTAACCGGTTACTGAAGGTTCCTGGAAAGTGAAAAACGCTTCTGTTTGTGTGGTAACCGGTTACTGACCGAGGGTAATCGATTACTGAAGGTGAAAAAGTGAAAAAATACAGTATATATCAGTCCAGAACATGTACCTATCCATTGTAACTTCTACCAAATATGTATAACAATACATTAACAATTATATATGACATTAAAACATGTAGATTAACATTATATAGAAACATTCAAAGTGAATGTAAGATGAAGAGATATATACTTGGTAAAAATGATATAAAAGTTAATGAAAAGAATACATGCACCTTTTATGTTTTTTGGAGATATAAATCATAAGTCATGTTCATCTAATATACCAAGTTCTCGTCGAATCTTGAAGAATGAATATTTTGGTAGAGGATTTGTAAAGATGTCTACTAGTTGGTTGTGTGTATCAACAAATGAAATTTCTACATCACCATTTTGCACATGATCCCGGAGGAAATGATGTCGAATATCAATATGCTTTGTCCGAGAGTGCATGAATGGATTCTTTGTGATGTTGATTGCAATTGTATTGTCACATTTTAGCGGGATGCATCAAAGATTAATTCCATAGTCATGAAGTTGTTGTTTTATCCATAGAATTTCAGTGCAACAACTTCCAGCTGCAATATATTCTGCTTCAGCCGTGCTAAGAGCCACACATACTTGCTTCTTGCATGACCATGATACTAGAGCATGCCCAAGAATATGACATGTGCCACTAGTGCTTTTTCTATCTGTTTTACGTCGTGCATAATCTGTGTCAGAATAACCAAGTAACAAACACATACTACCTTTAGTATACCATAAGCCGACGTCCGTAGTTCCCTTAAGGTATTTCATGATGCGTTTAACTACAGCAAGGTGAGAATCCTTTGGATTGGCTTGAAATCTATCACAAAGGCATACGCTAAACATGATGTCGGGTTGACTTGCTGTTAAGTATAGTAGGGAGCCAATCATTCCTCGATATTTTAACACGTCTATGGACACACCGACTTCAACAAAATCTACATAAGTTCCCGAACCCATTGGAGTGACAATAGTTTTGCAAGTATCCATGTAAAATTTATTCAATAATTCTTTACAGTATTTTGATTGATGAATAAAAGTCCCTGTTGCAAGTTGCTTGATTTGTAATCCAAGAAAGTAGTTTAATTTTCCCATCATGGACATTTAGAATTCTCCTTGCATCATGCATGAGAATTCTTCACACAAGTTCATTTGTATATCCAAAGATGATATCATCGATGCACACTTGAACAAGCAAAGTATGATTTTTAATCTTCTTGATAAAAAGCGTCTTGTCTACTTGTCCCTTTTCAAAATCCTTTTCACATACAAAATTGCTAAGTCGATCGTACCATGCCCTTGGTGCTTGTTTTAAGCCATAAAGTGACTTTTTCAACTTGAAGACATGTGAAGGATTATTGAAGTCTTCAAAACCAGGAGGTTGTTTGACATAGACTTATTCATTTATGTATCCATTCAAGAATTCACTCTTGACATCCATTTGGAAAAGCTAAAAATTCATATAGCAAGCGTAAGCTAATAATAATCTAATTGCTTCTAACCTTGCAACTGGAGCGAAGGTTTCTTCAAAATCAATTCCTTCTTCTTGATTGTATCCTTGTGAGACCAATCTTGCTTTGTTCTGGACAATTATCCAATTTTCATCGAGTTTGTTTTTGAATACCCATCTAGTTCCAATGACGTGTTTTCCATTTGGTCTTGGTACTAGTTCCCAAACTTGACTTCTTTCGAATTGGTTTAATTCTTCTTACATAGAAACCATCCAATGATCGTCCAACAAGGCTCCTTCTATTTTGGAAGGTTCAATTTGAGATACAAATGCCATGTGTATACATGTATCTTGAAGAATGAGTCTTGTTGATACTCCTTTGCTAATGTCACCGATAATATTATCAATTGGGTGATCTCGACGAGTTCTCCATTCTTTGGGTAGATCTTGTTGAGAAGTTTCTTCTATGAAAGAATCTTGATTGTTATTTTGATTGGCCTCAGTAGCCTCTTCTATTGGCATATATAAAATATCATCATCATCATCACAAGAGACTATATCCTCTTTTGAGGGGTTAGTTTCATCAAAAGAAACATGCATCAATTCTTCTATAGTTAAAGTTCTTTTGTTGTATATTATATAAGCTTTACTTGAAAGAGAATAACCAAGAAATATACCTTCATCGTATTTCTCGTCAAACTGCTGAGATTGTCTTTGTCATTGTTGAGGACAAAGCACTTGCATCCAAAAATGTAAATGTGAGCAATGTTTGGCTTTCTTCCTTTGAAGAGTTCATATGGAATCTTTTTCAAAATAGGTCTAATAATAACTCGATTTCCAACATAACATGCCATACTAACCACATCCTCCCAAAAATATTTCGGTAGATTTGCATCACTAATTATTGTTCTTGCAAGTTCCACTAGAAATCGATTCTTTTTTTCAACTACTCCATTTTGTTGTGGAGTCCTTGGTGCTGAAAAATTGTGAGAGATACCATGTTCTTCACAAAATTCTTCAAAAGATGCATTTTGAAATTCTCCACCATGATCACTTCTTATGGATACAATCTTTAATGATTTTTCATTTTGAATTTGCTTTGCATACTTCTTAAATGCCTTAAAATAACCGCTTTTCTGCACAAGAAACAAATTCCAAGAATATCTAGAAAAATCATCAACAATAACTAAAGCATATACATTATCTCTGAAGCTTCTTGTTCTTGATGGACCAAACAAGTCCATATGCAACCATTGTAGTGGCCTTGTAGTGGATACCACATTCTTAAATTTGAAAGTTGATCTAGTTTGTTTTATCTTTTGACAAGCATCACACAATTTATCTTTGACAAATTTTATCTTTGGTAAACCAATGACAAGAACATGTTTGGTTAGTTTATTTAAATGTTCCATATGTATATGGGCTTCCCTTTTATTCCATAACCATGATTCATTATTGTTTACCATAAGATATTTTACTTTCAAAGACAACTCATCTAAGGAAATCATAATTATATTGTTAACTCTTTTACCTTTGAGTTTTACCTCATTGGTTGTTTCGTCCATGATCAAACATTCATCTTTGTTGAATTTGATCTTAAACCATTTGTCACAAAGTTGGCTAATACTAAGAAGATTGTGCTTGAGTTCTTCAACATAAAGTATATCTTCAATGGATGTGAAAGGTGGTGCACCAACTTTGCCAATGCTAATAACTTTTCCTTTTGTATCATCTCCATAGGTGACTGTTGTACCCCAAAAATTTGCCCTCTCATTTCATCAATATTTCTCATCACAAGACTCTTGGAATTCAGTATCAAGTTAGGGTTTGCTCTACTCAAGACACCTCCTTGCACTGTTGACCCAAATTAGGGTTTGAGTTTGCACAGGGATATTTTGACCTACAATTCCCAATTAACTTTCATACTTCATGTTGTATTCACAAGTTTGTCCATACCAAATTTCAAGCCTTGATTCAAATTTTTGCCCAGTCAATTGGACAGTTGACCTAAAATCAACTGTATTGGGGAAAAAGTCAACTGTGGCCAATTGATAGTCAAACCTCATGAAATTTGACCCACATAAACATTATGAACTCATACGAACCATTTTACCTAGTTTGGATCACAATTCCACAAGAAATTTGATCAGATCATCAAAAGGGCAAAATGGTCATTTTTAGGGTTCTGACTATACAAAGACAATTTTTGACTGTTTGACCTAGCCAATGGCAAATCAAGCTCACCCATGGACTCAAGGACTCAATGACATTGTATTTACCCATTCAACAAGTTCAAAAGATCTCAAATGCATAGGATTGACAGATGAATTTTTCAGTCAACTGATCAAAATTTGACTGTACACTGAAAAGTCAAACTTTGACTTTTTGGTCAAAATCAAGTACCAAGAGTTATTTTCCATCAAGACATGTCAAATTATGAAACTTGTTCATCAAGAAACCCAAAAATGCAAATTAGGGTTTAAAATGGAAGAATTTCATAACTTAGAAATTTTCTAAGTTATGAAATTTTCTTATTTTTTCCTAACTTTATCCCATTTTTTCACCAAGATGAAAATGGATTCAAACAAAACTTGCAACATGAAAGTTGTATTCCATCACAATGTCTACAACTTTTATTCACAAAGTTTTCTCAAAAGAAGCTTGTATCTCAAGTTATGAGTTTTGGAACAAGGGTACCTAAAACTTTTAACTTAGACAAAATTTGCCCTAATCTAGGCAGGATTTTGACCCATATTCTTGGCCATTTTTCACATAGTTCCACTTGGATTTTAAAGTTACATTTCAAAGATGGATTATAGTACATGTTCCAAGCTTTCCAAATTGTCCAAGAACTACTCAAACACCCTCGTGGTTAGAGATAATCGAATGCTTGAAGTTGGCAAAAACTCACTTTTATCCATGACCAATACATGTTCATACAAACTTGCATTTTCAAATCAGCATGTTTGGTGCTAGCTTGCAGGCCTCAAAACCAACTTACACTTCATAATTTAATGCATAACCATTGAATTAAGGTGTTATCTTGTCCATTTGGACATTACATACAAGATTAACCCTTATTTGGAAAAAGGTAAAATGCCATTTTTGTAAAAGTGCACTTTATGTCAAACCAAAATCCTTGAGGTATGGGGCCATATCTCTGAAGCAAGATGGAAGCTATCAATTCCAAGAACCAAGATCAAAAGATACAGCATGATAGGAGGGCCTGTACCAAGCTATAACATCACTTCCACATGTTTGCTTCAAGTAGAAGAAAAGGTGCAAATCATAATCCATGTCTCATATCTATTAAGACAAGCTTACACAAAGATTGTAGACAAGTTCCATACCTCCCAACAAGCCTGAAACACGACCCCTTTGCCTCTCAAACTCCCTTGTACACAGAATCACTGTTTTTCTGCAAAATAGGGCAAGTTCTGCATTTTGCAAGCCATAACCAAATCCCATCGTGCGTTTTGTCCAAACATAGTTCAAACACCTTCCAATCAACTCACCTGAACTATCCCAGGCCCCCATTGCAAGCTGTAACACCTCTAACACACTTTGCCATTTTTGTTTCAAAGCTCTGCAGGTTGAGTTCTATAGCACGATTCAAGCTGTTTCAAAACAAGCCAAGCATTGGAAAAGCTTCCTTGGACCTCAAGCAAGCTCAAAAGAAGCTCAAACACCATTGAAGGTTGCTACATTATCCAGCTCGAAGTCAACTGAAACAGGTATTTCATGGACTTCTATCTCTCTATTTATGAATGGTTAGGCTTAGGTTTGTGAATTAAATATGTTGTACTCATAGCCCTGAAGCCATACATATGCTTAGTTTTCATTTACATTAATCGTGCTAAGAGAATTTCACTCATGAACTTTCTGAAAAAACTAGGTTAGAAATTAGGGCCAGAGAAATTCTCTCTGGTCTTTGAGAGTTAATCCAAGTTTTTTATATGGCTGGATTCGTTGTTTAATTCTCTACAATGTTCATGTTATGATTTTTGTCAAAAAAATCAAAGAATCAGGAGTTACAGTTTTGTACATAGCACGCGCGCAGGTTGTTCAAAGGAAGAAGAAGTGGATTCTGGGCTGGGCCTGGTTCCTTTTGCTTTTGACACCCCCATTTTCTGTTTACACCCCCTGGCCCATTTATTTAAATATTTATCATTTTGACATTTTTATTTTTTATTCTGACTTTATTATTTTTTGTCTAAATATAAAAAATGCCAAAAATAATTTTCTATATTTTTTCATATTTATTTGATATTTATTTTATTTTACTAAGTATACATATGTAGATAAACTATTTTCTTTTTAATAAAACTAAAAAATAATGCAAAAAAAAAAAATACTTATTTTCATTTATTATTTCTATTTATATTTGAGAACATTTCCTTGAAAATATCCATTTTTTGTAAATAATTAATGTTTATCTTTGTATATTTAATATGTTTAATAAATATATATATATATATATATATATATATATATATATATATATATATATATATATATATATATATATATATATATATATATATATATATATATATATATATATATATATATATATATATATATATATATATATATATATATATATATATATATATATATATATATATATATATATATATATATATATATATACTTATATACTTGTTATTAAATAATTAGGTTAAGAAAAATACAAAAATACCATATTTTCATTTTTATTAATATTTTGTACTAAAAAATATCATTTTCATAATATACTTTTATTCTTTTGTATAAATTAGTATATTATTGTATATAATTAATAAATAATTTTATTCATTAAGAAATAGGAATTTTTGCCCTAAATAGGAAAATAATTAAAATTGCCCCTTTTTATTTATTAATTTACATTTCACATTGAAAAAATACTTTTCACATACATAAAGATCTTTTTTTTGCATAATACATTTTATTTGATATTTGTTTAATTGTATTTATTTAAATATTAAATAGTGCCTATACATTCAATATGGTTGTAATAACTTAGAATTTATTTTTTGTCAAATACTCCAAATTAAAATTTGTACCCCCCTCCCTATATCATGTTGTAATAGTGTAGCCTTTAAATTCTCGCACATTTAAAAACTTCCAAGTTATGCCATGCTTAGACTTAGGGTTTGTATGCAAAATAAAATCAACAACTAGCTTGACCTAATCCAAGATAAACATGCATGAAAAACAAACACAATGCACACTTACACCCCTAGGGTTTCATCCACTTGTTGCCTTCAAAAATGGGCCATGGTTGCATGTCAAGTACTTTGGCAAAACAAAAACAAAACAAAAGATCATAGTCCCTCGATGACGCTATCTGAGTTTCCTAAACAAAATGATCAAGTCCCTCAAGAAAATTGCCAAAGATACTTGACACTATTGCTATCATGGTCTATACGATGACCCGCGTCTGTCCTGTTAACATCATAACACAAGGTTGTTCACCGAATACAATGGTGAAACAACACTGTTAAAAGGGTTAAAACATAAGAAAGATCTTTGAGTAAAATAGGATAGACAAACTCTTAGTTACTTGATCAAACTTGCCAAAAAACATCCTTGCTATTTTTAAAACACACCTTACAACACAAGTTCAAAACCCTACTTTCAAACATTGAAAACTTTTCAAAAGATGAAAACACCTTTGTATACATTCAAACAAGAATCATTACAAAGGTTGCCACAACGATGGTCTCTTTCCAAAACATATTTCAAAATCCCACACAAAGCACCATTTCAAACAATTTAAGAGTACCATTTCAAACAATTTAAATGCAAAGCAAGTGATCTAAGCAAGTAACTAAGAGCCCATGGATAACCATGGATAAAAAGGATGCTAATACCTTCCCTTTCTATAATCTACTCCCTGAACCCAAGAAAACATCTCAAAGGTCTTTCCTGTGCTTTTTGACCTTTCCTTAGGATAAAATAAAAAGTCGGTGGCGACTCTTGCTAAACCGAAACATTTGCGAACACAAATGCAAAATCCCAAGTCAGTTCTCCCACCGTATCACAGAACTGGAGACTCTCCTGGGGAAAACTTTAAAAGTGGAGTAAACCTTAGGGCTTAGGTCACCCTTTGCATGATTATTGTTTGCTTTGATTTCTTTACATTTTGGTTCTCTTGTTTGGGCTTGAAATCCTCCACCCGGATTTGGGAAACATTCATAGGTAAATAGCAATACATTGTGGAAACTGTGTGGGGTATACCGACACGGTTGAAGTAATAGCTATATTGGTGCGACATATTTGTGAATATCAGTAGCCTTTGAGTCAATCAAATAGAATACGGGGCCACTGAGTGATGTCATGAAGCACTAATGAACTAGAACCTTACTTGACCATCTTGGCCTTTTATTAGGGGTAGTGAGATGACCGGATTTGGTGCAGTCCGAAGTTGGTAGATACTCGATACTACACTCATTAAGGGTTGTTTTCTTGGAATATTTTGGTCGCTAGTTAAGTGGCTAAACCAAAACAATGAACATAGAAAACAATCCAATGATATTGAGCTCCTTAGAACCCGGTTAGTATTTATAGGACAGGTTTTGAGCCAACTAAACTCAAGAGGGTACTTACCTATGAAACCTCATGCAAGCCTGAAACTAGGGTTTTGTGTGATTTGCTTGTACATGTGCTTGTACATACATCATGAACATCATAAAACATCATATGCATCCACTAACCATTTCAAGGGTTTGGATCTTCATCTTTGTTCTTGTTTTACAGGTCATGGAATCTCTTCGCAGGAAAACAATTCAAGTTAACCTTGTGAGGATCCCTCCTCAGCTAAAGGAGCTTACTTCTAGGATTCCAGAGAATTCTCTATTCAGTGAAAGACATGGTAGACTCCTCAACTTAGTCAACACCAGCATTGAAGAAGACATGGTGAAAGTACTTTTCCAGTTCTTTGACCCCCTACACCACTGTTTCACATTCCCTGATTATCAGTTGGTGCCTACTTTGGAGGAATTTTCTCAACTCCTGAGAATCCCCATTCTTCATCAACTACCCTACAACGGTACGGAAAAAGAACCAAAGCCTGAAGATGTTGCTCAAGTATTACACTTGCAACCATCTGACATCAAGGGGCATTGGGAAACCAGAAGTGGTGTCAAGGGATTCTTGGAAAAGTTTTTGTTTGAGAAGGCATAAGAATGTTGGAATTCTCTTGATCTACAAGCCTTTGAAGAGATTGTGGCACTCCTTATCTATGGGTTGGTCTTGTTCCCAAACCCTGACCAACTTATAGATGTGAATACTGTCAAGATTTTCATATCCAGGAATCCTATACCTACATTGCTTGGGGACATCCTACACTCATTTTACACACGAACAATGAGGAAAAGAGGTGTTCTCATGTGCTATACTACTCTTCTAGCAAGGTGGTTTATTTCTCACCTTCCACAATCAGTTTTGAAGAATGAGCAGGGTTTGAGGTGGTCACAACAATTGATGACCCTCACACATTCTGATGTACAATGGTGTTCTCGGTCCAGAGAAAATGTCATCATCATTGATCATTGTGGGGAATTCCATAATGTCCCATTACTTGGCATTAAGGGAGGAATTACCTACAACCCCTGTCTAGCTTTGAGACAATTTGGATATGCTCGGAGGGATGGCCCTCATGACATGCTGATTCCTGACCTAGTTTTTGAGTTCGAAAACGATGCGCAAGGACTTCGACAAAGGTTCATCAGAGCTTGGAGGATGCCTAACAAGGTGGATAGTAAGACACTGGGACACAAGAATTCCACCCCCCTTGAGCCTTACCTCAAGTGGGTACGAACCCGCTCCCAGAATCTTATAATGCCATATCCTCACATTCTCCCCTTGATCAAAAAGCCTGTTATGGAAGGAGAGGTTCCATACACCATCCTACATCCTGACATGCCAACATCATGGGAGGAAATGCAAAAGAGTTGGATCCAACTCAAAGAAGAACGGGATACTTTCGAAGCCAGCTTCTACGCCAGTGAGAAGAAGGTTTTGGATCTCACCCGCCGACTTCACGAGGAGGAAACTCTCAACACCTACATCGCACCAAAGAGGATGCGCAATGTCTTTTTACATTAAGAATTTTGTAATATTTCGCCCATAGGGCATTTATGTACTAACAAATTTCTTCTTAATATGACGTGCACTCTTTTTGTTTGCAACAAATTTGAAAATTTGAACCCTTGAATGCATTACATGAATAACATACCATTCATCATATGCATAAACAAGTCTTCAAGCCAGGTTTCCTTATCTTTCTACTGTTTATTTCAGCAAGATGGATTTGGAGCAAACAGTAAAGGATCTACAGGCATAAAATTCACAATTTCAGCAACTCCTGATGACCTTGGCAAAAGGTCAAGAGGATCTCAAAGTTCTGTTGGAGAAGAATAAAGAGAAGAAAAAGAAAAAGAGACCGGGGGTAGTCCCTTTCGGAAGAAGGTTTGAGAGCGATGCTAGAAGGACTCTTGAGTTCCCTTCGACGTCTGACGAAGGGGCTGGCAAGTGGAAAGGAGTTACTGTACCTTCTGAGTCTGAGGTAGAAGAGGAGGAAGAGGAAGAAGACAAAGACTATTCTGAGCAACAGTATCCACCAGCGGATGACAAATATAAGAACCTTGAAGATCGATTGGCAGCTATGGAGTTGCAGAGGGTGCCCAGATTGGATTTTGAGGAACTAGGGCTGGTAGCTAGGATTGTTATCCCTCCCAAGTTCAAGGTGCAAACATTTGCCAAGTACGACGGTCTGTCTTGCCCTAAGATGCACCTGAGGTCGTATGTTAGAAAGATCCAAACTCATTCATCCGATAAAGATCTCTGGGTACACTTTTTCAAAGACAGCTTGTCTGGCACTCAGTTAGATTGGTTTTACCAGCTCGAGAGATCAGAGGTTCATAATTGGGAAGACTTGGCAGCTGCTTTTTATTGTCAGTATCAGTACAATGCTGATTTGGCGCCCACTCGTACTCAGTTATAAAGTATGGGGATGGCTTCCAATGAAGGGTTTAAGGAGTACGCCCAGAAGTGGCGTGATCTGGCTGGAAGGGTGCAGCCAGCACTATCAGACAGGGAGTTAGTTGACATGTTTATGGGGACCCTATCTGGCCCCTTCTTCAACCATCTAACCGAGAGCTCTTCTGCGGGATTTACTGAACTGATTTTTACCGGCGAAAGGGTGGAGGCCGGTATTAAAAGTGGAAAGATTCAAAAGGATGCTTCCGCATCCAAAACTGTTAAGAAACCTTTCCTATCCAAGAAGGAAGCATCTGCTGGGTATTCTCAGAAGGGATTGGGAAGAACTAAGCGCCGACCGACTGTAGGGGCCGTGATGATTCAAAATTCGTCAAATGATCAACCTCGTAACAATCAGTCGAGACCTAATCAACAACGGGTAGAACGGCCATAACGACAGTTCACCCGCATCAACATGACACCCGCTCAGGTCCTTCCCCATTTGTTGAAACTGAATCTGACCAGTTTGAAAGAGGCGCCAAAAAACCCTAACACCTCCTCTCCATACTATCACTCCAACGCCAAGTGTGCTTACCATTCCGACAGTGCTGGGCACGATACCAATAATTGTTGGGCACTTAAGAACAAAATTCAGGACTTAATTGATGCCAAAGAGGTTAAATTTGATGCTCCTGAAAAGCCCAATGTTATATCCGCTCTGATGCCTAAGCACGTCCACAATGTGCATGCTATTTTGGAAAACCTCCATGTTACTGATGTTGCCAATCTGTTGACTCCATTGCTTGTGATTAAAGAAAATTTGTTGAGAGCCGGGATCTTTCCTGATTGTGGTAAAGACTGTTATTTTTGTTTGAACATTCAAGGTGATTGTCCCATGTTGAAGTCGGGTGTCCAATGCCTGATGGATACTCAAGAGATACTTTTCCAGAAAACCCCTGTTAACACTTTCAATCCGATTACTCCTGATACTTGTGATACTTCAACCAACGATATTGCTATCATAACCATTTCCGACAATCCTCCCAAGGCTTGCAAAAGGCCTGTCAGGATTACACCCAACTCTGAATGTGTACCTTTAAAGATCACCATGTCGGGACCTGTCCCATACAAATCCAGCAAAACGATACCGTGGAACTATGGGGGAGAAATCTTCTACCACGACATCAAACAAATCGAAACAGTCCAAGAGATTTCTGAAGAAGACCCTGATATAGGGAACATCGTGGGTACAAGCAAGATAACCCGCAGTGGCCGGATCTTTTCTCCGAAGATTGCTCCCCCTCGAGCGGTTTTCGGACCCTTGAAGACTTCTGCACCTGTTGGACCCTCTGTGCAAGGCCCAGTGATTGAAGAATTGGATACTCCTGAAGTAAGACCATCTGCTGATAATACCGACAAGGGTAAGGGGGTGCTGGAAATGCCTGTCAGGATGAAGGCTCATGCTGTGGTTATCCCTGAAACCACTCAGAAAGAAATGGATGAAATCTTGAAAATAATCAGAAAAAGTGATTACGACGTTGTAGAGCAGCTGGGGCAGACCCCTTCTAAAATTTCAATGTTGGCTCTTCTGCTCTGTTCAGAAGCCCATGCTAAGGCCCTAATCAAATTCTTGAAAGCGGCATGTACCCCAAGAGACTTCGGCTGACCAATTTCAGGATTGTGTGGCCAGTCTTACTGCTGACAATGGCCTAGTATTTTCTGACGCTGACTTAACTCTCAAAGGAAGGAAGCACAATGACGCGCTACACGTCTCAGTTGAATGCAGGGGAACTACCCTCGCCCATGTCTTGGTTGATACTAGTTCTTCCCTAAATGTGCTGCCAAAGAAGGCCTTAGACCGTTTGGATTGCGAAGGTTTGACCCTCAAACCTAGTAACATCGTCGTTAGGGCTTTTGATGGTTCCAAAAGAATGGTTCATGGAGAGGTTGATATTCCTATCAAGGTAGGCACCGAAGTGTTCAACTCCACCTTCTACGTAATGGACATCCGTCCGTCATACTCGTGTTTATTAGGAAGGCCGTGGATCCATTATGCCGGGGCAGTTACCTCATCTTTGCACCAAATGTTGAAATATCCTGTTAAGGGTAAGATTATAACAGTGCACGGCGAGGAAGAGTACATGATAAGTCATCTCAATTCCTTTCGATATGTGGAGTTGGATGGCGAGTTCATCGAAACGCCTTTCCAACATTTTGAGGAAGTTTCTCCCGAGGTAGAAGCTGCAAAGACAATGGTTGAGGTACCTATCGTTCCCAAGCATGTAGCTAGGATGGCATCTCTCAAGGACGCAGAGGCTGTGATTAAGGAGGGGAAGAGCACAGTATGGGGACAATTTCCTGACTTTCCCCATAAGACGAACAAGTTTGGTTTAGGGTTTACTGCTGCAGGACAGAGGGATATGCGTCGCTCCAAGACTGGAGGGCCACCCGTCAAGATCTCACACCATGAAATCAATGCTGTAGAAGATGAAGATGAAGAGAGCCATTTTGAAGACTGGATCTTCCCGACCGTCGAAGGGGGTTTGAGAAATTGGGAAGCAAAGGATTTTGTTCATATCACCTTTATCAACCAGTAATTTTATCTTTGAACAATTTCCCATTTTTATGGTCTGTAATAACTAAAACAATTCGCACACTATTTTCACCTCATGCCTTGCCCGGGGCATGTAGGTCCATTTGTAAGGGTTTTATTTTCTTCATAATCATATGCCATGTTTTAATGAATCATTGGACGTTTTGCATCTATAAACTGCTGTGTTCATTTTCTTTCCTTTTGCATTTTTGTTTGTTTAAGGATGGCTATCCCTTACACACACCCACACTCACAAATGCAGGTACCCATCCATTCCGGATTCCATGGGTGACTATTCTGTTTTAGCCTTCGATAGCTCTGAAGATTTGGTCAATCATGCTGAGTACGAAGTTGACGAAGATTGTGAAGTGTCAGGAGAGTTAGCCAGACTTCTACAACAAGAAGAGAGGGCCATTCTGCCTCATGAAGAGTTGCTAGAAACAATCAACTTAGGGACAGAGGAAGACAGGAAGGAAGTAAAATTGGGTGCCAACCTGGAACCGAGTGTCAAGGAACGCTTAGTACAGTTGTTGAACGAATATGTTGAAATCTTCGCTTGGTCTTATGAAGACATGCCGGGGTTAGACCCAGATATCGTGGTTCACCGTCTTCCTACAAGAGAAGATTGTCCACCGGTCAAGCAAAAGGTCCAACGAATGAGGCCTGACATGTCTGAAAAGATTAAGGTTGAAGTAATGAAGCAATTCAACGCTCGCTTTCTGGATGTTACTACCTATCCACAATGGGTTGCTAACATTGTGCCCGTGCCAAAAAAGGACGGCAAAGTCAGAATGTGCATGGACTATCGGGATTTGAATAGGTCTAGCCCTAAAGAAGATTTTCCTCTGCCATATATCGACATCTTGGTTGACAACACAGCTCAGCACAAGGTATTTTCCCTCATGGATGGATTCTCGGGATATAACCAGATCAAAATGGCCCCCGAGGACATGGAGAAAACTATCTTTGTCACACAATGGGGTACCTTCTGCTACAAAGTGATGTCGTTCGGACTGAAGAACGCAGGGGCAACCTATCAACGCGCCATGGTAGCTTTGTTTCATGATATGATACATCATGAGATCGAAGTTTACATAGACGACATGATAGCTCGATCACAAATAGAAGAAGAACACCTTGATCATTTGTAAAAGCTGTTTGCCAGGTTGAAGGAGTATAAGCTTAGACTAAACCCAAGCAAGTGCACTTTTGGAGTCAGGTCTGGAAAACTTTTGGGATTTATTGTCAGTAACAAAGGCATTGAAGTTGATCCAGCTAAAGTAAAGGCTATACAAGAAATGCCTGCTCCCCGTACTGAAAAGGAGGTTAGAGGATTCTTGGGACGCTTGAACTATATCGCCAGGTTCATCTCTCACCTGACGTCTACCTGTGAGCCAATTTTCAAACTGTTAAAGAAAGATCAGGTAGTTGAATGGAACAATGATTATCAAGTTGCTTTTGGTAAGATCAAGGAGTATTTGCTAGAACCTCCTATTCTGATGCCACCTGTCAAAGGAAGGCCGTTAATCATGTATCTGAAGATTTTGGATAACTCAATGGGGTGTGTACTGGGCCAACATGACGAGTCTGGTCGAAAATAGCATGACATTTATTACCTTAGCAAAAAGTTTACCGACTGTGAGGCTCGCTACTCACTACTCGAGAAAACTTGCTGCACTTTGGTATGGGCTGCTCGCCGGCTAAGGCAGTATATGTTGACTCATACCACTTTGCTGATTTCCAAAATGGAGCCGATCAAGTATATCTTCGAGAAGCCTGCTTTATCTGGAAGAATCGCTAGATGGAAAATGATCCTGACTGAGTATGATATCCAGTATACTACCCAAAAAACTATAAAGGGGAGTGTGATAGCTGACCATCTAGCTCATCAAGCCGTCGAAGATTACCAGTCTATGAGATTTGACTTCCCTGACAAGGACATCATGAATTTGGACAACATCGAAGGTAACAGACCGTATGGCGGACCTGAACAAGGATCCCGATGGACCCTGTAATTTAATGGTGCTTCAAATGCACTTGGCAACGATATCAGTGCGGTACTCATCTCTCCGGAAGGTTGCCATACACCCTTCACTGCCCGACTTTGTTTCAGCTGTACCAACAACATGGCTGAATATGAAGCTTGCATCTTTGGTCTCAAGGATGCTATAGACTTGGGGATCAAATCTTTGGTCGTATTTGGGGACTCGGCTTTGGTTATCAGTCAAGACAAAGGAGAGTGGGACACCAAGCATCCTAATCTTATCCCATATAAAGAACATGTCTTGACGTTGTTGCCTCATTTCGAGCAGATCACCTTCGAGCATTTCCCGTGAGAAGAAAATCAGCTAGCAGATGCCCTGGCTACAATGTCTTTCATGTTTAAACTCAACTGGGATAACGAGGCTCCCCAAATCACCATCGAGTGAATGGACGAACCTGTGCACTGTCATGAGATTAATACCGAAGAAGTAATGGAACAACCCTGGTTTCATGAAATCAAAAGGTATCTCCAGACTAGAGAATACCCCGAAGGAGCTTCCGTCAATGATAAAAAGTTCTTAAGGAGATTTGCTGCCAAGTTCTTTCTAAGCAATGGCATCCTTTATAAACGCATCCATGATTGTGTTCTACTTCGTTGTATGGACAAAGCTGAATCAGAGTTGATCATGACTGAAATACACAGTGGTACATTTGGCACCCATTTGAGAGAACATATGATGGCTAAGAAGATTCTAAGGGCAGGCTACTACTGGTCTACGATGGAAGCTGATTGTCACCAATATTCCCGTACTTGCCACAAATGCCTAGTCTATGCTGACAAGGTACATATTCCTCCTGTTCCTCTCAACGTTCTGACAGCTCCTTGGCCATTCACAATGTGGGGCATTAACATGATTGGAGAGATCAAGCCTACGACATCCAATTGACATCGCTTCATCTTGGTCGCTATTGATTATTTTACCAAGTGGGTCGAAGCAGCTTCCTTTGCCTCTGTTACAAAGAATGTGGTTTCCCGCTTCATCAAGCAGAACCTCATATGCCGGTATGGTGTCCCCGACAGAATCATCACCGACAACGGTACAAATTTGAACAATACTATGATCACCGCTCTATGCGAACAGTTCAAGATTTATCATCACAATTCATCTCCCTATCGGCCGAAGATGAACGGTGCTGTTGAAGCCGCGAACAAAAATATCAAGAAGATCATTCAAAAGATGACAGTCACCTACAAAGACTGGCATGAGATGTTACCGTTTGCTCTGCATAGATATCGTACCACGACACGTACTTCAACCGGGGCAACCCCATTTTCTTTGGTATATGGCATAAAAGCTGTTCTACCCATGGAAGTTCAAATTCCTTCCTTAAGGATTATGAAGGACGCTGGTTTGAGTGAAGATGATTGGATTCAGACCCGGCTTGATCAACTCAATTTGATCGATGAGAAGCGACTTACTGCTGTTTGTCATGGCCTGGCGTATCAAAAATGCATGATCAAGGCTTTCAACAAGAAAGTCAGGCATCAAGTATATCAAGTCGGAGATCTTGTAATCAAGCGGATCATCTTACCACAAAGTGATCCCAGGGGCAAGTGGACTCCTACTTACGAAGGACCATTTGTGATCAAGAGCATCTTTTCTGGTGGGGAAATGATTTTGACCACCATGGACGGTGACGATTTGCCACACCCTGCAAACGCAGACATACTCAAAAGATACTACGCATAAAACAACCCGACAAGTTGAAAACCCGAAGGGGCAACTTGGGAAAAAATGGGCATCCCGGTGAATCGAAAACCTGAAAGGGCGGTTCAGGCAAAAATTAGGGATAAAAAAAAAATCTGTACACCTGGCAAGTTGAAAACCCGAAAGGGCAACTTGGGCAAAAAAGGGTTTCCCGGTGGATCGAAAACCCGAAAGGGCGGTCCAGGCAAAAGTTAGGGAATTTAAAGCGTATGACTATGTCTCGTCGGATCACTTTAAGAATAATCTCTTCACCAACAAGCTCCAAGCTTCTGATCAATCTAGCCATCGGCGGAAGAAGCAGCGAATGGACAAGATATTCAGAGTTGTGAAGGCTATAGCAGAATGGGAATCCCATGGAATTGTTACACATAGCTATCTTTCTTTTGTATAGAATTTTTCAATTTTTACGACAACATTCTCTTACTAGGATGTCTGTCTCCTTTGTACAAAAATACTCACAAAAGTTAATACAAATATACTTCAAAGTGCGGAAATTTTCTTGCCCTCTTTTCTTTTTACACTTATGTTTTATTTGAAAACGTCCAATGTTTTGTTAAATAGGCATATGCATTGGAATATAATCACTGCTTACAGACAAGACGAAATTGAAAAAGGATAATTACTGATAGGATTAGGAAGAAATCTTTATGCTATTCCAGAAGGAATCCCCTACGATACATCATTCAGATCCTAAACAAAGCTAAAATTCAGAGTATATTTCTCCAGCGGAGTTAAACTTCAAGATCCCCAGTGGAGCCAGATTAGTCTAAACCTTATTCCCCTAGTGGAACCAGAATGGTGAGTATTTCCCCCCACAGATTTATCTCCCAGCAAGATCGAATATTCTCGGTCCCATTTCTCCAAGGCTTAAATTCCCCAGAAGAGATTTTCAGAGTTTCCCCTATATCCCAGGAAAGTCATGAAGGGTTCTCATTCCCCGCAAAAGTTGTCAGAGGCCTTGTTAATCCCCAGCATCGGTTAAGGATTTACTTCCCCCGATGGCAATCAAAGATTTCATTACCTCTAGTTACCAAGGATTTATTTTCCTCAGCAAGACAACAAATCAGATTACATACACATCCATTACATTCATATATCATAAACATTGATGAAATACAGTTCATTGCATCATATATATCATGCAACATAACTTTATGTTTTTAGCTAACATTTTACCCTTTTCAGGATAAGATTAAAAGGCTATTGTTAACAATTATTCAAATACAGTATGGATACACCCCAGACCCGGTGGTCATTCTATTTCTAATTCACGATTTCAAGTCAAAATACAGTACATATACACCCCATACACGACGGTCATTCTACTACTCATTCAGACTTCAGCAGTCCGATACAGACTAGATACGCTCTAGACACGACATCCATTCTATCTCTCATTTAGATTCAACTATCAACCACAAGTTCAGATATGCTCCATACACGGATTTCATTCTGGCCCTTACACCAGCAGTTTGATTCTCCCCAGTGCAATCGCCATGGAAGTCATCCCGCCACCTATTCAGATCCAAGTTACAATCTCAGATACACTCCAAACACGAAAGTTGTCTGCTACTCATATAGATATCAACTTCAGATACAGTCCAGATACGCTCCAGACACGGTTGCCATTCTGTCACTTATTCGGAATTTATCCCCAACCCAGAGATGCTCCATACACTGATGTTTCTATGTCGCCCATTCAACTTCAGATACAATACAGATACACTCCAGACACGGCAGTCATTCTGATATTCATTCAAAGTTCAAACGCGGTTACAGCTCAGATACGCTCCAGACACGGACGCCATTCTCTTGCTCATACAGACTCAGTCTCCAGATACAGTTCAAATGCATTCCAGACACGGATACCATTGTGATGCTCATTCTTCTGACCTACCACATTGCGATTCAACAAACACTCTTGGATGGCATCTTTAAGCTCATCTCCAGCAAGATTCCACCATCTATAAATGGCATCTTTAAGCCCATTTCCTCAGCCATATTTTGACGAGTGCAAATTTACGGACACTCTAGTGTCCAATCCTCTTTTACCTTCGAGTCGCGAAAGGCAAAATTGCCAGTCTAACTCTTCAGGTTCAAGAAGATTGAACAGGGGCAACTATTGTACCCCAAAAATTTTCCCTCTCATTTCATCAATATTTCTCATCACATGACTCTTGGAATTCAGTATCAAGTTAGGGTTTGCTCTGCTCAAGACACCTCCTTGCACTGTTGACCCAAATTAGGGTTTGAGTCTGCACAGGGATATTTTAACCTACAATGCCCAAATTGACTTTCATACTTCATGTTAGATTCACAAGTTTGTCCATACCAAATTTCAAGCCTTGATTCAAATTTTTGCCCAGTCAATTGGATAGTTGACCTAAAATCAACTATATTGGGGAAAAAGTCAATTGTGGCCAATTGATAGTCAAACCTCATGAAATTTGACCCACATAAATATTATGAACTCATATGAACTATTTTACCAAGTTTGGATCACAATTCCACAAGAAATTTGATCAGATCATCAAAAGGGCAAAATGGTCATTTTTAGGGTTCTGACTGTACAAAGACAATTTTTGACTGTTTAACCTAGCCAATGGAAAATCAAGATCGCCCATGGACTCAAGGACTCAATGAAATTGTCTTGACCCATTCAAAAAGTTCAAAAGATCTCAAATGCATAGGATTGACAGATGAATTTTTCAGTCAACTGATCAAAATTTGACTGTACACTGAAAAGTCAAACTTTGACTTTTTGGTCAAAATCAAGTGCCAAGAGTTTTTTTCCATCAATACATGTCAAATTATGAAACTCGTTCATCAAGAAACCCAAAAATGCAAATTAGGGTTTAAAATGAAAAAATTTCATAACTTAGAAATTTTCTAAGTTATGAAATTTTCTTATTTTTTCCTAACTTTGTCCCATTTTTTCACCAAGATGAAAATGGATTCAAGCAAAACTTGCAACATGAAAGTTGTAGTCCATCACAAAGTCTACAACTTTTATTCACAAAGTTTTCTAAAAAGAAGCTTGTATCTCAAGTTATGATTTTTGGAACAAGGGTACCTAAAACTTTTAACTTAGAGAAAATTTGCCCTAATCTAGGCAGGATTTTGACCCATCTTCTTGGCCACTTTTCACATAGTTCTACTTGGAGTTTCAAGTTGAATTGCAAAGATGGATTATAGTACATGTTCCAAGCTTTCCAAATTGTCCAAGAAATCCTCAAACACCCTTGTGGTTAGAGAGAATTGAATGCTTGAAGTTGGCAAAAACTCACTTTTGTCCATGACCAATACATGTTCATACAAACTTGCATTTTCAAATCAGCATGTTTGGTGCTAGCTTGCAAACCTCAAAAACAACTTGCACTTCATAATTTAATGCATAACCATTGAATTAAGGTGTTATCTTGGCCATTTGGACATTACATACAAGATTAACCCTTATTTGGAAAAAGGTAAAATGCCATTTTTATAAAAGTGCACTTTATGTCAAACCAAAATCCTTGAGGTATGGGGCCATATCTCTGAAGCAAGATGGAAGATATCAATTCCAAGAACCAAGAGCAAAAGATGCAGCATGATAGGAGGGCCTGTACCAAGCTATAACATCACTCCACATGTGTTGTACCCCAAAATTTGCCCTCCCATATTCTCCAAGAAATTGCCAAGCCAAGTCACAAAACTCCCCAAGGGTTGCACAGTCCAACTGTCTCCTATACAGTCAAAACTAGGGTTTGTGTTCTGATCAAGAAAAGGAAGTTTTCAAAGGCCCAATCAAGTCTCACAGGCCTACAAATGTGGTCAAGCATCTTCATATCAAGTTTCAAGGCATTCAGCTCAAAATTGCACAGTCAAAAACCCTAATTGCACTACAGTCAACTGTAGGGGCAAAATGGTCATTTGACAGTCAAAAGTTCAAATTTTTGGTCAACATATCATTTTGAAGCCACGAACATCATTTGATCAATGCTTGATCATGATTCTCAAAATTTGGCTCAGAAATCATCAAAGATGCAAAAGTTTCCTTATTTAGACAGCTGAAAAAGTCAACTGAAATTGACCAGGGCATAACTTTCACATGGATTATCAGAAAAATTCCATCCAAAGCTCATTTTGAAGAGAAAGACATTTCCTACAACTCATCTTCATACTTCAAGTCCAATAAATGCTCTCACAAAAAGTTATCAATTTCAACATTATAGGTCATTTTCAAAAGTCAACAAAAAGGGACTTTAAGTCAAAGGCCATAACTTGAGATTGGTAAATCAAAATGACATGGGACCAAAGGCATTGGTTAAAGTACTCAAAGACCTTTCCAAAATGTCCAAGAACATAAGAAAAGATGAAAAATTGAGCAAGTTATGCCTTGTGGAAGTTGGGAAATTTTTGGATATTTTGAAAAGTCAACTTTGATCCAAATGACCTAAAATTGCTAATGGGCCCATTTTTCTTCCATGATTCATCATTCTAAGCATGTGCACGACCACTTGGCCCAAAGGGAAGTATTTTCTCATTTTTTACTTATTTATTTGAATTATTATTTATATTAATTCATTTAAATCATTTTAATATATGGAAAATATTTAATTCACCCTAACCAATCTTTTTGTACACATTTCAGCCTTAATATTTCGTGCACATCCCAACATGGAAATATTTGGTTTGATTTGAGCATAATTGACACAAAATACACATGAAAAAAGATATGGAAAATCTTAAGAAATCAAATATTGAAAACCATGATTGCAAGAGATTTTTATCAATTTTCTTAACCTAATTGACTCCATACAAAGACATGATCATAACCCTAATGCCCATAGACTCTCAGCTGCGCAAAAAAGGCCATTGCAAGCTTGGAATTTTTATAAAAAAAAAGCAAAACTGAAATCAGTGTTAGAGGTGGACTCAAGGCACGAAATTGGTTTCAATAGCTTTCTCAAGGTTCCCTGATCACGTTCCAATCAAGCACAGCCATCAAAACCTCAAGAATTGGCTCAGTAAGGTGGTTCACCATACACCTTCATTATCCAACGTCCACGCGTCCGGGGAAATCAGATCAAGGGCATGGATCTCAAGAACACGCTACGCCCTAGTCAACGCTTCAGCATACTATTCAAAAAGGTCAAACGGACCCAGGGTTTTTGGGCCAGACTATTCCAAGTTATACCTCCACTTTGGGGACTTCCACCCCCCCTGGTTTGCAATTTTCTCTTTTTATTTTCAATTGCTATTTTATTTTCTTTATTATTTTAATTTAATTAATTATGTTTACAAAATATAAAAAATATCATAAAAATCAGAAAAGATAAAAATATAATAAATATTTTATTTTAATTATTTTCATAAACAAATTGCATGTAAATAAATTAATTTAGATTAGGGTTTTAATTTTAATTCTTTTAATAACAAAAATACAAAAATATGTAGAAATAGGTTTAATTATTGTTTTTATTTCTTTTTTTCCTTTTCACAATAATATTATTTATTTATTTATTTTTTATAATTAAATTGGCATGTAAATTAACTTAGGTTCAAATTAGGTTAAAATTCGATACTTTTCATAATAAATTTAAAAGCCATTAGAATTAGGGTTCGCGTTCAATTTTAATTTTAATTAATTTTTTCTATTAAATCTCAAAATACCAAAAATACCAAAAAAAAACATTTCTTTTAATTTTAATTTTAATTCCTTATTAGTTTAATTTTTGCAAAAGGGTCCAACGCCCATATTTTTAATTGTTTAATTTCGCATATTTATTTTATGTCGTTAAATAATTATGTATCTCTCCCAAAGCTTTGTAACATTTACTTCTCGCACTTTACTTTATTTGCTTCTTTACTTTTCTGTCAAATCGGGTCCGGTTTAATTTCGGCGATGTGGACCCGCGCCATTTGTAATAGTTTAGATTTATTTTTTCCCGCAAGCTTTTTAACTGTTAAACCAAGCATGCAAGAATGAATGGCCTTAAATAAAATCAAGCGTAGAACACTTTAACATGACAAGATAAATGCAAATGAAAACGACACACAAATCACACACCACCCCTAGGGTACGCCTCACTGTTGCCTTGCCTCGAAAGGTGATCGTCGAGTAGAGGATGTCTTAGTAAGTCCTCATGATCCGGGAACCTGGCATGAGGGTAGCTTCTAAGGTGTCTTCCCATTGCTCTGGTGATCACCATGTCCCGAACCTCGAATTGACCCGAACACCTCCAACGGTGGTGCTACCTACCTCTCAATGGTGGGATGGCACTACTTTAAAGGACATCTACACAGACGAATTCCTTAGGGTAGGTAGACGACTCTAGATACTTGCTCTAAATTCAAAACAAAATTCAAAAAAATACTTTTCACACCGACACCTTTTCAAAAAGCTTTCGAAAGCAATTTTTCAAGCACTCTTGAGGACTGATACAAGAGTCGAACTGAAATTTTCAAAGAAACTTTTTAAACCCACAGTTGAAAAGCAAACAAACCATTTTGAAAACACAAATGAGCAAGTATCTAAGAGCCCATGGATAACCATGGATAGAAAGGGTGCTAACACCTTCCCTTTCTATAACCTACCTCCCGAACCGAGAGCAATCTCTATAAGGAATTTTTCTGTGCTTTTGTCCTTTCCATTTGGAGAAAATAAAAGACGGTGGCGACTCTTGCTTCCGCGACATTTCGCGAACCAGCGTTAAACAGTCAGTTCCAGATCCACCGATCACAACATGTTTGCTTCAAGTAGAAGAAAAGGTGCAAATCATAAGCCATCTCTCATATCTATTAAGACAAGCTTACACAAAGATTGTAGACAAGTTCCATACCTCCCAACAAGCCTGAAACACGACCCCTTTGCCTCTCAAACTCCCTTGTACATAGAATCACTATTTTTCTGCAAAACAGGGCAAGTTCTGCATTTTGCAAGCCATAACCAAATCCCATCGTGCGTTATGTCCAAAGATAGTTCAAACACCTTCCAATCAACTCACATGAACTATCCCAGGCCCCCATTGCAAGCTGTAACACCTCTAACACACTTTGCCATTTTTGTTTCAAAGCTCTGTAGGTTGAGTTCTACAGCACGATTCAAGCTGTTTCAAAACAAGCTAAACATTGGAAAAACTTCCTTGGACCTCAGGCAAGCTCAAAAGAAGCTCAAACACCATTGAAGGTTGTTACATTGTCCAGCTCGAAGTCAACTGAAACAGGTATTTCATGGACTTCTATCTCTCTATTTAGGAATGGTTAGGCTTAGGTTTGTGAATGAAATACGTTGTACTCATAGCCCTGAAGCCATACATATGCTTAGTTTTCATTTACATTAATCGTGCTAAGAGAATTTCACTCATGAACTTTCTGAAAAAACTAGGTTAGAAATTAGGGCCAAAGAAATTCTCTCTGGTCTTTGAGAGTTAATCCATGTTTTTTATATGGTTGGATTCATTGTTTAATTCTCTACAATGTTCATGTTATGAGTTTTGTCAAAAAAATCAAAGAATCAGGAGTTACAGTTTTGTACATAGCACGCGTGCAGGTTGTTCAAAGGAAGAAGAAGTGGATTCTGGGTTGGGCCTGGTTCCTTTTGCTTTTGACACCCCTATTTTTTGTTTACATCCCCCTGGCCCATTTATTTAAATATTTATCATTTTGACATTTTTATTTTTTATTCTGACTTTATTATTTTTTGTCTAAATATAAAAAATGCCAAAAATAATTTTCTATATTTTTTCATATTTATTTGATATTTTTATTTTATTTTACTAAGTATACATATGTAGACAAACTATTTTCTTTTTAATAAAACTCAAAAATAATGCAAAAAAAAAACTTATTTTCATTTATTATTTCTATTTATATTTGAGAACATTTCCTTGAAAATACCCATTTTTTGTAAATAATTAATGTTTATCTTGGTATATTTAATATGTTTATTAAATATATATATATATATATATATATATATATATATATATATATATATATATATATATATATATATATATATATATATATATATATATATATATATATATATATATATATATATATATATATATATATATATATATATATATATATATATATATATATATATATATATATATATATATATATATATATATATATATATATATATATATATATATACTTATATACTTGTTATTAAATAATTAGGTTAAGAAAAGTACAAAAATACCACATTTTCATTTTTATTAATATTTTGTACTAAAAAATATCATTTTCATAATATACTTTTATTCTTTTGTATAAATTAGTATATTATTGTATATAATTAATAAATAATTTTATTCATTAAGAATTAGGGTTTTTTGCCCTAAATAGGAAAATAATTAAAATTTCCCCTTTTTATTTATTAATTTACATTTCACATTGAAAAAATACTTTTCACATACATAAAGATCTTTTTTTTTGCATAATACATTTTATTTGATATTTGTTTAATTGTATTTATTTAAATATTAAATAGTGCCTATACATTCAATATGGTTGTAATAACTTAGAATTTATTTTCTTGTCAAATACTCCCAATTCAAATTTGTACCCCCCTCCCTATATCATGTTGTAATAGTGTAGCCTTTAAATTCTCGCACATTTAAAAACTTCCAAGTTATGCCATGCTTAGACTTAGGGTTTTTATGCAAAATAAAATCAACAACTAGCTTGACCTAATCCAAGATAAACATGCATGAAAAACAAACACAATACACACTTACACCCCTAGGGTTTCATCCACTTGTTGCCTTCAAAAATGGGCCATGGTTGCATGTCAAGTACTTTGGCAAAACAAAAACAAAACAAAAGATCATAGTCCCTCGATGACTCTATCTGAGTTGCCTAAACAAAATAATCAAGTCCCTCAAGAAAATTGCCAAAGATACTTGACACCATTGCTATCATGGTCTATACGATGACCCACGCCTGTCCTGTTAACATCCTAACACAAGGTTGTTCACCGAATACAATGGTGAAACAACACTGTTAAAAGGGTTAAAACATAAGAAAGATTGAAAACATCCTTGCTATTTTCAAAACACACCTCACAACACAATTTCAAAACCCTAATTTCAAATATTGAAAACTTTTCAAAAGACGAAAACACATTTGTATACATTCAAACAAGAATCATTACAAAGGTTGCCACAACGATGACCTCTTTCCAAAATATCTTTCAAAATCACACACAAAGCACCATTTCAAACAATTGAAGAGCACCATTTCAAACAATTGAAATGCAAATCAAGTGATCTAAGCAAGTAACTAAGAGCCCATGGATAACCATGGATAGAAAGGGTGCTAATACCTTCCATTTCTATAATCTACTCCCCGAACCCAAGAAAACATCTCAAAGGTCTTTCCTGTGCTTTTTGACCTTTCCTTAGGATAAAATAAAAAGTCGGTGGCGACTCTTGCTAAACTAAAACATTTGCAAACACAAACGCAAAATCCCAAGTCAGTTCTCCCACCGTATCACAGTGACATACTCCTTGGATTTTAATGTTAGATGTGGAAATTTGTTAACATCTCCCGTCATATGCTTCAAACATCCACTATCGAGATACCATATATTTTGAGTGAATTTAAAGCATACCTACAAAACAAAACAAATTATTTCTTGGTAGGTACCCAACTTTCCTTGGGTCCTTCATGTTTAGTTCCTTTCTTAACCCATACATAGTGTCCACTTTCCATACTAAAGTTTCTAACATAGAAGGCATTAGGTGTATGGCCAATAATACCACAATAAAACAATTTGGAATAAAGTTGCTCTTATATCTTGGAACTTGTTTTTTCTTAAAAACTCTTTTCTTCTTCTTTTGATGATTATGCTTAATTTGCACATTGTTGACTTTCTTGGTTTCAAATTGATAACTAGCCTTTACGAAGATGGTTTTGTTGGAACTTGATTTATTTTCTATAGAATAACTAAGTCTACTTTTGTCATTAGGATATCTTTGTTGGCTAAGCAATCCTTCCAAACCAATTTCTCCTTTTTCATATCGTTCAATAACTCTTATTAATTGAACAATTTGAAAAGTATACGATTCACATTTTTTGCATACAAAGTCTTATTTTTCTTTAAGAAAAGTTTATTTTTGACATTCAAGATCCTTGTTCATAGTATCAATCTTTTCTTGAAAATGAATAAGTTCCTTTTCTTGTGTTGATATCTTTTTATACAAGACTTTGCATTCATTTCGGAGTTCATCAATTGCACCTTGAGCATTTTTATTATAAAGGGTAAAATTTGTACTAACCTCTTCATTTTCATCATCATCAGATTTATGAGTAGCCATCAATACTAAATTTGCACATTCGTCATTCTCCGATTCAAATGATGTACTAACTTCATTATCATCCCAAGCGATGTAGGCTTTCTTGTACTTGGAGTCTTTCCTTCCTTTATTTCCATCCTTCTTGGAGAGGTTTGGACAATCTGTTTTGATATGGCCTTGCTTTCCAAATTCATAGCATGTAACATTTGATGTGGAGGCTTCTTTATCTTTGCTCTTTGAAAATTTCTTCCTTTTAACAAAGTTATTATTACCAAAATTATTTTTAGGACCAAATAATTTTCCTAACCTTTTTACAAGAAGCATGAAATTTCCATCTTCTTCCGGATTTTCTTCAATAGAGACTTCCTTGGATTCCACCTTCAAAGCAATTCCTTTTGATTTCAACTCTTAATTTTCATGCTTAGCAAGTCTTCCAAGTTCTGTCTCGTATTCTTGAATTTTACCAAATAGAGTTGCAGATGACATATTGGATAGATTCTTCTTTTCTGAAATAGCCATTACTTTCAGTTGCCATTCTCTAGTTAAAGATCGAAGAACCTTTAGGTTGAGTTCATCATTGGTGAGAGTTTTACCAAGGGCTTTTAAATGATTTGTTAAATGAATAAATCTTTTATGCATATAGATAATAGATTCTCCGGGTTCCATTATAAACATATCGATCTCTTGACTTAAGGTATTCAATCTTGATCTTTTAACTTCGATTGTTCCTTCGTGTGTTTCAACCAAAGTATCCCAAATTTCCTTTGCCGTTGTGCATGCCGAAACACGAAATAAATCATCCATGCAAAGTGCACCTTGAAGAAGGTTAATTTCTTTCTTATCATAAAGGACCTTTTTCTTATCATAATAATCCCATGATATTTTAGGCTTTGATGTTCCAACACCATTGACAACACATACCGGAGTAAACGGACCATTTTGGACAACATCCCATATTTCTTCTCCTTGTGCTTCTAGATGAGCCTTCATGCGATTTTTCTAAAAGTCAAAATATTCACCACAAAACAAAGGAGGCTTGTTGTTACTACCACCATCTTTGAAAGTTGGTTGTGCAGAAGCCATTATGGATCGAATAGGAACAAGTTACCTTAACTCGCTCTGATGCCAAATGTAAGTTAATAATGCGCCTAAGAGGGGGGTGAATTAGGTGATGGTCAATTTTTTCCTTCTTTTAATGTTCTTATTTTTCTGAATATGGTGATGAAAACAATAAAGCGCGGAAAGTAAATGAACACAGGATGTATACTGGTTCCTCTCACACTTCGAGAGTTCATCCAGTCCTTTTGCCAACACAGAAGTGATTTCACTATTGTTAGAATAATTATACAAGTCTAATCACACCAAAGGTGATGCCTTACTATCTAACCTATAGGGAGATCAAATGCTCTTAGAACCTTTAAGATCTTCAATACTAAGTGCAAGAATAACAATCCTCTTCAATGCACACACTTGCTCCAACAATCCTGGAATGCAAGGATAATCTTATACAAAATATGAATTTTTCAAAGTATGATCAATTCTTGAATAACATAATGATTATCAAGATACTAGGACAATACTTTAATAAGAAGTTGATAATAAGATCTAGTTCTTAATATATGCTGAAATAGTGATGAGTTTGAAAGTTCTAAACAATATTTCATGCAATATGTAAATTCTCAAAGTTTTATAAAACTTAAGAATATTTGAAAGTTTGAATGATATCACTTATGTTTGATCTGAGTGAAAATGAAATTTATATATAAAATGCACCCTTTCATTACACCCTAAATAAGTAGAAATATGCACTGGTTGGACCCCAAGAGGTATCATCCAACAACCTTGTAAAACATAAATATTTTTGAATTTTTCTACAGCGGTAATCAGTTACCATTGTAGAAAAATTCAAAAATATTTCTATTTTGAATGATTTTTTTCATTTCATTTGTCCATGAACCATTTCACTTCTATATTCATTTATAACCTTTTGAAAGGGTGCAATACATGTAGAAACACACAAAATAACAACAATCACAACATACTGAAATTCTGGCAACAGATACTCAATGTCACAGTGAATGTTATGACACCGTATCTGACACACTTCAAGACAGTAATTTTAAAAGTAGTAAAGAACACAATCAATTGTTTACCCAGTTCAGTGTGTAACAACACCTACTCTGGGGGCTACCAAGCCAGGAAGGAAATGCACTATAAGAGATATTAATTTAGGAATAAACCAACCAGTTTATCTCCTTCACTTAAGACCTACCCAATGCAACTTCAATCTAAGTTCAACTTAAACCTGAGTTCCTGCTCACTCCCCCTCAATCACAGCAGTGATACTAAACTATTGATTAATGAAATTATGAAGATACTCTTCAGTACACACACTTGATTTTGCTTCACAGCTTTAATCAAGTGACAAACACTCGTGCTTCAAAGCTTTGAGTGATACACAACCCTAACTTGACTTTGCTTCAAAGCTTTAATCAAGTGACATAAACACTCATGCTTCAAAGCTTTGAGTGATACACAACCCTTACAATTAAATCCTACTCCAAGTCACTTATCACAATGATAATTGCTTGGCTCAAAGTAGTTACAACTATACAATCCCTTATTGATCTTCTGTCAAAAAGTATCTTTCACCAACAGTCTTCATGAGGAATATATAGGCAGCTATTCTTCAGTTAGGGCTTCTAAGAAAATAGCTAGGGTTAATTAGGGTTAACCTCAAGACTTAGTCAGGGTCTTTAACAACCAGATTAGGGTTAAGCAGAGTTAACCTAATGTCCACGTGAGTATCTGATTTGGACTGTATAAACCAGATTCCTGAAAATTCTCAGGAATAACAAATCTGCACAAATGTTATATCAGTACAAGATGTCTTAAAATTGGTTATGACAACAAGAATCCTATTCACTGATTTTGGTAGAATGCAATAAATATGATCATTGCTTAATGATCAGCTAAACCCTCATATTGAGTAGCTCCTGTATGACATTCTTTTTCTGTAGAAAGAACCTTGTATCCTAGAATGTTATGACATCAGTCATGACATTCACACAACTGGTTTTACCAAAAAAAAATGCCAACAACCAAACACTTACACATACAATTCAACATTTTTGTTTCACATTTTCGAACAAGTGCATGGTTTAATATTTTGATCTTTGATGAAACTTTTACTCTTACATTTTCAAATACATCATTAGAAAATTTTCATCATATGCATTGAGAACTTGTGTAATATATTCATGGAATTGTTGTCTTGAAAGAGAAGTGACCAATACTTTGTATTGACATTGATTATAAACTTTCATATCTACTTCAAGAAGTTGTTTCTAATCATTTTTCAAAAGTGATTGTGGCATAACCTTGTTGTCCATGATTGTTGGAAGCAAGAGAGTATTAAGGAAGGGTTGTTCTCTTTCTACTTTGTATTAGTTACCTTGTTTCAGGATTGTTAGAAACAAGTGTGTACATTAAAGAGGATTGTTCTTCATGTACTTGGTTGGATCTTAAAGGATAGTTAAAGCCTTTGATCTCCCTATAGGTTAGATAGTAGGCATCACATTTATATGTGGATAGGTTGTACGATAATTCTAACTATAGTGAAATCTCTTACATGTTGGTAATGGGACTGGAGTACTCTAAAAGTGTGAGGGAAACCAGTATAAATCTCTTGTGTTCTTTATTTTCTATATTTACCGCTTTCATATTCATACACAAATAATAAAATAAGAACATTATCCCATAAAAGAATAAAAATCTGCGATTCATTTTATTCAACCCCATCTTAGGCGCACTCAAAAACCAACATTTAACTGGTTACCGTTGTGCTGTAACCAGTTACACATCTACGTTAACATGAATTTTTTTCAAATATGCATTCCTGTAACCGGTTACCCAGAAACTGTAACCGGTTACCACTGAACCAAAATATTTAATTTAATTTTATGAAGTCTTGTAACCGGTTACTTTAATCCTGTAACCGGTTACCACTGAGTGAAAGTGATAAAAACATGTTTTCTAGATGTTGTACCCCAAAATTTTCCCTCTCTTTTATCAAGACATTTCTCACAAAGATCTACAAAAGCTCAAGCTTGCACAAGTATTGACTAGGTCAAGCCATCTCCTCAACACTGATACCTCAAAATTAGGGTTTAAGCTTGCACAAGGACAACTGGACTTATAATACTTCAAATTACATTCATATATCATTATGGACCTTCAAGAATTCTCATGTCAATTTTTAAGTCTTGTATCACAAATTATGTTCAGTCAATTGTCCAGACGACCAAAAATCAACTGTACTAACGAAAATTCAACTAATACGCCAAAAGTCAAACTTTGACTTTTTGGTCAACATTAAGTATCAAAGATCAAAATTCATCAAGAAATTCAAAAATATGAAACTTGATCATCAAAAAATCAAGAAAGTCAAAAGTTAATTTGAAAAGTCAAACTTTCCAAGACTTAGAAGTTTTTCTAAGTGTCTTCATGCATGATAATCTCATAACTTCATGACATTCTTTAACCAAGATGTAAGATGATTCAAAGAAAAATTTCAACATGAAAGTTGTAGATATTGGTGAATTATACAACTTTGTATTAGAGAGTTGATGTCTAAAAAATGTTTAGATTTGAAGATATGAGCCCATGAAGTCATGACATTGTTATCCAACACATAGAGAAATTTTCAACAAATTTTGGTCACGATTTTATCCCAACTTCTTGACATTTTTTCACATAGTTCCAAGATGATTTTGTCAAAATGGTCAACGTGAAAGTTATAAAGGATGTTTCAAGCTTTCCAAAACATCCAAGAGCATAAATTTATCATACTTGAGCTAGGAGATTCAAGGGTATGAAGTTGGGTATCCATCCTTGAATTGCAAGTCCTTTTGTTGAAGAACACATGACAAAATCCTTATGCTATGCTGCATAATCTTGTGTTGCATGCCTTCTAACTTGCCAATATCACCATAATTTAATGCTTACACCTACTTTTGAACAATTACACAAGTGTTTTATCCATTGTCCAAAAGATCTTTCCATTTATGGCATAAAGGCACCATTGCTATTCTTGAAAAGCAAGCTTGTTGGCACAAAACTTATCTTTAGCCCATACCTTGTTTACTTCTGATTTTACTCCACCATAAATCATGTAAAGTAGCCCCTATATACCAGCAACTTTAGTACTTAATCTTGGGACTATGGAATACTTGACATAGTTTGATATTTGCATCCCAACCAAACCATAACATGATGTCTTGTAAACTTAATCATCCCTCGATAACAAACCTTTTGCCAATAAATAGATGGAGCATTTGCAAGAGAAAAGGTCAGAGAAAAAATAGAGTGATTCTTGTGTATTGAAAAATCCTCAAACCCCCCTCATACTCTAAAAACCAGAACTGTCCACAAAAACCTCCATCTTTGAACTTTAAAGTCCAAACCCTTTGAACCTCTCACACCTTGCAAGGTCTGTCCAAACAAACCATTCAAACACTCCACATACATCATATAGAAGTTGTTAAAACTCAAGAACAAATTTTGTAACATCATTATTTTCCAAAACTCAAAAACAGCCACTTGTAACTTGACTTCTCAAACTCAAACTCAAAGCACAAATTTCAGTTTCAAGGTAAGTCTTCTTGACTTTGAGCTCTTCATTTCAAACATCATTAGTGATTCATTTTTGAAGATAAAATATGGATATCATTTCCTTGAAGCTAACCATATGCTTTCTTTTCATTTTCACTAACCATTTGTTGAGAATTGACTTTTACATGTAGCAGAACACTGATAGAAGTAAAAAAACCAGTAGTATGAGTCGATACGAAACACTATGAGTCGACAAATATTATGTATAAAACAGGTTATGAGCCGACATAAAATGCGTATGTGTCGATACAAAGCATTATGAGTCGATACAAAACCCTTATGTGTCGACTCATACTGAGTTGTTTTGACTTCCAGGAGCTAGAAATGAGTATGAGTCGATACAAAACGTGCATGTGTCGATACAAAGCAATATGAGTCGATACAAAATCCATATGTGTCGACTCATACTGAGTTGATTTTTAATTCCAGGGGTAAAGAACATATATGAGCCAATACAAAATAGATATGAGCCAATGCATGCGTCAATACATAAAATGTTTGTATCAATGCATAAGCTCATGTGTCAATACATAAAAAATTTCTTAAACCATTTCTTTTTCTTTTTTTACATTATATTTATATTTATTTATATTTTTATTATCATTAAATATTCAATATGGTTGTAATAGTATAATTAGAACTTTATTGCTTTCATCGCCCATTCATAAACTTGTATCCCCATCCCCAAAAAAGATGTAATAGCGTAGAACTTTAAAATTCTGCAATTTATCGCTATCAATATAATTGCTAGTAATTAGGGTTTATATGGAAAGATAAAATCAACAAGTAGACAACCCTAATTCAAGAAAAAATGCATGAAATTAATACACTCGCACACGCGCACCTCTAGGGTAATCCACACTTGTTGCCTTGAGAAAAATAGTTAAGTCCCTCGAACGTGGGATACTTTAGAAATGACCCTCAAATACAATATTATAGTCCCTAGATGAAACTTCGATGTTGCCTTTGGTAAAACGATCTTAGACCCTTACAACAAATTGCTAAGGTGTCCTACAATGTTGCCTTTTATGACTATACGATGACCCACGCCTATCCCTTCATATTCAATGGTAGGGCTTCTTATCAATCAATGGTAAGATAGAAATATCTAAAGGAAGAGGAAAAGAACTAAGACTTTTTTAGTAGGTAGAACGATCATAGTTGCTTGCTCACAATCATTCTTCAAAACATCTTTCAAAAAACACATCAACACTTTTAAACATGAAATATTTTCAAAATGTCAACACTTTGTATACTTTCTTATAGAAATGAGAATTATTACAAAGTTTGCCTAAACAAAGGCACTTTTCAAAAATACTTTAAAAAACAATCACAAACGCATTTCAAACAAAGCATTTAAAAGTGAGCTAGAAACTAAGAGCCCGTAGATAACTATGGATGAAAAGGGTGCTAACACCTTCCCTTTTCATAACCTACCCCCCAAACTCAAGAAAATATTTCAAAGGTCTTTCCTATTCTTTTCACCCTTTCCTTTATTGGATAAAATAAAATCCGATGGCGACTCTTGCTATCCGCAACAATTGCGATCAAACGCAAAACACCCAAGTCAGTTCTCCCACCGTATTACAAAACTGGCGACTTTCCTGGGAATAATATTAAAAGTGGGGTTACCTTAGAGACTAGATCACGTTTAAATGCTTTCATTGTTTGACTTTCTTGCTTTACATTTTTGGGTCTTTGTTTGGGTTTTGTATTGATCCTCTACCCGAATCTGGGAACATCATTAGGTAAGTAGTAATAGATTATGGAAACTGTACGACATAGACCGATATGGTTGAAGCAATGGCTACTACATTAGTGTGACACATTTGTTGGTACTGGTATCCCTTGTGTTGAATCGAGGAGAATACGGGGCCGCTGAGCGGTGTCATGAAGCACTAACTGACCGTAGAACCTTTAATTGAACAACTTGGCCATTAGGAAGTAGTGAGATAACCGACTTTGGTGCAAAGCTGAAGATTGGTTGATACTCGATACTACGCTCATTGAGATCAGACTTTTAGGATATTTCAGCCGCAAGAAAAGATTGATTGTGCCGAGACAATGCCCAAAGAAGAAAGATCAATGTTGTTGAGATTCCCTAGAACCCGATCACTTTGTAGGACAGGTTGAACCAACTAAACTTCAAGAGGGTACTTACCTATGAACCTCATTCAAGCCTAAACCTAAGGACTTGATTATTTTTCTTGTATATGTTTAAATTTCATAAAACATCATGACACCATACCATGGCATTTGCACTAACCATTTCAAGGATTTAGAAATTTATCTTTGTTCTGTTTTATAGGTCATGGCTTCCACTCGTAGGAACACCATCCGAGTCAACTTCATGAAAGTGCATCCTCAACTTCAAGAGTTAGCATCAAGAGTTCCTAGAGATTCTCCCTTCACCAATAAATATGGTCGACTTCTCAAATTGGCTACCTCAAACTTCCAAGAAGAAATGATGTGTGTGCTTTTCCAATTCTTTGATCATATGCATCATTGCTTCACCTTTCCCAACTACCAATTGGTGCCTACATTAAAAGAATTATCTCAATTGTTAAGAGTTCCTATTCTTGATCAAATACAATTCACTGGTTTAGAGGAGACTCCAAAGCCTGAAGTTATTGCCAAAGACTTGCATTTGAAGAGATATGACATTGTGAAAAATTGGGAGACAAAAAGTGGAGTTAAGGGTTTCTTAGCCAAATTTCTGTTAGAGAAGGCTCATTTGTTTTGGGAAGATATGGATTTTCAAGATTTTTAGGATGGCTTGGCCCTTCTAATCTATGGTTTGGTTCTATTTCCCAATCTGGACCAACTTATAGATGTGAATGTCGTCAAGGTTTTTCTCTCTCGTAATCCCATACCTATCTTGCTTGGAGACATTCTACATTGTTTCCACACCCGCACCATGAAGAAAAAGGGTACTTATTTGTGTTGCATTCCATTATTGTCTAGGTGGTTTATTTCTCACCTACCTCGATTAACGTTGAATAATGAGCAAGGCTTGACATGGTCTCAAAGGATGATGTCACTCTCGCACTTGGATATCCGTTGGTGTTCTCGATCTTTGGAGGATATTACCATCATTGACCATTGTGGGGAATTCCCTAATGTCCCACTCTTAGGAATTATGGGAGGTATCACCTATAACCATTCTCTTGCATTACGGAAGTTTGGGTATGCATGAAGAGACGGTCCCCATGATGCGCTCATCCAAGGTTTGGTATTCGACTACGAGGGCGATGATCAAGGCTATCGTCAAAGGTTCATACGAGCTTGAAGAATGGTAAACAAAGTGGATAGTGAGACATTGGGGCATAACAATTCCACCCCCCTTGAGCCTTACCTTAAGTGGGTAAGAACTCGTGCTCAAAGTCTCGTGATGCCTTACCCCGCCATCCTACCTGTGATTATAGAGCCCGTTGCTGAGGGAGACACCCCTTACACTCTTCTTCATCCTAACATGCCAACTAATATCGAGGAATTTCAAAGATCATAGATTTAACTCAAAGGAGAGCGATACACCTTTGAAACCCAGTTCTACGTAAGCGAGAATAAGGTTTTGGAGCTTACGAAACAACTTCATGAAGAGCGAAGTTTGAACGCCTACATTGCACCGAAGAGGATACGCTCATGGGAAGCCTGATTATTTTTTGTTTTAGGAGTTTATTTTGTATTATTTATGCTTCCTCCAATGTAATCCCGAGAGGCATTTGTAATTCCTATCTTTATTAATGAAGTTCATGTTTGTTATTTTATCTTCGTTTAGCAAATTTAAATTTCCTTAAATCCTTGAAAACATTTGCATTCGCATTACATGCACCATGACATAAGCAGGTTTTCGACACATGTTACCTCATCTTTCTACTATTTATTTCAGTAAGATGGATCTCGAGAAGACTGTGAAAGACATGAAGACTCAAAACTCTCAGTTTCAAGAAACTTTGCTTAACTTAGCAAAGGGGCAGCAAGAACTGATGGCATTTTTGGTTACGAAGAAAAAGACCAAGAAGAAGGCCGTGATCAACATGGGGTAGAGATTCAAGGGCCCCGTCTAACATGTTCAAGTGGAAGAAGACTCCTCCGAGGAGGATAAGAATCAGAATGAAGATGCAAGAAGCACCCATGCTGGGGTTGCAAACAATCAAGCTTCTGAGGATGAAGATTACTTTAATGAGCAATATCCACCGACTGAAGACAAGTATAAGCAACTGGAAGATAGGTTGCAAGCTGTGGAAATTCAAGCCATACATGGTTTGGATTTTGGTGATTTGGGATTAGTACTTAGGGTTGTTATCCCTCACAAATTTAAAATTCAAATCTTTGCTAAGTACGACGGCATTTCATGCCCAAAGCTTCATTTGAGGTCCTACGTCCGTAAAATACAAAAGCATACTACTGACAAGAAAATCTTGGTACACTTCTTTCAAGAGAGTCTGTCTGGGACTCAGTTAGAATGGTTTTACCAGTTGAAGGGTTCAAACATTCATACTTGGGAAGATCTGAACACCGCTTTCTACAGTCAATATCAGTATAATGCTGACTTAGCTTCGACTAGAGTTTAGTTACAAGGAATGACAATGGGTTCCAATGAGGGTTTTAAAGAGTAAGCGCAGAAATGGAGAGACCTTACTGGTAGAGTACAACCACCACTGACAGATAGGGAGCTGGTGGATATGTTCATGGGAACATTAACTGGCCCATTTTTCAACTTGTTAATTGGGAGCTCATTGTCCGGTTTCACTGAGTTAATCCTGACTAGTGAAAGGGTCGAGAGTGGTATCAAGAGTGGAAAAATTCCCATGGCATCTTCTTCTACATCAAACACTGTAAAGAAGCCCTTTAATAGAAAGAAAGAGGCCAATGTTGTATATGGTTCAAGGGCCCATACCAAGAAAGATCATCGTCCACCTGTTAATGCTGTTTTGATATCCAACCCTCCATCTACTCAAAGATAAGCACAACAAGCCAACCATCAAAGGTCCGAGGTTCCAAGAAGATAGTTCACGAGGATTAACATGTCATTGTCCCAAGCCTTGCAACACCTGTTGAAGGCCAACTTGGTAACCTTGCGTGATCCACCATTAAATTCCAACATTTCATCTCCAAAATACAATCCTAACGCCATATGCGCTTATCACTCCAATAGCCCTGGGCATGATATTGATCAATGTTGGGCTCTAAAAAACAAGATTCAAGTCTTATCGACAACAACACTATTGAGTTAGACCCACCTACAACTATGAATATTATAACTGCACCAATGCAAAATCATGACAATGGTGTTAATGCAATTGAATACACTACTTTTGTTTCCTCCGTTGAAGATCTGACTACTCCACTCACCATTGTTAAAGAGAACTTGCTGAGAGTTGGGGTTTTCCCTGGCTGTTTGAAAGACTGTAATTGTTTCACCGAACAAGTTAATGGATGGAAATGGCTGAAAGAAGGTGTTCAACGCCTGATAAATAGTCATGAGATCCTGTTTGAAAGAACTCCGTCCATCAAAAGCTTGACAGATAAAGCTGAAGACATTTCCATCATAACAATTTCCAACAATCCTCTTAGGATCTCTTCAATGGGTCCTATTAGGATTTCCAACGAACCATTGATTTCTCCCTTGATAATTACTGCTCCTGGGCCGATTCCTTACTCCTCCGACAAAGCAGTCCCTTGGAATTACGATGATGAAGTTTAATATCATGGAATTAAGCAAGATTCCTGGACCAATGACGACAAGACTGATGATGTTACAAATATTGCTGGTTCTAGCAAGGTAACGAGAGTGGGGAGGATTTCCTCTCCTAAGATTTCACCTCCAATTATTACGATGACACATTTCTTCATTACCATTGATAAGCCTAGTACTGACACTAGGGTAAAGAGAAAGTAGTTGAGCATGCTAGGATGGAGGCACCAGCCAAAGACATTACTACTGAGGAACCGTCCAGCCAAGAGATAGAAGAAATCTTGAAGATCATAAAAAAGAGTGATTTAAAGATAGTAGAACAACTGGGGAAAACCCCCTCCAAAATCTCTATCTTGTCTTTTTTGCTTTGTTCCAACGCTCATGCCCAAGCTTTAATCAAATTTTTAAGAAAGCGCATGTTCCACAAGAGACCACAACCGATCAATTTGAAAATTGTGTGGCGAGTATGACTGCCAACAATGGATTGCGGTTCTCTAATGCCGACTTGACACCAATTGGAAGGAATCATAACAAGGCTTTGCATGTCTCTATTGAGTGCAAAGGAACTACCCTGGCCCATGTCCTGGTTGATACTGGGTCCTCTCTAAATGTTCTACCCAAAGGTGCCCTGGATCGGTTGGATTGTGATTGTTTAGTGTTAAAGCCAAGTGACATAGTTGTGAGGGATTTTGATGGATCCAAGAGGATGGGTTTGTACCCCAATTTTCCCCCCTAAGATCCCTTCATCATACCATTTTGATTCATTCACAACAAGATCACACTAGGATTCTTGGTTCCCCTCCCTACATTTAGCTTTGCCCTTTTGAGGAATTACAAAGCACCTTGACTTATGTTATTTTGTGATCATGAATATTTTTGTCTTGATTTCTTCTTTTAATTAAGTAAAGTGAAATGTTGGTTTGTCTTGCTTGTTATCCATGTAGGTGAAGGCCATGAGATTCAACAAGTTCCCCTCCATGGGCTCATGAGTTTATTTCCATGCCCTAGTCAATAAAGCTTGAGAAGTTCAAACCTCGTCATTGGATTTGTTTTGGAAGAAATGGCATGGCAAGGTTATTTTATTTCACCACATTCCAAGATTATCAAATTTTGTTGAAAAGTACAAGGGGTTTGATTGGAGAAGTTGTCATGTTTGGACAAGGCCTTGTTCCTATTGGTCACAAGAGCATATTTCTCTCAATTTTCAATATATGAAAGTGGTTTTGGTGGCTATGAGTTCTCATTATCATCCTCAACAACTTCTATTCACAAATCAAGAATGTTGGTACGAGAAGTTTGTTCAAGCTTGTCAAAGTTCCTCAAGGCATTTTTCTTGATCTAGGAGCTAGGGTTTTGAATTTCAAAGGAATATATCTTTCTCATCTTTTGTTATTTTAGAGTGATTCTAAAGACATCCTTCTCTTCAAAGGGTTATTAACAAATAACTTCAAAATTTCCAAGGAGTTTTCATGAGGTAGAGACTTGATGAGGAAGAAAGATTACAAGTCCTCCAGATGAATCCCCAATTTTCCATGTGTGACTTCAAATGGTCATAACTTGGTCAATTTTTATCACCTTGAGCCCATTATTTTCCATAATGATCTTGAAGATGTGAATTTGATGCTTTCTGTTATGTGCAAAGTGAGAAAGTGGACGGAAGTTGCCTTAAGGATACAAAAGATTGTAGGTCATTTCATGATTTTTTGCCAACTTCAACAATTCATAACTCTTTCAAATTTTGGAAATTTTGAATGATTCAAGTTTCAAAATGTCATTCAAGAGATATACTTCATGCCATCTTTTTTGGTCAAGAACAAATTTCAAGTGGAAAGCCATGTTTGGATGCAAGACATTATAGGTCATTTTTGAAGAAGAATTTGAAATATTTCTAGGTATGGAAAGTCAACCCTTTTTCTTCAACTTTGACTCAATACAACTTTCAGCTCAAGCATCCATTTAACTCCATTATTTTTCCATTACAAAGCTTGTAACCTCATCTTTCTAAAGCATCAAGAATCATGCCTTAAGACCCCTTGAGCTGAGAATGCCATTGTTTCAAAAGTGTTAACTTGGAATTGAAGTTTCATTGCAAGTCAGAATTTGAAATTCATGTTACAACCTCTAAACCTCTAATTAGCACATGTTTTGTGTCTAAACATGATTACCCAACTTTCCCAGTGGATTAGCGCATCAAAATGCAAGAATTAGATGAGTTTTGGTGAAGTTTAGATCACACTTCACTCGTGCATCAAGTTTGCACGAATTCCCTCCAAAACGCATCATTCGCTCTTCCTTTTGATCCCATTTGCTTCTCCTATAAATACATGAACTATCCCATTCATTTTCTCAAGCTTCGATAACCAGAATCACCCTGCCAAACTTGTTTCATAACTCAGAATTCAGTAACTTCAAAATCCACTCTCGAGCCTTTTTCAATCCAATTTTTCCATCAATTCACCTTCCTTGATCTTCCCTGAAGCTAACCATATAATTATATTTGAGAATCATGCCCTATACTACTCCATAGAAGTCTAGTTTCAGAGCTCTACAACTCAACTTTAATAGGTAGATTCCTTCATCAATTATTCAAAACTCTGGTATTATTGTGTTGCTCTCATTGCCCTGGTTCTAGTCGTAATAGTTACCTCTTTCTGGAAATACGTTTTTACCATTAAATTTCAAATCCCTTTTCAAAACTTTCCTTCCAAATTGCTTGAGCTACAATTTATATAAATTTGGCGCGAGGGTGTGGTTGTCATCGTCTTGAAGAGACGAAGCAAATGGCATATGTATGAGCTTCTAATTTTACAGTTTGAGAGACCTGCAATTCGTGTTGGCCGGAGGTTGAAGATGACCAACGTGTCATCTTCCAACCAATGAAGGCGCGCCATCTGTTTTTTTTAAATCTGATTTAATTAATGATTTTGTACATTATTCACTAATGACCATGATATGCACAACGCGCCAGATCCATTGGATTTGATTACTAACGCATTTTGACACTCATCCATTGGTCCACATATTTTACTTTTATTTTCTTTTTCTGATTTTTATATTTTAATTATTTTAAATTTCAAAAAATAATAGAAAAATCATTTTCAGTCCAAAAAATCTAAAAAAATTATAAAAAATATTTTTGATTATTCTCTTTCTGATTTTCATTTTTTCACAATTTAATTTTGTGTTTTGCTATTTTTTTTTATAAATTTACACTTTTTTTGATTTGTTTTAAATGTTTAAAAATAGTTTTAGACATTTTTAAATTCTAAAAAAATTAAGGAATGATCCAATGATATTGTGACAAATATTGGTGACCTCATTTTATTTTTGTTTCTGACTTTACTATTTTTTTAAAATCATTTTTGGTTTATTTTACCCATTTATTTTAATTTTAAAAATAGTTTCCGACTTTAAAAAATTACCAAACAATTTGTAAAATTATTTGAGCCCTTTTCTGATTTTTCTATGGTCTTACTTTTTATTTCTTGATTAATTTGAACATAGTTGATATTTTTCTCTTTATTTTCTATTTTTAAACATTATTTTTTACCCCTTTTGTATATATTAAAATGTGATATTATTTTGTGACTATTTTCTGGCTGATCTTGGGTTAAATTTTGGATCATGAACTTTATTAACATCATTGGATCCATGGTGTTGAGTTTAACTCCACAAAAATGAATGAATGATTTTAATAATAGTTTGATTAAATTTAATTCAAAAGTGGTTTGTATATTCTCTCCCATCCCTCTTCATCTCATCCCCTTCTTATTGCACTAAATGTTATTGGAGCATGATCTATATATCATGTCTTAAAACAAATGGTGTATAGATTGATATTGATCGGCCTCAAAGTAGGTGTGACTTCTATATAAGTCCACTTACGATTGCTTAACATAGTGCTAAATTTTGTCCCGATTCGAATAAATGATCATTCGTGGCCCAAACTTATGTTTACAAGCCCAAGTATGTTAATTTGATCTCTTTGGTCCAATAACTTTGAGATTCATTGTATGGAGGCTTTGGTTCTACCAATCCTCTAATGGATCTACAACACCTTTGGTCAACGCGGATCACTTAAACATCGTTGATCATTAAATGACACTTGTGAGAATTCCAAATGGATGATATACTTGACAAAAAGTAAATGCACCTTATTGTGTGGAGGCTTTGGTTCTACCAATCCTCTAATGAGTTCCAAATGCAAGCTTCAAGATGGTCATCCAACTAACCAGTAATTATTGACTTGTCTTACTTTATGCTTTTATTCTTTTTATGCTTTATGTACCATTTACTTTTAGCATATACATTTCATGCCATTTTCATCTTTGCTCATTTGAGTATTTACTTTCTTGTCATTTTTACTTTGCTCAGTTGAGCTTTTCTTTTCCTTTCTTAAGATACTTAATAATCAACATAAACCCTGAAAAATCTTTAATGGTACTTGGACTATTTGGTTAGTATCCTTGGTATTATGGAGCATGGGACTTTTCTTGGACTTAGGATTAAAAACCTTGGCATATCTTGGAGACCTGTTGATCTTATCTGATTATTCTATCTGGAGTTCTTGAGGTTTACCTCAAGACATTGGGTTGCTTGTTTGTTTTTGTGTGCAGGTTTTTTGTGTTTACACTTTTTGGTTGTAATCTAGAATTCACCCGTATACAACCGTTACTCTGCCCAATTTTTATAAAGACTTAATACACTTGAAGCTTGGTTCTCTCAAGAGGTCTATTGGTTTTTTGCTTGATTGGTTTCAATCCAAGGAATGGGAATTCTATCTTGGCTCATAATGTCAAGTATTGGCTTCTTGTTGGTTAGATGGCTCTTATCCCTAGATTTTACCTTATGCTTTAGGATAGTCCCTTATTCTCCTCCCATCTTCTTTAATTTCAAAAATCTTCTTCGTCCTTTTGAGAGCTCTTCTTGTTTTTAAACTTGAACCGTTTTCATAATAAACTTGGACTTATGTCCATGCATTTTCAAAACATTTTCATAAATAAACCCCAATCAACTTAATAATACCTTGACATTTTTTGTGAGAAGACTAAAAGTCAATCAATCTCATTTCAAACCATCTTGCCATTTTGGCTTTTATCTTTAAACTTTTCTCAAAAGATTGAACTCTTGTCAATCCTTATAGTGATGCAAACAACTATACTTCTACAATATGTAGTGAAGAGAGATATTTTCCACTTGGGTGTTGAGTGAGGCATTGTTGATTTTAAAATCCAAGCCATATCCTCCACTTTGAGATGATGAAAATTCTCCTTTCTCATAATTGTGGGTAGTAGGTATGTTTTCCACACGGAAAATGATGATGATGTTTTATCTCATAAAATTAACCAACACATTTGTGTTTTAAATTTTTTTAAAAGAGGAACTACGTGTACCCTGATCCCCTATTGCATGATAGGTGGTACGTAGCCACTAAAGGTTCGCAACCGTGGCGGGTGCAAAAATCATAAAAAAATATATTTCTTTTTCTCACCTCCACCATCTATTTTACATACAACATTTTATAGCCAAAATATACAGGTTTTACAAAGAGGTTCCTGCGGAGTACCGTAGATGTTTAGGGTGCTAATACCTTCCCTTTTCATAACCAACCCCCTTACCTTGAATCTTTCTCCCTCTTTTTGGGTTATTCACTCATTTCCCATTCCATTGGAAATAATAAAGCGCGGTGGAGATTTTTGTTTTGATCTGCAAAAGTCTAGTCAATCCAATGGCTTAGTCTTAAACATTTCTACCGCTACAGAAAAATAGCGACTTCATTGGGGAAAGATTGACCTCTTGCTGGTCCATCTCTAAGTGGGTTAAACCAATCTTTTTTTATATCTGTATATGTGCTATTGTTGTTTATGTGTTATATGTTATATGTATGTTTGTCTGGATTTTCCTGGTATTCAGGGTGCTTGGTGATTACTCATAAGTCCTATACCCGGATTTGGGCAAACTTTAAGATAGGACGGGCGGTATAGTCATGTTAACTTTGAGGGAGTAATCCTAAAAAAGGAGATATGAGATCCCCCACTCAGTGGAGTCCCCTTTGACTGTAGTGTCGTTTATTGAGTAATCGAGAAGACGTACTGCTTTCGACCTGGGAGCCTGCTGAAACCGAGGACCGTAGAATACCAAACCCATCTTGGCCTTTTAGGTTTAGTGCGGAAGCTATGACGGAGTAATCCGGAAATAGTTATCATACGATACTACGCTCAGACGAGTCTTTCTTGAGAATATTACTAATTACCGAGTTAATCTAGAAGTTAGTAATATCCGAAGGAAGGATGTACACTCTGAGAGCCTCTAGAACCTTGTTCGGCAGGTGATAACTTTTAGACCAACACCTTATAGGTAGTACCTCTGACCTCATGCTCGTGACGTTGAACCTATGAACCCTATATATGTGATCTTGTGTGTGATTGATGCATCATGCATCCATGCACTCATAAGCATCTTTTGAAGAAACCATATTTCAAGGGATTTAAAGGTTGACTATTTGTGAATATCTCAGGTAATTTCTAACCATGGATTCTGGAAAGAGAAAGACCGGGAAATATAGTTTCTAAGATCCCAAGATAGATGAGTTGATCAGTCTAATTCCCGAGATCAAGTGTTCTGTAGACTTTCGGAAGAAATATGGATCCATTATTCCTCTCATGAAGTTGAAGATGAAGGAGGGTATTCTCTCGACCTTGGTCCAGTTCTATGATCCGATGTATCATTGCTTTACTTTTCCCGACTAACAATTGATGCCTACACTGGAGGAGTATTCTTATCTATTGGATTTACCTGTTACCGATCGTGTTCCTTTCACCGGTTTGGAGGGTGAGCAAAACGACATGAGATTGCTACTTTGATTCATCTGGGAAAGTCTGAGGTTGAAGCCCATATGACTTCTAAAGGAGGGATTAGAAGATTACCAGCTCAGTTATTACTGGAGAAAGCTCGTTACTTTTCCAAAATGAATAGTACAGTTGCTTTTGAGGCCATCTTTGCTCTACTTGCTTACGGGTTGTTCTTATTTCCTAATGTGGACAAGTTTGTTGACATTAATGCTATCAGGATCTTCATGATTGGAAACCCAGTTCCTACATTGTTGGGTGATGCTTATCACTTTATTCATCTTCAGAATTCTTATCATGAGGGGATGATTATCTGTTGCACGCCTCTGTTATACTGGTGGTTTATCTCTCATATGCCTCAGTCTGATGCTTTTTGGGATGTCAAGAAGGAACCCCGTTGGGCTCCTAAGATCATGGCACTTACTCACTCGGATATTGATTAGTATCATCGAGCTTACAAGGATATAGAGATTATTGAAATTTGTTGTAGTTTACCCAATGTACCTCTTCTTAGTACAAAGGGAGGAATTAACTATAACCCTGTTCTTGCACGGCGACAACTTGGTTATCCGATGAGGGATAAACCAAATAGTATTCATTTGAGTAGTTTCTTTATGAAGGAAGGAGAAGACTATATGGAAGCTAGAGAGAAGATTACGAAGGCCTGGTGTCACATTCATAAGAGAAGTAGGAAGGATTTGGGACCTAGGGGTGTTGTTTCTTTGGAGCCATATCTTCAGTGGGTCCGATCGAGAGCTATTCAGTTAAAGATGCCGTATACCCGAGAGACACCCATGCCTGATCTATTTGTGAAGACCACTCCCCCCTTATTAGATGATCTGGAAGAGCTACAACTTGCTTTGGTTAGGATGCAACAAGAAAAGGATGCTTGGAAGAACAAGTTCTAAACTTTAGAGAGTTTCTATAGAGCAGATTTGAAGGAGAAAGATGACTTGATTGAGATCCTTGAGAGTTGAGCGATAGAGTCTATGGAGAGGAAAGGGGATTTAACTTCTCCTAAGCCTCAATCAGGTTCTGATTACTCAGATGATTGGAAGGAGGTTGCCACCAGATATGCAGAGGAAAACCAGAGGTTGAAGGCTCAAATTGCCAGGCTCACGGGGAAGCGTCAGCGTATAGAGTGATCTCCATCAGTTCTATTTCTCAGGGTTTTAGATTTTATTTTCATCTTGTACTTAGGATCATTGAAACTTGTAATCCATTTTGGAGTTATTATAATAAAAAATTTCAGTATTCCTTTGATGTTTGCAATATGTCTATAAATCTACAAATCCCTTGAGATATTAAATAACAAATTAAAAATAATCATGTGCATTGCATATCATGCATCATATTGCACATATTTCTTGCATTTGTTATGCATATCCAGGTGTCTTACCAAGCTTCTTTACTTTGTTCAGCAAGCTGATTCATCACTACAACACTCGGGCTAATTTCAAAAAAAAGATGGACAACTTAGAACAAGAGAATCGCGAGCTGCACGAGGAAATTTTGCTTTCAAGAGCAGTTTGAAAAGATGTAGAGAGAGATGAAGGCCCTCAGGGGAAAAGAGATATTTGGGCAGAATATGATCGAGCTATGTTTGGTCCCGAATGTTAAGATGCCTGCTAAGTTTATGGTCCCGGAGTTTGAGAAGTACAAGGGCAACACCTGCCCTCGTGATCATCTGGTGATGTACGTGAGAAGAATGTCTACCCATACTGATGATCAGCGTCTGCTGATTCACTTTTTTCTGGATAGTTTGACCGGTGCTGCGCTGAAGTGGTATATGAGTTTGGACATTGTTAACATCCATACTTTCAATGACTTGGGAGAAGCATTCATCAAACAATACAAATACAACATGGACATGGCGCCTGACCATGATCAACTCAGGGCCATGGTTCAGAAATACAGGGAATCATTCAAAGAATACGCACAAAGATAGCGTGAGGTAGTCGCCCAAGTGATTCCTACCATGTAAGAGAAGGATATGACTAAGATTTTCTTGAAGATGCTGGGTGCTTTCTACTACGAGAGGATGGTAGCAAGCGCGCCAAGTGACTTTACTGAAATGGTAGGAATGGGTATCCGCTTAGAAGAGACTGTCAAAGAGGGCCGTTTAACAAAGAGTGAAGGATCTGGATGTGTGAAGAGTCCATCTTATGGGTTTACCAAGAAGAAATAAGGAGATACAAATTCTGTTATACAAGAAAGGAGGGTACACACTCCTAGAAGGAATTATCAGCGTCATCAGCAAGTCGCCTCAGTTACTCCCTGTTGTACCCCAAAATTTGCCCTCGCGCTTTTCCACAAGAAATCTCAGCTTCAGACATTTCCTGACTTTTCAAACTGACTCAAGAATCGAACAAACGGACTTTTCTTGACAGTCAAGCAAGATTAGGGTTTTTACTGATTTTCAAAGCTCTGGATTGTTTCATACAGTGGGCTTAGGGTTTGGATGATTTTTGGTTCAGTTTTGATCAGGCGAGCGTTATTTGGCATTTAATCAGGAGTTAAGGTTTTATGGGCATATTCTCAGAAGAATTTAAATTCCACAGCACTTTGCGGTTTATTCCAAGATCCGGATTAAAATTCGCGTTATCTTGGTTTAATCAGTAAAAGAGACAGTGGTTTGAATTCAGTACGTTTTGATTGGGCCAGTCAGATACAGTATGCAGTATTGGGTTCACAGTGTTTATGGCAAATCAGTGAAGAAGGATTGCATTTGATCAGTCTATTTGGATTGACTGCTGCTTTGTTTTGGATTTTGAATAAGACAGGTTTAATTGATCAATATTGATTTTATTTAAGTTATTTATTATTCTAAAATTGAATGATTGAAATTTATTTTTCAATTGTTTTAATTCTAAGAATTTTAAATAAATAAATAAACAATAAAGGAAATTAGAATTAATTGGATAATTTAGATTTTTATTGATATTTGAATTATTTGTACAAATTGTTGTTTATAATGTAAATTATGAACAATAATATACATTAATTTAAATATTACATAAAATAAAAAAAACTATCCTATTTTCTAATATTCTTCATTCTTCACTCCGCTCCGGTGCTCCATTTTTTATCTGCAAAAAGAGAAGAAAAAAAGTCAGAAAGCAGTTGAAATAAAAAAGACAGTTAAAGTTGCTCATCATTAGGGGCCACTGACTGGGATCAGTTGACCCTCTCTGCAAATCGCGGGATGTCTCCCGGTTCACAAAGAGAGAAGAATTCCATTTTTTATTCATGAATGTCAAATGCATAATTTCTAAAAATTCAAACTGCAAACTTCCAATTCAAACTAAACTGAAAAAATCCAATTTCAACTTTCTATCCAAAGCAAAAGGGAAGTTACTGTCAAAATGCCTAAGTTTACTCAAGGATTACCCAAAAGTACAATTGCTGTCAAAGTCAAACCCCAAGATATCAAAGAAATGCAAAAAGTGTAGCCAAACTGTCAAAAAAGAGATAAAGAGGGTGCAGTCAAGAAAGGTGTTATGCAAGCTAAAACCTTAAATCATCATTTCCCACCAGTAGGGCCCCTTCAGAACCAAAAGGTACAAAAGAATCATATAATATATTCAAAACTGTACCATGGAAAATGAGAAGAAGAGAGATAAAACAGCATAGGCAGGTTTTAGGCTCAGGCAGGGAAGACAGAAAAGATATACAAAAAAGAGAATACAATTCAGCATTATTCAAAACTGGGCAGAAGTACACAGCATAGACAATTGCCAAAAATAGAAAAGTTCCAAGAAACCTTGTGAAACTACCCAGCAAACTTGGGTCAAAGAGAATACCAAGGTTTGAATGAAGATTGGGCGCCAAAGACCAATAGAAAGAGGACAAAAGAACACAAGAAAACATACTGATTGAGCCAAGCACCAATATCACCTGTATAACTCAGAACTAAACCAATATAGGCCATAACCTCATACCTGTCCAGAACTACACAAGTTATCAAAACACATCTCAAACATCATACCAGAATAAGAAGAAAAAACCTCACATAACTTGCTAATGCTCCAAAAAACCTGCCTACTGTCCAGATCAAACACAAACCCATCAGCAAAAACCTCACAATGACCTACCTGTTATAAAAAACTGTACAAATCAAATCATCAAACGCATCTCAAACCTGATACCAGCATCATAACCTGCCTACTGTCCAAGGCAAAACCACACAAAAACATAAACAAAACTACCAAGGTCCCTGTCAAACCATAGCATCCTGTCAAACCAACCTACTGTCAAGGAAACCACAAACAATCATTAACCTGTCAAAGAACCATGAACCCAAAGACCAGTCTAAACTCACAACCTACCTTTACCCACTGTCAAAACCAATACTAACCATAACCTGAAAATATCACAACCTTACTTGAAGCAAATTCACCATGTCTATCAAACTCAAAGCCATAACATCTCAAGCCTAAAAAACCCTCAGTAAAACATCATTGGGCAACGAAAACGAGTATACAGCATTCAAGAAGAAGAGAGAAATTTCATCCAGTTCAAGATAACACACAACATCCAATTCAACAAAAGTATCCAAAACAACATTTCAAGGCAAATCCATCAGGCCCTCAGTGTACACATCACTGGGCAATAAGGCAAGCATCTCAAAGCATCATAGACAACAGTGTTCAAGAAGAAGAAGAAAGAAGCACGGACAATAAATCAGGAGGGCAACATGAACAAATACACAGTGGCACAGAAGAAGGGATAAAGAAGTGAATTTGAAAGAGGTTCTCAGTATACATCATCATAAAACCCTCACACAGCAAAAGATAAGAACGAAAATACCAGGAAAGCATCAAGAAGCAAAGACTCGTCGCCGTTCACGCCGTTCCGGCCTCCTCTGCACCACTGAGCCTCCTCAAACGCTTCCTCGTCCTCCCCTCCACATCAAAGGTAGTATATTTCCTTCCTCATCCTTCTTCTCATCACCTTGTTAAAACAAACACAGCAAATACGAAGATCAGAGTATATAAATTATGACATGCAAGAATCTAAAACGAAAACACCTAAACCAATTCGAAACGGTGCACTAACCGTCATTTGAGGACTGTCTAGTCCATATGAGAGGAGAAGAGGCGGTAGTGTGGTAGCTCAGGCAGAGAGGCATGGCTCAGAAGCTTGCATAGAAGACGAAGAAGACGAAGCTCAGTGAACGGCGCGCTACCAAACCCTAAAGTCCTTTGTCTCAACTGAACACACCAAAGTCAAACCCTAAGAACGCTGCTCCAAACAAACCTGGGCCTGACCCGCTTCACCCTCTCTGAAGCCCATTAAACGTTTCTTTCCTTGTTTAACAAAAATTATACTAACCATTTATCTCTTACTAACCTAATTTAGTATTTCACAATTAATCTTTTTTTATAACACTAACTTCATTTCTCTTTTTTAGTAAAAACTTCTTATACTAATATAATCAAGACAAGATAATTAAAATGTTAAACCCTTTTTTTTTATTTTATGATTTATTCTTATTATTTTATTTTTATTAAAATACTTTTTACAAACTAATACTTTCTTTTTTCTAAGTTAATCTTTTTTTATATATACTTTATACATAAATTTCGAAATATTAATTTTGCACATAAAATTACATTTCCACATCATATAATAAAAATTGAAAATACTTCTTTTTATTCTTTTAATTAATATACATATTTGTACATAACAATAGAAATGCATTTTTTCTCTAATATTAAAATTCACAAATATTCGATTAAAGTACTTTTTTTTTTTTAAACATAATAAATCTAATTAAAAACTTGAACATTTAAATCAAAACACTTTCTTTTTCTTTTGTACATAATTAAACATACAAAAATCAAAGATTCATTAAGACGCATATCTAGGTCAAAAACCCTAATACGCTTCAACTTCACTTTATCGCACTTGTACATAAATACACATACTCATATACATCTCACATTTACACTTACACAATACATTGCCCTATACACATTTTTATCTTATATTTGTATACTCGATATTTACATTTGATTGCGACTTCGATTTGGTTGTAATTTATTTGGGTACTATAAGTCTCATCCCCTTTGTACATTTATACCCCCACTCCCGGACACTACTTTGTAATAGCGTAGATTTTACATTCCGCAATTTACAGTTTTCCAATTATACCATGGTTAGACCTAGGGTTTGTATGTACATAAAATCAAACGCTAGATAACCTAATATAAAGACAAATATATGTAATCAATACACAATCACACTTGCACCCCCCTAGGGTAATCCCACATGTTGCCTTCCAAAATGGGCCATGTTTGCACGTCGAGTATCTTTGGCAAAGCAAAATCAAATGATCATAAGTCCCTCAAAGTGTTGCCTAAAACGGAATGATCATAGTCCCTTCAAAACAAAACTGCCAAAGACACTTGGCATCATTGCATTCATGGTCCATACGATGACCCGCGCCCGTCCCGAATAAACTTCCTAAATGCAAGATTGCCTACCAATTTCAATGGTAGAACAAGATTGTTAAAAAAGGGTTAAAACATAACAAAAAACCTTTGAGTACAATAGGGTAGACAAAACTTTTAGTTACTTGAGATCAAACTTGCAAAAACACTTGCCTTCTTTTCAAAAACCACAATCCACAACATTTTCAAACAAACTCTCAAAAAAAAACATTTGAAAACATCTTTTCGAAAAGATTCACACTTTTGTAAAACACTCAAACACGAGTCAAATACATTAGTTGCCTAAAACAAGGCATCTTTCTCCAAAACATTTTCAAAAAGCACCCACACACACACCATTTTTAAAGCAATCGAAAAACAAGGCAAGTGATCTAAAAAACCAAGTAACTAAGAGCCCATGGATAACCATGGATGAAAAGGGTGCTAATACCTTCCCTTTTCATAATCTACCCCCCGAACCCATGAAATATCTCAAAAGGTTTTTGCTGTGCTTTTTTAACCTTTCCTTTAGGATAAAATAAAAAGTCGGTGGCGACTCTTGCTCAACCGCACAAGTGCGAATGCGAACGCAAAACACTAGTCAGTTCTCCCACCGTATCACACTCCCGTTATGAATGCCGCTCCATCTACCGTTGCTTATCAAAGACCGTCCCAGCAGGGGGATCAAGGGTATAATAAGAGAAGGGATAATTATGAACCTATTCCCATGAGCTATACAAGGCTACTACCGGCATTGATTCAGAAGAAGTTGGTTCAAACCCGACCACTTCCCGCCATACCGTCACCATTGCCTTGGTATTACAAGGCAGACCAAACATGTGCTTTTCATCAGGGAGCACCACGACATAATGTTGAGAATTGTTATCCTTTAAAGAATGAGGTACATAAATTGGTAAAGTGTGGTGTTCTATCTTTCAAGTACGTGGGACCTAATGTGAAAGATAATCCTCTACCCAAGCACGGGGGAGTAAATTCTGTAAATATGGTGGCCGATTGTCCAGGCAACTTCCATATTTTTTATGTTAATTAGGTTAGAGGAGATTTGGTGAAAATGCATGCAGTACTCTGTGAATTTAGCTACCATAGGCATGACCATTCCGGTTGTGCTATTTGCAGTACAGACATACAGGGTTGCGATAAGATAAAGGCTGATTTGCAGGAGATGATGGATGAGGGCCTCATCCACATAATCAGGACTAGGGAAGAGTATGAAGAGGAAGTGAATATGGTTCCTAGATGTCATGGTGAATTCATAATTTTTATGTAGAGTATATGAATGAGGACCTCGTGCAGTTGCATGTTACCTTCTGCCATACGGCTGGTCAGGTGAAACACCAATATGGATCTTGCCTAGTTTTCTGTCGAGATTCCCGAGGATGTTCAATCGTGAGGAAGGATGTTCAGTTGTTGTTAGACAATTCAACTATCAAGGTCACATGTCAGAGGGATGATTACCATGAAGTTGATATGGTTGAAGTTTGTTTGACTGAAGAAGAGTCCAATGAAGAGTATGCCTCTGCAGATGAGTATTTCTCTTCAGACGAAGACTTGTTTTCCAGAAATGACTTATTAATGACTGATTGTGTTGAAGAAGGGGTAAAAGTCATTGGGCCTTGTTTTGGTGCACCTGCCCATTTTGAAGTTGAGTATCATAGCAAGCCAACTATTACCCCATTGGTGATTAGTTTGCGGGGCCCTATCCCCTACAAGTCAGATAAGGCTGTGCCTTACAAATATAACACTAAAATCTTAGAGGATGGAGTGGAGGTTCCCATCCATCCAATGCCTGATGTTGGAAATATAGCTGAAAATAGAAGGGTGACCCGCACTGGTCGTGTGTTTGCCCCAGTTTTTCGAAGAGATGTTGGTGCTGGAAAGAAAATTACTGAGAACCTTGAACCCAAGAAGGCTTCGGGTGAGACTAGCGGAGCTACATTAGAGAAAGAAGTGGATGACATTTTGAAGATAATCAATATGAGCGACTACAGAATTGTAAATCAGCTACTGCAGACTCCTTCAAAAATATCTATCTTGGATTTATTGATGGAATCATCTGCTCACAGAGAATCCTTGATGAGGGTATTGGACCAAGCTTTTGTGGAGAGTGATATGCCAATAGACCAATTCAGCAGCGTAGTAGGAAACATTACGTCATGTAATAACTTGAGTTTCTGCGATGACGAACTGCCAGATGAAGGAAGGAATCACAACCAGGCCCTCCACATCTCTATGAACTGCAAGAATGAAAGACTATCCAATGTGCTGATTGATAATGGATCCACATTGAATGTTATATGGAGGAGTACGCTTATGAAGTTGAAATATCAAGGAACACCTATGCCCCCTAGTGGCATCATTGTGAAAGCGTTTGATGGATCAAGGAAATCTTTCATCGGTGAAGTGGACTTGCCTATTCATATAGGACCACATTTGTTTCAGATAAATTTCCAGGTCATGGACATTGTTCCCGCTTATAGTTATTTGTTAGGACGACCATGGATACATGAAGCAGGGCCTGTCACTTCAACTTTACACCATAAGCTAAAGATTGTACGTGAAGGGAAAGTAGTGATTATAAATGGGGAGCATGCATTATTGATATCTCATCTGTCCTCTTTCAGCATTGTAGAAGCGGATGAAGATGTTGTTGGAACCCAGTTTCAAGCCTTATCCATTTACAACATAAGAGGAAATGAGAATTCCATGGTTTCGCTGAAGGATGCGCAGCAGGTTATACGTAATGGTCATAGTGAGGTATGGGGATAGATCGTGGAACCACCTGTGAACAAGAACAAAGCTGACTTGGGGTTCTCTTTGAAGAATGACAAAGGTAAGAGCATGAAGCCGAAGTCTGCTGCAGGAAAATATCAAGACATTTTCCCTAGCAGGGGTTATCTTTATCTAACTGTTTCCGGGATCAATTCCATTGTGGAAGATGAAGCAGAGCAGGAAATGCCGAATTATGTGACGTGCGGAGTTTGGGTTTAGAACTGGATCACCATTGTTGTTCCCTCTTGCATACATGTTTCAAAGTAATTCACTTTGTTAATATTTTTGAAAAAGCTTTCACTCTGCCCAAGATGGAAGTATTAATGTTGTAGGGCTTATCTGTTTGCTGTGATTTTTAAAATCAATAATAAAAGTTGTCTTTGTTTCCCAAATTGTGTCTTTTTTTTCTTCTAATTTTTCTTGGAAAATGGTAATAAAAAAAAACCTTACAAAATAAATAATAACTGAAATTCAATCTGCATAATCACTTGTTATATGTGTCAATTTCTAAAATCAATCATAAATCATATATGCAGATTAATTAAAAAACCCGTTGAATACAATGACCCTGCACCCTCTCCTAACTTTGAGTGTCCTGTGTTTGGGGCTGAAGAATAAGATTAAGATGAGATTCCAGAAGAGGTCTCACGGTTGCTTGAGCATGAGGAAAATGCCATTCATCCATATAAAGAGCCATTGGAAGTGATCAATTTGGGTTCAGAAGAAGATCCGAAGGAAGTCAAGGTTGGAGCATTGTTGCATCCTGATGTAAAGAGCAGGTTGATTGAACTGTTGAAAGAGTATGTGGATATTTTTGCTTGGTTTTACCAAGATATGCCTGGTCTAGATACAGATATCGTATAGCACCATTTTCCGTTGAAGCTAGAATGTCCGCCAATCAAACAGAAGTTAAGAAGAACTCACCCAGATATGGCAGTAAAAATCAAAGAGGAGGTTCTAAAGCAGATTAATTCTAGTTTTCTTGTGACGTCAGTGTATCCTCAATGGATTTCCAATATGTCCCAGTACTGAAAAAAGACGAAAAATTCCGCATGTGCGTAGATTACAAAGATCTAAATAAAGCTAGTTCAAAAGATGATTTTCCATTGCCACACATTGATATGTTAGTGGATAGCACAACAAAATTCAAAGTATTCTGGTTCATGGACATATTTTCTGGGTATAATCAAATAAGAATGGCTCCAAAGGACATGGAAAAAACAATGTTTATCACACCCTGGGGAACATTCTGTTACAGAGTGATGCCCTTCGGGTTGAAGAACGCTGGTGCAACATACCAGAGGGCTATGACAACCCTATTCCATGATCTAATGCACAAGGAAATCGAAGTATATGCTGATGATATGATCGCCAAATCCCATACTAAAGAAGGGCATATAGAAGATTTGTTGAAGTTGTTTCAGTGTTTGAGGAAGTATCGTCTCCGCTTGAATCCAAATAAATGCACCTTCGATGTTTGATGAGGGAAATTGTTGGGTTTCATTGTTAGCCAGAAAGGAATTGAAGTTGACCCTTATAAAGTCAAGGCGATTCAAGAGATGCCAACACCAAGAACTGAAAAGCAAGTCAGAGGTTTCCTCGAGAGTTTGAATTATATTTCCAGATTCATCTCCCACATGACTGCAACATGTGAACTGATCTTTAAGTTGTTGAAGAAAGATCAAGGTTGTGTGTGGACGGATGATTGCCAAAGGGCATTTGAAAGTATTAAATAATATCTGCTTGAACCTCCTATCTTGATCCCTCCTGTAGAAGGAAGACCATTGATTATGTATCTGACAGTGTTAGATAAATTCACGGGTTGTACTCTGGGACAACAGGATGAAACAGGGAAGAAGGAGTTCGCCATTTATTATCTTAGTAAAAAATTCACTGATTGTGAGTCACGGTATTCCATGCTAGAAAACACATGTTGTGCTTTGTCCTGGGCGGCAAAGCGGTTGCGGCAGTATATGTTGAATCACACTACTTGGTTAATCTCTAAAATGGATCCAATTAATTACATTTTTGAAAAGCCTGCTCTTACTGGGAGAATTTCCTGCTGGCAGATGTTGTTATCTGAATATGATATCGAATACCGCACTCAAAAGGCTATTAAAAGCAGTGTGTTGACAGATTATCTTGCTCACCAACCAGTGGAGGATCACCAGGCTGTAGAATATAAATTACCCAATGAGGATGTAATGTTACTGAAATCAAAGGATTATGATGAACCATTTCCTGAGGAAGGTCCTGACTCTGAATCTCGTTGGAGTATGATATTTGATGGAGCTGTGAATGCTTATAGTAAAGGAATTAGTGTTGTGATTGTCACTCCTCGTGGATCGCACATTCCTTTTACTGCAAGGTTAACATTCGATTGTACTAACAATATGGAAGAATACGAGGATTGCATTATGGATCTCAAAGAAGCTATTGGTCTCAGAATTAAAATTCTAGATGTGTATGGTGATTCAGCTTTGGTAATAAATCAAATTAAAGGAGAATGGGATACTTGTCACCCCGGCTTGATCCCTTACAAATATTATGATAGAAGGTTGTTACCCTTGTTCGATAAAGTTGAATTCCATCACATTCTTAGAGATGAAAATCAAATGGCGGATGCTCTGGCAACTCTGGCTTCTATGTACCAAGTGAATACTTTGAATGATATACCCCAAATTATGGTTCAACGTTTGGATAGGCCCGCTCACGTGTTTACAATAGAGGAGGTAGTAGATGAAAAACCTTGGTATTATGATATCAAGCATTTTCTTCAGACTCAGGAATACCCGATTGGTGCGTCGAAGAAAGATAGAAAGACATTGAGAAGATTGGCCAACAGTTTCTTCCTCAGTGAAAATGTGTTATACAAGAGAAATTATGACATGGTCTTGCTCAGATGCGTGGATAGACACGAAGAAGACATGTTGATGCATGAGATTCATGAAGGTTCATTTGGCACTCATGCCAATGGACATTCGATGGCTAAAAAGATGCTAAGGGCAGGTTATTATTGGCTTACAATGAAGTCTGACTGTTACAAATTTGCAAAGAAGTGCCATAAATTCCAGATTTATGAAGACAAGGTCCATGTGTCTCCTACACATCTCAATGTGATTTCCTCCCCGTGGCCTTTCTCTATGTGGGGTATTGACATGATTGGGATGATAGAACACAAAGCTTCGAATGGGCACCATTTTATCTTGGTAGCAATTGACTACGTCACCAAATGGGTGGAGGCTGCTTCGTATGCCAATGTTACCAAGCAGGTGGTTATGTGCTTCATTAAGAATAACCTTATATGTAGGTATGGTGTGCCGAGCAGAATAATCGCTGAAAATGGATCGAATCTGAACAACAAAATGATGATTGAACTTTGTGAGGAATTCAAGATTGTACGTCACAATTCATCTTCATACAAGCCAAAGATGAATGGGGCTGTTGAAGCCGCTAATAAGAATATCAAGAGAATCGTCCAGAAAATGGTTGTTACTTATAAGGATTGGCATGAAATGCTCCCTTTTGCTCTACATGTATGTCAAACATTTGTCCGCACTTCAATAGGAGCTACCCCGTTCTCCCTGGTGTATGGAATGGAAGTTGTACTCCTGGTCGAGGTTGAGATTCCCTCGTTGCGCGTGATAATGGAAACCAAATTGACAGAGGATGAATGAGTCCAAAACAGGTTTGACCAATTAAATTTTATTGAGGAGAAGAGGATGACAACTTTATGTCATGGGAAGTTATATTAGAAAAGAATGAAGAAAGCTTTTGATAAAAAGGTCAAACTTCATGAATTCAGAGAAGGCGACCTCGTGCTCAGGAGGATCATGTCTTTCAATGCTGATTCTAGCGGCAAGTGGACTCCCAATTTTGAAGGCCCATATGTTGTCAAGAAAGCCTTCTCTGGCGATGCATTAATTCTTGAAACTATGGATGGCGAGGAGATCCCACGTCCCATGAATGCTGACGCAGTCAAGAAATACTTCGCCTAAAGAAATAAAAGAACAACTCGCTAAGTTAAAAACCCTAAAGGGAGGCTTAGGAAAAAAGGAGCATCTCGGTAAGCTGAAAACCCGAAAGGGAGGTCTAGGAAAAAATTAGAGACATAAACAAAACAAAAAATTCCCGCTAAGTTGAAAACCCGCAAGGGCAGCTTAGGCAAAAGTTAGGGACTTTCTTGGCAAGTAACTACGTCAGAAAAGACTTGATTGTTGAAGCAACAATCTTCTCGGATCCTCACCATACTTCAACAGAAGCTGCTGCCCAGGATTTCAAAATTTGTTAGAGGGGATAGCGGTCATTGTATCTCAATGTATCTTTCCCATTATATATATTACCATTTTACAAACTTTGTAATCATCTATGGAGTCTCGCCATTCGCAGACTGCCATTCTATTAATGAAATTTGAGCTTTCACCCAATTCTTCATATTCTTTATTTTATTTAGCTTGCAAAGACTCTGTTTATTATTGATAATAACTTTCAAAGAAAAATATTAAATAACGAAATCGATTTTTCAAAAAGGATTACAATTTGCTTTTACTTTGAGATTTGTGATGAAACAATGACAACAAAAATGGTGATCCCAGGAATGGACAAACTCCAGTTGTTTTGAGAAGTTTTTTGTTCCCCTCGAAAAGTTTACTCAGAATGATTCATTGTATTGGGTTTATGACTCCGGTATCCTCGGCCAAGTTTGGATTAATTTGTCCTCTTTTCTGATTTTTCATGATGTGAAGTTTCAGTCCGAGATTTCTCTAGTGAAGTTTTCGTTTGGCCTAATAGAAGTTCTTTTTCCAGAGAAGTTGGTATCATAACCACTCTTGAAGAATGCAGGTCCCTGGTTTCTCTAGGTGAAGGACGTATTGTGGATGTGGTGTTAACCTCGCTAATAAAGTAGGCCTGAATTCCCCAGTTAATGTTTGGATGTTTTGGTGTCAGTCTACTTTACTTGAGACTGGTTTTGCAATCTCCAGTAGGAATGTTACTTTTGAAAAACACTTGTTTCCCCGGTGAAGCCTGAAGAAGGATGTTTTATCCCTGTATCTGTACTATTTTATCACTTTGATTTGTCTACCTTTAGATTATGTTTCTCCCCAGTAAAGTTAAAGCAGACAATAGGTTTTGTTTCCTCAGCTGGCATTTACTTTTTCTTGGAATGATCATCTTGGATGAAGTTTAGTCGAGTGTTGTTAGTGCCCAAGGCGGTTTTGCTTATTATTCCTAATGTTGTATATCTGTTTTGTCAGCATACGCGCAATAACATTCATACATTCATACATACATCATGCATACCTAAAATTGGCAAATCATTGTTCATTGACCTTTGTTAATATTTTTGTTGACATATTACCTTGTGTTGCAGAGTTACGTTGTCCTCTTTTCAATAGAGTGTTGGCCTTAAGCAGAAAGCGTATATTCTTTCAATTTCCCCATTGAGTTATCCCTCATGGAAGATTTTTGCTTTAACTTTCTGGTACAACTCCTTGTTTGGATGGATTTGGTTTTCCCTCTTGAGTTTATTTCTCAAAGGATGTATTCTGGTTGACTGTTTCATTCCAATTTATTTCTGGTTTGAATCTGTGGTTCCACGACAATATTACATACTTTGGATTTCTGAAAACTTCAAGCTTTGGTTGGTGCATTTATTTTGCACGAGAAGACTTTATCTCCTCAGCAAGAATATCATGGCGTCTCCCCAGGAAGTCATACCTTTTTCCTAAAAAGTCATTCCTTTTTTATCTTCCATGACAAGAAGTAGTGGGACTCTTTATTTGAGAAACTTGTGCTTCCCTGTAAAAGTAGACGTAACTTTTTGCTATCTCCTCTATAAGTGAATAGTTTGCAGTTTATCGACAGATTACGCCAACGAATGGCAAGACTTTCAATATCACAGAAACAACTCGCTGTGAAATCTTTGCAAATGGAAGTCTCTTCATTTGAGACAGCTTATGTATTATCCTTTCCAGGAGGAGTGCCTTGGTTAAAGAAGGAGTTGAGACCCGTTCTAGGTGAAACGCCAGAATCTTGGGGAAACTTGTTATCTTTTTGCTACCCTCAGTGAACGTTGGTAGTTCATCGTCAGTGAACGGCGGTGCTATGATATATTTTCTCTCTAAATTCTGGGAAAGTTGGTAGGTCACCTTCAGTGAAAGTTGGTGATTGTTATCTTTTTGCTACCCTCAGTGAACGTTGGTAGTTCATCGTCAGTGAACGGCGGTGATATGATATATTCTCTTTCTATCTTCAGTGAAAGTTGGTAGGACGTCAGAAGTGAACGTCGATGTTTGTTATCTTTTTGCTACCCTCAGTGAACGTTGGTAGTTCATTGTCAGTGAACGGCGGTGCTATGATATATTTTCTCTCTACCTTCAGTGAAAGTTGGTAGGTCACCTTCAGTGAAAGTTGGTGATTGTTATCTTTTTTCTACCCTCAGTGAACGTTGGTAGTTCATTGTCAATGAACGGCGATGCTATGATATATTCTCTTTCTACCTTCAGTGAAAGTTGGTAGGGTGTCGGCAATGAAGGTCGATGTTTGTTATCTTTTTGCTACCCTCAGTGAATGTTGGTAGTTCATCGTCAGTGAACGGCGGTGCTATGATATATTTTCTCTCTACCTTCAGTGAAATTTGGTAGGTCACATTCAGTGAAAGTTAGTGATTGTTATCTTTTTGCTACCCTCAGTGAACGTTGGTAGTTCATCGTCAGTGAACGACGGTGCTATGATATATTTTCTCTCTACCTTCAGTGAAAGTTGGTAGGTCACTTTCAGTGAAAGTTGGTGATTGTTATCTTTTTGCTACCCTCAATGAACGTTGGTAGTTCATAGTCTGTGAACGACAATGATATGATATATTCTCTTTCTACCTTCAGTGAAAGTTGGTAGGACGTTGCCAGTGAACTTCGATGTTTGTTATCTTTTTGCTACCCTCAGTGAATGTTGGTAGTTCATCGTCAGTGAACGGCGGTGCTATGATATATTTTCTCTCTCTACCTTTAGTAAAAGTTGGTGGGTCACCTTCAGTGAAAGTTGGTGATTGTTATCTTTTTGGTACCCTTAGTGAATGTTGGTAGTTCATCGTCAATGAACGGCGATGCTATGATATATTCTCTTTCTACCTTCAGTGAAAGTTGGTAGGACGTCGACAGTGAACGTCGATGTTTGTTATCTTTTTGCTACCCTTAGTGAATGTTGGTAGTTCACCTTCAGTGAAAGTTGGTAGGACATCAGCAGTGAACGTCGATGTTTGTTATCTTTCTCTCTATCTTTAGTGAAAGTCGATAACTTCGCCTTCGGTAGAAGTTGGCGTATCCTTTGACCATTTTACCATCCTCTCTGAGTCAAGTATTTTGATCCACCAGTGATTTATTTTCCTGGCCGGGTCACTCTCTTGTTTCTTTATTATTGTTACATCCCTAATGGTGTTTTGGGTATCTTTGGTCCTATTCATATGCATTCATGATCACTAACATTTGCATGGCATCTTAGGGCCAAAAATAGGGTTTGTTTTATATTTAAGTATCTTCGATTGCGTCGACACGAATATTTTTAACCTTCATACCTCTGGATAGAAGAAACTTAAATAAGGGAAACTTTTGTACCCCAATTTTTTCCCCTAAGATCCCTTTATCATACCATGTTGGTTCATTCCAACAAGATCACACTAGGTTTCTTGGTTCCCCTCCCTACATTTAGCTTTTCCCTTTTGAGGAATTACCAAGCACCTTGACTTAAGTTCTTTTGTGATCATTAATATTTTTGTCTTGATTTCTTCTTTTAATTAAATAAAGTGCAATGTTGGTTTGTCTTGCTTGTTATCCCTGTAGGTGAAGGCCATGACATTCAACAAGTCCCCCCCCCCATGGGTTCATGAGTTTATTTCCATGCCCTAGTAAATAAAGCTTGAGAAGTTCAAACCTCATATTTGGATTTGTTTTAGAAGAAATGGCATGGCAAAGTTATTTTGGTTCACCATATTCCAATATTATCAAATTTGGTTGAAAAGTACAAGGGGTTTGATTGGAGAAGTTGTCATGTTTGGACAAGGCCTTATTCCCATTTGTCACAAGAATATATTTCTCTCAATTTTCAAAATATGAAAGTGGTTTTGGTGGCTATGAGTTCTTATTATCATCCTCAACAAATTCTATTCACAAATCGAGAATGTTGGTACAAGAAGTTTGTTCAAGCTTGTCAAAGTTCCTCAAGGCATTTTTCTTGATCTAGGAGCTAGGGTTTTGAATTTAAAAGGAATATATCTTGCTCATATTTTGTTATTTTGGAGTGATTCCAAAGACATCCTTCTCTTCAAAGGGTTATTAACAAATCACTTCAAAATTTCCAAGGAGTTTTCATGAGGAAGAGACTTGATGAGGAAGAAAGATTACAAGTCCTCCAGATGAATCCCCAATTTTCCATGTGCGACTTCAAATGGTCATAACTTGGTCAATTTTTATCACCTTGAGTCCATTCTTTTTCCATAATGATCTTGAAGATGTTTATTATATGCTTTTTTTTATGTGCAAAGTGATAAAATGGATGGAAGTTGCCTTAATGATATAAAAGATTATAGGTCATTTCATGATTTTTTGCCAAATTCAACAATTCATAACTCTCTCAAGTTTTGGAGATTTTTAATGATTCAAGTTTCAAAATGTCATTCAAGAGACCTACTTCATTCCATCTTTTTTGGTCAAGAACAAATTCAAAGTGGAAAGCCATGTTTGGATGCAAGACATTATAGGTCATTTTTGAAGAAGAATTTGAAATATTTCTAAGTATGGAAAGTCAATCCGTTTTCTTCAACTTTGACTCAATACAACTTTCATCTCAAGCATCTATTTAACTCCATTCTTTTTCCATTACAAATCTTGTAACCTCATCTTTCTAAAGCATCAAGAATCATGCCTTAAGACCCCTTGAGCTGAGAATGCCATTGTTTCAAAAGTGTTAACTTGGAATTGAAGTTTCATTGCAAGTTAGAATTTTAAATTCATGTTACAACCTCTAAACCTCAAATTAGCACGCGTATTGGGTCTAAACACGATTAGCCAACTTTCCCAAGTGGATTAGCGCATCAAAACATGAGAATTGGATGAGTTTTGGTGAAGTTTAGATCACACTTCACTCGTGCATCAGTTTTGCACGAATTCCATCCAAAATGCATCATTCACTCTTTCTTTTGATCCTATTTGCTTATCCTATAAATACATGAACTATCCCATTCATTTTCTCAAGCTTCGATAGCCAGAATCACCCTGCCAAACTTGTTTCATAACTCAGAATTCAGTAACTTAAAAAATCCATTCTCAAGCCCTTTTCAATCCAATTTTTCCATCAATTCACCTTCCTTGATCTTCCCTGAAGCTAACCATATAATTACATTTGAGAATCGTGCCCTATACTACTCCATAGAAGTCCAGTTTCAGAGCTCTGCAACTCAACCTTAATAGGTAGATTCCTTCATCAATTCTTCAAAACTTTGATATCATTGTGTTTCTCTCATTGCCCTGGTTCTAGTCACAACACTTACCTCTTTCTGGAAATACGTTTTGACCATGAAATTTCAAATCCCTTTTCAAAACTTTCCTTCCAAATTGCTTGAGCTACATTTTATATAAATTTGGCGCGATGGTGTGGCTGTCTTCGTCTTGAAGAGACGAAGCGAATGTCATAGGTCTGAACTTCTGATTTTACAGTTTGAGAGACCTGCAATTCGTGTTGGCTGGAGGTTGAAGATGACCAACATGTTATCTTCCAACCAATGAAGGTGCGCCATCTGTTTTTTTTAAAATCTGATTTAATTAATGATTCTGTACATTATTCACTAATGACCATGATATGCACAACGCGCCAGATCCCTTGGATTTGATTACTAACGCGTTTTGACTCTCATCAAATGATCCACATATTTTACTTTTATTTTCTTTTTGTGATTTTTATATTTTAATTGTTTTAAATTTCGAAAAATCATAGAAAAATCATTTTCAGTCCAAAAAATCTAAAAAAACTATAAAAAATATTTTTGATTATTCTCTTTCTGATTTTCTTTTTTTCACAATTTAATTTTGTGTTTTTGTATTTTTTATGAATTTACACTTTATTTGATTTGTTTTAAATGTTTAAAAATACTTTTATACATTTTTAAATTCTAAAAAAATTAAGGAATGATCCAATGATATTGTGACAAATATTGGTGACCTTATTTTATTTTTGTTTCTGACTTTACTATTTTTTTTTATCATTTTTGGTTTATTTTACCCACTTATTTTAATTTTAAAAATAGTTTCAAAATTTAAAAAATTACCAAAAAATTTGTAAAATTATTTGAGCCCTTTTCTAATTTTTCTATGGTCTTACTTTTTATTTCTTGATTAATTTGAACATAGTTGATATTTTTCTCTTTATTTTCTATTTTTAAACATTATTTTTTACCACTTTTGTATATATATTAAAATGTGATATTATTTTGTGACTATTTTCTGGCCGATCTTGGGTTAAATTTTGGATCATGAACTTTATTAACATCATTGGATCCATGGTGTTGAGTTTAACTCCACAAAAATAGATGAGTGATTTTAATAATAGTTTGATTAAATTTAATTCAAAAGTGGTTTGTATATTCTCTCCCACCCCTCTTCATCTCATTCCCTTCTTATTGCACTAAATGTTGTTGGAGCATGATCTCTATATCATGTCTCAGAATAAATGGTGCATAGATTGCTATTGACCGACCTCAAAATAGGTGCGACTTCTATATAAGTCCACTTACGATTGCTTAACATAGCACTAAATTTTGTTCCGATTCAAATAAATGATCATTCGTGGCCCAAACTTATGTTTGCAAGCCCAAGTATGTTAATTTGATCTCTTTGATCCAATAACTTTGAGATTCATTGTGTGGAGGATTTGGTTCTACCAATCCTCTAATGGATCTACAACACCTTTGGTCAACGCGGATCACTTAAACATCGTTGATCATTAAATGGCACTTGTGAGAATTCCAAATGGATGATATACTTGACAAAAAGCAAATACAAATTGTTGTGTGGAGGCTTTGGTTCTACCAATCCTCTAATGAGTTCCAAATGCAAGCTTTAAGATGGTCATCCAACTAACCACTAATTATTGACTTGTCTTACTTTATGCTTTTATTCTTTTTATGCTTTATGTACCATTTACTTTTAGCATTTACATTTCATGCCATTTTCATCTTTTCTCATTTGAGCATTTACTTTCTTGTCATTTTTACTTTCCTCACTTGAGCTTTTCTTTTCCTTTCTTAAGATACTTAATAATCAACATAAACCCTGCAAAATCTTTAATGGTACTTGGACTATTTTGTTACTATCCTTGGCATTATGGAGCATGGGACTTTTCTTGGACTCAGGATTAGAAACCTTGGCCTATCTTAGAGACCTGGTGATCTTATCTGATTATTTTGTATGGAGTTCTTGAGGTTTACCTCAAGACATTGGGTTGCTTGTTTGTTTTTGTGTACAGGTTTTTTGTGATTACACTCTTTGTTTGTAATCTGGAATTCACCCGTATACAGCCGTTACTCAGCCCAATTTTTATGAAGACTTAATACACTTGAAGTTTGGTTCTCTCAAGAGGTCTAGTGTTTTTTTGCTTGATTGGTTTCAGTCCAAGGAATGAGAATTCTATCTTGGCTCATAATGTCAAGTATTGGCTTCTTGTTAGTTAGATGGCTCTTATCCCTAACTTTTACCTTATGCTTTAGGATAATCCCTTCTTCTCCTCCCATATTATTTAATTTCAAAAATCTTCTTCCTCCTTTTGAGAACTCTTCTTGTTTTTAAACTTGAACCATTTTCATAATAAACTTGGACTTATGTCCATGCATTTTCAAAACATTTTCATAAATAAACCCCAATCAACTTAATAATACCTTGAAATTTTTTGTGAGAAGACTAAAAGTCAATCAATCTCATTTCAAACCATCTTGCCATTTTGGCTTTTATCTTTAAACTTTTCTCAAAAGATTAAACTCTTGTCAATACTTGTAGTGATGCAAACAACTATACTTCTACAATATGTAGTGAAGAGAGATATTTTCCACATGGGTGTTGAGTGAGGCATTGTTGATTTTAAAATCCAAGCCATATCCTCCACTTTGAGATGATGCAAATTCTCCTTCTCATAATTGTGGGTAGTAGGTATGTTTTCCACACGGACAATGACGATGATGTTGTATCTCATAAAATTAACTAACACATTTGTGTTTTAAATTTTTTTAAAAGAGGAACTACGTGTACCCTGATCCCCTATTGCACGAAAGGTGGTACGTAGGCACTAAAGGTTCGCAACCGCGGCAGGTGCAAAAATCATAAAAAAATATATTTCTTTTTCTCACCTCCACCATCTATTTTACATACAACATTTTATAGCCAAAATATATAGGTTTTACAAAGAGGTTCATGCGGAGTATCGTAGATGTTTAGGGTACTAATACCTTTATTTTGCATAACCAACCCCCTTACCTTGAATCTTTCCCCCCTCTTTTGGGTTATTCGCTCTTTTCCCATTCCTTTGGAAACAATATAGCGCGGTGGCGATTTTTATTTTGATCTGTAAAAGTCTAGTCAATCCAATGGCTTAGTCTTAAACATTTCTACCACTACAGATGGTACTTGGAGAAGTTCATATCCCCATTAAAGTTGGTTCACAAGTCTTCAATTCTATTTTCTACATGATGGACATCCGTACTGCTATCTCTTGTTTACTTGGAAGCCCTTAGATACATGGGGTAGGAGCAGTGGCGTCCACCCTTCACCAAAAGTTGAAATATCCAGTCAAGGGAAAGATTGTTACTGTTTGTGGTGAATAAGAATTTATGGTTAGTCACCTAAATTCGTTCAAATATGTGGAAATGGATGGTGAGTTCATAGAAATGCCATGCCAAGCTTTCAAAGTGGTTCCTCCCTAATATTCCTTTCAAAATAGACAAGTTTGGGTTTGGTTTCACTGCCAAAGCTCAAAAGGATGTCAGACGTGCTCGCATAGGAAAACCACCTCTTTGCATTGGTAATCATGGAGTTAAAGATATTGAAGACTCTGAGGATGACTCCGACTTTGATGAATGGATCTACCCGACTGCTGAAAAAGAGCTCAACAACTGGCAACGAGGAGTAATTACCATTTACTGTTTTTATCAATTCAAGAACTTTGTCTATAATTTAATTTCAAACAATGACTTTAACCATGTGCCTTACCCGAGGCACCATGGTCCATTTGTTAAGGGTTTGTTCATTTTCATATGCCATATGATCATTTAATGAAAAACATTGGACTCTTTTGCATTCAAATTTTGAGCTCATTGCCTTTCTTTCGTTTTTATTTCATTTTCAAAATAGCCACGTATCTTACATGCAAACACACACACACACAATTGCAGATCTTCATCCACTCTGGATCTCATTTCCAACAACTCTACTATTGCCATCTATGACTTTGAACATCCAATCTACCAAGACGAAGATGAAGGCGAAGAAGATTGTGAAATACATGGGGTACTAGTCAAACTTCTGATGCAAGAAGAGAAAGCCATTCAACATCATAAAGAGATAGTTGAAGTAATTAACCTAGATACCGCGACAGACAAGAGGGAGGTCAAGATCGGCGCTAACTTGGTAGACAATATTAAAGGTAGATTGGTCAAGATGTTGCTTGACTATGTTGAAGTATTTTCTTGGTCATATGAAGATATTTCGGGGCTTGACCTTGACATTCTGGTTCATCGTCTACCAACAAAGAAAGATTGTCCTCCAGCCAAGCAAAAGGTTCGTCGTATGCGGCCAGACATGTTTGAGAAAATAAAATCTGAAGTAATGAAGCAATTTAATGCAGGTTTTCTAGCAGTAACATCATATCCCCAATGGGTGGAGAATGTGGTCCCCGTACCAAAGAAGGATGGAAATGTCCGCATGTGCATAGACTATAGAGATTTGAATAGGGAAAACTCCAAGGATGATTTCCAACTACCACATATTGACATCTTGGTCGATAATACATCTCAACACAAATTCCTCTCTTTCATGGATGGTTTATCTGGATACAATCAAATCAAGATGGCTCCCGAGGACATGGAGAAGACCGCCTTTATTATACAGTGGGGGACCTTCTGTTAAAAGGTCATGCCATTCAGTTTGAAGAATGAAGGGGCAACCTATCAACGAGCTATGGTAGCCCTATTCCATGACATGATCAATCATGAGATGGAGGTCTATGTGGATGATATGATTGCAAGGTCGCAGATTGAGGAAGAACACATGGATCATTTACACAAGCTATTCGAAAGGTTGAAAAAGTACAAGCTAAGGCTGAATCCTAACAAGTTCACTTTCGGAGTAAGATCTGGAAAACTCTTAGGTTTTGTCGCCAGTAGCAAAGGCATTAAAGTTGATCATGTGAAGGTTAAAGCCATATAAGAAATTCCAGATCCCCGCTCTAAGAAGGAAGTAAGAGGTTTCTTGGGTTGACTTAACTAAATTGCTCGATTCATATCCCACCTAACTGCTACTTGTGAGCCAATCTTCAAACTCTTGAAGAAAGATCAAGTAGTTAGATGGAACAACGACTGCCAAGAAGCCTTTGACAAGATCAAACAAGAGCCTCCCATCCTGATGCCTCTAATTGAAGGAAGACCTTTGGTTATGTATTTGACTGTATTAGAGAACTCAATGGGGTGTGTGTTGGGACAATATGATGAGTCTGGCCAAAAAGAGCATGCAATATACTACCTGAGCAAAAAGTTTACCGACTGTGAAACTAGATATTCACTGCTCGAGAAAACTTGTTGCGCTCTAGAATGGGATGATCGCCGGCTAAGACAGTATATGTTGACTCACAGCACATTATTGATTTCTAAGATGGACCCCATCAAGTATATCTTTGAGAATCCAACACTCTCCGAATGAATTGCTATATGGCAAATGATTCTGACCGAATATGACAACCAATATACGACACAAAAAGCAATCAAAGGAAGTGTGTTGGCGGATCATTTGGCACATCAAGCTGTTGACGACTACCAATCCATGAACTTTGAATTCCCTGATGAGAATATCATGCTAATAACTGACTGTGAAAAGCCTGGACCGTATGACAGACCTGAACAAGGATCCTGATGGACTATGGTTTTTGATGGGGATTCCAACGCTTTGGGTAATGGAGTCGGTGTTGTGATTGTTTCTCCTGAGGGTTGCCATACACCTTTCACTTTTAGACTTTGCTTCGACTGTACCAACAACATGGTTGAGTATGAGGCATGCATATTGGATCTAAAAGTTTCTATTGACTTTGAAATCAAGTCGTTAAGTGTATACGGAGATTCAACATTAGTAATCAATCAAGTTAAAGGAGAATGGGATACCAAACATCTGAATCTGATCCCCTATAAAGAGATCGTGCTAACCTTGATACCATACTTTGAGGAAGTCACTTTTGAACACTTTCCAAGGGAAGAAAATCATTTGGCAGACGCTTTAGCAACCATGTCATCTATGTTCAAGGTTAATTGGGACAACGAGACTCCTAGAATTACAATAGAAATATTTGATGAACCTGCGCACTATTATGAGCTTGACACTGACGAAGAGAAGCCATGGTACCATGAGGTGAAGATATATCTTGAAGCACAAGAGTATCCTGAGGGAGCTTCCATTAACGACAAGAAATTCTTGCAAAGATTTTCAGTCAAGTTCTTCCTAAGCAATGAAATACTGTACAAGCGCAACCATGATTCAACTTTACTCTAGTGTGTGGATAAGAAGAAGGCAGAGAAGATCATGGAGGACATGCATGATGTCCTCTTTGGAACTCACTCTAGTGGGCACACTATGGCCAAGAATATTCTAAGGGTTGGTTATTATTGGTCGACTATGGAAGCTGATTGTCACCATCACTCAAGGACTTCCCATAAGTGTTAAATCTATGCCGACAAGGTTCATGTGCCTCTGATTACTTTGAATGTCATGACTGCTTCGTGGACATTTGCAATGTGTGGCATAGACATGATTGGAGAAATCAAACCCACTTCTTCCAATGGACATTATTTCATCCTTGTTATTATTGACTACTTCACCAAATGGGTCGAAGATGCCTCATATGCCTCAGTTACAAAGAACGTTGTAGCCTGGTTTATCAAACATAACCTCATCTGCGTTATGGCATCCCTGAAAGGATTATCACTGACAACAGAACCAACCTCAACAATTCCATGATCACTGAACTTTGTGCTCAGTTCAAAATCAAGCATCATAATTCTTCTCCATACAGACCTAAGATGAATGACAGAGTGGAAGCTGCCAATAAAAACATAAATAAGATAATGCAAAAGATGGTGGTAACCTATAAAGACTGGCATGAGATGCTACCATTTTCTCTTCACGACTACCGTACTTCGGCTCGAACTTCAACTGGGGCAACCCTTTCTCTTTAGTCTATGGCATGGAAGCTGTCCTGCCCGTGGAAGTTCAAATTCCTTCCTTAAGGATTATGAAAGAAGCAGATTTAGGCGAAGACGAATGGATTCAAAATAGATTGAATCAATTGAACTTGATCGACGAGAAAAGACTAGATGCTATTTGTCATGGTCAAATGTACCAAAAACATATGATCAAGGCTTTCAACAAGAAGATCAAACCTCGAGCGTATCAGACTGAAAATTTGGTAATAAAACACATCATTTTACCACAAGGAGACCCCAAGGGAAAATGGACTCCCACTTATGAAGGGCCATTTTTTGTTAAGAAAGTATTCTCTGGTGGTGCCATGATGCAAACAACTATGGACGGCGAAGATTTCTCGCATCCTATGAACGCGGACATAGTCAAAAAACACTATGCATAACGAATGACCCGCTAGGTTGACATACCAAGGAAAAACTAATGGCATCACCGGCGAACCAAAGAAGGTTTGGGAAAAAATTAGGGTTATATACAAAAGATCATATACCTGGAAAGTTGAAAACCCGAAAGGGAGGCTTGGGCAAAAATGGGCATCCTGGTAAACTGAAAATCAAAAAAGGTGGTCTAGCAAAATGTTAGGGATTAAAGTGTATGACTATTTCCCATGAGATCTCTACAACCAGCTTTATTACCAAGGTCCAAGTTCAATGGTCCAAGATTAATTCAATCAACTTCTATCAACGAAAAAGGATGATGTTCGAAAACATAAGGGCAATAGCGGATTTGGAACCCAATGAGATCACTTCCACATGGCTATTATTTCTGTTTTCACTTTGTATTCCTTTCCTTCTTTCTACGATTTCCTCTTACTAGGATCATTGTCTCCTTGTACAAAAATGTCTGTTTATAGGCAAACATCAATACAAATATACTTTGAAGTGCAAACTTTTTGTTTTTTCTGTTTTGAGTGCAAAAGTGTCCAATGACTAAAATTTAATGAACATATGCATATGAACATGATTAAATTGTTAAAAAATGTAACAAGCATCTCCTTATATATTTGAGATATCCCCGGAGAGATACTTCAATAAGATTATCCCCATAGAGACGGATTCATGCAGTCCCCAGCCAGATTTCCAATCACTCAAAAAACCTCTCCCCAGCTGAGTTGGTCTTATAAAGAAGCCTTATGGAGTTCTACCTAAAGAAGTCACTTCCCGAATAGGTCATCAAAATATTCTCTTCAACAGGGTTTATTTCCCCAACAAATTGAAAATTCCCCAGCTCGAGTTTGCCTATCAGACTATTACAAATCAATGGACAAAAGCCCTTAATCCCCGGTAGAGTCATTGCATTACCCAACAGAGTCGTTACTATCCCAGTAAGTTACTGTAAAGCTTGGAATTCGATCAGATAACAATTTAACTTCAATTACTTTAAAGCTTGGAATCCAACAAGATAATATTTAATTTCATCATAGTTGCTGTGAAGCCTGGAATCCGACCAGATAATAGTTTAACATCAATTATTGTGAAGCCTGGGATCCGACCAGTTAACAGTTAATTTCATCTAAGTTACTGCGAAGCCTGAAATCTGACCAGATAACAGTTATTATCATATAAGTTGTTGTGAAGCCTGGAATCTGACCGGATAATAGTTAACTTTAATTTTTTGCGAAGCCTGGAATCTGACCAGATAATAGTTAATTTCATCCTCCCCAGCAAGTTGCTGCAAAGCCTGGATTTCGACCAGATAACAGTTAACTTTTTTTCCTCCCAATCAAGAAATAACTCCCCAGTAGAGCAATGGACAACTCCTGAACTCTAATCCCCAAACAGAAATCAACGTTCCCTGCAAAGTTTCCTCAAGCAAAGGGCCAAAATCAATGTTCCTTAGCGGATTTCTCCTCAAACAGCAAACAAGAATTCCCAGCGAAAACATTCTAAACAAAATTTGAAGATACACATACTTTTCATTTCCAAGCAGCAATCCGGGATTCAGCTTCCCAATACTCCCCAGTATTTGTCAAGAATTTATTTTCCAGACAAAGATACCCTTCAATAAATATATCACATTCATACATCATATCACATACATGACAAATGCATATAGCATAATCTCATTTATTTTGAGAACATCATTATGCCATGCATACATATGCATGCAACTGACCTCTTCCTTGCAGGAAAAGTCAATCAACAAATCAAAGACATCTTCTGGTAGATCTCGCTCCTTCCAGTTAATAACCGGAAAACAAAGACCTCTTCTGGTTAGATTCACTTCTTCCAGATAATAATAGGCAATCAACATACCTCTTATGGTTAGATTCATTTCCCCAGTGAATTCACCAAGAAAATACCTCTTCTGGTTTAGATTTATCTCTTCAAGTTAAAAACAGACAAAAGACATCTACAGTTTCAGTATAAATCAACCAAATATTTATTCTGATACTTCTCCCTCGACAGTCACTCTGGATCGCATCTATAAGCCCATGTCCAACAAAATCTTCATCACTTCTCCAAATGGCATCTTTAAGCCCATTCCCGACACAATCAACTAACACATATTCGAGTGCAAATTTCTGGGCACTTTAGTGTTCAATCATCTTCCACCTTCAAATCACGAATGGCGGACTAGCCAATCTAACTCTTCAGGTTTAAGAAGATTGAACAGGGGCAGGTGTTGTACCCCAAAATTTGACCTCTCTTTTATCAAGACATTTCTCACAAAGATATGCAAAAGCTCAAGCTTGTACAAGTATTGACTAGGTTAAGCCATCTTCTCAACCCTAATACCTCAAAATTAGGGTTTGAGCTTGCACAAGGACAACTGGACTTCTAATACTTCAAATGACATTCATGGATCATTATGGACCTTCAAGAATGCTCATGTCAAGTTTCAAGTCTTGTATCATAAATTCTGCTAAGTCAATTGACCAGACGACCAAAAATCAGTTGTACTAACGAAAAGTCAACTGATACGCCAAAAGTCAAACTTTGACTTTTTGGTCAACATTAATTCTCAAAGATCAAAATTCATCAAGACATTCAAAAATATGACACTTGACCATCAAGAAATCAAGAAAGTCAAAAGTCAATTTGAAAAGTCAAACTTTCCAAGACTTAGAAATTTTTCTAAGTGTTTTCATACATGATAATCTCATAACTTCATGACATTCTTTTACCAAGACGTAAGATGATTAAAAGAAAACTTTCAACATGAAAGTTGTAGATATTGATGAATTCTACAACTTTGTATTAGTGATTTGATGTCTAAAAAATGCATAGATTTGAAGATATGAGCACATGAAGTCATGACATTGTTATCCAACACTTAGAGAAATTTTCAACAGATTTTGGTCAGGATTTTATCCCAACTTCTTGACATTTTTTCACATAGTTCCAAGATGATTTTGTCAAAATGGTCAACATGAAAGTTATAGAGGATGTTTTAAGCTTTCCAAAACATCCAAGAGCATGAATTTATCATACTTGAGCTAGGATATGTAAGTATAAGAGTGCGCCTAAGAGGGGGGGGGGGGTGAATTAGGTACTTTAAAAGTTTAACCATTTTAGTGATGATGGATATTATTTTTCTGGTTTAGTGCATGAGTTTACAAATGTGTTCCTTTCTTTTCTGGTTTATGACTAGTGATGAAAGCGGTAAATGCGGAAAAGTAAAGAACAAAAAGATGTATCCTGGTTCCCCTCACAGTCCGAGAGTACTCCAGTCCCTTTTCAACATGAAAGATATTTCCTTATTTTTAGATCTCTAGACAAGACACCCTAGTCCTTCTATACAAGACACTAACCAACAAAACCACCAAGAACAATCCTCTTGGACCAAGAACAATCCTCTTGGATTTTAACTATATCAATAATGAGAACATTCCTCTCAAGGTGACTTCACTTGTATCTAACAATCCTGGAAAAACAAGATTTATAAAACCACTTGAACTTATTTTCAACAATCCTGAAAAATAAGAAAGTATATAGCAATATTTGATTTGAGTGAGTTTGAGTAGAAATGATCACTTTAAGTGATTCTATCAATGAATTTATCTTATCTTCCAATGATAATAGTATACAATGACTCAAGATATATAATTCTAAAAGTTTTCTGTTTGACAATATGTGAAAGTGTGCAGAAAAACTTTATGTATGAAAGTGAAGAAAAGCTTGAGTTTGATATTTTAAAAATTCAGAAAATATATTTGGAAGAGGTGTAGAAAGTGATTTTGAAAATGAGTATTTATATGTTCATAGCACCTTTTTGAAACAACATAAAGTTCTGTAAAAGAATCATGAACAATTGCCAAGATTTAGTGAAAGGTTTCCATGAAATGGTGTTATGAACATGCATGTGCAAAGCTGCTGTTTTTTAAAATAGTGCAACATGCAATCGATTGCACCCTTTGTGTTAATCGATTGCACAGAGTTTCAACAGCTAGAATTTCAAAAGTTTTGAGTGTGCAATCGATTGCACAAGAGTGTAAATGGATTGCATGTGAAGTCAGTAGCAAAAATTGATTGAGTGCAATCGATTGCACAAACATGCAAATCGATTGCACTGAGAAACAGTAGCAAAAGATTTGAAAAAATTGAAGCATACAATCGATTGCACTCAAGTGAAAAATGTTTTTTTAGCTTAGAAAAACTTGAGTAAAGGTTTGGACAATATAAAATATTTCTTTTGACCATTGAGCATCTATGTCTTAAGTTCAAAGTAAGTATTATCATTATACCTTGAAATTCTCTAAGTGCTTGAACTGAAGAATTTATCCAGATGCTTTTAGCTTGATCAATAATCTTTGCCTTCTTTGTCAATCATGGTTTGTCTTCATCAAAACAAAAGTGAATTTGAGAAGCTTACTTTTACATTCTCCCTCTTTTTGATGATGACAAACGATCTTGCTTGATGCGTTGTAATTTCCAAAAAGAGCTTCTCCCCCTAAGATGCATAACTCCCCCTTTGTATGAGAAGGTTGGAATCCTTTGTATTTGTTCATCTTGGTTGAAGAGTACCTTAGAAATTTAAGACAAGGAAATACACAAGCATAAAGTACAACATCCTTCTCCCCCTTTGACATTATCAAAAAGAAGGGAAAGATTCAATAAAAAATGGACAAAATATATGTAGTAATATTGAAAACTTATCCATAGCCATATTGCTTCATAATTCTTTTTATCATCCTTTGATAAATGCACATAGTAGTTGTCTTCATCAAAACATGATGTTGAAGATGCTTGACTCTTTTAGAAATAATGACAAAATCTTATATGAATGCTCCCCCTATCTTTGATAACTCCCTCTTGATCAAAGTTCTCCCTTGAAGCATAGAGAATTTGCATCTTTCTTTGGGCCACAATAGTTAGAGACAAGCATACACATGCATATATATATATATATATATATATATATATATATATATATATATATATATATATATATATATATATATATATATATATATATATATTAAAAAAAGGATGTGAAAAGCCTTATAATACATAAAGAACCTATTGAAAGTAAAAAAAAATTTATACCAATGAGTTTCACCTTAAGGGTGACTTCATAAATCATTCATCTTTTGAGAAAATGATGTTGAAGCCTTTGTCAGAAAGTTGACTTGTACTTAGAAGTTGTCTTTTGTTCTTCAACATGAAGTACATCTTCAATGGATATTAAAGTTAGTGTATCAACTTTTCCAATGCCAATAATTCTTCCTTTAAGATATTTCCCATATGTGAAATAATCCTTAGACTTGAACTAGATTTGAAAGTTAGTGTAAGTCTCCCGTCATATGCTTTGAAAAACCACTATCAAGATACCAAAGATTGCATGTGGTCTTTAAGCACACCTACAAAATAAATTAAGTTTGATTTGATACCCAATGTGGTTTGGGTCCATCATAGTTAGTTCCCTTTTTAACCCATACATAATACCCACTTTCTACACTAAAGTTTTTAACATAGAAAGCATTAGGTGTATGGCCAACAATACCACAATAAAAACAAGTAGGTTCAAAGTTACTTCTACATCTAGAAGGGTAAGATTTCTTTTTAACAAATATTTTATTTTTAGGATATTGATGAACTACTTTAGGTTTGTTCACTTTCTCTTTGGATGATTGATCACTAGCTTTAACAAATATAGTTTTATTAGAACTTGGTTTTGAAAACTTTGAATATCCAAGTCCACTTTTATCATTGGAATATCTTTGTTGGCTAAGAATACCTTCCAATCCAAATTGACCTTTTTCATATATTTCAATAACTCTTTTTAATTGGACAATTTGGAAAGAGAGTGATTCATAATTTTTTCATACAGAATTCTGTTTTTGCTCAATAAATTTTTGTTTTTCATCTTTGAGATCTTTTTCCATAGACTCACATTTTTCTTCTAAAGATGAAATTTGTTTCTTTTGAGATGAAATAGTTTTGTATAGAATTTTTCATTCATTTAATAGTTCATCTATAGAACCTTGTGCATCACTATCAAAAAGAGAAAAATCATTACTAATCTCGTCATCTTCACTATCGGAATGGTGTGAGGCCATCAATGCGAGATTAACACGTTGATTGTTTTCGGAATCGGAAGATGAACTTTTCCATGCTATATATGCTTTCTTTGACTTCTTATATTTATTTATCTTGAAATATTTCTTCTTATTTTCAAGTGTAGGACATTCACTTTTAACATGTCCCTTTTCTCCACATTCAAAGCATATAACCTTCCTTGTTGGTGCTTCCCTTTTTCTTTCTTTTCGAAGAACCTTTTCAATCTTCTTGATAAGATCATCATCTTCACTACTAGTGGATTCATATTATTGATTTATATTATGATTTTTTATCCTTTATTTAGAGCCATGTCTTTTGAATCTTTTACTTGGATTTCATGCTTTTCAAGTCTTGTAAGTTCCGTCTCATATTCTTGAAGTTTTCCGAACAAAGTGGTGGAAGTCATTGTGGATAGATTCTTCTTCTTGGATATTGTTGTCACTTTTGGTTTCCATTCCCTGGATAAATATCTAAGCACTTTAATATTAAGTTCATCATTAGTTAAAGTCTTACTGAGTGCTTTCAAATGATTTGTCAAGTGTACAAATCTTTTCTACAAGTCAAGGATTGATTCTCGGGGCTGCATTATGAATAGTTTGTATTCTTGACTCAATGTATTTAATCTTGATCTTTTAACTTCAGTGGATCCTTCATGAGTTTCTACCAAGGTATCGCTATTTCTTTCTCCATTTTTCATGCTGAGACACGGAAGAATTCATCCATGCTAAGTGCACCTTGAATAAGATATATTGCCTTTTTATCATAGAGAACCTTCTTCTTATCATCTTAGTCCCATGCAGATTTAGGCTTTGATGAGCCAGCACCATTGATTACCGTTATAGGAATAAATGGACCATTATCGATGGCATCCCATATTTCTTCTCCTTGTGCTTCTAGATATGCCTTCATGCGTATTTTCCAGAAGTCAAAATATTCACCACAAAATAGAGGAGGCTTGTTGTTACTACCACCATCTCTGAAAACGGGATTTTGACTTGCGGAAGCCATTCTGGATCTTTTAGGAACAGGTTACCTATAACCTTCTCTGATACCAATTGTAAGTATAAGAGTGCGCCTAAGAGGGGGGGGGGTGAATTAGGTACTTTAAAAGTTTTACCGTTTTAGTGATGATGGATATTATTTTTCTGGTTTAGTGCATGAGTTTACCAATGTGTTCATTTCTTTTCTGGTTTATGACTAGTGATGAAAGCGGTAAATGCGGAAAAGTAAAGAACACAAAGATGTATCCTGGTTCCCCTCACAGTCCGAGAGTACTCCACTCCCCTTTCAACATGAAAGAGATTTCCTTATTGTTAGATCTCTAGACAAAACATCCTAGTCCTTCTATACAAGACTCTAACCAATAAAACCACCAAGAACAATCCTCTTGGACCAAGAAAAATCCTCTTGGATTTTCACTATATCAACAATAAGAATAATCCTCTCAAGGTGAATTCACTTGTATCCAACAATCCTGGAAAAACAATATTTATAAAACCACTTGAACTTATTTTCAACAATCCTGAAAAATAAGCAAGTATATAGCAATATTATATTCGAGTGAGTTTGAGTAGCAATGATCACTTTAAGTGATTCTATCAATGAATTTATCTTCTCTTCCAATGATAATAGTATACAATGACTCAAGATATATAATGCTCAAAGTTTTTTGTTTGACAATATGTGAAAGTGTGCAGAAAAACTTTGTGTATGAAAATGAAGAAAAGCTTGAGTTTGATATTTTAAAAATTCAGAAAATATATTTGGAAGAGGTGTAGAAAATGATTTTGAAAATGAGTATTTATATGTACATAGCACCTCTTTGAAACAACATAAAGTTCTGTAAATGAATCATGAACAATTTCCAAGATTGAGTGAAAGGTTTCCATGAAATGGTGTTATGAACAGGCATGTGCAAAGCTGCTGTTTTTCAAAATCGTGCAGCATGCAATCAATTGCACCCTTTATGTAAATCTATTGCACAGGGTTTCAACAGCTAGAATTTAAAACGTTTTGAGTGTGCAATTGATTGGACAAGAGTGTAAATCAATTGCATGTGAAGTCAGTAGAAAAAATTGATTGAGTGCAATTGATTGCACAAACATGCAAATTGATTGCACTGAGAAATAGTAGCAAAAGATTTGAAAAAACTGAAGCATGAAATCGACTGCACTAATATGCAAATTGATTGCACTCAAGTGAAAAATGTTTTTTTAGCTTAGAAAAACTTGAGTAAAGGTTTGGACAATATAAAATATTTCTTTTGACCATTGAGCATCTATGTCTTAAGTTCAAAGTAAGTATTATCATTATACCTTGAAATTTGCTAAGTGCTTGAACTGAAAACTTTATCCAAATGCTTTTAGATTGATCAACAATAGTTGCCTTCTTTGTCAATCATGGTTTGTCTTCATCAAAACAAAATTTCATTTGAGAAGCTTGCTTTTACAGGATATTCAAGGGTATGAAGTAGGGTATCCATCCTTGAATTGCCAGTCCTTTTGTTGAAGAACACATAACAAAATCCTTATGCTATACTGCATAATATTATGTTGCAGTCCTTCTAACTTGCCAATATCACCATAATTTAATGCTTACACCTACTTTTGAGCTATTACCAAGTATTTTAGCCATTGTCCAAAAGATATTTCCATTTATGGCATAAAGGAACCATTGCTATTCTTGAAAAGCAAGCTTGTTGGCACAAAACTTGTCTTGAGTTCATACCTTGTTTACTTCTGATTTTACTCCCCCATAAATCATGGAAAGTAACCCCTCTATACCAACAACTTTAGTACTTCATCTTGGGACTATGGAATACTTGACATAGTTTGATATTTGCATCCCAACCAAACCATAACATGTTGTCTTGTAAACTTAATCTGCCCTTGATCACAAAACTTTTGCCTATAAATAGAGGGAGAATTTGCAAGAGAAAAGATCATAGAAAAAATAGAGAGATTCTTGTGTATTGGAAAATCCTCAAACCCCCCTCATACTCTAAAAACCAGAGCTGTCAACAAAAACCTCCATCTTTGAGCTTTGAAGTCCAAACCCTTTGAACCTCTCACACATTGCAAGTTCAGTCTAAGAAAACCATCCAAACACTCCACATACATCATATAGAACTTGTTAAAACTCAAGAACAACTTCTGTAACATCATTATTTTCCAAAACTAAAAAACAACCACCTACAACTTGACTTCTCCAACTCAAACTCAAAGAACAAATTTCAGTTTCAAGGTAAGTCTTCTTGACTTTGAGCTCTTCATTTCAAACATCATTAGTGATTAATTTTTGAAGATAAAATGTAGATATCATTACCTTAAAGCTAACCATATGCTTTCTTTTCATTTTCACTAACCATGTGTTGAGAACTGACTTTTACATGTAGCAGAACACTGATAGAAGTAAAAAAACAGCAGTATGAGTCGACACGGAACACAATGAGTTGACACATATTATGTATAAAATAGGTTATGAGTCGATATAAAACACGTATGTGTCGATACAAAGAAGTATGAGTCGATATAAAACCCTTATGTGTCGACTCATACTGAGTTGTTTTAACTTCCAAGAGCTAGAAATGAGTATGAGTCGATACAAAACGTGCATGTGTCGATACAAAGCAGTATGAGTCGATACAAAACCCTTATGTGTCGACTCATACTGAGTTGATTTTGATTTCCAGGGGAAAAGAACAGATATGAGCCAATACAAAACAGATATGAGCCAATGCATGTGTCAATACATAAAATTTTCGTATCAATGCATAAGCTCATGTGTCAATACATAAAAAATTTCTTAAACCATTTTTTTCTTTTTTTACATTATCTTCATATTTACTTATATTTTTATTGTCAATCAATATTCAATATGGTTGTAATTGTATAATTAGAACTTTATTGCTTTCATCTCTCATTCATAAACTTGTATCCCTGTGATACGGTGGGAGAACTGACTAGGGTTTTGCGTTTGTTTTCGCAAATGTTTCGGTTGAGCAAGAGTCGCCACCGACTTTTTATTTTATCCTAAGGAAAGGTTTAAAAAGCACAGCAAAAAAACCTTTGAGATTTTTCTTGGGTTCGGGGAGTAGATTATAGGAGGGGAAGGTATTAGCACCCCTTCTATCCATGGTTATCCATGGGCTCTTAGGTACTTGCTTAGATCAACTTGCCTTGGTTTTTCAATTGTTTGAAATAGTGCTTTGTGTATGGTTTTGAAAAATGTTTTGAAAAGATGCCTTGTGTTAGGCTAACCTTGTAACAATTCTTTACTCGAATGTTTTACAAAAGGTGTTTTATCTTTTAGAAGATGTTTCAAGGGGTTTGAAAAGTTGATTTTGAAAGTGTTTGTGAAATGGGTTTTGAAATTAGGCAAGTGTTTTCTTTGCAAATTGACAAGTACTTAAGAGTTTATCTACCCTAAAGTTTCCTCAAAGATTTTTGTTATGTTTTAAACCTTTTGACAATTTTGTTCCACCATTGTATTTGGTGGACAATCTTATCTTTAGGAGGTGAAAGGGACGGGCGCGGGTCATCGTTTGGACCATAATTGCAATAGTGTTAAATGTCTTTGGGCAATTTTCTTTAAGGGACTTGATCATTTGTTTTTGTTTGTTTTGAAAAGTTTTATCGAGGGACTATGATCATTCAATTTGTTTGTTTTGCCCAAAGAAGTTCAACATGCAATATGGCCCACTTTTGAAAGGAAACAAGGTGGAATACCCTAGGGGGTGCAAGTGTGAGATGTGTTGTTTATTTTCATGCTCATTTATCTTGTATTAGGTCCAACTATTTTTGTTCATTTTTATTTGCATACAAAACCCTAATTCTAGCATAGTATGTTAGAAAGCGATAAAAGTGCGAAATTTAAATTCCTACACTATTACATCACAATAATATAGGTAGGGGGGTACAATGTTCAAATGGGGGATATTTAGACAAGAATTTAAATCTAAGCTATTACATCATTTGCTTTGAATATTTACAAAGTAATTTAATTGCATAATTAAATAGAAATGAGATAAATATGCAAAATACAAAAAGAAAGTTTTTATATGTATGAGAAAAATATTGTTTATGTAAAATAAAATAAGAAAATAAAAAGGTATTTTTTTTGGAGTATTTTCATACTTAGGGCAAAAACCCTAATTTTAATCAAAATGTATATTAATTAATTAATTCACATAATATTTATTATTTACATACAAAAATAAAATAAAATATGGTATATTGTAAAAAGGCATTTTTTAGTATTAAATATATAAAAAATATAATATGTACATTATTTGATATTTTATTCTAAGTATATTAATAAATATGTATTTATATTTACATTATTTTAAATATGTATTATGGATAAATAATAATAATATTTAATATTTTAGAAAATAGTATTTTTTTTTATATAAAATATTTTCAGAGGGTAATACAAAATAAAAATGAAAATGAAAATGTATTTACACTATTTTTTCCATTAATTCTAAATAATAATATATGTTCATTTATGTATAAATCAAAAGAAAATCAAATAAATACCAAATAAAATCAAAAAATGATGAGAAAAATATTTTCAAAATTTTAATATACTGAGAAAAAATAAATGAATCAAATAAAAAGAGAAAAAGTTAAAAATCATGAAAAATGAAGATAATGGGCTTGGGGGTATGAACATGGAAACAGGGTGTAAAAATAAGAAACCACACAGGCCCAGCCCATGTGGCTTCATCTTCAACCTTCGTTCAACAAATTTCAAAAACGCGCGCCCTGTACTCCAGTTGCTAACTCCTGATTCCTGGGTTTTTAACAAAAACTCATAACATAAAAAATGTTCAGCATGAAGAGACGATTCTAACCATATGCATAACTTGATCTAACTCTCTAAGATGAGGGAGAATTTCTCCTCCCCCAAATTCTAACCTAGTTTTTCTGTCATTTTCAAACTCCAAATTCTCTCTACTCAGGTAAAATAAATGAAAAGTAAAGACATGGATATGTTCAGTGGCATGAGTATGACATTATTTCTTCACAAACTTAAGACTAATGATGCATAATAAGAGAGATACGAATTCAAACTTTTACCTATTCAGTTGAACTTCTATCTGGAGATGTAGGAACTTTCAGTGCAAGGTGATGATTGGAAAAGCTTCCTTGAGGTTCAGGGATGCTATTCCAATGTTTACTTTGCCTGGAAAGCTTCTGAATCAAGCTGTAGGATTTAACCTGCAAGTGAGAAATGAGAAAATGGTGGAAGTGGTTAGAGCAATTACAGATCGTGCCTTAGCTTCTGGATAGCTTGCATAGGTTGTATGGAAGGTAGAGGAACAAGTTTGGGCCAGAAAGTTTGAAGGGATTGAGAGATGGCACTCAATCTGCAGGGGTTGCTCTGTTTGAGCAGTTTGATGGTGTTTCTGAGATAGAGGGTGTTTGAGAGGTGCAAAGGTCGTGTGTTAGCTTGGTTGTGATGTGCTGAGTATGTTTGATAAGTTTGTTCTTGTGTCTCTATGCTGATATGAGTGTTGTCATGAGTTATGGGACTTTTCTTCTTACTTAAGCAACATAATGCAAGTTGATGGTTTAGGTCAGTAGGGGACCTCTAATCTTGCTGCAAAGCTTCTCTTGATCAGAACAATTTTGTCCATAATATTGTGCCAAAGAGATTTAGCTTGTACTTGCTTGATTTACCAATTGGACATAAAGTGAACTTTTGCAAAAATGGATAGTTCACTTTATCTAAAAATGGATTAGGCTTGTGTACAATACTTGAACTCATAGAATAACACTTTGACACAATGAACAAGCATTAAATTATGGAGTTTAACTTGGTTTAAGGACCTGTAATCTATCCTAAAGCATGCTGAGTTCAAATTTGCAAAGTTATGGACATGGAACTTGGTCATGAACAAAGTGGTTTTTTGCTATATTGTGAAATTCGATTCTCTCTAACCATGAGGTTGTTTGAGAAGTTATTGGACATTTTGGAAAGCTTGGAATGTGTACTACAATCCATCTTTGAAATGCAAATTTAAATTCCAAGTGGAAGTGTATGTAAAATGGCCTTGAAGTGGGGTAGAAAACCTTGTCAAAATAGGTTAAAATTTCACTAAGTTAAAGATGGTTTAGTGCCCTTATTCAAAAATTTGTAACTTGAGATACAAGCTTCAAATGAGAAAACTTTGTGAATCAAAGTTGTAGATTATGAAACAAGCTACAACTTTCATGTTTTTACTTTTGTTTGAATCCAAATGGATCTTGGTGAAAAAGTGGGGCAAAGTTGGGAAAAAATTAGGGTTTTTCATAACTTAGAAAAATTCTAAGTTATGAAAAATTCAAACTTCTAACCCTAATTTGCATTTTGTGATTTCTTGGTGAACAAGTTTCATAATTTGGCATGTTTTGATGAAAAATGAATCTTGACTTTTGATTTTGACCAAAAAGTCAAAGTTTGACTTTTCAGTATACAGTCAAAATTGATCAATTGACTGGGAAATTCAACTGTCAATCTTGTGTACTGGGGATATTTTGAGTTTGTTGAGCATGTCAAGATAATTCCATGGGGTCCTTGAGTCCATATGTGAGATTGGTTTGCCATTGGCTAGGTCAAACAGTCAAAAATTGCCTTTGTGCAGTCCAAACCCTAAAAATGACCATTTTGCCCTTTTGGTGATCTGATCAAATTTCTTGGGCAATTGTGATTCAAACTTGACCAAATGGTCCATATGAGTTCATAATGTTGATGTGGGTCAAATTTCATGAGGTTTGACTGTCAATTGGCCACAGTTGACTTTTTCCCCAATACAGTTGATTTCTAGGTCAACTGTCCAGTTGACTGGGCAAAACTTGGAATCAAGGCTTGAAACTTGATATGGGTAAGCTTGGGAGTCCCATATGAGGCATGAAAGTCATCTTAGGCATTTTAGGTCAAAACATCTTTGTGCAAACACAAACCCTAATTTGAGTCCACAGTGCAAGGAGGGGTCTTGAGCAGATGAAACCCTAACTGGATCTTGAGCTTCAAAGGCTTTGTGATGAGAAATCAATGAGAAATGGGAGGGCAAATTTTGGGGTACAACAGTTGCCCCTGTTCAATCTTCTTGAATCCAAAGAGTTAGATTGGCGAGCTTGCCTTTCGTGACTCGAGGGTAAAAGGAGATTGGACACTAGAGTGCCCGGAAATTTGCACTTATCAAAGCACTGGACGCGAGAATGGGCTTAGAGATGCCATTTGGAGATGGGCTTAACGATGCCATATGGGAGAGCGACAGGAATCTTGTCGGGGATGGGCTTAGAGATGCCATCCGGAAGGGAATATCCGGAAGGTGTCCAGGCTTGGGACCATCTCTGAACTGGGGGGTCTGAACAAGCAATAGATTGACATCCGTTGTTGGGAGGAATCTGTAAACTATTTTCAGTGGTTTGGAGAAGAGACTGAACAAGCGATAGGTTAACATCCGTTTACTTGGAGAACCCGAGAACTGTTTTCAGAGATCTTGAAGTTAAACAATAGAACAACATCCGTTGTTGGGAAGCGTCCGTAAACTGTTTTCAAAAGTTGCATCTGAACAAATTGATAGATTAACATCCGTTGTTGGGAGGAATCCATAAACTATTTTCAGAAGTCTTGAAGAAGAATCTGAACAAGTGATAGGTTAACATCCGTTTACTTGGAGAACCCGTGAACTGTTTTCAGAAGTCTTTGAAGTTGAATTAGTAATAGAGCCGTATCCGTTGTTGGGAAGCGTCCGTAAACTAATTTCAAAGGTTGCGTCTGAACAAGTTGATAGATTAACATCCGTTGTTGGAAGGAATCCACAAACTGTTTTCAGAAGTTTTAAAGAAGAATCTGAACAAGTGATAGGTTAACATCCGTTTACTTGGAGAACCCGTGAACTGTTTTCAGAAATCTTGAAATTGAATAATTTTAGTCTGTCGACTGATCTTTCCTGAAAAGGTAAAGAGTTAGTTGTATGCAATGTTATGATGCATGATGCAATATACGTGACATCAGTGTTTATTACATGAATGTGATGCATGTGCATGTAAGCTGATGAGCTATCTTGCTGAAGATAAATGAATCTGAAGTGGCTGACGATTCAAGCATCCGGACTGCTGCCGGGGAAAATAACTCCTTGGCTGCTGTTGGGGAAGAGAATTCCTGACGGCCTCTACCGGGGAGCATCAATCTAGTAGACTCATGCTGGGGAGGTAAGATTGAGAATCTTCAAATTGATGGGAAGTAAATCTGGTGATCTTACTGGGGAACTCAAGATTTCTCTTCCTAAAATTATGTGGGGAGAAGGCTCAGTAGTCTGGCTCCGCTGGGGATAGGTTTGAAGTTTTAGATCTGCTGGGGATACTGAAACTTAAACTTTGAGGGGAAATGAGTTCTGGAGGATTCTCTGGCTGGGGATTTGCAAAGATAAACTTCTCTGGGGATTGTATTGATAAGTTACGGTTGGGGAACTTGATGAACTCCGCTGGGGATAGGGAGAATTCTGCCGAGGGCGATCTTCTGTGGTTGTTTAGCTGAGGATAACCCAGTTATAAGCCTTTGTGAGAAATAACTTTGAATAAAACTCGGGGGAGACGTTCGTGCTCTGCGGGGAAATATCTTCCAGAGCCTTACTGGGGATAAGCCTCGAGAGTCTGCTGGAGATAAACCTCAAGATTCACTAGGGATGTGGACTCCAAATCTCTTGGTGGGGTTTCCTTCGAGAGGGTGTCAAGATATTCATCTGTACCTTCATCCTATCAGTGATCCTTTCTCTTAGGTTTATTTAGGAAGTGATTATGTTTCAAATGCATATGCCTATTTAACAAAACATTGGACGTTTCTAAAAAAATAAAACAAATAGTGCAAAAGAAAAGGGAAATGACACAAATTTTTGGGAAGAGTATTTGTATTGATTTTCTTTGAGTATATTTGTACAAAGGAGACAATCATCCTAGTAAGAGGATTTTGTCGTAAATATTGCAAGATTTTATACAAAATAAAGGATGGCTATGTGAAATAATTCCATAGGATTCCATTCTGCTATAGCTTTCACAACTCTGAATATCTGCCCGTTCAGTGCTTCGTTTGACGATGGCTGGATTGATCAGAAGTTTGGAACTGGTTGATGAAGAGATTGTCTTTGAAGTGATCCGACGAGACATAGTCATACGCTTTAATTCCCTAAATTTTGCCTGAATCGCCCTTTCGGGTTTTCGATCCACCGGGAAACCCCTTTTTGCCCAAGCCGCCCTTTCGGGTTTTCAACTTGCCGGGTGTACAGATTTTTTTATTTTTATCCCTAATTTTTGCCTGAACCGCCCTTTCTGGTTTTCGGTTCACCGGGATGCCCATTTTTGCCCAAGCCGCCCTTTCGGGCTTTCGACTTGTCGGGTTATTTTATGCGTAGTATCTTTTGACTATGTCTGCGTTTGCAGGGTGCGGAAAATCGTCGCCGTCCATGGTGGTTAGAATCATTGCGCCACCAGAAAATATACTTTTGATCACAAATGGTCCTTCATATGTAGGAGTCCATTTGCCCCTGGGATCACTTTGCGGTAAGATAATCCGCTTGATTACGAGATCTCCGACTTGATACACTTGACGTCTGACTTTCTTATTGAAGGCCTTGATCATCCGCTTTTGATACGTCTGACCATGGCCTATAGCAGCAAGTCGCTTTTCGTCGATCAGATTGAGGTGATCAAGTCGGGTCTGCATCCAATCATCTTCATTCAAACCTGCATCCTTCATAATCCTTAGAGAAGGGATCTGGACTTCCATAGGCAAAACGGCTTCCATGCCATAAACCAAAGAAAATGGGGTTGCCCCAGTTGAAGTATGTGTCGTCGTACGATATCCATGTAGAGCAAACGGTAACATCTCATGCCAGTCTTTGTAAGTGACTGTCATTTTCTGAATGATCTTCTTAATGTTTTTGTTCGCAGCTTCAACAGCACCGTTCATCTTCGGTCGATAGGGAGATGAATTGTGATGATAAATCTTGAACTGTTCGCATAATGCGGTGATCATTGTGTTATTTAGATTTGTACCGTTGTCCGTGATGATTCTGTCTGGAACACCATACCGACATATGAGATTTTGCTTGATGAAGCGGGCAACCACATTTTTGGTGACGGAGGCGAAGGAAGCTGCTTCGACCCATTTAGTGAAGTAGTCAATGGCAACCAGGATGAAGCGATGTCCATTGGAAGCCGTGGGCTTGATCTCTCCAATCATATCAATGCCCCACATTGCAAAGGGCCATGGAGCAGTCAGGACGTTGAGGGGAACCGGAGGGATATGCACTTTGTCAGCATAGACTTGACACTTGTGACAAGTACGGGAATGTTGATGGCAGTCAGCTTCCATGGTAGACCAGTAATAGCCTGCCCTTAGGATCTTCTTAGCCATTGTATGCCCGCTCAAGTGAGTGCCAAATGTGCCGCTGTGTATATCGGTCATGATCAGCTCTGCTTCAGCTTTATCCACACATCAGAGTAGTACACAATCATGGCTTCGTTTGTAAAGGATGTCGTTGCTCAGGAAGAACTTAGCAGCGAATTTCCTTAAGAACTTCTTGTCATTCACGGAAGCTCCTTCAGGATAATCCCTAGTCTCGAGATACCTTTTGATTTCATGGAACCAAGGTTGTTCCACTACTTCTTCGGTATTAATCTCGTGGCAATGTGCCGGTTCATCCATTCGCTTGATGGTGATTTGGGGAGCCTCGTTATCCCAGTTGAGTTTAAACATGGAGGACATTGTGGCCAGAGCATCGGCTAGTTGATTCTCTTCTCGCGGGAAATGCTCGAAGGTAATTTGCTCGAAACGAGGCAACAATGTCAGGACATGTTCTTTGTATGGGACAAGATTAGGATGCTTGGTATCCCAGTCTCCTTTGATTTGGCTGATGACCAAAGCCGAATCCCCAAATACGATCAAAGATTTGATTCCCAAGTCTATAGCAGCCTCGAGACCAAAGATACAAGCTTCATACTCAGCCATGTTGTTTGTGCAGCTGAAGCAAAGTCGGGCCGTGAAGGGCGTGTGACAACCTTCCGGAGAAATGAGTACTGCGCCAATACCGTTTCCAAGTGCATTTGAAGCACCATCAAAGTATAGGGTCCATCGGGATCCCTTTTCAGGTCCGTCATACGGTCCGTTACTTTCAATGCTGTCCAAGTTCATGATGTCCTCGTCTGGGAAGTCAAATCTCATGGGTTGATAGTCTTCGATAGCCTGATGAGCCAGATGGTCAGCTAGTACACTCCCTTTTATAGCTTTTTGGGTGGTGTACTGGATGTCATACTCAGTTAAGATCATTTGCCATCTAGCTATCCTTCCAGATAAAGCGGGCTTCTCGAAGATATACTTGATAGGGTCCATCTTGGAAATTAACAAGGTGGTATGGGTCAACATATAATGTCTTAGTCGGCGAGAAGCCCATACCAAAGCGCAGCAAGTTTTCTCGAGCAGTGAGTAGCGAGTCTCACAGTCGGTAAACTTTTTGCTAAGGTAATAAATAGCGTGCTCTTTTCGACCAGACTCGTCATGCTGGCCTAAAACACACCCCATTGAGTTATCCAAGACAGTTAAGTACATGATCAATGGTCTTCCTTCGACGGGTGGCATCAGAATAGGAGGTTCTAGCAAATATTCCTTGATTCTATCAAAAGCGGCTTGGCAGTCGTCGTTCCATTCAACTACCTGATCTTTCTTCAAGAGTTTGAAAATTGGCTCACAAGTAGAAGTCAGATGTGAGATGAATCGGGCAATATAGTTTATGCGCCCCAAGAATCCTCTAACCTCATTTTCAGTACGGGGAGCAGGCATCTCTTGTATTGCTTTTACTTTTTCCGGATCGACTTCAATGCCTTTGTTGCTTACAATGAATCCCAGGAGTTTACCAGACCTAACTCCAAAAGTGCATTTACTTGGGTTCAGCCTGAGCTTATATTCTTTCAACCTGGCAAATAACTTCTCCAAATGCTCAAGGTGCTCTTCCTCTGTTTGTGATCGAGCTATCATATCGTCTACGTAGACTTCGATCTCATGATGTATCATGTCATGAAATAAAGCTACCATGGCGCGTTGATAAGTTGCCCCTGCGTTCTTCAGCCCGAACGGTATCACCTTGTAACAGAAAGTGCCCCACTGTGTGACAAAAGTTGTTTTCTCCATATCTTCGGGAGCCATTTTGATTTGATTATAGCCCGAAAATCCATCCATGAAGGAAAACACTTTGTGCTGAGCTGTATTGTCTATCAAGATGTCAATATGAGGTAGCGGGAAATCATCTTTAGGGCTGGCCCTATTCAAATCCCGGTAGTCCACACACATTCTGACTTTGCCATCTTTCTTTGGTACTGGCACGATGTTAGCGACCCATTGAGGATAGGACGTAACAGCCAGAAAGCCAGCGTCGAACTGCTTCATTACTTCTGCTTTGATTTTTTCGGACATGTCAGGCCTCATTCGGCGAACTTTTTGCTTGATTGGTGGACAATCCTCTCTTGTGGGGAGACGGTGAACCACGATGTCTGTGTCTAGACCCGGCATGTCTTCATAGGACCAGGCGAAGATTTCAACATACTCATTCAACAACTGTACTAGGCGCTCCTTGACTTTTGGTTCTAGGTTGGCACCCACTTGTACCTCCTTCCGATTCTCCTCGGTTCCCAGGTTAACAGCTTCCAATGGCTCTTCATGCGGTAAGATGGCCCTTTCCTCTTGTTGCAGAAGTCTGGCTAGTTCCCCGGGTACTTCACAACCTTCGTCATCTTCATACTCGGCTAGATTGACCAGATCTTCAGAGTTATTGAAAGATACAGCAGAATAGTCACCCATGGAATCCGGAGTGGATGGGTACCTGCATTGGTGAGTGTGGGTGTGTGTAAGGGATAGCCATCCTTAAACAAAAAATGCAAAAGGAAAGAAAATGAACATAAGCAGTTTATCAAATGAAAAACGTCCAATGAATCATTAAACATGGCATATGAATATGAAAAATAGTCAAAACCCTTACAAGTGGACCTACATGCCCTGGGCAAGGCAGGAGGTGAAAAGATAGTGTACGGATTGTTTGAAAGTAAAATATTATAGACCAAATAAGAAATGTTTAACAGATAAATTACTGATGAATAAAAGTGATGGGGACAAAGTCCTTAGCCTCCCAATTGCTCAATCCTCCTTTGACCGTTGGATAAATCCACTCTTCGATGTTGCTTTCCTTGTCTTCATCTTCCAGGGCGTTGATTCTGTAAGGAGAAATTTTGACCGGCGCTCTTTCAATCTTTGACTGGCGCATGGCTTTTTGACCAGCAGCTGTGAACCCTAATCCAAACTTATCAGTCTTATGTGGAAAATCGGGTAACTGCCCCCATGCTGAATTCTTCCCCTCTTTAACTGCAGCCCTTGCATCCTCCAGAGATGCCATCCTGGCCATCTGTCTTGGCGTCTCAGCCGCCAACTTTGCCACTGCTACTTCAGGAAGAACTTCTTCGAAATGTTGGAACGGCGTCTCAATGAACTCTCCCTCAACCTCCACATACCGGAAGGAATTTAAATGGCTAATCATGTACTCTTCTTCGCCGTGGACAGTAACGATCTTTCCCTTTACAGGATACTTCAGCATCTGATGCAAGGAGGAGGTGACTGCCCCAGCATGGTGTATCCAAGGTCTACCCAGCAGGCAGGAGTATGATGGACGGATGTCCATCACATAGAAAGTGGATTTAAACACCTCAGTACCTATCTTGATGGGAATCTCAACTTCTCCATGGACTATCCTTTTCGACCCATCGAAAGCTCTGACGACAATATCACTAGGCTTCAATTCCAACCCTTCGCAATCTAGCCGGTCCAAGGCCTTCTTAGGCAAAACATTCAGCGATGAACCGGTATCAACCAAAACGTGTGCAAGGGTGGTTCCGCGACACTCGATTGAAATATGCAACGCATCATTGTGGTTTCGGCCCTTAGGGGTTAGGTCGGCATCAGAAAAGCCTAATCTATTGTCCGCAGTCAGGCTAGCCACGCAATGTTGAAATTGGTCCGCAGAGGTTTCCTGGGGCACATGAGCTGCCTTCAGAAACTTAATCAAAGCTTGAGCGTGCGCTTCTGAGCAAAGTAAAAGTGCCAGCATGGAGATCTTGGAGGGGGTTTGCCCCAACTGTTCCACCACATCGTAATCACCTCTCTTGATTATCCTCAAAATCTCGTCCATTTCTTTCTTGGAGGCTTCCGGAATCACCAAAGGTTGAGCCCTCGTCCTGACGGGCTCATCTTGTATTCCCTTTCCTTTATCGGCAATGGTAGGAGAGACAGCACTAGGAACGACAATTTCTTCAATCAAAGGAGTTCTAGCGGAGAGTTTTACTGGTACAGGGATGACTTCTTTAGCTGATGAGGGTCCAAAGACTGCTCTTGGAGGGGCAATCTCTGGAGAAAATATTCTCCCGCTCCTGGTGATTTTGCTGGTGCCCGCAATGTTACTAATGCTGGCTTCTTCATTATCTGAATTCTCTTCAACTATCTCAACTTGCTTGATACCATGGTAATAGATGCCACCACCATAGTTCCAAGGTATCGACTTCTCAGAAACATAGGGAACAGGCCCCGACATTGTTATCTTCAAAGGTATAGACTTTGCAGCTGGTGTAATCTTAATAGGCTTTTTGACGGCCTTGGAAAGATTGGCGTGAATGGTTATGATTGAGACATTTTCAACTTGAACTGGAATAACGGAAACTTTTTCGAACAAAATTTGCCGGCTATCCATAAGGTCTTGGATGCCTTTCTTCAATAGCGGACAATCAAAAGGCAGAGAGTGGCAGCAGTAGCAATCCTCTTTACATCCCGGGAAGATCCCTGCCCTCAACAAATTCAACTTAATGGTTAGCAGTGGAGTAGTCAGATCACTAACGTCAGCAACATACAGATCCTCTTCAATGGCATTGATATTTCTACCGTGCTTCGGCATAGGTGCAGATATTACATTGGGTTTTTCTGGAGCGTCAAACTCTACCTCCTTAGCCTCTATCAGGTCTTGGATCTTATGCTTGAGTGCCCAACAATTATTGGTGTCGTGTCCAACACTGTCTGAATGATAGGCGCATTTAGCATCGGCATGATAATGCGGGGAGGACGTATTCACATTCTTTGGCGCCTCCTTGATAGTGGCAAGATTCAATTTCAAAAGATGGGGAAGCACTTGCGCCGGAGTCATATTAATACGGGTGAACTGCCGTTGTGGCCTTTCCACCCGTTGCTGATTTGGTCTGGTCTGGTTATAGCGAGGCTGCTCACTCGGGGTGTTTTGAATCATTACGGCCCCTACGATTGGCCGACGCTCCATCTTCCCTGCTCTTCTCTGAGAATATACCATAGCTGTCTCTTTCTTAAACGACTTCTTCTCAACACTTGCAGCAACACCCTTTTGAATCTTTCCTGACTTGATGCCAGCTTCTATTCTTTCGCTTGTTAAGATCAAATCGGTAAACCCCACGGAAGAGTTACCAATTAAATGATTGAAGAACGGCCCAGATAGGGTCCCAAGAAACATATCAACGAGCTCACGATCAGTTAAAGGAGGCTTCACCCTGCCAGCCAAATCTCTCCATTTTTGTGCATATTCCTTGAATCCCTCACTTGTTCCTAGTGACATACCCTGAAGTTGGGTACGAGTAGGAGCAAGATCGGAATTATACTGGTATTGTTTGTAGAAAGCAGTGGCCAAATCTTCCCAATTTCTGACACTGGTTCCTTCTAACTGATAAAACCATTCCAACTGAGCTCCCGACAGGCTGTCTTGAAAGAAATGAATCCAGAGATTTTTATCTGCCGTATAGGGTTGAATCTTTCTCACATAAGACCTGAGATGCATTTTGGGACAGGACAGCCCATCATACCTCACAAACACTGGCACTTTGAATTTTGGGGGAATCACTATCCCGGCAACCAAACCCATGTCTTCAAAATCCAAACCCGGTACCCTTTGCAATTCCATGGCAGCCAATCTGTCTTCTAAACCTTTATATTTGTCATCAGCTGGAGGATACTGCTGGTCAGAATAATCTTCATCCTCTTCAACTTCTTCCTCTTCCGTATCAGACTCGGAAGGTACCGCAACCCGATCTCTTTTACTAGTCCCCTCATCAGAAGTAGGAGGAAATTCAAGCACTCTCCGAGCTTCTCTGTTAAATCTTCTCCCCAAAGTAGCCACTCCGACCCTCTTTTTCTTCTTCACTGGGTCCTTATTCTCCAAATGAGCCTTGATGTCCTCCTGACTCTTGACCAAAGTCATCAAGAGTTGTTGGAACTGTGCATTCTGGGCTTGTAGGTCTTTGACTGTTTGCTCGAGATCCATCCTACTGAAATAAACAGCAGATAGATAAGGAAACCTGGAGTGAGACCTGCTTATGCACATGATGAATGGTATGCTGATGTATGCAATGCATTCAAGGATTTAGGACATTCAAAATTGTTTCAGACAAAGAAGAACGCACGTCATATTAATAAGAAGAAATTTGTTAGTACATAAATGCCCCATGGGCCAAATATTACAAAATAAACTCCTTAAGGCAGAAAGACATTGCGCATCCTCTTTGGTGCGATGTAGGTGTTGAGGGTCTCTTGCTCGTGGAGTCGGCGGGTAAGCTCTAGAACCTTCTTTTCACTGGCGTAGTAGCTAGCTTCAAAAGTATTCCGTTCCTCCTTGAGCTGAATCCAACTTTTCTGCATTTCCTCCCACGATGTAGGCATGTCTGGATGTAGGATGGTGTAGGGGACCTCTCCTTCATTGAAGGGCTCTTTAATCACTGGGAGTACATGAGGATAAGGCATCATTAGACTTTGGGCTCGGGCTCGTACCCACTTGAGATAGGGCTCAAGAGGGATGGAGTTCTTGTGTCCCAGAGTCTTGCTATCAACCTTGTTGAGTTTTCCCCAAGCTCTGATGAATCTTTGGCGAAGTCCTTGCGCATCGTTGTCGAAGTCAAAAACTAGGTTAGGAATCAACATGTCATGAGGGCCATCCCTCCGTGCATATCCAAATTGCCTCAAAGCTAGGCAAGGGTTGTAGGTGATACCTCCTCTAATTCCAAGTAAAGGAACATTAGGAAATTCTCCACAACGATCGACGATGATGACATTTTCTCTGGACCGAGAACACCAATGCACATCAGAATGAGTAAGAGTCATCAATCGTTGGGACCACCTTATACCTTGGTCATTCTTCAAGACAGATTGTGGAAGGTGCGAAATAAACCACCTTGCGAGGATAGGAGTACAGCACATGAGAACACCCCTCTTTCTCATTGTTCGTGTGTAAAATGAGTGAAGAATGTCCCCAAGCAATGTCGGTATTGGATTTCTGGGCAAGAAGATTTTGACGGCGTTGACATCTACCAATTGGTCCGGATTTGGGAACAAGACCAACCCATAGATAAGAAGTGCCACAATCTCTTCAAAGGCTTGTAGGTCCAATGAGTTCCAACATTCTTGTGCCTTCTCAAACAAGAATTTTGCTAAGAATCCTTTGACGCCACTTCTGGTTTGCCAATGCCCCTTGATGTCGGATGGTTGTAGATGTAATGATCGAGCAACATCTTCCGGCTTTGGTTCCTTTTCTGTACCGTTGAAGGGTAGTTGATTAAGGATAGGGATTCTTAGGAGTTGAGAAAACTCCTCCAAAGTGGGTACCAACTGATAATCAGGGAAAGTGAAGCAGTGGTGAAGAGGGTCAAAGAACTGGAATAGCACTTTCATCATGTCTTCTTCAATGTTGGTGTTGACTAGGCTGAGTAGTCTACCATGTCTCTCACTGAAGGATGAATTTTCCGGAATTCTTGAGGTGATCTCCTTGAGTTGAGGAGAGATTCTCACAAGGTTGACTTGAATGGTATTTCTGCGAGGGATTTCCATGTCCTACAAAACAAGAACAAAGATGAAGATCCAAACCCTTGAAATGGTTAGTGAATGCTTATGATGTTTTATGATGTTTATGATGTATGCATAAAACATATGTACAAGCAAATCACACCAAACCCTAGTTTCAGGCTGGCATGGGGTTTCATAGGTAAGTACCCTCTTGAGTGTAGTTGGCTTAAAAACCTGTCCTATAAATAGTAACCGGGTTCTAAGGAGCTCAATATCACTGGATTGTTTTCATTGTTCATTGTTTTGGTTTAGCCACTTAACTAGCGACCAAAATATTCCAAGAAAACATCCCTCAATGAGTGTAGTATCGAGTATCTACCAACTTCGGACTGCACCAAAGCCGGTCATCTCACTACCCCTAATAAAAGGCCAAGATGGTCAAGTAAGGTTCTAGGTCATTAGTGCTTAGTGACATCACTCAGCGGCCCCGTACTCTCCTTGATTAAACTCAAGGGTTACCGGTACTCACAAATATGTCGCACTAATATAGCTATTGCTTAGACCGTGTCGGTATACCCCGTACAGTTTCCACAATGTATTTCTATCTATGAATGTTTCCCAAAATCCGGGTGGAGGATTGCAAACCCAAACAATAGAGCCAAGATATAAAGCAATCAATTCAAATAATTAGTCATACAAGAGGGTGATCTAAGCCCTAAGGTTACTCCACTTTAAAAAATTATCCCCAGCAGAGTCGCCAGTTCTGTGATACGGTGGGAGAATTGACTAGGGTTTTGCGTTTGTTTTCGCAAATGTTTCGATTGAGCAAGAGTCGCCACTGACTTTTTATTTTATCCTAAGGAAAGGTTTAAAAAGCACAGCAAAAAAACCTTTGAGATTTTTCTTGGGTTCGGGGAGTAGATTATAGGAGGGGAAGGTATTAGCACCCCTTCTATCCATGGTTATCCATGGGCTCTTAGGTACTTGCTTAGATCAACTTACCTTGGTTTTTCAATTGTTTGAAATAGTGCTTTGTGTATGGTTTTGAAAAATGTTTTGAAAAGATGCCTTGTGTTAGGCTAACCTTGTAACAATTCTTTACTCGAATGTTTTACAAAAGGTGTTTTATCTTTTAGAAGATGTTTCAAGGGGTTTGAAAAGTTGATTTTGAAAGTGTTTGTGAAATGGGTTTTGAAATTAGGCAAGTGTTTTCTTTGCAAATTGACAAGTACTTAAGAGTTTATCTACCCTAAAGTTTCCTCAAAGATTTTTGTTATGTTTTAAACCTTTTGACAATTTTGTTCCACCATTGTATTTGGTGGACAATCTTATCTTTAGGAGGTGAAAGGGACGGGCGCGGGTCATCGTTTGGACCATAATTGCAATAGCGTTAAATGTCTTTGGGAAATTTTCTTTAAGAGACTTGATCATTTGTTTTTGTTTGTTTTGAAAAGTTTTATCGAGGGACTATGATCATTCAATTTGTTTGTTTTGCCCAAAGAAGTTCAACATGCAATATGGCCCACTTTTGAAAGGCAACAAGGTGGAATACCCTAGGGGGTGCAAGTGTGAGATGTGTTGTTTATTTTCATGCTCATTTATCTTGTATTAGGTCCAACTATTTTTGTTCATTTTTATTTGCATAAAAAACCCTAATTCTAGCATAGTATGTTAGAAAGCGATAAAAGTGCGAAATTTAAATTCCTACACTATTACATCACAATAATATAGGGAGGGGGGTACAATGTTCAAATTGGGGATATTTAGACAAGAATTTAAATCTAAGCTATTACATCATTTGCTTTGAATATTTACAAAGTAATTTAATTGCATAATTAAATAGAAATGAGATAAATATGCAAAATGCAAAAAGAAAGTTTTTATATGTATGAGAAAAATATTGTTTATGTAAAATAAAATAAGAAAATAAAAAGGTATTTTTTTTGGAGTATTTTCATACTTAGGGCAAAAACCCTAATTTTAATCAAAATGTATATTAATTAATTAATTCACATAATATTTATTATTTACATACAAAAATAAAATAAAATATGGTATATTGTAAAAAGGCATTTTTTAGTATTAAATATATAAAAAATATAATATGTACATTATTTGATATTTTATTCTAAGTATATTAATAAATATGTATTTATATTTACATTATTTTAAATATGTATTATGGATAAATAATAATAATATTTAATATTTTAGAAAATAGTATTTTTTTTATATAAAATATTTTCAGAGGGTAATACAAAATAAAAATGAAAATGAAAATGTATTTACACTATTTTTTCCATTAATTCTAAATAATAATATATGTTCATTTATGTATAAATCAAAAGAAAATCAAATAAATACCAAATAAAATCAAAAAATGATGAGAAAAATATTTTCAAAATTTTAATATACTGAGAAAAAATAAATGAATCAAATAAAAAGAGAAAAAGTTAAAAATCATGAAAAATGAAGATAATGGGCTTGGGGGTATGAACATGGAAACAGGGTGTAAAAATAAGAAACCACACAGGCCCAGCCCATGTGGCTTCATCTTCAACCTTCGTTCAACAAATTTCAAAAACGCGCGCCCTGTACTCCAGTTGCTAACTCCTGATTCCTGGCTTTTTAACAAAAACTCATAACATAAAAAATGTTCAGCATGAAGAGACGATTCTAACCATATGCATAACTTGATCTAACTCTCTAAGATGAGGGAGAATTTCTCCTCCCCCAAATTCTAACCTAGTTTTTCTGTCATTTTCAAACTCCAAATTCTCTCTACTCAGGTAAAATAAATGAAAAGTAAAGACATGGATATGTTCAGTGGCATGAGTATGACATTATTTCTTCACAAACTTAAGACTAATGATGCACAATAAGAGAGATACGAATTCAAACTTTTACCTATTCAGTTGAACTTCTATCTGGAGATGTAGGAACTTTCAGTGCAAGGTGATGATTGGAAAAGCTTCCTTGAGGTTCAGGGATGCTATTCCAATGTTTACTTTGCCTGGAAAGCTTCTGAATCAAGCTGTAGGATTTAACCTGCAAGTGAGAAATGAGAAAATGGTGGAAGTGGTTAGAGCAATTACAGATCGTGCCTTAGCTTCTGGATAGCTTGCATAGGTTGTATGGAAGGTAGAGGAACAAGTTTGGGCCAGAAAGCTTGAAGGGATTGAGAGATGGCACTCAATCTGCAGGGGTTGCTCTGTTTGAGCAGTTTGATGGTGTTTCTGAGATAGAGGGTGTTTGAGAGGTGCAAAGGTCGTGTGTTAGCTTGGTTGTGATGTGCTGAGTATGTTTGATAAGTTTGTTCTTGTGTCTCTATGCTGATATGAGTGTTGTCATGAGTTATGGGACTTTTCTTCTTACTTAAGCAACATAATGCAAGTTGATGGTTTAGGTCAGTAGGGGACCTCTAATCCTGCTGCAAAGCTTCTCTTGATCAGAACAATTTTGTCCATAATCTTGTGCCAAAGAGATTTAGCTTGTACTTGCTTGATTTACCAATTGGACATAAAGTGAACTTTTGCAAAAATGGATAGTTCACTTTATCTAATTTGAGTCAAAACATCTTTGTGCAAACACAAACCCTAATTTGAGTCCACAGTGCAAGGAGGGGTCTTGAGCAGATGAAACCCTAACTGGATCTTGAGCTTCAAAGGCTTTGTGATGAGAAATCAATGAGAAATGGGAGGGCAAATTTTGGGGTACAACAATCCCCATCCCCAAAAAAGATTTAATAGCGTAGATTTTTAAAATTCCGTAATTTATCACTTTCAATACAATTGCTAGTAATTAGGGTTTGTATGGCAAGGTAAAATCAACAAGTAGATAACCCTAATTCAAGACAAAAATGAATGAAATTAATACACTCGCACACGCGCACCTCTAGGGTAATCCACACTTGTTGCCTTAAGAAAAATAGTCATGTCCCTCGAATGTGGGATACTTTAGCATTAACCCTCGAATACAAGATCATAGTCTCTCGATGACCATTCGATGTTGCCTTCTGTAAATCGATCTTAGACCCTTACGATAAACTGCTAAGGTATCCTAAAATGTTGCCTTCTATGACTATACGACGACCCACGCCTGTCCCTTCACATCCAATGGTAGGGCTTCTTATCAATCATGGTAAGATAGCAATATCTAAAGGAAGAGGAAAATAACTAAGACTTTTTGAGTAGGTAGAACGCTCATAGTTATTTGCTCGCAATCATTCTTCAAAACATCTTTCAAAAAACACATCAAAACATTCAAACATGAAATATTTTCAAAAATTCAACACTTTGTATAAATTCTTATAGAGACGAGAATCATTACAAAGTTCGCCTAAATGAAGGCACTTTTCAAAAATACTTTTAAAAACAATCACAAACACATTTCAAACAAAGCATTTAAAAGTGAGCTAGCAACTAAGAGCCCGTAGATAACTACGGATGAAAAGGGTGCTAAGACCTTCCCTTTTCATAACCTACCTCCCGAATTCAAGAAAATATCTCAAAAGGTCTTTCCTGTTATTTTTACCCTTTCCTTTATTGGATAAAATAAAAGTCGGTGGCGACTCTTGCTATCCACAACAATTGCGATCAAACGCAAAACACCCAAGTCAGTTCTCCCACCGTATTACACTAAGTGATGGACATGCAATGTTTTACACTTAAATGACCATGATAATTATGTAAAATATTTAGAGTATATTTTGAGCACTATATCATCTTAAAAACCTCAAATTAAAGCTTGTATCTAACTTGTTGATGAATCTTCATGATTCTTCATCTTGAGAGTTGATTGTATACTTGTAGAAGACTTCAAAAAATGATCTTGAAATATTTATATGATCATGAATATCTTCTTTTCCATAACCTTGATATTTCTATGACTTTATGTATGGTGGTCTTCATCAAAACACTTTGATTGGAGTGCATGAAATCACATATCTTTCTCATTAACCCTTGGATGATTATCAACCAATGAGATTTGAATTCCCAGACGAAGACATCATGTATATCAGGGATTATAACATCCCTGGTCAAGAAGAAGGACCCAAACCGGGATCGCGATGGATGATGGTGTTTGATGGTGCCTTGAATGCTATAGGTAATGGTGTTAGAGTTGTTATTACTTCCCCTATAGGTTTTCATATTCTGTTTACTACCCAAATTTGTTTTTATTGCACAAATATTATGGCAGAATATGAAGCTTGTATTTATGGAATTGAAGTTGTGATTGATTTGAGAATCAATTTTTTGAAAGTTTATGGAGATTCAACTCTCGTGATAATGCCAGATTAACGGAGATTGGGATACTTATCATCCAAATATGATTCCTTATAGAGAACATGTTATGAAGTTGATTCTATACTTCGAAGATATCACGTTTGGGCATATCTCAAGGGAAGAGAATAATTTTGGAGATACTTTGGCTACTCTAGCATCCATGTTCAAAGTCAAGTGGGCTAATGAAGCACCTTCAATCATAATCAGAAGGTCGGATGAGCCAGCATTTTGCTTCGAAGTTGATGGAGAAACAGATGATAAACCTTGGTTTTACGATATCAAAAGGTATCTTGAGACCTAAGAATATCCCGGAGATGGATCTATAACGGATAAGAAATTTTGGAGAAAGTTGTCTGCCAAGTTTTCCCTCAATGGTGGTGTGTTATACAAGAGAAATCATGATACTACACTGCTCAGATGTGCGGACAAGAAAGAAGAAGCAAGGATCATTGAAGAGGTACATGAGGGTTTCTTTGGGAACCATTCCAATGGATATACAATGGCTAAGAAGATTTTGAGGGCTGGTTACTATTGGTCCACCATGGAAAATGATTTTTCAACCATTCCAGAATCTGCTAAAAGTGCCAAGTATATGCTGACAAGGTACATGTGACGCCCGTTCCTTTGAATATCTTAACCTCTCCTTGGCCTTTTGTAATGTGAGGCATTGATATGATTGGAAAGATTGAGGCAACCACTTCCAACGGACATTATTTTATTCTGGTTTCCATAAATTACTTCACCAAGTGGGTAGAAGTTGTGTCATATGTAAACATCACCAAGAAAGTGGTTACTCGATTTATCAAGCATAACATTAACTATCATTATGAGATTCCTGAAAAGATCATTACTGATAATGCATTTAATCTCAATAAAAATGATTAAAGAGATGTGTGAAAGCTTCAAATCAAGCATCAAAATTCTTCTCCATATCACCGAAAGATGAATGGCGTTGTTGAAATGGCTAATTAGAACATTAAGAAGATTATGCAAAAGATGGTGGTGACTTATAAGGACTGGAAAAAAATGTTATCTTTCACTTTACATGGCTACCGTACCTCAATGCGCACTTCAACTAGGGCAACACCGTTCTAACTTGTTTAAGGTGTGGAAGAAATTTTACTGGTGGAAGTCGAGATTCCTTAATTAAGGATTATCAAGGATGCATAGCTTGACGAAGTTGAATGGATTCATAATCGATTGGATTAGTTGAACCTCATAGACAAGAAGATATTTGCAGTTGTTTGTCATGGTCATGTGTACCAACAAAGGATGAGAATGGCATTTGAAAAAACGGTACGCCCTCAGAGTTATAAGGCTGGTCACTTCGTGTTGAAAAGGATAATTCTTCCTCAAGGTGATCCCAGGGGCAAGTGGGATCCTAACTATGAAGGACCATTCGTTGTAAAGAAGGTTTTCTCTGGCGATGCCATGATGCTTGCAACAATCGATGGTGAAGACTTCCCACTCCCTATGAATGTAGACATACTTAAAAAATACTTCGCATAAAAAAGACCCGCTAAGTCGACGGCTTAGGCAAAAAAGGGCATCCCGACGAACAAAAAAAATGATGAATACGAGGTTTGGGAAAAAATTAGGGATAAAAAAGAAGAAATGAAGAATGAAAAAAAATAATAAGTACACCCGCTTAGTTGAAAACCCAAAAGGCCAGCTTAGGAGAAAAAGGGTATCCTGGTGGATTGAAAATCCAAAAGGGCGATCCAGGAAAAAAGTTAGGGATTTGAAAAGGAACGATTACATCTTGCATCAGTTCTCTGATTTCATCTCCTTACTACAATTGACCACCCCGAAGGCTAGGAATCAGTTCAGTCATTTTCTTTAGAAAGAAAAGTAATGAGATATTCAAGGTCAAAAGGGTTATAGCAGAGTTGGAACTCGATGGAAGTCCGTTTTCACATTGCCATTCTTGTATTTCCCTTTTGTTTTTGCTTTTGCAATTACCTCTTTCTAGGAATTGCTTCGTGATGTACTTGCCTATTTGCAGGCTTGATTTACAATCAATAAAAAGTTTCTTTTCATTCAAAAGCTCGCTTTTTATTTTTACTTTACTTTTTTGTTTGCAAAAAGACGTCCAATTTTTTATAAATATAACATCTAAAAATTTGGAGGATTTACACAATATTATAAGAAACATTTGAATTTGTTGTAAGATCTTGTGTGGTATGGTTGGCATACAAAGTTGTCATGCTACATCTGGGGCACATTTTTGGTTTTGTTTTGCTGGAACTATTGTTCACTCGCATGTATACGACATACCAGAACGAAAACAGGTCAATCAGTTGGTGGTCAAGGTAGAAATTCCTGGATAGTCTTTTCGGTGGAACACCTTTTCCCAACAAAGTATCCATGGTCTTGTTTCTCCCCAACAGAATCTGCACTTAAGATTGGCTTCACAATGTTACTTTTCAGAAAGCATTCCCAAGTAAAAGTGTATTTGGTTGAAACTTTCCAAAGGATGATTCCCCGATATAGCCTACACTTTTCAAGAGTTCTCTTAAGAATTATCCTACTCCCCAGTGATAGAAGATGTTGTATCATTCCCTAGTGGAATTTGAACTTCAAGGGTTTTCTTGTTCAAGAACTATTTCCTCCTCAAGTGAGGATTCTCTCCCCAATCGAGTTTATTATAGACTATTTCTGTTCAGAGAGATCTTTTCATCCTCAGTAAAACTTGAAGTTTCCTTTTCCCACGTGGATCGCCATATATGGAATCCTTGTCTGATAAGGTCTGATTGATAAATAATTCTTGATAAAAATTTGTTGGTTCCCAGTGAATGTTCATTAAAGTGAACTTATTGGTGAATGATTATTCACGGAGCAGAGTTTTCTCCCTAACTGAGAGATCTTTCTCATTCCCCAACCCAGTTGTGATGAAATTTATCTTGTTCCTCAGTAGAAGATTTTATTGGGATTTCTTTGTCAAGATTTTTCATATCCTCAGAAGGGTCCATTTGTTGGGGCATTCTTGTTCAAGGATATTCATATACCTGGAAAAAACGTATGGATGCATTTTTGTTCAAGAAATCACTTCATTCCCAGTGAAGAGGTTGACAGGTTATTCCCCACATATCCAATGGTTATTGGTATCCTCCCTAAAAGCGTCCAATATTCATTGGCGTCCTTGTTCAGAAATCGCAGTGTGTTTTGTTTCTCTCTAGTGAAGTTTGCAATTTATTTTTGCAATTCCTCTCAGAGTTTAGCATGTGGCTACTGGCTACTCAATTTGTTATTCCCCACAGAATATCAAAATTTTAAGGGCTTCTTGTCAACAGTTCCTTGTAACTCTTTATTTCTCTGACAAAATCATGCATCATTTCATTGAATCTACTCAAATGTGTAGTGTTTCCATTCATTTTGGAACATTACTCCATAGAAAAATTAAAACATGCATTGAAGCATAAGCCAATTTTATTTCCTTCTTCCCTAGTGAGGTCCTCAGTTCTTGATATACCCAGTGATTCCCTAGTCCCCGCAGACATCCCATAGTATTCCCAACAGGTCTCTCCAGAGATTACCTATTCTATAATGTCGCCTCTTTGCAACTCTTTCCCGCTCGGTGTTCAATGGTTATTCTCTGTTATATCTAGTGTTTACTAGTCTCTGTTTGGTTTGATCCAATGATTCATTGGTACCTCATTTTACGTTCAGTATTCATTGGCGTTCCTATGTTTAGAAGCTAGTGTTCACTACTCTTATTTGGTCGAGTTGTCACTCGTTGCCTTGTTGGTGATCCAGTTCCTCACCGGGGCATCATTTTTAGGTCTACTTGCAACACCCCATTTTTACCTGGCGAATAATATTAAAATTAGAGTTACAAAATTTCTAATAAACAAATGGAATGCTACACTTTCAACTTTGAAATAACGACATTCAATCACCTATAGTTCTGATACATAACACATAAAATTTGGATGAACCGATAACAAACTGTTTAGTCTTTAAAAATAAAACAACTTTCGTTTCTATGTAGCGGATCATAATATTCAACTTAAAAGGACATAACATCTTTATCCAACTGAAAACAACTTCAAAAAAACCAGTACTTAATGAAAACAATTAAAAAATTCAGCAATGGGAATAAAATCAATAACGAAGCAACAAGCGTTCATTCCCCCCGAGTGTTACGTATCAGAGCGACGACACCAACTTGAACTATTAAAGGTAAACAACCTTCACTCTGGGTTACCTGCACGTTACCAACAAAGGGGTAACATTCAAACAGAAGGGGTGAGATACCAACCAATATAATAGAATGTATGATAAATAATATATTAGAATTAGTTCGTACAAAATCACCACTTCGGAGCTCTTTAACAACATTTAAAGTAATCAATTAACCCACACAACAACTTAGGATGCAACATGAAATGCGACTTATTTTTATGCACATGCATGTGGTACCAACGAAGCAAAACTCCCAACTTAATGATCTTCCAATTAATACAGGCATCAACAAGGCATAAACCTTCAACTTATATTTACCAAATCCATGCCAACTTATCGAGCATTAGCTCCTAACTTGATATGCTATGTATGCGACAACAGTATGAATGTAATAACAATCAACAACAATTAATTCAACAATGACTCAACATAATTTAACACTGGGCATAAGCCTACAACTTAGTCTTAGCTAATAAATAGAGGCAACACAACAATATATCCACCTGCAACTTCAACAATTAATAACAACAACATATATATATATATATATATATATATATATATATATATATATATATATATATATATATATATATATATATATATATATATATATATATATATATATATATATATATATATATATATATATATATATATATATATATATATATATATATATATATATATATACTATTATCGACCAAGTTCTATTAATTTAATTCCACTAAAATATTCCACTGACCAATCATTTTAGTTGAATCAATGAAGCTATTATTTTATGACATTAATTAACCTCTACTGCTATTTTAATTTATAAAAGTTTTTCTGTTATTTTCTACTATTGATATCCCACTACTGTTGTGTTCCTTCTACTAAATATCTATTAATGTTATTTTCCATACATTACTTCTACTAACGATTATCATTATGTTTTCTGCTAAATTACCTTATACTAGCATTTACTCTGTTACGATTCAATACTTATGTCTTATGCTATTATTCAATTACTGCTAATCATATAATTATTACTAATGTGTACTCACTACAAAATTCCTCTGATTACATTTGGCCATGATTAATTGAATTAGAGAATAAAATATGCTAGGAATTAAATAGATCAAGGTTACGGCTGGCACCAAAGTATCGTGCCCCTCAGCACAAGGGGTTGGGCTTCTCAGCACATCATACAACTTGTGCCCCCTCAGAATACTACTTGGCGATCTCCATCGAGCCGTGCCGCTCGGCATGCTTCCTGTGTCCCTCGGCACACGTCCAAATTCCAAACATTGTTTTGTAATTTTCTTCTATCCAATCGCAGCAACGCAACCCTTAACAGTAATTTCATCAATAGATAAATTACAACACAAACAATTAATATCAACAATTTTATAGACGAATTCAACATCATTCAGGAACATAAAAACATAATTACTCATACAACAATTACACCTGTAGTGGTAGAAATGTTGAGACTAAGCCATTGGATTGACTTGACTCGCACATATCAAAACAAAAATCGCCACCGCACTTTATTGTTTCTGAAGGAATAAGAAAAGAGCGAATAACCCAAAAAGAGGGGGAGAGAATCTATGTTCCGGGGTTGGTTATGCAAAGGGAAGGTATTATCACCCTAAACATCTATGGTACTCCACATGAACCTCTTTGAAAATCTTTGTATTTTGGTTGTAAAAGTTGTATAAAAAATAGATTGCAGGGATGAGGAAAGAAGTATTTTTTTTTTACAATATTTGCACCCGCCGCGGTTGTGAACCTTTAGTGCCTACGTACCACCTTCCGTGCAATAGGGGATCAGGGTACTCGCAGTTCACCTTTAAAAAATTTTAAAACACATATGTGTTGGTTAATTTTAAGAGACGAGACATCACCGTCTTATCCGAGTGGAAGTACATACTTACTACCCACGATTATGAGAAAGAAGAATTTGAATCATCTCAAAGTGGAGGATATAGCTTGGATTTTAAAATCAACAAAGCCTCACTCAACACCCAAGTGGAAAATATCTCACTTCACTACATATCATAGAAGTATAGGAGCTCGCATCACTACAAGGATTGACAAGAGTCTAATCTTTTTGAGAAAAAATTTAATGTAAAAAGCCAAAGTGGCAAAATGGTTTGAATGAGATTGATTGACTTTTAGTCTTCTCACAAAAAGGTCAAAGTATTATTAAGTTGGTTAAAGTTTGATTAAGAAAAATACTTTTGAAAAAGCATGGACCTAAGTCCAAGTTTATTACGAAAGCGGTTCAACTCTAAAAACAAGAAGAGCTTCCAAAAGGAGGGAGAAGATTTTTGAAATTAAAGAAGATGGGAGGAGATGAAGGGGCTATCCTAAAGCATAAGGTAAAAGCTAGGGAAAAGAACCGTCTAACCAATAAGAAGCCAAAACTTGACATAATGAGTCAATGTAGAATTCCCATCCTTTGGATTGAAACCAAGCAAGCAAAGATATTAAACCTCTTAAGAATACCAAACTTTAAATGCATTTAAGTCTTCTAAAAAATTGGGCAGAGTAACAGTTGTATACAGATGAATTCCCAATCACAGACAGATCGTATAATAAAAATAACCTGCACACAAAGAAAACAAACAACCTAATGTCTTGGGGTAAACCCCAAGAACTCCAGACAAAATAGTAATAGAAATCACAAGGTCTCAAGATAGGTCAAGGTCTCTAATCCTTAGTCCAAGAAGTCCATCACTCCATAATGCCAAGGATAGTAACCAAATAGTCCGAGTAACATTAAATCTTTTTATTTTTCAAGTTGGTTATTAAGTATCTTCAAAAATAAAATGAAAAGCTCAAGTGAGCAAAACAAAGTGACATAAAGATAAATGTTCAAGTGAGCAAAGATGAAAATAGCATGAAATGTAAATGCTAAGATAAATGGTGCTTAGAATAAAAGCATAAAGTAAAAGCATAGAAATAAAAGTTAATTGTTAATGAGTTAGAAATTAGAGGTTAGTTGAATGACAATCTTGAAACTTGAATTTGAAAACTCATTAGAAGATTGATAAAATCAAAGCCTCTTAACAACAAGTTTCATTTTCTTTTTGTCAAGTATATCAGTCATTTCAAATTCTCAAGGCAACAACAAATGATCAATTATGTACAAGTGATTCATTTTGACCAAAGCTTATGAAGATTCATTAGAGGATTGATAAGACCAAAGCTTCCTAACAATAAATCTCAAGGTTATCAGATCAAAGGTTTAAAATTAACATATTTGGGATTACAAACATGGGTTTAGGCCACAAATGATCATTTCTCGAATTTGGACAAAATTTAGGGCTATGTTAAGCAATCGTAAGTGGACTTATATAGAAGTAACACCTATTTTGAGGCCGGTAATTAGCAACCTATGTACCACATGTTTAGAGAAATGATATATAGATCATTCTCCATCAACATATAGTACAAGTGAGAAATTAAAGGGAAGGGATGTGTTAGATGAAATTTAGTTTCAAATATCGTCAACATCATTCATCCATCTCGGTGGATTTGGCTATTCACCCTATCAACGCTCAAGATCCAATGATGTTGAAGAATTTATTCCAAAATTACTTCCAAGACAGTATCAAATTCCAAATCAAAAGTTAAACAAGAATTATGTACAAAAGTTCTTAATCACGAACTTTAATCAAAAGCAAAACTCTAAATACATTCCTAAGTCAAAATTAGGTTAAAAAATAGGAAAGTAATTTGAAAAATAATCTCCATTTAATTCTAATCTCCTAAAGACTTTTAAAAGTCAGAGGCATGACTCAAAGTTTCTGAAAAGAAGAGTAAATATGTTATTGACATTTAAACATCAAAACTAGTTAGTCAAAGACCAAAACTAGGCATGCTTTACAAAATGTTTTGAATAAAATGGAAGATCATACTTAAAAAATCAATAAGAAAAGTTTTAATGATCTTGACTCATCCAGGAACTTTGAATGTATTTCCTTTGATTTTTAGAAATGAGGGAAATTGGAGAATTAATTCTTTCTTTATGCCTAAGCAAGAAAAGACTTCATAAATATCAATTAACTTAAAAGTTTTGAAGAAAAAAATCTAACTGACATGTAAACTACATTAAAAATTATAAAGAATTAGTTTAAACCCTAAGAGTCAGTGATAATATTTTTCTTGAATTTTATCTCATAAGGAGAAATTAAACAAAAATTATTTACTCCAAATATATAAAAAAAAACAAGAAAAAGATGGTATATCCAATCAAACGATTTAATTTGTAACCCAAGAATTTTATAAAATTGGGTAAAAATTAGTTTTAAGAATTAGACTCAGAGAGAAGCTAGAAAATATTTTTTTATAACTTTTTGATTTAGTAGAAATAGGAAAATAAAATTTCAAAACTTAAAATATTATTAAAATCCTAATTAACTACATGAACTTATTTAATCAAGAAAAATGATAAACCATCAAATCAAACAATCCAAACATCAAAATTCATCACAAAAATGCAAGGAACATGAATATGCTACTAGATTTTTCAAAAGACTTATGGATTAAGAAGAAACACAAGCTGCAATTACGAGAGAGAAATTATGGAGCACCTACCTTGTGAAATAGATTTGTCGATGCTTGAGCTGAAATAAAGAGCAAGCAATTCAGAGATGCTTGACTTGAAGATTCAGAGATAATGAATGGAGAGAGATGCAAAGGAAGATTTGACAAAAATGGAGGAAGCGTGCTTGAGATTCAAAGAGAGAAGAAGAATTATGAACTTGCAGAGAGAGAAGAGCTTCGTGAGGAAGAGAGAGATAGCTTGTGTGATTTTTTTGTCCAACCCCTTAAAATTGAATCAAGCCTTCTTTTTATATAGTGAGAAATGTAAGTGAGGGTGAAGGGGTGAGGTGTGTTATGTTGTATGTTAAATTGATGATACAAGGCGTGCATTTTGAGTAAGTGGGCAAAGCATGGGCATGTGAGCTGGTAGGCCATTGCTTTGGTTGATACGAACCCATGTGTAACACGGTGGGAGAACTGACTTGGGTGTTTTGAGTTTGGTCGCAATTGTTGCGGATAGCAAGAGTTACCAGCGACTTTTCTTTTATCCAATAAGGAAAGGCTGAAAAGAACAGGAAAGACCTTTTGAGATTATTTCTGAGTTCGGGGGGTAGATTATGAAAAAGGAAGGTATTAGCACCCTTTTCATCCGTAGTTATCTACGGTCTCTTAGTTGCTTTCTAGATCACTTGCTTTTGTTTGAAAATGTGCTTGTGATGTGGGTTTTAAAAGTATTTTGAAATGTGACTTTGTAATGGTTCTCGTTTCTATAAGAACGCGTAGAAAGTGTTGTTTGAAAAATAAGTTGAAAGAGGTGTTTGTGGAATGTGATTTTGAAAGTGATTTTGAAAAGGTGTCTTTGTAATGGTTCTTGTCTCTATAAGAACACGTACAAAGCATTGTCTTTTGAAAATGTTTCAAATGAGAGTGTTGGTGTATAAATTTTTTTGTTGTTGTGAGCAAGCGAGCAACTAGGAGCAATCTACCTACTCAAAAGGTCTTAGGTGTTCTTTTCCTCCTCCTTTAGATGTTGTTATCTTACCATTGTTTTGATAATTAGGCCCATCTTTGGATGTGAAGGGACGGGTGTGGGACGGTTGTATAGTCATAGAAGGCAACCTATGAGACGTTTTAGCAATGTCGTTTAGGGACTAGATCGTTTACCGAAGGCAACATCGAGGGTCATCGGGGGACTACGATCTTTTATATAGGGTCTTTGATAAAACGCCCATGTTCGAGGGACATGACTATTTTTTGAGGGAACAAGTGAGATTACCCTAAGGGTGCATGTGTGTGAAGTGTGTTTGATTGCATGCATTTTTGTATTTGATATTTGGGTTGTCTACTTGTTGATTTTATTCTATCATACATCCTATTTACTAGCATTTGTATAAAGCAATAAAAAATGCAGAAAAAAATCCTACACTATTACAACCATATTGAAGTGCATAAAAATATAAAGGAAAAATAAAATAAAAATAAGGAAAATGAGCTCTTTCGATTGGGGCAGGAGAACCCTTCAATTATACTTCTCTTGGCCTCCTTCGATTGGGGCTGGCATCAGAAAGGTTATGGCCTTCGATTGAGAGATAGAGCCAGTAAGGTTATTGTCTTCAATTGGGGGTTGGCACCAGTGAGGTCATAGCCTTCGATTATGGCTTTCTGGGGCTTGGAAGTCAGTATGTTGTATCCTTCGACTGGGGCCTGGAAGAAGCAAGTTGTACCTTTCGATTGGGTCTGGAATCAGTGTAGGTATGCTTTTCGTTTAGGCCTGGAAGTCAACATGGTTTGCCTCCTGGTTGCCTCTTTCGTTTGACTTAGAGAAATGGGGTAGAAGGCAGAAGCTTCGTTTCCTATTTCCTGCTTCCTGTTTGTTTCGTTTTAGATGTTAAATAGCAACATGGCCTAAAGCCATGCTAGCACTGCCTTAGGGCCAGGTTAATTATTAAAATATTAATAAGAAACTAAAAGCAAAAACCAAAAGGCAATAGAACAAAACTATAAAGATGTAAACGAAAAAGGAAAGACAATAGTATGTACACGCTTGAAACGAAAAGGAGTTGTATTTACATGTGCTAGAAACAAAAGATACAAGGGTAAGAGTAACTTACCTTGCTGCAGCCTTGAAGGTGAACTGGACTCTGAGTGGTGACCCTGGGTTCTCCTAGATTCAAAGAGAAGGGCCAGAAGTTGGGCCTTGGATGCTGGATTCGAAGGAGGGAAGAAACAAGTGTTATGTTTCTTTCTGCTGGATTCGACGGGATGTAAAGTGTGGGGACTTTTAAGAATCAAAAGAGGGAAATGTTTGGGATTCTTTCATTTCTCAAGTGTTGATGAACTTGAGAGTTTTGTGTCTATGTTTGAGAAAAATTTGGAGATTCTTTTCTTTCTTCCAAAAAATTCTCCGTTTCCTTGTTCATGAGGAAATGCTTGGGAGACGTTGAAGCAGCCAGCCTTGCAAAAACAATAAAATATGAAATATGACTTTTGCTTTTTGGAATTGCTTGTGCTCAAACCATATTCAGGTTGGAAGCTGCTTTTGTGACTAAAGTACCTTTTATGAAGAAAGGGTACATAGTCCTTTTCCATTTCGTCCAGGAATGGTACTATCCAGTGGATACACCTTCGAACCTTTAGGTGATGTATCCCAAACTTGTGTAAACCTATGGTTATGTGAAGATTTGAAAGTAACATAGCCTGACAAGTAATATTTGGTCTTGAGGTTTGTTCAGACTTGCTTCGAACAAGCTTGCTTCGAATGGTTCAGATTGGATTCGAAGGAAGTTGATTCGAAGGGAATCAAAGCTCTAATCAAAGCTTTGTACGTAGGTTGCTTTTGTCCAATCGAAGGTTTATTTTCCAGGGGTCACATGTGGCCAAACGAAAGGTGCATGTAGAAGGCCAAAATGTCCAAATGAAAGGTTTGACCAAAACCTTATGTTGAAGGATTCATGTGCCCAAACAAAAGGTACATGCTGGAGGCCAAAATGCCCAGATTCGAAAGAGGCACATAGGAGGCAAAAAGTGCAAATCGAAGGATGCTAAAAGGGAGCCTTTTGCCTTAGAATCAGAGGAGGCTACAATAGGCTTTTTCCTTGTTCCTGCTGGTCTTGTGGGCACTTCTTGCATGCAAGAAGGAAATTGTGACTCAATCGAAAACCTGTATACAACAAAACTTATCCAAATCGAAGCAGGCTTGTAGACAGTAAATTTGTCCAATCGAAGTAAGCTTCTAGGTAGCATATTCCCAAACGAAGAGTTTGCCTTGCAGGGGGCACGTGTGGCCAGCATGCTATGGCCTTTGATTGCAAGCATGCAGGCATCACACTTGTCCAATTGAAAGGCTGAATCGAAATAGGCCTATTTTCTCCAAATTTGTCAAAATTTTATTTTTATCTGTTTTCTCCCTTTTTGATAATTTCCTTTTGATTTTGGTACTGGAAAATCCCAATGAACTTGTGCAAGCTTGAACCCTGAGAATCCTTGTGAGAATAGCCTTGAGAATTAAGAGGTCAAATTTTAGGGTACAACAGCTGCCCCTGTTCAATCTTCTTACACCTGAAGAGTTAGATGGGCAAATCTGTCATTTCTGACTTGAAGTTGGAAGATAATTGAACACTAAAGTGCCCAGAAATTTGCACTTGATGACGTTTTGGTTGATTGTGTAGGGAATGGGCTTAAAGATGCCATTTGGAGAAATACTTGATAGTTGTTGGACATGGGCTTATAGATGCCATCCAGAGGTGATTGTTGACAGAAATTAGGCTAAGTCTAAATTCTGACTTTAACTAGAGAAGAATCAGAATAAATCTTGGAGGGATCTATCTGAACTAGAGGGAATGTCTAACAGAAAGAATAAGGATAAACCATTGAGAGATTTAAACTGAACTAGCAAATGTCTGGAAAGAATCAGAATAAATCTTGGAGAGATTTATCTGACCCAGAAAAAATGTCTACCGGAAAGAATCAGGATAACCCGTTAAGAGATTTAAACTGAACCAACAGAGGTCTTGAATTTTCTTTAACTAGAAAGAATATGAATAAATCTTGGAGCGATTTATCTGAACCATAGAAAGTGTCTACCGGAAAGAATCAGGATAAACCATTGAGAGATTTAAACTGAACCAGTAGAGGTCTTGGATGAGTATTAGAATAATATTCATAAATGAATTGTATCTGACTTGTATCTGAAAGATGTATTGAATGAGCGTCAGAATGATATTCGTATCTGAATCGTATATGGGCTGCATTGAAAAGGTATGCTGAAATAAGTATCAGAATGATATCCGTATCTGGACTGTATTTGAATGAGGGAAAGATTGACATCTGAATCTGGATTGCATCTGGATTGTTTCTAGAAGAGAATCTGGAGTAAGTATCAGAATGTCATCCATATCTGGATTGCATCTGAACTATTTCTAGAAGGAACCTGGAGTAAGTATCAGAATGTCAGCCATATCTGGATCGCATCTGAACTATTTCTAGAAGAGAATCTGGAGTAAGTATCAGAATGTCAGCCATATCTGGATCGCATCTGAACTATTTCTAGGAGAGTGTATCAGAAGGAGCTCGTGTAAGATTGCTTCAGCTGGTCGTGTAGATAGTTTCCCTGGCTTGTTACAGGTATTAATTTCTGACCTTTTAAAGATTGTTGACGATAGCCATCTGTTGATTAACCTTTTCCTAAAAAAGGTAAAATGTTAACTGTATGCAATGTCATGATGTATGAAATGCATGGTGCAATGATGTTCTCAAAATAAATGAGATTGTGTCGTATGCACTTGTCATGTATGCAATATGATGCATGAAAGTTGAAATGTTATTTGAATGTATTTTTTGTATGGGAAAACAAATCCTTGACAAATGCCGGGGAATCATTAAATCCACTGCCGTTGAAGAGTAGGTGTGTATTCAAACTTTTCTTAGAATGTTTCCACTGAGGATTCCTGTTTTGTTGAGGAGAACTCCGCTGGGGAATATTGAAAACTCTGTAAAAAGTGTTGATTCCTGCTTGGGAAAAGAGTTCAAGAGTCTCCGTTGTTTGTTGCTCTACTGGGGATTCGAAGTTGAACTGATATCTGGTCGGGTCCAGGCTTCATAGTAACTTGCTGGGGATTATAAAGTAGTCTACTGGGGAAGAGGAGTTGTGGTCCTCTTATTTGTAGTAGTCGAAGAGGAAAACTCAAGCTGGAGAATCCTGTTGTTTGTTGGGCAAATAAACCCTGTCGCCAGTTTGTTGGAGAGGTGGCGACTTCACTGGGGAAAATCCTCGAGGATTCTTGAGGTCGACTCAGTTGGGTAAAAGGTTTTCAGATATTAAACTCTGGCTGGGAGTCATCCTATGAGAAGGATTTTGGGGAGAATTTTCATTTCCCCTAGTAGCGAGTGTTTGTGGCACTTCCAGGACATGTTTGACTGTATGTAACCCTTTGTCGAGATTCGTGTTCAATGCCCCAAGTGATGGAGATGGAGACCTGCCCCCGGTTATTCAGCATTTCTTGAGAGATTTCTTGGAGTCTTGACTGGACTTCCCCGGGTGTGCTAGATAGTGACATCTCATGCCGTGTCTTTTTGCTTAGGAGATCTGTTAAGTGTCATCCCACTTGAAGTGATTTTGTTCACTGAGAGAGCTTTTGTTCATCGGATATTTGTTATGTGAATTTCTCTGTTGTCAAACAAATAGCCATATGAAAACAACGCTATTTAAATAATGTAAAGTTTATGCTTGTCTTGGAATTTTGAAAAATGTGTTTTAGCATGTGAAGAAATTTTGTAAGAAAAATTCAATTCAGGATTTTGAGTAAAGCTTTACAGGAGTCAGGATACCTCTTGTAACAGTATGCTTTAGAACTAACCTATGCTTCAATTAGGACTTATGAAGGGTTGTAACGTGGCTCGATTCACGGTTTAAGAAACAAAGGATAAGGCTCAAAGTTTATTTGTACCCGCCCGTTCTTCGTGATGTTCTTCAGTCCTAAGCTCAGTTAATTGTGCGTTTGAACTCCAATCTTTGAATGACGTTTTGGTGATGGTTCAGAAAAGTTTAGTTTATCGAAAGGCAGTCATTTTTTGAAACATTTTTTATGTTATTAAGGATTTTAGTAACCCTTTTCTTTTGATTTGTTATCCCTAATTTTTGCCTGACTGTTCTTGTTTATGGTCAGCAGGATTCCCCAGTTTTTCATAAGTCTCCTTTGTAGGTTTTGACTTAGTGGGCTTTTCTTTTTGAGAGATAATGACTGGCTATTTGGTAGGGAACCATCTCTGTCTTTCGATTCCAGAGGAATGTATTTGATATCACTCGTTGCATACAAATTAAAAGTTTGCGACTGAACACACATTTGAATTAACTGAGAGACTATCCTACCCCAGGTTTTGATTAAAGGTTTCCATTTGTGTAAAAGGGAAACTTCTACTTCTTTGGCTCGAAGGGATTGACTAGGGATTATCTTCCTTATAACTCCAGTGTTTAGGATTTGAAAGAATGCTTGTACATCGTCATCAAGGTCTATTCAAAAGCATACTGTATGAGATTATGGCATTGTTTTCGTCATCCTCCCTCTAAAGGCTTGTAACTTTTAGCAAGAGTTAAATGTCATAAGGAGAGTAAAAAGCATAATTTAAATATAATAAAAACGAATGGATCAACTCAAGACAAACATATGCAATGCATTAATAAATTTTTTTTTGACATTAATAGATAATTGTTTGAATAACAAAAGAAATTACAATTGAAAATTCAAAATGAACAAGACGCTCTCAATGATTCGTCATAGGAGCAGTGATCACGTTAGGAGCCCCTAGAGGGTCGAATTCAACCTCCTTGGCATCAATCATGTCTTGGTTCTTGTTCTTCAGAGACCAACAACTGTTCGTGTCGTGTCCCGGACTACAAAAGTGGTATGCACACCTTTCATTGGGATGATAGATAGGAGCGGAAGTGTTGGGGTTCCGGAGAGGATCCTTTAACGTAATCAACTCTGCCTTCAACATGTGTTGTAGCGCTTGAGCCAGTGACATGTTGATCTTAGTGAATTATCTTTTAGGCGCGACTCCTTATGTTGATGCCCCTATCTTTGTTGAGCAGGTGTAGGATTAGAGATCAAGATTGCTCCTACGTGTTGATCGTGGTTGACCTGGTTACGACCCTTTTGACCGTACGCAGCATCATACTCTTCCTTCCCGATGAAAGGTTATTTCCCTGTACTCGAGGATGCACCCCATTGGATTTTACCGCTTTTGATGCCAGCTTCGACTCTTTCTCCAGTCAGTATTAGCTCGGTGAAACCGACCGAGGAGCTTCCGATTAGGTGATTGAAGAAATCTACTTTCAAAGTTCCCATGAAGATGTCAATCAGCTCCTTGTTAGTTAAAGGGGGCTGCACCCTACCAGCCATATCTCTCCACTTTTGGGCGTATCCTTTGAAGCTCTCGTTGGAACCCATGGCCATGTTCTTTAATTGCACACGAATTGGTGCAAGATCAGCATTGTATTGGTACTGCTTATAGAAAGAAGCAGCCAGATCCTCCCAGGTATGGATGCGAGAACTCTCCAATTAATAAAACCATTCAAGTTGAGTCCCTATTAGGGTCTCTTGGATGAAATGGATCCAAAGCTTCAGATCAGTTGTGTATGGTTGAATCTTGCGGACATAAGACTTTAAGTGCATTTTAGGGAAGGAGACTCCATCGTACAGGGAAAAGGTAGGGATTTTGAACTTTGGCGAGATGACCACCCCAGAAACCAAACCAATATCTCCTAAGTCTAAGCCAGGTATCTGCTGAATCTCCATAGCATTGAGGCGATCCTGCAACTGTTTGTACTTGTCATTAGCGGGAGGATATTGTTCCTCAGAGTAATCAGCTTTGACTTCATCAATCTCCAGACTGTTGTCTTCTTCATGACTATCCCCCATGTTGGATGGAGTTGAAAGATCTAGAGAGCCCTTGACTGGTCCTCTAAGTCTTCTTCCCAAGTTCAGGATGCCTACTGATTTCTTAGGCTTCTTCTTCTTGTCTTTGAGAAGGAGAGTCTTCAGGCCTTCTTGCCCCTTAGCCATGGCCAGGAACATTTTTTGGAACTTGGCGTTTTGTTCTTGGAGATCCTTCACGGTTTGTTCCATATCCATCTTACTGAAATAAACATTAGGAAGATAACGAGACCTGTATGGGAGAAACCTGTCATGATATGATGCATGATATGTGGATGCATGTTTTCAAGGATCTCGTGGGGTAAATGTGAGTAGTTACTTACAACTTTGATTGGAGAACTTCATATCGGTGGATGTCCTTCCACGAGAATTAAGTTCACCATGTCAAGTGGGTTGTAGCCCTTGACTCAAATTATTGTACTTGATCTTTGACGATGCTTGGTTAGAGAAAAATAAATCCCCTGCCGATTGATAGACGTCTGGTTCAACGTAACCCTGCATCAAAGACCCTCGAGATCCTTGAAATGGTTATTAAAAATGTTATGGTATGATGCTATGATGTTATGTACAAGTATACAAAGTAAGCAAGTTTATATACAAATAATCATATACATACAAACCAGACAAGTCCTTAGGTTTAGGCTTGCATGGGGTTCGTAGGTAAGTACCCTCTTGAAGTTTAGTTGGCTCAACATGTCCTAGTAATAGTAATCGGGTTCTAAGGGATCTCAATATCACTGATCTTTCCCACAAGTTTCGTTCCGATAGGCGACTGACTCGTAACCAAACAAAACTCAAGAGTCAAATCTCAATGAGTGTAGCATCGAGTATCAACCAATCTTCGGTCAAAACCAAAGCCGGCTATCTCACTACTTCCTAATGGCCAAGGATGAGTCAATTACAAGGTTCTAAAGGTCAGTTAGCGCTTAATTACACTAAGGAAGCCTAATGTTATCCTTGACTGACTCAAGGAACATTAGTACAAGCCAAAGTACCATGCTAACGTAGCTATCACTTCATCCATATCGGTATATCCCATACAACTTCCATGATTTATTGCTAGTTACCTAAAAAGGTGCCCCAGATTCGGGTATAAGATCTTTAACAATAGCCCAAACAAGGATCCAAATAATGTAAACCATGCAAGTCAAACAAGGAAAGCAAGTAAATATGATCTAACCCTAAGGTAACACCACTTTTAAGTATAATTTCCCAAGCAGAGTTGCCCGTTCTGTAATGCGGTGGGAGAAATGACTTGGGTGTTTTGCGTTTGATCGCAATTGTTGCGGATAGCAAGAGTCGCAACCGACTTTTCTTTTATCCAATAAGGAAAGGCTGAAAAGAACAGGAAAGACCTTTTGAGATTATTTCTGAGTTCGGGGGGTAGATTATGAAAAAAGAAGGTATTAGCACCCTTTTCATCCGTAGTTATCTATGGGCTCTTAGTTGCTTGCTAGATCACTTGCTTTTGTTTGAAAATGTGCTTGTGATGTGGGTTTTGAAAGTATTTTGAAAATGTGACTTTGTAATGGTTCTCGTTTCTATAAGAACGCGTAGAAAGTGTTGTTTGGAAAATAAGTTCAAAGAGGTGTTTGTGGAATATGTTTTTGAAAGTGATTTTGAAAAGGTGTCTTTGTAATGGTTCTTGTCTCTATAAGAACGCGTACAAAGCGTTGTCTTTTGAAAATGTTTCAAATGAGAGTGTTGGTGTATACAATTTTTTATTGTTGTGAGAAAGCGAGCAACTAGGAGCAATTTATCTACTCAAAAGGTCTTAGGTGTTCTTTTCCTCCTCCTTTAGATGTTTCTATCTTACCATTGTTTTTATAAGTAGCCCCATCGTTGGATGTGAAAGGACGGGCATGGGACATTTGTATAGTCATAGAAGGCAACCTATGGGACGTTTTAGCAATGTCATTTAGGGACTAAATCGTTTACCGAAGGCAACATCGAGGGTCATCGAGGGACTACGATCTTTTATCGAGGGTCTTTGCTAAAACACCCATGTTCGAGGGACATGACTATTTTCCGAGGAAACAAGTGAAATTAACCTAAGGGTGCATGTGTCTTAAGTGTGTTTGATTGCATGCATTTTTGTCTTTGATTTTTGGGTTGTCTACTTATTGATTTTATCTTGCCATACATCATATTTACTAGAATTTGTATAAAGCAATAAAAAATGAAGAAAATAAATCCTACACTATTACAACCATATTGAAGTGCATAAAAATATAAAGTCAAAAATAAAATAAAAAGAAGGAAAATGAGTTCTTTCGATTGGGGAAGGAGGAACCTTCGATTCTGCTTCTCTTGGCCTCCTTCAATTAGGGCTGGAATCAACAAGGTTATGGCCTTCTATTGGGAGTTAGCGCCAGTGAGGTTATGGCCTTCGATTTGGGGTTGGCACCAGTGAGGTCATAGACTTCGATTCTGGCTTTCTGGGGCTTGGAAGTTAGTATGCTGTATCCTTCAACTGGGTCCTGGAAGCAGTAGGTTGTGCCTTTCGACTGGGCCTGGAATCAGTGTAGGCATGCTTTTGGTTTGGGCCTAGAAGTCAACATGGTTTTCCTCATGGTTTCCTCTTTCGTTTGACCTGGAGAAATGGGGTAGAAGCCAGAAGACTCGTTTCCTATTTCCTGCTTCCTGTTTCTTTCGTTTTAGATGTTAAATAGCAACATGGCCTAAAGCCATGCTAGCAATGCCTTAGGGCCAAGTTAATTCTTAAAATATTTATAAACAACCAAAAACAAAAACCAAAAGGCAGTAGAACAAAATTATAATGGTGTAAACGAAAAAGGAAAGACAATAGTATGTACATGCTTGAAACGAAAAGGAGTTGTATTTACATGTGCTGGAAACAAAAGATGTAAGGGTAAGAGTAACTTACCTTTCTGCAGCCTTGAAGGTGAACTGGACCTTAAGTGGTGACCCTGGGTTCTCCTGGATTCGAAGAGAGGGGCCAGAAAATGGGCCTTGGATGCTAGATTCGAAGGAGGGAAGAAACAAGTGTTATGTTTCTTTCTGCTGGATTCAAAGGGATGTAAAGTGTGAGGATTTTTCAGAATTGAAAGAGAGAAATGTTTGGGATTCTTTGATTTCTCAAGTGTTGATAAAATTGAGAGTTTTGTGTTTGTGTTTGAGAAAATTTGGAGATTCTTTTCTTTTGTCCTAAAAATCCCTCGTTTCCTTGTTCATGGTTCCTCTATTTATAGAGGAAATGCTTGGGAGACGTTGAAGCAGACAGCCTTGCAAAAACAATGAAATATGAAAGGTACAAGCGTGGGGCCTATTGGCAGTTGGGGTGCAGAAGATGTGACTTGTGATTTTTGGCATTGCTTGTGCTCAGACCATATTCAGGTTGGAAGCTGCTTTTGTGACTAAAGTACCTTTTATGAAGAAAGGGTACACAATCCTTTTCCATTTCATCCAGGAATGGTACTATCTAGTGGATAAACCTTTGAACCTTTAGAAATGTATCCCAAACTTGTGTAAACCTCTGGTTATGTGAAGATTTGAAAGTAATATATCTTGACAAGTAAGATTTGTTCATACTTGCTTCGAACAAGCTTGCTTAGAATGGTTCAGACTGGATTCGAATGGAATCAAAGCTCCAATTGAAGCTTTGTATATAGGTTGCTTCTATCCAATCGAAGGTTTATTTTCCATGGGTCACATGTGGCCAAATGAAAGGTGCGTGCAAGAGGCCAAAATTTCTAAACGAAAGGTTTGACCAAAACCTTGTGCTGAAGGATTCATGTGCCCAAACGAAAGGTACATGTTGGAGGCCAAAATGCCCAGATTCGAAAGAGGCACATAGGAGGAAAAAAGTGAAAATCGAATGATGCTAAAAGGGAGCCTTTTGCCTTGGAATCGAAGAAGGATACATTAGGCTTTATTCCTTGTGCCTGCTGGTCTTGTGGGTGCCTCTTGCATGCAAGAAGGAAATTGTAACTCAATCGAAAGCCTGTATGCAGCAAAACTTGTCCAAATCGAAGCAGGCTTATCGACAGTAAATTTTTTCGATTGAAGCAGGCTTGTAGGTAGCATATTCCCGAACAAAGAGTTTTCCTTGCAGGGGACACATATGTCCAGCATGCTATGGCCTTCGATTGTAAGCATTCAGGCAGCACACTTGTCCAATCGAAAGGCTGAATCGAAAGAGGCCTATTTTCTCCAAATTTGTCAAAATGTTATTTTTATCTGTTTTCTCCCTTTTTGACAATTTCCTTTTAATTTTGGTACTGGAAAATCCCAATGCACTTGTGCAAGCTTGAACCCTGAGAATCCTTGTGAGAAAAGCCTTGAGAATTGAGAGGGAAAATTTTGGGGTACAAGACTATGCATTTTCATGCAGGCTTGCCATTTTCATGACCTCATCTTCATCTCACTATATCTCTCTCCATAATGCATGAAAGGTAACAAAATTTGAATTAAAATTGGAGAGGATATCACATACTTCAACTTTGATGTTCAATTTTTTTCAAAACAAAGCTTGAACCAATGAGATAATTGGTTATGAATGCATGCTCGTGAACTGTTTGATGAAATTTCAAGCCTGACTGAGCATTACATGTGTGCGACATGCCTTGTGCTGGGCAAAAATTCAGCTTGCATGGTACCTTCTTCCCATGATTATATCTCAAAATGTAGGGCTTGTTTTGAGAAACTTCCTGAAGCAATATTGTTCCTCACATTTAGGGCTTGATCTTTGATGTTGAACATTTTTCGAAATAATGAAATTTTCAAATAGAAAAGTGATGATGAATGTGTGTTCACTAACTATTTGACAAAATGCATGGCCTGGTGCGCGCATGACATGCCTTGTACTGGGCAAGATGACAACTTGAAACTCCAAATCCTAAGCATTGTATCTCCTTCTACACTTGACCATTTAAGATGATTCTTGAATAAAAAACGAAGAGAAAACTTCAAACTCCAACTTTCATGATTCCAACTTTTTTATTTGAGCTCAAATGGACATTCAAAATTAGCCATGAAGAGATCAATTTTTTGTATATATTTGGGAAATTTCACTAAGTGCCAAAAACTTCCAAGCTCCATAACTTTTTCTCCTTTCACTTTTTGGATTTAAGGCCTCTAATACAAATCAACGAATTTTGTATCCTCTTTCCAGGCATGTAAAGTTTTTACATTTTCAATAAAAATTGAGAAAGTTATGACCAATCAAAGTTTAGTACTATGCACACTTAGAAAAAATCCAGAATTTCAAATAACTTCCTTGACAAGTTATCTCCCATTTACACTTCCTCTTGATTTTATGCCACCATAGACCATGAAATATGAAAATAGGGACATTGAATTGATAGTTGACCAACAGCCCTCTTGGTCAACAGTTGACTTTGGTTGACTTTCTGACAAAATGACCAATTTACCCCCCTTTTGTCAATTGAGCCTTTCCAAACCCAAATTGATGATAAAATTTCCAATCATAGATGCTCATGGACATGTTTAGAAACATGGAATTAAGTATTTCCCAAAAATCCGGAGATTTCCTAATTAAATTCCAAACCCTAATTTTGATCCTCTATGCTAGGATCTGGTAAGATGCATGCAATTGTGTCATTACCTGCAAGATAACATCCAAAGATATATATATATATATATATATATATATATATATATATATATATATATATATATATATATATATATATATATATATATATATATATGTTAGTCAAAAGGATATATGTACAAGATACATAATTCAAGGTGCTTGGTGATCTCTCAAGAGTAAACTTAAAGATAAAACAGAGTAGAAGAAGTACCCAAACCCTAATGTGTTATCTTATTGCATTGTGAAGGTATGAGATGATAAAGGAATCTTAGGGGGGAAAATTGGGGTACAACAACAACACCAACCCAATTCATACATACTATTCATCATAATTCCCATTATGGAGTCAAGAACCCCACCCTTACCTTGGATTGAAGATTTCTCTGTAACTCTATGATTGACTTAGCTTTGCCTCTTTTCCTATTCCTCTTCTATGTAACTTCTCACGTACTTCTCTAAGACTTTTCTTCACCTTCTTAATTAACCTAATTTCTAATTAACTTAATCTAATAATATTATTAATCTATTGGGCTTAAAAATATACCCCCCCATATTACTACTTCTAACCATAAAAATAGGCCCAACACAATTAACCTATTACTCTATTATTTCTAACATTATTACTAATATTACTCAACTAATTTAATCAACTAGTTTAACCGACTAATAGTAACACCGCAACTTATGTCAACAACTCACAACATAACACAACATGTCAATGATTTCAACAAATACTTCGCGATTAATTTAAAATATATAATTAAATAATTAATTAAACCAATCGGGCGTTACAACTCTCCCCCACTTAGAATATTTTCGTCCTAAAAATTTTACCTTGTTCGAACAACTCAGGATAGGAGTCCCGCATCTTGCTTTCCAACTCTCATATCTTGCTTTCTCCGGCAGCTCTTAGCCAGACTAATTTCACCAAAGAGATCTCTTTGCCAATTAGAGTCTTCATTTCATGATCCACAATTCGTACAGGCATTGTCTTCATAGTAAGATAATCCCGTACTTGCACATCATCCATATAAATCACATGAGATAGATCTGAAATATACTTCGGGAGTTGTGACACATGAAACACATCATGAAAATTCGAAAGGTTAGGCGGTAAAGCCACTCTATAAGAAACATTCCCAACTCTATTCGAAATCTGATACGGACTAATAAAATGAGGAGTGAGCTTCTTAGACTTCAATGCTCTCCAACATCGGTCACAGGCGTGACTCTCAAAAACACATGGTCACCCTCTTGAAATTCTAAATCTTTCCTTCGCTTGTCATGATAACTTTTCTATCTACTTTGGGAAGCTTTCATCTTTTCTCGAAGTAAATTCACCTTCTCAGTAGTCTCTCGAACAATTTCAGGTCCAAGTACTACACTCTCTCCCGATTCGTGCCAACACAACGTAGTTATACACCTTCGACCATACAACGCTTCAAAAGGTGACATTCAAATACTAGAATGATAATTTTTATTATAAGTGAACTCTATTAACGGAATATAAGTATCCCACGAACCTCCCTGCTCAAGAACACATGCTCTCAACAGATCTTCTAACGACTGAATAGTCCTTTCAGTTTGACCATCCGTCTGATGATGATACACCGAACTCAACCTCAACTTAGAACCCAGCGCCTCTTGCAAAATCTTCCAAAAATCTGAAGTAAACCTCGAATCTCTATCTCACACGATACACAAAGGAATACCATGCAGCTTTACAAAATTACACTAGTATAAATCTCTGCCAGCTTCAACACTAGCAACTGATGTTAATAGGAATAAAATGAGCTGACTTTGTAAGCCTATAAATAATCACCCAAATTGAATCATGTCTTCTTGAAGTATTAGGTAACCCCTTGACAAAGTCCATCGAAATTCTATATGTAATACGGTGGGAGAACTGATTTTAGGTTTTGTGTTTTATCGTAAATGTTGCGAATAACAAGAGTCGCCGCCGGCTTTTCTTTTATCAAATAAAGGAAAGGGTGAAAAGAACAGGAAAGACCTTTGAGAATTTTTCTTGAGTTCGGAGGGTAGGTTATGAAAAGGGAAGGTGTTAGCACCATTTTCATCCATAGTTATCTACGGGTTCTTAATTTCTAGCTCAGTTTGAAAAAATGCTTTATGTATGTTTGAAAATATTTTTAAAATTCCTAAGTGCGTAAATTTTGTAATGATTCTCGTATCATTGAGAATGTATAAAAAATATTTTGTTTTAAAATATATTTTGAAACAAAGTGTTGTTTTGTGGAAAGATGTTTTGAAGATGCTAATGTAAGGCAATTTGCTTTATAATAACCCTTGTATTTGTCCTCAAGAGTAATTATAAAGCATTTTGAAAATAGTTGTTTTGAAAGTGTGAGGTATGAAAATTGCTTTTAGTTTGTGAGCAAGCTATTACAAGCGATCTACCTACTCAAAAAAGTCTTTTTTATTTTCCTCCTCCTTTAGATAGTGCTACTCTACTATTAGTTTAGTAGGGAGACTTATCATTTGATGTGAGGGACAGACGTGGGTAATCGTACAATCATAGAAGGCAACTTGTAGGATGCTTTAGTAATTGTCGTAAGGGCCTAAGTTCATTTACCAAAGGCAACATTGAAGGGTCATCGAGGGACTATGATCTTTTAACCGAGAGTCTTTGCTAAAGCTTCTCACGTTCGAGGGACATGACTGTTTTTATCCGAGGCAACAAGTGAGGTTACCCTAGAGGTGTGTGCGCGCGAAGTGTTTTGATTTCAAGTATTTGCCTTTGAGATTAGGTTATCTAACAGTTGATTTTAAGCTTGCCATACAAACCCTAATTACAAACAGTAATAAAGAAAGCAGTAAATTGGGGAAATTAAATGCCCTACGCTATTACAATGCTTCGAGGATATGAGTATAAGTTTATGAATGGGGTTACATAAACCCTATTTATCTATTACAAACTTTTGACAGTTACATAATTGTATTATTGCAAAAATAAAGTGCGCGAATGTGGTGAAAAGGGGAAAATATTTAAGAAAAACGCTAAAATATTTCTAAGTATTTAAGAAAAGATTTTGTTGTTTTTGTTTAGAAAACATTTGAAATGTGAAATAAAAATTTAGACTTAATTCTAATTTTATTTACAATTTGATTATTTAAAATAAAGTGTGATTAACTTATCAAAAATTAAATTAATTAATTAAAATCTAAAGAATTCTAAGTATTTAGAAAATATTTTTGTTATTTTATGTCAATTTAAACTTAATTTTAAATTAATTGGAAGTTAATTAAGTTAATAAAAAACTAATGTCTTATTAATTTTATTTAATCAACAAAATAAAAATGTCAAAATATGGATTAACCTAAACCTAATTATTTTTTAAAGTAAAATTAATTTTTGTATTTTTTGTTTAGAAAAATAATTGAAGTATAAAAACATAGTCTTAATAAAATAAAATCAAGGTGATTAAAATAAACTAATCTTTATTTGTCAAAAATTAAAATAATTATTTAAAAACCTAAATCTATTTTTTTGTGATTTTATTATTTTTTTCTGATTAAATAAAAAAAGATCTAGGAAATAGAAAAGGTTAATTAAAATAAAAAAAGAAATAAAATGGGCCTGAGTGAATAAAAGCAAATGGGTGTGTTAGAAAGCAAAAATAAAAAGCCCAAATCAGGGAGGCCCAGGCGTTGTTTGTGATCCAGTGATGATAGACTTTGATGGTTCATGGTGGAAACGCGTGTTTGAGGCATCCATATCTGACTTGATGAGATTTGACGGTGTTGATGAGATGTATATCACGCGCGCTTTGGACTTGCTTCCACCTGATCAACAAAGAAAAATTTTGAAAAATAAAATGTCAGAGGCAAGGATCGAACCCCTGCCCTGGCACACTAACGCCCTACACACACGCGCTTGCCACTAGGGTGGTTGTTTCATCCGGTTATAAAACAACCATCAATAAATATATTATAAACTCAATTTTTAAACTCTTATTTCACGCCATCCTTCTTCTTCTTCTTCTTCTTCCCTGTGACGACAATAACAAACTTCCATTCTTTGATTTTGTAAAACTCTCATTTCCTGACCATTTTGAAAACATCAAAAACCAAACTTTCTTGAAATTTGAACACGAATTCAACCATATAAATTTCAAAAGCTATAGATTAATGGTTAGGAAGAATTTTGTTTGGTATCAAACTGAACCCTAAAAGTTCAGAAAATTCAGTTCTAAAATTCTCATCACATAGTCCACTAAAACGAAAACTAAAGACATGGTTAGCTTCGTAGACCTGATATCTATATTTTATCTTTAGAATGTATGCACAACGGATGCTTAAATAAGGAGTTCAAAGTTTAAAAAATGTACCAAGTTGGAGAAAGTCCAACGCTTCTTCAAGCACTTCCAGAAGCAAGATGATGATTGTTTTATCTTTCTGGGACCTTGAGGAGTGTATTGCAATCCTTACTTTGCTTTGAGAGTGGATGGAATGATCTACTCAAGTCAAGTTGCAAGGTTGGAATTTGAAAATGGTGGATGATGAAGATGATGTTACAGTGATGAAACATGTGTTTTGATCACTTATATATGATGTATATGAAGTGTTTGGATGATTGGTTTGGACAAAAGTTATAAGGTTTGAGAGTTTCGAAGACAAGGTTTCAAAAAGCTCAAAAATAGAGGTTTTTGCCAATTCTAACTTAGGAGAGTTTGAGAGGTTTAGAAGGCTTGTGAACTCGTGTGTTAGCTTGCAAATGATCAGTATATTTATAGAGAAACGTTTTGAGGGCAATGGCTGATCAGATTTTAAAGATAGCATGTTATGGTTTGGTTGCTTAGATTTGAAGTAACTTTGAAGAAACATTGTTCCAATGCATTGTAGGGTGGTTGATAGGTTGTAGGGGGTTGCTTTTTGGTGATGAGATGTTTTAAAGTCAGAAGTAACAATGAATGGGCTCAAGGAGAGTTGACATTGTGTATAAAGTCACTTTATCAAAATGGCAATGTAACCTTTCTCCCTTAAATGGAAAGTAGGCTTGGCAAAGCTTTAATCACTTGGATCATAGCTTAAAAGCTTGTGCAATCTTCTGATTACTGATAGGTTTGGAGGTTAGAGTCCTGCAAAGTGGGATTATTCAGCATGGCTTGAAGATTTGGTTATGAACTTTTCACTAAAATGACCTATAATGCAACCTTAGATACCCAACTTCATCCCTTTGAAACTTCTAGCTCAAGCATGATAAAATTGTGTTCTTGGACATTTTGGAAATCTTGAAACATTGTATACAACTTTCATGCTAAGAGTTTTGTCTAAATCAATTAGGATCTTGGTGAAACATGGACATAAAGTTGGGACAAAAAACTGATCAAAACTTTGTAAAAAGATTTCTAAGTGTTGGATAAAAATCATCTTAACTTCATGGGCTTATATCTCCTAAATTAAGCACTTTTTGAGGATCATTCCACATTAACAAAGTTGTAGAATTCATCAATCCCCACAACTTTCATGTTGAAAGTTTTCCTTGAATCAGCTTGTATCTTGAGGAAACTTGCTTGTGAAGTTAGGGTTTTTTTAGGTATAAAAACACTTGAATTTTCTCTAAGTGTTTGAAAATATTGACTTTTGACTTTTGTGGAATTTCTTGATTCTTGATGATCAAGTTTGATAATTTTTAGTGTCTTGATGATTCTTGATTTTTGAATTCCAATGTTGACCAAAAAGTCAAAGTTTGACTTTTGTGTGACTGTTGACTTTTCATCAATTGATTCAAATTTTCAAATATCAATCACTTGTGTTGTACCCCAAAATTTTCCCTCCCATATTCTTCAAGATTTGCCAAGTCAAAGCTTCAAAATTCCCCAAGGGTTGCACAGTGCAAGGGCCTCCTAACAGTCAAAAACTAGGGTTTTGGTTATGACAAAGTAAATGAAGTTTCCAAGGGTCCAATCAAGTCCCACATGCCTACAAACATGGTCAAGCATCCTCATACCAAGTTTCAAGACTTACAGCACAAAATTGCACAGTCAAAAACCCTAATTGCACTACAGTCAACTGTAGGGGCAAAATGGTCATTTGACAATCAAAAGTTCAAATTTTTGGTCAACATCTCATTTTGAAGCCACAAACATCATTTGATCAATGCTTGATCATGATTCTCAAAGCTTGGCTCAAAAAGTCTCAAGATGCAAAAGTTTCCATATTTGGACAGTTGAAAAAGTCAACTGTAAATTGACCAAGGCATAACTTTCACATGGATTATCAGAAAAATTCCATCCAAAGCTCATTTTGAAGAGAAAGACATTTCCTACAACTCCTCTTCACACTTCAAGTCCAAGAAATGCTCTCACAAAAAGTTATCAATTTCAACATTATAGGTCATTTTCAAAAGTCAACAAAAAGAGACTTTAAGTCAAAGGCCATAACTTGAGATTGGTAAATCAAAATGACATGGGACCAAAAGCATTGGTTAGAGGACTCAAAGATCTTTCCCAAATGTCCAAGAACATGAGCAAAGCTTAAAAATTGAGCAAGTTATGCCTTGTGGAAGTTGGGAAAGTTTTGGATATTTTGAAAAGTCAACATTGCTTCAAAAGTCTTAAAAATGCTAATGGGCCTCTTTTTCTTCCACAATTCATCATCCAAGGCATGTACACGACCATTTGGCCCAAAGGGAAGTTTTTTATCATTTTTATTTATTTATTTGGATTTTTAATTATTAATAATTCATTTAATTAAAATAAATAGGTGAAAAATATTAAACCTAATGTTTTAAATCTTTTTGTGCAAGACAATGACTCATGATTCACTAAGGATTTCGTGCCTATCAAAAGTGGAAAGAATTGGTGCAAATTGTGATGGTTCTTCATGAAGAAATATTTGAAAAGATCCTTAAGAATCAAATCTTGAAAATCATGAATGCAAAGGTTTTTGTTTGGTTTCTTTGACCTAAATCATTCACACATAAATACATAGTGCAAAACCCTAGTGCAAAAAACCACTAAGCTGCGCCATACACAAATAACCAAACTTGAATTTTTGCCAAAAAATTGAAAACTGAAAACAAGGTTCCAGCATGATTCAGAGCAAGAGACCAATTGCAAAAGCTTCCTCGTGCATTACTGAAGCTAACTGGATAATTTTCCAATCCTTACACGCCCAGAATTGGTATAGGGAGTTCAAACTGTTTTCAATTATATGCATAATCGTGTTTTAATATTTAAGCATTTTCATGGCATTTCTTTTATGGATTCATACTAATTGGATGATTCTGAAACTAACCATGTGATTGAATTGAGTTTTTATGCAATATATGCAAAAACGCCATTGTTGTATTTTAGGGTTGCAGAGGTTCTAATTTAGGGCTTCTCTATCATGGAAAAATTGAGACACGGGAATGGTGCCATTAGAATCAAGAGCTTCCAACGAATTTCATGATGGGGTCGCGCCCAATTTCTGATCCAAGACAAGCTAATCGCTATTTTCTAGAATGGTGCATTTGGGGACGGTTCAAAACCGTTGCTGATTCTTTTATGTTTCAGGGAAAAAACAAAAGCCATGGAGAAGATGATGAAGTGTCAGGCAGTGATTGGAGCATTTAAAATTTGCGCGCTAATTTTCAACTAACCATTGTTTTTAACTTATATTATTTGTTTCTTATTATGTAATCAAAAGCGCGTGAATAACTTGAGTGGTGGAGAAAGCACTTGGTAAACCACAGGACCTGGGTTCGATCCCAGGTCCCCCTCCCTTTCCTTATATTTTTCTCATAATTGTATTCTTGTGTGACTCCCTTGCAAGCGTCCACCCTATGGCCTTGCATCCAGGCGTGCCACCCGTCCCACTATGTCAAACCCAAGGCCAGGATTTGGAGCGTATGGTGTGTCTCAGTCCACGCGTACACATGCCAGTGCAAAAGTCAAACGAGGCCCTAAAGCAGATGGGCCTAAATTGCTAAGACATACCTCCAACTGGGGACAGAATCCCCCAAGGTTTGCAAGTTTCTTTTATATTTTTTTTCATTTTTTATTTTGATTTAATTATTTCTCTTTTTTTCAATTAATTCCTTTAATTTAATATTTTCATAAAAAACATAAAAACAATATAAAATCAAAAAAAGACAAAAATAAGTATTTTTATTTAATGTTATTTTTTTTGTAAATAAATATCATTAATTAGTTTTAGTTTTTTAATTTAAGTTTAATTCAAACATTTTCTTAATAAACTTAAAATTGGTAGAATTACGGTTTTAATTAATTTTTATCCTTTTTCTTTTCTTTTCACTAATAATTAATTATTTATTTTCATAAAATCAAATTGTCATTAAATAATTAGATTTAATTTTAGGTTTAAATTTTAACAGATTTTTCTTAATAAATAAAAGTTGTAGAATTAGGGTTAATTAGCGTTTTGATTCCATTTAATTCTCATTAAAAAATCATAAATACAAAAAACTAAAAAATAGTTTCTTTTTCCTTAATTGAATTAATTTGTAAATAATAATCTAATTTCATAAAAAAGGGTCCAACACCCTCGTTTCCAATTTTAATTCCTATTCGCGCATTTATTTTCTTTTCGTATAATTTTTATGTACTTCTCCCAAAGCCGTGTAATATTTATCTTTATTTTATTTCTTTATTTTCTGTCAAATCGGGTCCTAGTTTAATTTTGGCGATGTGGACCCGCGCCTTTGTAATAGTTTAGAATTTTACCTTTCCGCGCTTTTTTAACTGTTAAATAAATGCATGCAAGAATGAATGGCCTAAAATAAAAACAAACGCATAGATCACTTTAACATGACAAGACAAAAATAACTGAAAACGACACACGAATCACACACCACCCCTAGGGTACGCCTCACTGTTGCCTTGCCTTGAAAGGTGATCGTCGAGTAGAGGATGTCTTAGTAAGTCCTCATGATCCGGGAACCTGGCATGAGGGTAGCTTCTAAGGTGTCTTCCCATTGCTCTGGTGATCACCATGTCCCGAACCTCGAATTGACCCGAACACCTCCAACGGTGGTGCTACCTACCTCTCAATGGTGGGATGACACTACTTTAAAGGACATTTACACAGACGAATTCCTTAGGGTAGGTAGACGACTCTAGATACTTGCTCTAAATTTCAAAACAAATCAAAAATACTTTTCACACCGACACCTTTTCAAAAAAGCTTTCGAAAGCAATTTTTCAAACACTCTTGAGGACCGATACAAGAGTCGAACTGGAATTTTCAAAGATACTTTTTTAAAACCCACAATTGAAAAGCAAACAAACCATTTTTGAAAACACAAATGAGCAAGTATCTAAGAGCCCATGGATAACCATGGATAGAAAGGGTGCTAATACCTTCCCTTTCTATAATCTACCTCTCGAACCGAGAGCAATCTCTTTAAGGAATTTTTCTGTGCTTTTGTCCTTTCCATTTGGAGAAAATAAAAGACGGTGGCGACTCTTGCTTCCGCGAAATTTCGCGAACCAGCGTTAAACAGTCAGTTCCAGATCCACCGATCACAGAACTGGCGACTCTGCTAGGGACTCTTATAAAGTGAGGTGTACCTTAGGACTAAGATCACTTGTGTTTTCAATTGCTTTGACTTGTTTGCTTTATTATTGTGGGACTGTATTAGGAATTCTATAGATCCTAACCCGGATCTGGGGATACCTTCTTAGAAAGTAGCAACAAGGCTGTGAGGGAACTGTGCGGGGTATACCGACATGGTTGAAACAGTCTGCTACGTTGATGTGGCACTTTGGTGTGTACCGGTAACCCTTGAGTTCAGTCAAGGAGAGTACGGGGCCTCCGCGTGGTGTCATGAAACATCAACAGACCTTAGGAACCTTAATTGAACCATCTTGGCCTCTTTAGGGTAGTGAGATAACTGACTTTGGTGCAGTCCGAGGTTGGTTGATACTCGATACTACACTCAATTGAGGGTTGCTTTCCTGGAATATTTCGGTCGCCAGTTCAGTGGCTAAATCGAAACGATGAACAATGAAAGCAATCCCGTGATATTGGGACCCTTAGAACCCGGTTACTTCTAATAGGACAGGTTGAACCCACCAACTTCAAGAGGGTACTACCCAGACCCCATGCTGGCCTTAAACCCTAAGGGCTTGTCTTGTGTGCCTTGTGTGCCTTACATGTTTGTCTTTGTAAATATCTGTGGTGTGTCTAATCATAGCATCATGACATCATCCAGCATCATATGCATTGACTAACCATTTCAGGGGTTCGAATCTTCATCTTTGTTCTTGTTTTGTAGGACATGGAAATCGTTCGCAGAAAGACAATTCAAATCAGTCTTGTAAGGATCCCTCCTCAGCTTAAGGAACTTATATCCAGGATTCCCGAGAGCTCTTCATTCAGTGAAAGACATGGAAGACTCATCAGCTTGGTCAACACCAATATTGAGGAAGATATGATAAAGGTCCTATTCCAGTTCTTTGACCCTCTGCATCACTGTCTCACCTTCTTGGACTATCAGCTGGTACCTACATTGGAGGAGTTCTCCCGGCTCCTGAAGATCCCTATCCTTGATCAACTACCCTACAACGGTACGGAAAAGGAATCCAAGCTTGAAGAGATTGCTAAAGCCTTGCACCTACAATCATCTGACCTCAAAGGACATTGGGAAGTTAGAAGTGGTATCAAAGGGTTCTTAGCCAGGTTTCTGTTTGAAAAGGCCCATGAATGTTGGAATTCCCTTGACTTACAAGCTTTTGAAGAAGTTGTGGCCCTCCTTGTCTATGGTTTGGTGTTGTTCCCTAACCCAGATCAGCTTATAGATATCAGTGTTGTCCAGATCTTCATGTCCAGGAATCCTATACCTACGTTGCTGGGGGACATCCTTCACTCATGTTAAACTCGAACCATGAGAAAAAGAGGTGTCCTTATGTGTTGCACTCCTCTCCTGGGAAGGTGGTTTATTTCGCACCTTCCACAATCAGTTTTGAAGAACGAGCGGGGTTTGAGATGGTCACAACGGTTGATGACTCTTACACATGCAGATATACATTGGTGCCCCCGGTCCAGAGAGGATGTCATTATCATTGATCGTTGCGGGGAGTACCCTAATGTTCCTTTACTTGGAATCAGAGGAGGTATTACTTACAACCCATGCCTGGCTTAGAGACAGTTTGGTTATGCTCGGAGGGATGGTTCTCATGACATGTTAATTCCTGACATAGTTTTTGACTTCGACAACGATGCACAAGGACTTCGCCAGAGATTTATCAGAGCTTGGAGGATGCCCAGTAGGATAGACAGCAAGACACTGGGGCACAGGAATTCCATCCCATTGGAACCTTATCTCAAGTGGGTACGCGCCCGCTCCCAGAAGTTAGTGATGCCTTATCCTCATATGCTCCCTGTAATCAAAGAGCCAGTCTTGGAAGGAGAAGTGTCCTACACTATTCAGCACCCTGATATGCCCACATTCTGGGAAGAGATGCAGAAGAGCTGGATCCAGCTTAAGGAAGAACGGAATTCTCTTGAGACCAGTCTACATGCTAGTGAAAAGAAGGTTTTGGAGCTCACCCGCCTATTGCATGAGGAGAGGAATCTCAACACCTACATAGCTCCAAAGAGGATGCGCAGTGTCTTTGGGATTGATTTGCTTTGTATTTTGCCCATGAGGCTTTGATGTACTAAACAATTATTTCCTTAATAATAACGTGTGTTCCTTTTTGTCTACAACGAATTTGAACTTTCGAACCCTTGAATGCATTGCATAAACACATATCATTCATCATGTGCATAGCAGGTTTTCTTCTTTTCAGGTTGCTTACCGTTCTTCGCTGTTTATTTCAGCATCATGAATCCCGACTCATCATCAACTGAGATGTCCATCAAGGCTCTTCAGGCGCAGAATACGCAGTTTCAGGAATTAATCATGGGTTTGGCTCAGGGCCAAGAAGAGCTGAAGGCTCTGCTCCTGAAGAAGGAAAAGAAGAAGAAGAGGAGAACTGTTCTGTTCAACTTGGGCAGAAGGTTTGGCAACACTCTGTAGAACGAAGAGGCTGGTTCTTCTATAGGCAAGGGTACCCCTCAAGGGGAAAAAGGTCCTAGTCTGGTAGTCTCTGACAACGAGACTGATTTTGATGAGGAACAGTATCCTCCTGCAGAAGACCGTTACAAACAGTTGGAGGACAGGTTGAATGCTATAGAGATCCAACAGGTGCCTGGGCTGGATTTTGGAGACTTGGGTTTGTCTACTAGTGTGATCATTCCTCGTAAGTTCAAAGCACCATCCTTTACCAAGTACGACGGGGCGTCTTGTCCCAAGCTACACCTCAGGTCTTATGTGCGGAAGATTCAACCGTACTCAGTGGATAAGAATTTGTGGATCCACTTCTTCCAGGAGAGTCTTTCAGGGACTCATCTCGAATGGTTCTATCAGCTGGATGGGACCAAGGTTCGTAACTGGGAGGAGTTGGCTACTTCTTTCTATAAGCAGTATCAATATAATGCCGACCTTGCCCCTACGCGTACCCAACTCCAGGGTATGTCGTTAGGTTCAAGTGAAGGTTTTAAAGAGTACGCTCAGAAGTGGAGGGATCTGGCTGGCAGGGTGCAGCCTCCGTTGACTGACCGGGAGTTGGTAGACATGTTCTTAGGGACCCTATCTGGGCCATTTTTCAACCATCTTATCGGTAATTCGTCTGCAGGGTTTACTGATCTTATTCTGACTGGAGAGAGAATTGAGGTTGGGATGAAGTCTGGTAAGATTCCGAAGGGTGCCTCGTCTAGTTCTGAGAAGAAGACCTTCAAGAAAGAGGCCAGTGTTGTATATGGCTCTAGAAGACAAGAAAAACCTGAGCGCCGCCAATCTGTAAATGCGGTGATGATTGCTAAACCTGCTGCCGCTCCTCGGCAAACCAATCCACCAAGGGCTGAAAGACCTCGGAGAGAGTTTACTCGTTTGAGCATGACTTTGTCGCAGATCTTTCCACAGTTTCTATCCACCAATTTAGTGACTGTCAGAGAGGCCCCTAAAGTTGTGAACACTGCCTCTCCGAAATACAATCCAAATGCCCGCTGTGCTTATCACTCCGATAGCCCGGGGCATTCCACTGATGACTATTGGGCCTTAAGGAACAAGCTGCAGGACCTTATTGACGCCAAGGAGGTACAGTTTGAGGCATCTGAGAAGCCTAATGTAGTGACAGCTCCCCTGCCTGCTCATGGAGTGAATGCTGTTGGGGACGAAGAGGAAGTGGATGAAGCTGAGTTTGATAGCTGGATTTACCCGGCGACCGACAGTGGACCTAGCAATTGGAGTGCAAAGGACAATCTACCTGTTTCTCTTGTTACGCAGTAATAAACTTCTTTGTTTTGTTATTTGTAATAAACAATAAATCGAACTTTATGGCCCGGTGTCTTACCCGAGGCACCGTGGTTTCATTTGTGAGGGCATATAAATTGTCATTTCATATATCATAAATGAAAATCTTGGACGTTTTCTCGCATTTCAAATCTTATGCTCCTTTTCCTTCTTTCCTTCCTTTATATATTTTAAAGCAGCTGTATTTACACACACTCACTCATACAGGTTCCAATCCACTCTGGATCTCACTGGTAACGACTCTGCTACTGCCAGTTATGACTTCGAAAATCTGATCAACTTAGCCGAAGACGAAGGTGAAGATGATTGCGAAGTGCCTGGTGAGCTTGCAAGACTGTTACTCCAGGAAGAGAGGGAAATTCAACCACACGAAGAGCCAGTGGAAACAATAAATCTAGGTACTGAGGCAGACAGGAAGGAGGTAAAGATTGGTGCCAACCTAGAGCTCAGCGTGAAGCAACGGTTGACTAAGATGCTGCATGATTATATGGAGATCTTTGCCTGGTCCTACGAAGACATGCCCGGGTTGGATACCGATATTGTGGTCCATCATTTGCCTACCAAGGAAGACTGCCCTCCGGTCAAGCAAAAGGTCCGCCGTATGCGTCCAGAGATGTCTGAGAAGATCAAAGCCGAGGTTATGAAACAGTTCGATGCTGGGTTCCTTGCAGTGACTTCTTACCCTCAGTGGGTTGCTAATGTAGTGCCGGTACCTAAGAAGGACGGTAAGGTCAGAATGTGTGTCGACTACAGGGATCTGAACAGAGCCAGCCCCAAGGATGACTTCCCCCTACCTCACATTGATGTCCTTGTTAACAATACAACTCAGCATAAGGTGTTCTCTTTCATGGATGGTTTCTCAGGTTACAATCAGATCAAGATGGCACCTGAAGACATGGAAAAGACTACCTTTGTTACTCAGTGGGGCACCTTCTGCTACAAGGTTATGCCCTTTGGACTGAAGAACGCTGGGGCAACCTACCAACGTGCCATGGTTGCTTTATTTCATGACATGATCCATCATGAGATAGAAGTGTATGTTGACGACATGATTGCAAGGTCCCAGACTGAAGAAGAGCACCAGATCATCTGCAGAAGTTATTTGACCGGTTGAAACTGTACAAGCTGAGGTTGAACCTGAACAAGTGCACCTTCGGGGTAAGATCTGGAAAGTTTCTAGGCTTCGTTGTAAGTGATAAGGGTATTCAAGTGGACCCTGCCAAAGTTAAAGCTATCCAAGAGATGCCAGTTCCTAGGACAGAGAAAGAAGTCAGAGGCTTTTTAGGACGCCTGAATTACATTGTTCAGTTCATCTCACACCTGACTGCTACCTGTGAGCCAATCTTCAAGCTGCTGAAGAAAGATCAGGTAGTACGTTGGAACGATGAATGTCAGGCTGCTTTTGACAGAATCAAAGAGTATCTCCAAGAACCACCCATCCTTATGCCACCGGTTGAAGGGAGATCTCTGATACTATACCTGACAGTACTTGACAACTCAATGGGGTGTGTGATGGGGCAGCATGACGAGTCTGGCCGAAAAGAACATGCCATTTATTACCTTAGCAAAAAGTTTACCGACTGTGAGACCCGATACTCACTGCTTGAGAAAACTTGCTGCGCTTTGGTATGGGCTGCTCGCCGGCTGAGACAGTATATGCTGACTCACACTACCTTGTTGATTTCAAAGATGGATCCTATAAAGTACATATTTGAAAAGCCTGCTCTGTCTGGGAGAATAGCAAGATGGCAAATGATCTTGACGGAATACGACATTCAATATACGACTCAGAAAGCCATCAAGGGAAGTGTATTGGCAGACCACTTGGCACATCAGGCAGTAGACGACTATCAGTCAATGAACTTCGAGTTTCCGGATGAGAGCATCATGATAGTTACTGATTGTGAAGTACCTGGACCGGATGAAGGACCTGAGGAAGGATCCCGATGGTCTATGCACTTTGACGGAGCCTCCAATGCTTTGGGTAACAGCGTCAGCGCTGTAATCATATCTCCTCAGGGCACTCATACTCCACTCACTGCCCGGCTATGTTTCAACTGTACCAACAACATGGCGGAGTATGAGGCGTGAATCATGGGTCTTCAAGCTGCGATCGACTTAAGGATCAAGTTTCTGAGTGTCTTCGGAGATTCCGCTCTCGTGATCAATCAGATCAAAGGAGAGTGGGATACGAAACATCCGAATCTTATTCCTTATAGAGAATGTGTGTTGACCTTGATCCCCCACTTCACAGAGATAACCTTTGAACACTTTCCGAGAGAGGAGAATCAGCTGGCGGACGCGTTAGCTACAATGTCTTCTATGTTCAAGGTCAAATGGGACAATGAGGCTCCTCGGATCATCATCTGGAAACTGGACGAACCGGCATACTGTTGTGATCTCGAGACTGAATTGGTGACTGAGAAGCCTTGGTACCACGAGGTGAAGAGATATTTGGAAGCTTAGGAATACCCTGAAGGTGCGCCTGTCAACGATAAAAAGTTTCTGAGGAGGTTCGCAACAAAGTTCTTCCTTAGCAACGGCATCCTGTACAAGCGAAACCATGATTCGACCTTACTGCGTTGTGTGGATAAGACTGAAGCAGAAAGGATCATGATTCGACCTTACTGCGTTGTGTGGCGACTCTTGCTTCCGCGACATTTCGCGAACCAGCGTTAAACAGTCAGTTCCAGATCCACCGATCACAACTTGTATCTTTGGAAATGTATTGAGCCATATAATTAGGTCAAGATGTTGTATTTGAACCCTTGATATCATGCTTCAATCCATTAGTTCTTGTACTATGCCAACAGTCAATAATCAGTCATCTTCAGTCAAAACCCTAATTTTGACAATTTTTGACCTTTGATGATTTGAGGGCTTTCCTTGAGTAATATTGGTCAAAACTATATAAAATGATGAATATCGCCTCAAAATATTAATGTTGACAAAAAATCTTGAAGTTTGACTGTGTGTTTAACCACTGTTGCCTTTTTACCCAATGCAGTTGGTTTTTAGTCATTTGAGCCATTGACTGAGCAAACATGTGATGCAAGACTTAAAATTTGACATAAGAATTATTGAGGATCTATGATGAACCATAAAAGTAATTTGAGACTTTTGCATCCCAATCTTCCTTGCATAATATGAAACCCTAGTTGTGGACCCAATGCTTAGGAGGTGAGTTTGTCTGATCAACTCTTGATAATCCTTGAGTATTTGAGAATCTTTAGAAGAATGCCTTGAATAAAATGGGAGGGAAAATTTTGGGGTACAATAGCTGCCCCTGTTCAATCTTCTTAAACCTGAAGAGTTAGATTGGCATGTCCACCATTCGTGACTTGAAGGTAAAAGATGATTGAACATTTAAGTGCCTAGAAATTTGCACTCGCATGTGCCTGAAGATATGATGTTAGTATATTATTCCGGGAATGGGCTTAAAGATGCCATTTGGAGAGGTGATGGAGAGGTGATTGAGATGGGATTATATATACCATCCAAAGTAATTATGGATAGAATTTAGACTAAGTCTACGCTCGACTTCAACTGGAAGAAGTATTAGAATAAATCTACACTCGATTTAAACTGAGCCAGAAAAGGTCTTTTGTCTTTAACTGGAAGAAGTATCAGAATAAATATATGGTCAATTTAATCTGAGCCACAACAAATATACTAGAAGAAGTATCGGGATAAATCTATGGTTGATTTAATCTGATCCACAAGATGTTTGCGTCTGTCTTTAACTAGAAGAAGTACCAAAATAAATCTATGGTCGATTTAATCTGATCCAGAAAAAGTCTTTTGGAAGAAGTATCATAATAAATCTATGGTCGATTTAATCTGAGCCAGAAAATATCTACTGGAAGAAGTATCTGTATAAATCTACGTTTGATTTAATCTGAGCCAGAAGAGGTCTCTGAAGGAAGTGTTCGTCATGTAGATAGTCGCCCCGTCCTGTTTCGAGAATTGATCTACAATATGTTTTTGTTGGTAAACTCGTCCTGTTTGAGAATTGATCTACAATATGTTTTTGTTGGTAAACTCGTCCTGTTTCAGGAGTTCATACCACTTGGTGGTAAAGATAGTCGCTTTGTCCTGTTTCGAGAATTGATCTTTATCTGACCATAAAGAAAGAAAGATAGTTTCTCCGTCCTATTTCGGGAGTTAATATTTTCTTGGTTGTAGATGATTTCCCCGTCTTGTTTTAGGAATTAATCTTGGACCCATTTAAGAAATTTTGATGATATTCATTTGTTTGTGAATTTTACCTGAAAAGATAAAGAGTTAGTTGTATGCAATGTCATGATGTATGAAATGCATTGCGTAATGAAGTTCTCAAAATAAATGAGATTGTGCTATATGCATTTCATATGCATATGCTATGATATTGGTAAATGATATATGAATGTGAAATGTGTTGGAAGTGTATAATTAGTTTCGTATGACATCTGGCTAGGAAAAATGGATCCCTGACTGGTGTTGGAGATGAAGAACATGTTTAATCTTCAACCTTGTCTAGAATGCTTCCACTGGGGATTCCTGCTTACTGTTTGAGGAAACTCCGCTGGGGAATGCTGACTTCTGTTTAGGGAGAAGAGTTTAGGAACATTAGTCATTCATCACTCTACCGGAGAGTTTAATTCTTGTATACCATGAGTGGGGATAAAAGAGACGGATAACATTCAGACTCATCTGGGAAATTTAATTATTACATAACATGAATGGGGATAAAAGAGATGGATAACCTTCCGACTTGTCTGGAAAGGATAATCCGTATATACCTTTACTGGGGATAAAATTGATGGATAACCTTTCGAATCGTATGGAGAGGATAATACTTATATACCATGACTGGGGATGAAAGAGATGGATGACCTTCCAACTCGTATGGGGAGGATAAAGTTAATTGGTATCTGGTTTGATTCCAGGCTTCGAAGCAACTCTCTGGGGATAGTGGTGACTTCACTGGGGAGAGGAATTTTTCCGGTAATTCATAGCCATTCGAGGAACAGATTTAAGTTGGGGAGACTGTAATCTATTGGGGAAATAAACCATGTTGACATAGAAATACTTTGTTGAGGAATACAAGCTCTGTTGGAGAGAAGAAACCTGCAAGGAGTTTTACAGTTTTGGAAGATTAAACTTAACTGAGGAAGAAAATTTCTATGAATTGTACTGATTGAAACTCCGTAGGTGGGTTATATTGTCGGGAAAAAGATCATATTCTTTTATCCTCCAGAGCAATCTGCCGGGGAAATTGTGGGGAATGTATCTTTATTAAAGATGAATTTTGGGAAGATTACTCTGTAGGGATAATCTCATAGAAGTGGCTTTGTGGGGATTTGTGGACATCTTGAATGTCCTCCCGACTCCTAGAGTCTTGAGTAAATGCTTATTCCTGTTCTTATTCATATATTTTTTAACAGTTAATTGTGTTCATAAGCATATGTTCATATAATTTTAGTCATTGGACGTTTTTGCAAGCAAAACAGAAAAATAAAAAAAGACAGAAAGTTCGAATTTTAGGGTGTATTTGTATTTATAGTTTGCCTATATTAGGCGATTTTGTACAAAGAGACATAAATCCAAGTAATAGGAAATCGTCATAAAATGAAAAGAGTACAAAGTGAAAACAAAACATATAGCTATGTGAAAATGATTTCGTTGGATTCCAACTCTGTTATTTCCCTTATGTCTTTGAACATCTCACCCCTTGTTGTTGGAAGAAGTTGATTGAACTGATTTGTACTATTTGAACTCTTTAATTTGGTGATAAAGCTTGTAGTAAATGATCCAACGGGACATAGTCGTACGCTTTTAATCCCTAACTTTTTCCTGGACCGCCCTTTCGGGTTTTCAGTCCACCAGGATACCTTTTTTGCTCAAGCCGCCTTTTCAGGTTTTCGACTTGCAGGGTGTAAAATATTTTAAATATATCCGTAATTTTTGCTCGAACCATTTTAGTTCGTCGGGATGCCCTTATTTTTTCCTAGGCCAGTCAACCTAGCGGGTCATTTTCATGCGTAGTATCTTTTGACTATGTTCGTGTTCACGGGGTGCGGGAAATCTTCACCGTCTATGGTGGTTAATATCATAGCACCGCCAGAGAATACTTTCTTGACTACAAATGGCCCTTCGTAGGTGGGAGTCCATTTGCCCCTGGGATCACCTTGTGGTAGAATGATGTGCTTTATTACCAAATCACCAGCCTGATATACCTGATGCTTAATTTTCTTGTTAAATGTCTTGATCGTACGTTTCTGATACATCTGACCGTGACAGATAACTTCAAGCCTCTTCTCGTCAATTAGATTCAATTGCTCTAGCCTGGTCTAAATCCACTCATCTTCGTCTAATTCTGCATCTTTCATAATCCTCAGAAAAAGAATCTGATGTTCGCGCAGAAGTGCGATAGCCATGAAGAGAAAATGGTAACATCTTGTGCCAGTATTTGTAAGTCACAACCATCTTCTGTATGATCTTCTTATTATTCTTGTTGGTGGCTTCCACTGCGCCATTCATCTTTGGTCGATACGGAGAAGAGTTGTGGAGCTCAATCTTGAACTGCGTGCAGAGTTCAATGATCATAGTGTTGTTGAGGTTAGTTCCATTGTCCATGATGATTCTCTCGGGGATACCATACCGGCAGATAAGATTATGTTTTATGAACCGAGCAACCATATTCTTGGTAACAGAGGCGAACGAGGCTGCTTCAACCTATTTTATGAAGTAGTCAATGGCGACAAGAATGAAGCGATGTCCGTTAGAATTAGTGGGCTTGATTTCTCCGATCATATCAATGCCCCATATTGCGAATGGCTAAGGAGAATTCATGACATTCAAAGGTACAGAGGCACATGAACCTTATCAGCATAGATCTGGCACTTATGACAAGTTCTCGAGTGGTGGTGACAATCGGTTTCCATAGTCGACCAATAGTAACTTGCTCTTAAAGTCTTCTTAGCCATAGTATGCCCACTGGAGTGAGTACAAAATATACCTTTGTGTATGTCTTCCATAATTTTCTCTGCCTCCTTCTTGTCTACACGGCGAAGCAGAGATGAATCATGATTACGCTTGTACAAAATTCCATTGCTCAAGAAGAGCTTAGTCGAGAACCTCTGCATGAATTTCTTGTCATTGATTGATGCCCCTTCATGGTATTCTTGAGCTTCAAGGTACCTTTTCACTTTGTGAAACCAAGGTTTTTCTTCTACTCCATCAGTGTTAATTTCATAGCAGTGTGTCGGTTCATCGAATCTTTCAATGGTAATTTTGGGAGCTTCGTTGTCCCATCTGAGCTTCAACATGGATGACATGGTAGCTAAGGCGTCCGCCAACTGATTTTCTTCTCTTGGGAAATGTTCAAAAGTAATCTCTTCGAAGCACGAAATTAAAGTTAACACATGTTCTCAGTAAGGGATAAGATTCAGATCCTTCGTATCCCATTCTCCCTTGACTTGACTGATTATCGAGGCTGAATCCCCATATACGCTAAGGAATTTGATTCTCAGGTTAATAGAAGCTTTAATACCTAGGATGCGCGCTTCATATTCAGCTATAATATTGGTACAATCAAAGAAAAGTCTGGCAGTGAAGGGTGTATGGCAACCTTGGGGAGATATAATTAGAACACCAATTATGTTACCAAGTGCGTTAGAAGTTCCAACAAAAACCATAGTCCATCGGGATCCTAGATCAAGTCATTCACATGGTCCAGGTTCTATATATTCCGTAACTAGCATAATGTCCTCGTCTAGAAATTCTAAGTTCATAGATTGATATTCGTCTATAGCTTGATGCACCAAATGACCTGCAAATACACTTCCTTTGATTGCCTTTTGAGTGGTATACTGAATGTCATATTTTGTTAAGACCATTTGCCATCGGGCTATTCTTCCGGAGAGGGCTGGCTTCTCAAATATATACTTGATGGGATCCATTTCTGAGATTAATAGAGTAATGAGTCAACATATATTGTCTTAGTCGGCGAGTATCCCATGTCAAAGTGCAGCAAGTTTTCTCGAGCAGTGAATATCTTGTTTCATAGTCGATAAACTTTTTGCTAAGGTAGTATATTGCATGCTCTTTTCGACCAGACTCGTCATGTTTCCCCAGTACACACCCTCATTGAATTCTCTAGAACTGTTAGGTATATGATTAAAGGTCTTCCTTCAACTGGTGGTATCAGGATCAGAGATTCTTGTAAGTATTCCTTGATCTTATCAAAATCTATTTGACAATTGTCGTTCCATTTTACTACTTAATCTTTCTTCAACAGCTTGAAGATTGGCTCACAGGTAGCAGTCAAATGAGAAATGAATATGGAAATGTAGTTTAGTCGTCCTAAGAAACCTCTGACCTCCTTCTCAGTACGGGGAATCGGCATTTCTTGAATAGCTTTAACTTTTGCGGGATCAACTTCAATACCTTTATCATTGAAAATGAAACCCAGGAGTTTAACAGACCTCGCCCCAAAGGTGCATTTTTTCAGATTTAACCTCAATTTGTACTTCTTCATCCTTTCAAATAACTTATGCAGATGATCAAGATGTTCTTCTTTAATCTGTGATCTTACTAAAATGTTGTCGACGTAAATTTATATCCCATGATGGATCATGTCGTGAAATAATGCTACCATGGCCCGCTGATAAGTTGCCCTAGTATTCTTTAACCCAAAAGGCATAACCTTGTAACAGAAAGTGCCTCACTTTATGAAGAAGGTAGTTTTCTCCATGTCTTCAGGCGCCATCTTAATCTGATTATAACCCGAGAAACCATCCATGAAAGAGAATACCTTATGCTGAGCAGTATTGTCGACCAGAACATCAATATATGGAAGTGGGAAGTCATCTTGGGGCTTGCCATGTTCAGATCCCTATAATCTACACACATACGTACCTTGCTATCTTTTTTCAGTACCGAAACAGCATTAGCAACCCATTGGGGATATGAAGTGACTGCGAATAACTCCACATTAAATTTTTTCATAACTTTGGCCTTGATCTTCTCTGACATCTCAGGATGCATGCGATGAACCTTCTGCTTAATTGGAGAACAACCCTTTATCATTGGCAGACGGTGAACCACAATATCAGTATCGAGCCCTGGCATGTCCTCTATGACCAAGAAAATACCTCAACATAGTCATGCAACATTTGAATAAATCTGTTCTTGACACTTCCCTCCAAGTTGGCACCTATATTGACCTCTTTCTTATTTGTCTCAGAACCCAAGTTTACTATTTCAACCAGCTTTTTATGTGGTTGGATAGACTTTTTTTGTTATATTAAGAGTCTAGCAAGTTCTCCGGGTATTTCAAAATCTTCCTCACCTTCGTCTTCGACTTGGTAGATTTCATTTTCAAAGTCATAAGCGACAATAGCAAAATCGTTATCAACGAGGTCTAGAGTGGATGGGAATCTACAATATAGTGTGTGGGTGTGTGTAATAACACATAGCTATTTGAAAGTGAAACAAAGTAAAAGAAAGACAGAGAGCGCAAAATTTGAATGCAAAACAACTAATGTTTTCATTAAATGAAAATATGACATATGAAATGGTAACCCTTAAGCAAATGGACCATTGTGCCCCGGGCAAGGCGCAAGGTTTAAAGTCATTGTTTTAAAAGAAATTACATAACCAAATTTCTTAAAGCGATAAAAATAGAAATAGCTATTACTCCTGGATAAAGGAGATGGAGATAATGTCTTCTGCTTTCCAATTGTCGGGTCTGTTGCCAATGGTAGGGAAAATCCATTTTTCGAAGTCACCATCACCGCCAACATCCTCTATAGTTTTGACTCTGTTATTGCTGATACAGAATGTAGGTTTTCCAGCCGAGCACGGCGAACAACCCTTTGACTCTATGCAGTAAAGCCCAAACCAAACTTATCAGATTTATAGGGGATATCAGGAAGTTGACCCTAAATTGTGCAACCACCTTCTTCTATAGTAACTTTGGCATCTTTCAAGGAATCCATTTTGCGCAAAACCCTGGTAGTCTTTGGAATAGTAGAAACATCTTCAACAGTAGCAGGGGAAATTACTTCAAAGGATTGACATGGAGTCTCGATGAATTATCCATCTATCTCTATGTATCAGAATGAATTCAGATGGCTGGCCATGTACTCCTCTTCTCTGCAGGCAGTAACAATCTTCCCTTTCAAGGGATACTTTAATTTCTGGTGCAAAGTGGAGGTAACAACGCCTGCCCCATGGATCCAGGGGCGTCCCAATAGACAAGAATAAGTTGGCCGGATGTCCATTACATAGAAGCTGGATTCAAAGATCTGTGAACCCACTTTGATCGGAAGGTCCAGTTCTCCATGTCCCATTCTTTTTTATCCGTCAAAGGGTCGAACTATGATATCATTAGGTTTCAGCATGACCACTTCACAATTCAGTCTATCAAGAGCGCCCTTTGGCAGAACATTCAGAGAAGAGCCAGTATCAACTAACACATGAGCAGGGGTAGTGCCCCTACATTCAATGGAGACATACATCGCCCTATTATGTTTTCTCCCCTCCGGAGTCAGGTCAGCATCAGAGAAACCTTATCCATTATCAGTCGTTAAGCTAGAAACCTAACTTCCAAATTGATCGGCATAAATTTCTTTTGGTACATGAGCAGTCTTTAGAATTTTCATTAAAGCTTGTGCATGAGCTTCAGAACACAATAGCAGGGATAGCATGGAGATTTTGGACGGGGTTTACCTCAGCTGTTTAACAATTTTATAATCGCTTCTACAAATGATCTTTAAAACCTCTTCCATTTCTTGTCCCTAGGTATCCTTGGTTATAACTTCTTTTGGTGCCCTCATTCGGGCAGGCTCTATCATTGGCTCTTTACCTCGAGCTTTGGCGGTTGTCTTGGTAACTATAACTTGAACAGGTGGGGAGATTTCCAGAGATAAAATCCTTCCACTTCTAGTAATTTTACTAGTCCCCGCAATATTATTAACATTGGGTTCAACCTCTTCATCATCTTCGTCAGACAACTCTTGTTTAATGCCATGGTAATAGACGTTAGACCCATAATTCCATTGAATATCCTTCTCCGAGGAATATGGAACAGGCCTAGGTTTTGCAATGATTAAGGGAGAATATTTTGGATTGGCAGTAATCCTTACAGGACCTTTGGAAGTGATCTTGAAAGGAGTACCAGATATGACAGACAAATCTCGACACAAGTTCTCAGCATACAAAATTTTCTCAATCAAAACTACATGTTCATCCATCAAGCATTGAATGCCTTCTTTCAGCAACCCACATCCATTGGGTTGAAATGCACATCAATAACATTATTTAACACAACCCGAAAATAAATCGGCTTGTAGCAAATTCTTCTTGACTGTTGAGAGAGGAGTAACCACATCACTTACGGAGATAACATACAAATCATCTTCAATAGAACTTATGCCTTTGTAACACTTCGGCATAGGAGAAGTAATCACGTTCATAGTCCCAAGAAGGTCGAACTCAATTTCTTTGTTATCAATCATGTCTCGAACTTTGTTTTTCAGGGCCCAGCAATTATTGGTGTCATGCCCAGGACTGTTCGAATGATAGGAACATCTTGCATATGGATTGTACTTCGGAGAGGATGTGTTGGGATTAGGAGTAGGATATCGGAGTGTTATGAGGCTAGCCTTTAACAAATGTTATAATGCTTGAGCCAATGACATATTAATTTTGGTGAACTGCCTTCTCAGATCGTCTGATCTATGCTGGTTGCCTTATTGTGATTGTTGAATAGGTGTCAGATTAGAGATCAACTCTGCTCCCACATACTGATGGCAGTCATTTTTACTACGTATTTTATGGCCATAGACAACATTGGTTTCCTTTTTACAAACAAAGGGCTTCTTCACATCATTAGAAGATGTAGCCATAAAAATCTTCCCCCTCTTGATACTATTTTCAACTCGTTCGCCAATCAGAATTAGCTCAGTAAACCCTGATGAAGAACTTACAATCAGTAGATTAAAGAATGGACCCGTCAGAGTGCCCATGAACATATCCACCAATTCCCGTCAGACTTCCAATCAACATTTTTGGGCATACTCGTTGAATCCTTCATTCGATCTTATGGTCATGTTTTGTAACTGCCCACGAGTCGGTGTCAAGTCAACATTATATTGATACTGCTTGTAAAAAGTAGCAGCCAAGTCTCCCCATATGTGAATGTTGGTTCCCTCCAGCTGGTAGAATCATTTAAGTTGAGTATTAGACAAACTTTATTGAAATAAATGGGCCCACAATTTCCAGTCAGCAGTATGAGGTTATATTTTTCGAACATACGACCTCAGATGAAGTTTGGGACAAGAGACCCCATCATATTTAGCAAAGATATGGACCTTGGATTTGTGAGGGATAACCACCCTTGGAATCAGACCTAGCTCTCCAAAATCTAATCCAGACACTTTCTGGATTTCCACAGCTTTGAGCCGGACTTCCAACTTCTTGTACTTATCGTCTGCTGGAGAGTACTGTTCGTCGAAGTAGTCTTCATCTTCGGAACACTTATTGTTTCTAACTTCACCCCTGACACATCTTCCATCTTCCTCTTGGTTGTCGTCTTCCTCAGAGGAAACATCATTCACTCAAACTGGTTGAGCATGACCTTTGAATCTTCTCCCCATGTTAAGGATAACAACCCGCTTATTAGTTTTCTTTTTCGTGGTGAGGAGCACCATCATCTCTTGCTGCCCTTTTTCCAGATTCAGGAGAGTCTCTTGAAATTGTGCATGTTGGGTTTGGAGATCCTTGACAGTTTGCTCGAGATCCATCTTATACTGAAATAAACAGTAAATAGACGAGGAAACCTATACTGGAAAACATGCTTTATGAAATGATGCATGTTATGTGAATGTAATGTTTTCAAGGACCTTAGGAGATTTAAATTTGTGTAGCCAAAAAGAAAACAGAAACAAAGATTTCATTAATAAGTTCAAGATTACAATTGCCTCTCAGGCTTACAATGAAAAGCAAAATGGTCTTAAAGAGACAACAATATGAACTTCTAAAACCTAAGATTCAAGTCTCCCACGAACGCTTCCTCTTCGTGTCGATGTATGCATTAAGACTCTGGTTGCTTTGTGAGCTCCAACACTTTCTTTTCACTTGCATAGAATTGAGCTTCAAAGGTGTCTCATTCTTCCTCGAGTTGAATCCAAGACTTTTACAATTCTTTGAGGTCAGTAGGCATGTCCGGATGGAGGATAGTATAAAGAGTATCCCCCTCAGCAACAGGCTCCATAATTACTGGTAAGACAGGGATATGGCAGCATTAGGTTTTGAGCACGAGATCGTACCCATTTGAGATAGGGCTCCAAGGGGATAGAATTCTTTTGTCCTAAAGTTTTGCTATCAACCTTGTTTACCATTCCCCAACCACGTATAAACATTTGACAATAACCTTGAGGATCATCTTTGTAGTCGAACACAGTACCCTGGATAAGTGCATCATGAGGACCATCTCTTTAAGCATAACCAAATTGTTGTAGAGCCAGAGAAGGGTTGTAAGTAATACCTCCCCTAATTCCAAGGAGTGGAACATTAGGGAATTCCCCATAGCGGTCAATGATAGTAACATCTTTCAGCAATCGGGAACACCAGTAGATATTAAAATGAGAAAGCGACATGATCCTTTGAGACCACCTCAAACCTTGTTCATTCTTTAATACTGATAAGGGAAGGTGCAAAATAAACCAGATAGATAGAAAAGCTATGCAACATATAAGAGTCCCTCACTTCCTCGTAGTACGAGTGTGAAGAGAATACAAAATGTCTCCGAGCAAGGTAGGCAGAGGGTTACGAGAAAGAAATATTTTGATGGAGTCCACATTTATGAGTTGGTCTGGATTAGGGAATAACACCAAACCATAGATCATCAAAGCCAATATTTATTTGAATGTTTTAAAACTCATAGCACCCAAAAATAGTCGAGCTTTCTCTAACAGAAATTTTATCTAGAAAACCCTTGACTCCACTCCTTGTTTCCCAATTAGCTACAGTGTCAGACCGCTTCAAATGTAAGGTTGCAGAAACTTCTTCAGGTTGTGGATCTTTATCTAAACCGATGAAAGGTATTTTATTAAGAACAAGCACTCTCAATAATTGAGAAAACTCCTCCACTGTGGGTACCAACTGATAATTGGGAAAGTGAAGCAGTGATGTACAGGGTCAAAGAATTGGAATAGAACACTCATTATGTCTTGTTAAAAACCCAAGGTAACGAGACTGAGTATTCGACCATGCCTTTTGAAAAATGGAGATCTTTCGAGAACCCTTAAGACAAACTCCTTAAGTTGAGAAGGTATCGTCACAAAACTGATCTGAATAGTGTTTCTGCGAGCGGAGGCCATAACCTACAAAATAGAACAAAGATAAATCCCTAGGTCCTTAGAATGGTTAGTGAAAGTGGTATGATGTCATGAAGTTATGATGTCATGTTCGAACAATTAATCATACACAAACAAAACACACAAAGCCTTATACTAAGGCTTGCATGGAGTTTATAGGTAAGTACCCTCTTGAAGTTTTAGTTAGCTCAACATGTCCTAAAAGAAGTAAACGGGTTCTAGGAATCTCAATATCACTGACTTTCTCTCAGGCATTGTTTCAGCACAAGCATCTAAATTGCGACTGAAATATCCCGAGAGTCCAATTTTAATGAGTGTAGCTTCGAGTATCAACCAACTTCAGTTTGCACCAAATCCGTCTATCTCACTACTTTCTAATGGCTAAGTTATGTCAACTAAGATTCTACGATCAGTTAGTGCTTATGACACCACGCGGCAGCCCAATATTCTCCTTGACTTACTCAAGGGACATCAACACCAACCAATATGTCGCACTAACATAGCCATCGTTTCAACCATATCGATCTACACCATACAGTTTCTAAGATATATTGCTACTTACCTAAAATTCCCCCAGATCCAGGTATAGGATCTATACAAGAAATAAACCCAAGCATATCCCAAAATATAAAGCAAACAAGGTAAACAAGTAAAGCAATAAAGGTGATTCTATCTCTTAAGGTAACCTCACTTTTAATTTTAAGATCCCCAGCAGAGTATCCAGTTCCATAATACGATAGGAGAATTGACTTTTAGGTTTTGCATTTTATCGCAAATGTTGCGGATAGCAAGAGTCACCATCAACTTTTCTTTTATCCAATAAAGGAAAGGGTGAAAAGAACAGAAAAGACCTTTGAGAATTTTTCTTGATTTCGGGGGGTAGGTTATGAAAAGGGAAGGTGTTAGCACCCTTTGCATCCGTAGTTATCTACGGGCTCTTAATTGCTAGCTCACTTTGAAAAAATGCTTTATGTATGTTTGAAAATATTTTGAAAATGCCTAAGTGAAGTAATTTTGTAATGATTCTCGTATCGTTGAGAATGTATACAAAATGTTTTGCTTTAAAAAATATTTTGAACGAAAGTGTTGTTTTGTGGAAAGATGTTTTAAAGATGCCAATGTAAGGCAATTTTCTTTATAATAATCCTTGTATCAGTCCTCAAGAGTGTTTATAAAGTATTTTTAAAATAGTTGTTTTGAAAGTGTGAGGTATGAAAATTGCTTTTAGTTTGTGAGCAAGCGAGAGCGATCTACCTACTCAAAAAAGCCTTTGTTCTTTTTCTCCTCCTTTAGATAGTGCTAGTCTATTATTAGTTTAGTAGGGAGCCCTATCATTGGATGTGAGGGACAGACGTGGATCATCTTACAGTTATAGAAGGAAACTTGTAGGACACTTTAGTAATTGTCGTAAGGGACTAAGATCGTTTACTGAAGGAAACATTGAAGGGTCATCGAGGGACTACGATCTTTTAACCGAGGGTCTTTACTAAAGCATCACACGTTCGAGGGACATAACTAATTTTATCCGAGGCAACAAACCCTAGAGGTGCGTGTGTGCGAAATGTTTTGATTTCAAGTATTTACCTTTAAGATTAGGTTATCTAACAATTGATTTTAATCTTGCCATACAAACCCTAATTACAAACAGTAATAAGGAAAGCATTAAATTATGGAAATTAAATATCCTACGCTATTACAACATTTCGGGGATGGGGGTACAAGTTTACGAATGGCGGAGGTAAGCAATAAATACTATTTATCTATTACAAACTTTTGACAGTTACATAATTGTATTAATGCGAAAATAAAATGCGCGAATGTGGTGAAAAGGGGAAAATGTTTAAGAAAAACCCTAAAATATTTCTAAGCATTTAAGAAAAGATTTTGTTGTTTTTGTTTAGAAAATATTTGAAATGTGAAATAAAAAGTTAGACCTAACTCTAATTTTATTTATAATTTAATTATTTAAAATAAAGTGTGATTAACTTATCAAAAATTAAATTAATTAATTAAAATCTGAAAAATTCTAAGTATTTAGAAAATATTTTTTGTGTTTTATGTCAATTTAAACCTAATTTTGAATTAATTGGAAGTTAATTAAATTAATCAAAAACTAATGTCTAATTAATTTTATTTAATCAACAAAATAAAAAAGTTAAAATATGGATTAACCTAAACATAATTATTTTTTAGAGTAAAATTATTTTTTGTATTTTTTGTTTAGAAAAATAATTGAAGTATAAAAACCTAGTCTTAATAAAATAAAATCAAGGATGATTAAAATAAATTAATTTTTATTTGTCAAAAATTAAAATAATTATTTAAAAACCTAAATCTATTTTTTTGTGATTTTATTATTTTTTTCTGATTAAATAAAAAAAGATTTAGAAAAAATAAAAAGTTAATTAAAATAAAAAAAAAGAAATAAAATTGGTCTGAGTGAATAAAAGCAAATAGGGCGTGTTAGGAAGAAAAAATAAAAAGCCCAAATCAGGGAGGCCTAGGCGCTGTTTGTGATTCAGTGGTGATAGTCCTTGATGGTTCATGATGGAAACGCGTGTTTGAGGCATCCAGATCTGGCTTGATGAGATTTAATGGTGTTGATGATAGGTATATCATGCGTACTTTGGACTTGATTGCACCTAATCAACAAAGAAAAATATTGAAAAATAAAATGCCAGAGGCAGGGATCAAACCCCTTCTCTAGCACACTAACGCCCTACACACACGCGCGCTTTCCAACGGGGTGGCTTTTTCATCAGGTCATGAAACAACCACCAATAAATATATTATAAACTCAATTTTTAAACTCTTATTTTGCGTCAACCTTCTTCTTCTTCTTCCCTGTAACACAACAACAAACTTCCATTCTTTGATTTTGTAAAACTCTCATTTCTCAACCATTTTGAGAACTTCCAAAATCAAACTTGCTTGAAATTTGAACACGAATTCAACCATATAAATTTCAAAGGCTAAAGATAAATGGTTAGGATGAATTTTTTTGGGTACCAAACTGAACCCTAAAACTTCAGAAAGTTCAATTCCAAAATTCTCATCACATAGTCCACTAAAACGAAAACTAAAGATATGGTTAGCTTCATAGGCATGATATATACATTTTATCTTTAGAATGTATGCACAAAGGATGCTAAAATAAGGAGTTCAAAGTTTGAAAAATGTACCAAGTTGAGGAAAGTCCAACGCTTCTTCAAGTACTTCCAAAAGCAAGATTATGATTGTTTTAGCTTACTGGGACCTTGAGGAGTGTATTGCAATCTTTACTTTGCTTTGAGAGTGGCTGGAACGATCTACTCAAGTGAAGTTTCAAGGTTGGAATTTGAAAATGGTGGATGATGAAGATGATTTTACAGTGATGAAACAGGTGTTTGGATCACTTATATATATGATATATATGAAGTGTTTGGATGATTGGTTGGGACAAAAGTTATAAGGTTTGAGAGTTTCAAAGACAATGTTTCAAAAAGCTCAAAAATGGAGATTTTGGCCAATTCTAACTTAGGAGAGTTTGAGAGGGTTAGAGGGCTTGTGACCTCGTGTGTTAGCTTGCAAATGATCACTATATTTATAGAGAAAAGGTTTGAGGGCAAGGGCTGATAAGATTTAAATGATAGCATGTTATGGTTTGGTTGCTTAGATTTGATGTAACTTTGAAGAAACATTGTTCCAATGCATTGTAGGGTGGTTAATAGGCTGTAGATGGTTGCTTCTTGGTGCTGAGATGTTTTGAAGTCAAAAGCAACAATGTATGGGCTCAAGGAGAATTGACATTGTGTATAAAATCACTTTATCAAAATGGCAATGTGACCTTTCTCCCTTAAATGGCAAGTAAGCTTGGACAAAGCTTTAATCACTTGTATCATAGCTCAAAATCTTATGCAATCTTATGATTATGGATAGATTTTGAGGTTAGAGGCCTGCAAAGTGGGTTTATGTAGCATGGTTTGAAGATTTGGTTATGAACTTGTCACAAAAATGACACATAAGGAAACCTTAGATACCCAACTTCATCTCTTCGAAAGTTCTAGCTCAAGCATGATAAAATTGTGTTCTTATACATTTTAGAAAGCTTGAATCATTGTCTACTACTTTCACGTTGTGAGTTTTGGCTAAATAAATTGGGAACTTGGTGAAAAATGGCCATGAAGTTTGGACAAAAAACTGATCAAAACTTTGTAAAACAATTTCTAAGTGTTGGATAAAAAACATCTTAACTTCATGGGCTTATATCTCCTAAATTAAACATTTTTTGAGGATCAACCCACATTAACAAAGTTGTAGAATTCATCAATCCCTACAACTTTCATGTCGAAAGTTTTCCTTGAATCAACTTGTATCTTGAGGAAACTTGTTTGTGAAGTTAGGGTTTTTTTAGGTATAAAAACACTTGAATTTTTTCTAAGTGTTTGAAAATCTTGAATTTTGACTTTTGTTGAATTTCTTGATTCTTGATGATCAAGTTTAATAATTTTGAATGTCTTGATGATTCTTGAATTTTGAATTCTAATGTTGATCAAAATGTCAAAGTTTGACTTTTGTGTGACTGTTGACTTTTCATCAATTGATTCAAATTTTCAACTATCAATCACTTGTATCTTTGGAAATGTCTTGAGCCATATAATTATGTCAATATGTTGTATTTGAACACTTGAGATCATGCTTCAAGCCATTAGGTCTTGTACTAGGCTAACAACCAATTACCAGTCATCTTCAATCAAAACCCTAATTTTGGCAATTTTTGACCTTTAATGATTTGAGGGATTTCCTTGAGGAAACATGGTCAACCCTTGATCAAATGATGAATATCACCTCAAAATATTGATGTTGACAAAAAATCTTGAAGTTTGACTGTGTGTTTGACCATAGTTGACTTTTTACCCAATGTAGTTGATTTTCAGTCATCTGAGCCATTGACTGAGCAAACATGTGATGCAAGACTTGAAATTTGACATAAGAATTATTGATGATATATGATGAACCATGAAAGTAATTTGAGAAATTTGCAACCCAATCTTCCTTGCACAAGATGAAACCCTAGTTGTGGATCCAATGCTTAGGAGGTGAGTTTGTCTGATTAACTCTTGAGAATCCTTAAGTGTTTGAGAATCTTTAGAAGAATGCCTTGAAGAAAAGGGATGGAAAATTTTGGGGTACATTACTATCCCATTTCCATTCTAGAACTTCTAACAGTTGCATCAACCCTGCAGGCTTCTGATGTTCAACTTTCGACTTCTGACAATTTAATCATGCATACACAAACTCTGCCACATCACGCTTCATCCTAGGCCACCAAAACAAATTCTTCAAATCTTGATACATTTTTATATCTCTTGGATGAATACTCAAACTAATTCTATGACTTTCCTCAAGAATCTCTCTTTTCATTTCTATATCTTCAGGAATACAAATTTGATTACAGAATCTCAATACACCTTGCGCATCTAACTTGAAATCATTATTCTCACACTGATCGATGCCAACCATCAAATCTACCAATTTCACATCTAAATTCTGAGCTTCTTTGATATTATCCGGAAAATCATTATTAATCTTAAACATCCCCAACATAACACTATGTGGTGTCACCTTGCAAACTAAGCTCATATCGCTTAACTATTCAATTAATTCCAACTCTTTAACCATCATTGTCGACATATGTAAAGTCTTTTGACTTAACGCATCAGCCACCACATTTGCCTTTCCTGGATGATAATTTAAACCAAAATCGTAATCCTTTAACAACTCCAACCATCTCCGTTGTCTCATGTTTAATTCCTTCTGATCACATAGATATTTCAGTCTCTTATGGTCACTAAATACTTTAAATCTAGAACCATAAAGATAATGCCTCCAAATCTTCAACACAAAAACAACTGCAGCAAGCTCTGAATCATGCGTAAGATAGTTCTTTTCATGAGACCTCAACTGCCTTGACGGATAAGCAACTACCTTTTCATTCTGCATAAGCATTCCTCCTAAACCCATCTAGGAAGCATCACAATATACTACAAAAGGTTCTCCTAGATTAGGTAATGTCAAAATCGGAGCCGACGTCAATCTCTTCTTCAATTCTGCAAAACTTTCTTCACACTGAACATCCCACACAAAAGCTCTACCTTTACAAGTCAACTTAGTTAGTGGAAGTTCCAACTTAGAAAAACCTTCTATAAACCTTCTATAATATCCAGCTAGTCCCAAAAATCTTCTAATTTTGGTAGTCGACTTTGGAGTTTCCCATTGCAACACAGCATCTACTTTAGATGGATCTACATCAATGTCACTACCTGAGATAACATGACCATGAAAACTAATCTTCTTTAACCAAAATTCACACTTAGAGAGCTTTGAATACAACTTCTTCTCTTTCAAAACTTGCAATACTATTCTTAAGTGTTCTGCATGCTCTTCTTCCTATTTAGAGTAAATCAAAATGTAATCAATGAACACCACTACAAACCAATCCAAATAATTATGATAGATACGGTTCATGTACTCCATGAATATTCCCAACTCATTAGTAACACCGAAAGGCATCACCGAATACTCATAATGTCTATAACGCATTCTGAAAGCCGTCTTTTGGATATCTTCATCCTTCACTTTAATCTGATGATAACCCAACCTTCAATCAATCTTACTAAACACTCGAGCACCCACCAATTAATCCATCAAGTCATCTATTCTTGGAAGAAGATACTTGTTCTTAATCTTCACTTTATTCAATTTCCTATAATTAACACAAAGCCTCATACTTCCATCTTTCTTCTTTATTTGCAACATTGGAGCTCCCCATGGCGATACACTTGGTATTACAAATTTCTTTGCAAGTAACTATTCCAATTGCTTCTTTAATTATGACAATTCAGATGAAGACATCCTATATGGTGCCATAGAAACAGGTCTAGTACCAGGTACAAGATGAATAGCAAATTTGACTTCTCTCTCTAGAGGTACATCAGGAATTTAATTAGGAAAAACTTCAGAAAATTCAAGCACCACTTGCAATTCCTCAATTATAGCTTGATTCTTGACAGATAGCGATGCCATAAATAAGAACATCTGAGCCTCTTCTTGCATCAACTGTCGCAACTGTCTAGCAGACAAGAGACCAGCTTCCTCCTCTTCAGAAGTAGAAAACCTCACAGACTTATTATAACAGTTAATATGAACATAGTTATGCTCTAACCAGTTCATACCTAAGATCACATCTAACCCACTTAAAAGTCGAACAAACTAAATCAACGGCAGAGTATCTGTCGAAGATCGACAACGAGAACTTTAAACACACAAGAGAAGTAGTTACCGATCCCTTAGCTGGAATGTCGACGACCATTTCTCCATTCAAAAAAGACAACATAAGACCCAATCTTTCAACACAGTCAACAACAATAAAGCAATGCGTAGCACTGGTATCAATAATAGTAATTAAAGGAGTACTATTAATGAAACATGTACTTCTGATGAGTCTGTCCTCATTAGCTGTCTGACTCTCAGCCAAAGCGAACACCTTTCCACTAGTTTGCGCCTTATTTGGTTTCTCACGCTGTCTACCAAAGTGTCCTTCTTCACCATAATTGAAGCAAGTAATCTCTTTATGCTTGCACTCAGACATTGCATGTTCAGTCTTATCATAACGAAAACACCTTTTCACCTCAACAGTACACACATTACTCTTATGACTAGGTTTCCCACATTTGAAATAAACTACCCTAGCAGGGGCATCTCCCCCACTAGTTCTATGACCCTGAACAACTTTCTGTTTACCTTTACCAGCTGGGGCATCGTAAGGCTTACCATGGTTCTATTGATGCTTACCCATATTCTCATTGATAGTCTTATAGTGAGCATTATTATCTTCTTCATAGATCCTGCAACTATCAATCAAATTGGCAAAGACACGAATCTTCTGGCATCCAACTGCCTTCTTGATCTCTGGATGCAACCCGTTCTCAAACTTGATGCACTTCAAAAACTCATCATTTGCCTCGCTATAGTGCGGGTAAAACTTAGCCAACTCAATAAACTTTGCAGCATATTCTGTAACCGACATACTCCCTTGCTTCAGCTCAAGAAACTCAATTTACTTCTTACCATAAATGTGTTCAGGGAAATACTTCCTCATAAATTCCCTATGGAACACAACCCAAGTTACATTTTCACCTGAAGCTTCTAATTTCTGACAAGTCTCTAGCCACCAGTCATCAGCCTCAACTGCTAGCATGTGAGTACCATATTGAACCTTCTGCGCTAGAGTGCAGTCTATCACATAGAATATTATCTCAATCTCTTCCAACCAATCCAATTCTCTGTTAGGATCATACTTACCCTTGAAGGTAGGTGGATTATCCCTCTGGAAAGTCGTCAAGCTACGAGATCCAGCATTCATGTCAACATTCGGCTGACTCTCCATAGCATGCGCCATCGCTTCCAAAGCAGCGGCAAGTGAAACGTCATTCCTTCCAGTCATATCAACTTATCACTACAACATAAACAATGGTTAAAACTCAAGTTAACAATGCTCGGTTGTTATACAAAACTACGACTCGACAACTTAGTCAGACGGACTGACCTGCTCTGATATCAACTTGCAACACCCCATTTCTACCCGGCGAATAATATTAAAATCTGAGTTACAAAATTTCCAACAAATAAATGGAATGCTACACTTTCAACTAAGAAACAACGACATTCAATCACCTATAGTTCAGATACATAACACATAAAATTCGGATAAACCGATGACAACCTGTTTAATCTTTAAAAATAAAACAACTTTCATTGCTACACAGCAGATCATAATATTCAACTTAAAAGGACATAACATCTTTATCCAACTAAAAACAACTTCAAAACAACCAGTACTTAATGAAAACTACTTAAAAATTCAGCAACGGGAATAAAATAAATAACGAAGCAACAAACGTTCATCTCCCCGAGTGTTACGTATCAGAGCGATGACACTGACTCGAACTACTGAAGGTAACACTCAAACATAGGGGTAACATTCAAACAAAAGGGGTGAGATATCAACCAATATAATAGAATGTATGATAAATAATATATTAGAATCAGTTCATACAAAATCACCACATCGCAACTCTTTAAAAACATTTAACGTAATCAATTCAGCCACACAACAATTCAGGATGCAACATGAAATGCGACTTGTTTTTATGCACATAAATGTGGTAGCAACGGAGAAAAACTCTTAACTTAATAATCTGCCAATTAATAGAGGCATCAACAAGGCATAAGCTTTCAACTTAGTATTTTCCAAATTCAGACCAACTTACCGAGCATTAGCTCCCAACTTGATATGCTATATATGCGGCAACAATATGAATGTAATAACTATCAACAACAATTAGTTAAACAACGATTCAACATAATTTAACATTGGCCATAAGCCTACAACTTAGTCTTAGCCAATAAATAGAGGCAATACAACAATATATTCACCTGTAACTTCAACAATTAATAACAACAACATCATAAAAACTTATATATATATATATATATATATATATATATATATATATATATATATATATATATATATATATATATATATATATATTATCGACCAAGTCCTATTAATTTAATTCCACTAAAATATTCCACTGACCAATCATTTTAGTTGAATCAATGAAGCTATTATTTTCTAACACTAATTAACCTCTACTGCTATTTTAATTTATAAAAGTTTTTTTTATTTTCAGCTATTACTATCCCACTACTGTTGAGGTCCTTCTGCTAAATATCTACTAATGATATTTTCCATACATTACTACTACTAACGATTATCATTATGTTTTCTACTAAATTACATCCTGTTAGCATTTACTCTGTTACGATTCAAAACTTATGTCTTCTGCTACTATTCAAATACTATTAATCATATAATTACTGCTAATGTGTACTCACTATAAAATTCCTCCGATTACAGCTGGCCATGATTAATTGAATTAGAGATTAAAATATGCTAGGAATTAAATAGATCAAGGTTACGGCTGGCACCAAAGTATCATGCCCCTCGGCACAAGGGAATGTGTTGCTCGACACATCATAAAACTTTTTCCCCTTGGCACACTACCTGCTGATTGCCATGGAGCCGTTCCGCTCAGAATTCTTCCTGTGCCCCTCGGCACATGTCCAAATTCCAGAAATTGTTTTGTAATTTTCCTCTATCCAATCGCAGCAATGCAGCACTTAACAACAATTTCTTCAATAGATAAATTATAACACAGACAGTTAATATCAATAATTTTGCAGACGAATTCAACATCATTCAGGAACACAAAAATATAAATACTCGTACATCAATTACACCAACCCAATTCATACATACTATTTATTATAATTCCTATTATAGAGTCACAACCTCACCCTTACCTTGGATTGAAGCTTTCTCTGTAACTCTATGATTGACCTAGCTTTGCCTCTTTTTCTATTCCTCTTCTCTGTAACTTCTCACGTACTGCTCTAAGACTTTTCTTCACCTTTTTAATTAACCTAATTTCTATTTAAATTAATCTAATGATATTATTATTCTACTGGGCTTAACAATATACCCCCCATATTACTACTTCTAACCATAAAAATAGGCCCAACATAATTAACCTATTACTCTACTATTTCTAACATTATTACTAATATTACTCAACTAATTTAATCAACTAGTTTCACCGACTAATAATAACAGCGCAACTTATGTCAACAACTCGCAACATAAAACAACATATCAACGATTTCAACAAATAATTCGCGACTAAACAAAAATATCTAATTAAATAATTAATTAAAACAATTGGGCGTTACACTAGTGGTCACCAGTTCCTTTTGAAGTCAAGTACGCTACTTATTACCCAGTTTTAAATACAGTGTTATTCTGGTACTATTTAGAGTCTAGTGGTCACAAGTTCTCTTGAGTCAAGTGGTTACTTGCCTCTTTGTATTTTTATTTCTTGGCTAGATTCAGTGGTCACTAGTTCTCCTTGGTTGAGACTAGCAGGTGTTTGATAATGCTAAAACACACTACATATTTGACTCAAATTTCACATGTTTATTAGGGTTTTTATTGTCAAATTCTTGTGTTATGCTTGTTTTTGTTTTGTTTTCGGGTATTTTGATTATCTAGAGCCCCTCTTGAAGAAATGAAGAAAAAACGAGCAAGAAATCATGTTTTTGAGAAAATTGTACTCATGGCATCCAGCATGGCGCCTGTCATAGGGTACGCCATGACATGGATTGGTTTCAAATGACTTCAACTTCCACGTCCTCCTCAACCTCCCATCCTCGTACACATGGCGGGCGCCATAGGGGCATGGCGGGCACCACCTTTGTTAAATGGTGTCCCTCCCAAAAGGAGTTGGGGAGCAGTTTTGTAATTCCATGGAGTATAGTTTTTCTATAAATAGGAGGTTCTAGTTTCATTTTCTTTTCACCCAAGCTTAGTTACAAATTTAAGCCACATATTGTCAGATCTTGTAAGTGATAACCCCTTCAAATCAAAGAGTTATCACACCATTGATAGAGTATGTAATCAAGTTTGGATCACATTGGTAGAAGTTAATCTTGCGGCTATTTTCATTTCTAATCGCATTTATTTCTAGTTGTACTTGATTTAAAGCCTCCAATTTGGAGCAGGTTTTTATTTACAAGGTCTTTCTTTACTTTATTTATTTCCTCGCACTCGCTTTAATTTATTTATTTCCTCGCACTCGCTTTACTTTATTTATTTCCTTATCTTGCACTTATTTAACATGTTTGTTTACATTTCCATGTCTGGCTAAATTTTAAAGGTTAGAATGTAAGGATCATATTTAAAGTGATATTCCATATAATGTGTCTGTAGAAATACCTAAAGTGCTATTTTGATTTTTAACACAAGTTTTCTGCACTTTATTTTTGTTGGGTAAGATCGAAAGTCGTCCAATCTTTTGCTAAACTTGGGTGGTCTTAGTTGTTCAAAGGAATCGAAAGCGCTTTGTTCAATTAAGTAGGAATCTTTTAACACTTTTAGAAAAACGATTTCAGAACTCTTTTCAGACACGTTTATGAGTTTAAAGGTCTAGTCCTCTTTTGGTTAGAAGTTCCAAGTCAAAATTACTTTTCAACTAAGTCAAGAAACTATATTTCTTAAAAATAGGTTTATTACTTTAACGCAATGCACGCCTTTTTATAAGTGACAATAAGAGTGATTGATTAAAGAATAAACTCAGTTTTGAATATACGAAAGCGACAATTCCTGTTAAATTAGTTCTTTTCATGAGTAGAAAATATTGCCCTATAAGTAGGTCTAAATAGAAGCATAAGAATATCATCAGACTGTGTGAATTGCATTCAATCCTGTTGTTTTATCTAAATTTATATTTTCGTACTTTACTTACACTTGCACTCATAAACCCCTAAATTCTTGTACCTTAGATAAACATCATAACAATAGAAATCGATAGATTTACGTTTGGTCTTGTAGCGGTAGAAATGTTTAAGACAAAGCCATTGGATTGACTAGACTTATACAAATCAAAATAAAAATCACCACAACGCTTTATTGTTTCCAAAGGAAAGGGAAAAGAGCGAATAACCCAAAAGAGGGGGAACGATTCAAGGTAAGTGGGGTGGTTATGAAAAGGGAAGGTATTAACACCCTAAACATCTACGGTACTCCGCATGAACCTCTTTATAAAATATGGATATTTTGGCTATAAAATGTTGTATATAAAAAAATGGATGGTGGAGGTGAGAAAAGAAATATATTTTATGGTTTTTTTGCACCCACCGCGATTTCGAACCTTTAGTGACTACGTACCACCTTTTCGTGCAATAGGGGATCAGGGTACACGTAATTCCTCTTTTAAAAACTTTAAAAATAAACACAAGTGTGTTGGTTGATTTTATGAGATAAGATACCATCGTCATTGTCCGTGTGGAAAACATACTTACTACCCACAATCACGATAAAGGAGAATTTGCATCATCTCAAAATGGAGGATATGGCTTGGATTTTAAAATCAATAATGCCTCACTCAACATCCAAGTGGAAAATATCTCTCTTCACTACATATTGTAGAAGTATAGTTGTTTGCAGCACTACAAATATTGACAACAGTCCAATCATTTGAGAAAAGTTTTAAAGTAAAATGCCAAAGTGGCAAAATGGTTTGAAATGAGATTAATTGACTTTTAGTCTTCTCACAAAAATGTCAAGGTTTTATTAAGTTGATTGAAGTTTGTTTATGAAAAGTTTTTGAAAATGCATGGACATAGGTCCAAGTTTATTATGAAAGTGGTTCAAGTTTAAAAACAAGAAGGGTTTTCAAAATGGAGGGAGAAGATTTTTTGAAATTAAAGAAGATGGGAGGAGAAGAAGAGACTATCCTAAAGCGTAAGGTAAAAGCTAGGGATAAGAACCATCCAACCAACAAGAAGCCAGTGCTTGACATTATGAGTCAAGATAGAATTCTAATTCTTTGGATTGAAGTCAAACAAGAAAAGATACTAGATCTCTTGAGAGAACCAAGCTTCAAGTGTATTAAGTCTTCATAAAAATTGGGCAGAGTAACTGTTGTATACGGGTGAATTCCAGGTTACAAACAAAGAATGTAATCACAATAACCTGCATATAAAACAAACAAACAACCCAATGTCTTGAGGTAAACCTCAAGAACTCCAGACAAAATATCATTTAAGGTCACAAAGTCTCCAATATGGGCCAAGTTTTCTAATCCTAAGTCCAAGAAGTCCAATGCTCCATAATGCCAAGGATAATAACCAAATAGTACAAGTATTTTAAAGGGTTTTTTATGGTTCATGTTGATTATTAAGTGTCTTAGAAAATAAAATAAAAGCTCAAATGAGCAAAAATAAAAATGACATGAAATATAATGCTTAAAATAAATGGTACATAAAGCATAAAAAATAAAAGGGCATAAAGTAAAAACAATTTAATAATTAGTGATTAGTTGGATAACCATCTTGAAACCTGCATTTGGAACTCATTAGAGGGTTGGTAGAACCAAAGACTCCACACAACAAGTTGCATTTGCTTTTTGTCAAGTATATCATCTATTTGGAATCCTCACAAGTTCCATTTAATGATCAACGATGTTTAAGTGATCCGTGTTGACCAAAAGTGTTGTAGATCCATTAGAGGATTGGTAGAACCAAAGCCTTCACACAGTGATCATTTATTCGAATCGGGACAAACTTTAGCGCTATGGTAAGCAATCGTAAGTGGACTTATATAGAAGTCGCACCTATTTTGAGGCCGGTCAATAGCAATCTATGCACCATTTCTTTTGAGAGATGATATAGAGATCATGCTCCAACAATACTTAGTGCAATAAGAAAGAGATGAGATGAAGAAGGGTGAGGACGAATATACAAACCACATTTGAATTAAATTTAAATCAAATTGTTATTAAAATCATTCATCCATTTTTATGGAGTTAGACTCAACACCATAGATCCAATGATGTTAATAAAGTTCATGATCAAAACTCAACCCAAGTTCAGCCAGAAAAATAATCACAAAATAATATTGCATTTAATATATACATTAAAAAAGGTTTTAAAATTGTTTTAAAATGGAAAAAAGAAAGAAAAATATCAATTATAATCAAATTAGTCAAGAAAAATTAAATAAGCCCATAGAAAAATCAGAAAAGGACTCAAATATTTTTATAAAAATTTTAGCAATTTTTAAAAGTCAGAAACTATTTTAAAACTAATTAAAATTGTTCAAACAAATAGAAAATATATCAAAAATAGTAAACATCAATATAAAATTCCATAAAATTTTCAAAATGTCAGAAATATGCAAAATGATATTTATGAAAAAAATTTAGAATTAAGAAATGTTAGAAAGTATTTTTTTTAGATAATTAAAACAAAGAAAACAATGCAAAAATATAAAAAATAACAATTTTCAAAATAAAAATATGAAAAAATATTCATGAGATCAGAAATAATTCAAAGTATTTTTGTGAATTTTTTCATAATTTTTGGATAAAAAATAAAAGAGTTATGAATATTTGAAAATTAAATCAATTAAAATATAAAATCAGAAAATAAAATAAAAGCAAAAAGATATGGGCCATCAGATCATAGTCAAAACGGGTTAGTAAACTAATCCAATGGACCAGACGTGTTGTGCTTGATATGGACCTTAGTAAGATGCGCAGGGAATCAGAAAAAAGGCAACCAGTGAAATTAAAACGTTTGGAACGCTATCATTGGCTGAGACGAGACATGTCATTGTCTTCAACCTCCAGCCACCCTACAATGGAAATTTTGTGAGATCTTTAAAACGGTAAAATTAGGATCCCAAACTAGTATAATTCGATTCTCTCTTCAAGACGATCCTAACACCACCATCGCGCCAAATTTATGTAAAATATACAGAGAGATATGAATCAAAAACCCAGAAAATAGCGAGCACCTTCAATTTGAGATTTCTCTCTCAATTCTCAATGGATTTAAAAATTTTAAGAAGCACTAGAATCAAGAGAATGAGTAGAACAAGTTAGTGCTTTATTTGGATCCAAATGGTGGAGAATTCTACCTTTTCGAATTTCAAGAAAGAAGCTCTGAAACTGGACTTCTGTAGCTTGAATTATAGCTCGTTTTGCTTGGTTTAAGTGCTGGAGAGTTTGTATGATGCTTAAGGAAGATGAATGTGCAAAGAATTTTGGAGGAAAAGGCTGGAATCTCAAAAACTTATTTAAAAAATTTCAAGTTTGTGTGAGGTTTTGACAGAGTGATTTTGGCTCTCAAATCTTGAGGAAATGAATGGGGGATGACACTCTATTTATAGGGAAACAAATGGAATGTTCAAGCGTGTGAAATGATGAAGTTTGGAGGGAAATCGTGTGAACCTGATGCACGAGAAAAGTGTGATTTGATTTCCATCAAAACCCATCCAATCCTTGCGTTTTAAGGCTCTAATCCACTTTGGCAACTTGGTTAAACATGTTTAGATCACAAACGCGTGCTAATTTGAAGTTTAGAGGCCAAAACATGAATTTCAAATTCTGACTTATGAAGAAACTTCAGTTCCAAGTTACCAAGTTCAATCAAATGGAATTCTCAGCTCAAGGGGTCTTAAGGCATGATTCTTGATGCTTTAGAAATATGAGGTTACAAGCTTTGCAATAGAAAAAGAATGGAATCAAATGGATGCTTGAGCTGAAAGTTGCATTGAGTCAAAAGTTGGGGAAAAAAGGTTGACTTTCCATACTTAGAAATATTTCAAAATTTTCTTCAAAAGTGACCTATAATGTTTTGTATCCAAACATGGCCTTCCACTTGGAATTTTCTCTTGAACAAAAAAGATGGTATGAAATAGACCTCTTTAATGACATTTTTAAACTTGAACCATTCAAAATCTGAAAAACTGAGAGAGTTATGAATTGTTGAAGTTGGCAAAAAAAACATGAAATTACCTATAATATTTTGTATCCTTAGGGTATCTTCCATCCATTTTCTCACTTTTCATATAAAATAAGGCGTAAAGTTCACATTCTCAAGATTATTTTGGAAAAATATTGGACTCAAGGTGATAAAAATTGACCAAGTTATGATCATTTGAAGTCACACATGGGAAAATGGGGGTTCATCTGGAGGACTTGTAATCTTTCTTCAACATCAAGTTTTTTCCACATGAAAAATCCTTGAAACTTTTGAAGTGATTTGCTTATAACCCTTTGAAGAGAAGTATTTATTTTGAATCACTCAAAAATACCAAAATATTAGCAAGATATACTTCTTTGAAGTTCAAAACCCTAGCTCTTAGATCAAGAAAATGCTTTGAGGAACTTTGAAAATTTTGAACAAACTTCTTGTACCAACATAAATTCTTTGTAAATAGAAGTTGTTGAGGATGAAAATGAGAACTCATAGCCACCAAAACCACTTCCATATCTTGACAATTGAGAGAAATATGTACTTGTGACCAATGGAAACAAAACCTTGTCCAACCATGACAACTTCCTCACTCAACCCCTTGTACTTTTGAATCAATTTTGACATCTTGGAAATGTAGTGAACCAAAAAAAAAATTTCCATTCCATTCCTTCCAAAACAACTTCAATGGTGAGGTTTGAACTTCTCAAGCTTAATTTCCTAGGGCATGGAAATAAACTCATGAACCCATGGAGCAACTTGCTAAATCTCATTGCCTTTACCAACATTAGTAACAAGAAAGACAAACCAACATTGCATTTTATTAATTAAAAGGAAAAATCAACACAAAATATTCATGATCACAAAAGAAAACAAGTCAAGGTGCTTGGTGATTCCTCAAATAGAAAATCTAAAGGTAGGGAGGAGAGCCAAGAACCCTAATGTGATCTTCTTGTGATTGAATCAATATGGTATGATGAACAGATCTTAGGGGGAAAAATTGGGGTACAACAACTTCCCTTATTTAAGTTTCTTCTATCCGGAGATACGAAGGTTAAAAATATTTGTTTCGACGTGATAAAAGATACTTAAATATAAAACAATTCCTATTTTTGGCCCTAAGATGCCATGCAATGCTTATGAATATGAGTGCACATGGACAAAACCAAAGAGACGCAAAACACCGTTGGGGGTGTAACAAAATAAAGAAACAAGAGAGAAACCTGACAAGGAAAATAAATCACTGGTGGATCAAAAGACCCGACTTACGGAGAATGATAAAAAGTCAAAGGATACACCAATTCTTACTAAAGGTGAAACTACCAACATTCACTGAAGGTAGAAAGAGGAAAAAATTATAATACCGACGTTCACTGACGGCGAGCTACCAACGTTTATTGAAGGTAGAGAGAAAGAAAATATCATAATACTATAGCTCACTAACAGAGAACTACCAACAATCATTGAAGGTATCAAAAAGATAACAAGCACCAACTTTTACTGAAGGTAGAAAGGGAAAATATATCATAGCACTATCGTTCACTGACGATGAACTACCAACGTTTCTGAGGGTAACAAAAAGATAACAATCATCGACGTTCACTGCCGAAGACCTACCAACTTTCACTGAAGGTAGAAATAAAATATATTATAGTACCACCGTTCATTGATGATGAACTACCAACGTTCACTGAGGGTAGCAAAAAGATAACAAACATCCACGTTCACTGTCGAAGACCTACCAACTTTCACTGAAGGTAGAGAGAAAATATATCATAGCACCGCCGTTCACTGACGATGAACTACCAACATTCACTGAGGGTAGCAAAAAGATAACAATCATCGAAGTTCACTTCCTAAGACCTACCAACTTTCACTAAAGGTAGAAAGAGAAACTATATCATAGCACCGCCATTCACTGACGATGAACTACCAACGTTCACTGAAGGTATCAAAAGATAACAATCTTTGACGTTCACTGTCGATGACCTACCAACTTTCACTGAAGGTAGAGAGAAAATATAAGCTTCCCCAAAATTTTGGCGTTTCACCTAGAACGGGTCTCAACTTCTTCTTTAACCAAGGCACTCCGCCTGGAAAGGATAATATATAAGCTGTCTCAAATAAAGAGACTACCACTTGCAAAGATTTCACAATGAATTGTCTCTGTGATATTGAAAGTCTTGCCATCCACTTGAGTAATTTGACAACGGACCATAAACTATCCACTCACAGAGAAGACCGCAAAAAAGTTACGTCGACTTTTACAGGGAAGTACAAATTTCTCAAATAAAGAGACCTACTACTTGTTGTTATAGGAAGGATTGTATAAAATGATTTTTTGGGGAAGGCAATATTACTTCCTGCGAAATGAAACATGACCTCCTGGGGAATTACCAATATATTCCTGCTAAGGAGATAAAGGTCTTCCTGTGCAAAATAAATGCACATTCTCAAACCAAGACTCGAAGCTTGCGGAAATCTAAAGTAGTAATATTGCTAGGCAACAAAGATTCAATCCAGAAATAAACTGGAGTAAAACAGTCTACCAAAATACATTCTTTGAGAAATAAACTCAAGAGGGAAACCCAAATCAACCAGACAAAGAGTTGTACAGGAAGGCTAAAGCAAAAATCTTCCACGAGGGATAACTCAATGGGGAACTTGAAAGAATATACACTTTCTGCTTAAGGTCGACACTCTATTGGAGAGAGGACAATACAAATCTGCAAAATAGGGAAATACGTTCACAAAATATTAATGAATTTGAATTAGCAATAATTTGCCAATTTTAGCTATGTATGATTGTATGAGTGTTATCGTGCATATGCTGACAAAACAAACATATAACACTGGAAGTAACCAGGAAAAACCATCTCGGGCACAATCAACACTCGGCTAAATCACATCCAAGATGAACATTGAATAAGAAAAAAGTAGGCGCCAACTGAGGAAACAAAACTTACTGTCTGGCTTAACTTCACTGAGGAGAAACGCAATTTTGAAGTAAACAAAACATAGCAACTAAACAGTATAGATACAGAGATACAACACCCTCTCCCAGGCTTTACCAGGGAATAGCACTCAGACTTCAACGGGGAAACAAATGTAACGCCTCTATTGGGGATTATAAAATCAACTTCAAGTAGAGCGAACATCAAATCATCAAAACATTCACTGGGGAATTCGTGTCGGCTTCATTGGAGAGCTCAACACCATATTCACAAAGGGAAAACTAGTATACGCTCTTCACTAGAGAAACCATAGGCCCGTGTTCTTCGAGAGTAATTATTGTACCAACTTCTCTGGAAAGAACTTCTATTAAACAAACGACACCTTCACTAGAGAAATCTTGGATTGAATCTTCATATCATGCAAACTCAGAAAAGAGGAGAAATGAAATAAACTTGACTGGGGACACCTTAGTCACAAACCCAATACAGCGAAAACATCTTAAATAAAACTTCCCTGGGAAACAAAACTTCTTAAAACAACTGGAGTTCGTCCATTCCTGGGATCACCACTTTTGTTTTTTTTTCTTTCTTGCGTCACAAATTTTAAAGTAAAAGCAAATTGTAAATTCTTCTTGAAAATAAATTTTGTTATTTAATCTTTCCGTTTGAAAGTTATTATCAATAATAAATGGAGTCTTTGCAAGCTAAATAAAATAAGAAATACAAATAATTGGGTAAAAGCTCAAATTTCATTAATAGAATGGTAGTCTACGAATGGAGAGACTCCATGGATGATTACAAAGTTCGAAAAATTGTAATATATAATGGAAAAGATACATTGAGATACAATGACCACTATCCCCTCTAGCAACTCTTGAAATCCTGAGCAGGAGCTTCTTTTGAAGTATGATGAAGATCCGAGAAGATTGTTGCTCCAACAATCAAGTCTTGTCTGATGTACTTACTTAGCCAAGAAAGTCCCTAACTTTTGCCTAAGCTTCCCTTGCGGGTTTTCAACTTAGAGGGAAATTTTATTCTGTTTATGTCTCAAATTTTAGCCTAGACCGCCCTTTCGGGTTTTCGGCCTACCCAGACGCTCTTTTTTGCCTAAGACGCCCTTTCGGGTTTTCAACTTAGCGAGTTATTATTTTATTTCTTTAGGAGAAGTATTTCTTAACTACATCAGCATTCACGGGACGTGGGAACTCCTCACCATCCATAGTTTCAAGAATTAATGCACCGCCAGACAAGGCTTTCTTGACAACATATGGGCCTTCAAAATTGAGATCCCGCTTGCCCCTAGAATCAGCGTTAAAAGACATGATCTTCCTGAGCACGAGGTCCCCTTCTCTGAATTCATGAGTTTTGACCTTCTTATCAAAAGGTTTCTTCAATCTATTCTGATATAACTGTCCATGACACAAAGCTGACATTCTCTTCTCTTCGATCAAATTCAATTGGTCAAACCTGTTTTGGACCCATTCAGCCTCTGACAACTTGGTTTCCATTATCACACACAAATAGGGAATCTCAACCTCAATTGGGAGCACCATTTCCATTCCATACACAAGGGAGAACGGGGTTGTTCCTGTTGAAGTGCGGACAGATGTTCGATATCCATGCAAAGCAAAAGGGAGAATTTCATGCCAATCTTTATAAGTAACAAACATATTTTGTATGATCTTCTTGATATTCTTATTAGCAGCTTCAACATCCCCAGTCATCTTTGGCCTGTATGGAGATGAGTTGTGATGGAAAATCTTGAATTCTTCATATAGTTCTGTCATCATCTTGTTGTTCAGATTTGAGCCACTGTCAGTGATAATTCTGCTCGTCACACCATACCGACATATAAGATTATTCTTAATGAACCGCATAACCACCTGCTTGGTAACGTTAGCATATGAAGCAGCTTCCACCCATTTGGTGAAGTAACCAATTGCTACCAAGATGAAACAGTGTTCATTCGAAGTTTGGGTTCTATCATTCCAATCATGTCAATATTCCACATAGAGAAAGACCACGGGGAAGAAATAACATTGAGAAGTGCAGAAGGCACATGAATCTTGTCCGCATAAATCAAGCATTTATGGCACTTATTTGCCAATCTATAACAATCAGATTCCATTGTCAGCCAATAGTAACCTGCCCTTAGAATCGTTTTAGCCATCGAATGTCCATTGGCATGAGTGCCAAATGAGCCTTCATAAACCTCATGCATCAACATGTCTGCTTCGTGTCTATCCACACATCTGAGTAAGACCATGTCATAATTTCTCTTGTACAACACACTTTCACTAAGGAAGAAACTGCCAGCCAATCTTCTCAATGCCTTTCTATCTTTATTCGAAATACCAATCGGGTATTCCTGAGTCTGAAGAAAATGCTTGATATCATAATACCAAGATTTTTATCTGATACCTTCTCTGTTGTAAACATATGAGCGGGCATATCCAGTCGCTGAACCATAATTCGAGGTATATCATTCAAAGTATTCACCTGATACATAGAAGCCAGAGTTGCCAGAGCATCCGCCATTTGATTTTCATCTCTGGGGATGTGATGGAATTCAACTTTATTAAAGAAGGGTAACAATCTTATAGCATAATCTTTATAAGGGATCAATCTGGGGTGACGAGAATCCCATTCTCCTTTAATATGATTTATTACCAAAGCTGAATCGCCATACATATCTAGAATTTTAATTCTGAGATCAATAGCTTCCTCAAGACCCACGATGCAAGCCTCATATTCTGCCATATTATTAGTATAATCAAATGTCAACCTTGCAGTAAAAGGAATGTGCGATCCATATGGAGTGGCAATCACAACCAATTCCTTTACCATAAGCATTCACATCTCCATCAAATATCATACTCCAACGAGATTCAGGACCAAGACCTTCCTCGGGCAATGGTCCATCCTAATCTTTCACTTTCAGAAACATCACATCCTCTTGGGGTAATCAAACTTCAAAGACTGATGATCATCAACTGGTTGGTGAGCAAGATAATCTTCCAACACGCTGCTCTTAATATCCTTTTGAGTGCGGTATTCGATGTCATATTCAGATAACAGCATCTTCCAGTGGGAAATTCTCCCAGTAAGAGCAGGCTTTTCAAAAATGTACTTGATTGGATCCATTTTGGAGATCAACCAAGTGGTGTGATTCAACATATACTGCCGCAAACGCTTTTTCACCCAGGCCAGAGCACAACATGTCTTTTCCAGCATGGAATACCGCGACTCATAATCAGTAAACTTTTAACTGAGATGATAAATGGCATACTCTTTCTATCCCGTGTCATCCTATTTTCCCAGAATACAACCCATGGAATTATCTAACACTGTCAGATACATAATCAATGGTCTTCCTTCAACAGGAGAGAGCAAGATAGGAGGTTCAAGCATATATTCTTTAATACTTTCAAATGCCCTTTTACACTCATCCGTCCACACACAACCTTGGTCTTTCTTTAACAACTTAAAGATCGGTTCACATGTTGCAGTCATGTTGGAAATGAATTTGGAAATATAATTCAAACGACCGAGGAACCCTCTGACTTTCTTTTCAGTTCTTGACGCTGGAATCTCTTGAATTGCTTTGACTTTATCAGGGTCGAATTCAATTCCTTTCTGGCTAACAATGAAAACCAACAACTTCCCTGATCGAACACCGAAGGTACATTTATTTGGATTCAAGCGGAGACGATACTTCCTCAAACGCTGAAACAATTTTAACAAATCTTCTACATGCCCTTCTTCAGTCTGTGATTTAGAAATCATATCATCAACATATACCTCGATTTCCTTGTGCATTAGATCATGGAATAGGGTTTTCATAGCTCTTTGGTATGTTGCACCAGTGTTCTTCAACCCGAAGGGCATCACTCTGTAACAGAATGTTCCCCAGGGTGTGATAAACGTTGTTTTTTCCATGTCCTCTAGAGCCATTCTTATTTGATTATACCCAGAAAATTCGTCCATGAACGAGAATACTTTGAATTTTGTTGTGCTATCCACTACCATATCAATGTGTGGAAATGGAAAATCGTCTTTTGGACTATTTTATTTAGATCTCTGTAATCTACGCACATGCAAACTTTTCCTTCTTTTTTCGGTACTGGGAAAATATTGGCAATCCACTAAGGGTACATTGACGTCACAAGAAAACCGGCATTAATCTACTTTAAACCTCCTCTTTGATCTTTACTACCATATCTGGGTGAGTTCTTCTTAACTTCTATTTGATTGGCAAACACTCTGGCTTCAACGGTAAATGGTGCTCTACAATATATGCATCTAGACCATGCATATCTTGATATGACCAAGCAAAAATATCCACATACTCTTTTAACAACTCAATACATTTTCTCTTCACATCAGGATGCAACAACGCTCTGATCTTGACTTCTTTCAAATCTTCTTCCGAACACAAATTCATTACCTCCTATGGCTCTTTATATGTTGAATGGCATTTTCCTCGCGCTCAAGCAACCGTGAGACCTCTTATGAAATCTCATCATAGTCTTCTTCTTCGGCTCCATACACAGGACATTCAAAGTTGGGAGAGGGTGTAGGGTCATTATATTCAACGTGTTTTTTAATTAATCTGCACATATGATTTATGATTTCATTTAGAAACTGACACATATAACAAGTGACCATGCATATTGAATTTCAGTTATTATTTATTTTGAAAGGTTTTTTTTCTTTATGATTACCATTTTCCAAAAAAAAAAGAAAATAAAGACACAATTTGGGAAACAAAGACAACTTTTATTATTGATTTTAAAAGTCACAGCAAACAGATAAGCCCATACAATATTAATACTTCCACCTTGGGTAGAGTAAAAGATTTTCAAAAATATTAACAAAACAAATTACTTTGAAACATGTATGTAAGAGGGAACATCAATGGTGATCCTTTTCTGAACCCTAACTGCGTGCTTCATGTAATTAGGCATTTCTTGCTCTATTTCATCTTCCACAATGGCATTAATCCCAGAGACATTTGGATGAAGATAACCCCAGCTACGGAAGATGTCTTGATACTTGCCTGTAGCAGACTTCAGCTTCATGCTCTTACCTTTGTCATTCTTCAGAGAGAACCCCAAGCCGGCTTTGTTCTTGTTTACAGGTGGATCCACAATATGTCCTCATACTTCACTATGACCCTTACGCACAACTTGATGCGCATCCTTGAGCGAGACCATAGAATTCTCATTTCCTCTTATATTATCAATGGATAAGGCTTGGAACTGGATTCCAACAGCAGCTTCATCCGCCTCCACAATGCTGAAAGAGGACAAATGATATATCAATAATGCTTGTTCCCCACTTATGATTACCATTTTTCCTTCGCGTACAAACTTCAGTTTCTGGTGTAAAGTTGAAGTGACAGCCCCTACCTCATGTATCCATGACCATCCTAGCAAACAGTTATAATCGGGCACAATATCCATGACCTTGAAAGTAATCTGGAACAAATGTGGGCCTATATGAATAGGCAAGTCCACTTCACCAATAACATATTTCCTTGATCCATCAAACGCTTTCACAATAATGCCACTTGGGCGCATGGGCATTTCTTGATATTTCAATTTCATAAGCGTGCTCCTCGGTATAACGTTCAAAGAGGATCCATTATCAACCAGCACATTGGATAGTGAATCATTCTTGCAATTCTTAGAAAAATAGAGACCCAAGTTGTGATTCCTTCCTTCATCTGGAAATTCGTCATCGCAGAAACTCAGGTTATTACATGATGTAATATTCCCTACTACACTGCTGAATTGGTCTAGAGGCATGTCACACTCCACAAAAGCTTGGTCCAGTACCCTCATCAGAGATTACTTGTGAGCAGAGGTGTTCATCAATAAAGCCAAGATAGATATTTTTGAAGGATCTGCAGTAGCTGATCTACAATTCTGTAGTCGCTCATCTTGATTATCTTCAAAATATCATCCACTTATTTCTCTAATGTAGCGCCATTAGTTTCACCCGTAACCTTCTTGGGTTCAACATTCTTAGCAATTTTCTTTCCAGCACTAACATCTCCACAAACAACTGGTGCAAATACACGATCGTTGCGGGTCACTCTGCTAGTTTCAGTGATATTTCCAACATCAGGCATTGGCTGGATGGGAACTTCCATACCATCCTCTAAGATCGTAGCATTATATTTGTAGGGTACAACCTTATTTGACTTGTATGGGACGGGACCCGGTAAACTGATCACCAATGGATTAATAGCAACGTGATACTCGACTTCAAAATGGGAAGGTACACCAAAATAAGGCACAATAAAGTTTACTCCCTCTTCAACATAATCAGTCATTATTGAGTCATTTCTAGAAAACAAATCCACATCTGAGGAGAAATACTCATCTACAGAGGCATATTCACCATCTGACTCTTCTTCATCCAAACAAAACTCAATCATATCAACTTCATGGTAATCATCCCTTTGACCGGTAACTTTGATAGTTCCATTATCCAACAAAAACTGAACACCTTTCCTCACAATAGAACATCCTCGGGAGTCTCGACACCAAATTCGGCAAGATCCATACTGATGTTCCACATAACCAGCCAAGTGGCAGAAAGTAGCATGCAATTGCACAAGGTCTTCATTCATATACTCCACATCAAAAAATTTGAACTCTCCAGGCCATCCAAAAACCATATTCACCTCCTCTTCATACTCTTCCCTAGGCCTGATTATGTGGATGAGGCCCTCATCCATCATCTCCTGCAAATCAGCCTTTATCTTATCACAACATTACATGTTTGTACTACAAATAGCACAACCGGCATGGTCATGCGTATAGTATCTAAATTCACAGAGGTTTGCATGCATTTTCACCAAATCTCCTCTAACCAGATGAATATCAAAAATCCGGAAATTGCCTGGACAATCGGCCACCATATTCACGGCGTTTTCTCCTCCATGTTTGGGTAGAGGATTATTTTTCACATTACGGCCCACATCCTTGAAATATAGAATACCATACTTCGCTAATTTTTGTACCTCGATCTTCAAAGGATAGAAATTCTAACCATTGTGCCCTAGTGCTCCCGAATGAAAAGCACATGTGTGGTCTTCTTTATAATATCAAGGCAATGATGATGGTATAGCAGGAGGTGGTCGTGCCTGAACCAATTTCTTCTGAATCAATGTCGGTAGTAACTCTGCATAACTCATAGGAATAGGGTCATAACTCTCCCTTCTCTGATTATACCCTTGATTCCCCTGTTGGGCTTGTCTCTGATAAGCAATGGTGGTTGGAGCTACACCAACAACTGGAATAACTGAGGCGACTTACTGATGATGCTGATAATTTCTTCTAGGAGGATTAACCCTCCTCTCTTGTATAACAGCATTTGTATCCCCTTCCTTCTTCTTGGTAAACCCATAAGATGGCTTCTTCGCACCTCAAGATCCTTCACTCTTTGTTAAACGGCCCTCTCTTACAGCCTCTTCTTAACGAATACCCATGCCTACCATTTCAGTAAAGTCACTTGGCGCACTTGCTACCATTCTTTCATAGTAGAAAGCACCCAAAGTCTTCAATAAAATCTTAGTCATCTTCGTTTCTTCCATGGGAGGAATCACTTGGGTGGCTTCCTCGCGCCATTTATGTGCATATTCTTTGAATTATTCCCTGTCTTTCTGAACCATGGCCCTGAGTTGATCACGGTCAGGCGCCATGTCCATGTTGTATTTGTATTCTCTTATAAATGCTTCTCCCAAGTCATTGAAAGTATGGATATTGACGTTGTCCAATCTCATATACCACTTCAATGCAACACCAGTCAAACTATCCTGAAAAAAGTGAATCAGCAGACGCTGATCATCAGTATGGGTAGACATTCTCCTTCTATACATTACCAAATGAGCACGAGGGAAAGTGTTGCCCTTGTACTTCTCAAACTCTGGAACCTTAAACTTTGCATGTATCTTAACATTCGGGACCAAGCATAATTCATTCACATTCTGCCCAAATAACTCTTTTCCCCTGAGGGCCTTCATCTCCCTCTGTATTTTGTCAAACTGCTCTTGAAAATCATCCATTCTGTCATAGAGACCCAAGGCTTCACTTGGTGGAGGAAAAGGAAGACACACATCATCATTAAAAATTGGAACCATATTCACCAAAGGAGGTGCAGCAGGAGCAGCATGCACCACAGGAGGTACATGAGTAACAGTAGTCTGAACAACTGGAGTATCTTGAGGACCGATATTGAAACCTTCAGGCGCAAAGTTCTCTGGCATTCCCCATGGATAACCTTGAGGCATGCGATTCTGAACAACAGCTGGAGTAGCAGACACTGGAACAGTCGGAGCTTCAGGAGTAGCCCTTGTAGGTTGAGGTTGAACACTCGGTGGATGATTCTGAGCAGCCACCGGAGATTCCATCAGAGCAGTAAAATTTTCCATGCCGACCTTCAAATAAGAAACCTCCTCGTGCAGCTCACGATTCTCTTGTTCTAATTTGTCCATCTTCCTTCTGAAATTAGCCCGAGTGTTGTAGTGGTGAGATAACTTGCTGAACAAAGTAAAGAAGCTTGGTAAGACACCTGGATATGCATAACAAATGCAAGAAATATGTGCAATATGATGCATGATATGCAATGCACATGATTTATTATTTATTTTTATTTTTTTAATATTTCAAGGGACTTAAATATTTATAGACACATTGCAAATATCAAAGTAATAACGCATTTGAAATACTGGAAAATTTTATTATAACAACTCTAAAATAGGTCACAAGTCTCAATAATCCCAAGTAAAAGATGAAAATGAAGTGTAAAACCCTGAGAAGTAAAGTTGTCGGAGATCACTCTATACGCTGGCGCTTCCTTGTAAGCCTGGAAATCTGAGCCTTCAACCTCTGGTTTTCTTCCGCATACCTGGTGGCAACCTCCTTCCAATTACCTGAATCAGGAAGTGAGTAATCAGCATCTGACTGAGGCTTAGGAGAAAATAAACCCCCTTGCCTCTCCATAGTCTCTACCGCTCGACTCTCAAGGATCTCAATCAAGTCGTCTTTCTCCTTCAAGTCTGCTCTATAGGAAATCTCTAGAGTTTGGCACTTATTCTTCCAAGCATCATTTTCCTACTTCATCTTGACCAAAGCAAGTTGCAGCTTTTCTAGATAATCTAATAAGGGAGGAGTGGTCTTCACAAACAAATCAGGCATAGGTGTCTCCTGGGAATACGACATCTTCAACTGAATAGCTCTCGCTTAAACCCACTGAAGATATGGCTCTAAAGAAACAACCCCCTAGGTCCCAAGTATTTCCTACTCTTCTTATGAATGTGACGTCAGGCCTTCGCAATCTGCTCCTTAGCTTCCTTATGGTCTCCTCTCTCCTTCAGAAAGAAACTACTCAAATGAATACTATTTGGTTTATCCCTCATTGGATAACTGAGCTGTCTTCGTGCAAGAACAGGGTTATAGTTAATTCCCCCCTTTGTACCAAGAAGAGGTACATTGGGGAAACTACCACAACTGTCAACAATCTCTATATCCTAGTAAGCTCGATGATACCAATCAATATCCGAGTGAGTAAGTGCCATGATTTTAGGAGCCCAACGGGGTTCCTTCCTGACATCCTAGAAAGCATCAGACTGAGGCATATGAGAGATAAACCACTGGTACAACAAAGGCGTGCAACAGATAATCATCCCTCCATGATAAGAATTATGAAGATGAATAGAGTAATAAGCATCACCTAACAACGTAGGAAATGAGTTTCCAATCATGAAGATCCTGATAGCATTAACGTCAACAAACTTGTCCATATTAGGAAATAATAACAAACCATAAGCAAGTACAGCAAAGATGGCCTCAAAAGCGACTGTACTCTTCATCCTGGCAAAGTAATGAGCTTCCTCCAATAAAAATTGGGCCGGTAATCCTCTAATCCCTCCTTTAGTAGTCATATGGGCTTCCACCTCAGACTTCCCCAGATGGATCAAAGCAGCAATCTCATGTGGTTTTGGCTCACCCTTCAAACCAGTAAAAGGAACACGATTGGTAACGGGTAAATCCAGCAAATAAGAATACCCCTCCAGTGTAGGCATCAACTGATAGTCGGGAAAAGAAAATCAATGATGCATCGGATTATAGAACTGGACCAAGGTAGAGAGAATACCCTCCTTCATCCTAAGCTTCATAAGAGGAATGATGGATACATACTTCTTCCGAAAATTTGCAGAACACTCGATCTCGGGAATTAGACTGATCAACTCATCTATCTTGGGATCCTTGAAACTGTACTTCCCGGTCTTTCTTTTTCCAGAATCCATGGTTAAAAAGTACCTGAGATATTCACAAATGGTCAACTTTTAAGTCCCTTGAAATAAAATTTATTTAAAAGATTTTTATGAGTGCATGGATGCATGATGCAACAATCACACACAAGATCACACATATAGGGTTCATAGGTTCAATGTACGAGCATGAGGTCGAAGATACTACCCATAAGGTGTTGGTCTAAAAGTTATCACCTGCTGAACAAAGTTCTAGAGGTTCCCGGAGTCTACATCCTTCCTTCAGATATTACCAACTTCCTGATTAACTCGGTAATTAGTAATATTCTCAAGAAAAACTCGTCTGAGCGTAGTATCGCGTGACAACTATTTTCAGATTACTCCATCATAGATTCCGCACTACACCTAAAAGGCCAATATGGGTTTGGTATTCTACGGTCCTCAGCTTCAGCATGCTCCCAGGTCGAAAGCAGTATGTCTTCCCGATTACTCGGTAAATTAAACTACAGTCAAAGGGTCCTCCACTGAGTGGGGGATCTCATGCCTCCTTTTTTGGGATTAATCCCTCAAAGTTAACATGACTATACCGCCCGTCCTATCTTAAAGTTTTCCCAAGTCCGGGTATAGGACTTATAAGTAATCACCAAACATATATACAACATATAATATATATAACAAACAATAGCACATATACAGATATAAACAAAGATAGGTTCAACCCACTTAAGGATGGACCAGCAAGAGTTGAATCTTTCCCCAGTGAAGTCACCATTTTTTCTGTAGCGGTAGAAATGTTTAAAACTAAGCCATTGGATTGACTAGACTTATACAGATCAAAATAAAAATCGCAACCATGCTATATTGTTTCCAAAGGAATGGGAAAAGAGTGAATAACCTAAAAGAGGGGGAAAGATTCAAGGTAAGGGGGTTGGTTATGAAAAGGGAAGGTATTAGCACCCTAAACATCTAGGGTACTCCGCAGAGACCTCTTTGTAAAATCTGTATATTTTGGCTATAAAATGTTGTATATAAAAAATGGATGGTGGAGGTGAGAAAAGAAATATATTTTATGGTTTTTTTGCACCCGCCGCGGTTGCGAACCTTTATAGCCTACGTACCATATTATCGTGCAATAGGGGATAAGGGTACACGTAGTTCCTCTTTTAAAATTTTAAAAAAATAATACAAGTGTGTTGGTTGATTTTATGAGATAAGACATCATCGTTATTGTCTGTGTGGAAAACATACTTACTACCCACAATCATGAGAGAGGAGAATTTGCATCTTCTCAAAGTGGAGGATATGGCTTGGATTTTAAAATCAACAATGCCTCACTCAACAACCAAGTGGAAAATATCTCTCTTCACTATATATTGTAGAAGTATAGTTGTTTGCATCACTACAAAGATTGACAAGAGTCTAATCTTTTGAGAAAAGTTTTAAAGTAAAAAAGCTAAAGTGGAAAAATGGTTTGAAATGAGATTAGTTGACTTTTAGTCTTCTCACAAAAATGTCAAGGTTTAATTAAGTTGATTGAAGTTTATTTATGAAAAGGTTTTGAAAATGCATGGACCTAGGTCCAATTTTATTATTAAAGTGGTTCAAGTTTAAAAACAAGAAGGGTTTTCAAAAAGGAGGGAGAAGATTTTTTGAAATTAAAGAAGATGGGACGAGAAGAAGAGACTATCCTAAAGCATAAGGTAAAAGCTAGGGATAAGAACCATCTAACCAACAAGAAGTCAATGCTTAACATTACGAGTCAAGATAGAATTCTCATTCTTTGGATTGAAACTAAACAAGCAAAGATATTAGATCTCTTGAAAGAAACAAGCTTCAAGTGTATTAACTCTTCATAAAAATTGGACAGAGTAACGGCTGTATACGGGTGAGTTCCAGATTACAAACAAAGAATGTAATCACAATAACCTGCAACAAAACTAACAAACAACCCAATGTCTTGAGGTAAACCTCAAGAAATCCAGACAAAATATCATTTAAGGTCACAAAGTCTCCAATATGGACCAAGGTTTCTAATCCTAAGTCCAAGAAGTCCAATGCTCCATAATGCCAAGGATAGTAACCAAATAGTCCAAGTGTTTTAAAGGGTTTTTATGGTTCACGTTGATTATTAAGTGTCTTAGAAAAGAAAAGAAAAGCTCAAATGAGCAAAAAAAAATGATATGAAATGTAATGCTTAAAATAAATGGTACATAAAGCATAAAAAATAAAAGGGCATAAAGTAAAAATAATTTAATAATTAGTGGTTAGTTGGATGATCATCTTGAAACTTGCATTTGGAACTCATTAGAGGATTAGTAGAACCAAAGCCTCCACACAATAAGTTTCATTTTCTTTTTTTCAAGTATATCATCCATTTGGAATCCTCACAAGTGCCATTTAATGATCAACGAAGTTTAAGTGATCTGTGTTGACCAAAAGTGTTGTAGATCCATTAGAGGATTGGTAGAACCAAAGCCTCCACAAAATGAATCTCAAGGTTATTGGATCAAAGGGATCAAATTAAAATACTTGGGCTTGCAAACATAGGTTTGGGCCACGAATGATCATTTATTCGAATCGGGACAAAATTTAGCGCTATGTTAAGCAATCGTAAGTGGACTTATATAGAAGTCGCAACTATTTTAAGGCCGATCAATAGCAATCTATGCACCATTTATTTTGAGACATGATATAGAGATCATGCTCCAACAACACTTAGTGTAATAAGAAAAGGATGAGATGAAGAAGGGTGGGGAAGAATATACAAACCACATTTGAATTAAATTTAAATCAAACTATTATTTAATTCATTTATCCATTTTTATGGAGTTAGACTTAACACCATGGATCCAATGATGTTAATAAAGTTCATGATCAAAATTCAACTCAAGTTCAACCAGATAAATAATCACAAAATAATATTGAATTTAATTTATACATTAAAAAAGGTTTTAAAAATGTTTTAAAATGGAAATAAGAAAGAAAAATATCAATTATACTCAAATCAATCAAGAAAAATTAAGTAAGCCCATAGAAAAATCAGAAAAGGACTCAAATATTTTTATAAAAATTTTGGCAATTTTTAAAAGTCAGAAACTATTTTAAAACTAATAAAAAATGTTCAAACAAATATAAAATAGATCAAAGTATTTTTAGAATTAAGAAATGTCAGAAATTATTTTTTAGGTAATTAAAACAAAGCAAACAATGCAAAAAATATAAAAAAATATCAATTGTCAAAATAAAAATATGAAAAAATATTCATGAGATCAGAAATAATTCAAAGTATTTTTGTGAATTTTTTTCATAATTTTTGGATAAAATATAAAAGATTTATGAATTTTTGAAAATTAAATCAATTAAAATATAAAATCAGAAAATAAAATAAAACCAAAAAGATATGGGCCATCAGATCATAGTCAAAACGCGTTAGTAAGCTAATCCAATGGACCAGACGCGTTGTGCTTGATATGGACATTAGTAAGATGCACAGAGAATCGGAAAAAAGGAAACCAGTGAAATTAAAATGTTTGGCACGCTATCATTGGCTGAGACGAGACATGTCATCGTGTTCAACCTCCAGCCACCCTGCAATGGATATTTTGTGAGATCTTTCAAACGGTAAAATTAGGATCCCAAACCAGTATCATTGGATTCGTCTCTTCAAGACGATCCTAACACCACCATCGTGCCAAATTTATGTAAAGTATACAGAGAGATATGAATCAAAAACCCAGAAAATAGAGAGCACCTTCAATTTGAGATTTCTCTCTCAATTCTCAGTGGATTTCAAAATTGTAAGAAGCACTAGAATCAGGAGAAGGAGTAGAACAGGTTAGTGCTTTATTTGGATCCAAATGGTGGAGAATTCTACCTTTTCGAATTTCAAGAAAGAAGCTCTGAAACTAGACTTCTATAGCTTGAATTAAAGCTCATTTTGCTTGGTTTAAGTACTGAAGAGTTTGTATGATGCTTAAGGAAGATGAATGTGCAAAGAATTTTGGAGGAAAAGACTGGAATCTCAGAAACTGATTTCAAAAATTTCAAGCTCGTGTGAGGTTTGGACAGAGTGTTTTTGGCTCTCAAAGCATAGGGGAATGAATTGGGGATGACCCTCTATATATAGCAAAATAATGGAATGTTCAAGCATGTGAAATGATGAAGTTTGGAGGGAAATCGTGTGAATTTGATGCACGAGCAAAGTGTGATTTGATTTCCATCAAAACTCGTCCAATCCTTGCGTTTTAAGGCTCTAATCCACTTTGGAAACTTGGTTAAACATGTTTAGATCACAAACGCATGATAATTTGATGTTTAGAGGCCAAAACATGAATTTCAAAATCTGACTTATGAAGAAACTTCAGTTCCAAGTTACCAAATTCAATCTAATGGCATTCTCAGCTCAAGGGGTCTTAAGGCATGATTCTTAATGCTTTAGAAAGATGAGGTTACAAGCTTTGAAATGGAAAAAGAATGGAATCAAATGGATGCTTGAGCTGAAAGTTGCATTGATTCAAAAGCTGGGGAAAAAAGGTTGACTTTCCATACTTAGAAATATTTCAAAATTTTCTTCAAAAGTGACCTATAATGTTTTGCACCCAAACATGGCCTTCCACTTGGAATTTTCTCTTGACCAAAAAACATGGCATTAAATAGACCTCTTGAATGACATTTTGAAACTTGAACCATTCAAAATCTCCAAAAATTGAGAGAGTTATGAATTGTTGAAGTTGGCAAAAAATCATGAAATGACCTATAATCTTTTGTATCCTTAGGGAATATTCCATCCATTTTCTCACTTTGCACATAAAATAAGGCATAAATTTCACATTCTCAAGATCATTATGGAAAAAGAGTGGACTCAAGTTGATAAAAATTCACCATGTTATGATCATTTGAAGTCACACATGGGGAAATGGGGGTTCATCTGGAGGACTTGTAATCTTTCTTCATCATCAAGTTTCTTCCACATGAAAACTCCTTGAAACTTTTGAAGTGATTTATTGATAACCCTTTGAAAATAAGGATTTGAAATCACTCAAAAATACCAACAGATGAGCAAGATATGCTTCTTTTAAGTTCAAAACCCTAGCTCCTAGATCAAGAAAATGCTTTGAGGAACTTTGAAAATTTTGAACAAACTTCTTGTACCAACACAAATGCTTTGTAAATAGAAGCTGTTGAGGATGAAAATGAGAAATAATAGCCACCAAAGTCACTTCCATATCTTGAGAATTGAGAGAAATATGTACTTGTGACCAATGGAAACAAAACCTTGTCCAACCATGACAACTTCCTCACTCAACACATTGTACTTTTGAATCAATTTTGACATCTTGGAAATGTAGTGAACCAAAATAACTTTTTCCATACCATTCCTTATAAAACAACTTCAATGCTGAGGTTTTAACTTCTCAAGCTTGATTGCCTAGGGCATGGAAATAACTCATGAACCCATGGATCAACTTGCTAAATCTCATTGCCTTTACCTACATTAGTAACAAGCAAGACAAACCAACATTGCATTTTATTAATTAAAAGGAAAAATCAAGACAAAATATTCATGATCACAAAAGAAAACAACTCAAGGTGCTTGGTGATTCCTCAAAGAGAAAAGCTAAAGGTAGGGAGGAGAACCAAGAACCCTAATGTGATCTTCTTGTGATTGAATCAATATGGTATGATGAAGGGATCTTAAGGGGGGAAATTGGGGTACAACAGGTCCTTATGGGATCGAAATCTTTTATATTACTCTTATGTGTTTCGTATATTTGTGAAAACCATGCATCAAGTTTTTAGCGCCGTTGTCGGGGACCAATTACGTCAAATTTCGTACCCTTCTGTTACACCGTCTAAACTAAGGCTTTATTGAGTTGGTATATGCAAAGAACTCGTAGCACCAGAAGTTTATTACATCCTTTAACGGAACCCGAACATTACGCTCATGCACGTATCTTACTCCAAAGAGTTAGGAGAGCTATGGCCGAGGAACGTAACCAATGACCCCTTAAGAAATTCGCCAAACCCTCTAACGAGGAACCCAATTCTAGTATATTAAACCATGTTATTCCTGCTAACAATTTCGAACTGAAACCCTCTCTATTACAATTAGTACAAAAACCAATTCGTGGGTCTCGCTACAGGGAACCCAAATCAGCATTTAAAAGTCTTTATCAAATTAGTTGATACCTTTAAAACCAACGGAGCTACACCTAAGGCGATTCGTTTAAGACTATTCCCTTTCTCCCTCATAGATAAAGCACGTTCTTGGTTAGATTCCCTTCCAGTCAATTCCATAACAACCTGGGAAGACCTTAGGAGATTATTCCTTGCCAGATATTTTCCCCCGAGTAAGAGTGTTGTCCTTCGAAATCAGATCACCAGGTTTATTCAAAACCAAGGAGAATCACTTTTTGAAGCATGAGAGAGATATAAAGACCTATTGAGAGCTTGTCTACACCATGGCCTAGAATAATGGTTAATCATCCATACCTTCTATAATGGACTCATTTATAGCACTAAGATGACCATCGACACTTCCGATGGCGGCACACTAATGAACAAACCTTACCCTGAAGCTTGTGCTCTCATCGAAGATATGGCCCAAAGCCATTATCAATGGGGAACCTAACGAGCATCGGTAGGGAAGAAAGAGACCCAAGGAGGAATACATGAGATAAGTTTTATAGACATTATGCCAGCCTAAATGCGTGTTCTAGCCTTTAAAGTTGAACATATGTCTTCAAACCCAGCCACTGTAGCGGAAGTTCACCCGGAATGTGAAATATGTGGAACCAAATGGCACCAATCAGTTGAATGCAATCTGTTGAATGAAAAAACATAGTCCAAGTCAATCATGCCCAAGGAAACCCATTTTTAAATACCTACAACCCTCGATGGAGGAATCACCCAAACTTCTCCTATAAAAACAATAATCCTATCCAAAATACAGCACCTCCAAGACCATCAGGTTTTCAATCCCAGAGACAAAACCAACCTATGCAAGTTGAACCCCCAAATCTGAACCTAGAGAAAATTATGGAAAATTTCATTTCATCCCAAACCCAGCAAAATAAAGAATTCCTAAACCAAAACAATCATGTAAATGAACTAATCACACAATTAGGAACCAAGGTTGACCAAATAGTCACCCACAACAAAATGATTGAAACCGAAATCTCTCAGGTAGCTCTCGAACAAGCCCCCCAAACTACGCCTGGAGGGTAATTTCCTGGACAACCTCAACAAAACCCTCGAGGACAAGCAAATGCCATTACATTACGAAGTGCGACTGCTTATGATGAACCTGTCAACCCAGCATTGAATGGATCCAAAGCTTCTAAGAAATGTGTTAGGCCTACGGACGAAGTAGAGGAACCAGTGGAATCTGAGAAACAAAAAGATAAAGAAGAAACCATAGATAAAACTTATGTACCACCCTCATCATACAAATCACCAATACCATATCCGCAAAGGCTTAAACAAACTAAAATTAACAACCAATATCAAAAATTCATAAAAATAATAGAGAAACTCCATGTAGAGATTCCTTTCACCAAAGCTATCACCTAGATACCACCATATGCTAAATTCCTCAAAGACATCCTAACCAATAAACGTAGGCTTGACGATCCCAAACCCTTGGAATGCAATTCTATTTTTGAAAAAAAGCTTGCTAAGAAATATAAAGACCCTGGGAATTTTTCCATACCTTGTATTTTGGGAAATCACATGGTCGACAAAGCATTCTTGGACTTAGGAGTTAGTGTGAGCTTAATGCCTCTGGAAGTTTGTCAGAGATTAAACTTAGGAGAATTGAAACCTACTAAGATGTCTCTTCAATTAGTCGATAGATCTGTTAAATATACAATCGGCATATTAGAAGACATCCCAGTTAAGATCGGTAAATTGTATATCCCCATTGATTTTGTTGTCATGGATATAAAAGAAGATGACGATATCCCAATCCTCTTAGGTAGACCGTTCATATCAACTATAGGAGCCATAATAGATGTAAAGAGAGGAAAGTTAACTTTTGAAGTAGGTGATGAAAAGATAGAATTCATTCTTTCAAAATTTCTTATGGCACCAGTAATAGGAGATGCGTGTTATGCCATTGACATCATTGACGAATGCGTTAGGGAACTAGATCAAGAAGGACCTGCACCAACAATCAAGCTACCTTCAACCCTTATAAGGGAAGATGATGGATTTGAAAAGATGGAACCCTACATTGATGATAACCTTTACGAATGTTTAGCCCTTACTCCAAATCATATACCATGCCCTGAGAAACCAACTGTTAAACTTAAAGAACTAACCAAGAATCTAATATATGAGTTTCTATATAGTTAGTTCTACCTTAAACCAAGAAGAAACAAACTAACTCTTAGATGTTTTACGAAAATATCCCTCAGATTTAGGATATAATATCTCTGATCTGAAAGGTATAAGTCCATCCATATGTATGCATAGGATTTTACTTGAGGAAGATTCAAAACCCTCCAGATAACATCAGAGAAGGATAAATCCAATAATGAGTGATGTTTTTAAGAAAGAAGTTCTTAAGTTGCTAGAAGCGGGTATAATTTATCAAATCTATGATAGTAAGTGGGTGAGCCCTGTGCATGTAGTACCTAACAAGGGAGGCATCATAGTCGAGCTAAACGAGAAAGGTGATCATGTAGCAAAGTGGATAAAAGGAGGTTGGTGTATGTGCATAGATTACAGAAAGCTAAACAAGGCAACTAGGAAGAATCATTTTCTCTTACCATTTATAGACCAAATGATGGAACGTCTGGCTAGAAATTCTTACTTTTGTTATCTAGATGGGTATTCTGGATTCTTCCAAATTCCTATTCACCCTAAAGATCAAGAAAAAACAACCTTTACATGACCTTATGGAACCTTTGCCTATAGACGAATTACATTTGGACTCTAATGCTCCAGCTACATTCCAGTGTTGCATGATGTCAATCTTCGCAGATTATCTTGATGGTATTATGGAAGATTTATGGATGACTTCTCGGTATGCATATTCGATTTTAAGAACTGTCTCGCAAACCTTGAGAAAATTCTAGAAATATGTGTAGAAGCAAACCTTGTGTTAAACTGGGAGAAGTGTCATTTCATGGTTACCAAAGGTATATGTAATACGGTGATAGAATAGACTTGGTTGTTTTGCATTTGATCGCAATTGTTGCGGGTAGCAAGAGTCGCCACCGACTTTTCTTTTATCCATTAAGGAAAGGGTAAAAAGAATAGGAAAGACCTTTGAGATTATTTTCTTGAGTTCGGGGGGTAGATTATAAAAAGGTAATGTATTAGCACCCTTTTGATCCATAGTTATCTATGGGTTTTTAGTTGCTTACTAGATCATTTTTGCTTTTGTTTGAAAATGTGCTTTGTGGTGAGTTTTGCAAGTATTTTTGAAAAGCGCCTCCATTGAGGCAAACCTTGTAATGATTCCCGTCTCTATAAGAATGCATACAAAGTGTTGGACTTTTTGAAAATAGTTTAGAGAAATGTTTGTTTTTGAAATTGTGAGTGTGGAAATGGTTTTGATTTGCAAGCAAGCAATAAGAACGTTCTACTTACTCAAAAGTATTTTTGTTCATTTCTTCCTTCCTTTGATATTGCTACCTTACCATTGATTGGTAAGAATCCTTATCTTTGTATGTAAAAGGGACGGGTGTGGGCCATCGTATAGTCATGAATAGCAATGTTGTGAGATATCTTAGAATTTATCTTGAGGGACTAAGATCATTTATAAGGCCACATTCGAAGCGTCATCAAGGGACTATGATCTTGTATTTTCTATTGTTTTTGCTAAGACGTCTCACATGCATATTATGACAATTTTCTCAAGGAAACAAGTGGATTTAACCCTAGAGGTGAAAGTGTGCAAGTGTATTTGATTGCATGTATTTTGTCTTGAATTAGGGTTTTCTAAGCATTGGTTTTAGTCTTGCCTTTCAAACCCTAATTACTAACATTTATGTGAAAGCAGTAAATTGAAAAAAGTAAATTTACTACGTTATTACATCACTAGGGGATGTGGATACAAATGTACAAATGGGGATTGCAAGAAATTAAATCCTAATTAATTATTACAACCATATTGAATGTGAATAAATGTACAAGAATTAGAATGAAAAGAGAATGAACTTTGTTTTCGTTTTTGTTAAGGAGAGATTTTGGTTAATTAAAACAATTATGAAAATAAAATATTTTTTATGATATTTTTATATATTCATTAAATAAACATTGTAAATAAATAGTGTGTAAAAAATCAACTCAAAAGGAGTTTTTTTTATTGGTTGGAAAAATGTTTGAAGTTTGTTAAAAAAAATAAGGAAACAAACAAGTGATAAAAACTGTTATGGTCCTACCAGGGTTTGAACTCAGGACCTCATATATAAATGCCTTTCACGTGCGTTTTTTGTACCACTGGGGTGGTCTGTTTCATCCGTTTGCAGGATGACTTCGATTAGGTACAAGATGAACTTGTTTCTGAGGGTTTGGGATGCCCAGCTTCTTCCTTCGAATGCAGGAGTGCAAGAGTCCCACGTTGAGATTCGAAAGGCTTCAATCTTCAGCCAATCGAAAGATACAAAAACCATGCCTAAAGTTTGAAAACGAGTCTAACAATGTAACCTTCAAAAGCTACAGGCTAGAGGTTAGTACAAATCGTTTTGGTGCTAAGATCAAAGACTAACTAGTCAGAGTTGAGATTTTCAATGTATAGGCAGTGATAATCGAAGCTAAGAGTATGGTCAACTTCCTAGATGTAATATCTACATTTTTTCTCTATAATGTATATACAAATGATGCTGGAATGAAAAGTTTCTAGTCTGATGAAAAGACTTACCTCTTGAAGTGCCAATTGAAAGAGTTGTGTATGACTTCCAAGAATGACTTGATAATGGATTAAGTTTTTCTGGGATCTTCTTTAAGCTAATGGGACCACTTCTCTGCTTGAATCGAAGGTTGGTACAAGGTAGTTATGAGTGAACCGACGAAGGTTGGTTAAGAGTGATTGGAAGGATTGTTATATTGCAGTTAGGGAGTGAATCGAAGGGTTCACTAATGCAGGAAGGGATCTGAGATTTTCTTGTGAGAGTTTTAGAGTTTGAATGTTTAAGAGTGTTTAAGAGTTTGAGAGTTTGAGAGTTTGATGATTTTTTCCACACAACCAAAATCTGGGTCCTTTGATTTACAAATGGTCTATGTGTTTATAGAGAAAAGGATAGAGGTGTTTTACGTGAGGGATTTCTCTGTTGTAGGGTTTTGACTAGGTGACTTGCTTTGCTTTGAAGAAAAGTGGAAAACAAGTTTCAAGGTGTTGTACAAGCATGGTCTGAAGTTGTTGGAGGCTTTAGACCTATTGGTTCTAGTTTATAGGGGACATGTATGCAGAAGGGACAGGCGCAAGGCTCAAGAAACTTTTCTAAAAATGGCAACGATAACTTTATTAAGGGAAAGTTGGCTTGGAAAACACTTGGGTAAGAGTTTAATTTAATTGTGTAAATAATTAGTTATAGAGTGAGACACGAGTTTGAGGCCTGAAAAGCAAGATCATGTAGCCTGGCCTATGGAATTTGTCTACAACTTGATGTCTTGGATCGAATACTCTGTCTTTCGTTTTGGTCACAATGATCCCACCTTCGACCAAACTCAAGGGTGAACAAGACTGATTGTTCCCACCAATGCGTCTTTTTTGAATGGGTCATATTCAGCTGAATATACCACTTTGAATATTTTTGTTTTGATAACGTAGGTCCAACCTTCGACCAAACTCAAGGTAGGCAAAACTAAATATTCCCAACAATGGAATGTCTTTCGATTGGGTCATATTCAGCTGAATATACCACTTTGAGTACGCAAGATAATCTCACTGGCATAGTCAAAACGAAAGGAAATCTGGATTGCTTTCTTACTTCATAAAAGAATCCAAATGCCCAAACTAAGCATAGGAACCAAGCTTTCTCAAAGAAGCCAGATTCCCAATCGAAGCTTGTATGAAGACAACCATTATCCAAATGAAACTTGCATGCAGAAGGCCATTGCTTTGTGAATCAAAGCTTGCATGCAGGGGAGAATTGCTTTGTGAAATAAAGCAAACATGTAAGAAGCCTTTGATCAATAGAAACCTTGTGTGAAAGTAGCCCTTGTCCAATCAAAATTTTCATGCAGGAGGCCACTGATTTGTGAATTAACGCAAGCATGCACGAGGCCAATGCTCAATCGAAGGTTGCATGCAGGAGGCTACTGCTTTGTAAATCAAAGTAAGCTAGTAGGAGGCCACTGCTTTGAATCTAAGCAGGCTAGTTTCAAAGGGAGGCATTTCACATTCGAAGCTAGCATGAATCGAAGCAATGCCTAGTTGAAGCTAGTATGAATCGAAGCAAGCTTGCTTTTCTTCAATTTTTGTCAAAAAATCAAAATTGTCTGCTTTGTTATTTCAACAGTTTCCTCTTTGACTTGATGCTTGAAAATCAAATATGATCCATGGCAATTATGTGGGGCATTAGAAATCCAATTATACTTGTGCAATCTTGATCCTTGTGAGAAAATGTCTTGGGAAAAGTGAGGGAAAATTTTGGGGTACAACAGTATAGTTTTAGGACACATAGTCTCTGAAAAAGGTATTGAAGTTGATATAGCAAAAATATGTTATAGAAAACCTAAAACCACCTAAGACCATTAGGGAAGTCCGGAGTTTTCTTGGACATGTCGGTTTTTACCGATGCTTTATCAAGAACTTCTCTAAAATAACTAAACCTCTAACAGGTCTTTTGAGAAAGACTTTGAATTTATCTTCGATTAAAAGTGCATTGGGGCCTTTAACATTTTGAAACAAACACTAATTTCGGCACATGTTATGCAGCCCCCCGATTGGACCAAACCTTTTGAAATCATGTGTGATGCTAGTGATTTTGCTGTGGGAGTTGTTCTAGGTTAGAGAAAAGATAATAAATTACATGTGATATATTATGCAAGTAGAACCCTAGATACTTACCGACTTAATTATGCAACAATCGAAAAGGAACTCCTAGTTGTAGTTTTCACCATCGATAAATTTCGATTCTATCTGGTAGGATCTAAAATTATAGTCTATACAGATCATGCAGCTATTAATTATCTATTAAGCAAAAAAGACGCTAAGCCTAGGTTACTTCTATGGATCTTCTTACTACAAGAGTTTAATCTAAATATTTGAGACAAGAAAGTCACAGGAAACATAGTTGCCGATCACCTTTCTAGGCTTGAATACCTAAAACCAGATTTAATACCCATATATGATGATTTTGACTATGAAAAACTAATAGCTAAAATAGACACCATTGGAGAAAATAATCTAGATCCTTATAAGAACTATGAGGAAGCTTTAACAATGAGTAATGTACCTTGGTACGCTGACTTTGTCAACTATATAGCTGCTGATATAGTACCTCCTGACCTAAACTATCAACAGAAAAACAAGTTCTTCAATGATTTAAGAAATTTTTATTGGGACGAGCCACTTCTTTTCAAAAGAGGTACTGACGGTATTTTTCGTCATTGTGTTCTAGAAGAAGAGGTAAGAAATATCATAGAACACTGTCACTCTGCACCCTGTGGAGGACATGCAAGAACTTCTAAGACATACGCCAAAATTCTCCAAGTTGGCCTCTTCTGGCCTACTATATGGCGTGATGTTCATGCTTACATTGTCATATATGATAGATGTCAACAAACTGGAAACATCTCAAGACGTGACGAAATGCCTTTAAGGAACATTCAGGAAGTAGAACTTTTTGATGTATGGGGTATTGATTTTATAGGGCCATTTCCATCCTCACTAGGAAATAAATATATCTTAGTAGTTGTTGATTATGTGTCTAAATGGATTGAAGCTATATCCCCACCCACAAATGACACACGAGTAGTGATAAAGCTATTTAAGAATTATATATTCCCTAGATTCGGAATACCCCATCTAGTTATAAGCGATGGTGGATCACACTCCATGTCAAGGATTTTTGACAAACTTTTAAGTAAATATGGAGTTAAGCATAAAGTAGCAACACCCTACCATCCGCAGACTAGTGGCCAAGTATAAGTATCTAATAGGGAGATTAAATAGATCTTAGAAAAAACCGTTTTAATATCTAGAAAATATTGGTCTCATACACTACAAAAAGCACTATGGGCCTACATAATTGCTTTTAAAACCCCTATCGGAATAACTCCTTACCAGTTGGTCTATGGAAAGTCCTGTCACTTACCCTTTGAACTAGAACACAAATCTTATTGGGAGATTAAAACCTTAAACCTTGATTATTTGATTGCTGGTGAAAAGCGCATCCTAAACATTCATAAACTAGAAGAACTCTGACGGTCTGCCTATGAAAATGCCATAATATATAAAGAAAGAACCAAAGCTTGGCATGATAAAATAATTGTTAAGAAAAACTTCAATATAGGCGACCTTATTCTCCTTTTTAATTCCAGTATGCGATTTTTTCCTGGAAAATTGCGTTCAAGATGGACTGGTCCTTTTGAGGTTTCTAAAATCCTAAAATTTAGAGCAGTTGAGATCAAGAACAGCTCTAGTAATCCATTCAATGTCAATGGGAAGAGGTTAAAACACTATGAAGGAGGTGACATCCTGTGTACCCCAATTTTTTCCTCTAAGATCCCTTCATCATACCATGTTGATTCAATCACAACAAGATCACATTAGGGCTTTTGGTTCTCCTCCCTATCTTTAGCTTTTCTCTTTGAGGAATCACCAAGAACCTTGACTTATTTTATTTTTTGATCATGAATATTTTGTCTTTATTTTCTTTTTAATTAATAAAATGAAATGTTGGTTTGTCTTACTTGTTAATAATGTAGGTAAAGGCAGTGAGGCTTAGCAAGTTGCCCATGGGTTCATGAGTTTATTTCCATGCCCTAGTCAATAAAGCTTGAGAAGTCCAAACCTCAACATTGAATTTATTTTGGAAGGTATGTCATGGCAAGGTTATTTTGTTTCACTACATTTCCAAGTTACCAAGATTGATTCAAAAGTGCAAGGGGTTGATTGAAGAAGTTGTCATAGTTGGACAAGGCCTTGTTCCCATTGGTCACAAGTGCATATTTCTCTAAATTATGATGATATGGAAGTGGTTTTGGTGGATATGAATTCTCATTTTCATCCTCAATAACTTCTATTTACAAAGCAAGAGTGTTTGTACAAGAAGGTAGTTCAAAATTGTCAAGGTTCATCAAAGCATTTTCTTGATCTATGAGCCAGGGTTTTTAACTTCAAAGAAGTATATCTTGCTCATATTTATGTATTTTTAGGTGATTCCAAATACATCCTTCTCTTAAAAGGATTATTAAAAAATAACTTCAAAATTTTAAAGGATTTTTCATGTGGAAGAAACTTGATGATGAAGAAAGATTACAAGTCCTCCAGATGAACCCCCAATTTCTCATGTCTGACTTCAAATGATCATAACTTGGTAAATTTTTATCACCTTGAGCCTAATATTTTTCCATAATTATCTTGACAATGTGAACTTTATTCCTTCTTCTATATGCAAAGTGAGAAAATGGATGGAAGATGCCCTAAGGATACAAACGATTATACGTCATTTCATGATTTTTTGCAAACTTCAACAATTCATAACTCTCTCAATTTTTGGAGAATTTGAATGGTTTAAGTTTCAAAGTGTCATTTAAGAAGTCTATTTCATGCCATATTTTTTGGTCAAGATCACATTCCAAGTGGAAGGCTATGTTTGGATGCAAAACATTATAGGTCACTTTTGAAGAAAAATTTGAAATATTTCTAAGTATGGAAAGTCAACCCTTTTTTCTTTAACTTTGACTCAATGCAACTTTCATCTCAAGCATCCATTTGATTTCATTCTTTTTCCATTGCAAAGCTTGTAATATCATCTTTCTAAAGCATCAAGAATCATGCCCTAAGACCCCTTGAGCTGAGAATGCCATTGATTTGAACTTGGTAACTTAAAACTGAAGTTTCTTCAAAAGTTAGAATTTCAAATCATTGATTTAGCTTCTAAACACTTTGTTTTTGCGCGTTTTTGCCTCTAAAAGTTTTAGTGAATTTCCAGAAGTGATTAGCACAGCAAAACACGCGTTTTGGATGAGTTTTGATCAAATTAGAAGTCACATTTTTTTTGTTTGCAACTTCACACGATTTCCCTCCAAACTTCATCATTTCACACGCTTGCACATTCCATTTGATTCCCTATAAATAGAGGGTCATCCCTCATTCATTTTCTCGAGCTTGGATAGCCAGAATCACCCTGCCAAACTTGTTCTATAACTCAAATTTCTGCAACTTCGAAATCTGTGTTCAAGCCTTTTTCAATCCAATTTTTCTACCAATTTACCTTCCTTGATCTTCCTTGAAGCTAACTATACAATTACCTTCAAGAATTGTGCCCTATATTGCTCCATAGAAGTCCAGTTTCAGAGCTCTGCAACTCAACTTCAATAGGTATATTTCTCCATCAATTCTTCAAAACTTTGATATCATGGTGATGCTCTCATTGCCCTAGTTCTATTTGCAACAATTACTTTTATCTGGAAACATATTTTGACCATGAAATTTCAAATCCCTTTTTAAAACTTTCCTTCCAAATTGCTTGAGCTACAATTTATATAAATTTGTCGCGAAGGTGTGGTTGTCTTCGTCTTGAAGAGACGAAGCAAATGGCATAGGTCTGAGCTTCTGATTTTACAGTTTGAGAGACGTGCAATTCATGTTGGCTGGAGGTTGAAGATGACCAACATGTCATCTTCAAACCAATGAAGGCACGCCATCTGTTTTTTTGAAAATCTGATTTAATTAATTATTCAGTGCTTTATTCACTAATGACCATGATATGTACAGTGCGCCAGATCCCTTGGTTTTGATTACCAACGTGTTTTGACTCTCATCCAATGGTCCACATATTTTTAACTTTATTTTTCTTTTCTGATTTTTATATTTAATTGTTTTAAATTTTAAAAAATCATAGAAAGTTCATTTTTAGTCCAAAAAATCTGAAAAAATTATGAAAAATATTTTTGATTTTTCTCTTTTTGATTTTTATTTTTTCACAATTTTATTTTGTGTTTTTATATTTTTTATACATTTTCACTTTATTTGAATTTTTTTAAATGTTTAAAAATACTTTTATGCATTCTTAAATTCTAAAAATAATTATGGAATGATCTAATGATATTGTGACAAATATTGGTGACCTCATTCATTTTTTATTTCTGACTTTGATATTTTTTATTATTTTTGGTTCATTTTACTCATTTCTTTTAATTTTAAAAATAGTTTCTGACTTTTAAAAATTACCAAAAAAATTTATAAAATTATTTTAGTACATTTCTGATTTTTTTTCTATGGTCTTACTTTTTGTTTCTTGATTAATTTGAACATAGTTGATATTTTTCTCTTTTATTTCTATTTTAAAACATTTTAAGACCTTTTTAATGTATATACTAAATACAATATTATTTTTTGATTATTATATGGCTGATCTTGGATTGAATTTTTTATTATGAACTTTGTTAACATCATTGGATCCATGGTGTTGAGTTTAACTCCATAAAAATGGATGAATGATTTTAATAATAGTTTAATTGAAATTTAATTCAAATGTGGTTATTATGTTCTTTCCCACCCCTCTTCATCTTATCATTTTCTTATATCACTAAGTATTATTGAAGCATGATCTATATATCATGTCTCAAAACAAAAGGTGCATAGATTGCTATAGACCGATCTCAAAATATGTGCGACTTTTACATAAGTCCACTTACGATTGCTTAACATAGCGCTAAATTTTGTCCTGATTCGAATAAATGATTATTCGTGGCCCAAACCTATGTTTGCAAGCCCAAGTATGTTAATTTGATCTCTTTGATCCAATAACCTTGAGATTCATTGTGTGGAGGCTTTATGTGATACGTTGGGAGAACTGACTTGGGTATTTTGCATTTGATCACAAATGTTGTGGTTAGCAAGAGTCGTCACCGACTTTTCTTTTATCCAAATGGAAAGGTGAAAAAGTACAGGAAAGACCTTTGAGATTATTTCTTGAGTTCAGGGGGTAGATTATGAAAAGGGAATGTATCAACACCCTTTTAATCCATTGTTTTCCATGGGCTCTTAGTTACTTGCTAGATCACTTGCTTTTGAAAATGTGCTTTGTGTGGTTTTTTGAAAGTATTTTATAAAAAGGTCATTGTCTAGGCAAACTTTTGTAATGATTCTCGTTCGTAAGAATGTATACAAAGGTGTTGATCTTTTGAAAAAAAATCAAGTTTGAAAGGGGTTTTGAAAGTGTAGGTGTTTGTTTTTGAAAATAGCAAGTATGTTTTTGTTTTGAAATGGAGCAAGTAACTAGGAACATTCTACCTACTCAAAAGTATTTCATGTTCATTTTCTTTTTCCTTTGATATTGTCATCTTACCATTGATTTGGTAAGTAACCCTATCTTTGGATGTAAACGGGACGGGCATGGGTTATTGTATAACCATGATTAGAGTTGTTGCAAGGTATCTTAGCATTTTTAGGGGCTAAGATCATTTTGAAAGGCAACTTTTTATAGCGTCATCGAGGGACTATGATCTTGTATTTTGCTTGTTTTTGCTAAGATACCTCACTTGTATAATATGGCCATTTTTGTAAGGCAACCAAATGGATTTACCCTAGGGGGTGTATGTGTGAAAGTGTATTAATTTATATGCTTGATTTGTCTTTGATTAGGGTTTTCTATTGATTGGTTTTAGTCTTTCCATACAAAACACTAATTACTAGCATTTGTATATAAAGCGATAAATTGCGAAATTTAAAATTACTACGCTATTACAATACTTAGGGGAGGGGTGTACAAATTACAAACGAAGAATATTGCAAGAATTTAAACCTAAATAAATATTACAACCATATTGAATTTTGAATAAATATACAAAAATAAAGATAAAAATGCAAGAATGTAAATGTAAATAAACATGATTTTTGTTTGTTTTTTATGAAAAGGTTTTCCTGGTCTTGACCTAATTAAGAACATGACTAGTTAAATATAAATAAAATTTAATTTAAACTAAATAAGAAAGAAATTAAGTTTAAAAAAGATTTTTTAGGATTTTGGTGAATTTAATAAATAAAAATAGTTAAATAAAAAGTCATAAACTCTAAATGGATTTTAATTTACAAGAAAAAATAATATAATGATATTTAAAATTAAATCATCTAAGTATTATTAAAAAAAGGAATTATTTAGAGAAAATGTTTTTGTTCTTTTATTTTTGTAAAGAAAAATAAACTAAATAAATTAAATAATTAAAATATAAATATTTATGATTTTTTATGATTAATGAAAATAATAATAATAATAATAATAATATTAATGATAATATAAATAAAAGATTAAAAAAAGTAAAAATAAAATAAAAATAAAAATAAAGTCAGAGGGGGTTAATAAGTGAAACAAGGAGTATGGTAAGAAAAAAAGTCAGGCCCAAACTACTGGCCCAAGCGTTGCAAAAAAACAAGAAAATCTCAAAAAATGAGAAAAAATGAAAATAGGTCACGCTGGGGCTTGAACCCAGGACCTCATAGTGAGAGGCGCGCGCTTTAACCACTGGGTGGTGATACATCCATTAACTTAGGTAAAACCACAAATATATAACACAAATCTCGCCTTAAATATACTTCATCTTCAACCTCCAGCCAGAAGCCCTGCAACTTGTTCATTTCTCAACCATTTACAAAAATGTAAACATGAAAGTTGCTCCATTTTTCATACGAATCCAACCATATAAATATCATGAACTATAAATCAAAGATGAATGAGAATTTTTGAAAGTACCAAATTATGACCTAATTATATTCAGATATTCAATCCTAAAATTCTCCTAGCTCAATCAATATAAATGAAATCTATGAACATGTACCACTTCAAGGCAATGATGTCTACATTTTATCTTCATAAATGCAAGCCTAACAATGCCTAAGTAACAAGATAGAAGTTCAAGAAAAATACCTCAAAACTGGATATCGTGAAATGAAAATGAGCTTGATTCAAGGTGCTGCAATGATCAGGTTAGCTTCCTCAAGTTCCCATAAAGCTAATGCAATGGTTTGCTTGAGCAATGTATGTCTAGAATGGCTTGGAGAAGTCAATGTGTAATGCTCTGTTTTTGGTTATGGTGGATATGGTAAATGATGTTACAGTAATGAAACAGGGACAGGGATATGTTACACTTGATGTAAGGAAACTTTAGAAACTAAAAGGCCAAGAAACGCACGAGGGAAATATGAGTTTGATGTTCAAGGTCAGAAAACATGCAACAATGGAGTTTTTTGGGAAATTTCTGATTTGATGGAGTTTTGGTATGTTTTAGGGTGCTTGAACTCGTCCTCTAGCTTATAAATAGTGCCTCTATTTATAATCAACAAGTTTGGAAGCTTGTTATTGATCATAATTCAAAATCACAAGTTAAGCATAACATGTGATTTTTGAGAAATCCAAATTTCAAAGCTTTATGTACTGGCTAAGATAGAGTGGTTATGCTTTAAGCACACTTGCTTTTGAATTTGTAGATGGAGTGTGATCAGAGGGAACAAGTTAGAGGCTCAAGAATTGACTTTGCACAAAAAGCTTGCTTTTCTAAAATGGAAGTGTTCACTTTGTGCCATTAATGGAAATGTGGATTGGATAAAGCTTAAACCACTTGGATTAAAGCTCAAAAGTTTGTTTAATCCATTAACGATGGATAGATACATAAGTTAGAAGGCCTTCAAAGCAAGATTATGCAGCCTAACATTGAAATTGCATTTTTGTTCATCATGAAAATGACCTATAATTTGAGTTTGAAACCCTAACTTCCTCTCTTCGATTCTCCCTGCTCAAGAATGATCTCAAGGAGTTCTTGGACATTTTGGAAAGATTTTAATGTGTTCTATAACCCCTATTTGAATCACTTTCGAAAATTTCCATTGGAACTATATGAAAAAGTGCCATGAAGTTAGGTCAAAATCCTGCCTAAACGAGGGCAAAATTTCACTAAGTGTTTAATTTCAAGACCATGACTTTATGAATTAATAACTTGAGATACAAGAATTTTTAGAATAAGTTGTGTAAATAAATGTTGTAGATCTCATGGAGATATACAACTTTCATGTTGAAATTTCTTTTGAATCATCTTGCATCATGGTGAAAAATTGGCTCAAAGTTGTGAAAAAACATGAAGTTTTCAACACTTAGAGAAATTTCTAAGTTTAAAAACTTTGACTTTTCAAAATGAAATCTTGAATTTTTTATTTCTTGATGAATAATTTTTATATTTTGACATGTTTTAATGAATTGTGATCTTTGACACTTTATTTTGACCAAAAAGTCAAAGTTTGACTTTTTAGAGTATAGTTGACTTTTGATCAGTTGACTGAAAATTCACTATCAATCCAATTGATCTTGAGCAATGTTTTGGGTCATTCCATTAATTCAAAATGATGAAATTTAACTCTTGAGATCATGTCTCAAACCAATTAACCATTTGCTAGGTCAAAAATCAGAAATTGCCTTTCCTCAGTCAAAACCTTAATTTCGACAATTTTGCCCTTTTGATGATTTGATCAAATTTCTTGAGGAATTATGGTCCAAACTTGATCAAATGATACATATGAGTTTATAATGTTGATATGGATCAAAAATTATTAAGTTTGATTGTAAATTGGCCACAATTGACTTTTTCCCCAATACAACTAACTTTTAGGTCAACTGCTCAATTGATTGAGAAAAATTGTGATCCAAGGCTTGAAACTTGACATGAGTAATCTTGGGGGTCCATAACGATCCATGAAAGTAATATGAAACATTAAAATTTTAATTATCCTTGTGCAATCTCAAACCCTAATTTTAGTCATCAATGCTTAAGGAGGTGTCTTGAGTTGATCAACCCTAGTGCAGTCTTGAACCAAGAGAGATCTTTGTGAGAAAATATTTGATAAGTGAGAGGGAAAATTTTTGGGTACAATAGCTTCCCCTGTTCAATATTCTTAAACCTGAAGAGTTAGATTGACAGTTTTTCCATTCGTGACTCGAAGGTGGAAGATGATTGGGCACTAGAGTGCCCAAAAATTTGCACTCGAGGATGTGATGGTTGATGGTGTAACAAATGGTCTTAAAGATGCCATTTGGAGAGGTGATGGAAAGTTATTGGAGATGGACTTACAGATGCCATCAAAAATGATTGTCGGCAGGAATGGAAGAAGTGATAGAATAAATCTCTAGTCGATTTATACTGAGATAGTGGATGTGTTGTGTTAAGTATTAGAATAATATCCGTAAATGAATTGTATTTGAATCGTTTGTGAAAGTTGAAATTGAATGAGTATCAGAATGGCGTCCGTGTCTAGAGCGTATCTGAGCTGTATTTGAAAGCTGAATCTGAATGAGTATCAGAATAGCGTCTGTGTCAGGGGCGTATCTGAATTGTATCTGAAAGTTGAATCTGAATGAGTATCGGAATGGCATCTGTGTCTGGGGCGTATCTGAACTGTATCTAAAAGTTGAATCTGGATGAGTATCAGGATGGCGTCTATGTCTGGAGTGTATCTGAACTGTATCTGAGAACTGGATCTGAATGAGTATCAGAATGGCGTCCACATCTGGATCATATTTAAATTGTATCTGAGAACTGAATCTAAATGAGTATCATAATGGAGTCAGTGTCTGAAGAGTATCTGAACTGTATCTGAGAAATGAAATTGAATGAGTATCAGAATGGCGTATGTATCTGGGGCGTATCTGAACTGTATCTGAAATTTGAATCTGAATGAGTATCAGGATGGTGTCTGTGTCTGGAGTGTATCTGAACTATATTTGAGAACTGAATCTGAATGAGTATCAGAATGGCGTCCGTATCTAGAGTGTATCTGAACTGTATCTAAGAACTAGATCTGAATGAGTATTAGAATAGCGTTCATGTCTAGAGCGTATCTGAATTGTATCTGAGAACTGAATCTGAATGAGTATCAGAATGGCGTCCGTGTCTGGAGTGTATCCGAACTGTATCTGAAAGCTGAATGAGAAGAAACCCGTGCAGGATCACTTCAGCTGGTCGTGTAGATAATTGTCCTGGCTTGTTTTCAGGTATCAATCTCTGACCTTTTGCAAATTGTTGATGATAGCCATCTATTGACTGATCTTTCCTGAATAGATGAAATATTAGTTGTATGCAATGTCATCATGTATGAAATGCTTTATACAATGATGTTCTCAATAAAATGAATGAGACTATGATGTATGCATTTGTATTGTTAATGTAGTATGGATGCGATGTATGGGCATGTAAGTTATGCTGCTGTAATATTGTTAGATTTAGGCAAAATAAATCCATGACTGTTGTTGTGGACGTGGAGTGTAAGTCGTCATGTTTTGAAGTGTTGATGAGTTGATGAGCATCTATTTTTTAGAGAAATAAACTCTGTTGTAAGGGAAACGTTGTGTATGGCTTGTGAAATCTTGTTGGAGAATCCTGACAAATTGGGTGACCTTTACTGGGGAGTGATAAACTGGAAGTTTTGTTCTGCGGGGATGTGAGAGAGCTTGATATCATTAAGCCTCACACTGTGGGGAATTTTATGGAATAGTCTAAAGGTATTATCCTATTTCTTAAAGCCGTTAGTGATTGTCTTTCTATTTTTTTTCATTTGTAAACAATAGTTACGCTCAAATGCATATTGGACGTTTTTGTAAACAAGACACAGAAATAAAGAAAAACATATAGTTTTTTACTTTCAAAGGGGTATAAATATATTTTTTGGTACAATGAGACGAACATTCTAGTAAGAGAATGTCGTCGTAAAAAATGAAAATTTGATACAAAGAAAAGATATCTATGTGCAATAATCCCATGGGGTTCCCATCCTGCTAGAGCCTTCGTGTCTCTGAGCGTCTTGTCCACTTGCTGCCTTGTCGGAAGTTGATTGGATTGATCAGAACCGTTGAGTTTGTCAGTCGAAGCTAAAGGTTGTCTGCAAGGTGATCCAACGGGACATAGTCATACGCTTTAAATCCCTAACTTTTTTCCTGGACCACCCTTTCGGGTTTTCAGTCCAACGGGATACCCTTTTTTGCCCAAGTCGCCCTTTTGGGTTTTCAACTTGCCGGGTGTACAAATTTTTTTGTTTTATCCCTAGCCGTTACTCTGCTCAATTTTTGTGAAGACTTAATACACTTGAAGTTTGGTTCTCTCAAGAGGTCTAGTATTTTTGCTTGCTTGGTTTCAATCCAAAGAATGGGAATTCTATTTTGACTCATAATGTCAAGTATTGGCTTCTTGTTGGTTAGATGGTTCTTATCCCTAGCTTTTATCTTATGCTTTAGGATAGTTTCTTATTCTCCTCCCATCTTCTTTAATTTCAAAAATCTTCTTCCTCATTTGGAAAATTCTTCTTGTTTTTAAAATTGAACCACTTTCATAATAAACTTGGACTTATGTCCATGCAATTTCAAAACATTTTCATAAATAAACTTCAATCAACTTAATAATACCTTGACATTTTTTGTGAGAAGACTAAAAGTCAATCAATCTCATTTCAAACGATTTTTCCACTTTGGCTTTTTTTAAAAACCTTTCTCAAAAGATAAGACGCTTGTCAATCCTTGTAGTGATGCAAACAACTATACTTCTATAATATGTAGTGAAGAGATATATTTTCCACTTGGGTGTTAAGTGAGGCATTGTTGATTTTAAAATCCAATTCGTATCCTCCACTTTAAGATGGTGCAAATTCTCCTTTCTAATGATTGTGGGTAGTAAGTATGTTTTTCCACGCGGACAATGACGATGATGTCTTATCTTACAAAATCAATTAACATACTTATGTTTTAAAAAAAATTAAAAGAGGAACTACGTGTACCCTGATCCCTTATTGCACGAAAGGTGGTACGTAGGCACTAAAGGTTTGCAACTGCAGCGGGTGCAAAAATCATAAATATATATTTCTTTTCTCACCTCCCCCATCCATTTTTATACAACATTTTATAGCCAAAATATACATATTTTTCAAAGAGGTTCCTACGGAGTACTGTAGATATTTAGGGTGTTAATACCTTCCCTTTGCATAACCAACCCCCTTATCTTGAATCTTTCCCCCTCTTTTTGGGTTACTCGCTCTTTTCCCATTCCTTTGGAAACAATAAAGCACGGTGGTGATTTTTATTTTGATTTGTATAAGTCTAGTCAATCCAATGGCTTAGTCTTAAACATTTCTACCGCTACAGAAAAATGGAAACTTCACTGGGGAAAGATTGACCTGTTGTTGATCCATCCTTAAGTGGGTTGAGCTTATCTTTGTTTATATCTGTATATGTGCTATTGTTGTTTATGTGTTATATGTTGTATATATGTTTATCTGGATTTTCCTGGTTTTCAAGGTGCTTGGTGATTACTCATGAGTCCTATACCCGGACTTAGGCAAACTTTAAGATAGGATGGGCGGTATAGTCATGTTAACTTTGAGGGAGTAATCCCAAAAAAGGAGGCATGAGATCCCCTACTCAGTGGAGGCCCCTTTAACTGTATTATCGTTTACCGAGTAATCGGGAAGACGTACTGCTTTTGACCTGGGAGCCTGCTGATGCTGAGGACCGTAGAATACCTAACCCATCTTGGCCTTTTAGGTGTAGTGCAGAAGCTATGACGGAGTAATCCATAAATAGTTGTCACGCGATACTATGCTCAGACGAGTTTTTCTTAAGAATATTACTAATTATAGAGTTAATCGGGAAGTTGGTAATATCTGAAGGAAGGATGTAGACTCTGGGAACCTCTAGAACCTTGTATGGTAGGTGATAACTTTTATACCAACACCTTATGGGTAGTACCTTCGACCTCATGCTCGTGAATTTGAACCTATGAACCCTATATGTGTGATCTTCTGTGTGATTGTTGTATCATGTATCCATGCACTCATAAGCATCTTTTGCGAAAATTTTATTTTAAGGGACTTAAAAGTTAACCATTTGTGAATATCTCAGGTACTTTTTTACCATGGATTTTGGATAAAGAAAGACCAAAAAATACAGTTTCAAGGATCCCAAGATAGATGAGTTGATCAGTCTAATTCCCGAGATTGAGTGTTCTACAGATTTTCGGAAGAATTATGGATCCATCATTCCTCTTATGAAGCTTAAGATGAAGGAGGGTATTCTCTCGACCTTGGTCCAGTTCTATGATCTGATATATCATTGCTTTAATTTCCCCAACTATCAGTTGATGCCTACACTAGAGGAGTATTCTTATCTGTTGGATTTACTTGTTACCGATCGTGTTCCTTTTACTGGTTTGGAGGGTGAGCCAAAACCACATGAGATTGTTGCTTTGATCCATCTGGGGAAGTCTGAGGTGGAAGCTCATATGACTAATAAAGGAGGGATTAGTGGATTACCAGCCCAATTCTTATTGGAGAAAGCTTGTTAGTTTTCCAGGATAAAGAGTACAGTCGCTTTCGAGGCCATCTTTGCTCTACTTGCTTACGGGTTATTTTTATTTCCTAATGTGAATAAGTTTGTTGACGTTAATGCTAGCAGGATCTTCATGATTGGAAACTCAGTTCCTTCATTGTTGGGTGATGCTTATTACTCTATTCATCTTCAGAATTCTTATCATGGGGGGGGGGGTGATTATCTGTTGCACGCCTTTGTTGTACCGGTGCTTATCTCTCATATGCCTCGGTCTGATGCTTTTTGGGATGTCAGGAAGGAACCCCGTTGGGCTCCTAAGATCATGGCACTTACTCACTCGGATATTGATTGGTATCATCGAGCTTACCAGGATGTAGAGATTGTTGACAATTGTGGTAGTTTCCCCAATGTACCTCTTCTTAGTACAAAGGGAGGAATTAATTATAATCCTGTTCTTGCACGACGATAGCTTGGTTATCCGATGAGGGGTAAACCAAATAGTATTCATTTGAGTAGTTTCTTTCTGAATGAGGGAGAAGACCATAAGGAAGCTAGGGAGCAGATTGTGAAGGCCTGGCATCACATTCATAAGAAGAGTAGGAAAGATTTGGGACCAAGAGGGTCTGTTTCTTTGGAACCTTATCTTCAGTGGATCTAAACGAGAGCTATTTAGTTGAAGATGTTGTATTCTCGGGAAACACCTATGCCTGATTTGTTTATGAAGACCACTCATCCCTTATTGGATGATATAGAAGAGCTACAACTTGCTTTGGTTAGGATGCAGAAGGAAAAGGATGCTTGGAAGAATAAGTGCCAAACTTTGGAGATTTCCTATAGAGCAGACTTGAAGGAGAAAGACGACTTGATGAGATCCTTGAGAGTCGAGCGGTAAAGACAATGGAGAGGCAAGGGGATTTATTTTCTCCTAAGCCTCAGTCAGATGTTAGTTGCTCACTTCCCGATTCAGGTGATTGGAAGGAAGTGGCCACCAGATATGATGAAGAAAACCAGAGGTTGAAGGCTCAGATTACCAGGCTTACAGGGAAGCGCTAGCGTAAGAGTCATCTTTGACAGCTTTACTTCTTAGGGTTTTAGACTTTATTTTCATCTTGTACTTGGGATTGTTGAGACTTGAAAACTATTTTGAAGTTATTATAATAAAAATATTCAGTATTTCAAATGTGTTATTACTTTGATATTTGCAATGTGTCTATAAATCTTTAAGTCCCTTGAAATATTAATAATAAAAATAAATCATGTGCACCATATATCATGCATCATATTACACATATTTCTTGCATTTGTTATGCATATCCAGGTGTCTTACCAAGCTTCTATACTTCGTTCAGCAAGCTATCTCACCACTACAACACTCGAGCTAATTTCAGAAGGAAGATGGACAACTTAGAACAAGAGAATCGCGAGCTGCGCGAGGAAGTTTCTGTTTTGAAGGTCGGCATGGCCAATCTTACTGCTCTGATGGAATCTCTGGTTGCTGCTCAGAATCAGCCACCGAGTGTTCAACCTCAACCAACAAGGGCTACTGCTGAAGCTCCGACTGTTCCTGTGTCTTCTACCTCAGCTATTGTTCAGAATCGCATGCCTCAAGGTTATCCATGGGGAATGCCAGAGAATTTTGCACCTAAAGGTTTCAATCTTGGTCCTCAAGAAGCTCCAGTTGTTCAGACTAGTGTTACTCCTGCACCTCCTGTGGTGCATGCTGCTCCTGCTGCACCTCCTTCGGTGAATTTGGTTCCATTTGTTAATGATGATATGTGTCGTCATTTTCCTCCACCAAGTGAAGACTTGGATATTTATGACAGAATGGATGATTTTTAAGAGCAGTTTGACAAGATGCAGAGGGAGATGAAGGCCCTCAGGGGAAAAGAGTTATTCGGGCAGAATGTGAATGATTTATGCTTGGTCCTGAATGTTAAGATACTTGCAAAGTTTAAAGTCCCAGAATTTGAGAAGTACAAGGGCAACACTTGTCCTCGTGCTCATCTGTTGATGTATGTAAGAAGAATGTCTACCCATACGGATGATAAGTGTCTGCGGATTCACTTTTTTCAGGATAGTTTGACCAGTGTGGCGCTGAAGTGGTATATGAGTTTGGATAGCGTCAATACCCATACTTTCAATGACTTGGGAGAAGCATTTATCAGACAATACAAATACAACATGGACATGGCGCCTGACCGTGATAAACTCAGGGCCATGGTTCAGAAAGACAGGGAACCATTCAAAGAATATGCACAGAGATGGCGTGAGGTATCCGCCCAAGTGATTCCTCCCATGGAAGAGAAGGAGATGACTAAGATTTTCTTGAAGACTCTGGGTGCTTTCTACTATGAAAGGATGGTAGCAAGTGCGCCAAGTGACTTTACTGAAATGGTAGGCATGGGTATCCGTTTAGAAGAGGCTGTAAGAGAGGGCCGTTTAACAAAGAGTGAAGGTTCTGGAAGTGCGAAGAAGTCATTTTATGGGTTTACCAAGAAGAAGGAAGGAGATACAAATGTTGTCATACAAGAGAGAAGAAATAATCCTCCTAGAAGAAATTATCAGCGTCATCAGCAAGTTGCCTCAGCTACCCCGGTTGTTGGTATATCTCCAACCATTGTTGCTTATCAGAGACCATTCCAGCAGGGGAATCAAGGGTATAATCAGATACGGGAGAGTTATGACCCTATCCCTATGAGTTATATAGAGTTACTCACGGTATTAATTCACAAGAAGTTGGTTCAGACCCGACCACCTCCCGCTGTTCCATCACCGTTGCCTTGGTATTTTAAAGCAGACCAAACATGTTCTTTTCATCAGGGAGCACCAGAGCATAATGTTGAGAATTTCTATCCTTTGAAGACTAAGGTGCAGAAATTGGTGAAGTATGGTATTCTATCTTTCAAGGATGTGGGTCCTAATGTGAAAGACAATCCTTTACCCAAGCATGGAGGAGCAAATTCTATGTACATGGTGGCCGGTTATCCAAGCGACTTTCGAATTTTTGATATTCATCTGGTTAGAGGAGATTTGGTGAAAATCCATGTAGACCTCTGTTAATTTAGCTATTATACGCATGACCATTCCGGTTGTTCTATTTGTAGTACAGACATACAGGGTTGCGATAAGATAAAAGTTGATTTGTAGGAGATGATGGATGAGGGCCTCATCCATATAATCAGGCCTAGGGAAGAGTATGAAGAGGAAGTGAACATGGTTTCTGGATGTCCTGGAGAGTTCATAATTTTTTATGTGGAGTATATGAATGAGGACCTTGTGCAGTTGCACGCTACTTTCTTCCACATGGCTGGTCAGGTAGGACATCAGTATGGATCTTGTCGAATTTTCTGTCGGGACTCCCGAGGATGCTCAATTGTGAGAAAAGGTGTTCAGTTGTTGTTGGATAATGGAACTATCAAGGTTACATGTCAAAGGGATGATTACCATGAAGTTGATATGATTGAGGTTTATTTGGCTGAAGAAGAGTAGGATGATGAGTATGCCTCTGCAGATGAGTTCTTATCCTCGGATGAATATTTGTTTTCTAGAGATGACTCCATAATGACTGATTATGTTGAAGAAGGGGTAAACGTCATTGTGCCTTTTTTTTGTGCACCCGTCCAATTTGAAGTTGAGTATCTTAGCAAGCCGGTTATTACTCAATTGGTGATTAGTTTGTCGGGTCATGTCCCCTACAAGTCAGATAAGGTTGTACCCTACAAATATAACGCTACAATCTTAGAGAATGGTGTGGAAGTTCCCATCCAGCCAATTCCTGATGTTGGAAATATTGTTGAGACTAGTAGAGTGACCCGCAGCGGTCGTGTATTTGCACCAGTTATTCATGGAGATGTTAGTGCTGGAAAGAAAATTGCTGAAAATGTTGAACCCAAGAAGGTTACGGGTGAATCTAGTGGAACTACGCTAGAGAAAGAATTGGATGATATTTTGGAGATAATCAAGATGAGCGACTACAGAATTGTAGATCAGCTACTGCAGACTCCTTCAAAAATATCTATCTTAGCTTTATTGATGAACTCCTATGCTCACAGAGAATCTTTGATGAGGGTATTGGACCAAGCTTTCGTGGAAAGTGATATTCCTGTAGACCAATTCAGCAGTGTGGTGGGGAATATTACCTCATGTAATAACTTGAGTTTCTGCGACGATAAATTTCCCGATGAATGAAGGAATCACAACCGGGCCCTCCACATCTCTATGAACTGCAAGAATTATTCACTATCCAATGTGCTGATTGATAATGGATCCACTCTGAATGTTATACTGAGGAGCACGCTCATGAAGTTGAAATATCAAGGACGCCCATGCGCCCAAGTTGCATCATTGCGAAAGTGTTTGATGGATCAAGGAAATCTGTTATTGGTGAAGTGGACGTGCCCATTCATATAGGCCCACATTTGTTTCAGATTACTTTCCAGGTCATGGATATTGTACCTGCTTATAGCTGCTTACTGGGACGGCCATGGATACATGAGACAGGGGCTGTCACTTTAACTTTACACCAAAAGCTGAAGTTTGTACATGAAGGAAAAGTGGTCATTATAAATGGAGAACAGGCATTATTGATATCTCATTTGTCCTCTTTCAGCATTGTAGAGGCGAATGAAGCTGCCGTCAGAACCCAGTTCCAAGCTTTATCCATTGATAACATAAGGGGAAATGAGAATTCCATGGTTTCACTTAAGGATGCGCAGCAAGTTGTGCGTAATGGTCATAGTGAGGTATGGGGACAGATTATGGATCCACCTGTAAACAAGAACAGGGTTGGCTTGGGGTTATCTTTGAAGAATGACAAAGGTAATAGCATGAAGCTGAAGTCTACTGCAGGCAAGTATCAAGACATCTTCCGTAGAGGGGGTTTTCTTTATCCAATTTTTTCTGGGATTAATTCCATTATGGAAGATGAAGTAGAGCCGAAAATGCCAAATTACGTGACGCGCGGAGTTAGGGTTTAGAACTGGATCACCATTAACGTTCCCTCTTGCATACATGTTTCAAAGTAATTTTTCTTGTTAATCTTTCTGAAAAGCTTTCACTCTGCCCAAGGTGGAAGTATTAATAATGTATGGGCTTATCTGTTTGCTGTGACTATTAAAATCAATAATAAAAGTTGTCTTTGTTTCCCCAAATTGTGTCTTTATTTTCTGCTTTTTCTTGGAAAATGGTAATCAGAAAAAACCTTTCAAAATAAATAATAACTGAAATTAAATCTGCATGATCACTTGTTATATGTTTCAGTTTCTAAAAACAATCATAAATCATATGTGCAGATTAATTAAAAAAACTCGTTGAATACAATGATCTTGCACCCTCTCCCAACTTTGCATGTCCTGTCTATGGGGCCGAAGAAGAAGACTATGATGATATTTCGGAAGAGGTCTCACGGTTGCTTGAGCACGAGGAGAATGCCATTAAGCCATATAAAGAGCCATTGGAAGTAGTCAATTTGGGCTCATAAGAAGATCCGAAGGAAGTCAAGATTGGAGGGTTATTGCATCCTGATGTGAAGAGCAGGTTGATTGAGTTGTTGAAAGGGTATGTGGAAATTTTTGCTTGGTCTTACCAAGATATGCCTGGTCTAGATATAGATATTGTAGAGTATCGTTTGCCGTTGAAGCCATAGTGTCCGCATCAAACAGAAGTTGCAAAGAACTCACCCGGATATGGCAGTGAAGATCAAAGAGGAAGTTCTAAAGCAGATTAATGCTGATTTTCTTGTGACATTAGTGTACCCTCAATGGATTTCCAATATTATCCCAGTACCGAAGAAATACGGAAAAGATTGCATGTGCGTAGATTACAAAGATCTAAATAAATCTAGTCGAAAAGATGATTTTCCATTGCCACACATTGATATGTTAGTGGATAGCACCACAAAGTTCAAAGTTTTCTCGTTCATGGATGGATTTTCTGGGTATAATAAAATAAGAATGGCTATAGAGGACATGGAAAAAACAATGTTTATCACACCCTGGGGAATATTCTGTTACAGAGTGATGCCCTTCGGGTTGAAGAACGCTGGTGCAACGTACCAGAGGGCTATGACAACCCTATTCCATGATCTGATGCACAAGGAAATTGAGATTTATATTGATGATATGATTGCTAAATCCCAGACTGAAGGAGGGCGTGTAGAAAATTTGTTGAAGTTGTTTCATCTTTTGAGGAAGTATCATCTCTGCTTGAATCCAAATAAATGTACTTTAGGTGTTTGATCATGGATATTGTTGGGTTTCATTATTATCCAGAAAGGAATTGAAGTTGACCCTGACAAAGTCAAAGCAATTTAAGAGATTCCAGTGCCAAGAACTGAAAAGAAAGTCAGAGGGTTCCTCGGGCATTTGAATTATATTTCCAGATTCATTTCTCACATGACTGTAACGTGTGAACCGATATTTAAGTTGTTAAATAAATATCAAGGTTGTGTGTGGAAAGATGACTGCCAAAGGGCATTTAAAAGTATTAAAGAATATCTGCTTGAACCACCTATCTTGCTCCCTCTTGTTGAAGGAACACCGTTGATTATGTATCTGACAGTGGTAGATAATTCCATGGGTTGTATTCTGGGACAACAAGATGAAACGGGGAAGAAAGAGTATGCCATTTATTATATCAGTAAAAAGTTTACTAATTTTGAGTCGCGGTATTCCATGCTGGAAAAAGACATGTTATGCTCTGGCATGGGCGACAAAACGTTTGCGGCAGTATATGTTGAATCACACTACTTGGTTGATCTCCAAAATGGATTCAATCAAGTACATTTTTTAAAAGCCTGCTCTTACTGGGAGAATTTCCCGCTGGTAGATGTTGTTATCTAAATATGATATTGAATATCACACTCAAAAAGCTATTAAGAGCAGCGTGTTGGCAGATTATCTTTCTCACCAACCAGTTGATGATTATTAGTCTTTGAAGTATGATTTTCTCGATGAGGATGTGATGTTTCTGAAAGTGAAAGATTGTGATGAACCATTTCCTGAGGAAGGTCCTGATCCCGAATCTCGTTGGAGTATGATATTTGATGGAGCTGTGAATGCTTATGGTAAAGGAATTGGTGATGTGATTGTCACTCCACATGAATCACACATTCCTTTTAATGCAAGGTTGACATTTGATTGTACTAATAATATGGCAGAATATGAGGCTTGCATCATGGGTCTCGAGGAAGCTATTGATCTCAGAATTAAAATTTTAGATGTGTATGGTGATTCAGCTTTGGTAATAAATCAGATTAAAGGAGAATGGGATACTCACCACCCCGGCTTGATCCCTTGCAAAGATTATGCTAGAAGATTGTTACCCTTCTTTAATAAAGTTAAATTCCATCACATTTTTAGAGATGAAAATCAAATGGCGGAAGCTCTGGCAACTATGGCTTCTATGTATCAAGTAAATGCTTGGAATGATATACCTCGAATTGTAGTTCGGCGACTGGATAGGCCTGCTCATGTGTTTACAAAAGAGGAGGTAGCATATGAAAAACCTTGGTATTATGATATCAAGAATTTTCTTCAGACTCAGGAATACCCGATTGGTGCTTCGAATAAAGATCGAAAGACATTGAGAAGATTGGCTGGCAGTTTCTTCCTCAGTGAAAATGTGTTGTACAAGAGAAATTATGACATGGTCTTGCTCAGATGCGTGGATAGACACGAAGCATACATGTTGATGCATGAGATTCATGAAGGTTTATTTGGAACTCATGCCAATGGACATTCGATGGCTAAAAAGATGCTAAGGGCAGGTTACTATTGGCTAACAATAGAATCTGATTATTACAAATTTGCAAAGAAGTGTCACAAATGCCAGATATATGCGGACAAGGTTCATGTGCCTCTGAAACTTCTCAATATGATATCTTCCCCATGGCCTTTCTTTATATGGGGTATAAACATGATTGGGATGATAGAACCCAAAGCTTCGAATGGACACCGTTTTATCTTGGCAGCAATTGATTACTTCACCAAATGGGTGGAAGAAGCTTCATATGATAATGTTACTAAGCAGGTAGTTGTGCACTTCATTAAGAATAATCTTATATGTCGGAACGGTGTGCCGAGCAGAATTATCACTAACAATGGCTCAAATCTGAACAACAAGATAATGACAGAAATTTGTGAGGAATTCAAGATTTTCCATCACAATTCATCTTCGTACAGACCGAAGATGAATGGGGCTGTTGAAGCTGCTAATAAGAATATCAAGAAGATTATCCAAAAGATGGTTGTTACTTATAAGGATTGGCATGAAATGCTCCCTTTTGCTTTGCATGGATATCGGACATCTGTCCACACTTCAACAGGAGCAACCTCGTTCTCCCTTGTGTACGGAATGGAAGCGGTACTCCCAATCGAGGTTGAGATTCCCTCTTTGCGAGTGATAACGGAAACCAAGTTGTTAGAAGTTGAATGGGTCCAGAACAGGTTTGACCAATTGAATTCGATCGAAGAGAAGAGAATGACAGCTTTATGTCATGAACAGTTATATCATAAGAGAATGAAGAAAGCTTTTGATAAGAAGGTCAAGCCTCGTGAATTCAGAGAAGGTGACCTCGTGCTCAGGAAGGTCATGTCTTTTAACATTGATTTTAGGGGCAAGTGGACTCCCAATTTTGAAGGCCCATATGTTTTCAAGAAAGCCTTCTCTGGCGGTGCATTAATTCTTGAAACTATGGATGGCGAGGAGTTCCCACGTCCCATGAATGTTGATGCAGTCAAGAAATACTTCGCCTAAACAAATAAAAGAACAGCTCGCTAAGTTGAAAACCCGAAAGGGCGGTTTAGGAAAAAAAGAGCGTCTTGGTAGGCCGAAAACCCGAAAGGGCAGTCTAGGAAAAAATTAGAGACATAAACAAAATAAATTTCCCTCTAAGTTGAAAACCCGCAAGAGCAGCTTAGGAAAAAGTTAGGAACTTTCTTGGCAAGTAACTACATCAGACAAGACTTGATCATTGAAGCAACAATCTTCTCAGATCCTCATCATACTTCAACGGAAGCTGCTGCTCAGGATTTCAAAAGTTGTTAGAGGGGATAGTGGTCATTGTATCTCAATGTATCTTTTCCATTATATATTACCATTTTCCTAACTTTGTAATCATCCATGGAGTCTCTCTATTCGCAGACTACCATTCTATTAATGAAATTTGAGCTTTTACCCAATTCTTTGTATTTCTTATTCTATTTAGTTTGGAAAGACTCCATTTATTATTGATAATAATTTTCAAAAAGAAAAGATTAAATAACAAAATTGATCTTCAAAAATAATTTACAATTTGCTTTTACTTTAGATTTTGTGGTGCAAGAGAAAAACAAAAGTGGTGATCCCAGGAATGGACGAACTCCAGTTGTTTTGAGAAGTTTTTGTTTCCCCTGGGAAGGTTTACTCAGGATGTTTTCGCTATATTGGGTTTGTGACTCCAGTTTCCCCAATCAAGTCTTGGTTCATTTTTCTTCTTTTCTGAGTTTGCATGATATGAAGACTCAATCCAAGATTTCTCCAGTGAAGGTTTCGCTTGTTTGATAGAAGTTATTTCTTCCTAGAGAAGTTGGTACAATAATTACTCTCGAAGAACACGTGTCCCCGGTTTCTCCAGTGAAGAACGTATATTGGTTTCCTCTTTGAGAATGTCGTGTTAACTTCCCCAATGAAGTCAGCACGAAATCCCCAGTTAATGTCTCGATGGTGGGGCATTGTATGCCTTAGTGAAGTTTGTATGTTTTTCCTCCTTCAAAGTGGGCCTGAATTCCCTAGTGAATGTTTTGATGATTTGGTGTCCATCTGCTTTACTTGAAATTAGTTTTTCAATCCCCAGTAGAAGTGTTACATTTGAAAACATTAATTTCCCTGTTAAAGTCTGAGTGTTACTCCTTGGTGAATCCTGGAGAAGGATGTTATATCCTTGTATTTGTACTGTTTCGTCACTATACTATGTTTCTCCCCGGTAAAGTTAAACCATGCCGTAGGACTTTGTTTCCTCAGTTGGTGCTTATTTCTTATTTTGGGATGATCGTCTTGGATGTCATTTAGCCGAGTGTTGTTTGCGTCCGAGTTGGTTTTGTTTGTTTATTCCTAGTACTATATGTTTTTTTTGTCAGCATATGCACGATAGCACTCATGCATTCATACATACATCATGCATAGCTAAACTTAGCAAATCATTGCTCATTCATATCCATTAATATTTTGTGGACATATTACCATGTTTTGAAGATTTGTGTTGTCCTCTCTCCAATAGAGTGTCAGCCTTAAGCAGAAAGTGTATATTCTTTCAATTTCCCCACAGAGTTATGCCTCGTGGAAGATTTTTGCTTTAGCCTTCCTGCACAGCTCCTCAAATGGATGATTTGGGTTTCCCTCTTGAGTTCATTTCTCAAAGAATGCATTTTGGTAAACTGTTTTACTCCAGCTTATTTCTGGATTAAATCTTTGTTTCCCATCAATATTATTACTTTGGACGTCTGAAAGCTTTGAGTTTTAGTTTGAGAATATGCATTTATTTTGCATGAGAAGACTTTTATCTCCTCAGCAGGAATATGTTGGCATTTACCTAGGAAGTCATGTTTCATTCCCCAGGAAGCCATATTGCTTTCCCCAAAAAGACATTTTTACGATCCTTCCTATAACAGCAAGTAGCATGTCTCTTTATTTGAGACAGCTTATATATTACCCTTTCCAGGCAGAGTGCCTTGGTTAAAGAAGAAGTTGAGACCCGTTCTGGGTGAAACGCCAGTTTTTTTATAAATAAAAAACTTGTTATCTTTTTGCTACCTTCAGTGAATGTTGGTAGTTCATCGTCATTGAATGGCGGTGCTATGATATTCTCTTTCTACCTTCAGTGAAAGTTGGTAGGTCACCTTCAATAAAAGTTGGTGCTTGTTATCTTTTTGCTACCTTCAGTGAATGTTGGTAGTTCATCGTCAGTGAATGGCGGTGCTATGATATTCTCTTTCTACCTTCAGTGAAAGTTGGTAGGTCACCTTCAGTGAAAGTTGGTGATTGTTATCTTTTTGCTACCTTCAGTGAACGTTGGTAGTTTATCGTCAGTAAACGGTGGTACTATGATATATTCTCTCTCTACCTTCAGTGAAAGTTGGTAGGTCACTGTTGTACCCCAAATTTTCCCCCTCTCATTTATCAAGTATTTTCTCACAAGATCTCCTTTGGTTCAAGACTGCACAAGGGTTGATCAACTCAAGACACCTCTTTAAGCATTGATGACTGAAATTAAGGTTTGAGATTGCACAAGAATAATTGAACTTTTAATGCCTTGTATTAATTTCATGGGTCATTTTGGACCCTCAATATTGTTCATATCAAGTTTCAAGTCTTGGATCACATATTTGCTCAGTTAATTGATCAGTTGACCTAAAAGTCAGTTGTATTGGGGAAAAAGTCAATTATGGTCAATTTACAGTCAAACTTCATAATTTTTTATCCATATCAACATTGTAAACTCTTATATGTCATTTGATAAAGTTTGGACCACTGTTCCTTAAGAAATTTGGTCAGATCATCAAAAGGGCAAAATGGTCAAAATTAGGGTTTTAATTGAGAAAGGGCAATTTCTGATTTTTGACCTAGAAAAGGGTTATTTGGTTTGAGACATGATCTCAAGGTTTCAAATGCATCATTTTGACCTAATGGTATGACTCAAACCTTCCCTCAAGATCAATTGATTGATAGTTGATTTTCAGTCAACTGATCAAAAGTCAAATGTACAATGAAAAGTCAAACTTTGACTTTTTGGTCAAAATCAAGTGTCAAAGATCACAATTCATCAAAACATGTCAAAATATGAAACGTGTTCATCAAGAAATCAAAAAGTCAAGATTTCATTTTGAGAAGTCAAACTTTCCAAACTTATAAAATTTTTCTAAGTGTTGAAAACTTCATATTTTTTCACAACTTTGAGCCAATTTTTCATTATGATGCAAGATGATTCAAAGGAAACTTTCAAAATGAAAGTTGTGGATCTCAATGAGATCTAAAACATTGCTTTACACAACTTCTCCTAGAAATGCATTTATTTTAAGTTATGATTTTGTGAATACATGTTCATGAAACTTGGAAACTTAGTGAAATTTTGCCCTAGTTTAGGCAGGATTTTGACCTAACTTCATGGAAATTTTTCACATAGTTCCAAGGGTAATTTTCAAAAATGATTCAAAGAGGGGTTGTAAAGAACATTACAAGCTTTCTAAAATGTCGAAGAACTCCTTGAGATCATGTTTGAGCAAGGAGAATCTAAGGAATGAAGTTGGCATTTCATTCTTGAATTATAGGTCATTTCCATGATGAACAAGAATTCAAATTCATGCTAGGCTGCACAATCTTTGCTTTGCAGGCTCAAACTTGTTTGGCGCTCCATAATTAAATGTTTGCACAGCTGTTAGAGACTTCAACTCAAGCATTTAATGCATTGCCCATGCTTAATGACATTTTGGAAAGAAAGTGCACATTGCCATTTTGGAAAAGTAGCTTTATGCACAAAATCAGTTCTTGAGCTTTGCACTTGTTTTCTTCTGATCATACACAATCTATAACCCAAAATAAACTTGTCTAAAGCCTCTAAACAACTCAGCTCATGCTTGTACTTTTCCTTGAAACCAAGTTTTCACTTTTCTTCAAAATCAAGTAACATAGCCATAACTTGTACTTGTATGATTCTGACCCTCTCAAGCCGCAGAACCTTTTCCTTACTTATGCACAAAGTGTTTGCATCAAAACACACGCATGCTTAAGCCCTCAAACTCCATAGAACTCAGAATCACACAAAAGAGCTCCATTGTTTCACAATCTAACCAAAAACTTGAAACTCATATCTCCCTCGTGTGTTTCCAAGCCGTTTGGTTCCTAAAGGTTATAAACATCAAATACAACTCATCCCAATACTTGTTACAGTTCTGTAACTCCATTTCCACCATTGTCCAAACTCAAAAACAGATCTTTGCAAGTGGACTTCTCCAGAACTCCTCAGCCACTTTCAGCTCAAGCCAAGCATCACATTAGCTTTCTGGGAACTTGAGGAAGCTAACCCAATCACTAGGACTCATTGAAAGCTGCTCAAACTCAAAACACAATACCCTCTTGCAAGGTGAGTTTTCTGACTTTTGAACTATTCATATAGGCATTGTTAGGCTTCCATTTTCAAAGATAAAATGTAGATATCATTGCCACGAAACTATACATATCCATAGTTTGCATTTATATGGCCTGAGCTTAGAGAATTTTGGAGTTGAAGTTTCTGAAAAAATTAGGTTTCAGTTTAGGGCCAACAAAATTCTCATTCATATGTGATTTATAGCTTTAGTTATTTACATGGTTGAATTCGTATTGAAATTTCAAGCAAGTTTCATGTTTGTATTTTTCAATTTGGTTGAGAAATGAAGAAGTTAGAAAATTTAAAAATATGGCAATGGCTTCTAGCGCGAGGAAGAAGAAGATAACAGCCATGGAGTTGTTTTCCAATATATACTTATGCTTTTGTATTAATAAACGATGTATCACCACCCCAGTGGTTAAATCGCGCACTTGTCACCCCTTGGACTTGGGTTCGAGCCCCAGTGTCCGTTTTACCATTTTTTCACATATTTTCTGTTTTCCTTGTTTTTTGTTTGAACAGGTGGGATCTCCAACTTGGGCTTGATGATTTTTTTTTTCTTTTACTAACCACTGACTTACTACAGCACCCCCTGGCCGAATTTCATTTTTTTCTTCTTTTTCTTATTATATTTTATTTCTTTTTCCTTTATTATTATTATTATTATTATTATTATTATTATTATTTATTATTATTATTAAAAATCCAAAAAATATTTTATTTATTATTTTTACCCTTATTTAGTTTATTTATTTATAAAACTAAAAGAACAAAAATATTTTCTTAATAAACTAATTTCTCTCTTAATAATTAATATTTAGATAATTAGGTTTAATTATTATATTATATTATTTTTCTTGTAAATTAAAATTAATTTATAACTTAGGTTTATTTTAATTAATTAATTTTCCTATTATTTCTATTGTTTAAAACCTTTTCATAAATAAAACCCTAAAAAAAATATTTTTTTAGTTAATTTCTTTTCTTATTTAGTTTAAGTTAATTTTATTTAATTTTACTTAATCATTTTTTTAATTAGGTCAAGACTAAACCCTTTCATAAAAAAAACAAAATCTTTTCTTTTTCCATTTATATTCTTGCATTTTTATTTTCAATTTTGTACAATATTCAATATGGTTGTAATAATTATTTAGATTTAATTTTCTTGCAATTTCCCCATTTGTAAATTTGTACACCCCCTCCCCTAATGATGTAATAGCTTAATATTTTTATTTTCCGCAATTTAATGCTTTATATATATATATATATATATATATATATATATATATATATATATATATATATATATATATATATATATATATATATATATATATATATATATATATATATATATATATATATATATATATATATATATATATATATATATATATATATATATATATATATATATATATATATATATATATATATATATATATATATATATATATATATATATATATATATATATATATATATATATATATATATATATATATATATATATATATATATATGCTAGTAAGTTAGGGTTTGTATGGAAAGATTAAAATCAATAAATTAGCAAACCTTAATCAAGACAAATCAATGCATGTAAACCAATACACTTGCATACTTACAACCTTAGGGTAAATCCACTTTGTTGCCTTATGAAAAATGATCATGTTATGCATGTGGGGTATCTTAGCAAAAAAAGAAAAAATACAAGATCATAGTCCCTCAATAACACTATCAAAGTTGCCTTTCAAAAATGATCTTAGTCCCTTAAAGAAAATGCTAAGATACCTTACAACATTTCTAATCATGATTATACGATGACCCCTACCCGTCCCTTTTACATCCAAATATAGGGTTTCTTACCAAATCAATGGTAAGATAACAATGTCAAAGAAAGATAAAATAAACAAGAAAGAATTTTGAGTAGGTAGAATTTCCTAGTTGCTTTCTCATTTTCAAACCAAAACATCCTTGCTATTTTCAAAACAAACACCAACACTTTCAAAACATCTTACAAACTAAAAATATTTTCAAAAGATAAACACTTTGTACGCATTCTTATAGAAACGAGAACCATTACAAAGACACCTTTTCAAAATCACTTTCAAAAACACATTCCACAAACACCTCTTTGAACCATCTTCAAAATAACACTTTATACGCGTTCTTATAGAAACGAGAGCCATTACAAAGACGTTTTCAAAATACTTTCAAAAACCACACAAATCACATCTTCAAACAAAAGCAAGTGATCTAGTAAGAAACTAAGTGCTCGTAGATAACTACGAATGAAAATGGTGCTAATACCTTCCCTTTTCATAATCTACCCCCCGAACTCAAGAAAACATCTCAAAGGCCTTTCCTGTTCTTTTCAACATTTTCTTTTGGATAAAAGAAAAGTCGGTGGCGACTCTTGCTAACCGTAACATTTGCGATATAATGCAAAATAACCAAGTCGGTTCTCCCACCGTGTTACGGAACTGGCGACTCTACTGGGGAAAATTTTAAAAATGGGGTTACCTTAGGGCTAGATCATATTTGCTTGCTTTCTTTGTTTGACTTGCATACTTTAAATTATGGTTCCTTGTTTGGGATTGCTTTGATCCTCCACCCGGATCTGGGACACCTTGTTAGGTAAGTAGTAATAGATTATGGAAACTATACAACATAGACCGATATAGTTAAAACAATGCCTACGTTAGTGTGACGCATTTGTGGATACCGGTATCCCTTGTGTTGAATAGAGGAGAATATGGGGCCGTTGAGTGGCGTCATCAAGCACTAACTGACTTTAGAATCTTAATTGAACAAACTTGGCCAATTAGGACGTAGTAAGATAACCGGTTTCGATGGAAAGATGAAAATTGGTTGATACTCGATACTACACTCATTGAGACTAAACTTTTGGGATATCTCGATTGTAAGAAAAGATTGATTGTGCTGGAAAATGCCTAAAAGAAAGGTAAGTGATAATGAGATCCCTTAGAACCCGGTTACTATTAACTAGGACAGGTTTGAGCCAACTAAACTTCAAGAGGGTACTTACCTACAAACTCCATGTAAGCCTAAAGCCTAAGGATTTGTTTTTGCCTTGTGTGTATATGATTACTTGTACATAACATCATGAACATCATAACATCATATGCAATATCACTAACCATTTCAAGGATTTAGGAATTTATCTTTGTTTTTGTTTTGTAGGCCATGAACTCCGTCCGAAGAAACACCATCCGAATCAACTTCGTGAAAGCACACCCTCAGCTCCAAGAGTTAGCATCAAGGGTTCCCGGAGATTCTCCTTTTACCAGGAAATATGGACGACTCCTCGGTTTAGTTACCTTCAATTTCCAAGAGGAGATGATGTGTGTGCTCTTCCAATTATTTGATCCCATACATCATTGCTTCACCTTTCCTGACTATCAGTTGGTACCTACACTAGAAGAGTTCTCTCTATTATTAGGAGTGTTTGTGCTTGATCAGATATCGTTCACCGGTCTAGAAGAGATCCCAAAACCTGAGGTTATGGCCGAAGCTCTACATCTGAAGAGATCTGACATCAAAGCAAATTGGGAAACTAGAAGTGGAGTCAAAGGGTTCCTAGCCAAATTCCTATTAGAGAAAGCTCGTTCATTCTGGGAAGATATGGATTTTCAAGCCTTTGAAGACGTCCTGGCCCTTCTCATCTAAGGTCTGGTTCTTTTTCCCAACTCGGACTAATTCATAGATGTAAATCCCATCAAATTCTTTCTCTCCCGTAATCCTATACCTACCTTGTTGGGAGACATCTTACATTGCATCCATACCTGCACCATAAAGAAAAGAGGTACTCTTTTGTGTTGTATTCCCCTACTAGCCAAGTGGTTCATTTCACACCTACCTTGATCAATGTTGAAGAACGAGCAAACATTGACATGGTCTCAAAGGATGATGTCCCTCACCCACTCTGAAATTCATTGGTGTTCAATATCCTCGGATGATACTTCTATCATTTAACATTATGGGGAATTCCCTAACGTCCTCTACTTGGGGTTAGGGGAGGTATCACTTACAACCCTTGATTAGCTTTACGACAGCTTGGGTATGCCTGGAGAGATGGTCCTCATGAGATACTCATCCAAGGTTTAGTGTTCGACTACGAAAGCGACGAGTAAGGCTACCGTCAGAGGTTTATGAAAGCTTGGAGGATGGTAAACAAGATGGATAGCAAGACATTGGGGCACAAGAATTCCATCCCTCCTTAGCCTTATCTCAAATGGGTACAAGCCCGTGCTCAAAGTCTTATGATGCCTTACCCCTCCATTCTCCCAGTTATCATAGATCCTGTTGTAAAAGGATATGTCCCATACACTTTCCTTCATCCTAACATGCCCACCTCTCTCGAAGACTTGCAAAGGGATTGGATACAGCTTAAGGAAGAGCGAGACACTTTCGAAGCCCAATTCTACGCCAGCGAGAAGAAGGTTCTGGAACTCACCAAGCAGCTTTATGAGGAGCGGAGTCTGAACGCTTACATCGCACCAAAGAGGATGTGTTCAACTTTTTAATCTTAGAGTTTTGTATTTCTTTGTAAGCCAAAAGAGGCATGATGTACTCAAACATTGATTTATTAATATAACGTGTGTTCCTTTTTGTCTAAAACAAATTTAAATCTCTAATTTTCTTGAAATCATTTGCATATGCATCTTCATTCATCATAACACGAACAGGTTTCTTACAACAGGCCTCCTTATCTTCCTATTGTTTATTTCAGTAAGATGGATATGGAACAAACGGTGAAAGACATCCAGGCTCAAAAACCCAACTTCAAGAGATGTTCTTGAATCTGTCCAAGGAACAAGAAGAGGTGAAAACTCTCCTCACCAGGGGCATGATCATGAGAAATTGGGAGGATGACAGAGATGACTAGTTAGAGCAGTTACAAACTGAGATAGCCGTAATGAAAGTCCAAATGATGGGACAAGTGGTGGGCCAGATGGCTCTTATCCAAAATTTTGCTCAAGGACAAGAAGAGATGAAAGTTCTTGTCAACCAGCTTCGTCAAAACGGTTACAATCGTATGGGGCAAACAGCCAAAATTGGAGATCAAGTCACTTCTCAGCCTCCCATGCGACACGAAGCCGGTTTAACGGAGATTAAACCGTTCCAAATTGCTGCCACGTCTCGAGTCCAACAACAACCTCGTCAACAACAACCTCGCCAACAACAACAAGGGAATCAGCGCAAGGAGGTCGCACCTAAGAGACAATTTACCAGGATCGGCATGTCGCTAGCTCAGGTACTATAACACTTGTTAAAGGCGGAGCTGATTACATTAAAGGCTCCTCCCGGGAATCCTAACACTGTTGCTCCTAGTTATCGTCCCAATGAGAGGTGTGCATACCATTCTGACAATCCCGAGCACAACAAGAACAATTGTTGGGCTCTGAAGAATAGGATTCAAGACCTAATTGACGAAGGAGTGTTGGAGTTTACACAAGACGATCAATTGGAACTCTTCTATCACCCCTCAAGGGCATCCACATGAAGTGACGATCGTGGCGAGGAAATTTTTTGTTCATTTGATTTTTTTAAGTTGTAATCTCTGTTATTTAAACAATTATCTATCATTGTCAAACTTAGTTTCATTAATGAATTGCACATGTTTGTCTTGAATTCATCCATTCGTTTTCACTATATTTAAACTATGCTTTTTTCTCTCTTTATGACATTAAACTCTTGCTAAAATTTACAAGCCTTTAGAGGGAGGATGACGAAAACAATGCCATAATCTCATACAGTATGCTTTTGAACAGACCTTGCTGATGATGTACAGGCGTTCTTTCAAATCCAAAACACTGGAGTTATAAGGAGGATAATCCCTAGTCAACCCCTTCGAGCCAAAGAAGTAGAAGTTTTCTTTTTTACACAAATTGAAACCTTTAATTAAAACATGGGGCAGGGTAGTCTCTCAGTTAATTCAAATGCGTGTTCACTTCAACGAGTGATATCAAAAACATTCTGCTGGAATCAAAAGGCGATGATGGTTCCCTATCACATAGGCAGTTGTTGTACCCCAAAATTTGTCCTCTCATTTCTCAAAGGATCATCTTGGACTCTCAAGTTTGCTTCTATCAAGTTTCAAGTCTTGAATTACAACTTTTCAAGAAAATCATCCACAAGGGAAAAATGGTCAAAAGCACACTGAAAAGTCAAACTTTGACTTTTAGATCAAAAATCAAGTTTCAACAATTATATTTTCATCAAGACATGAAATTGGTTCATCAAAAATTCAGAAGTCAGAAATTACTTTGAAAAAATCAAATTTCTTAACATTTAGAAAATTTTCTAAGTGTTAAGAGAATATGATACTTCAGAACTTCTGAGCCAGCCTCCATGCAAGTGCAGTCAGAAGTTGCAAACATGGTCTAGAACATAGTTCTTCAATTAGAACATGACTCTTCAGCATATGCTTCGATCAGAGCATCACCCTTCGAGTTTCATTCTGGTCTTCTTCGATCAGAACATCATAAAACCCCAAAACCTTGTTTGAACAGCCAGCTGCACTGCTATAGCACAGTCCTGCAACCAGCTGCCACAACACTCCAAATTGCTGTTGATCTAGTCAATGCCTGCATTTTTCACAAACCCTACATTTGCACCAAATTAGCATACGAAAATTGTGATTAAAAAGCAATGAAACAGTATACCAAAAAGGTTTGAATCCAATTTGTTTCCCCCCCCCCCCCCCCAAAAAAAACTACAGCAAACTCATCTATAAATAATTTGCTCCATCACACGTTCAAGGGGCAGGCTTTTGGAGAGAGAAAATTGTCAAAAGAGAGAAAAGAAAACTGTGAAACCTTCGTAAAAATCCAGAATTCCAAAATAGAAAACCAAACCTTTGTTCTTCCCTCTGAATCAAAGAACTTGGCATTTTCTCTTACGTTGCTCTTGCTGACTCAGAACATCTGAAGGCAGCAGTTCAAGTTCCAAGCACACGCTCCAGATTTAAGGTAAGTCTTTCTGACTTTGCATCTTCTTATTCAGAACATCATTAAATATGTAAATATCATAGTGTTGATGTTGTCCATATCATTGCATAAGAAAAAAACAGATGATCAGAACTTCTTGGTTAAGGCTGGGCTCAGAATTAGGATTAGAACTTCTATAAACTGATGTGCTTTTATCCTCATGATTTGCTGTTAAGGACTGAATAAATTGCTGACGTGCTGATTAATATGAGGAAAGAGTTGAAATGTAACACAAAACTTCTGTTTTTCATTCACCATTTTAACACGCGGAATTTCTAGGATTTTCTCACTGTTTAAGCACGCAGAACTTCTGAGTTCTCTTCACTGTTTTAACACACAGAACTTCTATGATTCACTCACTGTTAACACACACTGAACTTCTGATGTCCACTCATTGTCTTAGCACATATTAAACTTTTGAGTTCTTCCCACTGTTTTAATACTTAGAACTTCTGATTTTTACTCACTGCTTAACATAACACATAACTTCTGACCTTTTGCTCACTATTTAAGAACGACCCAGAACTTCTATTTTTGCCCTTTAACGTCTCTTTCAGGACTCTAATGGAATTGACCCAGAACTTCTGTTTTTTCCCTCTAGCGTCTCTTTCAGGATTCTAACAGCATCAACCCAGAACTTCAGACCATCCTCTGACGTTTCCTTCTGAGCTACAGTACACAACATCAGAACTTCTGATCCTCTTTATTTTTCTTTCAGTAACACGTTGACCCTATTTCTCACTATTTTTCCTTTTTCTCTCTTATTCTTTAATCATTTTTAGCATTAGAACTATTTTTATAAAAAGACATCAAAAATATTTTCTTCTATTAAATAATTATTTTCCTTTTAATTTATTAAGACAAAAAAAATCATTTTCTAAACAAAGTCCTTTTTCTTTCTTAGGTTGTACATTTTAATATGTTTGTAATAGTTAAATAGGATTTAAATTCTTGAAACCCCCCATTTGTGAAATATGTACCCCCCATCCCTAAAATATTGTAATAGCGTAGGACTTTTATATTTCTGTAATCTAACGCTTTTCCAAATATAAAATGCTAGTAATTAGGATGTGTATGGCAAGATATGAAATCAACAAATAGATAACTCTAATCAAGACTAAAATGCATGCAATCAAACACACTTGCACACTAGCACCCTTAGGGTAATCCCACCTTGTTGCATATCGGAAAAATCATCATGTCCCTCGAACATGGGCGTTTTAGCAAAAGACCCTCGATAAAAGATCTTAGTCCCTTGATAACCCTCGATGTTGCCTTCGATAAGTGATCTAGTCCCTAACACTACATTGCTAAAGCGTTCCATGGGTTACCTTCTATGACTATACAAAAACGTCTCGCCCCTGTCCCTTCACATCCAACGATGAGGCTCCTTACCAAATCAATGGTAAGATGGCAACATCTAAAGGAGGAGGAAAAGAACATCTAAGACCTTTTGAGTAGGTAGATTCTCTCATAGTTGCTCGCTTGCTCACAAAAAAAACATTTTATACACCAACACTCTCATTTTGAAACATTTTCAAAAGATGACACTTTGTACGCGTTCTTATAGAGACGAGAACCATTACAAAAACATTTTTTTCAAAATACTTTCAAAAACTCACAACACAAAAGCATAACTTTCGAACAAAGCAAGTGATCTAGTGAGTAAACTAAGAGCCCATGGCAAACCATGGATGAAAGGGGTGCTAACACCTTCCCCTTTCATAATCTACCTCCTGAACTCAAGAAAACATCTCTAAAGGTATTTCTTGTTCTTTTCAGCCTTTCCTTGTTGGATAAAAGAAAAGTCGGTGGTGACTCTTGCTATCTGCAACATTTGCAATCAAACGCAAAACAAAAAGTAAGTTCTCCCACCGCATCACAGAACTGGCGACTCTGTTGGGGACTTTAAAAGTGGGGTTACCTTAGGGTTAGATCACCTTTACTTGCTTTTCTTTGTTTGACTTGTTTGCTTTACATTTAAGGGTTTTCTACATGGGTATTGTTAAAGATCCTACACCCAGATCTAGGGGCACTTATTAGGTAAACAGAAAAAGATTGTGGAGACTGTACGGCATAGACCGATATGGTTTAAGCGATGGTTGTGTTGGTGTGACACTTTGGTTGGTACCGGTATCCTTCGTGTGGAAACGAAGAGAATACGAGGTCGCCGCGTGGTGTCGTGAAGCACTAACGGACCTTAGAACCTTAGGTAAACAAACATGATCATTAGAAAGTAGTGAGATAGATGGCCTCAGTATAAAGCTGAGGTTTGGTTGATACTCGATGCTACACTCGTTGAGATCAGACTTTCGGGATATTTCGGCCGCAAGAAAAGATTGCCTGAGCTGAAACAATGCCCGATAGAGGATGATCAGTGATATCGAGAATCCTTAGAACCCGATTACCTTTCTAAGATAGGTTTGAAACCAACTAAACTTCAAGAGGGTACTTACCTTTAACTTCATGCAAGTCGTTGAACCTAAGGTCTATTGTGTGCTTGGCTTGTGTGTGATTTACTATGTTTGAACATAACATCATGCATCATAACATCTCATTCATTCTTATTACACTAGCCATTTCAAGGACCGAGGGATTTTATCTTTTTCTATTTTGTAGGTCATGGCTTCCGCTCGTAGAAACACTATCTGAATCAGCTTTGTGAGAACACCTCCCCAACTCAAAGAACTAATATCAAGGGTTCCTAAAACTTCTACGTTCGCTAAGAGACATGGTCGACTTCTCAACCTGGTTACTACAAGCTTTGATTAGAAGATGATGGGTGTACTCTTTCAGTTCTTTGATCCCGAGCACCACTGCTTCATCTTTCCAGACTATCAATTGGTGCCTACCATGGAAGAGTTCTCTCAGTTATTGAATATACCCATTCTTGACCAGGTGCCTTTCATAGGTTTAGAAGAGGTTCCAAAGCCAGAAGTCATTGCCTCAACTTTGCATCTAAAACGAGTCGACATGGTATCCAATTGGGAAACAAGAAACGGAGTCAAGGGTTTTCTAGCCAAGTTCCTAATAGACAGGGCCCAGTTGTTTTGGGATGATTTGGAATTTCAAGCTTTTGAGGAGGTCTTGGCCCTCCTAATCTATGGTTTAGTACTGTTCCCTAATCCAGACTTACTCATAGATGTGAACGCTATCAAGATTTTCCTCTCTCGCAACCATGTGCCTACCTTGCTTGGAGATGTCTTGCACGCTCTCCATACACGTACCATGAAGAGAAGAGGGGTACTTATATGTTGTATGCCATTACTGTCGAGGTGGTTTATTTCTCACCTCCCTAAGTCAGTGCTGAAGAATGAAGAAGGTTTGGGTTGGTCGCAAAGGATAATGTCACTTTCTCAAGCGGATATTCTCTGGTATTCCCGATTTATGGGAGATGTTTCTATTATTGACCATTGCGGGGAGTTCTATAACGTCCCATTACTTGGCATTAGGGGAGGAATAACTTACAATCCTTGTTTGGCTCTGTGACAATTTAGTTATGCTCGAAGGGATGGTCCTCATGAGTTACTTATCTGGGGCATTGTATTTAACTATGAGGGGCATATTAAAGGGTATCGCCAGAGGTTCATACGAGCTTGGAGCATGATAAACAGATGTGACGCCAAGACTTTGGGGCCGAAGAATTCCATTCCTCTGGAACCTTATCTTCAATGGGTACGAGCTCGCGCTCAGACACTTATGATGCCCTACATAGCCGTCTTACCAGTGATTGTGGAGCCCATTACTGAAGGGGATATTCCCTACACGGTTCTCCATCCTGATATGCCCATTGATCTTGAAGAACTACAGAGGTCTTGGATCCAGTTGAAGAAGGAGTGGGATACTTATAGGGACCAGTTCTATCCCCAAGAGAAGAAGGTTTTAGAGCTCACAAAGTAGCTTCATGAGGAAAGAAGCCTTAATGTCTATCTCAGCACGAAGAGGAAGCATCCATGGGAAACTTGATTTTTTAGTTTTTAGAATTTTAATTGTAACGCCTAAGAGGCAATTGTACCTTGAATTCTACTAATAAAATCTTTGTTTCATTTTGGTTTGCAAATTTAAATTTCCCAAAGTCCTTGAAATCATTGCATACGCATCCCATCTATAGCATTGCATAAACAGGTACTATTACAGGTTTCTCATCTTCTTCACTGTTTATTTCAGCAAAGATGTCTTCTGAACAAAGCATCAAAGATCTTCAGGCACAAAATGGCCAATTTCAACAGATGTTCATAAGTCTGGCGAAAGGGCAGGAGGATTTGAAGGCCCTCATCCTGAAAGAGAAAAAGAAGAAGAAGAAGAAGTACGCTGGTATCCTTAATATGGGTAGAAGATTTGGGGGGCCACTGAAGCAACTAGTCGATCTGACCTCCTCGTCCAAAGAAGGGGAGAATCAATAGAGGCAGACAAGGGAAGAGGACCCCAGTCCTGAAGTTTCTGACAATGATACTGACTATAATGATGAGCAATATCCTCCCATTGAGGATAGATACAAGCAGTTAGAGGATCGGCTGAGCGCCATGGAAGTCCAGAGAATACTTGGGTTGGACTTCGAAGAACTAGGATTGGTGTCGGGAGTGGTCATCCCACAGAAATTTAAGGCTCCAGTTTTCGTAAAGTATGATGGGGTCTCTTGTCCAAAGCATCATCTACATTCCTATGTAAGGAAGATCCAGCCCCACACCGCTGATAGAAACTTGTGGGTTCACTTCTTTTAAGACATCCTGTCAGTGGCTCAGCTCGAATGGTTCTACCAATTGAAGGGAACCAATGTGCGAAACTGGGAAGATTTGGTTGCTGCTTTTTACAAGCAGTATCAATATAGTGCCGACCTGGCCCCCACTCGTACTCAACTCCAGATTATGTCCATGGGTGTAGGTGAAGGCTTTAAGGACTATGCACAGAAGTGGAGAGATTTGGCTGAAAGAGTCCAACCCTCTTTGTCTGATAGGGAGTTGGTCGACATGTTTCTGGGAACGCTGTCTGGTCTATTTTTCAACCATTTGATCGGCAGCTCATCGGTTGGTTTTACTGAGCTGATATTAACTAGAGAGGGGGTAGAAGCTGGTATCCGGAGCGGTAAAATACAGAGAGACACCTCCTCGAGTTTAGTAAAGAAGCCCTTCACCGGTAAGAAGGAAGATAGTGCTATCTATAGCCCAAAAGGTCAGAGCAAAGCTGAACACCGTTCAACGGTAAATGCTGTAATGATACCTAGGCATGCGGCTGCTCCATAACACAATAATCACCAAAGGGTAGAAAGACCACAAAGGCAGTTCACCCGGATTAACATGGCATTGACAGAGGTTCTACCCCATCTGCTAAGATCTAACTTGGTGAATTTGAAGGTGGCTCCCAAGAATCCTAATACCTCATATCCTGGGTACAATCTGAATGCTCGGTGTTCCTACCATTCCAAGAGTCATGACCATGATACAAACGACTATTGGGCTCTAAGGAATAAGGTACAAGATCTTATTGAAGCCAAGGAGATTGAGTTTGATGCTCTGGAGAAGCCCAATGTTATAACTACTCCCATGCCTAAGCACAACCGTGGAGTTAATGCCATTGATACTGATCTATTTATTACCTCTGTTGATGAAGTTTCTACTCCTTTTATGACTGTTAAGAAGAACTTGTTGTTGGCCGGTTTATTTCTGGGTTGTAATGAAGGTTGCCACATGTGTTCATCTCTGCCTTCTTGTTGCTATTTGCTGAAGACAGGTGTCCAGCGCCTGATGGCCAATAGAGAAATTTTGTTCGAGAAAACTTTGATTCCAGCTGTTCTGTTCGAAGATGTTGCTATTATAACCATTTCCTCCAATCCTTCCAAGGTCTCCTCGAGAAGACCTGTTAGGATTACACCCAATCCGAGAGTTGCTCCATTAATAATCACCTTTCCTGGTCCTGTCCCGTACGCCTCGGACAAAGTTGTCCCTTTGCATTATGGTGCTGATATTTACTATCATGGCGTTAAACAAGACCTAAAGAATGAAGAGGTTGATCCCGATGTCAGTAGCATTGTCAGGACCAGCAAGATTACCAGAAGTGGAAGGTTTTCTCTCCCGAGATTTCCCCAAAGACTGTCAATAAGCATGTTGTTATTTCATCTGCTGTTCCCGCTAGTACTTTAGCTACTACTCCCGTTCTTACTCCAATTGTTACCCCTGCCAATGAGTCATCTGGGATTCGAGGCAAAGAAGTTGTAGGTGAGCCTTCCCAGGCGGAGGCACCTAGAAAATTTGTTGTATAATCCTCTAAGTAAGAGATAGAGGAAATCTTAAAAATAATCAAAAAAAAGCGACTACAATGTGGTCGAGCTGTTGGGGCAGACCCCCTCGAAGATATCAATGTTGTCTTTGCTGTTATGTTCCGAGGCCCATGCAAAGGCTTTGATTGCATTCCTCAAGACCGCGCATGTGCCGCAAGAAACCTCATCCGATCAATTCAAAGACTGTGTGGCCAGCCTGACTGCCGATAATGGGCTGGGTTTTTCAGATGCTGACTTAACTCCGAAAGGGAGAAAACACAATGATGCTTTGCATGTCTCGATCGAATGCAGGGGCACCACTATGGCTCATGTGCTGGTGGATATTGGGTCTTCACTGAATGTCCTGCCTAAGAAGGCTCTCGATCGGCTAGATTGTGAAGGCTTGACCCTAAAGCTCAGTAACATTGTGGTAAGGGCTTTTGACGGGTCAAAGAGAATGGTGCATGGAGAGGTGGACATCCCTATCAAGGTAGGCTCTCAGACCTTTTAATCTACCTTCTATGTGATGGACATCAGGTCGTCATACTCTTGTTTGTTGGGTCGTCCTTGGATCCATGAAGTTGGGGCTGTTACTTCTACACTTCACAAAATGCTAAAATATCTGGTGAAGGGTAAGATTGTCACTGTGCATGGCGAAGAGGAGTACATGGTGAGCCACCTGAACTCCTTCAGGTATGTGGAGATGGACGGGGAATTCATAGAGACCCATTGTCAAAACATTGAAGAGGTTCCCCAGATTTTGGCATCGACCGAGACTACCACCAGTACCAAACTTCCTTTGAAGATGGCTTCTCTCAAGGATGCCAGATCAGTGGTTGAAGAAGGTGGGTGTACCAATTGGGGACGGCTCCCTGATTTTACTCACAAAACTGAAAATTTTGGTTTGGGCTTTACTTCTGGGGCTCAAAGGGCTGTTCGACACGCTCGGCCTAGAGGACCACCCCTACGCATCAGCAATCGTGGGGTCAACGCTATTGAAGACAGTGAGGAAGACCTTGACATTGACAGCTGGATCTACTCGACTACCAACGGTGGACCGAATAACTGGACGGCCAGAGATTTTATTCCAGTTTCTTTTATTCCGCAGTAATTGTCTTACTTATGTTCTGAATTTGTAATGAACAATTTTTAAAACTTTTTGGCCTTGTATCTTACCCGAGGAACAATGGTTCTATCTGTGAGGGTTATTATATGTCATTTCATATATCATCAATGAAGCATTGGACGTTCTTTGCATACAAATTTTACGCTCTCTGTATTTTCTTTTCCATTTTTATTTTATCAATTCAGATATGCTCTTACACACACGCACATATCAAACTGCAGATCCATATCCACTCTAGATCCCGTTGATAACAATCCTGTTATTACCAACTATGACTTTGAAAATCTGATCAACCGAGCCGAGGATGAAGGTGAGAACGATTGTGAGGTTCCTGGAGAACTAGCTAGACTATTACAACAGGAAGAGAGGGCTATACATCCTCATGAAGAGCCAATTGAGACAATAAACTTGGGCACAGAGACGGACAGAAAAGAAGTCAAGATCGATGCAAATCTGGAAGTTAAGATCAAACAGCGGTTGATACAGATGTTGCGCGACTACGTTGAGATTTTTTCCTGGTCATATGAAGGCATGCTTGGTTTAGACACTAACATCGTGGTACACCGTCTGCCAACTAAAGAGGATTGTCCTCCGGTTAAACAGAAAGTCCGCCATATGCACCCTGAAATGTCAGAGAAGATTAAGGCAGAGGTCATGAAGCAGTTCGACGCAGGGTTCTTAGCTGTCACCTCCTATCCGCAATGGGTTGCTAACATCATTCCGGTACCTAAGAAGGACGGAAAGGTACAGATGTGTGTGGATTACAGATATCTGAACAGGGCAAACCCCAAGGATGACTTCCTGCTTCCCCACATTGATGTTCTGGTTGACAACAGCACGCAGCATAAAATCTTCTCCTTCATGGATGGTTTCTCTGGCTACAACCAGATCAAGATGGCTCCTGAAGACATGGAGAAGACGACCTTCGTCACACAGTGGGGCACCTTCTGTTACAAGGTAATTCCTTTTGGGTTGAAGAATGCTGGGGAAACCTATCAGGGAGCCATGGTCGCTTTGTTCCATGATATGATTCACCATGAGATCGAGTTTTATGTTGATGACATGATATCCAGGTCTCAAACCAAAGAGGAACATATCGATCATCTATAAAAGTTGTTCGATAGGTTGAAGACATACAAGTTGAGGTTGAATCCGAACAAGTGCACCTTCGGGGTAAGGTCTGGTAAGCTTCTGGGTTTCATTGTTAGTGACAAAGGTATTTAGGTAGACCCCGCAAAGGTAAAGGCCATACAAGAGATGTCGGCTCCCCATACTGAGAAGGAAGTTAGAGGTTTCTTGGGATGCTTGAATTATATCGCCAGGTTCATTTCACATCTGACTGCTACTTTTGAGCCCATCTTCAAGCTTCTGAAGAAAGATCAAGTGGTAAAGTGGAATGACGAATGCCAAACTGCTTTCAAAAGGATCAAAGAATATCTTCAAGAACCGCCAATTCGGATGCCTATGGTTGAAGGAAGACCTTTGATGTTATACTTAACAGTGCTAGACAATTCAATGGGGTGTGTGCTGGGGCAGCATGACGAGTCTGGTCAAAAAAAGCACGCAATATACTACCTTAGCAAAAAGTTTACCGACTGTGAGACAAGATACTCATTGCTCGAGAAAACTTCTTGCGCTTTGGCATTGGCTGCTCGCCGACTAAGACAGTATATGTTGACCCACACTACTCTGTTGATATCTAAGATGGATCCAATCAAATACATCTTGGAAAAGCCCGTACTCTCCAGAAGAATAGCGAGATGGCATATGATCTTAACCGAATACGATATACAATATACAACCCAGAAAGCAATCAAGGGGAGTGTATTGGCTGATCATTTGGCTCATCGGGTCGTGGATGAGTACCAGTCTATGAATTTTGAGTTCCCGGACGAGAACATTATGCTGGTGACTGACTACGAAGAACCTGGACCATATGAAGGACCTGAAGAAGGATCCCGATGGACTATGGACTTTGATGGAGCTTCGAACGCACTTGGTAATGGAATCGGCGCTGTAATCATATCCCCTAAGGGTAGTCACACTCCTTTCACTGCCCGATTATGTTTCAACTGCACTAACAACATGGCGAAGTATGAAGCCTGCATCATGGGTCTCCAAGCCGCTATTGACCTCAGAATCGAGTTCCTAAATGTCTTCGGGGATTCAGCCTTGGTGATAAGTCAGATCAAATGTGAATGGGATACGAAGCATCCGAATCTTATCCCATACAAAGAGCACGTACTGACATTGCTCCCACACTTTGAGGAGGTAACTTTTGAACATTTCCCACGAGAGGAGAATCAGTTAGCAGATGCACAAGCTACCATGTCTTCTATGTTCAAAGTTAGGTGGGACAACAAAGCTCCCTGAATCACCATTGAAAGGTTGGATGAACCAGCACACTACTGTGAGATTGATACTGAAGAGGTGACAGACAAACCCTGGTCATGAAGTAAAGAAGTATCTCGAGGCTCAAGAGTATCCTGAAGGGGCATCTGTCAATGATAAGAAGTTTTTGAGAAGGTTCACTGTGAAATTTTCCTCAGTAATGGAATCCTCTACAAGTGCAATCATGACTCTACCTTACTGCGGTGTGTAGAAAAGAGCGAAGCAGAGAGGATTATGACAGATCTACATGAAGGTACCTTCGGAACCCATTCCAGTGGACATACCATGACTAAGAAGATCCTACGGGAAGGATACTTTTGGTCCACTATGGAAGCATATTGTTATCAGCACTCCCGAACTTGTCATAAGTGCCAAATTTAAGTTGATAAAGTGCATGTGCCTCCGGTTCATTTGAATGTCTTGACAGCTTAGTGGCCTTTTGCAATGTGCGGCATTGACATGATCGAAGAAATCAGGCCCACCGCCTCCAATGGGCATCGCTTCATCCTAGTGGCCATCGATTACTTCACGAAATGGGTTGAGGCGGCCTCCTTTGCTACTGTTACCAAGAATGTTGTGGCGTGGTTTATCAAGCATAACCTGATATGTCGGTATGGTGTGCCAGATAGAATTATCACCGATAATGGTACGAATCTCAATAACATGATGATCACCGAACTCTATAAGCAGTTTAAGATACAGCATAATAACTCTTCTCCCTACCGGCCGAAGATGAATGGCGTTGTTGAAGCGGCTAACAAGAACATCAAGAAGATTATACAGAAGATGACAGTGACATACAAAGACAGGCATGAGATGCTACCATTCACTCTACATGGGTACCGTACCTCAGCACGGATGTCGACAGGGGCAACACTCTACTCTCTGGTATATGGCATGGAGGCAGTCCTACCCATTGAGGTCTAGATCCCTTCTCTGAGAATCATGAAGGATGCAGGTCTGAATGAAGATGATTGGATCTAGACTCGACTTGATCAACTGAATTTGATTGATGAGAAGAGACTTACTGCTGCTCTGTCATGGTCAAATGTATCAAAACGGATGATCAAGGCTTTCAACAAGAAGGTCAGACGCCAAGAGTATCAAGTCGGGGATCTAGTGATCAAGCGCATCATACTTCTGCAAGGTCACCCCAGGGGCAAATGGACTCCCACATACGAAGGGCCATTTGTGATTAAAAACATTTTCTCGGGTGGAGCCATTATTTTGACCACCATGAACGGTGACGACCTTCCTCACCCTGTCAGTGCGGACATAGTGAAAAGATATTATGCATGATAAAAGACCCGCTAGGTCGACTGGCCTAGGCAAAAATAAGGGCTTCCCGGCGAACCAAAAGGGTTCGGGAAAAAATAAGGGATGAAAATGTAAAATTTGTACACCCGGTAAGTTGAAAACCTGAAAAGACGACTTGGGCAAAAAAGTGTATCCCGATGGACTGAAAACCCGAAAGGGTGGTCCAGAAAAAAGTTAGGGATGAAAAACGTATCACTATGTCCCATTGGATCACCCTGTAACCTGACCTCAGTATCAATTATCAAGCTCAAACAGCATCGATCAACCTAATCAGCTTCGGACAAGTAGCAAAGTGATGAGACGCTCGAAGACATAGCGGCGATAGCAGAATTGGAACCCAATGGGATTGTTGTACATAGTTGTTTTCTTTTTACACAATATTGTATAACTTCTATTTTTATGACGGTGTTCCCTTACTAGAACGTCAGCCTCCTTGTATGAAAACGCCTATTACAGGCCAACTTCAAAAAATCAATACAAAATCATTTTCATAAGAAACTTTGAGTTTTTCTTTTTGTTTTGTTTTGCAAGAACGCCCAATGATTTATTTTTGACATATGCATTTAAATATGATCGCTGCTCATAAATATTTACATAAAGAAACAAAAGACAATTACTCGTAATTCCAGAAACAGGGGCAAAAATAAGAAATGTCAAACCCGACAGTTACTCTGTCCAGCAGGTACCAGGGCAGAGACAGCTTTGGAGCATAATCATCAATACATGTGACCTTGTAACATTTGTATTCCCCATAGAGTAAAGGTAATCAAAGCATTGATATCAGTTCTCTCAAAACGGGAAGTAATCTCCCTAGCCAGGGTCATCCAGAAACCTGACATCTATATCCCCCGGTCGAATTACATGATCGCGAGCGAATCATCATAAATTATTATCTCCCCAAGCAGAGTTTGTTTTTCTAGATACAGAAGCTAAATCCTCAACAGAGCTTAACAAGAGTCATTCCCCGGCAGAGCTATTCTCGAGCAAAGTCTCTCCCTGGCAGAATATTCACAAACAACAAAGAGCAAATCTCTGGCACAGTCATTTCCGTTCACCATCTCCAACGGAAGTAGAAGAACCACAGTTCTCTACAACATTCAGAAATTCTATATTCTCCAGCAGCAGTCAGGGATTTATTTTCCTGGACTCGGATATGTCAAAAATAACATCTCATGTTCATATATTATGACATACGCACACATATCACGTACAGCATAATCTCATTTATTTTGAGAAAATCATCTCACAATGCATTTCATGCCTCGCATATGATTAACCATGTTGTCTTTTCAGGAAAGACAGTTATCACCAACAATTCTAGCAATTATACATGTCATATCTGCAAACAGCTAATGAAAAAAAATCAGTTCCCAAAACTAAACGGGTCAACTCATCTACATGATCAAGCAGAGTAACCCTACTATTCAGGTTCCTTCTCATGGCCTTACTACCCAGGCTCTTATTTCGAAGTAACCCTATGACCCAAGTTCCTTCTCATGGCCCTACTACCCAGGCTCTCATTTCGAAGTAACCATACGACCCAGGTTCCTTCTCATGGCCCTACTACCCAGGCTTTCATTTCGAAGTAACCCTACGACCCAGGTTCCTTCTCATGGCCTTACTACCCAGGCTTTCATTTCGAAGTAACCCTACGACCCAGGTTCCTTCTCATAGCCCTACTATCCAGGCTTTCATTTCGAAGTAACCCTACTACCCAGGTTCCTTCTCATAGCCCTACTATCCAGGCTTTCATTTCGAAGTAACCCTACTACCAAGGTTCCTTCTCATGGACCTACTATCCAGGCTTTCATCTTGAAGTAACCCTACTACCCAGGTTCCTTCTCATAGCCCTACTATCCAGGATGTCATCTCGAAGTAACCCTACTACCCAGGTTCCTTCTCATGGCCCTACTATCCAGGTTTTCATCTCGAAGTAACCCTATTATCTAGGTTCCTTCTCCCTTATCTCCAAACAACAGTTTACAACACTATAAGGCCCAGACCCGACCAGATACGATCGATTTCACATTTCCTCAGTAAGCCTATGTACAACCGGACCCTAACCAGATATGCATTCTACTTTCACCTCCTTAACAAGAGTCATTCCCCAGCATAGTAATGGACAACTGAAGCTCCTAGACTCTACTTCCCAGGACATAAATCAAAATTCCCCGGCGAAGTCCTCCTCAACCGCAGGTACAAGAATTCTCGCCAAGGAATATCTTATGCAACCGATCTTTTCGAGATGGCATCTGCAAGCCCATTCCCGATATCACCAATTAGTATTACTTCATGCGAGTGCAAATTTCTGGGCACTCTAGTGTTCAATCATTTTCCATCTTCAGATCACGAAAGGCAGACCGACCAATCTACATACTCAGGCTTAAGAAGATTGAACAGGGGCAGCTGTTGTACCCCAAAATTTGCCCTCTCATTTCTCAAAGGATCATCTTGGACTCTCAGGTTTGCTTCTATCAAGTTTCAAGTCTTGAATTACAACTTTTCAAGAAAATCATCCACAAGGGGAAAATGGTCAAAATCACACTGAAAAGTCAAACTTTGACTTTTAGATCAAAAATCAAGTTTCAACAATTATATTTTCATCAAGACATGAAATTGGTTCATCAAAAAATCAGAAGTCAGAAATTACTTTGAAAAAATCAAATTTCTTAACATTTAGAAAATTTTCAAAGTGTTAAGAGAATATGATACTTCAGAACTTCTGAGCCAGCCTCCACGCAAGTGCAGTCAGAGGTTGCAAACATGCTTCAGAACATAGTTCTTCAATCAGAACATGACTCTTCAGCATATGCTTTGATCAGAGTATCATCGTTCGAGTTTCATTTTGGTCTTCTTCTATCAGAACATCACAAAACCCCAAAACCTTGTTTGAACAGCCTGCTGCACTGCTATAACACAATCCTGCAAATAGCTGCCGCAACACTCCAAATTGTTGCTGATCTAGTCCACCCCCTGCATTTTTCCCAAACCCTATATTTGCACCAAATTAGCATACGATAACTGTGATTAAAAAGTAATGAAACAGTATACCAAAAAGGTTTGAATCCCATTTTTCCCCCAAAACTACAGCAACCCCATCTTTAAATAATTTGCTTCATCACACATTCAAGGGGCTGGCTTTTGGAGAGAGAAAATTGTCAAAAGATAGGAAAGAAAACTGTGAAACCTTCATAAAAATCCAGAATTCCAAAACAGAAAACCAAACCTTTGTACTTCCCTTTGAATCAAAGAACTTGGCATTTCATCTTCTGTTGCTCTTGCTGACTCCAGAACATTTGAAGGCAGCAGTTCAAGTTCCAAGCACACGCTCTAGATTCAAGGTAAGTCTTTCTGACTTTGCATCTTCTCATTCAGAACATCATTAAATATGTAAATATCATAGTGTTGATGTTTTCCATATCATTGCATAAGAAAAAAATTGTGGATCAGAACTTCTTGATTAAGGCTAGGCTCAGAATTAGGATTAGAACTTCTATAAATTGTTGTGCTTTTGTCCTCCTGATTTGCTGTTAAGGACTGAATAAATTGCTGATGTGCTGATTAATATGAGGAAAGAGTTGAAATGTAACACAAAACTTCTGTTTTTCATTCACCATTTTAACACACATAATTTCTAGGATTTTCTCACTGTTTAAGCACGCAAAACTTCTAAGTTCTCTTCACTATTTTAACACACAAAACTTCTATGATTCACTCGCTGTTAACACACACTGAACTTCTGATGTCCACTCATTGTCTTAGCACATATTAAACTTCTGAGTTCTTCCCACTGTTTTAATACTTAGAACTTATGATTTTTACTCACTGCTTAACATAACACAGAACTTCTGACCTTTTTCTCACTGTCTAAGCACGACCCAAAACTTCTGTTTTTGCCCTCTAACGTCATTTTCAGGATTCTAATGGCATCGACCCAGAACTTCTGTTTTTGCCCTCTAACGTCTCTTTCAGGATTCTAACAGCATCAACCCATAACTTTAGACCATTCTCTGACGTTTCCTTCTGAGCTACAGTACACAGCATCAGAACTTCTGGTCCTCTTTATTTTGCTTTCAACAACACGTTGACCTTATTTCTCACTATTTTTCCCTTTTCTCTCTTATTTTTTATCATTTTTAGCATTAGAACTATTTTTATAAAAAGACATCAAAAATATTTTCTTCTATTAAACAATTATTTTCCTTTTAATTTATTAAGACAAAAAAACCATTTTCTAAACAAAGTCCTTTTTCTTTCTTACGTTGTAAATTTTAATATGTTTGTAATAGTTAAATAGGATTTAAATTCTTGCAACCCCCCATCCCTAAAATATTGTAATATCATAGGACTTTTATATTTCCTCCATTTAACGCTTTTCCAAATATAAAATGCTAGTAATTAGGATGTGTATGGTAAGATATGAAATCAACAAATAGATAAACCTAATCAAGACTAAAATGCATGCAATCAAACACACTTGCACACTAGCACCCTTAGGGTAATCCCACCTTGTTTCCTATCGGCAAAATAGTCATGTCCCTCGAACATGGGCGTTTTAGCAAAAGACCCTCGATAAAATATCTTAGTCCCTCGATGACCCTCGACGTTGCCTTCTATAAACGATCTAGTCCCTAACACGACATTGCTAAAACGTTCCATGGGTTACCTTCTATGACTATACAAAAACGTCTTGCGCCTGTCCCTTCACATCCAATGATGAGGCTCCTTACCAAATCAATGGTAAGATGGCAACATCTAAAGGAGGAGGAAAAGAACATCTAAGACCTTTTGAGTAGGTAGATTCGCTCCTAGTTGCTCGCTTGATCACAACAAAAACATTTTATACACCAACACTCTCATTTTGAAACATTTTCAAAAGACAACACTTTGTACGCGTTCTTATAGAGACGAGAACCATTACAAAAATGTTTTTTTCAAAAAACTTTCAAAAAATCATAACACAAAAGCATAACTTTCAAACAAAGCAAGTGATCTAGTGAGTAAACTAAGAGCCCATGGAAAACCATGGATGAAAGGGGTGCTAACACCTTCCCCTTTCATAATCTACCCCCCAAACTCAAGAAAACATCTCTAAAGGTTTTTCCTTTTCTTTTCAGCCTTTCCTTGTTGGATAAAAGAAAAGTCGGTGGCGACTCTTGCTATACACAACATTTACGATTAAACGCAAAGCAAAAAGTCAGTTCTCCCACCGTATCACAGCAGTCATTATCTCTCAAAAAAGAAAAGCCCACTAAGTCAAAAACTACAAAGGAGACTTAAGAAAAACTTGGGCATCCCGCTAACTGTAATCTCAAAACTAGAACTGTCATGCAAAAATTAAGGGATAATAAATCAAAAGAAAGAGGACACTACAAATCCTCGACAACATGAAAAATTTTGCGAAAGTGACTGCCTTCCGATAAATGAAACTTGTCTGAACCATCACTAAAACGTCATTCCATACTCAATTGGAGTTCAAAACAGACATTAACTGAGTTTAGGGCGGAAGAACATCACGAAGAACGGGTGGATTTAAATACAATTTGAGCCTTAATCCTTTGTTTCTTAAACCGTGAACCAAGCCATGTTACAACCTTTCAAAAGTCCTAATTGAATCATGGGTTAGTTCGAAAGCATACTGTTACAAAAAGGTATCCTGACTCCTGTAAGGCATTACTCTAAATCCTGAGTTGAATTTTTCTTACGAAATTTCTTTACTTGCTAAAACGCATTTTCAAAACTTCAGGATAAGCATAAACTTTGCATTATTTGAATATCACTGTTTGTATATGGCTATTTGTTTGACAACAGAGAAAATCACACAGCGAATATCCGATGAACGAAAGCTCTCTTAGTGAACAAAATCACTTCGATTGGAAAGACACTTCCAATGACAAATCGCTCATGATCAAAGGGGCACGGCATGATTTTTGTCCAACACATATGGGGCAGTCAAGTCAAGATTCAAAGAATCTCTCAAAGAATTGTTGAATAACCAGGGGCAAAGCTCCATCTGAGTCACTCAAGGGGAAAAGTGTTAGAACAATGTTTGAATCTACTACCCTATATTTAAGTTTTGATGATAACAAAGTGAAAAGATATAGTATTTATAAGTTTCATGAATGAACTATATGCTGCCTAAAATTATTATGTTCTGACTTGCAGATACTCTGATTGAGATAAGCAAGATCACGTCTATTCAGCATCAGAACTTGAATTCAGACACCAGCATCAGAAGTTGCCACATCAGAACGTCAAAATCAGATGATCAACTCACGCACATGCTGAAGCTTGATGAACAGAACTGCGCTCAACACTCTGATACAGAAACACAATAGTTCATCAGCAGCGAAGCAGAATCAGAATGAGCCAAGCCAGAACTTGCGTTAAAGAAGCAACGGTACTGTGCATTGAAAGCTAATTAATTCCAACGGCCTCATTCTAGACAAGATCTGCTCAAAAAGGAAAGCTTGTTATTAGCATTGAATCAAGAATATTGCATTCAACGTTCATCTTCTCAAGTGCTATATAAACAAGGCTTTGAAGATTATAATGACTAATGCTCTCAAAATCTCTACACGCACAAAAGCTGAACCATAATCTTCATTCTACCAGTTTTGCTAAACCACATACTCTGATACTCCATTACTGTTTAGCAATCTAGTTTCTAAGCTTCATTTTGTGTATACATCACAGTTGTGATAAAGTTTTGTAGAAAACATCCACACACATAGTTTATCTCTTTGTAAGAAAGTGTTGCCTTGACAAACCGGGTTGTGGTTTGAATCAAGAAGGATTTAGCAGTTGTTAAAGCAGTCTGTAATATTCAGTTGAATATAGTGAATTAAGACCTCGTTGGAGAGAGGCGAAATCACCTTGACGGGTGGACTGGAGTAGTTTGAGATCAAACGAACCAGGATAAAAATATCTTGTCAATTGCTTTAGATTTCAGTTTTACAATTCAACCCCCCCTTCTTGTGTTTTTCACCCCTTCAATTTGCATCAGAGCGCCTGGTTCTGAGCTAAAACACTTAACCGTGTCAGTACAAGATCCAGCGTCAGAAAAACACAATGGCAGGAAACAATTCTCACTTCAGCAATGACAATAACGAGGACAGAGACATATTCAGTGGCAAACCTCCAGTCTTTGATGGAGAAAACTTTGATTACTGGAAAGACAGAATTGAAAGCTTCTTTCTAGCACATGATGCTGATCTGTGGGATATGGTGACAGATGGATACACGCACCCTGTGAATGCTAGTGGTCAGAAGATTGATAGAAAATCAATGTCTGATCAACAAAAGCGTGACTTCAAGAATCACCATAAGGCCAGAACCATCCTCCTCAGTGCCATCTCCTATACTGAGTATGAAAAGATCTCCAACAGAGACACAACAAAGAATATCTTTGATTCTCTCAGAATGACGCATGAGGGCAACGTTCAGGTCAAAGAAACAAAAGCTCTGGCGCTCATTCAGAAATATGAGGCGTTCAAAATGGAAGAATCTGAATCCATTGAAACTATGTTCTCTAGATTCTAGATTCTGGTAGTTGGTCTCAAAGTTCTGGACAAAGGGTACTCTACTGCTGACCATGTCAAGAAAATAATCAGAAGTTTACCCAAGCAGTGGAGGCCTATGGTTACTGCTCTGAAGCTAGCTAAAGATCTCAACAAAATCACTCTGGAGGAACTTATAAGCTCCCTCAGAAGTCATGAGATAGAGCTAGAAGCTGATGAGCCTCAGAAACAAGGTAAGCCTTTAGCATTAAAATCTAACAGAAAATTTGAGTCTAAAGTTTTGCAGGCAGTTGAAGAAACATCTGATGGATCCTCATCAGAAGAAGACGAACTTTCCCTTCTCTCCAGAAGAGTAAATCAACTGTGGAAGCAAAGACAAAGGAAGTTAAGGAATCCCAGAAGATCTGATCAGAACGAGTCTTCTTCCAGATACAGAAGGACAGATTCTTCCTCTGGATACAGAAGATCTGAAGGCTCCCCCAGTAGCAAGAAGCCAAACACCAAAGACATCATCTGCTACGAGTGCAATGAGCAAGGACACTACAAGAGTGACTGCCCAAAGCTTCAGAGGGAAAAGCCCAAAAAGAAGTTTGGAAGAGAGAAGAAGAAAAGTCTCATGGCCACATGGGATGACTCTGACTCGTCTGAAGCTGACTCAGAATCAGATGATGAAAGGGCAAACATAGCTCTCATGGCAAACATTTCAGAAGATAGTGAAGCTTCTGAATCAGACTCAGAATCAGACACAGAAGAGGTATTTCCTAACTTCGCTGTTAACTTTACAAAGGCTGAACTTGCTGAAAGCCTTAATGAGATTCTGGAACGTTATCAGCAGATTAGAGCTAAATTCAGAGACCTGAAAAGGAATCTTGAATCTGACTCTAATAAGTCTGAGAGTCTCAAATTGGAAAATTCTGAGCTGAGAGATAAGATTTCAAAATTAGAAAACACTTTACAAAACTCTCAGAAGGAACCAATTTCTGAAATTCCCAGCAACGCTGATGAGATCATCAAGGAGTATGATCACAGTTTCCAGAAGTTCCTAGCTAAAAGCATAGATAGAAGCAGAATGGCTTCAATGATCTATGGAGTTAGCAGAAACGGCAGGAAAGGAATAGGATACCAAGGTAAGGTTCCTACACCAAAGAATGTCATGGACTTAACCATTAAACACACTCCTCTGAATTCACACTTTGTGTATGGTCACACACATGATATCAAATATACTAGCAGTAAGCACTCTGTGAAACCAAAATTCAACCAGAGTTTTGGTAAAACTAACAAATCAGGACCCAAGAAAATCTGGGTACCTAAGGATAAAATAATACATGTTGCAGATATCTTTAGCAGCAAGTCAGAAACACCAGTCATGGTACCTGGACTCTGGCTGCTCACGACACATGACGGGAAGAAGGCATATGTTCCAAAGCCTGGAACTTAAGCCTGGAGGCCACGTTGGCTTTGGAGGCAATCAGAGGGGAAAGATAATCGGCTCTGGAACTGTAGGTAATGGAAATCTTCCCTCTATTAATAATGTTCTGCTAGTAGATGGATTGATGCATAATCTGTTATCCATAAGTCAATTAAGTGATAACGGTTATGATATAATCTTTAATCAAAAATCATGTAAAGCTGTTAGTCAGAAAGATGGGACTATCCTGTTTAATGGTAAGAGGAAAAACAACATTTACAAAATCAAACTTTCTGAACTAAAGAGTCAGAATGTAAAATGTCTTATGTCTGTTAACAACGAGCAATGGATCTGGCACAGAAGATTGGGGCATGTTAGTATGAGAAGAATATCTCAGATTAACAAACTCAATCTGGTCAGAGGACTTCCTAATTTGAAGTTCAATTCAGATGCTCTGTGTGAAGCATGTCAGAAAGGCAAATTTGCAAAACCTTCTTTTAAATCCAAAAATGTTGTTTCCACCTCTAAGCCATTAGAACTTCTGCATATTGACCTATTTGGACCAGTTAAAACTGCGTCAGTCAGTGGTAAGAAGTATGGGTTAGTAATCGTAGATGACTATAGCAGATGGACATGGGTAAAGTTCTTAAGACACAAGGACGAGTCACACTCTGTGTTTGTTACCTTCTGTAACCAAGTTCAGAATGAAAAAGATCTTAGAATCGTTAAAGTCAGAAGTGATCATGGTGGAGAATTTGAAAATAAAGATTTTGAGTCATTCTTTAATGACAGAGGCATTCTGCATGATTTCTCTTGTCCTAGAACTCCCCAACAAAATGGAGTTGTAGAACGAAAGAACAGAACATTGCAAGAAATGGCCAGAACCATGATCAATGAGACAAACGTTGCTAAGACTTTCTGGGCAGAGGCAATAAACACAGCGTGCTACATTCAGAATAGAATCTCAATAAGACCTATTCTGGAAAAGACTCCATATGAATTGTGGAAGAACAGAAAGCCCAACATTTCATATTTTCATCCATTTGGATGTACTTGCTTTATATTAAATACAAAGAATTATTTGAACAAGTTTGACTCTAAAGCACAGAAGTGTATTATGTTAGGATACTCTGAACGCTCAAGAGGGTACAGAGTATACAATACAGAAACACAGATTGTGGAAGAATCAATCAGTGTTCGTTTTGATGATAAGCTTGACTCTGAAAAGTCAAAGCAGAATGAAATTTTTGCAAGTATAGAAATTGAATTTGCAGGTTCTGAAGACAAGTCATCAGAAGCTCTCAACACAGACATTCCTTCAACGTCTGAAAGGAGCACTGCTAGAAATCCTTCAACAGCTGTTGATCAACCTCAGAAGAGATTACCCAGAAGCAGCCTGGATCACCCAGAAGAGACTATCCTAGGAAGAAAGGAAGATCCAATCAGAACAAGAGCAAGCTTCAGAAACTCTGAAGAAACTCTTATGGGACTTGTGTCTCTGATTGAACCTTCTTCTATTGATGAAGCACTTCTGGATAATGACTGGATTCTGGCAATGCAAGAAGAGCTGAATCAATTCACCAGAAACGACGTATGGGATCTCGTTCCCAGACCAAAAGGATTCAACGTCATTGGAACAAGATGGGTGTTCAGAAACAAGCTAAATGAACAAGGTGAAGTCATCAGAAACAAGGCACGACTGGTTGCACAAGGTTATAGTCAGCAAGAGGGGATAGACTATACAGAAACCTTTGCCCCAGTCGCCAGGTTAGAATCTATCAGACTTTTAATTTCATTTGCTGTTAATAGAGGCATCACTCTGTATCAGATGGATGTCAAAAGTGCATTCTTAAATGGTTATATAGAAGAAGAAGTTTATGTTCACCAACCCCCAGGTTTTGAAAATACAAAACATCCAGAACATGTTTTCAAACTAAAGAAGTCACTGTATGGTCTGAAACAAGCTCCCAGAGCATGGTATGAAAGGCTAAGTAACTTTCTGCTTGAAAATGAATTCACCAGAGGGAAAGTGGACACTACTCTATTCTGTAAAACAGTTAAGAGTGACATCTTAGTCTGTCAAATTTATGTTGATGATATTATTTTTGGTTCTACTAATCCTTCTCTTGGAAGAAAATTTGCTAAGTGTATGCAGGCAGAATTTGAGATGAGCCTCATGGGGGAACTGAAATTCTTTCTAGGAATTCAGATCAATCAAACTCCAGAAGGTACTTACATTCATCAGAGCAAATACATCAGAGATCTTCTGAAGAAATTTGACCTCTCAGAATGTAAGCCATCAAAGATTCCAATGCATCCCACGTGCATTCTGGAAAGAGAAGAGGTAAGCAAAAGTGTAGAACAGAAAGTCTACAGAGGTATGATTGGTACTCTCATCTATCTGACTGCTTCAAGACCTGACATATTATTCAGTGTTTGCATCTGTGCTAGATTCCAATCAGATCCTATAGAATCTCACTTAACAGCTGTTAAGCGAATTTTCAAGTATCTGAAAGGTACTACTAATCTGGGTTTGTTCTATAGAAAATCTAGTGATTACAGCTTAGTAGGCTACTGTGATGCTGATTTTGCTGGAGACAGAGTGGAACGTAAAAGTACTTCTGGAAGCTGCCAGTTTCTGGGAGAAAATCTGATCTCTTGGTCCAGCAAAAGGAAATCAACAATTGCTCTGTCAACAGCAGAAGCTGAGTACATAGCAGCAGCAGGATGTAGCACACAAATGCTCTGGATGAAAAGTCAGCTTGAAGACTTCCAGATTCTTGAGAGTAACATTCCTATACTTTGTGATAATACTTCTGCTATTTGCTTAAGTAAGAATCCTATTTTACATTCTAGAGCTAAGCATATAGAAATAAAACATCATTTCATTAGGGACTATATTCAGAAAGGTATTTTGAACTTAAAATTTATAGATACAGACCATCAATGGGCTGATATCTTTACTAAACCCCTTTCAGAAGATAGGTTTAATTTCATTCTGAAACATCTCAGCATGAAAGTATGCCCAGAGTGAAAATGTTTTAATTCCATATATTCACCTTCAGAATGTAATTATTTTACTGTGAACTTCTGATCAATCTCCTTTCAGAAAGATAGAACATGCAGATTGTATCAGATGCAAGTCTAAAGATCTGAGAGTCTAATCTCAAAGACAGACGTGTTGATCACTACATCAAACAAATGTCATCCAATCATCAGCATATCTCTGAAGCAGAACGCGTGCGCGCTTCTGAGAAGGCAAAGCGCTGATTGGGTGCATTGAGACACATGTCTGGTAACCGTTTTTAAGTATCTTTCTCAAATCCCCCAAAATCAGCAAGCATTTAATGAAAAGTAATCATTCTTTTAAATGGCAATCATGATTTTTCTCTCTCTCTTAAAAACGTTTATCTTTTCAAAATAATTTTGAAAACTCTATTTAAGCACATTAATCTCTCATTCTTATTCTTTACGCTTTCTCATTAACACTCAAGCATTTTCTGCATATTTCTGAGTTCATCTCTTGCAAACCTTTTTTCTCAATTCATCCTCAAAGCTTTTTTAGTGTGAACAATGGCATCCTCCAGCAGCGTCTCTGCAGGTATTCAGAAGATGAAAGCAAGAATGGATGTGCAGGACAGCAAGATTGACACTGTTGTCAGCATGGTTCATAAGCAAAATGAAACTTCTGAAAAGATTCAAGCGATGCTGGAGAGCCTGTTCTCACGCTTGCCTCCTCAACCTTAAATCTTTTTCATGCATGACCTTTTTCATGTTTTTTCTTGATTTTCTGATGTACTGTTTTGATTAAGTTTTTGTAATATTTTCTTGCTCTGATTCTGAACTATCTTAATATAATTTGTTTTTCTGATCTTAATTGTTTTAGCACATCACCAACACTTTTTGATTGCTGACAAAAAGGGGGAGAACAAGAATGATATTTAAATCAATAACGGCTAACTAGACAGAAATTCTCAAACATTCTAACTCTATTACTTGAAATGTTTTTTCTGTTTTGTTTAAAGTCTACAGGCACAAGGAAGCTCCTGGACACTCTGAAGACTAGAAGCTCTGATCAAAACAAAGTTTCTCTGATCAATATGAAGTTCTGATCCAAAGCAAAGCTCTGACAAGAAAAGCTCTGAAGCTCTGCTCTGACATAAAGCTTCTGATAAGTCAAAGACTCTGATAATCTGATGTTCAAAGAAAGAAAAAGATCTGATCCTGAAGTACACGTATAATCAAAGGGAAGAAATCAACTCAGGGGGAGTATCTCTTAACTCTGACTTCTCCGTACTTCTTAACTCTGATACATTTTCCAGATACCTTTTCACGTTATTTTTCATTTAAAATATCTAGTTTTTGTCATCATCAAAAAGGGGGAGATTGTTAGAACAATGTTTGAATCTACTACCCTATATTTAAGTTTTGATGATAACAAAGTGAAAAGATATAGTATTTATAAGTTTCATGAATGAACTATATGCTGCCTAAAATTATTATGTTCTGACTTGCAGATACTCTGATTGAGATAAGCAAGATCACGTCTATTCAGCATCAGAACTTGAATTCAGACACCAGCATCAGAAGTTGCCACATCAGAACGTCAAAATCAGATGATCAACTCACGCACATGCTGAAGCTTGATGAACAGAACTGCGCTCAACACTCTGATACAGAAACACAATAGTTCATCAGCAGCGAAGCAGAATCAGAATGAGCCAAGCCAGAACTTGCGTTAAAGAAGCAACGGTACTGTGCATTGAAAGCTAATTAATTCCAACGGCCTCATTCTAGACAAGATCTGCTCAAAAAGGAAAGCTTGTTATTAGCATTGAATCAAGAATATTGCATTCAACGTTCATCTTCTCAAGTGCTATATAAACAAGGCTTTGAAGATTATAATGACTAATGCTCTCAAAATCTCTACACGCACAAAAGCTGAACCATAATCTTCATTCTACCAGTTTTGCTAAACCACATACTCTGATACTCCATTACTGTTTAGCAATCTAATTTCTAAGCTTCATTTTGTGTATACATCACAGTTGTGATAAAGTTTTGTAGAAAACATCCACACACATAGTTTATCTCTTTGTAAGAAAGTGTTGCCTTGACAAACCGGGCTGTGGTTTGAATCAAGAAGGCTTTAGCAGTTGTTAAAGCAGTCTGTAATATTCAGTTGAATATAGTGAATTAAGACCTCGTTGGAGAGAGGCGAAATCACCTTGACGGGTGGACTGGAGTAGTTTGAGATCAAACGAACCAGGATAAAAATATCTTGTCAATTGCTTTAGATTTCAGTTTTACAATTCAACCCCCCCTTCTTGTGTTTTTCACCCCTTCAAAAAGTCATGTTGATCATGGCTTTGAAATATATCCACTATGAAGACTTTCGGTACCATCAAATTGCTTGTATGTACCAATAGTATCAGATGGTGTCAGTATCGGGTCTTCATTTTCTTCCACAACAGTCTTAGAAAATATCTCTAGGAAGTTCAGGGCTACCAGAAAAGTGATCAAAATCTCAAGCGTCAAGGTGCACCAGATTAACTCTGAGGGATAACAGGCTCCCATATAAAGGGTCGTGTGTGACCAAGCAAACATTTTCTGGCAATACTACAACGCTTACTACTAGGGGCAGTGAAAAATCTCCCCAAGATCCTTCTCATAGGATGACTCCAAGCCAGAGTTTCAATCTCTGAAAACTTCTCACCAGTTGAGTCGACCTCAAGAACCCTCGAGGATTTCCCCCAACTTGATTTTGCCTCTCCAACTACTACAAATCGAAGGACCACAACTCCTCTTACCCAGTAGACTACTCTACAATCCCCAGCAAGTTACTGTGAAACCTGGACCCGACCAGATATCAGTTCAACTTCGTCCATCAAGAGATAACTCCCAGTAGAGCAACGGACAACCGAGACTCCTGATCTCTTTTCCCCAAACAGGAATCAACACTCTCCACAGAGTTTTCAACATTCCCCAGTGGATTTCTCCTTAAATAACAAAGCAAGAATCCCCAGTGAAAACATTCCAAGCAAAGTCTAAAGACACACCTACTCTTCAACAGCAGTCCGGGATTTAATGACTCCCCAGCATTTGTCAAGGATTTATTTTCCAAGACAAAAATACATTCATCAACATTTTGCACATCCTATTTACATACATGACAAGTGCATACGACACAATCTCATTTATTTTGAGAACATCATCACACAATGCATTTCATGCATCGCATATAATTAATCCTATACCTTTTTCAGGAAAGATGGTTATCATCAACAATTCCAACAGTTCAAGATTAAATACATGTAGCTATACATGACATATCTGCAGACAATTAATGGAAAATCAGTTCCCAAAACCAAAACTGGTCAACTAATCTACGTGATCAAATGAGGTATCCCTACTATCCAGCCTTTCATTTTGAAATAACCCTACTATCCAGGTTGCTTCTCATAGCCCTACTATCCAGGCTTTCATCTCGAAGTAACCCTACTATCCAGGCTTTCACTTCGAAGTAACCCTACTATCCAGGTTCCTTCCCATAGCCTTACTATCCAGGCTTTCACTTCGAAGTAACCCTACTATCCAGGTTCCTTCCCATAGCCCCACTATCCAGGCTTTCATTTCAAATTAACCCTACTATCTAGGTTCCTTCCCATAGCCCTACTATCCAGGCTTTCATTTTGAAGTAACCCTATTATCCAGGTTCCTTCTCATAGCCCTACTATCCAGGCTTTCATTTCAAAGTAACCCTACTATCCAGGTTCCTTATCATAGCCCTATTATCCAGGCTTTCACTTTGAAGTAACCCTACTATCCAGGTTCCTTCCTATAGCCCTACTATCCAGGCTTTCACTTCGAAGTTACCCTACTATCCAGGTTCCTTCCCATAGCCCTACTATCCAGCCTTTCATTTCGAAGTAACCCTACTACCCAGGTTCCTTCTTATAGCCCTACTATCCAGGCTTTCATCATGAATTAATCCTACCCAAGTTCCTTCTCAGACAATTCCAGATGCAGTTTTATATGGACTCATCATGAAGCAGCCTTACACAGGCCCATCATAAATTGAAGAATATCCAAAACCTCTACTGGTTCAGTATAAATCTCTCAACGGTTTATCTTGATTCTCTCCGGTAGACTTTTCTATGGTTCAGATAAATCGCTCCAAGATTTATTCTGATTATTTCCAGTTAAAGAAAATTCAAGACCTCTGCTGGTTCAGTTTAAATCTCTCAATGGTTCATTCTGATTCTTTCCCGCAGACATCTTTCCCTGGTTCAGATAAATCGCTCTAAGATCTATTCTGATTCTTTTCCAGTTGAAGTCAAGCTTAGACTTAATCTATTTTCTTTCAACAATCACCTTTGTATGGCATCTATAAGCCCATATCCAACAAATCTCCATCATTCCTCCAAATGGAATCTATAAGCCCATTCCCAATTCATCTTCAAGTGCAAATTTCTGGGCACTCTAGTGTTCAATAATCTTCCACCTTTAAGTCACGAATGGCGGATCCGCCAATCTAACTCTTCAAGTTTAAGAAGATTGAACAGGGGCAGCTGTTGTACCCCAAAATTTTCCCTCTCATTTATCAAGTACTTTCTCACAAGATCTCCTTTGGTTCAAGACTGCACAAGGGTTGATCAGCTAAAGACACCTCCTTAAGCACTGATGGCTGAAATTAGGGTTTGAGATTGCACAAGGATAATTGAACTTTTAATGCCTCATATGAATTTCATGGGTCATTTTGGACCCTCAAGATTTCTCATGTCAAGTTTCAAGTCGTGGATCACATATTTGCTCAGTCAATTGATCAGTTGACCTAAAAGTCAGTTGTATTGGGGAAAAAGTCAATTGTGGTCAATTTACAGTCAAACTTCATAATTTTTTGTTCATATCAACATTGCAAACTCCTATATGTCATTTGATCAATTTTGGACCACAATTCCTCAAGAAATTTGGTCAGATCATCAAAAGGGCAAAATGGTCAAAATTAGAGTTTTGACTGAGAAAGGGCAATTTCTGATTTTTGACCTAGCAAATGGTTATTTGGTTTGAGACATGATCTCAAGGTTTCAAATGCATAATTTTTACCTAATGGTATGACTCAAAACTTCCCTCAAGATCAATTGATTGATAGTTGATTTTTAGTCAACTGACCAAAAGTCAACTGTATAATGAAAAGTCAAACTTTGACTTTTTGGTCAAAATCAAGTAAATATCACAATTCATCAAAACATGTCAAAATATGAAACTTGTTCATCAAGAAATCAAAAATTCAAGATTTCATTTTGAAAAGTCAAAGTTTCCAAACTTAGAAATTTTTTCTAAGTGTTGAAAACTTCATATTTTTTCACAACTTTGAGCCAATTTTTCACCATGATGCAAGATGATTCAAAGGAAACTTTCAACATGAAAGTTGTATATCTCAATGAGATCTAAAACATTTCTTTACACAACTTATCCTATAAATTCATGGATTTCAAGTTATGATTTTGTGAATACATGTTCATGAAACTTGGAAACTTAGTGAAAGTTTACCCTAGTTTAGGCAGGATTTTGACCTAACTTCATGGCAATTTTTCACATAGTTACAAGGGGAATTTTTAAAAATGATTCAAAGAGGGGTTGTAGATCACATTAAAAGATTTATAAAATGACCAAGAACTCCTTGAGATCATGTTTGAGCAAGGAGAATCGAAGCCATGAAGTTGGCATTTCATTCTTAAATTATAGGTCATTTCCAAGATGAACAAGAATTCAAATCCATGCTAGGCTGCACAATATTTGCTTTGCAGGCATCAAACTTGTTTGGAACTCCATAATTAAATGTTTGCACAGCTGTTAGAGGCTTCAACTCAAGCATTCAATGCATTGCCAATGCTTAATGCTATTTTGGGAAAGTGCACATTGCCATTTTGGAAAAGTAGCTTTATGCACAAAATCAGTTCTTGAGCTTTGCACTTGTTTTCTTCTGATCATACACAATCTATAACCCAAAATAAACTTGTCTAAAGCCTCTAAACAACTCAGCTCATGCTTGTACTTTGCCTTGAAACCATGTTTTCACTTTTCTTCAAAATCAAGTAACATAGCCACAACTTGTACTTGTATGATTCTGACCCTCTCAAGCCTCAGAACCTTTTCCTTACTTATGCACAAGTTGTTTGCATCAAAACACACATATGCTTAAGCCCTCAAACTCCCTAGAACTCAGAATCACACACAAGAGCTCCATTGTTGCATAATCTGACCAAAAACTTGAAACTCACATCTCCCTCGTGCGTTTCAAAGCCTTTTGGTTCCTAAAGCTTCTAAACATCAAATACAACTCATCTCAATACCTGTTACAGTTCTGTAACTCCATTTCCACCATTATCCAAACTCAAAAATAGAGCATTACAAGTTGACTTCTCCAGAACTCCTCAGCCACTTTCAGCTCAAGCCAAGCATCACATTAGCTTCCTAGGAACTTGAGGAAGCTAACCCAATCACTAGGACTCATTGAAAGCTTCTCAAACTCAAAACACGATACCCTCTTGCAAGGTGAGTTTTCTGACTTTTGAACTATTCATATAGGCATTGTTAGGCTTCCATTTTCAAAGATAAAATGTAGATATCATTGCCACAAAACTGTACATATCCATAGTTTGCATTTATATGGCCTGAGCTTAGAGAATTTTGTAGTTGAAGTTTTTGAAAAAATTAGATTTCAGTTTAGGGCCAACAAAATTCTCATTCATCTTTGATTTACAGCTTTAGTTATTTACATGGTTGAATTCGTATTGAAATTTCAAGCAAGTTTCATGTTTGTATTTTTCAATTTGGTTGAGAAATGAACAAGTTAGAAAATTCAAAAATATGGCAATGGCTTCTGGCGCGAGGAAGAAGAAGATAATAGCCATGGAGTTGTTTTATAATATATACTTATGGTTTTGTATTAATAAACGGATATATCACCACCCCAGTGGTTAAAGCGCGCGCTTGTCACCCCTTGGATCTGGGTTCGAGCCCCAACGTCCGTTTTACCATCTTTTCACATATTTTATGTTTTCATTGTTTTTTGTTTGAATAGGTGGGGCCTCCAACTTGGGCCTGATGATTTTTTTTTCTTTTACTAACCCCTGACTTACTTCAGCACCCTCTGGCCCAATTTCATTTTTATTTTCTTTTTCTTATTATATTTTATTTCTTTTTCCTTTATTATTATTATTATTATTATTATTATTATTACTAGTATTATTATTAATATTATTTTTTATTATTATTAATATTAAAAATCCAAAAAATATTTTATTTATTATTTTTACACTTATTTAGTTTATTTATTTATAAAACTAAAAGAACAAAAACATTTTCTTAATAAATTAATTTCTCTCTTAATAATTAATATTTAGATAATTAGGTTTAATTAATATATTATATTATTTTCTTGTAAATTAAAATTAATTTAGAACTTAGGTTTATTTTAATTAACTAATTTTCCTATTATTTCTATTCTTTAAAACCTTTTCATAAATAAAACCCTAAAAAAATCTTTTTTTAGTTAATTTCTTTTCTTATTTAGTTTAAGTTTATTTTATTTTATTTTCCTTAATCATTTTTTTAATTAGGTCAAGACTAAACCCTTTCATAAAAAACAAACAAAATCATTTACTTTTCCATTTATATTCTTGCATTTTTATTTTCAATTTTGTACAATATTCAATATGGTTATAATAATTATTTAGATTTAATTTTCTTGCAATTTCCCCATTTGTAAATTTGTACACCCCCTCCCCTAATGATGTAATAGCTTAGTATTTTTATTTTCCGCAATTTAATGCTTTATATATATATAAATGCTAGTAAATTAAGGTTTGTATGGAAAGATTAAAATCAACAAATTAGCAAACCCTAATCAAGACAAATCAATGCATGTAAACCAACACACTTGCATACTTACACCCTTATGGTAAATACACTTTGTTGCCTTATGAAAAATGGTCATGTTATGCATGTGGAGTATCTTAGCAAAAAAAGCAAAAATACAAGATCATAGTCCCTCAATGACGCTATCAAAGTTGCCTTTCAAAAATGATCTTAGTCCCTTAAAGAAAATGCTAAGATACCTTACAACATTGCTAATCATGACTACACGATGACCCATGCCCGTCCCTTTTACATCCAAAGATAGAGTTTCTTACCAAATCAATGGTAAGATAACAATGTCAAAGGAAAGAGGAAATAAACAACAAAGACTTTTAAGTAGGTAGAATGTTCCTAGTTGCTTGCTCATTTTCAAACCAAAACATCCTTGTTATTTTCAAAATAAACACCAACACTTTCAAAACATCTTACAAAATTTAAACATTTTCAAAAGATAAACACTTTGTACGCGTTCTTATAGAAACGAGAACCATTACAAAGATGCCTTTTCAAAATCAGTTTCAAAAACACATTCCACAAACACCTCTTTGAACCATCTTCAAAATAACACTTTGTACGTGTTCTTATAGAAACGAGAGTCATTACAAAGACGTTTTCAAAATGCTTTCAAAAACCACACAAAGCACATCTTCAAACAAAAGCAAGTGATCTAGCAAGCAACTAAGAGCCCGTAGATAACTACGGATGAAAAGGGTGCTAATACCTTCCCTTTTCATAATCTCCCCCCTGAACTCAAGAAAACATCTCAAAGGTATTTCCTGTTCTTTTCAACCTTTCCTTTTGGATAAAAGAAAATTCGGTGGCGACTCTTGCTAACCGCAACATTTGCGATACAACACAAAACAACTAAGTCAGTTCTCCCACCGCGTTACAGTCACCTTCAGTGAAAGTTGGTGCTTGTTATCTTTTTGCTACCTTTAGTGAATGTTGGTAGTTCATCATTAGTGAACGGCGATGCTATGATATTCTCTCTCTACCTCCAGTGAAAGTTGGTAGCTCACCATCAGTGAAAGTTGGTGATTGTTATCTTTTTGCTAACTTCAGTGAACGTTGGTAGTTCATCGTCAGTGAACGGTGATGCTATGATATTTCTTATCCTTCTACCTTAAGTGAAAGTTGGTAGTTCATCGCCAGTGAACATCGATGATTCTTTCTCTCTACCTTCAGTAAATTTTGGTAGCTCACCATTAGTAAACGTCGGTGTTGTTATTTATTTCATCTTTCTACCTTCAGTGAACATTGGTAGTTTAGCCTTCAGTAGAAGTTGGTGTATCCTTTGATTTTTCACCATTCTCTATGAGTCAGGTCTTTTGATCCACCCGTGATATATTTTCCTAGTTGGGTTTCTCTTTTGTTTCTTTATTTCCTTTGTCACATCCCCAGCGGTGTTTTGCGTCTCTTTGATTTTGTTCATATGAATTCATGCTCATAAGCATTGCATGACATCTTAGGACCAAAAATAGGGTTTGTTTTATATTTAAGTATCTTTGATTGCGTCGACACGAAGATTTTTAACCTTCATATCTCCGAATAGAAGAAACTTAAATAAGGGCAGTTGTTGTACTCCAATTTTTTTTCCCTAAGATCCCTTCATCATACCATGCTGATTCAATCACAACAAGATCACATTAGGGCTTTTGGTTCTCCTCCCTATCTTTAGCTTTGCTCTTTGAGGAATCACCAAGCACCTTGACTTGTTTTCTTTTGTGATCATGAATATTTTTTCTTAATTTTCTTTTTAATTAATAAAATTCAATGTTGGTTTGTCTTACTTGTTAATAATGTAGGTAAAGGCAATGAGGCTTAGCAAGTTGCTCCATGGGTTCATGAGTTTATTTCCATGCCCTAGTCAATAAACCTTGATAAGTTCAAACCTCGCCATTGAAGTTGTTTTGGAAGGGATGGCGTGTCAAGGTTATTTTGGTTCACTACATTTCCAAGTTATCAAGATTGATTCAAAAGTGCAAGGGGTTGATTGAAGAAGTTGTCATGGTTGGACAAAGCCTTGTTCCCATTGGTCACAAGTGCATATTTCTCTAAATTCTCAAGATATGGAAGTGGTTTTTGTGGCTATTAATTCTCATTTTCATCCTCAATAACTTCTATTTACAAAGAAAAAGTGTTGGTACAAGAAGGTAGTTCAAAATTGTCAAGGTTCCTCAAAGCATTTTCTTGATCTATGAGCTAGGGTTTTGAACTTCTAAGAAGTATATATTGCTCATATTTTGGTATTTTTGAGTGATTCCAAAGACATCCTTATCTTCAAAGGGTTATTAACAAATAACTTCAAAAGTTTCAAGGAGTTTCCATTTGGAAGAAACTTGATGATAAAGAAAGATTACAAGTCCTCCAGATGAATCCCCAATTTGTCATGTGTGACTTCAAATGATCATAACTTGGTCAATTTTTATTACCTTGAGCCTACTCTTTTTCCATAATGATCTTGATGATGTGAAATTTATTCCTTATTCTATATGCAAAGTGAGAAAATGGATGGAAGATTCCCTAAGGATACAAAAGATTATAGGTTATTTCATGATTTGTTTCCAGCTTCAACAATTCATAACTCTCTCAATTTTTGGAGATTTTGAATGGTTCAAGTTGCAAAGTGTCATTTAAGATGACTATTTCATACCATCTTTTATGGAAACATGTTTTGACCATGAAATTTCAAATCCATTTACAAAACTTTCCTTCCAAATTGCTTGAGCTACAGTTTATATAAATTTGTCGCGAAGGTGTGGTTGTCTTTGTCTTGAAGAGATGAAGCGAATGGCATAGGTCTGAGCTTCTGATTTTATAGTTTGAGAGACCTGCAATTCACGTTGGCTGGAGGTTGAAGATGAGCAACGTGTCATATTCCAACCAATGAAGGCGCGCCATTTGTTTTTTTTGAAAATCTGATTTAATTAATGATTCAATGATTTATTCACTAATGACCATGATATGCACAGCACGCCAGATCCCTTTTATTTGATTACTAACGCCTTTTGACTCTCATGCAATGGTCCATATATTTTTAACTTTATTTTTATTTTCTAATTTTTATATTTAATTGTTTTAAATTTCAAAAAATCATAGAAAGTTCATTTTTAGTCAAAAAAAACTGAAAAAATTATGAAAAATATTTTTGATTTTTCTCTTTCTGATTTTTATTTTTTCACAATTTTATTTTGTGTTTTGATATTTTTTATAAATTTTCACTTTACTTGAATTGTTTTAAATGTTTAAAAATACTTTTATGCATTCTTAAATTCTAAAAAAATTATGGAATGATCCAATGATATTGTGACAAATATCGGTGACCTCATTCATTTTTTATTTCTGACTTTGTTATTTTTTATCATTTTTGGTTTATTTTACTCATTTCTTTTAATTTTAAAAATATTTTCTGATTTTTAAAAATTACTAAAAAAATTCATAAAATTATTTTAGTTCATTTCTGATTTTTTTTCTATGGTGTTACTTTTTGTTTCTTGATTAATTTGAACATAGTTGAATTTTTTCTCTTTTATTTCTATTTTAAAACATTTTAAAACCTTTTTAATGTATATATTAAATTCAATATTATTTTGTGATTATATTCTGGCTGACTTGGGTTGAATTTTTTATTATGAACTTTGTTAACATCATTGGATCCATGGTGTTGAGTTTAACTCCATAAAAATGGATGAATGATTTTAATAATAGTTTAATTGAAATTTAATTCAAATGTGGTTTTATGTTCTTTCCCACCCCTCTTCATCTTATCTCTTTCTTATTGCACTAAGTGTTATTGGAGCATGGTCTCTATATCATGTCTCAAAACAAATGGTGCATAGATTGTTATTGACCGGCCTTAAAATAGGTGCGACTTCTACATAAGTCCACTTATAATTGCTTAACATAGCGCTAAATTTTGTCCTGATTCGAATAAATGATCATTCGTGGCCCAAACCTATGTTTGCAAGCCCAAGTATGTTAATTTGATCTCTTTGATCTAATAACCTTGAGATTCATTGTATGGAGGCTTTGGTTCTACCAATCCTCTAATGGATCTACAACACTTTTTGTCAACGCGGATCACTTAAACATTGTTGATCATTAAATGGTACTTTTGAGGATTCCAAATGGATGATATACTTGACAAAAAGAAAATGCAACTTGTTGTGTAGAGGCTTTGGTTCTACCAATCCTCTAATGATTTCCAAATACAAGTTTCAAGATGGTCATCCAACTAACCACTAATTATTAAATTGTTCTTACTTTATGCTTTTATTTTTTATGCTTTATGTACCATTTACTTTAAGCATTACATTTCATGTCATTTTTATTTTGCTCACTTGAGCTTTTTCTTTTCTCTTATAAGACACCTAATAATCAACATGAAACATAAAACCTTTAATGATACTTGGACTATTTGGATACTATCCTTGGCATTATAGAGCATTTGACTTCTTGGACTTAGGATTAGAAACCTTGGCCTATGTTGGAGACCTTGTGACTTTAATTGATATTTTGTTTGGAGTTCTTGAGGTTTACCTCAAGACATTGGGTTGTTTGTTTGTTTTGTGTGCAGGTTATTGTGATTACATTCTTTGTCTGTAATTTGGAATTCACCTGTATACAATCGTTACTCTGCCCAATTTTTGTGAAGACTTAATACACTTGAAGTTTGATTCTCTCAAGAGGTCTAGTATTTTTGCTTGCTTGGTTTCAATCCGAAGGATGGGAATTCTATCTTAACTCATAATGTCAAGTATTGTCTTCTTATTGGTTAGATGGTTCATATCCCTAGCTTTTATCTTATGCTTTAGGATAGTCTCTTCTTCTCCTCCCATCTTCTTTAATTTCAAAAATCTTCTTCCTCCTTTTGAAAATTCTTCTTATTTTTAAACTTGAACCACTTTCATAATAAACTTGGACTTATGTCCACGCATTTTAAAAACATTTTCATAAATAAACTTCAATCAACTTAATAATACCTTGACATTTTTTGTGAGAAGACTAAAAGTCAATCAATCTCATTTCAAACCATTTTGCCACTTTGGCTTTTTATTTTAAAAACCTTTCTCAAAATATTAGACTCTTGTCAATCCTTGTAGTGATGAAAATAACTATACTTATACAATATGTAGTGAAGAGAGATATTTTCCACTTGGGTGTTGAGTGAGGCATTGTTGATTTTAAAATCCAAGCCATATCCTCCACTTTGATATGATGCAAATTCTCCTTTCTCATGATTGTGGGTAGTAAGTATGTTTTTCCACACGGACAATGACGATGATGTCTTATCTTATAAAATCAATTAACATACTTATGTTTTAAAAAAATTTAAAAGAGGAACTACGTGTACCCTGATCCCCTATTGCACGAAAGATGGTACATAGGCATTAAAGGTTCGCAAGCGCGGCGGGTGCAAAAATCATAAAAATATAATAATTTTCTCACCTCCATCATCCATTTTTATACAACATTTTATAGCCAAAATATACAGATTTTACAAAGAGGTTCCTACGGAGTACCATAGATGTTTAGTGTGCTAATACCTTCCCTTTGCATAACCAACCCCCTTACCTTGAATCGTTCCCCCTCTTTTTGGGTTACTCACTCTTTTCCCATTCCTTTGGAAACAATAAAGCACGGTGGCGATTTTTATTTTGATCTGTATAAGTCTAGTCAATCCAATGGCTTAGTCTTAAACATTTCTACCGCTACACATCCCCATGAACTACTCCAGCCATACTCTGATAGATCCACCGGTACCTACTTCAAATATATGAGTTTTACCCGTCAAGCTAACAACGTTAAACAAGCGTTGCATGGGAGGCAACCCATGGGTTTATCTTTTCATTTCCTTGCATTTATTTATTTTTGAATTTTAGTTTTACTTATTTAGACTAAATTTTACAATGTTTGTGTTTTCAGGTCCCACCTCGATAGCATTCCCCTTTAACCATTTCTTTTCAGGATGCAAAGCTTCGACGACATGCACGTCACTTTCAGAGATGATACACAGAAACAGCGTCAATAGGCCCTTTCTCAGCACCCCATGGCACGTTCCTCTTACCCTGACCAAGATTGCATGGAAGCTTTAAGCCTCGAGCCCAGTATAAAGTTTCTGTGTAGCCGGCTCCATTGGGATGAGTATGTTGTTGACTTGAATATGACCTACAGAAACCTTACTCTGGAATTCATCAGTTCATTTGACTTTGAGACATATGTTGGTCAGGACGGTTGTGTCATTTTCAGATTGTTTGGGACAGAGTACTCTTTTACCAAGAAGGAGTTTGGTGATTTTCTAGGCTTCCAGACTACCCCTGATGCCATACCTGGGATACCTATGGGTTACTTTATGAGTAGAGATATCGAGAAGTTCTTGAGTGATATTACTGGTGGATAAGGCCCTGATCCTTCCACCTAGCTATCCCATATGATCCATAACCCGACTCTCTGGTACCTTCGGAGACACTTTACCTTAATGGAAGCCACTTAAGGCTCCATATTAGGTCATTTTCGGCAGCTGCAGAGTGATAATGATCGTTACTGCAGCAGATCCTGTCGTCCTAGGCATTCAGACCAGGGAGGCGAGGGTACCAGTCGCCAGCCATAGTTTATCCAGGTTACTATTTCCTTATCTTATTTCAAAATATTAGGGGCAATGTTCGATTTAAGTGTGGGAGGAGATTTTATTGCTTTTCTTTTTCTTTATTTTTACCTTTTGTTTTTCTGCTTTCTAGTTTATTTATCTTGTTTTATTAGTTAGATTTTAAATTCATGTGCTTGACGATTCATCTATGTGGTGTATCTTTACTTCCCCGTCCCTTTAGCCTTACCAAAAACTTTTCTTTGACAAAAGAAAACAGTATGTTTTGAAAAAATTGGGCTTTAAAACAGGTTTGAGATAGGACGTGGGCGACTTGGGAAATCTTTTTGAAACATTGGCATCATTTTAATACCATAAGCTTCACGGTTATAGGAATCAATCTCGATACCTCATATGTCATGGCCTTAATTATCATCCCAGAATAAGTCCTTTAGTAGTTTATCCTAGCATTCAGCTTTGGCCTAAGCATGCTCTACATAGGGGACCGATGAAAATAAGTGAATGATCTTTTTGTGCTTTTGAAAAGATAAACTACAGCACCAGGATAGGTGACCCTCACACAATCATTTAACCCAAAATGTTGTAAAAACTTGCAAAAAGAATAATGAGAAAAAATTTTCCCATTGTTGGTTGGTTCAGAGGTATCTGGTGCTGGACTTGGTAGGACGAATTACGATCAGATCCCCTACAACTGCAATTGGATCTAAAAAAGGGGTTACACCAACTCATGTACCAGAACCCTTTGCTTTAGATCAGAGTCACTAACTGGTCACTCTACTATGAGTATGTAAGGATAACAGGCTTAATGTGATTGCACCTGAATGAAAGAGGATTCGAAATAGATGACAAGATATGCCTAGGTATATTAGCATGATACGAATTGATTTGTATAGGAACGAAGTTTATGTCCATCTGCGGAAAGTGTTGTTACGATACCCTTGGCTCATTCAGTTGGTACTTATCAAGTACATCCTGTTTTGAACTTAGAAGCCTTTTTAGCCCAAATCATTTGTTGATGTTGTTTTTCTTTCATGAGCAATATTCAGTTTTTGCTTGAAGACAAGCAAAGGTTCAAGTGTGGGAGAATTTGATAACGCTAAAATACACAGCATATTTGACTCAGATTGCACATGTTTGTTAGGGTTTTTATTGTCAAATTCTTTTGTTATGCTTGTTTTTGTTTTGTTTTCAGGTATTTTGATTATCTACATTCCCTCTTGAAGAAATGAAGAAAAAACGAGCAAGAAATCAAGTTTTTGAGTAAGTTGTACTCATGGAATCCAGCATGGCACCCGCCATAGGGTAGGCCATGACATAGATTGGTTTCAACTTCCTACAACTACCACGTCCTACTCAACTTCCCATACTTGTACACATGGCGGGCTCCATATAGGCATGGCGGGTGCCACCTTTGTTAAATGGTGTCCCGCCCAAAAGGAGTTGGGGGCACTTTTGTAATTCCATGGAGTATAGTTTTTCTATAAATAGGAGGTTCTAGTTTCATTTTCTTTTCATTCAAGCTTAGTTACAAACTTAAGCCACGTATTTTCAGATCTTGTAAGTGATAAGACCTCCACATCGAAGAGTTATCACACCATTGATAAAGTCTATAATCGAGTTTGGAGCACTTTGGTAGAAGTAAATTCTGCCTCCATTTTCATTTCCAGTCGCATTTATTTCCAGTTGTACCTGATTTAAAGCCTCTGATTTGGAGAAGATTTTTATTTACAAAGACTCGCTTTACTTTATTTATTTCCTCGCACTCATTTTACTTTATTTATTTCCTCGCACTCGCTTTACTTTATTTATTTCCTCGCACTCGCTTTACTTTATTTATTTCCTTGTCTTGCACTTATTTAACATGTATGTTTACATTTCCATGTCTGGCTAAATTTTAAAGGTTAGAATGTAAGGATCATAGTTAATGTGATATTCCATATAATGTGTCAGTAGAAATACCTAAAGGACTATTTTGGTTTTTAACACAAGTTTTTTTCACTTTATTTTTGTTGGGTAAGATCGAAAGTCGTCCAACCTTTAGCTAAACTTGGGTGGTATTATTTATTCAAAGGAAGAGAAAGCGCTTTGTTCAATTAAGTAGGAATCTTTTATCACTTTTAGAAAAATAATTTCAAAACTCTTTTCGGACGCGTTTATGGGTTTAAAGGTCTAATCCTCTTTTGGTTAGAAGTTCCAAGTCAAAATTACTTTTCAACTAAGTCAAGAAACTATGTTTCTTAAAAATAAGTTTATTACTTTAACGCAATGTGCGCCTTTTTATAAGTGATAATAAGAGGGATTGTTTAAAGAATAAACTCGGTTCTGAATACGTGAAAGCGATAGTTCCTGTTAAATTAGTTCTTTTCATGAGTAGAAAATATTTCCTTATAAGTAGGTCTAAATAGAAGCATTGGAATATCATCAGACTGTGTGAATTGCATTCAAGCCTGTTGTTTTTATCTAAATTTATATTTCCGTACTTTACTTACACTTACACTCATAAACCCCTGAATTATTTTACCTTAGATAAACATCATAGCAATAGAAATCAATAGATTGACGTTTGGTCGATGTGGGATCAATAATCTTTTATATTACTCTGACGTGTTTCATATACTTGCGAAAACCACACATCAGTGTTCACCTTTCTTTGAATCCAATGTTCATTGGTATCTTGTTGAGTACTTTCAGGTCTGGTGGTTACTAGTCCTTCTTAAGTTGAGTGTCCACTCGTTACTTCATATGTGATCCAGTTTTTTCCCGAAACATTCTTTATATTACTCATAAGGTCGAGTGGTCACTCAATCCCCAGTGTTTCACCAATGTTTTACTGGTTTGGTTCAGTGGTTACTATTCCTTCTTCGATTGAGACGAGTGATTACTGGCATACTCTTTTAGATCCAATGGTTATTGGTATCTTTCAGGTCTAGTGGTTACTAGTCCCTTTTAGGTCGAATGTTCATTTGTTGCCTCATATGTGATCCAGTTCTTTCCTGGCACATTCTTTATAGTACTCCTAAGGTTGAGTGGTCACTCGTTACCTTTACTTGATCCCTAGTGTTCCACAAACATTCTAATGGTTTGATTTAGTGGTAATTATTCCTTCTACAATCGAGACTAGTTTTTACTAGCATACCCTTTTAGATCACAAGGTTATTGGTATCTTTTAAGTCTAGTGGTTACTAGTCCTCTTGGGCTGAGTCTAATGTTTATGGCCTCGTTTTTCAAGTCCATTGTTCACTGGCACTCTTTGATAAGAGTTTAGTGTTCATTATTCCTTCATGCTTGCAAACCCAGTTCTTTTGGTTTGATACCACAAAGCTACTGAAATATGGTCACCAGTGTTTATACACTTTGTCCTAATTCAGAGGGTAAAGTTTTGAGTTCATATTTGTATTCAATTACTGTTAGAACATAGTTTGATTCTATAACCCTTAATTAGAGTTTTGATGATAACAAACACAAAGAACAAATATGCACTCTAAATTTGTGTTATTTTATATGCAGAAGTTCTGACCAAAGCAGCATCAGAAGTTAATCCATAGAAGCTTTCATGCTGAGGTAATCAGAATTTGCGTTGAAGAATGATGATCAGAACCTGTGCTGAAGTGAAGAATACTTTGATTCCGAAACAGAAGGTTCATATACAATCAGATTCTCACAACTCTAAGTCATAAATGTTCTAAAGCAATTGCACCATACAAGATTGTAAGATTCTGAAGCGTTACTATTCAATAAAGACAACATTATATGCAACAGCTTCATTCAGACAAGAATCTTCTCAATATGGAAACAGCTTAAATGTCCATTATCACGCTTTATGTTGGATAGGATTCCTATGCCTATATAAACAAAGCTAAGAGGACAAATTGAAAATTATTTTCAATACGACTGCAATACATCTCAAAACGCTGCAAGCTTACATACTCTTTTTTACGCTCAAAATTGTGTAAAATATCACAATTGTGATAACTATTTTTGTAAGGAAAAACAACCATACACAAAATTCTTTTATCTTGATTAAGCTAGTTTTCCTTGAGATTAAACGGGTTGGGGTTGTACTCAAGAGGACTTTGGAAGTTATCAAAGTAGTGATTGTAATCAGTTATTGATTAGTGGATTAAGTCCTCGTTAGAGAGAGGCGAAATCACCTTAACGGGTGGAGTGGAGTAGTTTGAGATCAAATGAACCAGGATAAAAATATAGTGTCTCTGCGCATTTGATTTTAAGGTTTCAATTCAACCCCCCCCCCCCCCCCCTTCTTGTGTTTTTCACTTCTTCAATTGGCATCAGAGCGCCTGGTTCTGAGTTCATACACTTAACCATGCCAGTACAAGATCCAAGCTTTAGAAAAACATTATGGTGGGACCAAGCCAAAACATCAGCAATGACTATCATGAGAACAAGGACAGAATCAGTGGCAAACCTCCAGTCTTTAATGGAGAAAATTTTTACTACTGGAAAGACAGAATTGAGAGCTTCTTTCTGGCCCATGATGCTGATCTATGGGACATGGTAATTGATGTATACACACATCCAGTGGATGAAAGTGGTCAGAAGATAGACAGAAAAAGGATGTCTGACCAGCAAAAACTTGACTTCAGAAGCCATCATAAAGCCAGAACAATACTTCTCAGTGCCATCTCATACTCAGAATATGAGAAAATCTCAAACAGAGAGACAGCCAAAAACATGTTTGACTCTCTGAGAATGACGCATGAAGGAAACATACAGGTCAAAGAAATCAAGGCCCTTGTGCTCATTCATAAGTATAAAGCATTCAATATGGAAGACAGTGAATCTATAGAAGCAATGTTCTCAAGATTCCAGATCCTTGTTGCTGGGCTAAAGGTTCTTGACAAAGGATATTCTATTGTTGATCACGTAAAGAAGATCATCAGAAGTCTACCCAAGCAATGGAGGCCAATGGTCATAGCACTTAAGCTAGATAAAGATCTCAATAAGATGTCTCTGGAAGAACTAGTCAGCTCCCTCAGAAGTCACGAGATAGAGCTAGAAGAAGATGAGCCTCAAAAGCAAGGTAAGCAACTAGCATTAAAATCTAATGAAAAATCTGATTCTAAGGTTTTGCAGGCTATGGAAGAAACTTCTGATGGATCCTCATCAGAAGAAGATGAATTTCCTCTCCTCTCCAGAAGGGTAAATCAAATGTGGAAGTAGAGAAAAAGGAAATTCAGAAACCCCAGAAGATCAGAGAATCAAAATGAATCCTCCTCCAGATACAGAAAGTTTGAGTCTTTCTCTGGGCACAGAAGATCTGAATGTTCTTCAGGACACAGAAAGTCAAATAACAAGGACATCATCTGATATGAGTGAAATGAGCAAGGGCACTATAAAAGTGATTGTCCAAGGCTTCAGAAGGAGAAGCACAAAAATAAGTTCTTCAAGGAGAAGAAGAAAAGCCTCATGGAAACATGGGACGATTCAGACACTTCTGATGTTGACTCAGAGTCAGATGATGAAAGAGAAAACATAGCTCTCACGGCAAACGTATCAGAAGTCAGTGAAGCTTCTGGTTCATACTCAGAATCAGAACTGAAGAGGTATTCTCTGACTTAACTATTGATTTTACTAAGGCTGAACTTGTAGAAAGTCTAAATGAAATTTTGGAAAGGTATCAGCAAATCAGAGTCAAATTCAAGAACCTGAAAAGGGATCTTGTCTCTGACTCTGAAAACACTGAGAGTCTCAGATTAGAGAATTTTGAGTTAAAAGAAAAAGTTTCAAAATTAGAAAACGATTTTCAAAACTCTCAGAAATAAATAATCTCAGAGACTCCCAGTAATGCTGATGAGATCATCAAAGAGTATAATCACAGCTTTCAGAAGTTTCTGGCTAAAAACATAGATAGAAGCAACATGGATTCAATGACCTATGGAGTTAGCAGGAATGGCAGAAAAGGGATAGGATATCAAGGTAAGGTATCTAAACCTAAGAAAGTCATGGACCTTGTCATAAAACGCACACTACTAAAATCACACTTCACATATGGGCACACACATGACCTAAAATACACTAGTAATGATTACTCTGTCAAACCAAAATTCAACCAGAATTTTAGTAAAACTAACAAACAAGGACCCAAGAAGATATGGGTACCTAAGGACAAAATTATATATGTAGCGGGTAGCTTTAGCAGCAAGGCTAAAACACCAGTCATGGTACCGGGACTCATCTCGACACATGACGGGAAGAAAGCATATATTCCAAAGCCTGGAACTTAAACCTGGAGGCTACGTGGGCTTTGAAGGCAACCAAAGAGGAAAGATCATTGGCTCTGGAACAGTAGGTAATGGAAATCTTCCTTCTATAAATAATGTGCTCTTAGTTGATGGATTAATGCATAACCTGTTATCCATAAGTCAATTAAGTGATAACGGTTATGATATAATCTTTAATCAAAATTCACGCAAAGCTGTTAGTCCGAAAGATGGAACTATCCTTTTTAATGGAAAGAGGAAAAACAACATTTATAAGATAAAACTTTCTGAACTAAAAAGTCAGAATGTAAAATGTCTTCTCTCTGTTAACAACAAGCAATGGGTCTGGCACAGAAGATTGGGGCACGTTAGTATGAGAAGAATATCTCAGATTAACAAACTCAATCTGGTCAGAGGACTTCCTAATCTGAAGCTCAACTCAGAGGCTCTGTGTGAAGCATGTCAGAAAGGCAAATTTGCAAAACCTGCTTTTAAATCTAAAAATGTTATTTCCACCTCTAAGCCATTAGAACTTCTGCACATAGACTTATTTGGACCAGTAAAAATTGCGTCTGTTAGTGGAAAGAAGTATGGGTTAGTGATCGTAGATGACTATAGCAGATGGACATGGGTAAAGTTCTTAAGACACAAGGACGAGTCACACTCTGTGTTCGTTGCATTCTGTAACCAAGTTCAGAATGAAAAGGATCTTAGAATTGTCAAAGTCAGAAGTGATCATGGTGGAGAATTTGAAAATAAAAATTTTGAATCATTTTTTAATGAAAAAGGCATCTTGCATGACTTCTCTTGTCCTAGAACTCCCCAACAAAATGGAGTTGTAGAACGAAATAACAGAACACTGCAAGAAATGGCCAGAACCATGATCAATTAGACTAATATTGCTAAGATCTTCTGGGCAGAAGCAATTAACACAGCGTGTTACATTCAAAATAGAATCTCTATAAGACCTATTATGGAAAAGACTCCATATGAATTGTGGAAGAACAGAAAGCCCAACATTTCTTATTTTCATCCTTTTAGATGCACGTGCTTCATTCTGAATACTAAAGATTATCTAAACAAGTTTGACTCTAAAGCACAAAAGTGTATTATGTTAGGATACTCTAAATGCTCAAGAGGTTACAGAGTATACAATACAAAAACACATATTGTTGAAGAGTCAATCAGTGTTAGATTTGATGATAAGCTTGACCCTCAAAAGTCAAAGCAGAATGAATTCCTTGCAGATATAGAAGTTGAATTCACAGGTATTGAAGACAACTCATCAGAAGTTCTCAATAGAGACGCTCCAACAACTTCAGAAAGAAATGTTACAAGCAATTGCTTTTAGCACAGTGGTAAGCGCTTGATCCTACAAGTGGTATCTTTCCCAAGATCTTATCTTCTGGGTGAGCTATGCTACTTCTGGATAACCTTTTCTGGAGTTGATCAACAGAAGATGCTAGATTCTGGAAATGCAGGAGGAATTAAATCAGTTCACCAGAAATGACGTATGGGATCTGGTTCCCAAACCAAAAGGGTTCAACATCATTGGAAAAAAGTGGGTGTTCATAAACAAATTGAACGAGCAAGGAGAAGTCATCAGAAACAAAGCACGACTGGTGGCACAAGGTTATAGTCAGCAAGAGGGGATAGACTATACAGAAACCTTTGCTCCAATCGCCAGATTAGAATCTATCAGACTCTTAATCTCATTTGCTGTAAACAATGGCATCACTCTGTATCAGATGAATGTCAAAAGTGCATTCCTAAATGGCTACATAGATGAAGAGGTATATGTGCACCAACCCCTTGGGTTTGAGAATTCCAAACACCCAAAATATGTTTTCAAACTAAAGAAATCACTCTATGGTCTGAAACAAGCTCCTAGAGCTTGGTATGAAAGACTAAGTAACTTCCTGTTAGAAAAGGAATTCACCAGAGGGAAAGTGGACACAACCTTATTCTGTAAGACATTTAAGAATGACATTCTAGTGTGTCAGCTTTATGTAGATGACATCATCTTTGGATCCACTAAACCTTCTCTAGGAAGAGAGTTTGCTAAGTGCATGCAGGCAGAGTTTGAGATGAGCTTAATGGGGGAACTCAAATTCTTTCTGGGTATTCAGATAAACCAAACCTCAGAAGGAACTTACATTGATCAGAGCAAATATGTTAGAGAACTTCTGAAGAAATTTGATCTCTCAGAATGTAAGCCCTCAAAGACTCCAATGCACCCCACGTGCATTCTGGAAAAGGAAGAAGGTAAGTAAAAAGGTAGAACAGAAAATCTACAGAGGTATGATTGGCTCTCTTCTTTATCTAACAGCTTCAAGACATGATATTTTATTCAGTGTTTGCTTATGTGCTAGATTCCAATCAGATCCTAGAGAATCTCACTTAACAGCAGTTAAGCGTATTTTCAAGTATCTGAAAGGTAATACTAATCTGGGTTTGTTTTATAGAAAATCCAATGAATACAGCTTAGTAGGATAGTGTGATGCTGATTTTGCTGGAGACAGAGTAGAGAGTAAAAGTACTTCTGGAAGCTGCCAGTTTCTGGGAGACAATCTGATCTCATGGACCAGCAAGAGACAGTCCACAATAGCATTGTCAATAGCAGAAGCTGAATACATAGCAGCTGCTGGATGTAGCACTCAAATGCTTTGGATGAAAAGTCAACTTGAAGACTTCAACATATTTGAGAGTAACATTCCTATCTTCTGTGATAACACTCCTGCCATATGTCTCAGTAGAAATCCCATTTTGCATTCTAGGGCTAAGCATATAGAAATAAAACATCACTTTATTAAGGACTATATTCAGAAAGGAATTCTTACCTTAAAATGTATTGACAAAGACCATCAATGGGCTGATGTATTTACAAAACCCCTTTCTGAAGATAGATTCAATTTCATTCTGAAACATCTCAGCATGAAGTTATGCCCAGAATAAAATGTTTTATTTGCATATCTTAACCCTCAGAACTTTATTGTTTCCTGTGAACATCTGATCAACTTGTCTTCAGAAGTTAGAAGTACAGTTGCCTCAGAATCTACCTATGAAGATATGAATGTTTCATTTCAAGGATAGAGGCGTGCAGTTCACATCATCAAACATTTATCATACTCTCACAAGCTACCTTCTGAGGCTGAACACGCGTTCAAATTCTGAAGGGTCCAAGGCTCTGATTGGATGCATTGAGACACTTGTCAGTGGTAACCATTCAATATCTTTCTAAATCTCCTAATTTCAGGTTTCATTAATGCATATAATCATTACTTATTTTCTTGCTTACTGCTTATGTTTTCTAAAAACCTATATAAACTCAATTTACTATTTCATTCATTCACATTTTACTCTCTTCTATATTCTCTCTTGTTCCAAGTTTCGTTTTTAAAAAACCCTTTCCATTTTCTTCAAAGAACCCGTGTGAACAATGGCATCATCATCAAGTCTCAAGAATCTTAGTGCTCCTAAATCTTCATCAACAGAACAATATGAAGAACCCATTATAACGCTTCTCACTCTTGTTGATAACCTGGAAGTTCTCTCTGAGTTGATCATTGATTTTGAAAGTTTACAAGAAAATGGGTTTAATCTCTCTAAAGACGTAACTGCACAGGGATGGAACAGGTATTTTTGACCGTCTGTTGGGTCCAACGTTTCCCATTCTCATCAAAGAGTTATGGATTCATGCTACCTCATCCAACCACCAGGTTACATCATTTGTTATGGGAAAGAAGATAGTGATAACTGAAGATTTAATTGGGAAACTCATTGGATACAATGGTGGTGGAGTCAGATGCATTGATATGGCTGATAGGTGTTCTGACCTAAAATCTATTTCTAGGGAAATCTTCACTTATGGACAGCCATCCAGCAATATCAGAGACTTGAAGGATCATCACAGAATCTGGGCTAGAATAATTCTGGGATGTATCAATCATAGGAAGCCTACAAGCTCTCCTGATTACATCAATATTGATCAGTAATTCCTAATTTACTTCATTGTAAAGAAGACCAAGATAAACCTTCCACACTTACTCTTCAACCATCTCAGAACAAGTGTGAAGGAGACAAGAGAAGATGAAAGAACTATGAGGGATTGGATTCCCATAAGAAGACTGATTTCAGATGTTCTAACAGAAAACGGGCTGATAGAACATTTGACAGAGGCTCAAGAACTAAGTACTCTGGAAGCAACCGCTGGGAAACCTTTGAATGCCAAGAATCTGAAGAAAATGAAGATCATTGAGAACATTAAGAGGGAACCAACTATTTCTTCTCATGAGGCCATCACTTCTAGGAGAATCCCTCTGAAGGATTTTCCACTATTTTCTAAGATAGATGCCTCCCCAGAAATCATAGTCAGATACCTTGAAGCTTGCAAAGCTGATGGGACTATTCCAGAAATCAACATTCAAGATCTGCACAAGCCAGCTCCAGAGGTTGTGCTAAAGAAATCCAAAAAGAAGAAGGCAGCAGGAGAAGGATCCTCTCAGAAGACACCTAAAGCTGCGAAAAAGAAAGGTAACCCATCTTCTGTTTCTGTTGTAGAATCAATAGCTATTTTTGTTCCAACATCTGAAACCATTCCCCCTCAACCAACAGAAAATCCTTCACCCCAAACATTTGAGGATTTTGACATAGAATTTGACCCATCTGTAACTCTTAGAAACTTTTTGAATGAACCTCACTCCCCCAATCAAAATCAAAATCTAGAACATCATCAACCAGAACTTGCCAAAGGTCTATCTGACATTGAACTGTTTGGTCAAGATTTTTCCTCACCAATACCAGAAAACCCAAACACTCAATCTCCACTCCCAGAAAATCCAAACACTCAACAACAACCAGAAAATCCAAAACCACACTCTCCCCAACCAGAACATCTGAACCTCAACTCACCACAACCAGAGAATGGAAACTCTCTCTCTCCTCCTTCTGAAAACCCATCTTCTGAAATTCCTGAACCAGAAAATCAACATGCTACCGCAAACCAATTTGAAGACTCCCCTTCAGATTCTGATACCACTATCCAAATCCCTGGAATCACAAAACCCCTTACAGTTTGCTTACCTCTCACTATTCATGATATTCCAGAAATCCCTTCACCATATGAATCTACACCACCAAACACCCCTAACACACCAATTCTAATTTCTGACTCTTCCACTCCTTCACCCATCAACCATCCAGCTGACAACCTAAGACTTGTCATTGATCCACTAGTGCTGGACCAACTAGCTTCCACCTCACACAAAATTGTCATTTCTAAACCTAAACCAACCACCACCAAATCAGATGTTGGTAAGAATCTATTGATTTTTGAAACAGAAATGCAGGAATGGATCAATTCTTTGAAGCAAGCAAGCCAAGAGATTTCTAATCCTACTGCTTCTAATTCTCTGTGGGAAAGATTCAGAAAATGGCTCAACTCTGAAACTCAGAAGCTGGAAGAATTGGGCTATGAAAGGGCTCAGCAAAACTTCAGTGATCAGCTGAAAGCCTTCTAAGATCAAGTTCTGAGCCAATGGTATAAGAAAGAAATTCTTCCGCGGGATAATGCTCCCTGGAAAGAGCATCATCCTTCAGAAGTCACTGAACCAGATTCTGATAGTCTCTCTCTGACTACTGCTCCAGAAAACATGATTGCAGCAGAAGAAGTGGCTCAATCAGAAGAGGCTGCAGAATGTTCTGAACAACATGCAATCCCTGAAGATACACCAGCTTCGTCTCTAGTCATGCAAACTCTAGAAGAGTTAAAGGAGGAGAATGCCTTAATCCATGCCAGACTAGATAAGCAAGAGGATACAAACAAAGATCAAGGATATTCTGGATAAACAAGAAGATACTACAAAAGAAATCAAATACATTTTGGGAAAGCAGGAAGAATCAAGCACTCAGATCAAGAGCTTGTTGGAAGCGTTGTTCACACGTCTTCCCCCTCCTTCTTAGATTTTCTTTAAAACTGTTTATCTGTAATTTTTTTATCTTTACCTCCTTGTTTATAAAACTTGTCATTGCATTTTGTTTTCAATATAATTCATCTTTTTGACTCTGATTATATTTATTTTTGATACTTGACAAAAAGGGGGAGAAAGTAAGATATTTTCAATAACAATATACCGGGACAAAGTCTCAAACATTCTAAATATATTAACCTCTACTTTTTGAAAAGCTTGAACAGGAACACATTTTGATAAGAATAGAAGAAGATGAACCAAAAGCTCTGACGAGAAGGAACTTCAGGGAAGTAATCAACTCAGGGGGAGTCTCTCTTAAGCTTTTTGTTCTATATTTTTTATTGAAAAATCCTAGTTTTTGTCATCATCAAAAAGGGGGAGATTGTTAGAACATAGTTTGATTCTACAACCCCTAATTAGATTTTTGATGATAAACAAACACAAAGAACAAATATGCACTCTAAATTTGTGTTATTTTATATGCGGAAGTTCTGACCAAAGCAACATCAGAAGTTAAGCCATAGAAGCTTTCATGCTGAGGTAATCAGAACTTGCGCTGAAGAATGGTGATCAGAACCTGCGCTGAAGTGAAGAATACTCTAATTCTGAAACAGAAGGTTCATATGCAATCAAATTCTCACAACTCTAAGTCATCAATGTTCTAAAGCAATTGCAGCATACAAGATTGTAAGATTCTGAAACGTTACTATTTAATAAAGACAGCATTACATGTGACGGCTTCATTCAGACAAGAATCTTCTCAATATGGAAACAACTTAAATGTCCATTATCACGCTTTATGTTGGACAGGATTCTTATGCCTATATAAACAAAGCTAAGAGGACAAATCTAAACACGATTTTCAATACGACTGCAATACATCTCAAAACGCTGCAAGCTTACATACTCTTTTCTACGCTCAAAATTGTGTAAAATATCACAGTTGTGATAACTGTTTTTGTAAGGAAAAACAACCATACACAGAATTATTTTATCTTGATTAAGCTAGTTTTCCTTGAGATTAACTGGGTTATGGTTGTACTCAAGAGAACTTTGGCACTTGTCAAAGTAATGATTGTAATCAGTTATTGATTAGTGGATTAAGTCCTCATTGGAGAGAGGAGAAATCACCTTGACAGGTGGACTGGAGTAGTTTGAGATCAAACGAACCAGGATAAAAATATCGTGTCTCTGTGCATTTGATTTTAAGTTTTCAATTCACCCCCCCCTTCTTTTGTTTTTCACTTCTTCAATTACCTT